>CM063313.1:22620213-24038292 GCA_032173965.1 Sitta carolinensis | reverse complement strand
AACAAAAAATGAAGGTACCCTAGGTAAGCACAAGAGTAATGAATTGAAATCAAAGCCATAAAATACAAAATAAACAATTTCTTTATCAAAATTGAAGCAGTTAATCACTGGAACAAAACAAAACAAAACAAAACAACAACAACAACAACAAAAAAACTTTAAAAGTGTATTCAGATGAAAACTAAATAATTATTCTCTTCTCCACTTACTTTGTTTGAACTCCATGTGTTTGGCTTAAAACTGGATTAACCATATAAAGTTTTGTGGTGTGTGGTACATGTGAAATCTAAATCATTGAACTCATGATTTTACCTGACCCTTTACAAGTGTGATTCTGTGAATTTCAGGTTTTAGAAAACATTTACTGTAAGTAACATGGAAGAATTTGAAGAAAGCATCAGCTTTTTGTTCTATTCTCCCTGTTCTCCACACCAAAACAAACACTGCAAAATAAAATTAACCTGAATCTGACAAATCTGGAGCAAATATGAAGCTTGTAGATATGTATGCAATGTAAGTAAAGCAGCTATAGATGCAAGACACCATTATAATAACCTAGAATTTTATTACTATATCAGTCAAGTACATGACTTTGTCCTTCATAACCCTAAAAATCACCCATCCTCAGATTTTTGAGTAGTTCCTACTATCCTCTTTCTCCTCCCCACTGCCATCAGTAGATAAAGGACTCAGACCTAGTCCTGGAAAGGAGTTACTGCATGGCCTACCACTGTATGTGGCTAATATGTAATAATGAAGATACAGAAAGATGATTTAATGAGCTGATGAATGTGATGGACAGCTACTTAATTGCAGAGGAGAAAGTTAATTCACTGCTGAAGTGTCATTATTTAAGTAATGCTTGTCTGTTCAACAGGCATCTACTTAACAGAGATGTTATTAAAGCTAAATTACAGCAAAGCGGTGAGACATTTCCATCTAAATAAGATAGTCAAGTCAAAATGAGTGATGAGGTACTAATTTTACAAATTTTTAGTTAAGCCATTTATGATAATTACCATATGCTATATCTTTCATTACTTCATTTGTCACTTCATGTGTGGAGCCATTTGATTGGTATTTTTGTTATTCTAAGTACATAACTAATATAGATTTTTTTTTTACATAGTTCTTTAGATAAAGAAGTAATATGAAAGCAGGAAGGGGAATAAAGCAACAAAAACAAAGATTTAATAGGAAAAACATTAACATCAACAATTAGATGAAGATGAGCACATGAGAATACCAAACTTAAATATTAACTCTCAAGACTGCAATAAAACAGCTTTAAGACATAATAAAATGGCTACCTCCAAAAACCAAAAACTAGAAAACAAATTAGGCCTCGTCTTTTGGTATTATTTGAAGATGATTGGGACTTAAGGCAAGCTTTTGTTCGGAAGCACACAAAGTTACATATTATTATAAAGAGTAGATAACAGTAATACCAGTCTTAATAAGATAACATTTATGAAAACCTAAAACCTAATTCACCCAAAAACTTCAAAAAATTGAGAATAGAAATCGATGGGAATAGCAGTTGCAACAAAGTAAACAAAGATTTAAACAGTTAATGCAGAATTCCTATGTCTCTCCTCCAGCTCCCTTGAAGGAGCTAGATGTTCGTCTCAAAAGACTGTGGCATTCCTCCAAGAGACTAGCACTGACAAAATTACTGTTTCACACTAATGGCCTTCCCCTTTGTTTTAATACTTAGGTCCCAGATATGGCAAAACCCAGCCCTTTTGACTGCCTTCCTGCCTAACATAAGCAGGAGCAAATCTTGTTTCCTTCCCTGCCCCCTTGTCCCTCACAGGCCAGCTTACTGAGGGAGCAGTGTAACAAGGCCCCCTGCACAGCAGATACTCCAAATCGGCCCTGCCCTGGCTCCATCAGACAAGGGCAAGCTCCTGTCAGCATGCCAGAAGCATTCTGGTAATTCCCCCCTCCCTGGCCCCCTCTCCATCCTCCCCTGCCCCGGCTCCCAAAGCCTGGCCAGGCAAAGCCATTTACTGGGCTAAAGAAAGGAGTGAGTCTGATGCCTCTTTGGTGCAAGTTCCAAAGCGGTGAGAAGCGAGAGGATGATTTACATACCCACTCTGTTCTAGCTAAGGCTTCAGGCTGTTTTTTGGTCAGAAAATGCTTACAAAATAAAAATTATAAATTTTGACATTGTTCTGTAATTTTCTAAATTGCTGATTAAAGTCATAGTATTTCCCTCACTGTTGCTGTTGGTCCCATGTCACTTTTCCTTACACAGTTTATGAGTTGTATATTGTTGTTAATATTCCAACAAATAATTGTAAGTTACATATTTTGTTATTTCAATTCATTACTGATACGTAGACCCTCACCAAGCCATTAGTGAAGTAATTACAATCACATGTTGTGTTATTTAAGTAGAATTTGGGGCATTTGAGTACAATTTGGGGGTTTTAATGGAGTCATGATATTATGCTATGGGGTAAGTAAAACTTACAGACTGCTGATATATTAAAATACCTGTGGAACTTAACTGCCACACACCTTGTTGCTGGCATGCAAGGGTGCAGCTAACAGCAGGGAGACAGGGATCACCAGGGGAGCCATGGTTCCATCCTCGACAGGCACTCAGGGTTTGTGGGGGTGTTTTTTTGTATCCCAAGGCCTCCAGTGGCAGTTCCTGAGTGTTAATGCTTCTCATGTCATGCATCATTAACACAAAAAAGGGGACAAGGGGTGTTGTGGCTGGGCATTGGCCATGCAAGGTCTGCGAAGTCCTTTGCAAACAATTCTTAAGTCCTTAGGAATTGTTTCCTTGTTACATAAATATATATAATTCTTAAGTCCTTAGGAATTGTTTCCTTGTTACATATATATATATATATATATATATATATATATATATATATATATATATATAAGCAACTACACCAGATTTCTCTGAGCACAGTGTATTTCAGAGAGATCAGAGCAGGAATCCTTAGTGTTCCAATTCCTTGCCTTTGTTTTTAAAAATCTGAGCTTGCTATTAGCTAGAACTACTTTTCACTCCTTTTTCACAGCTAAAAGCTAGTAACAAAATCCAGGAGTGGTAACATTACATGTAAGATATGGGCATTTGTTATACTTACCACATTTTTAATTAGAAAGCCATTTTGGATAGTTGTGTGGGGACACAATAAGTTGGAGGGATTTACCTACTGGAAGCAGTAGTTAGAATTCCTTATACTTTTATGACTTTATGTTCATCATATAATATACATAATAAATTTGGGAAGGATTATAGAATATAGTTTTCTTTCAGCAATAAGCAAATGAGTTAAAATGCTCTAAGTCACATAGAGAATTGTTGTTTAAAACAGTAAAAAATGGCAGACATCTTCAAAAGTGTATAGATAATATTACAAATGAGGAGGACTTATTTCAATGGTATATGGAATAGCAATTGCTTACTCTTTTATAAATGTGAAAATGTTATTACCAGTGAAAATACCTGGTGAATTCTTCAACTTTAAATGTATAGTAGGACTTTAGTTCTCTTTTTCTTGAATCTCTGTTAATCCACAGAATCTTGAGTAACGCTACAAAAATAATTAAACAATTCCTAAATGTTAATTTTTAACTTAATACACAAAATTGAACAACGGAAAAAATGCTGTGGTAGGACAAACCAGGACAATGCTGTCACAAAACTCCTGGAGAGAACACTTCTTCAGAAACACTGATGGAATGGAATTTACAACCTCAATCCTGTAATCTAGCTGGGTCCAAAATATTCAGTTTATTTGCTCATCAACTCTTGCAAGTATAAACAACCTCTGGAATTTAAAAGCACAAGTGGCAGTCTATGTAACATTGGACAATATACAATTAACCCATATAAATACAGTGCATAGAAACATACACACATTTACATACAGAGAGAAAGAGAGGAGAAAGACAATTTTACTCAGGCTGAAATTAAACATTGCTCAAGTCTTACAACAAGAATAAGTATTAATCTATGGCATAAACCTTAGGAAACATTATATTTTTAACATACATATTTGAAGATATCTATCTGTGCTAAGAGTTTTTAAAAGCAGTCACTTATAAAAAGTTTATAAAAGCAGTCAGTCATTAGTAAGCAAGCTGTTAAAACTAATGACCTTATGACATGTTATACAGAAATCTGCGACATTCAAATGCAATGAGCTAATGCAGATCACAACTATGATATCAAAATTAATCAAGCAACACAAATTCAGTACTATCTGTTTCATGGAACATTTTAAATTTTATAAAATTCGCCAGTACTGTTGTCGCACGTGTCAATGTGAAATATAAGATTACACAGGCCTCACTTTATACAGGACATATTGGAGAAGGGAGAGCTCAGCTGTAACACTGAAGTGGAAATGAATTTAGCAACAGCATTCTGGGAAGAGAAGCGCAATGAAAAATGGATTAGTCAGGGAAAGGTTGTTACAATAAATGAGACATGAAATGATGAAAGCCTGCTGAGCGTTTTTAGTGTAAGGGTAGATAAGAAAGAGGGCCACTGTGACTGTGTATTTCTAACATTTTGATTTCACTTTATGTTTCACTGCAAATGCTTGACAGAATCATTACCAAGCTTATCTATCAGATGGGACATCTAAGTGAAGCTGCATTACTTTTTAACATTTCCCAGACAGTTACTAAGAGGATGAAGTACTTTTGTTGTATTTTTCACATAAATTTCCATCTGAATTAAATACCAAACATATTATTTTGCTGTCTGCATTTTCTCAGCCTTTCTGTGATGCTCTAATAGATGTCCTTTCACAAAAACAGGAAGAAATTTGGTTGCCAAATGTTACTCAAATGTTAAGTGCATCTCACAGAATGTGCATGAAGCAGAAAGTATACAGCATTCTTAATCTGGTTTGAATATTACAAATCAAAGAAGAACTGTTTTACAATAAAATTACCCTTTGGAATAGAAATTCCAATAGTATTCTTGATTCAAAACTCTGCATTTTGTGTTCTGTATCACTTTTGGGCTCTTTATTATTAGTATTTTCACTGATTTTAAATATGTATTTTCTTCTGAGTTATACAGAATGAAAAAATAAGTGATTTTGAGTTACAGTCTTAGGTTGTATTAAAAAATATTAACTCCTTTGAGTCTAAGAATATGCTTTATACTTTTTCTATGAGATATTTAACAGTCTGGTACCATATTTCAAAGTGATTTTCTTTCCACCAATCGGCTCATATAGTTTCTGACTTGTTTTTTTTTTAATTAAGCTTAATAAATGTGGCATCTCATGTTTGAAACTTAGACACACCTACCAAAGGCTAACATACAAAAAAAAAAAGGAAAAGTGCTTAGGGCTTTCAAAGCAAACGTGTTTTGAGAACAAAAATAATAGTTTTTTATACCATCTTTTGCTGGCCACTTCTGACTATTCGGACTATGCTGGTACTTTCAAGATACTGATAAACTAATGATACACCAGTAGATAAAAGATCAAACCTTAATTTCTGCTAAAAATGCCATGACACTTTTGAAAGAAAGTTATTTAACAATTTGTAATAAATTTTTATGAACTGCACTTTCAGTGGTTTGAGAAGTTTACACTTATTTCAGTGTTCTATTATAGATTCATAAGTCCTTAATTCATAAGTCATTCGCTGTAAGAGAGATGAAATTTTTGAAGGGAAAACATGCATTGCATTGATTGACAGCATTTTAGTAGTACCCACATACTTCTGAATGTTATTCTATGAGAACACAAGCTGGAGCAGAGCAGTCTGCGTGCACTACAGCTATACAACACAGAAAGAATGGTACCTTATGATATTTGAAATAATTTGGCAACCTGGTTTAATAGATCTGCACTAAGGATATACTCTATCCATAACTATTTATCCACATAAATGCTAACAGTATCATCTGTTTCATCCTTATGGAAAGACAAAACCAAGAATAACCTTGGCAAAACATTCACTCTGTCAGCAGCCAGTCTTTTCCATCATGGACTTGCATGTTTCTCTCCAACGCTTCTCTGTTTACTAAAATGATGGCTTACCATTCACAGCTTCTACGTTATTCTGAGGTTTGAATTTTTGAGTATGGGATAGAGCTTGCTGCACATTTGTACTCTGGTATTTCACAGGGAATAGTGATTTCACTTTTGTCGCTGTGGGCGATGAACAGATGACATGAGACCTCGTTATAAAAAACTGCATCTGACTCCACTTTATTAAAACAATTGCCCTCCTTATATACCTTTTAGAACAGGCCACTCTCATTGGTTAGAAGAGTGCCAGAACTCTTCTTCCCATTGGCCCAAACCGATGAATAGAGACAAGTCCATCCCACAGAAAAGATTCCAAAACATCACTCTCGTTACAATAACACTTGGGATGTTTATGTCAAGTCTGTGGGAACAAGGTCTTCTCAAACCCAAACACCACGAAGAAACTGAGTTCAGAAACTCAGAAACCTCAGGCCTAGAAAACCAGACTACATACTTAAGCGATTTTAACAGTAGCAGTTTAGCATTGGTGCCATGACCTTTAATGTGAAGCACTTTTGTGAAGTTACAGATTTCTTTACCTATTCATTTCAGATCATGTTAAAGTTTATCACCATATAAAAATATTTTTGGTGTAATTTTTAATTATCTTATCATGGACATAAAAGGTTGCAAGCTCAGTAAAGGCAATGGGTTGGAATGGAGATTAATGGACATCCTTAGCTAATTTTGCAATTCAATGTAAACCACCTCTTTCAAACCTAGAGAAAAAGGATTTATTTATTTTAAATAGGGGACAAAGAGATGTGACCCTAATAAGAAAATCCTTCCTCATGAATTACAGGAGTTTTTTAGCATGTAACCTCCTGAAGAACTTTAAACTTTTGAGTTACTAAGGCAGTTTTGCTTTCCTTCTATGCTTCAGAGAGACAGGCTCAAAGGCAGAAAAGGTACAAAGAGTTTTTCCCCACTTTTGATATGCTTCTAGTGATTCTTGTATCAACCATTGAACAAACTACATTTGGTAACTTAACATTTTAAAGACTTTAATTAGAACACTGTTGTAAATAACAGATCAGTCACACTAAAACAACTAATCTGGTTCCTATGTTCTGTTTCTTTACAGCAACTAAATTTAGTGATGTACCTGTATACTTTGCTATCTCCCACACCCACCTTTTTAAAACAAATCTGTCCTGATAAAGAATCAGTACAAATTTGAATCAGTGTTGAAATCTTTTCTAGCGATCTGTGAAGCTTTAAAGAAACAATACTTTTTGTCTTGAAGGCATGCACTGAGTTCCTATTACTGAAAGGAGAGAGAAATGACTGCATTTTTAACATTAGACTCTTTTTCTAATTGACTTTAAATCTGAGCAGGCACAAGTTTAACAATTTATGTTTCTACTTCTTCAGAGGCAGCCTAATCTGCATGCTGAAACCTGTCATTTTTCATACCCATCATTTGCCCTTCTGAAAAGTAGCCTCTGAAATTAATGAGTGGGTAGTTTTTTCCAGTTCTACCAAAATGCTTTTTTTTTAAAGGATTTGATTTACTCTTATATCATAGGGCAAATTCAGAGGGACAAGTTACTTATTACAAAACAGAAAGTTTTTTTATATGAGCCCTTGTGTAATTAATCTCTCCCATTCCAAACTATGCTGAGTTTACAGCTGTGTGTATGAAGAGCTATCAGAAACTGGAATTCCAGAGCTATTTTCTGTGTCCATTCCCACTGCTTGCTTGGTGTCTGTACATCTTTAGAGTGTGCAAGTAAGATAGAATTGATTTTTCAAAAGTCAGCTGTTAAATGAATGTGTGTTGGGGGTTGGATGCTGGCCAAACGCCAGTGCCCCCACAAAAGTCATTCATTCTCCTCTGCTATAGTTAAGCAGAGGAGGGAGAAAACAAACACTTTAATGAGATTCATCAGTTGAGGTAAGGATTGGAAAGAAACACTTTAAGGACAAAAAATTCTCCAAACTTAAACAGTATAAAAAAAAATTTATTATTAGAATTTAAAAAAAAATAATGAGAACAAAGATAGACCTTTAAAACACCTTTCTACCCCCAGTCCTTCTTTTTTTTCCCACTGACAGAGCAGGGAGATGAAACGTGAGGTTTTTTAGTCAGTTTGTTACTTCTAAAGATTTTTCTTCACTTCACTTAGAGAGAGGAGTCTCCCTTGCTATGCCATGGGGTCTTTCCCACAGGAGACAGTTCTCTGTGAACTTTTCTGACGTGGTTCTAATTTTCATGAGTGACTGTCCCGCCTGAAAACTGCGAGTCCCTCCCACAGGCAAAAACAGTCTTCCTACAACTGCTTTTTTTCCTTGGGTCATTTAGTTCATGGGGTTTTGCTTTTAAGAATGAGCTGCTCTAGTACAAAAGCAAAGGCCCTTTTTTTAGTATCTCTGGAAACAATAGTTCTCTCTCTCTGTTCAAGCTTCTCACCAGATCACAGCTTCTCAGCATCCACATGTTCCAGTGCTTTTTCTGCATGGGCTGTGGGTGAATTTTGCATCCACCCATGTACTTAATGAATTACAGGGAAAGAGTTTGTTGTGTTGTCCTCATCATGGCTTGCAGAACAATCTCAATTCTGATGCCCAGAGCACCTCCTCGTCCACCTCCCTCCTTTGCACTGATCTTAGTGTCGCCATGTTTTTCTCCTCACATGTTCTCACCTTTTCCTTTTCTCTGACTCAGAAGAGAATCGGTGTTCTTAGGTTTGTTTGTTCTCAAGTCCTATCAAGTGAAACCATTTTTATAGTGTTTTGCAGCTCTGAAAGGTTGATCTTGTCCAGGCTCCGCACTGGGGAACCGTTCATTGTGCTTCTTTCTGTTGGACACATGGTCCTCACCAACACCATGCAAGCTGCCCTGGCCGGCAACTCCACTCAGCTCCATTCTTCCTCATATGGGGTGCTGAAAATAAGGAAAAGGAAAAGCTGCTGCTGCATGGTTGCTTGTGGAGCTGGGATGGACACTGGCGCCATGGTCTCTGGAAAAGGGACCAGTGGGCTCTGCTAGGAAGTGGCCCAGGTGGCCCCCTCACCCTTCTTCAGAGGTGAGGGAGAGAGAGCTTCCTGTGCTTTTGTCTTTCTTAAGTACATTATACTTTCTTAAGTACATCATAGAGGCATTATCAGCTTTTCTAATTGGCTTAGCAGTATGTCTAATCTCAGAGACAGCCAGCTATTGGTTTTGCCAGGCACAGAGGAAGCTTTTAGCAGTTCCTCACAGAAAAAAATCACTTTTGTGGCTGGATCCTTCCCTCCTCACCAAACATCAATTTATGCAAAATCAACAGACTGTGCTTTCCTAAACCCAACGGAAATCTCCCATGAGAGCACCAACTACTGAAAAGGAGAACACAATGTCCATATTATATATATGCCATCAGCTGATTTTGTTCACAAAAAAGTGACTGTAGAGATTTGTGGAGATTTTTGAAAGCTGTAGTTCCTATGGTTTATTTTATAAAATAGATTTGCCATGTAATAGAATAGATACCTTCTGCTTTAGATTATGTGCCTATTACATGTGATAAAACACCATTTCTAGTTCTGTCATGGCCCTATAAAAATTTTTGAGGAATAATGTTTGAGCAAAAAAACCACGAGAAAAATACTGTATGCTATTAAAAATCATAGTTCCGCCCAAACTGGGATATCTGGTTACCTAACTTATGGTTTACTGTCATCTCTGCTATTTCCACTTGCTATAATTTCTGGAAATCACTCCTTTCATTGAACCAACATTGGCCTAATTTTCCTTCAACATTATATCTTTCCTATTTCGTGTTTAAATTATTTATTTATGTATCCTTCTGTCAGCTTCAACTCATGTCTGCTATTACAGTCTTTAGGATAACTATACCACACTTAATTTTTTCAGCCATGTGATAATCTGCAAAATGAATTTCACCAGTAGATCCTTAGATTTAATAATTTATTTTTTTTATGTCCATGACTTAGCTTCAAACTATATGTGACTGTCTTAAATTTCCCTTTTTGTCTAAAGCTGTTGTGGCATACATACAGTTGTGCACTGTCATATTGCCTTGGAATACCCGTCTGAGTCAGTTCCAATGTGAGGTCACTTTTCCAACACTGTTGCTCAGTTAGCAAGAGCTATTAATGGAGCTTTCTGGATGGTGAGAAGCCTGGTATTCTACAATTTTGTGTGTACCATTCAATAGTTCATCATCTTTCCCTCTGGGACCCCTTGTGGACTGCACTCATTGGAAAAACTGGTCTTCTGTGTATCATACCAGAGTTCTCCTACATTACAGGCCAGAAAGAAACCTGTCCTTAAATCACTGCCTACAGCCAGGACACCATTCAGCACCGCAAACGCAATACGCTACTTTTGCTTTTGATGGGGTAGTGACTGCAGAGGCACGGATTCCTGCCTGATGGCTCTACGTGTCCTGACACAGCTGTGTCGAGACTCTGTGCCAGGTGTGAGACTTCTTGTCCACTAATGGTCACATTCAGGGAGAATAGGCATCTGTAGAGATGGAATGACACCAGGCTACCTCAAGCCAAAAACTCACAATTGTTGTGCTTTGTGTGAAGAAACTACTTGCACCTGTGTTGCTGTGGGCGATGAACAGACGACATGAGACCTTGTAATAAAAACTGTATCTGACTCCTCTTTATTCAAAGACTGACCCCCTTTACATAGCTTCTTGAGCAGGCCATCTCATTGGTCAGAAGAGTGCCAGAACTCTTCATCCCATTGGCCCAAAACTGAAAGACAGAGAGAAGTCCATCCCACCGAGAGGAATCCAAAACATCACTCTTGTTACAATAACACTTGTGATGTTTATGCCAAGCCTGTGAGAACACAAGGTCTTCCTGAACCAAAACACTACAAAGAAACTGAGTTCAGAAACTCAGAAACTTCAGGCCCAGGAGCCTCAGACTACATACCTGTGCATCGGAATCAGGAGAATCCAATTGTGAAGAAGGCACTATGAGCTATTTTATATGAAATCAAATATTTGTTCTACAAAATTGTATACTGTTGAATTGATACCAGAACATCTTGTTTTTCATCTTTTATCCTTTTTTCATTTGTTCAGAACTCCTGACATTTGAAGACTACAGTTTTGAATTATTTTTCAGACCCCAGAATTGCAATTCAATTGCTTTCTAAATGGTATTTAATAACTTAATAATTACAACTTAATGATCACTGCATGAAGAATATACAAGCAATTAAAAGCAATGCAAAACATAAAAAAAAGCACACAACCATTTCTGTTCAACAACAAAAGCACAGTTTTAAAACGAGAAGGATGAAAGACACACTGAAAAGTTATTTGCCAGGATCATTTGCCTGGAAGGGATCATAGTGCAAGTTGTGTCACTGTCTAGGCAATTCCCACTGATGGCTACCTATATATTTCTTATTGATGGGTGCAGATATGGGGAGAGCTGGGGAGGTATAAGAAAAGGGCCACAGAAAACAAGCATCTGCAGTATAATACAGAAAGCGAGAATACAGTGGTAGGAGACACTGAGATCTCACTGGATGAAACAGCTCTTTTATCACTTTCCTTAGCTTCTGCTCTTCCTCCCACTTTCAAGTTGGTAAAGGGAACATTTGCAAGCAGGACAGACTGCCAGTGCTGCATGGCTTCACTCCAGAGCTGCTTGGAATACTCTCCTCACTCTCAAGCAGCATGTGTTTGTTTTGTCACATCTTCCGTCATGACTGCAGCTTACTATTCACTGCTCCCACACACTGGTGTTCTTGATAGATTAGCCATCATTATAAAGGTTGCATTTGTGGCAGTGTGTGGCTGCATCCACACCTGTCATGACTCTTTAGAAAGGAGGGGGAATTGCTACTGTTCAAGACAAATAAATGGGTCTTCTTCCAGCAGGAGTAAATTTTGTTACATGACTACATCCTGCTGTTTTACCAGTGATTGCCAGGCTCTTAGGTTTACTGTCTGTGGGATGGGAAATGGGCAGACAAGTTCATTCAGGGGAAAGAATAAAGAAACCTTGTTAGTGATAGTTATAATAAGACTGCACATTCCTAAAACACAGGCAATACCTGTCATGAGAGACGAGCTCTGCTCCTTACATGAAGACAAGCAGCTGGTCCATAGGGCAAAAATAGAGGGAAGGATCATTAGTCCATGATTTTCTTTTTGTCCCAGAACAGATGGGCCACAGTAGAACTGAAGGGAATAAGAAGAGCAGCAGCATCTAATGGCTCCACTGAGGACAGGTTTTACTTTTCATATACCTTTGTTTCAAATAACATGACAATGAGCAAAGTCATTCTAAGTCAGCAAAAAAGATTCTTTACTGAAGCTAAGACTGGCATGAGTTTGTTAAAATACAGCATGCCCTTACAGCACCTGGACATCAGTGAAACCACTTACTTCAAAAAGCAAATAAAGGAAGTTGGTTCTCTGCTGTAAAGTTCAGTTCTGATCCTCCTGAGGGGCATGAGGAACACTGTCTGGATTCATATATTCTTAGCGTGTGTCTGGGGTGGTGTACAGGGCAGCAACAGCCACAGCAAGAGTGGTGGTAGAGCATGAGTGTGCAGGACACAAGATCCCTGGCAGTACTAGGCTGGCTTTTGGTGAAATTACAGCAGTCTGGCTGTGCACCACTTACCCGTTCCCTTCTGCAAATCAGCCATTACCCTGGAAATTCTTCTTCTCTTCCCAAAGAGATGAGCCCTTTACAGAAAAATTCCAAATATCCTGCTACAACTCTGGAACACAGTGAGAAAATCTAAATGTAGAGCTTCAGAAAGTAGTCAGAGTTTTCATAAGGGCAAGGTGTTTGCCAGCTCGTAAGCATTCACTGTTGTCCTTGTTAGGTGACTCCAGGGGTTTGACTTCATTACACACTGCCTCCTGAAAGTCTAAGCTGGTTCTAATCAGAAAAGAATGCTAGTGTAAATTCTGACAGTAGAACCTGCAAAGCTGCCCCAGTCCCAGAAAAAGACTAATGCTACAACTTCAGACTATTAAAACGAGCTCAAAACTGGAATGCTGGAAACAAAGAGATTTTGATTCAGTCATCAGCATAGTGAAACTGAAATTATTATCTTGTGGAATCAGGGCTTCATTGATTTTAAGAACAAGAGGCGAAAATGGATAGTTCTGTATGTATAGTTCTGCATGCTACTATGATTTCTGACCTATCTCCTTTTTTTTCATTGCATTTTTCTTTTAAATTGATGCAAAAGATTTTGGGAAATAATGCAGCTTATGATCTTCAAGTATCACATTGAAATTCCTGTTTATCACCCTTCTCTTCCCACCCCCTAAAGTTAAAACCTGTGTCAAATATTAATATTCTATCTACAAATGTGAATGAGATGGGGTGGTGGTGTGGCTGTCTTGAAGCCTGTTTTATTATTCCAGTTTTGCAATCAGTCTCATTTACACAGTTTCGAGCAAAAGGCTTCAGCCACATCAAAACAGCTAGCTGCAACTTCCTAGTTGCAGTACATTTTGAAAACTTTTTCAGCCAGTTACAGATTGCAGAAGTTTAACAAGCAGCTACTCTAGCCAATTTCTACAAGTTCATGTACACTTCTTTCTTACAATGCTGTCTTATAAGGGTCTTAAATAATAGACCACAGTCCATTATTCAGCTTACATATTTCTACTATCTAACATAACATTTTTTAAGGCAATACTTAATTTTACACATAGCTCTATTATTTTCTCAACCTTGCTAACAGTTGACTTCTCGCATTTCATAGATTCACTTTTCCCACAGCTTTCTGACAGCTTTATGGCTTTTCTATTCTCCACAAAAACCCTTCCAAAATTTTGCAAGTAAATCTCTTTGCTGTAAAGCCTGGAAAATGATCTTGCTGTTTCAAATTGTTCCAGGAGCTCCTATTGATTAACTCTTCAGTTAAAGTTTACCTAGCAGACTAGGTGTCTTCTGCCTGCACTTGTTCAAGACTTTTCAATTGGTATCTGCACATGATCAAATTTGACGTTGCAACTTGTATTTCTACTACTATAGAGTTCTACTCCTCATTTCTACTACGTGAGTTTCTAGCAGTTGTCCATTCTTCATGCCAGTAATTCTGCCCAACCTCTGCAGTCTTACCTCATATGGCACATGGACATCCATCATCCCTGCTTTCTTCTAGCCATCATACTTGTATTTGATGCTGGAAAGATTGCTCCACTTTATGAGAGGAAACACACTTTACAAGAGTTAAGGTTAAAGAGTTAAAGGTCTTTGTTACAGCTTGGTTTTATTGATTGAATGTCCATTCTCTGTAAAACTGTGATCTATTCCATTGGAGCAGACTACTGATCAAGACAGACCACTTGATAGTCTACACAGCACTTGAACATTTTAGACTACAAAAACCTGATGGATTTTCTTGTCAGCTGATCTGACCACCCCTCACCACCATCTGAGTTTTGCATAAACATTGCACATCCCACGAGTCATAGAAAATTGAGAGAGCCAGGATTTGACAAAATAATATGAAGTCAGTTCCTTACACAAGACTTCGTAAACACAAGTATCCAAGTACAGCACTCAGAGAAGCAGCTTGAACTCCTCTTTCTGAGGAAAAAGTCAATTCAGATTAATATAGGTTTGTTTGCTAAGAAAGCCTCTGGTTCAGAGTTATTGAAAAGCACTGCATTAAACCAGTTCCAGAAGGCTGGAGACTTTTCAGTTAAGAATGACATTTTTATCTAAAGCAATTCACCAATCCTCTAAGAGTTATTTTTCAATAAACTTACTAGCATTGTATAAATCAGAATGATAGTTTTATGAGCTATTTCTTGTAATAGAATTAGAAAAAGTTAACTAAACAGTTAACTGCAAGTTGGTTATTCTTAAAAAAAAAAAAAAAAAAAATTAAATCTACCATTTGGAAAGCAGAGTGTCAAGAGGGGTTTCTGAGGGTGGGTACTTTGTGTCATCCATGTCACAAATCATGGCTGTTTTCTAACTCAAAATCTGCAAACTGTTTACAGTTGATTTGAAACCAAGAAAGCATCATTCCCTGTGTCTTTTGTTCTCAATCTGTTTTACTTGTGGAAGGTAAAGAAAACAACAATGTCAACCCTCAGCATCAAATGATGACCAGTTATTTGCCCATGTGGTTCATGTATAGTACGAACTACTCAATTAGCTGGATGGATAAATTAATTTTCATTTTCAATTAGCTTTTAGTCATTTGGTATATCCCAAAGTTAAAACCTAGAGTAGAATGGTAGCATTTATAGTAGAATTTGGTAGTGCCTACATGTTCTATGATTCTGCCTTTTAATCACAGAATCATAGAACACTTATTCAGAAGGAATCCACAAGGATCATCAAAGAGCATCTTTTGGCCCTACACAGGACACTGCAAGAGTCACATCATGTGCCTGAGAGAATTGTCCAAATGCTTCTTGAACTCTGTCAGGCCATGACCACTTCCCTGGGAGGCCTGTTCCAGTGCCCAACCACTTTACATTTCAAAGTGTGAAGAACCTTCTCCTAATACCCAAACTAAACATCCCCTGACTCAGCTTCATGCTGTTACCTTAAGTCCTGTCAGTGGTGACAATAAAGATCAGTGCCTGCCCCTCCTCTTCCCCTCATGAGGAAGTTGCAGACTGCAATGAGGTCTCTCCTCAGTTTTCTCTTTTCCAGGCTGAACAGACCAAGTGACCTCGGCCTTTCTTTATATGGCTTCCCCTCCAGACCCTTCACCATTTTCACTGCACTCCTCTGGGCACTCTCCAACAGCTTCATGTCTCTCTTATACTGTGACACCCAGCACTCAAGGTGAGTCTGTCCCAGTGCAGAGCAGAGGACAATCCCCTCTCTTGCCCAGCTGGCCATGCTGTCCCTGATGCCCCCAGGACAGGGTTGGCCCTCCTGGCTGCCAGGGCACTGCTGCTCATGCTCAACTTGCCATCAGCTGGAGCCCCCAGGACTCTTCACAGTGTGGCTCTCCAGCCTCTCATTCCCATCTGTCCACACAACCAGGGTTGCCCCATCCCAGTGCAGAATCCAGCACCTGCCCTAGTTAAGCTTCACATGGTTGGTGAATGTTCATCCCTTTAATTTGTTGAGATTTGTCGATTTAACGTTGTCAGCAAACTTAGAATTCCTTCAAATCCTGTCTCCAGGTGAATGAGTACATTGGAGAGGACAGACCCCTGTGGAACCCCACTAGCTGACTAGATGCCAGCCTGATGTTTTCGTAAACATGTACTATTCTTTCCAAAGAAATCTCATCCCATTGCAGTTTCATAATTGCATTGAAAGGTATACAAGAGATTATTCATCTGTAACTGTGCACAAATCATTATCAGAGAAACATCACAATGTCAAATGTGTGATTTGAAGCACCAGCAACCACACAGGAAAACACATTCTTTTCAGCCAAACTTTCATTCATTCATTCATGCATGCATGCATTCATTCATGTTTAGCTCAAAGAGGAAAAAAATACACAGTTGTCAGCATTTGGAGTATCAACATATATTGAGCCATGGTATACAAAGCCATGGGTGAATATTAGAAATTAACATGACTTCATGTGCTGTCATCATAACTGAGTTATATGTATAATTGGGACTAATACGGTAATGTACTTTTATTGGTTGTGCAACAGCTGTGGGGTTTTTTAAGTATTTTACACCTCATAGCAAACAAGAAATTGAAAGTGTTTTTCTTAGAATCTGTGCTTTTATTATTTGTCCCATTTCCATAGCATTTCATGTCTGACAGTACTTCACAAAAACTGTGAGGCTTCTGCATAAATCAGAGCAAAGCAAGTATTGCTTTCTCTACTGATACATGTAAAATCAATTCTCATGTACATATAGGATTCTCCTTGACCTGTTGAAAGAACAACCCAATTGTGATGACTGTCAGCATAAAGATCAGTTATGAAGAGCTATTAAAAATCGCATTAGTGCTAACACTAGTGCGCCTCACAGTTAGTCTAGATTTTTACGTGGGGAAAAAAAACCACATTTGAATAGCAAAAAAGAACAGGTCTATTGTCATAACAATTTCATTTTGTCTGACACCTCTTTTTTATTTATTTATTTATTTAAATGAAAGTTCGAGTAATTTCTTTAGAAAGCATGTAAAGAAATTCAGGTTTTGACAGTGCTGCATCAATGTAGATTATTTTGGTAGCACTGAATTTGACATTTCAACCATAGCACTGAACCAAAGGTGCTCCTTTGAATTTATTTGCATCTTTTGGACCAGGTTGTACAAACTGCACTGTCACAATTTCCAAGAAGTATTTTAAAAAAGTATTTTGAACTGTTGGAAATGCTTTAATATTTCCAAGAAGCCTTTTTAATGCTTCCTCCTGTTAGAAAGAAAAAAGAGTTAAGAGTTATTGTTAACCACATTTGTAGTTGCAAAGTTAATGTTTGTAGTAACAACTGTTATAACTGTTAAATAATGTTAAAAAAATCACCTACCTCGTGTCTGTATTGTAGCCCTATCCCAAGTTCCTGTATCCTGTTTCCTGTATCCTGTTCCTTGTTCCTGTGTCTGTCGGGCCCCGCCTCCACTGCTCCCCTACTCTTCCCCATGACAACCAGTGGCTCCACCCAGTATGTAAACCATGTGAACTTCCAGACCCCCGAGGGACCACGGGAGTGAGAGCACCGCATACAAACTGCTGAAGTTTAGAAACTAATAAACAGATACTTCGCCAAACCACCCTAGAAGATTGGGAAGAACAACAGCTATCTGGAGAACTGTTTTAATCATCTCACATCTCACTGTAACAAGAATAAGACTTGCTCGGAGTCACCCCCCTGGACTTCAAATGAGGTAAGTGGTCTGCTATGGGACTTTTCCGAGGGCGGAGACCCTAGCTGTGTCATTAAGGCAAAGCTGCTTGCACCACCTCCTCCTCCTCTTCGTTGTTCAGCAGGGAGCAGTGGCGGTGAGTGCGACCCCTCGAGCCCCCTCCCCCATGCTGATCTCACAATAAAGGCTTTAAAAAGGAGCAGAAGATCCCCCGGCCCATTTATTTATACCACTCCCAAAAAAGAGGGCTTTTGTGACCGTGGTTCAAAGCCGTCCTTTATCTATCGTCCTTATAGAACCTTTGTACAAGTCACTTAGCAGCCACAAACTGGGTGAACTATTTACCATGCCAACAGGAGGCAAGAATGAGAGAGTAAATTAATGTTTCGCCAAGTAAGGCTTTCTGACTATCTTCGCACGGCCCCTTCACTCCCCAAAGCAGACCGGCTGCCCGACCTGCCCTGAGGGGTGCGGACCGCAGGGTCGGGGAGGCCGCACGGGCTCGGCTGGAGCCGGGACACCCGCGCACACACCGCGCCCAGGACGCCCCTGCCCGTCCGCCCGCCCGCCGGCCCAGCTGTCCTGCCGAGGAGCCCTGGGCCTCCTTCCCCCACGGCTCCCAGCCAGCGCTAACTACCGAAGGCGAGGGACACGGCCTCCATTACCGGGAGCAGCTGCCAACACGAGGACAACCTCTAACCGCACGCCCTCCCACTAACAGACCAATGCCCAGTCCTCAGCTAGGCCGAGGCACAGCACTTCGCGCACTCATCCCTCCCTGCCGCCCCGCCCCAGGAGCGGCCCGGCTCAGGCATGAGCCCTGCTCCCGCCCACCTCAGGAGCAGCTGCTCCGCCTTCATCCCTTTCTCCCTCCCGCGGCCATCCCACCCTCAACTTCACTTCCGGGGCGGCCATTTTGGGCGGTCCGTGGCTGGTCGGTGCGGCGAGGCGGGCTCGGCCCGGGCCGCGGGGCTGTGACAGAGGCGGTGACAGCGGCGGGGGGGGGACAGCTGCGCTGGGGGTGACGCCTGCGCCGGGCACTGTTGGGGCGCCGCCGCAGGGGTAGAGCCGTCGCCCGGGGACCGCAGTGCCTGCCTGCCCTCGCCATGTCGGACTTCGACAGCAACCCCTTCGCCGACCCGGACCTCAACAACCCCTTCAAGGTGAGAGGGCTGTGAGGTTTCCTCCGTGTCGGTCTGCGCCGAGCCGCGAGCTTCCCGCGATAGGAAACAAGCAAGGAAGGAAGGGAGGAGGGAAGGGAATAAGGAAGGAAGAAGGGAAGGGCTGCGTGGGAACTGCGGGCCGGGGTCCCTGCCCTCAGCGGGCCTACAGAGGCCCGAAGTAGGGGTGGCGGCAGGGCGCGGAGGATAAGCAGCGTTTCACAACTTCAGGGCTCCGTGTTTCCTTCTGTAGCTAAAATAACTCGTATTTTCAGATGCGTTATTTCGATGGAAAAAACCTATAAGTTTGGGGTGTTTTTAATTTTGATGCTAGCTTTGTACTAGGGGTAACGCAACTACAGTCTTTTTTTTATTTCGTCTGGTTGAACCAAGTACTTAAACTTAATGAATTAGTGAATTTACCCTCTTCTTCTCTAGTCTCCTCCCACCCCTTCAAGCTTACTGGTTCCCTTCCCTCATGCCCGAAATTATCAGGATACCAATGGCTGGGCATGAGTTCTATGCTGCATCTCAAACTGCTTTGTTCTAATGTACTATAAAGCTTTTAGGTTTCGCACTGTTGACTTGTCATACAGCTGTGAATTCTTTCTTCACTCACTGGCTTCGGCTGTGAAAACGAGCTGACCTCCCTGGATGCTTCCCCTCCTGATTTTTCTTTGTTATTTGAATCCAGTTCAGCTAACTTCTGAAACTACCTACTTTGATAATATTAGTGAGCTTCTTGCAGGCACTTTAAAGCACACAGGTAGTATATGGCAGTGAGTATAGAATGTTAGCTGGAATAATTAAGCTTTTTAAAAATCAAGCTGTCACATTTCAAGCCAAGCATACTTCTGTCCACATAGATGCTGGAAGTATAATGTTCCTAACATTTGTTCACTAGAATCGGTCTGAATCATTAGTTTAGTTTTTATGGTCACAAAACATAGGCAATAGTATTCATTAGGCTAGAATTCCATAGGCTAAGATCTGTTTTCACTTGTATGCAGTGCAGTGACCTTCCAAGTGAATGCAAGTCCTGGTGTTGAGTCTGCTGCCAACAATAGTTTGGGCTGGTACCAACGTCATTGAACACTGTTCTTTTTGGCATCAAGCTCTTGAAAAGGTGTCATTTGCGAATGCATCTTCAGCAATAGAAATACATGATGCTTTTCCTCCTACTTCTGTCCTCATTGTAGTAGTTAATCAAATAACATCTAACAAAATCCAGGGCAGTAAGAGGTATAGATGCAAAATAGTTCCCTCTGCTGAACCTCTTACATGGCTCATCAGGCCATGTAAGTCGTCCTGTGTAGTGTTGTGAGACCTAAACTAGGCATGCACCTGAATTACACTTCCAGTTTGAAGATGTTGCTTAAAGTGCGAAAGCTTATTCCAGCTTCTCTTTAGGGAAAGACTTCTATTGTAACTGTTGGGCAGAATCCATGCTCTGCTTCTCATCTGCAGTGCATCATGATAAAAAGACTATAACAGCTTCCTTGTGACTTGGAAGCTCTCTGTTTTGATTTCTTCATTTGCAGAAGATGGTTCAGGAAATCTGTGTACTTTTCCTTTTTCAGGGTCTTTTTTCTCTTCCTTCAGTCTTTGCTAACTTCCAACACATTTTACTGCCCATAGAAGGTAATCTTGTGTACCTTTACTTACCCTGGCATTTAATTTGAAGGGGCAAAAGGCCTTATATGTAAGATAAAGCTTGATGGCCATCCTGTTGAAATTAGTGGATAGTAGCGCATGTATGAATTTAAGTCTTGTCTATGTGTTTTAAAATACTTTATGCGTAGAACCAGTGTTTCCAGATGAACCCTGACAATCTAAGTCATATTGTCTAAATACTGTATCCTAATGTACTCATATTTTTGTCTTTGCTTGGTAATTTTATGTATGATGTGATTAGTTGTTTTCCTTGCTTTTAAAGCTGCTTCCTGTGCTAATGTCAAATCACAAAATAGTATGGCAGAGAAGGGGTGGGAAGGCATCAGGTGGAAGAGTTGTTGCCAAGATCTAAAGATAGAAGCTTTTCCTTCTTAAACATTTTGGTTCTACTGTGATCTAAATGGGACGTTTCCTGTGACTATTCTTATGACTTTTAATAAAAAGATTAGAGCAGAGATTCTTGCTTGATGTTGAATCAAATAAAACTGTTCTCTGGAAAGATAAAGGCAAAGCATAAACATCTAGTGCTCAGTATTTTGGGTGGTTAATACTTTTGGAAGTCTAAAAGTAAATTATCTGCTGGATAAACTGAAATTAGCTAATCTGACTTGATCATGAAATGCTGTGTATTTTGAGACAAGTGGCTACTTTACCTTTGCATTTTTTTTATTCTTTGTTGCTTTAAAAAAAGCAACAAACTGGAACTGCATCCAGAGTCAGATATGATTTTGAAGTCACAGTTTTCCTCTCTAAATAAATATCCTCTGAATGCTATACCAACAAAGCCAAAAGATGTGGTTTTTTGAAAGAGAGAGTGTGCTGGAACAAACAGATAAGTAACATATTAACATTTACAAGCTTTTGATAATGTTAAAGTTGTGCAGAAGAAAATGCATCCATGTACCATATAAATGAAGACATGAGAATCCTTTTATAATATGATTTATTAGCAGTGTGAAGAAGCACACAGTTGGTGTAACCTCAGGTATAATGACTGGAAGCAGGTTAGTAATGAGCTATATTAATTTCGTTTACTAAGAAGCACTATTCATAGCTTGCAAGTGTGAATTCGCACTTCGTAAAGTTCTCATTTAGAAATGCTGCAGTCCCACAGCACCCAAACAGTGTGAGCAGAGCAGATGTGGTGATGGTAACTGCATTCTCTGCTTGACAGATCTGTAGAGAGGAGATAGATGTGAACCCAAGTTAAAAAGCCAAGCCAGGGTCAGGATCACATCCAGTGAAAAATAACAGGATCCGCCAGCAGTCCTCTGATGACCAGGTAAGGGTTAGTAAGGAGTGGGGATCTGACCACTTTAGAGGACTTTGGGTATCCTCAAGGTCCTGACAGTCTGTCTTTAATAGGGTAAGGCACTTTTTAATGTAACTGTCTCCATGTGGTTGTGTGGTTGTTTTTTTTTGTGTGTGGTTTTTTTTGTTGGTTGTTTTTTTTTTTTGTTTGTTTGTTTGTTTGGGTTTTTTTTGTTTTGTTTTTGGTTTTTTTTAAATGTCATAGGAATAGGTGATAGTTATACTCTTCTGTCTTGGGAGGTGATACAGTTACAAAGATTCTGAAATAGCAGTCTCAAAATTCAGTGTAAGTATCATTTACTCTGAAACAATCAGCAGTTTTTCTACTATAAAAATTGTTGGTTCTGTGTTCTTAATTGATTTTTTTTCTTCTATAAGTGAACAATCCTACTACTTGGAAGTATTTTTAAAGTAGAGCTATGAAAGGCCAATAGGCCTTTGCATCTTGGCTGACAGATGGCAGGTTTGAAAACTGTTAATTATCCAAACATATGAAGCATTTTGGTGGTTGTAGAATGAGAACTACAAAGACTGAGTTGTGCAATACTTTCTATTGGGTTAATTCATCTGATGTATTTAGCTCTGAGCAGATGCATAGAAATTATGATAGGCCTGAAAACTAAGATACATTTCTGTTCAAATGTGAATGATGACCTCCCAGGAAAAGTCAAATCACTTTGTGACAGTAAGATTTTTGTTTTTTCTTTATCAGATTTAGTGTGGGAGGGCACAATCAGAGCAGACCTCAAATGTATGTAAAGTTAAGTATTTGAATAGTTTCTTTCAGTGGGAGTGAGGATAGAAACTGTGGTTACCTTTAAGTAGTTATTCCAAAAAAGATACAGATCTTACATAGTTCCGTCATGACTGACATTCTGGTTTGGATGGCTGAGATATTCTGCAGTACCCAGAAATGGCACTGAATTGCTCCCACTGAGGTCAGATATAGGATTGCTTGAGTCACTACTGCTAAGTACAGAAGTAATTCCAGTTATGAGTTGGATGTTACACTTAATCTTGACTCACATGAGCACTCACATGAGCATAAATTAATCTGATTGGTTTGGTGGGAAGTACAACCTGGAGATTTGATACTGAAAGCAGTTGACAACTTACCTTCTGTGGCAGCAGAATCTATACATTTCATACTATGGTTGTTGAAGTGAAGCTAAAGTGATAGAAACCTAGAGGAAGAAAGAGAAATCCTGATTTTTTTTTTTTTTGAGGAATTGGGACCCTTTTAACATAAAATGTTTGTGCAGCTTTAGAATGAAAAGGTTTTGTCGCATTCCTATATGCATAACTGAGTTTTAATTCCTGTATCTGACTATAAAATATACTGATTAAGGTTGTCTGTCTTAAAGTTAGTAAAGGACGTAAAATATACATACTGTTTCTGACTTTTACTGTCTGGTTTTCCTTCATGTCTTCAAAAATTATGAATACCTCTAAATCTTGCATAGTTTTATGCTGAACATTATGGTAGTGAATTGTCCTTTAGCTGTCCTTTGTGGAAGTTGGCTTTCAAGAGTACCCTTCACCAGTGCTGTAACCGCACTGTAATCTGTTAAAAATGTGAAGCTTTTTAATAGTTATTCAGTTCCTTATAGCTGTGTTTTTCCCTCTAGATTTTCACTGAAGTGTTGTCACATATTACCTAGTATTATTATTGCAATGTATACTGAGATTCAGCATTACAAAGAGGAACATACACCTATCAGAGCTGTGAAAGGAGAATGATTTGAGAACAGCTGAGAGATAGAGGTGATACTTTGTTAAGCATCCAGTACTCCCTTGCAATATTAGGCTGGTGCAGACTTCAGGAAAAATTTGGCCTTGTCAGCCTCCGAACTTCTTTTAGGTTTCAAAGCAGGGGGCCTTGCCTTGTGCAGTTGCTCAGAACCCTTCGCAGCTCTGCTTTCATGTGATGAATGTGACATATAGCAGGCAGCATTCAAAAGAGAAGTATAAGAAAACCCAGTGGGTTACTTTTGCAGTATCGATTTTAATAATTGTGTTCAGGCAGAGTGGGAAGGAAAGCTATTTGAACATGATTTCATAAGGGAGATGGGAACATGTTTGATAAATGATCAATATGTTAAACTTGAAAAACTTGGAATTATGAAAAAACTGTTAAGTGGCTACCTGGGTATTTTTATTATTAATAAGTCCAGAATCTATTACCGAATGTTTATTCAGCATGTTTGAATTGCAGTTTCAGATGCTTAATCCAGCAGTTTTGTGGGATTGAGAGACACTCCAGAACCTGTTTATGAAAAGTGTGATGAATTTTCTCTTCGGTCAAGAAATCAAAAAAGTCAGACCAACATTTTCAGGCATTTTGTGTTGCATTTTTGCTTAATTTTCTGACCCAGTAGTGTTATCT
Organism: Sitta carolinensis; assembly: GCA_032173965.1. Taxonomy (NCBI): domain Eukaryota; kingdom Metazoa; phylum Chordata; class Aves; order Passeriformes; family Sittidae; genus Sitta; species Sitta carolinensis. The sequence continues at coordinate 24,013,972 of CM063313.1, read as the reverse complement.
TAGGGAGTACTTCACAGAGAGCAGGAAGTAAAACTGTTACTGTAACCTCTTCCCACCCCCAAAATCAGAATCCACAAAACTTCAGGATGACTTTTTACTTAAATCTTACTTTCCAACTGTTTTTCTGGTTCTGTGTAGCTTAAGTGATTTTTATTTGAAATTGTTTTCAGTTGCTGATATGTTGTAAAAGCATTATTATCTCTATTCAAATCAATGTTAAGTGTTTATAAACCCCATTTCCTGACTTCTGCAATAAAATACTGCTTTTACTTCCCTGCTAGTCCTTAGGACTTAACTGGAAAAATGTTCTGTGTAAAAAATGCTTTTGTCTTTTTGGTAGAAGAAGAGAGTGAAAAGTTTTATCAGCAACATGAACAACAGTTTGGAGGGGTTGATTGCTAGTTCACTATAGTCCCTTCACTTAAATCAAAATCACAACTAACAATGTAAGCTTAGCTGATGGTGTTTTTTTAATAATAATCTGCTGTCAGATTATTACTACAATATGTATTTTATTGAAATATTTTACTGGTGATGGAATAATTCTGAACCCATATCCAGGGAACAGTAATACCAAGCACTGTTACAGGTGTATTTACTTCTTCAGTCTGTAATTTTGTAGTGTCTTCTCTGTTAGTGAAACTGGTAGCTGATGAGTGGTTTTGATCTCCTAGACAACAGAGGTTTATTCCCTTCAACTTTGTTTTTTAAAAAACTAAAAGCTCACGTAGAGTGGATTATTCTGCTCTGTTTTGAACATTCTAGTTTGTAGTTAATTGTGTTTGTACACCCTCTGTGAGAACTGGGTGGGTATTCAGTTAATTGTATCTGTTTCTGAGTATTGTGAGCACCATTTCTTAGCTTGGCACAGAAGATTTTTTAATAGTTTTGTAGATGCTCTTGCCCATATGAAATATAAATGTGTTGTTTTTTCTGTGTTTGTTTTGTAAGTTTGTTTTACTGTTTCTTGGGGTGTTCTTTCTGATTTTTTCCATTCTCAGCATAAAATATAGGTTGCTGCGTGTACCTGCTTGTTGGATGTAAAGAAGTATGTTAGTATTTCCTTTTGAGATTGGCGTTACAGGAGAGAGGCTGCAAGAAGCAGGTAAAAGGAAAGATTGAGGTGGAAATTTTCTACATTAAGTTGTGCTACTTTCTTGAAACTTCAGTCTCCTAAACTAATTCAGATCTTGAAAATGTCATCTGAAATGACTGGGTGACTTAAGTGCACCAATAGCTACAATAGCTGGATATGAAAAATAGGGTTTTTTTTAATTCTGTTCTGTGGTTGTATGACTAATAGTTAAAAAAAAAGATCAGAAGCTCTGGGTTTGAACTGGCAGGAGTTTGGGTTAGATAAGGCTGAGTGGAATATGAAATATGGAAAATAAATTATTACAGCATACATTCACTTATTCCTGTAGAATATTAGTTTTTACTGGTTTTAACCAGTAGAATATGCATGTCATGCAACATAGAAATTTGATAGTATTCATTTAAATGCCTCTTCTTAGTATGTCATCCTGCACAACATTTATTGTTTGTATTCATTATTCAAACCCTGAACAATTTCTAAATTCACTGAGTTTTTTTATTTTGCAGCAGTGGTTATGAGTGCTTCAGTTTTCATCACCGCGTTTAGACAAGTTGGCATTTGATCCATTTTTGAGATGAGATGCAATGAGTGTGAGGTAAATGATTGAAAACAAGTCTTTGGGTTTTGTGGGATGTAAGGTCTAATCTCTTCAGAAATATTTTAAGTAGTGTTTTGAAATATGAACTGTAGCTCCTGGTGATATCAGTCATTCGATGCACTGTAGGTGTTCAGAACAATTAGAACAGGACCTACACCTGAGCACCCTGACTGAAGAGCTGAGGATAGTTCTAGCAATGAGTAAATTATAGGAGAGATACAAATTTCCAGGCTGGTCCTTCTTTTCTTCATCTGTGACATTTGTCTTTTCCTGTGATGACTGCTTTACTTTTCCTTGAGTCTTTCTGTGTCACAAACTTCTATTGAAGTCCAGACTCTGTAATTCAACTTTTCTGAATGCAGAATTGGAATGCTACTTGCAGTGGTGGAGTTCAGTTTGTGTTTTCACTAATTTTCTTCCTTTACTGGGTAATGAAACTTTAGTTGAATAGTGCTATTATTGAATGTCTTCTGGGTCATTCAGGACTTTTTTTAGAGCTGCTCCTACTTTAGCAAACAATAGCAATATTTGGCAGAGGTGTAGCAATTGTTAATTCAAAATGGGAATTAACTTCTTATAAGGGCTTCTTGCTCTAATCACTGTGTGTATTTAAGTGTTGAACTTATTTTTGAATGCTAAGACTGTTGCTCCTGCTTCGCCTCAGGGAATAGACTTGGGAAAGAGGCCAGGAGGGGACGCAAGGAGACAAAGGCAGGACCGCTGACCACTGAGCAGAGGGATCTCACCTGCTGCGTAACATTGTGCTTGGCAGCAGCGCTGACTCGGGGTGGTGGTAGTAGTGCGGGGGGCTGTTCCAGGCAGCCATTGCTCAGAAGCCGAATGGCATTGTGTCTGTTGGTGGGAGGTGGTGAGCAATTGCCTTTGCATGACTTTTGGGGTTTTGTTGCCTATTTTTTTTTTTTTCGTTCTTGCCTTTACCTTCCCCTCTCCCCTCCCACCTTTAAACTCTTTTTTTCTTAACAACCACAGCTTTTATTTGTTTTTTAATTTTTGGTTCTCTCCATATCCCACTGCAAAGAACAGTGAGTGAGCAACTACTTTGGAGGCTTTTCTTCTGGCTATAGTAGACATACATTTCACAATATGATAAAAGTTTTCAGCTGTTTAAAACGTTCTGCTATTCAGTATATTGAATTATGAAATTGTCTTATTTATATTAACTTTGTTTTAACTTCATCTTTTTTGATCTTGTACTGATAAGTCTATTAAACCAATGTGTAATTCAAATGTTATATTTAATTATTCACATATTTCTATATACTTTTCAACATTTCAAGTAATTTCTGGTTGAATTTTGGCAAGAAACACTCACCATACCATGTTTTCTCTCTTTTTTTGTTGTTCATGTGCACAGTATTCTGTGATAGCCATTTTAGCAAAGAACACAGTAAAAATTAATTAGTTTACCAGTTTATGCAAGATCTGAGAATAGTTTAGTGTAACAATGTATTTGAGTCTATTATGGTAACTATGGCAGGCTTGCCAGGGAGACTCACCAGGATGGCTATTTTGAAACAAGTAATTAAAGTTGAGTCAAATATGAGAAAGCTGATGTTAAATTGCATTTAACATTGTTTTGTATGCATCTTTAGAAAGCATGATTCTTGATCAGTGACCATTGAAATACTGCTTTGCAACTAAATTATGATTTAATGAACATTGGTTTGTGACCAGAGGGTGTTTTGAGTATGCTTATATACATGAATTTGTTTAAAATATACAGCATATAATTTTTTAAGTTTTCTTAAGCTTTTTTGTACCAAACTTTTTAAATTGGTTCATAGGAACAATTTTGTGAGCATAGATATTAAAAAAACCAGACTTGTTCTCATTTACTTTGTCCCTTAGGATTTTAGAACTGATAGGTATTCTGTCCTGGGTTTTTTTTTTTTTTTTTGTAGCTGTAAATAAGTTGACCGCAGCCATTAAGAAAGTCCTCTTCCTGCATCTGCAAATAAAGTTCCTGCTAACAAGACTAAGCTAAGACCATAATAAATTCTGATTCCAAGAAAGTACATTCTGCATTTAAATTTGATTTTTATTTTATTTAGCTTAATAATTTTTGTATTTACCTAAGTGTAGATTAGTCACTGTACTTTTTTTTTAGAAGTTATATTTATGTAGTGGAGTCATAGAACAGCTTTGGCTGGAAGGGACCTTGAAGATCTCTAATTCCATGCCTCCAGCCATAGGCAGGGACACCTTTTACTAGACCAGGTTGCCCAGAACTCCCTCCAGCCTGGCCTTGAACACTACCAGGGATGGGGCATCTGCAACTTCCTTGGGCAACCTGCTCCAGCAGGTCACTACCCTCACAATAAAGAATTCCTTCCTAATACCTAATCTAAATCTACTCTGAGTTTGAATGCATGCCCCTATTCCTGTCACTACATGCTCTTATAAAAAGTCTGTCTCCATCCTTCTTGTAGGTTCCTCTCAGGTACTGGAAGGCCACAGTTAGCTCACCCTTAAAGCTTCTCTTTTCCAGGCAGAAAAACCCCAATTCTCTCAGCCTGTCTTCATAGGAGAGGTGCCCCATCCCTCTGATCATCTTTGTGGCCTCCTCTGTGCTCCCTCCGGCAGGTCCATGTCCTTCCTGTGCTGGGACCCCAGAGCTAGTGCAGCCCTGCAGGTGGGGTCCCAGCAGAGCAGAGCAGAGGGGCAGAATCCCCTCCCTGGCCCTGCTGCCCACGCTGCTCTGGATGCAGCCCAGGACATGTTTGGCTCTCTGGGCTGTGAGTGCCCATGGCTGGGGCATGTCCAGCCTCTCAGCCCCCAGCACCCCCAGGTGCTTCTGGGCAGGGCTGCTGTGAGCTGTCCATCCCCCAGCCTGTGTTGGTACCAGGGTTGCTCTGACCCAGGTGCAGCACCTCGCACTTCGGTCTTGTTAAACCTCATGAGATTTCCATGGGCTCCCGCCCAGAACTTGTCCAGGTCCCTCTGGATTGCATGCCAACCTTCAGCTGAGTCAACTGTACCACTCAGTTTGGGATCATTTGCAGATTTACCGAGGGTGCACTCAATCTGTTCATGTCATTAATGAAGATATTAAATAACAGTGATCCAAATTCAGATCCTTGAGGGAAACTTCTCACTGATGTCCTCAGTCACCTTCCTGTCCTCTGTGTGCCTTAGCACAGCCTCTGGCAGAATCTACTCCATCATCTTCCAAGGCACAGAAGCAAGGCTGACAAGTCAGTAGTTCCAGGGTCCTCCTTTCTACCCTTCTTAAAAACAGCTGTCGTGTTCCCTCTTGTCCAGTCACCTGAGACTTGCCTGGAGTGCAGTGACTTTTCAAATGCCATGGAGAGTAGCTTGGCAACTACATCATCCAATTCCCTCAGGACTCTGGGATGCATCTTGTCAGGTCCAACAGACTTAGGTAAATTCTAGTTCCTCAAGTAGTCATGAACCTGATCTTCTCTTAAAGTGGGTGGTACTTAATTCTCCCAGTTCTCCTCCTGTCATCCATCCACTTCAGAGGTGTGGGATGAGGCTGCCTGTGAAGACTGAGGCAAAAATACATCAACTTTCTCTTCCTTCATTGTTACCAGTTTTCCAATGTTGCCAGCTGCGTTATGGGTGTTGAACTTTTTACCTTCTTTTTTCTGCTTTACATACCTGTAGAAACCCTTTTTGTTATTCTTTGTGTCGCATGTAAAGGTTTTAAATGTATTTGTCTTTAAAGAGAGTATGAATGTAAATATATATAAATATGTATTTATTTTCTTCTTAGTGTTTATCAACTCCAGTTTGTTGTCTAATGTTGAACTAGACTGTTGGAATTGAGAACATATCTATATCAAAACATAATAGTTATACAATAAGTAAATAGTATATATATAGCTCTTTTTTTGTGTTTGGTGTATGCATAGAATATTGTGCATTTGTACATTTATGTAAATATAAAGGTAAGCAGCAGTATTGAATTAATAGATTCAGTAGATGAATAGATTCAAGCCTGCCTTTTATCCATTGTTATATTCTGAAAATGAAAATACTTCAAGGCACAGAAACAATGTGGTAGAACCAGGCATCACATGGAATAAGTACAGGTTTTTTCAAACTAAGTTGGTGTGGTCCATTGTGGTGAGTGCCTCTGCTCTTCTGCAGAACAAAGCCTGCCTGTCTGTAGCGCAGAGAAATGTTTCATTCCTGAAATCATTTTCTCAAGGTAAATCTCGAGCAGTTTTTCTTGCAGTATAATTAATTGAGTGGAAAAAAAAAAATAAAAAAGCTTTTTAACTTGATTTTACTAGTTCAGGTAGAAGCTGAATCGAAAGTGATTTTGGCATTATGGAATCCCATTTCTTCAGCTTCATTTTTATGAAACGCTTTCTCTGTTCTTGATAGGGTTGGATGTACTTCTGGGTTACAGATAGCTTCTTTCTTCTCTTGTGCTTTTCATGTGTATAGGTGTGGAGTCCATGCCTGCTCAACATAGCAGCATAGAGGTTTTCCCCTTCACTGCTGAGAGTTTTTTCCTATAAATCGAATATATGACAGATGGGGTTTCTGTTATACTGTGTTAATCTAGGTTTATAAGAAGCTCAGATGAATTTCTGTTAAGTTTGGACATAAAGAGCTGGATGTTTACAGACTTCTTTAGTGATAACAAACCTTTTTTACTGTGAAAGATAATCTGATTTATATGTGATACAATGATATGGGAGTTGACTTTTTGGTTATATGCATGTGCACAGAATTTACACAACTGTTTCCTCTTCCAGGATCCTTCTGTTACACAAGTGACAAGAAATGTTCATCCAGTGCTTGATGAGTACAATCCATTCTCTGATTCAAGAACAGTAAGCACATATATTTCTTAATATTGCTGTTAATCTTTGCTTTGTGAGGTTTTATTTTCAGAATTGGGACTGATGTAGTAGAATATATAATGGGCTAGCTACAGGTAGAACATGTGTAAGAGTAGATAGTTCCATTAAGTATTTGGAGGATGCATTGGCAGGTAGATTTCAGAGAGCTTTGACTTGTTGAGGAAGACTGGCCCTCTGAAAGAGGACCAAAACAGAACTGATTTTTTTTCCTGTTTCTATTAGCTTATGATAGTCTGTTTTTACTAACTTCTGATCGTTTTTACTAACTTCTTTTTCCTGTTTTTGCAAACTTCTGATAATCTGTCCTTGTGATTTTCTGCATTTCACTAGCTTTGAAGCTTATGAGTGTGGCACTCTTATCCTGGGTTTTGCTTTTGATTTCGGTTTCACTTAATGAAGATGGTTCAGACTAAGAAAGACGTTGTGTTTAAGTAATGGTCCACAGGCTTTGAATAGTGGTGCAGTAGTGAAAGGAAAAATCAAAGAAACAGTTGTTTTATGCCTCTAATTTATATAGTTTCAATATACCTCGTGCTTTTCTTTTCCATTGTGGGGAGGCATACAAGAAATAGGATAGTAAAATTCATACGGTAACCGCATTTTTCACTGTCTGCTTTCAATAGTGAAGATCTTGTGCAAGATTATCAAAATGCGTGGCTGGTTATTGTCTGTCAATATAATTTATAAACATTTAAATACTGTATTTTTTAAGCGCAATGCTAATTTTTTGTGACAAATCTGGTAGTGCTGTTAGGCAGTGTTCATATTTGAGTATTTTCAATGCCATCGATGGAGCAACAGAATTCACTCGTGAGAGAGAAGGAGCTTACGTTAGTTGATGTAAACCAACGTTTTAACAAAGTTGCATAGCAAATGCAGAGTTTGGTAGTAAAGTGGTTTAACAAGATTCGATGGCAAGGTACATTTGATTACTGCCTAGAGGACATGGTCAGAAAAAGCTGTCAGGAGGGCCCTCCTGTTTAGTCATGAGGTTCAGAAACGGGCTCATTGCATTCTGGACTCCTTTCTGAGGGAGTTTTTGGTATGTGTGGATCCAGACTTAGTCCCAGATATTGTCAATGATATATGTCTAAAGGACTACATGTGAACAATCAGTCCTTTCTATCACTTAGCTAAGATTTAAAGTTTAGTGTTAATTACTGAAAGAGTTTCTCAGCCTCAAGGAGTAACGCTGAGATGTGTCCCTACTCAGTGGGCTGGTGTGCAGCCCATTGCTGTGTGAGAGAGCTCAAGGGGCCCTGGGCTGTGCGCTATTTATGAAGTAAGGTGATTGATTTATCATCATATTTGCATACCAATTACAGAAGTTAGATTTTCTAAACTTGGCTTGAGTCAAATCTCTATTAGCACTATGGTTAGGTGGGTGCATTGTTCAGATCAGCCCTTGGGTACTGTTATCTGTCTCCCCAAAATCTACTTAAGAGCTGGATGCAGTCTTCATGACCAGATGGATCCATTCCAGATGTCATTGGTTATAACTTGAGCAAGATTGTGGGAAGTAGTGGGGGCAGGGAGAGCAGACACTCATGTCAATGAAACAGTAGGGTTTCATACTGTTATAAAATTCTTTGTGGAGGAGGCTTGGCTTTCCCGCATGCCTTGGATCAGCTGTTTAAGGCAAAATATTTACAGCTAGCAACAATGTTAAGTAAGTCTCCAGACCTATTTTCTCCTAGGTAACAATATCAGGAATTATGTTAGATTTAATTTTATGAAGCTTGAAGTATTTCAAAATTGTTATATTGACCATGAGTCATAAAGAAAGAAGATCTTGTTTTAAAAAGTATAATCTTGAGATACTCTGACTTTTTTATTACTTCTGTACTTATTTTAACATGCAGCTTTGTGGGAAAAGGAGAACAGAAGCACGTGGCTAAGATTATCTGGCTTTGAACAGTCAGATGTGCTTGCATAAAAAAATTCTAATTGTTCATTAGAGATGTAACTCAAAAAGCTGGGAGGATGGAGGAAGTCCGAGTGAATGGTGAGATCTACGAAGCACTGTGATTAATTCAATAATCTGTGGCATGTTTACAGATTGATAAAAGTTGTCCACTGAATGAACACTTCTCTGCAGGTTCCACAGATTTTCTTGACAAGGGCAAGACTGAAAAAATAAAGCTAAGAGTGCAGTAGTAATCAACCTTTGTTTTACTCCCCTTCTTCTCTATCTTATGGGTGCTGAACCTATGAGTATTAATTTTTTAATTATATGCATTTGAAGGAATGTACCTAGGTACCTGAGGATATACACACAATTCCTAGCGCTCACCTCTCTTTTCCTAACAGCTTGGTATGCAAGAGAAGAGCATACTGTGTGTGTACAAAGAAATACGTGAAACAGGAGTAATGGAAGAGACAGTGAAAGTGAATGTCTTTATAAACTGGATGAACAGAGGTAGCAGCAGGGTCTGTGAATTTTAGCTTTGGAGAAATATCCAGGTGTCTCTCAGTATCTCTGTCTGATGTTCATCAGATACAGACAGAAACCACTCTGTTTTATGTGCTGCTCAGAGCAAAAGCATTCAAGTAATTTTGGTGGGAGTTAATTTCCAGATTTGTAGTGGTTGTAGTAAGATGGTGTCTTGCAGTCTCTGGAATTAACACAACATTCAGTTTTGATCCTTGCTGCACAAAAAAGATGTGGACAGGCTGGGGATGATCCAGAGAAGGAATACAGAGATGATCAAAGGGCTGGGAAGCCTGATATGTGAGGAATGACTAAGGAAACTGTGTTTGTTCAGCTGTGAGAAGTGAAGTCTTAGGGAAGACTGTAATTCCATGTTCCAGCCTCTAAAAGGTGGTTACAGAAAAGATAGAGACTCCATTTTTGCAAGAAGTTATATGCAAAAGATGAGAGGTGATGGGTGAAAATTACTGCTGGGGACATTCAATTGGACACAAGAGGAAAATATTTCACGATGAGAACAACCTGATCAACAACTTGTCTAGACTGATCTCCCCAGGGAAGTTGGATTCTGCAGCATTCAGATTGAGCTGGACAGAGTGCTAGGCCATCTTGTTTAGACTGTGCTTTTGCTAAGAAGGGTTGAACTAGATGGTCCTTGAGGTCTCCTTCTAGCCTGTTGTTTGTGATTCTGTCCTCATTCTCTCCAAATGGAGGTCAATGAAGTATGCTAGAGTGTAAAAATATTTCTCCATTTCAAATCCAGACAGCATTTCAATGGATGTTTATTTTGTGAGAAAGTGATTTCAAACTGAATGCAAATATTTGTTACATTATCTCAGTTGTGCTCTCTTTGTCAAATGAGGTGCTTCCTACTAGTCTTTTTTGGATAGAGGATTGATTGTGGGAAAAAAAAAGTAAATCCTATTTTTCTCAGTATTCCTTATTTTGTTCTGGTATTTTTGTGCCTTTACTAGTTTTGATCCTTCACCTTCAGTGGTAGGATGGTAACAGGTCAGACATATGGAGAAGAGCAAGTAGGCATGGGGAATTTTAAGTTGTATGTGTCGCCACCTTAGTATGTAGCTTGAGAAATCAGGAGTTTTGTTAATGTTTTGTTTCCGTTATGTTTATTAGATTTCAAAATCTCTCTTATTTTGATTGGTAAACAAAAAAAAAAATATTAGGGAAAGGTGTAAATGTCAGATTAAATATCTTTGGCTGATCTTCAGTGGTTTTGTCTCCTGCTCCAGCAGTCACCATGGAGATTACATTATATCTTTCGTCATGTTTCTGAAGATCAGCAATGAAGATTAGATAATACAATTAGTATTTCTGCTTCATCATTTAATTAAATTATGTTAAAGGAAGGTTTTAATCTCTTCTAAGTTTTGAACTTCTCTGAGCACTCTGTGTATATAGATAAGCCTATATACCCATATATAAGTATATCCATATATACTTATATATAATAATGCATATAGCAACCAGTTTCAAATTGCTGCATTAAAAAATTGTGAAAAAATCATTAGCGAAGTTGGATTTTCTGTTGCTGTTTCAAGAGATGTATTTCAATCTACTTTTTTTTGTCCAGCAAATTCCTGGGTTGCTCCCTATCCTTCCGTCTTGTATCTAAACACAGCAGAAAAACACAGAAGTCTGTAACAAACCAAACCGATCATCCACTCCTGGTTCTTCTGGAAGTTTTAACCTGTCCCTGATAAATAAACTTCACCTGTATGAGGAAATCAATTCAAAAGAGAACTTCTTTGGAACACCTGTCTCCAGTCAGCTGTTGAAAACAAGTTTAGTTAGATGAATTTTTTTATCTGTATTCTGATTATGTTTAAACTGACTATTGTTGGAACCTTAGGCTGCAAACTACCAACTTTCACCTTGGGAAGTTGAACTATTCTTTAACTGTTATTTAATTTTGTGAAGGGAGCCTCTAAGACCTGTGCAAACTGAAAGATTAAGAAGCTGCAACTGTAAACTGAAGCTGCAATCTGTCTACATAAAAACAGCTACACATAAAGAATTCTATAAAGAACTAGTAGGCCCCACATCCAAAATCATGTGGGACCAAAAGGCATATGCAGGGTACATAAAAACCACGTGGAGAATGAGTTCATAGGTTGTGAAAGTATGAAAGCCCATGGAGAATGAGTTCATAGGTTATGAAGGTGTAGAAGCCCAGGAACTTCTTTGTTCTAAGATCTCTCTCAGGAGGCACACAGCTTGAGCTGTCTTTCAGGTACTGGATGGTGATATATAAGGTCTTCCCAGAGCCTTTTCTTCTCCAGGCTGAACAAACCCAACTCTCTCAGCCTGTCCTCACAGGAGAGGTGCCCCATTCCTCTGATCATCTTGGTCTGATCTTCCTCTGAACTCACTATGCCCATTGTCTTCTTAGACTGGGGGCCCAGAGCTGGATGCAGTATTTCAGTTGTGGTGTTACGAGAGCAGGGAGGAGGGGCAGAGTTGCTTCCCCTGACATTGGTCGCTTCTGGTTAAATTTCTTTGGATGCAGTGCAGGTTGTGAGCACAACAATAGGGCTTGAGAGTATACTGATACAACTTCAGTACTTCTCACTTCTAGGAAAATCCCAGACTGTGCACCAATGTATTGCAGGTTTTTTTGTTGAGCATTATTTTGGGAGCTAAATGATTTTTCAAGGCATTTGAATACTTCTGTTTGTTTCTCTGTAAGTAGCTGTGGTGTTCTTTTTACTTCTCAGCTTTGATTAGGGTTATAAAAATAAGTACTTTAGTTTGACAGGAAGACTTAGAGCAAACTGAGTTTAAAAAGCATGATGGTAATTTTTTCAAGAGCTGTCTTTTAAGAGCTCAAGAGTAAGCAATTTCAAAGTATTGTAATTCAAGGAAGTGAGTCAGAAGGCCAACTTAGGTGAGCAGAGATCTTTTTCTAGAACTTAAATAAAAATAGGTGTTTGGATGTTGAAAGGAAGGACACATGACACAGGAGGGCTGCAGAGGTGCTGTTTGCCACTGCAGGGAGAGCTGTGTGGTTAAAACTTCACAGCTTTACCAAGCTGGACAGCGCTGTGGTGGACGACAAAATGGCCTTTTAAAAAGGTCAAAAGCAAAAGGATGTTCAGAGGAAATATTGGTTAATATTGGTTCATTACTTGATGAGGTCAGTCACCTTACAATTAGGGATGCGGACAGAGTGGAGATGTTAATGCTTTTTTTACCTCTATCTATAACACCACTGATAGGCCCAGAGACCCCTTAGTCCTGTGACTTGAAGGCTTTGTAAACTCTGAAGTTATTCAAGACTGCTCCAACTGAATGCACATAAGTCAGTGGGGCCTGATGAAGTTCATCCCAGTGTACTGAAGAGCTGGCTGATCATATTGTGGGTGCTCTCCATGTTATTTTTCAATGATTGTGGGAGTCTGGAAAGGCACCAGTTGACTGGAAGCTGGAAAATGTCCCGATTTTCAAGAAGACTTAAAAAGGAGGATTGGTAACTGCAAGCCAGTAAGTTTCACTCCAGTGCCTGGTAAAATTATGGAGGCTATTCTGTGGGAAAAACACTTGAGAGACAATGCAGTCATTAGTCAGAGTCAGAATTAGTCCATGAGGGGAAAGTCCTGCTTAACCAGCTTAAGCTGGGAGTTGGACTCCATGGTCCTTATAGGTCCCTTTCAACTTTAAATGCTCTATGATCATCATGCTTTCTTCACTAGGTTCTTCATCTGTTGTAGATGATTCATAATACCTGGGCCTATTGTGTGTTGCTGTGATCTTAGAATAGTAACCTGGAAAAACACATTAGAGCCACATTGAACTTCAGTGTTTTAGATCATTTTGATCTCTGTGAACTTTGTTTCCCTGTGTGCACATTATGAAGCTAAGTAAGTTTGAAAACACAGTAATATCAAAAACATGCACTTTTTTCTGTACTTAATGAAAGAAATACTACTTTCAGCAACACTCTGTATCCTCTGAATATGATTGCTGAAATTAAGTGTTTGCTAGGATTATATTCTTAACACATGTATCAATCTAGCAGAAGTTCTGGAGTGATAACCTAGCAAAAATCTGTGAAATAGTCAAGCAGTAGATTATGGATCTTGAATTTGAGCATTTCATATGGTACCTTACTTCTCTAGTTAGCCGGGTGATACAAGTAGAAGGCTCTAGACAACATTATTAATAAATTACATTGTATTTCAGAGTATGAATAGATTACTCTTAAATGCACCAATTCTCTGAAACAGTAACTGACTGTATTAATATTCATGTCTGAACAAAATGAAAATTCCATTTACTTTTACTGAATTCCTAAAATTCTTTGAGTGTTAATTGAAAGCAGTGTAAGATAAGCTGCACCACAGAACTCAGTTGATGTCTTTTTTCTAAAAATTGTAAATATTGCAAGCACCATATTGTTTTCAATTTATATCAGTAGCACTTCCTTTAAAACATCTAAATGGGTTCTTACAGATATATTGAAAAGAAGTTTATTAGAATAGGAAAATGTTTCTCTCTAAATGTCTTTTGTTTTCTTAGCCTCCTCCAGGAAATGTCAAAATGCCTAATGTACCTAGTACCCAGCCAGCAATAATGAAACCAACAGAAGAACCATCTTCCTACACACAAATCACAAAGGTTTGTCTGCAACTTTTAGACACTAGGTACCTTTTAATAATAATTTTTAAAATATGCTTCTGGAATAATTTATTTTGTAAGTAAGCATTGCTTTCCTAATTAAAATTAATACTGCAAGTATTAATACTTAATTATTAATACTACAAGTCATTGGTAGTATGTGAATTTATGCTACATTGGGTCAGTCTGCATAAATGGAGATACTTAATTATAATGAAAAGGGTTGGAATATTTATGCCATGTTCATACTTTCTGTCAATATCTGGTAATACTTGTTTTGTTCAGGATCATGCCTTGGCCCAGGCAGAACTGCTAAAGCGTCAAGAAGAACTGGAAAGAAAAGCAGCTGAACTAGATCGCAGAGAAAGGGAAATGCAGAGTCGCGGTCAGCAAGGGGTATGCATGAAAAATATACTTTAAATTTCAGAAATGTCACTTTTTCTTAGAAACTCTTAATTTTATAGTGACATTGTGAAGCAGATTGAAGACGGATTTTTGTAATGTCTTCAGGAGAAGGAATTTTATATTCTTTGAGAAGATGCATGCATTCAATAAACTGGGCTGTCCTTTCAGATTTTCAGTGCAAATTTTTTAAATGTGGCCTCTGTAGCATGTTATTATCTTCTCTTCTCTCCTATTTTTATTCTAGTTTAGTATCTGAATAATACTACTGAATAAAAATGAAGCATTTTGAGATGAAGTAAAACTAACTTCTTAAAGTAACATCTTTTTGATTTCTCATCTGTCTGTATTTATAGCTGTAGGAGAACTTTTATGGTTTGAAACATTTAATTTCTTTTGCTGCGCTACAAACATAATATTCTGCACAAATGACTGGAAGATCTGTTCCATTATTAAGCTTTTATTAGTTTTTTGGTATGCCACAAACTCTGTGCTGTTCAAGATCAGCAGTTTTTTACAGCAATTTCACAAGTGTGAGAAGATTCACATCCTCTTAACTGAAGATGCTTTGCTACAAGAACATCTGTGGGACTATTCCTTTTCAAAAGGAAGAACTTCAGACTGAGGTTCAAAACAACCCCAAAACCCACCAAAGCAAACCGCTGGTCTAAGGTTGACTTTATTTGGTGTCCTGGTTTAGGGCAGATTTGGGAGAAAACTTCCAAAGGAGTCCTTCTAGAAAGCAGATTCAAGTGGCCCCTCCCCCAGCTGGTTCAGGAAGATATTTCACTTTTATCAGTTCTGTTTTGTTTTCACACATTCTGGTCTTTTTTTGAATATGCAGTGTTACAATTCCAATTGCATAATTCCTTCGTAATTCAAGTTGTCGGGGAATTTTGTAGAGTAGAATAAAATACTTTCAGTTGGAAGGATGTACAATGAATCACAGAAGAGTGATCGGAATGGAGTTGGAAGGGGACTCTGGAGATCATCTCATCCAAGGAAGGGTCAGCTGGACCAAGTGATACAGAAGCAGGAATGCATCCAGGTGGGTTTTGAAGGTCTCCAGAGAGGGACAATCCAAAAAGCCTGTTCAGAGCTCTGCCATCCTCAATGTAAAGAACTTCTTCCTCATGTTGAGTGAAACTTCTTGTGTTTTAGTTCATTGCCATTGCTTCTTGTCCTGTATCTGGGCACCACTGAAAAATCTGGCATCATCCTTTTGGCACTCACCTTTGAGATATTTATATGCATTGATGAGATCCCCTCTCAGTCTTCTCTTCTCTGATTAAACAGGTGCAGCTCCCTCAGTCTCTCCTCACAAGAGAGATGCTCCGGACCCCTCATCTTTGTGACCCTTTGCTGGATGCTCTCCAGGAGCTCCTTGTCTCTATGGTACTGAGGAGCCCAGAACTGGACACAGCACTCCAGATGTGGCCTCACCAGGGCCCAGCAGAGCAGGAGGATCAGCTCCCTTGACCTGCTGGCCACACTCTTCCCAATGCATCCCAGGATCCCACTGGGCCTCCTGGCCACAAGGACATGCTGCTGGTTCATTGTCACCTTGAGATCCACCAAGACTCCCAGGTTCTTCTCCGCATAGCTGCTCATATGTGGGGCAGCCCCAGCCTGAGCTGGTACTTGGGGTTATTCCTCCCCAGGTGCAGGACCCTGCCCTTGCCCTTGTTGAACCTCATTAGGGTTCTCTCTGTCCTGTTCTCCAGCCTACCAAGGTCCAGCCAAAAGGCAGCAGAGCCTTCAGGTGTATCAGCCACTCCCCCAGTTAGTATCATCATCAGACCTGCTGAGGTACCTTGGATCCCTTCTTCCAGGCCAGTGTAAACAAATTGAGTGAGACTGGACCCAGTATTGAACCCTGGGGAGCACCACTGACTGCAGGCCTCCAGCTGGATTCTACTGCCCTGACCCTGACCCTCTGAGCTCTGCCATTCAGCCAGGCCTTGGTCCACCCCACTGTCCATTCAGTTAAACCACATTTCCTGTGCTTACCTTGTGGATGTTAGGGACACGGTGTCCAAAGCCTTGGTGAAGTGGAGGCAGACAGCAACCACTGCTCTCCCTCATCCACCCATTCTGCCCTGCCATCACAGAAGGCTGTCAGATTGGTCAAGCATGATTTGCCCTTGGGGAATCCCTGCTGGCTACTTCTGATGACCTTCGTTTCTTCTGCATGCTTGGTGATGACCTCCAGAATGTTCTGTTCCATCACCTTTCCAGGGATGGAGGTGAGGCTGACTGGCCAGTAGTTTCCTGGATCCCCTTCCTTCTTGCCAGTTTTGAAGATGGGAGTAACACTGTCTTTTTGGCCATCGGGACTGGTTCCTGGTTTCTGTGATTTTTCAGGATGGTGAAGAGTGGCTTAGCTACAGCATTTGCCAGCTCCCTCAGTGCCTATGGGTGCATCTCATCAGGGCCTGTGGATTTATGTGTGTTAAGTCTGCACAGTTATCCAAACCCTTTGTGACTGGGAGAGGTCTTCCTTTTTCCAGCCTTCCTCTCCTTGCCCCAAGGTTTGGGATTCCTGAGGGCTGGCCTCAGCAGTTAACACTGAAGTAAAGAAGGCATTCTGTAATTCTGCCTTCTCTCTTCTGTCTTCCTTCACTAGGACACCTATTGATTCAAATCAGAGACCCCACATTTTCCCTAGTTCTCTTTCTGCTGATGATGTATTTGTAGAAGCCCTGCTCGTTGTCCTTGATATCGTTTGGCAGACATAATTGCAACTGGGCTTTGGCCTTTCTTGTCATATCCCTGCATGTTCTGATGATGTTCGTGTAGTCCTCCCATGTGAACTGCTCCTTTTCCATTACCCCATAAATTTCTTTCTTGCATTTGAAATTTACCAGAAGCTCTGTGCTTATCCATGCAAGTCTCTTTTCCCCTCTTCCTGATTTCTTGTTCTTGCTGGACTGGAAGTGATGCCTGAGTATTGACCAGCTTTCTTGGACACCCTTCTCTAGCACCCTAACCCATGAGATTCCACTAAGCACGTCTTTGAAGAGGTTGAAGTTAGCTCTCTGGAAGTTTAGGGTTCTAGTCCTGATTGCTGCTTTATCTCTCTACAGAGGATCTTGGTTTCTACCATCTCATGGTTGTTATAGCCAAGGCTGGCCTCAGCCTTAACATCTTCAACCAGTCCCTCCTGGTTTTATCATTGTCTCAGTTTAGATACAAAATTTAGGAGAAAATGCCCTGGAATGAGTGTTTCTTCTGAAGAGAAGGGCTTCAGTAGTGCCTTTTTGCCAATGAGAAATAAATTCCAGTGGATGAAAGCAAAAAAAACCCTGTTTATAAATAAAACATGGTGCCCAAGAGGCACAAAAAAAAGGAAAAGATTGAATAAATGCTATATATTAAAATTTGACAACCTTATCCCCCAACCCCACCTGGCAGTGTGGCTTGGAAGAAAAAAAAAAGTCAGCTAGCCCCTTTGTCTCAGGGAAGGGGAGAAAGGAGTTTATGCAGCAACTCAGGCAAAACAGAACCTATGGAACTTCTGGCGTTGGTGTCCTCCTCGCAGTAGGTGAAGCTGGTGGATTTTGGTGTCCTTTCTCTTGTCGGCTCAGCCTTTTTTCCTGATGTCTTATGATCAAAGCAGCCCCCTGCTGGTCCTCTGTCTTGGCAATTCGGATCTCTGACCAAAAATGTAGCAGAAACAGTTCAAGAAAAAACCCAAAACTCCACCAAAAGGATTCTTGCTGCAGCCTCCAGGCCAGGGGAAAGGAAGCAAAAAACCCTTTGTGCTTGAGCTAGCAAAGACTAATCTAGTGAAAGCAAGAATGTAATGTCCCAGTCCGCACCACATGCTCCTGAGAGAGGCTTTGAATAGAGCCAGTGCAGGAGCCTAAGGCTCCCAGCCCTTCCCCCTGACTTATCTTAGAGCTACAGCAGACCTTTCTGGGAATAAAGCTGATGATTAGGGAATAGAGTATCACCATAAAATCACCCCAAAATAATCGTCCAGCAACACATCTTTCTTCACTGGCTTTTCTACCACATGCATCAAAAAATTATCTTAGTGATCACCTGGAGTTTCCTGGACCATGTGTGCTGGGCTGTGTTGTATACCAGGATCGTTGAAGTCCACAGGAGAACCAGGGCCTATAACATGAGACTATTGCTAGCTGTCCATAGAAAGCCTCATCAACATCCTCCTACTCATCAGGTGGCCTCTAAATAAGCAGCCACAACAGTATCACCCATCTTAGCCTGTCCCTTAATTCTTACCCATAAAGTGTCCACTCATTTGTCTGCCTCTGAATAGAGCTTGATACAATCTAGTTGCTTTATCATATGAAGAACGACTCCACCACCTTGCCTCTCTGTCCTGTCCTTTCTAAAACATGCACAGCTATGCATGACATTATTCCAGTCACGTGAGCTATCCTACCATATTCTCTAATTGTAATGTGATGATGGCCTTGCAACTGCACATAGTTTTTCAGTTCTCGTTTATTCCCCATGCTGTTGTATGTTTGTGTACAGGCACTTCAGAGAGGTAATCAAGCATCCAGATTCCCTAGATGGAGTGTAAGAGTATTCAGGAAAACATGAACACCCTTGAGAATCACCCCTGTGATTCTCATCATGAGAAGCAGTCAGGGAACTTCTATGGTTGACATGACCTCCTGCCTAGAAGGAAGCAATAGAATGATCATAGCCACTTTGGACTCCACCCCTGAGTCCTGCAATCTGAAGTCCATCTCACCAAATTGGCCAGCATGCTGCCAAGTAATATTTTGCCTTTTTTTTAACAGGTGGGTTCCATTCCTCCCTAGCAGGCTACAATCATTTAAGCACGACCCATTGTTATGAAAGCCAAAACCTTGATGGGAGCCAGGAAGCCAGACGTTGATCTTCACAGTGGGGTTGCTTTTGGCTGTTCCTGTTTCTGTGGCCAGGAAGATAGATGAGAAGTTGACTTGGGCACCAGTGTTTGTCACTTGTCTTGCCAGTGCTTTATAACCTTCCTTGATCCTGCCTATTTTTTTGGCTTGTAGTATCATTTGTACCTATGTGAGAAAGTAATAGTGAGTAGTGGTCCTGATCTTGACAAGTTGGGCTGCCCTCTCGGCAGCATCATGGGTCTTGGTCCCTGGTAGGCAGCATTACCTCTTGTGACTCTTGATCAGGATGGTAGATGGCATCTCAGTGACTCTAAAAGTCACACATCACAATTACTCAGCATTTCTTCTCACAGTAGGAGCTATGTGCTGCTGGTCCAGATGCTCCTTGTTGGACTTGCTAGTGGACATCTAAAGTCTTTAAAGCGTTGTATCTGTTTTGGTGTGGGTGTTGGAGGGTAGAGGTTGGACTTGAGCTCTGTCTTTGTGGGTCATCAGGATCCAAGGTGTCTCTCACTCAGTAATGTTCATTGTAGGTGTAGGATTTTGAAGCCATTTCTCTCTCTGTTTCAGTCCCTCTAGCACTGCACAGCCTGTTGCAATTTGTCCACCTTCTGCATCATCCAAGGTGTCTCTCACTCAGTAATGTCCATAGTAGGTGTAGGATTTTGAAGCCATTTCTCTCTCTGTTTCTCTCTGTTAGTCCCTCTAACACTGCACAGCCTGTTGAAATTTGGTCACCTTCTGCATCAGTTCCTCAAACTATGCACATTTCATTCAGGTACAAGTCTTTTCTACAGGAGAAGTATATGTGTGTGCATTGCAAGCTACCACCTCTACTCATATCTCTTTTCTTACCGATTCCCTTGGTTGATGTGTCATCAGCCTTCTCTGGGGCTGTCTTTGTAGGCACATTGATTTGGATTCTGAGACAAGTGCCGACCATTATGGCAGAGACCTAGAGCATTTAGCACTTACCTGGGGTATGGACCTACCTGTGGATTGCAGCACTCTCCCTGCCCACCCTGCTGCACATCTTTTTAATGCACCATCTCTTGGTCACTCATGCTCCTTAGAGCCTTTTAAATCTCTCACACTGCTCACTCCATGCCTGACTAGTTAGTAGGAGCTTTTGGGCTCCTGATAGGGCTTTGGGCTGCTGCTCTGGTCTCCCTGAGCTAAAGAAACATTTGGACAGCTTGATCTAACGCTCACCCCCAAACTTATTTCTGTTACTGCTGCTGCCCTCCTGAGTGACAATGGCCATATAGTCCAACTGCCTGCCCACTTCAGTACCAAGAAGTTAAAGCATGTTATTAAGGGCATTGTACCCCCAAAACACTGGCAGGCTGACACTAAGGACATTGACCACTCCTCTAGGAAACCCATTATAGTATTTGACCATTTTCTTGGTTAAGAAATGCTTCCTGATGTCCATTGTGAACTTCAAACTATTCTGTGTATTGCATTTCTGGATCCCAAGGGCATGTGCACTAATTTGGCCTCTTTTGAAAACACCGTAGAGTGGTCTTGATTGGAGAACAGGGTCTTTTGCAATTCTCTGGCTATTTACATTCATTTGCCTTAAGACACTGGTTGCACATCTAGGACAATGTTGTCCTATGTTGTCTTAATTTACTACAGTGAAAGATCTTCAAGCTGATACATCACCTCAACTCAATGCCTTTGGCCTTTTCTGCTCAGATTCTGTGTGGCATTGCATTCGAGCTAGTAGAAGTGTGCTGCTTCCTATTGCAACTAATTCGTTTGGTCACATGGTGATTAATGTATCTCTTGCATCCACATTTCGAAATGCTATGGCAAAGGTTTGTTGCAGTGATTGTCTCAGCTGAATCTCTGAGCCTGTGCTTGGTATGACTTGTATTCAGCAGAATGTATACTCGGCCTACGATCAGATAAGCATACAGGAGATCCACGTGTCTGATCCTGTGTCCTTTGCAGTGTCCTCACTGTCACACTACTGTATCAAAGTACAGTGATGCTGTAGGACATATTCTTGTTAGAAAAAGGTACTTACAGATCATTTCAGTAACTGTCTTTCTTGAGACTTCCGACCTTTTTAGGTGAGTTTCGACAGGAAACCATATTGGAAAACAGAGATACTTTGACACTAAAAGTATCAGGATTCTGAAAATGAAGAATGCTTTTCAGTCCCTTACCTTTGTGTTTAACAGACTATATGAGTATGGTGGGACTTTAGGGAAATACTCACTTAAAAGTTAAGGAATTCTCAGAAATTGTTTTTCTGTCCATATATATTTTGTGAAAAGTTTTCTTACATTTTAGGAGATGTTAGATGCCTGCTCAATCTTTATGTAGATAAAATATTATACTTTCCTTGACCTGGCTACAATTAATTGTATTTAATTTCTGAAGTTTATGTTGAGGATTGCTCTTAACACTCTTGGGTTTTGATAGCCCAAGTTATCCATCCACTTGAGAAACTCATGTGTTAAACAGTTCAAACAGGTTCAAATATATATATCTCCTTCAAGTATACAGAGACTAAACTACATTATAAAGGTCTTTTTTTTTTTTTTTAATTTATTTTCTGTTTTGCAGGTAGAAAAAATAACTGGCCACCTCTTCCTGAGAATTTTCCTGTAGGTCCTTGTTTTTACCAGGATTTTTC
The DNA here is from genome assembly GCA_032173965.1 of Sitta carolinensis. Taxonomy (NCBI): domain Eukaryota; kingdom Metazoa; phylum Chordata; class Aves; order Passeriformes; family Sittidae; genus Sitta; species Sitta carolinensis. Next base: position 23,992,433 of record CM063313.1, on the reverse strand, counting down.
GGTAGACATTCCTGTAGAATTCCAGAAGACAGTAAAGATTATGTACTATTTGTGGATGTGTAAGTATTTTCTTTATAAGAAAAATAAAGTGCCTATTCAAACTTGATAATACATACCTGCTACTTTGGCTTTTGGAACATCTGTAATGAAAAATTATTTTAAATCCAGAAGCCAAATGTTGAATTAAAATTTTATGTTAGCTTCACTTTTAAAAGTATCGAATTATGTCATAAAAGCTTACACAGGAAAAAAGCATGATTATTCTAGGGCAGTTTGGTTCTAATTTATTGTAATTGTCTGCTTTAAGTTTCTCCAGTTGTAAAAAGAACTTTCACCATTTATTAACTTAGAAACAATTTTACTGGTTTTAAAATCAGCTTATATGTTAGGGAATAAATCTCACAATTAGTGTTAATAGACTTTTGAGTTCAAGACGTATAATATCCATTTGCTTTAATATATGTAGTTTTATGTAGTTTAATACCGTTTTAATTTATGGCAAAGGCTTAATATTGTATTACCCTATTTTAAGAAATAGTGCCAATTAGGCTGAAGAATCAGTCCATGGTTAAACTATCCTTTTCTGGCAAAGAATGCTCTACACCAACTTTGTAAGATTAATTTTGCCCTTCTTGGGTGCTGTGTTTTGACTGGAGAAATGCTGGATTAAACAAGAGTGCAGATCACACACTTGTTTCTTCTGCCTTGTCCACTGTGATTGATAAAAGCCTAATAAATACTCTGACGAAACAGAAAGATTTAGATAATTTGATGCCTTTCATATGTTTTTAACCTTCTAAGAAAATGTGGATTTCATATGTTTTCTGTACTTTTTTTTATAGCTTAAGATGTAGTTAGGAAATCTCCATAATTTTACACATTACTCTGGTAATGTTATTGCTGTGATTGAACCACATAATTGAAACACATGAAATGAGCAGACAGCATTGAATCAAATCAATTCCACTTCATCATAATCTACAGCTTTCTATATTAGTTGCTAAATTGTTAATCTTCAAATAAGCAATCATATAAGTCACCAGCTTGTGACTGGCCAGTCTCATAAAATTGACAGATAATTTAGATGTATATGAAATCTAAGATGAAATACTCAGAATTTTAGGATGGTTACCAATTCTGGCCATTTGCAGGACTGAGTTCTGAAAGTGCATAGGTTTCAAATATGAGGTGAAGTTGGGCAGTTGGAATATTAATACTGTTCTTAATTTTCCTTCTTATGGCAACAAGTAAAGGAAGAAGCAATATTATTTCAAAATATATAGGAGCTGTGCTTTTATACTGACATGACGGCTAATCTTCCAGCTCGACTGAGGCTTCAGCTAAGTCTTCTTGCACTCTTTGTTCTTTAGCTGTAGTACTCTCTGACTCATATATTACTCAGGAAGGCAGGAATAGGGCATAATAAAGGAAAAGAAAGACAAAATCTAAAATTTCACAGTTGAAAAAAAAAAAAAAAAGATTAAAAAATTTGGTATAGAACCCCATCCCATAGAATTGGCTGTTGAATCATTCCTTAGGACCTTTCTTTCTTAGGATTGCATCTATGTGGTTTGGCTAATTTCTCATTGTCTATTTTTCCTCTGCAGGGTACTTAGTCACATAGTAGACCTGCTTCTGCTTGCCACTCTATATTTTATTTCCTCTTTCAGAACTTCATGTGTTTTGTAAGGCCTAGGGGTTCTGTGAACATAATCACAGTTGAATAAATCTAGTACTGCATTCTTAGCACTTTATAGTGGGTCCTTTTCCTTTGTAGCAGGCCTGGGAACAAACTTTTATAGTTTAGCTTTTGGTGTTTCCACAGTTAGTATTAATTTTAGATCATCACTCTTGGTTTTTATATCTCTGAGGAAACTACTTTACCTGTTTAGAATCCATATGCTCTTTTCATGAAAAAACAACCCTGTATCCCTGTTTCATTAACTCATCCCTCTTTTATCCTTTTGTATCAGAAGTCAAAGTTTTTTGATTCTTTGATGTGGTTTTATGTTTGCACATTTTTTCCCCAGGGAACAGATTTTTTTTTTTTTTTTTTTTTTTTTTTTTTTAAAGACTGAGTGCACACATGTTTTTGTGAACTGTAACAATCAATTAGCAATGACTTTTCACAGTTGCCATTGGAACTTTTCTATTCTATTTTGGCTTTGTTGGTGTACTGCAGGCTTGCACATGAAATGACAGTTTTCCTAGCTCATCAGCACTAAGCACTGATTTTTAGATCTTTTTGTGCTATTACTGTGTCCAGTGTCAAATACAATGTCTCTTGACTTGTGCTAACTGTCAAGAGCTACTTTCGACTACTTTCCCCACAGGCTGATAGTATGTGCCAAATAAACACCCACTGATTTTCAAAGAATGTTTCTTATTTGAAGTTACAGGCTGAAGAGATTTTGGTAAAAAACAGTACACTGAAGTGCCAACTTTTTTTTATTTTTCTGTTTTGGAGAGGTTTATCTTATCCTCTATCTGCAGATATGATAGATGGTGTGTGTGTGTATATATATATATATATATATATATATAATCAGTCTGTGTAGATGTTTATTCTGCCTGTCCCTGAGAACCTCCAATGATAGACACTTCACAGGCTCCCTCCAAGCCTGTTCTAATGGGTTGCTGTCTTTTAGAATTAGAAGATGTTTCTTGGTTTATTGATTTAATTCTCCCCTTTTATGTTTGATCTTTCCTGTTCTTATCCACTGTTTTTATGGAAAACACATTCATCCCCATTAGTCATCTCCCTTTGCCCTGCTTAGCAGAGTCCACTCAGCCTTCTTTGTTGATGATGTTTTCTCAGGGTTTGACTGGTTGCTGTCATACAGATTCACTGTTTGTCCACTCCATGTTATTATATGTTTCTTATTGTGTAGCACTGAGGCAACCCCTTGGCTTTATCTGGTTCTTCTTCTCAGGGTTAGGATTAAAAGCACAAGAGACAGAATTCTTGTTTGGACTTAGATGTTTATTATTTCTTACCTAAGTTACAGCCTCACTGACCATGAGTGCTTCTACATGCTAAGTTAACGGAGTAGAAATGGCACTGTGAGTTCTGTGTTCAAGGTCTTTTTAAGCCTAAACTACACAACTATGAGATGTCACCTAATTTATTTTTTCTTTTAGCCAAATTACTAACCACCTGTGTTCTGTACCCCGGACTTTTTCAACCAATCACACAAACTCACCCAAATATATGAAGGAGAAGAAGGACTAACCGATGCCCTAAAGCCTCCATCTTGTTACATATATATATATATATATATATATGTTTTACTATATCCCAAAACCTTAAATTCTTAATCTTTTACCCTGTGGTACAACACACTTCTATCCAACTACACACTCACATTCTCAGTGCTATCACTCAATTTTGGAAGTCTTTTCCATGGCCTCAGGTCAAATGGAGTGTATTTTTGAGGATCAGTCCCTGTCAGCACAGAAAGCCTGAAATCTTCTGTGTCCAGGGTTCCAATGTAGCATCAGGAAATTTTTTTAAAGTACCTTCACATTTTAGATAGCACATGTTTATGGGCTGATCCAAGACTGTTTAATGCTTGTGCTGTGTTATGTTATCTAAGTCTGTTTTAGAATTTATATTTTCCCTGTGGAAGATCTTTCTCTTTTCTGTAAGGCATGTTAACATGTCTCTCCCAAGTGACCAGAACAGACTAGCAACAAAAGCCTGAAACAACATCTGAGACTATTTGTGCTCCAAGGTTATGTGTGCTCAAACTTCACTGGCCCAGTCCTCACTTGGAGTTGCCTTGTGTCTTCAAAACTCTCCATTCTATGGGCATCCCATTTGCCTTTAGGCAGTTCCAATCCAGGTAACAGTCATGTACCCTAATGTGAACTTTGATTTCCTGAGAGTATAATCAATGAAACATGACATGAAATTAAACCTAGTACAAAAATTTATTTTCATACATTCTCAAATGGAATAGCAAAATCATATCAATAATGTACATGCAAATACCTTCAGTGTAACTTGTGGTCTTTAGCTACAACTCGCTATCAGACATTTATGGATGATAAAGTGTAGTTTAATTAAGGCAAGGAATATATCTAAGAGAATTCTTCTGTTCAGGGAAGTTTATACCAAAAAATAAAAGTAAAGTATTAACATTTATTAAACTAATGCAGTTTCCCATTGTTGACTCTGATTCTGGCATGAATGCCATTAATTTCGACTTCCACACAAACTAGGAGAAGGCTTTCTTCAATCACACAGAGTACTCTATTGTTACGGCTTTGAGGTTGTTAAACAGAAATTGCATGATACAGACTTCTGCCAAAACCCTAGGTGATTTCAGCCCCCAGGTGGTCATTATTTTCTAATACCTTGTATTATGGTTTAATTTGCAAAGGCAAGTAGGTGGAAGGTACTTAGAACTGTTACTCTGAACCTACAAACATATGTCTGTTCATATAAGAGCTAAGCTTGTCCAGATCCCTTAGTGAAGGTGTTGGCTTGAAGGATAAATGATTCTCTGTACCTTGCAGCAAGCAGGCAAGAGTGAAGGGCAAGCACAGTGAAGTGAGAATTGTCAGTCCTTCGTCTGCTGTCTTCCTCCATAGCTTGCTAATACACTAGTTTTGTACAGCTGAGACTCTCTGTTAGAGTAGTGAAGCAGACCCCAGTGTTGTTGATTTCAGTAGTGGGAGTCATGCTTCACCCTTGTCTGCCCTGATGGTACTCTTTTAAAACTTGTTACAATAATTGCAGGTATAAAAAAAGTCATTTGGAAAGTTCAAGCTCCACCAAACTTCAAATGTTTCTAGTAACATAGGGATCTCCATGTGTTCCAGTACTGAGTAGAAAAAGAGAGAATACCCCTTTCTTGTAATTATCAAAGGAAGGCTGGAACTGGGATTTGTATAGTTTCTTTTGCTTTATGAGGCATAAACACACAAACTCTGAAATTAGTTGTTTTGCTGATCCCTTGGGGCAGTGCTAAGATATGTAGGTGCGATAATTGCCTTTTATTTAAAAGAACAGAGTGTTTTGATTCTGGTGACTCTTACAGGAAAATACGATTTGTCTTAAGAAATGTTTTCAATTTCATCAGTCTTTCAATGATCTGTGCATCTTGTTTTTATGAGTTCTTTCCCACTGTGTTCATTTAGAACTCAAATCACAATTAAGACAGCAACAAAGAGTTTCAGGATTCTATTTTTCAGAACCTTTAGTAACTTACCTGTTCCGTTAACCTTACCATCTAGTAAAATGACTGAAATGTTCCTGAACTTAAATAAAATAAAAATCATTGCTGTCAGGAGCAGTTTGTGCAGTTATAAATACCCTACTTTATCCTGATCCACAAGGAAAGAAATTCTTCTCTGAGGCGGCAAAATCCCTCCTGAATCACTGTTTTTTGCTGAACAAAGAGAGAAATTCATGTTCATCTGTGAAGTCTAGCAGAACTAACTTCTGTGCCAGATAGCATGAAGGTAGTAGTTGTAATGTTTCTTAATATTGCCTTATTCTGTTCTAAGAAGTAAACTTAATTGAAATAAAATGTGAAGTCATAATTCAAAATGCATTTTCTTTAGCAGAAATTGAATAGTTAACGTGTAACAAGGTCTTCCAATGAGAAAATAATAGTATTGAGCTAACCACAGACCATCAAAAAAGTAGATGTTCTAAGAAAGACCCGTTCTGAGAAGTATTTGAATATACAGAATATATTAAAGCATCTAGAACAGCTTCTTGCAGACCATGTTTTACTAAGGAACATTCTTAGTAAGTGTGGTTTTTTTGTGTTTTATTATATGGAAAACAAAGGGCTTTCTGTGGAAAGATTATTTGGGAAATTTTTGTTTTCAAATTTGAATGTGTACTGTCCTTATCTTGTGATGCACTTTATGTCATTTTTGAGCTTTCTTTCAAAAAATATCCAGTAGTCTCATAAATATTTGTATCCAGTTGTTACTGTAGAAAAGAAAATTACTACAGCTGTAGAAGACTCAATTTAATGTTTGAAAGTGTTTTTTTTTATGACAGGATATTTCCCACTGCCAGGTAGCTGGTGGTACTTGAATTTTAATATAGAGTGCTCTCACTTGCGAATACAGGATTTACATGAAATTTAAAAAACTGTAAAAATCAATTTGTTACAGAAGGCTTTGAGAGGGTATTGGTATGGTCAGCATGCTTATGTTCTGTTAAAATGCCGTTTTGTTTAAATGTTTAAAATGTTTAAAATTTCAGGTATAACTTTAGCAGTTGTAATAATTTATTGTTTAAACATAACTTAATTAAGACTATTTTGCTTTTGCTTCTACAGTCCATACAGTGACACTGTTTCTTAATATCTTTGGATGTTTGGCCTGGTTTTACGTTGATGCTACACGAGGGGTTGATTTTGGATTGAGTATTCTCTGGTTCTTGCTTTTTACCCCTTGTTCTTTTGTCTGCTGGTACAGACCACTTTATGGAGCTTTCAGGTAACTACTTCAGCTTGGCTTAAGATATTTAAAAACTTGTCAAAATGCATTAATGTTCCAGAATTTGCATGATTATCATGATGATAGTCCTTTAAAGTGCTTTCATTAGAAACAAAGAGTATGTTTGCCATTAATTCAGTTGTTGAATTTGAAATACAGTTGCCAGTAGTTACTAATATCATGGAATATCCTTTAAAATATTTATCATTTTTACCACTGACAAAGTATTTGTTGGAAATACTTAACTTTGTTAAAGTTAATAAGGGCTGGTAACAGCTGTAAAGAACATTATCATTAAATCTCTGTCTTGGTGTGAAATTTGAGTAGGTTAGTAGTCTATAGTGTCTTAAATTTTTTTCCTTCCTGAATGAACTTCATAAATGCTACTCTTAAAATCTTGTATTTTTAAGTGATAACACCTACAGTATTTGCAAATGAAATAGCCTGAGATTCTTAAGAATTAATAGAGAGGTGTATAGTAACTATACAAAAAGCCCTAGTATTTTTCCTAGTCTTAGTAATCCTGCAGACTTCAGAATTATGAGGTGTGTGATTAAGAGGAGAATGGTGTATTTGCATGAAAAATTTATTTTTTTTCTTAGTAAGATCAGCATGTAGAGATTTCAAGTCCTGTACTGCTAAAGTTTTTGTTTTGGTTTTTTTTTACATTGAAGTGATTTAGGACGTTCTAAGTTAAAATACCCTTTTTCTTGCATTAAAAAACTGATGGCCAGTAGTTGCAATTAACTGTAACATTTAGACTACAAGAAGTGTTTCTTTATGCTAACCAAGGAGGTATTGCTATACCCAGAAATCTTTGAGGACTCATATAGTTTAGCTTCCGTTTCTTGTCTAGTAAATTCATAGCTTTTCTTAGAGAAAATTGGTTGGTTGAGGAAAGAAAATTACTGCTTGCATATTCAACTTTCAGTCAGTTGCTCAGCTGAAAATGCAGTTAATGAACTGAACTGGTTGTGTAGAAATTACAAGCTCCCTTTTACAGGAAGAGATTTTAAGGGCAAAATCTGTTTCTGTAACATAACTAAATGGTTTCTACTTTCTAAAGAACTCTAGTAGCAAGCATATAATATGATCAATAGTTTTGACAGTAGTAAATTGAGTCTTCATTGAAATTTTGCCTGTACATTTATATTTGGCTTTTTTAAAAATAATTTTCAGTCTTTGTAAGGCTGGCATTTTAGTAATTTAAACAGGAAATGTATTTTTTACATTTTACTTTAAAATACAGCTGCTTCAGTACTTTGGTGTGCCCTGTGTTTCAGTAATTCCAGATTAGACTTTATTTCTTTTTGCAAGTTAAATATTCTCTTCCCATCTTGCCATCACTGTGAACTTCACTCTGAAAGTGGAGCAGAATTCTTTATACTAACATAAATGGTTAGTTGAAGAGGCCCTGCTCTGGGCTGAACAGAATTATTCTCACCTTTCTTAGAGATGCAGGTGGCAAAAGCTCTATATTAAAAATGAAAGAGCAGCTTTTCTAAATAAACACTCTAAAAACCCACAGAATTGCTGATACTTCAGGTCACTTGATAAATGAAAGTATTTTTCCTCTAGTTAATGCAGAAAAAAAGTTAGATTGGTACTGCAGAATATGAATAAAAATCCCGAATTTTCTGGCTGCGTTAATCTTTTTCCCCTGACCTTTTTCAGGAGTGACAGTTCATTCAGGTTCTTTGTGTTCTTCTTTGTATATATCTGTCAGTTTGCTGTACATGTACTTCAAGCTGCAGGATTTCAAAGATGGGGAAACTGGTGAGTATTTTGTTTGCCATAGTGTTGTACTGTCTGTAAGACAAACACTTATATTTGAAGTAACAACTGCAGTACAGTCTGTGTTTTCAAAGGAATGATCTTGTGTTTACTTGAATGTAACTCTCAAAAGAAAGCCTTTTGGGAGTGCTGTTAACTTGGAGAAGTGGGTGAATTGTATCCAAGGAATGTGAGGTACTTCTGTTACTAGGCTGGTCAAAATTTTTCCTTCAATTTAGACCACTTTCAACTTACTCTTTCACACACTACCTCCTCTGTTTTGGTGGTATAAGGAGTTATTACTCATTCTGTGTTTAAGGTAAAGGAAAGCAAAAATTTATAAATCAGTAATACATAGTTTGTATGTTTTTTGTATTGTTAGATATTTCTAATTAATATACTTCCTACTTATTGAGAAATTTATGGCTAAAATTTGTAGAATGAGTTAACAAGGCATTTGGGTGAATATAGTGGTGTATCTTTGATATTATTTGAAAATTTCTTATTTCTGAGTCACATCCATATTCTGTAATATCTGTAATCAGTTGATCTTTTAAATGTTTGCAAATATATAAGCTTTTACATGAAGCTTGTATGTATATTATCTTTTATTTGGGTCATAGAGGTCTAATATTTAGATTTTACAGGGAGAAACTATGGCATATCAGTCACTGTCCTTGAACTAAAAGAATTAACTAAAAGTAAGGTTGTAGTAGCAAGCTGGTAACATGAAGAGTCCTGAGTTGCAGTGCTGTAGTTGGGTAATGGCACTTCCCTCTATCAGTGCTTTGGGCTGCAAACCTCAAAATATATGCAAGGCAGACAAAACAGTATTGCTTTAGAATTGTTATGTAAGAAAAGATCCTGCTTTATTATTTTTGCTCTGTAATCCTCCTTTGCTTATTAATCCAAGTCTGGGAAGTGTGCTTTCAAGCATCCTGGGGGAAGGAGTATTGAAAGTAGCCAGATCATCCAACAATCCTAATTGCAGTTCAGGTTTTGGGGTTTTGTTGTAGATTACAGTGGGACATAGTAGGTATCAAAGCAGTTTGAAGCAGGTAGAGGAAAGTTTTAAGGTTTGGATTTAGATAAATTTTTGCCTTTTTGTTTTTTAATAATGTAAAATCTTTTTCAACTTAATGCATGGGGTTTTGTTCTTAAGGCAACCTGCTTTTTCAGTTTTCAGGTCTGAAATTGTTGGTGTCTGTTGGTGTTTCAGTTTTGAAGAATGGGAAATGCTTGAAGTAAATACATAACAGTTTTTTCTATTAGTTCATCTGATGCTCTCTACTTAAAAAATTATATTAATCTCAGTTGAGAAAGCATAAATAAAGCATGTGGATAAAAATAAATGAGTCTTCATGTAGAAGCTGTGTGTGTGTGTGTGATATTTTCCTGTTCTGTATTTATAGAAATTAGAAACTATGTTTGTAGGGATATTTTCTCATCTACAAATTCATGTAGTCTTGAATCAATCCAAATGACAGTGTAACCTCAAGAAGTCAGAAGCAACTCTCTAATTTCTCCACAATTTTGCTCAAGGATAATAATATTTCCAACATTTTTTCATATAGTTTCACTGCATTTTCTGTGAAAAAATGGAAATTAAGCTTTAAAAGCATATAATAGAACCAAAATATGCTTATGTAAAATTCCCATGATTTTTCTTCAAAAATACTCAAAATGGTTCAGAACCAGGAGGTTATAAAGTTTTCTTTGGTGATGGCATCTTTGATTAAATGGTTTACATGCTGTACTAGTAAAATTTGTTCTTTCTCCTTCTTTCAGTGGGTGGATTTCATCTCTTACTGGACTTAATAAGAGTATTCCCGTTGGCATTATGATGATAATCATAGCTGCACTTTTCACAGCATCTGCTGTTATCTCACTAGTTATGTTTAAAAAGGTAAGTTACCTATTATTCCCATCTTCTGTTTTGTACATTTGATTTGTATTTTGCTTTTTGTCTTGAGAGAGGTACTCTTTCACAAATCGTGGGGGTTAAATTATATTGTTCAAGGTGAGCCTTACCTATTAACAACTGTACAGTTTTGCTTATGCTGTTGTGGAGTTACAAAATACAGCGCAAGTCTTTTCTGCAAATGGGGAACAATAGCTCTAAATTAGAGAACCTGAGAGAGAATCCCACTACAAAGGAGTAGGTGAATGCACTGGACACTATGATTGTACCTGTAGATGCCAGGCTGTCCATCAGGCATAGAGAAGTGTGACTCAAGTGACTGCTAAATTTCAGCTCTTACCAAAATTGTTCCCACTAAAATCAAAAGAGGAGAGAGATGCTCAGCACCTGAGAAAAGGGTTTTTATTTCTTTATCTCTGATTTTTAATGGTTTTTTTTGCCAGCTAATGATGCAGGAGTTTGCAGGAGCTCTTTCTCTGTGCTTACTTTTGGTGAATTTCCACTCAGAAGATGTAAGTGTAGATACCCATGTGCTAGTAAGCCATTGAGATAAATGTAACTGAGAATTCCAATGATGATGTGCTGATTGAATTCTAATAATTCAACCTCTGTTACAGTTAAGCTTAAAGATTTTACACATACACAAATTGTTTTGACCTGTTCAGGAAACCAGTAAACCTGACAGTAAACTAGACATTTTAAGTGTATGTCTGGAGATGTCCTTTCTTGTCTTCACTAGAAATACTCTGTAGATGAGAAGAAACAAGCAAGAAAAATGTATGGTGGAATATATTTTTACACTTTTCTTACTGTACACATCCAGATTGTTTCCAAAAATGTGCGTATTCATATATGATTTGGTATATCTTTATGAATAAGAAATAGTCAGTTTTATAACAGATAAAAAAGTTACATTAATTTTCCTGCTACACTGGAATGAAAATGTCTTCGTAATATTATTTGAAAACCTTTTTGTGACTTAATGGAGTCACAAATAGCATTTGAATTTTAATACTCAGGTAACTGGAAGTTAATCAGGATTTTTGTCTGATTCTGTTGGGTTTTATTTTGCTATATGCCATATTGTTTTTTCCTCTGGCTATTATGTCATTAATTAAGTCATATTGTTTATTCCTCTGGCTATTATGCAGAACTATTGATCATCACACTAGTTTGCAAATGTGTACCTTTGTAATTAGGATATTTTGAAATGTTTAATAATCAGAGTGTAGCTTACTCTTGTAACCAGTCAGAGTAGCTAAAATATTTCTAGTTGTTGTTGTAGAGAAAAGTTCACCAAATATACATCACACATTTTAGTAAACACAGTGAGACCCCTCTGAACTTGCAGATAATTACAGGTATCCCCCACAGTCGAATTGTGTGTGCAGCAGGGCAATGAAAAATACAAAAGTTTGTGTGAAAAAATTCTGTGTTCTCATCTTTGGATTCTCTCAAACACATGAAAAAAATCACATTTCTGCACCTCAAGGCTCCACTTTGCATTTGAGACTTTTCTATTGGTCTGCTAAGAAATGGGAAGCATGGCACCATTTTCTGTGCTTTTCCCCTCCGTAGGTGCACGGGCTGTACCGCACGACTGGCGCAAGCTTTGAGAAGGCACAGCAGGAGTTTGCCACGGGAGTGATGTCCAACAAAACTGTTCAAACTGCTGCGGCCAACGCTGCCTCCACAGCAGCCACCAGTGCAGCTCAGAATGCCTTCAAGGGTAACCGGATGTAGAGAAAGTCACCACGGTTCTCTTCAACTGTTACTTATTTTCCAGTCACTTACTGTATTCCCCAAATGCCTAGATCAAAATTTACACAGCATGTTTTGTCTCTTCTGCAGCTGTGCATGGGTTAAAGGGAAATGTTTGGTTTATTTTATTATAAATTTATTTATTTTAAGAAGAAAACCATTTTTTCCCTTCTTTAACATGTTGAATTCTGCAGTGTAAAGCTTTCCATATTTTATGGAGTATAAATCATTTCAACTATAGGCCTGAGAATGAACTATGGCATATAATGATCAAATCAATGTATTAAGAATCTGGAAGGCCTTTTAGCAATTCACTTCAGGTTTTTTTTTTTTAAGTTCAGGAAACTGCTTTGGATTAATTATTTTTCTTTGCAAGAACTGATTTCCCTATTTCTACCATAAGAAGTGTGGTAGACTGAGAGGTGTAGTTAGATTTTACTACTGCTTTTGCAATTTCAGCTGCTGCTGGGGGTCAAATGCAAGTATAAATTCTTTTCTTATCTGGTTCTGGTTGTTTGGGGTTTTTTTTAGGTAAGTCTTTTGATATAAACCTGTAAGTTTGCATGATTACTGTTGAGTTACCTGATCTTGTTTAAGTAGTGTTTTGGTCCAGAATTTACCTGCACCACTTTATAGCATTTGTTTGTATCTATTTCCATGGAGTATTCTCTTCCTGTGAGAAATTACTATAGGGCATAAGCATTCTCTGCAATAGGATTGTTCAGTTTAAGGAAGTTAACTGGTGATTTCAATCACAGAGCTAAATGATTACCTATTTGCTATTTTTAACTTCAGTATTCACATATCTCCTGTCTCTCTTCTATGTGCAGTGATATTTTTGTTTTATTTGGAATTTTTTTGTTAGTTTTTGGTTTGTTTTTTTGTTTTTCAAGTATAGATTTATGTTTAACAGTGGTACTAAATCTCTAGCCTGGACAGTCACTCTGTTTACTGCCTGTCCAAAACACTATATATACAGAATTTAATTTTCTAACAGGAATATTGTCTAAAACCAGACTCTTTAAGCAATTACATTTAATGGATGCTTGACTGAATTTTAATATTGACTCAGCCTTCTCTGTGATGTGATTTAAGCTATAGGAAAAAAGCTTTTAAATTATTTCGATTCGGCAAAGGGAGAAATGTTTATCTTTAATAAAGTTAAATTTTAACTCATTGAATTGGAGGCCTAAGAAGTTAGATTGGTGCTGTGAAACTAACAATCCATAATGGAACATACCATTAAAATATTCTAGAATATAATATCATCAGGACATAGTATAGTGTGAGTTTCTCTCCTTTGAAGACCTTACATTCTTCAATTACCTCATGAGACTTACATACAATACTTAGGCAGGTTTTCAAACTCTTCCAGAAAATGGAAAAATGACACCCCACAGGTACACACTATGGCTGAAATTAGTTCAGCTCTTAAGGTGAATAATCTTTAATAATACAGCATAAAGTTTTGAGGCCCCTCATTGCGCTAAAAGTGGACTGAATTTCATAGTCTGTTTCACAACACTGTATTCATAATAACAAAGCTCATTTAAAAAAATACTCCCCTAGCTTAATCCTTGAATCAGTAATATACTCTTGGCATGAATTCTCCTATTAGTCTCCTTTCTTTTACTAATTTCTTTAAACCAGACCTGAATTTGAATAAACATCATAGTTTCACCTATGCTTAAGTTCACATTAATGAATATACTGGCTTAAATACTCTTATCTAACAAGGCTGTTAAAATGTTGTAATAGTGGACACACTAACATTGAACTTAAATTTGTGTGGTATGTTTTTAGAGCTTTCCACATGAAAGTCACTGTTCTCTACTGAGATTGGGGATCACCATTTTAGAAGCTATATATCAAAATTGTTCTATTCATATTTTAAACTTGACTTGAGGGTTGTATCTAGGAACTCTGCTATGGATTACTTTTAAATCTTAAATTTAGGGAATTATTTTGGTATCTCTTGGATGGGAATCCTAGGGACATCATCCTTACAATTTAACTGAAGTTGAAGATGCCGTAATAGCATAGATTACTGGTGAAAAAACACAAACACATTAGGAATAAAACATGAATTCGACAGGTAGATTTTTTTCTCAAATGTTTCAAGGTTCCTTGAGAAAACATATGTAATGTTCTGTGTATAAGGATTGTTAATTTGTAATATGGGTTGAATGTACAGATTTAAGCCTTCTGAGTGAAATTCAGGGTTACGTCACATGTGAATTCTTTAAACCAGAGATCTGTGACACTTTGCAGCCTGAAGGGAGGGAAAAGTTTGTTTAGCTTTGACAACAAAAGGCTGAGATTTGTTAAAATATTTTGTACTTAACAAAAATTAGATTTTATGATCTGTAATTAATCAGAGTATGGTGCCCACTTGAGTTGTCTTTTTGTAGTACTGTGACAAACAAAGTACAAGGTATGAAGTTTAAACACTGGAATGTCAGTAGCCACTGATCTGTAATTTAGGAGTTGTTTTTATTTATCTGAGGATGTCTGTATATTTTGTAAATTACTAACAATGTTCTGCCATCCTGGTGAATGTCATGGTTCTGTACAAATGCACTTCTTCTGTCCCTCTGTTGCATGTCTGGGTAGTTCAGAAGTTTTGTATATTTATTGTATTAACACAGTGTCATAGAATAAAAAATACTTTTTTCCTAGGTGTTCGCTCTGTATAGTTTTGACCATAATGGGGATCTTTCTTCAAACAGTCAGGGTGATGTGCAGGGAGAATGATCTGTGTAAAAGTCTGACTTGCTTTTTATAATTCTGTATATAGATGCGGTATTTCTGCTGAAACGGTGAAGCAAAATGTCAAATGTCCACTATCAATAAATCTGGTTAAAGAATGAGTCTACTCAACTGTTATGAAGAAAATTGTTAAAATAATTGCAGCTTACCTTCTTGTGCTGTAAACTCAGAAGGGTTAAAATTAAACATGCTCTGTCATGACTGAGTGGACTTCTACAGGTATGAAGTGACTCTTAAAACATAGTTGAAAGTAAAATGAAGTTGCCGAAAAAAGCTTTGCTTTGATAGGATTTATTTTCCTAACTTCTGCCAGTGCATCAACATTTCTGTGTCACTGCTCTCCTGCCTTCTTTTTTTTTTTTCTTTTTTTTCAGTCACTGTCACAATCTGTTGATTTTGTGGAATGTTGGTTGCAGTACCTGCTCTCTAGTACTTATCTTAGTACAAGGTTTCTTCTGAAGGGCTGAATGATTTCATCTAGATGACTGTAAGGTAGGTAAGTTTGCAAATGCATAATGCGTACTCATGCAGTGATACAATGAACAGTGCTCTGAGGTACAGTCAGGATTATTTTGGGAGATGGTAGATATGTGTTCTTGAAGAAACTTTCACATGCATGCATCAATCAGTACTGAAATTCTTCATCCACTTGATCTTTCTTTGAAATTTAAAATCTAAAATGGCAGTTTCAGCAGACTAAAGGAAAAGGTTTTGTACTTTCTTGTAAATGTAAGCATGGTTGTGCCATACAATCCAATCATGTTTAATGTTTGTAATTATTTCACAGTTTTACTGCTCTTCATGGGAGATAATTCCTCTGGTTTGCTCAGGTTACTTTTCTCAAGAAGTTGTAAGCATGAAGTTGGAAAAGCATGCACACACTGAGAGAAAAGCATGGGTTAAGAGAACTGTAATTAAAAATATGCAGTGATACTTCTGGAAAGATACTTCTGTCAAGTAAAAGGCACACACTTAGAACATTCTGGTCATCAATCTGTAGTAGGGCACAGTAGGTCAGATAATTAATTAGGTTTGATTCAGTTACATTAAAACGTGTGAATTAGTTTGTATTTTTCTTTGACAAATTAATTTTGTGTCTGCAAGTAGCTTTTATTTTCATAATTAGAACAATCAGGAAGATTTATAAAGGAAGTGCTGCAGATCTAGCTCAGCAGTAAAAGCCAGTGAAACTGTATACAAGATTTAAACTAGATACAGTGTCACATGATACTGAGGATAAAAGAAAAAATGCATTGATAGGCACGTATAACTTGTGGCTCATGCTGCCATACATTTTGCTCTGGGGAAAAAAAAGCTCCAACAGTTCATTGGAAGTACATGCAGCTCAACTAAAACTTGCTTTTTGTTGGATAAAAGTGATTACATTGAACATTTGTGGTTTCAAGACATTTGTTTTATTGTCTCTCAATACACTTGGAGCTTTGTGTTGACTAAGTAATGTGTGTGCATGTCTCTGTGTGTGCATGTGTATGTATGTGTGTGTATATATATATATATATATATATATATATATATATATATATGTATACAAGCATACTGTCCTGCTTTTAGTGATTGTTCCTTCATGTTCCTGTTGCATTACATTCAGATATGAAGGAAAATACTTCAATATACAGAGAAGCCACTCCTTAGAATGTTGAGAATATCAGGTTTTACTTCTTTATATCCATGATTCAGGAAGGGAAACTGTCAGCTGGAGAGATGGAAAGCGTTTGGGACTAATGTTTACTGATAAAGTTTGAGGCTGTATTAGTAAAAACAGGGCTGGTGCAGGCCTGGAAGATAGGCCTCATTTACTTGTGGCCCTGCACTCAGGTTTTCTGCTCTGCGACTCTGTACAGCTGGAGTTGGGTAGGCAACACTGGCTGGAGCCCGGACCACGGCCAGAACAACTGCCTCTAACCACTTGTTCCTCAGTGGATTCAGCTGCTCTGCCACTGCTCCAGCTGACAATGTTGCTAGTAGATTTTATCATGTTTAGAGCCTAATTAAATAATTGTGTGCATCTGAGCTGTAGTCACTGTACACATGTCAAAGCATGGTTGCTGTTTTTCAGTGCAGAACTGTTTTCTTTTTTGTGCCTGTATTTTTTAGAGGAGTGCATGATGTTTCAAAAGAAAAGATGCATATCCTGGATTGGGCAGTGGGGTGACACTTTTTTTTTCCAAGGTAAGAGAACAACTAGAAGTAGTCAGAATACAGAGTCACAGAATCAGTTAGGATGGAAAAGACCTAAACACGCCTGAGATCATTGATTCCAGCCTAAGACCTATGTGATTAAATACGGCATTCTTCTGTTTTACCTTGCTCAGACCAAGTTACTGATCCCACATATGAGTGATACCTTAAGTGAGTTACAGATATTGATTCCTATGGTCTCAGAATTTCACCGACATGAAGATTCTCCAAATAAAAGGCATTTGTTTGAAAACAAGCTTTCAGTGAATCATAGAACAAGACAACATCTTTATATTCCTGTCACTCTGATAATACACATCCACTTTGTGATTTCTCCACTATTCTAAACCCAGCTGGAGCTTGGAGAACAAGCTACAAGAATATAGAAATCTGTAACAATACACACAATTGGAGACTTGAACTCTGTGCTGTTGCCAACTCCATTAACTGTACTGAAAAAGGTAATATTTTTAGCTGTTCAAATCAGTACTTCATAATTTCTTTACCCAGTATTTTATATTTGCAGAATAAGGGCTGTATCTATACCTGTTTTGAAATTCATAAACTGACTGTGGTAGTGGTGCATTCAGTGTCATCTATCCCCTAACTTCTGGGCTGTAGTTTTCTAAGTGTTCCAAGTTGTAACCAAGAGCTACTTCTCTGAAGTTTAGGAACTTTAGTTACAAGTGTTACTAAACTATATGTGATTAATTACATAAAAATTTAATAGAAGTGGACTATTGCAACTGACAAGTGACATGCTGACTTTTCTTTAAACTACTGAAAGCCTTGTTCCTGGTTCTGCTGCAGACTGGCTTTGTAACCTTTCTCTAGTGTTTGTCATGTCACAGCTCAAAGCTGACACACTGGCAAATACCATTTTAAAAATCCGTATGATGAAGCAATATTTATTTACAATGGTTACTACCCTTTTTCATGAGAAAGGAAATGCAGTGCATTTGCTGGAAAATGAAACACGTTTTGACAGAGCTATATTCAATTAGAAAGTCTTTTTAATGCAACTGTATTGTATAACAAATAATTACAATTTCAGATCACATACTTCTGATCAATAAGCAGTAATAAATGTTTAAGTCAGATGGGAGTCTGAAATACATCATTGGACTGGGATCTTAAATGCTATTAAAGCTACAATCAAAGCTCAGCTTGGCTCAGCTTGTCCAATATGCTTGTATTAAGGTAGTCAGACTTCTGCTAAAAGTTCAAAAACTCACATTTAATTGAAATTTAGATTAAAAAGAAGACATTAGGTACATCACATGCTAACAAATGTACATAGTGGTGAGTCAAGAACAGAAAACAGTACCACAAATAAACCATGGTTCAAAACCTACTCTAGCTGGATCACTGCAGCCACTTTTCCTATACTGAGGAGCTGTGTATGCATTGCTGCCATGCTCTGTTTTTGTTGGACCCTGCCTTTTCCTTGAGGTATAGGCACCAGTGCCCATGGCTTTCAAGGAAGGCTTGAACTCTTCTCCGTTTACCACTTCGATGTCAGAAACTTCAGTGGGGGGTAACAATGGAAATCACTTGGCTGAAAAAAAAAAATCTCAGAATCCAGAGAACTTTTATTGAGTAAAATAGATACAAAGGTGATATAGACAACCCAGAAATACCTCAGTAGCAATGTTTTTTACAGTGCTACATTACAAATAAAGCACACTAAGAAATCTTGCTGAGCCTTTTCAGCTTTTAGAGTGTTAATGGTCAGAGGTGGACACAGCTGCACACTCGAAGTGTCTGTATTCTGAGTAATTTAAATCAATCTAGAAGATATTTTTGTTAAATCTTTAAGCTGCTATTACTACTGTTGTATTGATCTTCAACATCAGTGATTTTATTGCGTTACTCTGTATCCACACCAACAAACTTCAGCCACTTCTTCCCTGGGAAGTCCCTTTTCAAATCACTCATTTAAAAGCAAAAACAAAAATTAAAGAAAAAATCAACAAAATACACAAAAAAAACCCTACAAAACCCATTCCTTGTATTGCACATCTCACACAAGTCTGTGTATATATATATATACAACACACACACACACACACACACACACACACACACACACACACATACACACATACACATATATATATATTTAAATATGCTACAATTAAAAAGTCTATGGCACTTTACTGAATATAAGTTTAAGAATTTGATGAAACCACAGATGTTTGAAGAAATCTTCAATACCACAAAACAAAATTAAACTGAACTAATTGGCACACAGGTTTTAAAGAATCCACAGCAAATTCCTCTAGATCCTATGCAGTGCATGTATATTAAGAAGCAGTTACACTCTGCAGCCCCTTCATGAAATCAATTAAATTAGCTTTAAGCTGGTTTCTCTTTTTTTCTTACCCAAAGTGCCTTTGAAAGCTACTGCTGAGGTGAACTTCAGGAGCAATTGAAACAGCTGTAAAATTTAATGAGTGCACCCTGCACCTGAAAACCTCATCCAGGAAAAAAAAAAATTGCAATGTATACCATCTTATCACTTGCTAGAAAAACAGAACCCTGAGAAAAGAAATTATGATTATTTCTCCTCTGTCTTTCTTCCCATCCTGTCTTCTATCTGTGCTGTGTGATGATCATGGATATTTCTGCAAATTAGTTAATAATGTTGTTGCAGAGCAAGCTGATAATATACCAGCAACAAGCAGAAAAGCTGGTTCTTCTTGGTTACGAATGCAAAAAGCATAATGTGCCACTGAAAATCTCTCCTTTGTACTTAACAAAACCAAACCCAAACAAAACATACTATTGAATTTTTTTTTAAGTGTCATGTGGATCACAGCAGAGGTCACCTAGTAGTGTGACTGAAGGTTCATTGTTTACTTCTCAGCCAGAGCTGAGTATGCCCTCTCGACCTTTGTAAGAACTGACCTGATTCTGACTAATCAAGTGCTTAAGCCAAAGCAGCATTTTTCACCCTAATACTATGTCAAGACTTGTTGGCAGTGGTGACCTGGACTTTGGATTGCTACCCACCTAGGGAAGCTAATACTGTACATCTACTTAAGTTAATTCATTTTTAGCTGGTTTATATGATACCCATACAACTGCTTGCCCCCTCTTTCCCAATTGCAGGGCCCCCGAGGGTAGGGCAGAGTTGAGCTGGTGGCCCAGATCCAGCAGGGACTCAGGAGGGATGCCTGCAGGAAGCCTTGCTGGACCCCAGGTACAAGCCCAGTGCATGTCCTTCAGGTGTGGGGGATGTGTGTGGGGCAAAGCCAGTGAAACAAACACAGGTGTGGATAGGGTGTGCAGGCTGTGATTTTCACCTTCAGTCACCAATTTGTGCTGGTGGTTTTGCATTATTAAAATCTTGATTTGTGCAGGGAGTTGGTCCTAGACCAGGACTTTTGGAGGGGATTTAATATTTCAAAGAACAGTTAATTACCTGTTTTAAAGTAGAAGATGGTGGATGTGGATTGCAGGAGCAGGTGAATGCAAGAAGCTAGGTTAAAAAAATCTCTTTTTGAATACAGGCAAAAGTTGACCTTGTTGCACTACGTCTCAGGTCACCTGTGTATCTGTGCAGCATGCAAGCTGCAGGGGCATAGGCACAGAGGCACAGGCTGGGAGCTGCTCTGTGTCTGTGGTGGGCAGCAGGCTCTGGATGGGGACCCCAGCTTTGTGACTGCTCACCAGGCCCACCGTCAGGACTGCCCAACAGCTCTTGCATGGTGAAGCATGTCAGCACTGCCTTGTAAGCAGATACCTACCTGGACAGTAACAATGATTTTTTAATAACTAATGGCACATTTTAAGGGACTGACCAGGCAAAACCAAGAATCTCTGCTCTGTGTAATAGTGAAGCAACACTGTCATTGGATGATGTTAAACTACCAAGAAATAAGAAAAGGGATCTAAAATTCACCTAGTATTTCATGAGAACTACTTCTCGGATTAATTATCCCCAATGCTCCTATGGCACAGTTGCATCATTCCTTTGTTAAAATGCCTTACAAACTTGGTATCAGAAGTAGTTCTAGTAAGTGAGGCAACACCACAAATAACACAATCAGCTGGCTTTGAGGAAAAATAATGGCATTTGTGGCAAGGCCTGTTTAATTTCTGCTGATTTAGTTGGAAAAAGGTCTACTACTACACACACATAAAAAAAGGAAAAAAAAGTCTTCCCAACCATATAGAATTTGTCAAGGCTTCCTGAAAAATTTAAATTTCCTAAAGACTAATGAGACTGGGTCATGAGACAGACTGATCTGTAGACTGGGAATGATGTTTCACTGAAAAGAGAAAAAGTAATACTGTTGAAGTACAATGTGAAATCCACAGTTGTAGGAGAAGCTCTCAGGTAAGGCTGGTGCTGTGGGGAGCTGTTGTCTGCTTGGGATTTCAGAAGTTTTAATAAAGGCTATAGAACTATTTCATTTTTATCTGAATCAAGTGAGAGCCAGTCTAACAACAGCTTGTCTGTCTAGTCAGTGGAAACAATATTTACCTGCTAAGTAAAAAGTTGCACACACCTTGTGCTCTAAGTTTCAAGAGAGAGAAACCTCGCAAGGACTTGACGTTCTAAATGTATAAAGATTGGTGTAAACCTCAGCTTTGCTCTCTCCAACACAGAGTTAATATCCAAGAAGGCACTGTACTTCCAGGAAGTTCAGTACCAAAAAGCACCTCCATGAAAATGGTACCAGATGAGGTGATGGTGAAGAAATATTCACCAGTGAAGGGGGCCCTTGGAAACAAAGCCTCATTAAAATAGGCTTCTTTTTTGTTTAAGAAAAGAAAAATGATGTGCTGGCTTTTATGATTTTAAACCCAAATTCATCAAAGTGACCAAGGTGGGTTAGGCAAGCTAATCAATCAGAATTAGTCAGGTTTAACAACATTCCTGCTATATACATGTGATTACTCACATCCCCACTCGGATTAATAAATTTCACTGTGTCCTGATCACAGAATGAAACTAAAAATATCCCCAAGTATTTACATTCTGCTTTCTTGGGATCCTTTCTCTGTCCAATCCCCATTGCCCAGCAAAGAAAAAAGACCCTTTCAGTAGTTCAGGGCTGGAATGCATGGGGCTCAATCACACAAATGGTTAAGAACAGGTAAATGGATCTGCTTGTCCACTCCATGGAAAGCAGATAAAGATCCAGGTGCTGGTGTTTTTCACCACTGGAGTTAAAGGAGGCATATAAGGTTTTTTCCTTCTTCTATTTCTTCTTGCACTTTGTCACTGGATGTGGCTATTTCAGCTTGCGCAGAGAAGACTGCACAGATGAATGTCATAACAGTGCCGCCGATAGCTGTGTAGAAAGCCCAGCCCAAGGAGCAGTCTCCTAGTTTGTAAGCAGAAGCATAAGGTCCACAATAGCTTATTGCCTTCTGGCATCCCCAGCCTGCAGGGTAAAGTATCAAACCCAAGATAAGGAAGAGCCCTAGAAATAAAAACAGAAAGAAGTTTAACAATCAGTTTAACACCAAATTCAGCACATCTAATAATGGTTATTATGGTCACTAATAGTCATAATTTTCCAGGATTAGGAGAAAACTGCCATCTCAGAAATCAAACCTTCCTGTACTGATTGCTCCCTAGTATATGCCATGCAGTCTTTTAACTAAACTTGAAGCTACCCTGTGATTTATGTGGTGAAAGGCTTATTTTTTTATTATAATGGCCTAGTTCCTTATTTTAATCTCTGTACTCCTCCTACATCCTTTGCTCTCACACATTTTTGCTACAAATACAGAGTATGCAAGATTTTCAAGCATCTCCACCTACTGCTTATGTTTGCAGTTCTCAAAAAAGGAATACTTGCATCCACTTTTGATTTTGTATTTAGCTAGCCCTCATTCAGCTTTATTTAGCCATTCACCATAAACATGTTTGCCTTTTTTCCTCTGGATTTTGCCTACATTGATTTTCTTGGCTGGAAACAAACAAACAAACAAACAAACAAACAAACAAACAACACCCCAACCCCCCTAAAAAACAAACAAAAAAAAACAAAAAAAAAAAAACACAAAACCAAAAAAATCCCTCACACTCCTCTTTTTTTGGCCACATTGGGACATAGCAGAAAAATAATACTGTCAGTTCACTAAGCTGCTCTCATAACAGAGGGATTCTGGATTCAGCCTCAAACACACAGATCCAAGTACCTACAGACAGTGCATATGTAACCCTGGGATCCTCCAAACAGGCAACTGACTACTTCAGAAGGAAAGCATTTTTCTACTGATGGTAGGGGCAAAAGCCTCAACTCCCCATCTTGCTAAACAGCCCATATGCTTTGGTGTGCTTCAGGCTGGAAGTGAAAAGCTCAGACTAGTTGTTTTGCCCATGTGATTGTCTCTCATATTTGTTAGTTTATGAAGACCATTCTCTATGGTTTCTCTATGAAGCCAGTGAAGGGCTTCATTAAGGAAATTGAAAGTCACATTAGTGTCCCTGCACACATGTGTTCTTGCATGAAGAAAGGAGATTTAATCAAAATGTCTAATATGCTAGTGGCTACAGTGCTTTCTTATGGGCACTAAAAATAATCACAATGAATTAATTAAACACATACCTCCCTCCTACAAGGAATGTAAGAAGGAGGTAAATATAAGAACAGCTCACAATATCAAAATTTACTTTCTGTTTACCTTAAAAATTTACTTAGAAAAACAGGAAAATTATAAAACCAGTTTTTGTTTAAATACAACCAGTTTATCCAGAAAATTAATATAGACTTCCAGATCCCATAAATATTTCTGATTAACTTTTCCTGTACTTCAGAGTCCTTTATTTAACCTGGTATCCTGATGAAAACAGCTGCTAAAAGTGCTGTCACCTTCTAGAAGTAGGATTAAAATTGTGCACTAAAACCAGTCTTTTTTCTTTTCCTGTAACCAAGAGATTACAAAGAACAGGTTTAAAGACTTGTTTACATCTCTTTTGATTCAGTTAGACTAGCAATTAAACTTATCTGCAGTATGTTAACACTCTTTAATTGTTTTTTTAAAGAAATTCAGCCAGATGCATGAAATTTTCCTCACCAACAATAAAAAGTTGGGTCCTAGCTAGTAAGTAGCTAATTTACACAAAATGCAAAAACCATCATCCAACTGTCTAAAAATTAATGTCTGTGAATGCCAGACATTTCACAAAAGAAAGTCCTTCCTCCAGCATTTTTCTAATGATGACACAACACCATGGGCATGAATGACCTAAATGGCATTACTCTTTGGGGCGGCAAAATCCATTAGAATCTCCGTTCTCTGTGGAGGGATTTCATCACTGCTTGCATTTAAGAACCAACGACAAATTTTATGCAATGTTTTCCTGGCTGGTTGGCCAAATATATTAAGTATAAAGTATTGCATTATCTTGGACAGACGTGGATAAGCTGTGCATTCATCCTGCTGAGCCCTGCAGCCATTTCAGACTAAACACCAGTAGTTCCTTCTCCTCTATTCATCACTAGTTTCCTGTTCTGTGCAACCAGTATGACCACACTATGTATCTTTCTGACTGCACGCTGCTATGGGCCAGTTGCTGCTCTCTCTAATGATCACAAGCCCTCTGGTAGGTAAAAATTACCACCACTGAATTAAGAAGCTGGATCTGAAATGCCAGCGTAGCTGCTGCCAACACGGATGTTTTTAACGTTTACCACTCCCATTACTCACAAACCTAGACAGCTCATGTTTAACAGCAATCCTGGCTTATGGCTGAGTGTTACAAGCAGGACCAAGAAGACACATCCATCGCTTTTTATCAAAACTAGAGCACTGAGCAACTCCTGAAAGCTACTGGTTCATGGAATGTATGCCCCAAGCTGAAAAGCTATTACCCAAAATTCAGGCTCTCAAAAGGCCCAGGACGGCTGCCAAATGTAGCCATCAGGACTTTACTGACTTAGACTTTTTTTTTTCAAAAGTACAAAAAACTCCTGGATATATAAATCTAACAAATACTATAAAAGGCCATAATTTGATAAACTTCAGCTATTTTCTCATAGATTAAAACAAAATCTGGAGGAAAGCCTTAGCTATAGATTTGAATACAGTCAGAGTATGTACTTGATTTCAGACAGCTAACTTTGTAACTCCTATACTGGACCAGCTAACATATAAATATATAAAATATATATATATATATATATATATATATATATATATATATACATACCAAACATCCTTTCTACTGTTCTATTTCAGTGCAGACAGAAAGCATCTCATGACCCTCTTAGCACTATTTCTAA
This sequence comes from Sitta carolinensis, assembly GCA_032173965.1. Classification (NCBI taxonomy): domain Eukaryota; kingdom Metazoa; phylum Chordata; class Aves; order Passeriformes; family Sittidae; genus Sitta; species Sitta carolinensis. The sequence goes on along the minus strand of CM063313.1, from coordinate 23,967,296 downwards.
TATTTATCAAAAATTTCTTATTTCATTAAAAACTGGTTCCTGCTTGATGGGAACAGTAAATAAAGGTAATTCCATTAGAGTCAATTCAAAATACCCAGAGGAGAAAGGCACTCCTTTGGTTCATGCTAACAGCAAGTGGAGAGGCACAAGTGCCTCATCACATATCCAGCTCAAATCTCCAATATCCAGAGCAATGACTGAGCTGTGCAGGGTCCCATCCTGATTCTCCCAATACAGAAAGGAGTGTTCAATTAGAGAGGAGCTTTGTCTCCTGCTACCCGTTGTCTCAGAAGAGACAGTCACAGAGCCCATCTCGAGTCCTACAGCTTGAACAAAACAGGCAGATGATACTCCACCACTCACTTTAATAGTGCAAACCATTGACTAAATTGCCTAAAATAGAAGACAACAAATCAAAGCACTTAACTGTTCAAAGCACTTAACTGTTCAACTACTGCAGCCAGACACCCCTTAAAAAGAACCATCCCCTCTACTCCCAGGAACTTGGATGCAAAGGGATGAGGAAGAAAAAACTATCTTGTGTTGACAGTTTGCCTTGAGACATATCTAGCAGGAAGAGAGTAAATATTAATTATACAGGGTTTTTTTTCTTTAATAAATAATTTTTTGTTCATCCCTGTGTCTTTGAAGAGAAGCCAATACTCAAGAAAAAGAACAGAGAATAAAAATTGAGTGCTGTGTCTGAACAAGTTTTCTACAATGAATCTTTTCAGTTCTTTGTGCTGCTGTACAATAAATGATTTTTAATTCACAACCAACCTACCTGTGGAATCATTGCTGTTTGTTCACCCTGCTGGGAGAAACAAATTCACTCTGAAAACATTACAAGCTGTTTTCCACCGTGTGCCTCTACAGGCTCACAGAGCTCATGCTTGCACCGTCCTAGATTTGTGCCCTCTCTGGGCACAGCTGCACTGCTGAAACTGCTGCTTCTGTTGTACATATACTGCTGTTCCTACTTTTTAAGCAGCACAATACCATTTCTTGAAATCAGTATGATAATTTTTCAAAATTTTGTTAGTTGTTGCCAGTTCTCAGTTACCTTTCTTCTTAGGAATCCTCAAAACAGAGGTATGAAAGAATGTCACACAATGTTGCCAGATGCCTAGGAATGCCAACAGAAAACTATTCAAATTACTTTTTTACCCATAGACCTCACCTATAACTCTTTAATGTAAGTTCTGTCAGCAGAGCAAGAGAATATTTTTACGTCTTTCACTGAAGACAATTTGGCCACATAACCTTTTATTATCAGGCCCTAATTACTTGCTTTCAAAAAGTTGCCTTTATGACATATAGATTTTAATGTTATTATTAGATTACTATATATCTCCTGATTACAACGGCCTATTAAATGTCAGCCATTCTTTACTTAAATGGTGTAAAAGCAACTCCTTTCTCCTAAAACACCAAAGCAAAACCTTAGAGCACACTGAGAACGTCAATATCAATATAGGAAACTGCATCACTGTGCGAAAATATTTCAAAAGACAATTCATTGATGCTTTTCCTATAGGAGAAGATTTTTTGTATTTCTACACCGAGAACTTTTTCCCTTTTAAGGCCTGCAGCTGCAGCAAGATATTGCTCGTCCTGTTTTTTAATACACTACAACAGTGCTGCCAGGTATTTTCAACATTGTGGAAAACCAACAGACCAGCCTTTCATCATGAGCATTTTTATGTCACATTATGAGCTGGGGTCAGATCTGAGGAAAACCTTTCTTATTCCTTGGAAGCAACCCTTGAGACAGGAGGTGGGGCAGAGGCTTTTTTAGCCAAATGAAGACATGCTATTTAGTTGTGACAGTCTCTTGTGCACTGCTGTTGTGCTATATTAAACAAGAGCATATATTAACAAAGCCACTTTCCATTGCAAAGCCTGAAACTATCTACTCATTTCCTAGCAAAATAGTAAAAAAATCTTTTAAATACTGCTGAAGAAACAGGAAATTAAGCAGCTGTGATCAATGACGTGGCAGTGCAACAGGCTCCTATGGAAGCAGACAACTGAGCAGCAACATTTCAAGAGAGGAAGAGAAAAAGGGTATAAGGGTAAAAGAAGGGAGTGGCTAGTTTTGCACTGCAGTGCAGGTGAGCTGCATCCCCTGTGGCACTGATCCTGATTGTTTTCATCTGCAAAACCACAGGAGATTGAGTCAGTCCAGGGACACTGTCTCAGCCAGTAACTCTGCCTTTTTTGCTCACATTTCCACAAGTGTCAATATGCTACCTAAACCACTTCATGTGTTAATATTTGTACAAATGTAGTAGCATAGCTTAAGCTAAGGATCAATGTAGTAGCATAGCTTAAGCCAAGGAGGCTTTCCCACATGCAAATTTTTCCTGACAAACCCAGCAGGGATGCTACCAGGTTACCACTCGTGTACTTTTGATCATTTTGCCCCTGACAGACAGGTGAAGAGACAGCCTCCTACTTGGCAGCTGCACAACAGACACCTTCAGCCTGTGAAGTTGTACAGTAATACTATTTTTATCAGACGAAAACTCAAGAGGTAGGCTCAGGCCTGCTGACATGGTACTTCTAGCACTCCACACTGGCTATAGGAAAAGCGTGAGATGTTGAATGGAGCACTGCTTACATTACTCACAGCACAGAGCCCCAGACCTGCCTCTGCAGTTGCTCTTCAGCCCCCTGGATGGCTGCCAGACCTAACAAATGAAAGCAGCTGGCAGAGGCAAGTAGGCCTTTGTATAAAAAGAAAGGGGAGAATTTGCATGCCCTAATGCCTTGGAAATGGCCTCTGGCCCACTCATAAATGCTGCATGGGTGTCCTGGGTTAATGCTGAATTGTATCCCCATTCGTCTGTTTAAATCAAAAATAAGTTCTGCACCTTTAAAACTGGATCTAAGAGTGAAGAAGAAGCAGTGGAATGTCTGAGGCGGGTGTTTTCAAAACATCAAGATAAGAGTTTGCAGCTTTGGAGGACACAGCGAGTGTTGCTGCAGTGCGGACGGCGGGAGAGAGCTCTCCTTTGCTTTCTGTTAGTTCGTGGCTAGCTGAAGCAGAGAAGTTCTCCGGACTGTGAGTTTCTTTTCCTTTTTTTCCTTGGAACTGTTCAAACCTGCTCTGGACTAACCCCCAGTAGAGCACCAAGAGCTCATCCCTGTGGCCCACCGGGCCTGGCTTGGGCCTGGCATTTCCCAGTGCCAGGGACTGACACAGACTGAGTGAGCCGAGCTGCACCCACGGCACAGACTGGCTGGATTTGTCATCTCTGCGGAGCAGCAGGAGGTTTTGTTCCTTGGTGTTCATTTGATGTGCTTGGCCTGTTAAATAAACACATTTTTTCCACTTTCCTCTAAGGAAATTTTTTTTTTCCTTTTTTCCTTTCCTGAACCAGTTGGGGGGAGGGGCCATTGGATTGGTTTTCTGGAGGGACCTATTCACAGGTTCCTTCCCAAATTTGCCTTAAACCAGGACAATGGGAAACCAAAGAAACATTCACAGCATTATGAAGATCAATGCCTTAAAAATACCTGTGCACCACAGTTGCTGAAGGCTAACATAAGCTGATGTTTTTTGGGGTAAGCTGGAAGAATGGCTGTTGAGAGGGGAAGGGTGCCAGTAGGCAGTGCACTGAAGCAAGTGCGCACCTTCATACATTCAATCACTGCAGATGACTGCTCACATATATAGATTTCAGCATGCCCAGAACACCCTAAGCTGAGGCAAGAGAATCACTGGTTTAATACTACAACCAGGTCATGGCTCAAAACCCGCATGGATTTTTTTCCCTTCAAAATTGTCTCAGGGTACTATAAGAGCATGCGCTTACCAGAAGAAAAATATTTCCCTAACCACTGCCTTCCCCAAACTGAGGAAGAGGATAAGGCCCCTACTTTCATGTTTCTTTTCCCATGTATTATCCAAATCAGAGATAGTCATAATCAAACCTACGCAAACACCTGATGACATTAGTCCTGTTGCAATCTAGAAACATATATAGAAACACAGTGCAGGGGACTCAACCACAATGTTTTACTACCCCCCCAAAAAAAAGCCACAAAATAACTCGGTTTATTAGCTCAATGTGAGGAATTTGGAGTTGTTTATTATACTGGTATGATCTCACTGCTTAGACTTCTCTGAAGTGAAGTGTGAGCCTGCAGACTGCTGTTTTTAAGACAGGAGAGAGTAAATTCACAATTAGTTTTTAGTAATTCTTACATATGTGGTGAGAGTGCCCATTAGTTGGGAGAGAAGAAAATGTGTAGACTCAAAGTAAAATCAGTCCCTAGTCCTGAAATTACACTGCTACCTCTTTACTGACTGTCAGCTGTGTAAAGTCACCACACTCTGGGAGCTCCCATGTGGCAGCTGTCAACCCAGCAATTAAGTCAAGATAAAGCAACTTACAGGGGAAAAGCCAAATGTTTACAAGTTTTCAGCAGTACAGAGGTAAACAAAGACTCTCCACTCATCAGGCCATTGCTCAGGCACAGCCACCTCTCACATTTTACCTTAAAACCCAATAAATCACTGAGTGTTTTTAATCTAGGATGACCCAATAAAAGGCTCAGTCAATGCTCCTAAATGAGAAATTCAGTTGTGGGTCAGGAGGTTCCTGAATCAGGGAAGGAAAGGTCATGTCAAATAATCTCTTCAAGAAAGAGAGGAGAAGACCCAGTCTATTTCCTTCCATTCACCATAACTTTTTCCACTACTGTTCAACCAATGAGTGCCGTTGCCTCCAAACCACCAATTTCTCATGCTAGTTTAGCAGAAAGGGAATGAAATATGTCTGTAGCTCAGTAAGGGAGGCCAAAACAACCACCTCCCTTAGCTTAAACAGAGGTAAGGTCACCTTTCTCATGGTCTTACATTTCCTCAATTCTGATCCCATAGTACAAACAAAACCTCAGGAGCTACAGAGGAACTAGGTCTCAGCCTGAAGGAAAAGGCAAATGGAGATGCAGGAAAGGGAGAATTTCCTGTGGCTTCATGAGCTATGCAGCAGCAGAGTGCAGGACTAAGTACTGGGTAAGAAAGCACAACTCAAATCCACTTATTTCCTCACCACATCAGGAATAACAAAGACAGAAGCTAAGCAACAGTTAGCCCCCTTTCTTGAAAGAGCTCCTTTCATCTTTTTTTCTTATGTTTGAGTGAGAACACAGCATTTACTAAGTTTAAATATTTTCCTTACGTTTCTATATACATTCTATATACAAATAGCAGCATCTGTCTTGGCTCTGAGGCCTAGAACTAAATATCTGACAGAAACAGAGTCCTCATACCCTCCCAATATCCCCATGGCCTCTCGGGGTCACCAGCACTCTTTCCCACATCACCAGGGCAGGTGTGTAATGAAGTGCTCAGCATTTCACCTATGCTGGTGGAAGTAAGAGCCTCAGTGTACACATGTGCCTGAGTAAAATGTTTCTCAGTGGGTAGCATGGGAGTCTCTCTCACACTGAGCTGTATTTGTTGAAAGAGATTTATGCTTGCCAAGATAATCAACTGCCAAACTTGATCACTGAAAACCTGATTTTTTTTTATTTTTCTATTCATTTTAATCTGCTGTGTGTCTGCTTATTTCCAAGTACCCACCTTGATAGTGCAGGAGATAAGTCGACCACTGAATCCAAAGAAACACTGAAATCTTCATTTCATTTCTTTGAAGTTACTAATGGTCTCCCTCAGGCTCAATAGCAATTTAGCACTTAAACTCAGTTTTCCTTCACTGGCATATTCCAAGACAGCAGTCCCCTTTGCTTGAACTTCCAACCACCAAGAGTGTATTAGATATCATGCTGGCATTGGGCCATATAGGTTTCAGGAAGCGCTGTATTGCAGACAGCAAAAGCAGTTCAGACTGTCAGGATTTCCATCAGAAATCCCTCTCCCCTCCCTTTTTTCTTTCTTCCCACCCCAAGAATTCAGAATTCTGGCATCAGAAAAGAAAAACCCTGAGCTGCATCCAAAGAGGAAATATGCTTTTTGAAAAATGCATGCTCTGCGTTTTAGAAAGACAAACAAGAAGCTTCCTTGCCTTCAAGGGCAAAATCACTCTTGCTCTGCTGTCCTACTGCTTGGGCTCCCTGGCTGTGCAACAGCTTCCGTTGCCTGCAGGCAACAGTCAGCGCACAAGGTGCTTTCTTCCTTATTCACCAGCTTGTCTCTTTCTCAGACAAAATAATGCATTTGTACAGCATGATGCCACCTATAAACAGCCTAAGCTACTCTACAACTACTGAATCCTTTTCTGTTATGGTCTGAATATGAAAGCGCTCTAGAAGCTTCATGCCCCTTCTACCACAGCTTATTTCTCCTGTTTTTTCTCCAGTCCATGACAAAAGGCCTGGCTGACCTCCTAATTCCTCCTCAACTTCCAGCAGCCAGGAGTCTGCAGTCACATGGCTGCATGCACCATGAGCCCACCCTGTGTGGCTGGATCCTACTTCATCCACCCCCACAACCCAGCACCAGATCCTCATCCCCTTCAAATGGTTCCTATCACATCCTGTTCAGGCCATCTTCCAAATCACCCAGCCTCCCAAAATGAAAAAAATGCCAAGTAAGTACAACAGACTGAACAATTTCTCAGCATGAGAGATGTAAAACAAACTTTCAGCAGCAAAGACAGACTGTTACACACATAACTGGTTTAAATCTGAACTTCACCTCTTTGTTTTAGAAAGCTGCGAAGTTTCCTTGCATTTGAGAGTAAAGTTGTACTCCTGGAACTGAACTATTGCCAAGGTACTGTAGCAGTACCTTTCTGATGGAGGACCCCTCCAAGATACCAAGAAGGGAAAAGGAGAAAACATGGACAGTCATAGAGAGAAATCATGAAAAAGTCAGAAGAAAGAATGCAGAAGGGCTCTTGAGATACCTGAAAAGAGAAAGTACTGTGGAAGAGTTATCATTGCTTGGGACTGAGCAGAGCAACTGCTAGGAGGAAAAACAAACCTCTCAGATCTTGGAAAAGAAAAAGCTGAGTCATACCCCAGCAATGCTGGAGGAGAAACTGCTGGGGTGACACAGAGAGGCCCAAAGCTGCAGCATCTGGGCCCAAGCAGACAGACTTCAACTAAGCATCCAAGGGATTTTAATGCTCTCTGGCCTGCCTGCAGCAGCCTTTGAAAACACTAATCTCTGCTTTGGCTGACCGACATCTACCTGTTAAAGATGCAACTGCAGTGGCACAGCCAGCTAAGCCACACAACAGCAAAATGAAGCCATGCATTCACCTGAATAAACCAAAGACATTCCTTGGAGTGCACCTGAGACACAGCTGGTCTTCTGACTGATGCAACCCAATTTTTAGATGCTGTTTTTTCCACATGTTTCTGTCAAGCCCTGTTAGAGCTAGGAGACAGTGAATAGAGGAAGAGATGAGAAGGGGGAGACCCATAAGAGGCCTTCCAGAAAAAGCCATCAGCACCCTGGAAAGATTTTAGAGAAGAGGAACTATTTGTATCCTCTTTTGGTAAATGTTCTTGGCAAGGCAGCCCTGCTCCAACACAGCAAAACAGCAGTAAAAGAAACAGCACCCCCAAACACATTAGCGTTCCTGACATGTCAACTCCATTTCCCCACTGCTCTCCCCAAAGCCTTTACAGGCACATGGTGTCAAGATCCACACAAAAAACCACAGGGGCTTGCTCAAGTTTCTGTGGGGTTGATCTAATACTGGTGCAGCAGATTTAGCTTCCTCCCGTGTGCAGTGAGGGTGCTGCTGGTGCATTGTGGCTCAGCTGCAAGTCAGGCAGACACTGGCTGTGGGGAAGGGGTTGTGTCTGCCCAGCCACAGCAGGGGCCAAAAAAGGAAGCCAAGTTGTTGATTATGAACTTCATAAAGGAAACTATCAAAGATGAAAGCCAAACTAGGTTTCAGCTCTGTCCTAAGTTCTCCCCACCCTCCTTTGGGGCTAGGTTATGTTTATATTATATTATTTAGCAACAAAGTGAAGTACACAAGTCCACATAAGACTTGTAAATATATATGCAACTACACTATAGACATACCAGTGTGTGTCAGTAAGGGATTATCAATTATTTACTTCCTATAGCTACATGATTACTGTGAAAATTTACTTTGAATTGATTCTTGTCTGTTAGCATGTAATAATATCCTTTCTCCTCCAGCCTCTGCACTTCAAGTGATCCACAGACTAAAAGTAGAATACTTTCCCTAAAAAGACATACAAATGAAAGCCTGCCTGGTCTTCTTACTTCTGGATAGTAATTATCTATTCAATTATATGTCTCCATTCTCTGCACTCTTTAATGCAGAGAAAAGGTGTTTATCCAGATGAAACAACCCTCAAACATGTCCAAAACCAGGGCTATTTATTACTGTTTCTACAGCTGCAGAATGAAAGGCACTGCAGTCTGAAAGAAAAGTGGTTCCTGCTCTATAACAAAGGAATTAGAGGAGTTTAAACATGAGCCATATTTTCTTCCTTTATGGCCTTGTATCTCTCATTTTCTGCCACAAAAATAATTTTAAAAAATCATTATGAACTAGATATGTGTATGGCTTCCTCCTGTTGATCTAAACGACAGTTTGCACATTTGTAAAGGGCCATAACAGAAGAGATGTTGCTTTCTATTTTGTAATTTCACCATAGGCATCATCCCCAACCAATCTTGCTAGACTGGAAAAATATATCCGGTGTCTGTTATTGTTTTGTCATGATGAATTCCAGGAATAAATTAGGTTGCTGTATGTTTTTAATTATATTAGATCTCTACTACAAAGATATAGAGATTTTAAATGAGATTAAGTCTGCAAGATCCTGAGTTCCTGTAGATGACTCTACCATGTGTGCATCTCATGTTTGAAAAGGAGATGTTTGACATACTTGTAAATATTGTACTGATACAGGCTGATTAACAAAAATATTTTGTGAATTCTTCTTGTACACTTACTAAAAACATAATTGTTCACATTAGAAAGAATGATGCTATGCTTAAAATTATTAAGGCAGTGTTATATCTTGTTCTCTGGTCAGGGCATAAGTCTATCTATCATAATCCCTGTTTGAGTTAGCCACTATGACAACTGTCCCCCTTGAGCAACTTGCTTAAGCATTTTTCCAAGCTCAGGAACTGAGAAAGTTTAAATCAGCAGCCATCATTAGTCAAGAGGAAAGTAACTGCAACTAAGTAAGGAGATGCTCTAATACTACTGGCACAAAAGTAGCAGAGGACCAAATAAAACTAAGCTTGAGCAAACAAGCTGTGAGCCACAAGATGCCTGGCTGTAAATACTGGCAAGCCTACTTCTCATAGCAATGTTTTAGTAAGGTAACCTTTCTCTTACTCAGTTTCATGCTGTGTCATTTATTGGAATTGTGAGAAAGGAAGTGCATCTATGATCAGTACAGAGATTCCTTCCCTCAAGAAGGACTGATCTACACCCTAAAACATAAGAAATGCTTTGTCAGATGTACTGTTCAATGTTTTAGGCTGCAAGTTCCATTATGGGTATAGCTATATTAATAAAAGAACATAAAATTGTCTTAGCATTTTCTCACAAAAGCATGGTCTCCAGAATGTTATTCTAAGATACAAGTACATTCTACCTGCTAATCCTAGGTAATAGACTAGGTATTTTGAGATGGTATCAGAGTTGTAAGTAAAGTTATCTTTTCAAAAAAAAACAAATCTGACATGGCAAAGATCTACTTTTGCTGCTAAGCAATCTGTCCCATACAAATATCCCTCCAAAAGAAAACAAGTAATAATTACATCTCCTGGAAAAATAGTCATGAATTATTTCTGAAGAACAGAGAAAGAAAGCTAGAAACTAACAACTTCCCCTGGCTTAATCTGCACTGTCAAACTGCTTCCTTGTCACACTGCTTCTGACAAATTCTGTACACCAGGACTGACTATAGAAAAACCTGTCATGTTCATCTAAAGGACCTGAAATGCTAATTGTATGCCATCATATAAACAGAAGCATCTTTAGCCAATCTAGGGATATAATTCTCCTCCAGAAGCACAAACCTTACATTGTGGGTGATGTGAAATAAGTGTTATGCTTCTATACTGAAGATGAATGAAGTAGCCGATGGTGAAAGCCACCATGGTAGTGCTTCAGGAGCCAGCAACAGCCAGTCCCTGGCATGTAACACTGGCCCTGGAGGGCTGCAGCAGGCAGTAAAGTCAGTTTGCACCTATTCCCCATGTGTATTTAGAATAAGATTACATTAGGTCTCAACTAAGCAAATAAAACAACCCAGCTTCAGATAAAGATCTGAATATCTATCATTACATCTCCTGTTTGGGTATAGCCATCACAGACATGTTTGGCCACCTCAGTGGAGGTGAGAAGGGAGAAAGCTGGATTCACTTTTCGAGCAAAACACATTGTTGTGATTAAATAATTTTGTGAATTGAAAACATCTGCTTAAGAGCCTCACTGAGATGGAAAGAGGAGGGGGCCCTGCTCATTCCCTCCCTCCTCACAGGTCTCTGAGGGCTGCCAGAGGCAGGGCAGAAGACTACTCTCCTCCTCCAGATGACCACACACATACAGAGCACAAAAGATGAAAACCTCTGTACGAGATAGGTTTTCTTTCCCCATGGCTCAGTAGCAAGTATAGAAAAATGAATAATTCTCTACCTAAGGCTGTCAGGGTTGGTTTACTAACAGTCATTTAATCTCTGTAAAATCCATGGGTTTAAGCAGAAACACCAAATCTCTAGAACATATTCGTCTTTTCAGGCAAAGCACAGCTGATCCTTGAACAGTGAAAAGACAAGTTCACTGGGCTGTGTAACTGCAGCTGAATAATAAGCTGGCTAAAGGAAAGGTTTATCTCAAGGTATCACTTTTCAAGCTCATAGCTTTGAAGAAGGCTGCTTTGCACGAAATGCTGGAGGAACTGGATGTGTGACTACAATCAGTTCTTAGCCCTGGGGTGGTATTAACTCTCACCACAGTCATGAAGCCTTTGAGACACTGAGGGAACTGCCCTCAGTCCATGGAAAAATTACTAAAGTAGCAAGAGGGAGATAAACTGCCTTAATATGAGTATTTACTTTGTTCTCAGCTGGTAGCAAAGGAGAGAAGTTTATGCAACTGGAAGAAATTAAATCAGAGGAAAAAAAATGAACAGCAAACAAAAGCAACACTGGTCAGTTCATTTTGGCAAACATCAGGCTGCAATTCTGCTGCCAATGTCAATGTATTACATGCTGTGTAGCTATAAATTTCAGTTATGTTTGAATAAACACCAGCATATAGAATTGCTTTGGGTCTGCCTAATGCAGTCTGTCTGCAGGCAGGCCAGAATTGCTGTTTCTTCATCTGAATTACCCCAAAATAAAAAGTTCAGGTGCTCTCAAAAATGCACATACCTGCAATCCCTTGTAGCAGCCCACATACATTAAAAATGCTTTTCTTCATAATACTCTGCACACACATAGTAAAGACAGACACAAATGCCACGGTGCAGAGAATCATGATTCCCATGGCTAGGAAAATAGCGGTTGCCTGCCAGAACCCACTGGCAATCTCACTGAAGTTTTCAGCGTAAGGACCACAAAGCGTGTCTCGCCTCGAGAATTGCATGTGGGAGATCCTGGTGCAGCGCCCGTAGATGCCCAGCGTGGGATGGTAGGGCTCCTGCGGCCCTCCCGTTCTGTTGTCCACCTCCTCGGGGCCTGAGAGCTTTGCTCTGCCAATCAGCCAGTCTGCACTCATGAAGGCAATGAGCTCTGCAAAAGCCACCACGATACTCAGGAGAGTCCATAGCATCGACCGGCATGTTACAATGACATGACACATATTGATGTCCAGTGCTTGTGATCAGTGCAGCACACTTAAAATCCAGATGCAAGGGAGAAAAAATTAAATAAAAAAAGGAAAAAAGAACCTTAAGGAAATCACTGAGGCTGCTCTGCCTACTTTCTTAACCCTCTCACAAAAGCCAAGACGAAGCTTCTCAGAAGAAGTGAACAGCCTCAAGTTTTGCAAGCAGTGCAATCATTTGCTCTCTCTGTTTAGTTCCTCCTTTTTTTCTTTCTGGGATGCTGAGCTTCGAAGTATGCTTTTCATTCGTAATATTCATACTGGCACATGACACTGCAGGTTGGTGGGGGAGACCACAAGGACTGCCCACTGTTTGACATCACACACCTACAAGAAAAGAAAAAATACATCAGAAGTGAGAAAAAAAGTAATTTCCAACCCCACAATGAACCAAGATCTGGCACAGATTCACATTAACATACAAAGCTCTAACAAGAGCTGGTCAAACAGAGCCTGCTGAAAACCTCCCTGATTTGTTGCAAGGGAGTAATTAACCTTCCCCCCCCACACACACACACTGCTGCCAGTATTTAAAATATCTGCTGCGCCCTATTCCAGGGTGGGTGTTGGTCAAACGCTTTGCAAGAAAAGGTCTCAGTAACACCTAGTGGTCATACCCACTCTTACGACCACACCCCCATCATCTCCTTCTGGTCCAAATTACCAAGGGTGCTGGCAGTCACCCAGAAAAATGTTTGGACACATTTAAGCAGTTTCACAGATGTGCAGCTCCTGCCTTCACTTCGGGGAGGCAGCACAACCCGCATTTGGGACAGAGGCTGAACACAGCTCCACATGCCATGGGCACCTAGGTGCAAGGGGCAATGAAGGAACCTTGTTCCAACCTTCTGTGTTTCTGATGACTGCAGCTGAGCCAACTCCACCTCAAGAAGAGGTGAACAAGATTACAGCTGTAGACAGCTCACCCTGTGATGTGGTGTCCCCTTTGAAGCCTGGATTTTGCAAGGAGTGGTGCCTCCCTTGGTTTGGAATCAAGGTTTTCACCAGTGTTTCAGGAAAACATCTGCTTGCAGGTATGTCATGTCTTGAACTGCTGCCAGCACTGGCAGCCTCTGGTGACATGCCATTGTAAACAGGAATCTGTGGAAAAGCATCCCAGTCACTACCAAGGGGCCAAAAGCCACAGTCAGAGGGCTTGCCAGTCAGCCTTGAGCTTTCTAACTCTCTTCAATTCCCCTCCTCCACAGCCCTGTGTATGCTGCAACTGCAGCAAAATGTTCCCCAGGGCTTTCCCCAAGCCATTAAATTGCCTTTCAACAGTGGCTGATGACATTCCCAGAGTTACGGTTATCTTAGTACAAGAGGCAGAGATCACAATACTTCTAACTCCTATCCAAGTATCGGCCTGAAAATAACAAACAGGTCATCTCACACGCCTCTAATCTTAAACTGAAACAGTGTTGCCTGAAAGCAAGGGTGGGAGAAGGAAATGCCCTCATGTTACCCCCTCCATTATAAGAATGTAGCACTTCAAAGTTTTCCTCACCAAACCCCACATACTGACATTGAACTGGAGGCAAGAGCCAAGAACCAGATCTGGACCTCACTGCAGCACTGCTGCAGTCACCAGATGCCAGAAAAAACAGGCATCCCCAATATTTTTTTAGGTTTGGCATGGGGCTGGTATCTAATTTCTTAGGAGTCCAGAGTTGGGTGGTTGAATATTAGTCTCAATGAATGCAAAAGGAAACATACATAGCAACTTCACACATTCCAAATTTCATCCAGAAATTTCTACTCCCTCCTATATTACACATAGTGAATCATCTGCAAGATTTCATCTAGCAATTTCTACTTGCCCTGTACTAGTTGTAGTGAATTACCTACATCTGCACATTCCTTTGGTACACGAGGCTTAAATCTGATGTGCCAACAACAGAATTTGTCTCATGTAGTTTAGTGTTAGGGCATTGCCTTAAGAAAGGTCTTTTAGACATAGCGAGGAAACAGTTCCACTAATTTTCCATTTTGGAGGTGGGGGAGGAGAGCATTAAGTTTTCAAGCAACGTGACATACCAATGACTTGAATACACCCTCTGTAATAACAGAGCTGAAGTGTCAGCCTGCCAAAGAAAGTTAATTTACTCAGTATTTCCATTTTAAATAATGATTGGAATGTAAGAAATGTCCACTACAAACCTATATACTTCTGACATCATCTATTATTAAAGAGAATTTAATTGAAAATGCCTTTATTTTTTAAAAATATGTTCCAAAAAGCTCTAAAATCTGTATTTTTCTGGAAGAACTGCACCCATTCAAACTCATCTTTGTAATTCCAGGATTTTCAGTGAGGTGGAAGGACCATAAGAGCTGACACCCATAATGGCTGTTACTGTTGACTCTGTACCACTGGATATAAAACACCATTTATTGAACACAGATGAGAACAAAGTTCATATTTACTTAGGTAGGTGGAAATTCTAGATGAACACTGGCAGCCATAAAAATATGTCACTGATAACAAACATGGGATACTAAACTAGAAGAAAAGACCAAATCATGGGGTTCTTTCCCAACTCAAAGGTAAGCAAAATTTTAAGACAGTATGTCTAGAAAAGTGAGGAAAAGCATGAACAAAACAGCCTTTCTAAAGCTGACACGGAAATCATGTCAAATCTCAGGAGTTTGATTCCCCATTGTGCAACTAAGGGAAACATTGCAGTATCTAAAAGTGACATAGTAGATGTCATTGAGAACTACAATTCAATTGAAAACACTTTGGTTTTTAATGAAACCAGTACAATTTATCTTTTACTAGTTAATGAGTACTTTTTTCTGGTGTAAAACATACCAAGAGCCATTACACATATCAATGTACTCTTACCCATGGGAGAACTTCTGCATAAGTTTTTCTTGCACTAGATATGCATTGAAAGGAAAGCACCACTCATCCAGAAGTCCTTTTTGTCAAACAGACAAAAACATATATGGTAGGATGGTGAGCACAGAGGACAGGCAGAGGAATTTCTTTCTGAGACTTAGTAAGGAAAGACTGCAGATGAAGTACTGAAGAAAAGTCCCACCTCAGTCACATTTATGTAGTTAAGCTTTTCCTCCCAAAAACCTCCTCCCCACTTTGGCTTTCCCAATGAACCTAACTATCTCTCATGTGGCTCCAACAATACATTTGTGCTATCCATGGAAGCCAGGCTTCCATAATTCCAGTTACATGCTGTGCTAAATAACTGTGCTTCACAAAGCTCCACTCTGCTCACCCCCTGCTTTTTTTTTTTTTCCCTCCATTTTTGCTCAGCAGAAACTCAAACCAGGCCCTTGCAACGCTGAAATCTAGCTGTTAATAAATAAATAGCTTTTATCCTTCCTCTCAGTTTCCCATCCCTTAACAAGTTTTTTCCATGACGGAACTGTATGATCTTTCCAGCACACCACTCAGCATCCACTTCTGACCGACTATCAAAATACTTGCTTTGACAGCTCCAATTCAAAATACACAATGGTTCTTTAACCCTTTTGGTATTAACTCATTCCAAGTAATTCTCACTGAAAAAGCAGATTACATGAAGTAGCCTCACACCTTAGTCACTTGGGCCTCTCCCTATTTCTACTACTGCATTCACCCTTCCAGGAGGCGATCCATGCTGGGAAACAACCCTGCACAGCAAATGCCCACATGAGCCACACACCACAGCACGCGGGTCTTGGCAGCGCCATTCTGGCCCACCATATAACCTACATTTCTTGTCTGGACACCACAGCTCTTGGATGGGTCAAAACTAAACCTTCAGCCTCATTTACCCTGGCTACCAGAACCATGCTTATAGTCATGCTCTGCATGAAGTGAAGTCTAACACAGTGAAAAGATGGGAACGACAACATCAGATCCTCAAAGCATCCAAAGAGAATAAGAGTTCTCAAATGCAAAATTCTTTTGGTTGGTTTAATCTAACAAATCAACTTAAAACATTGATAAAACTTTCTTTCTCTTCAGATTCAATTTTGACAACCAGATACACTGCCTCCAGTCATACTTTCATATGTCTAGCTAGGACTATTCAGCTGTTGTCTTTTGCTATACAATATATCTATGTTCAAAGTATATATACAACATCTATTTTTCCGAACTAGATAAACAAACAAAATTGCCCCCATTTTACTTACACTGCCAAAACCAGAAAGTGAGCAGCTTATCCAAATTATAATATTTGAATTAAGGTTTTGATTTTGAAGATGTTGAGCTGCAGGGTTTTGCTTTGGCATACCAGGCAAATAGAAAGGAATAGCTGCAAAGTTCAAATCTGAGTCAATCACATACCACAGCTGTTTATTTCCAAAAGGTGTCCGACAAGCAGTGTACAAGAGAATCACAAGTACCTTGCAGAACAATGTTACGGCCAGTCCTTCATGCTCCCCTTATGATTTGACTGAAGTCAGAGGCTTAGACTACAATTCAGCTTTCGCCCTTTCCAGCCTGGTTCTGTCAGCTCAAGAGTGAGAATAAATCATCTTTAGGTAAGTGGCTTTTGGCTTGGCTTAAGCAAACAGCTGAAAGAAGGCCACACAGACTGCTGAAGCCATCCTGGTTTATAAAATAAATCCAAGCGCAGTTAGACATTTCCTTCTACAGTTTGTTGGGGTCCAAAGAGAAACTACATAGAGGAGTTTCTAAATCTTGTTTACCATACATAAGCCTGAGCATCTCATAACCCAAAATGTGCAAATCTTGGAAGCCTGGATTCTGCTTTCCCTGGAATGTTGTACATTAGCAGTTATAAACTCTTCGAATATGCTTTGAACTACGAGAGTGGAACTGGCTCCTATTTATGTTGATGTTGACTCACTGTTTAAAACAAACAGAAAGAGACTCACACACTAAGAATCAATTACCTCAAGCTGACCCCCACCCAGGTTGATATGAACTCCCACTTTAAAAACCTCCATCCTTAGGTGTTATTGGAGAAACAAACTATTTAATTGTGAGCTCACCCTGCCTGGCAGAGTGAGGCAGCCGTCAAACCACTCAGTTAGAGGGACTGCACTTAAGTCAATGTGGTATGAGCACTAGAGATTGTTCATTTTCTGGAAAAGTGATAAATGTTGGTAAATAAACTTCTCCTCCCACTCGGTCCTCTCAGCGTTCTTACAGGAACTGCTTTTCAGAAGGAGATGGCAGGTTTCTGCCAACTTCTCTACAGTCTTCAAAGCAGCAGAGCAGACACCAAGCATTTGTCAGGAGATAGAAATGTGCACCTCTGCATTTCTACCCCACACACTTAGAGGTGACTTGCAAATGTAAGAAGAAGTACATTCATCACACTCTCCTGTCACAAGAGAACAGTGACAAGGATTCGCACTCCAGGAAAGACCAATTGTCCCAAATGTTTTGGTGTAGGCTCTCTCTGCAGACCACAAGGAGCTCAGCCAGCACTGGTTTCTGATAAGCACTGCATACTTATCACAGGAAACACCTGGTCCAAGAAAAAGGAAGGACACTTCATTGTGTCTTTGTATTGTTTTCTAAATGTAACACATTTCAAAGTGATCAAAAATATTCAGTGTCAGACAACGAAATTGAGAAGATGCTTTAAAGCTGAAGTGGTTGCAGAGCTTCAGACAAATAGCTGAGAATAAATAAAGGATTCTCCATTCACTCATGTATTTTCATCAAATTATTGCCAATCTAAACAACATTCCAAAACACAGTTTTTTACTTGAAGAACAAAGTTTTGTTTAGTCTTCACTTGTGAATTAAAGAAAGTGAATTATTTGCATATCTCATGAATATTTAACCATTACAAACCTGCACAGGCATATTAATGAGTGCATTATTGTGACACGGTTGAAAACACATCAGACTAAACAGATGAATTTCACTGGTAATGGAAAGAATGTAGACTTATGATGCATGATGTCTTGTTCCTGCTGGCACAATGTAAAATACAAAATGGAAAACAAAAGTAGTTTTCAGAACAGTCAAAACTACTGAAGTATCCTAATAAAAACCCTGTTTCCTTGTCTTTCCTTTGAATTACCTGTTTACTTCAGCCTCTCCCTACCAAAGGAATGTAGATGTAAAATTTAAATTAAATTATCCCTCATGTGCCCAAATATTATGTACACCAAGTAAAAAAAAAAATGTACAGAACAAAAGAGAATAATTCTGACAGTGACTGTTGGTCTCCAGAAGCTGGACATGATGTTTGTTCCATTCCATCTTGCAAATGCTATGGAATATGCCATCTAATTACAAGTGGATTTGTTTCTAGAATACATCACTGTAAAAGAAACAAATATAAAACTTCTTTCCAACTTAAAAAAAAAAAAAAAAAAAAAAAAAAAAAAAAAAAAAAAAGCAGTTGCAACGTACTATTTTTTTTTTTGACCTCATTAAAAGCTATGGCAAAACTCCCACTGACTTTAATGGGGCCAATACATCACTGAAAAATCACTACAAGAACAAAAGTTTCAAAGTTTTCAGACCAACTGCAGGGGAGGTTTAAACACAGAATTCATTTCCCTCTTCCTCATTCAGGCAAAACTTTGTTTATTGCCCCCCCACTAAGACAAGATCAAGCTAACTCAGATTTCCAGCATTGCCTCTGAAGCACAAATTCTCAAGCTGGAGATTTGTTCCATTGCTCCGTATTTATTGACTTACAAAATTCCTTAAATCTGCAGCCATTACATTGTGTTTTGAAAATTTACTTGGGATCTTTTGTAATTCTAAAATTTATTAAAGCCTACAATGTTAAAAAAAGCTAATGTGTTGTATTTCTGTTGTTGCTTCTCAGGAGAAAATTACACATCACATCAAAAATCATCACTAAGGGAGCAATCTTGGCTACAATTAGTGATAGTCTAACTGCTCAGGAATTTACCAACTGGGAGCAGAATCATGACTTTCCTTTGCTAGTTTGAATGCTCAGTAGCTCACTGAAGTATCACTCTTCAGAAGTCTCATCTGAAGCCCCCTTTCTCCGTTACCTATATTATCATACAAGCAAGTGGACTCAAATATTCATTGTGTTGTGATTACTTCTTACAACTCTTAACTAGAGCTCCTAAAGAAGTCTGATCAGAAAAAAAATGGGAGGTTAGGAAAAAAATGGGAAGTCAGAAGGAAGGAACTACTAATATTTGTTAGTAACGAATCTTTGTTATTTTTATATAAAGGATTTTTATTTTGAAAGGAAGCCAGGCTATAGCTATTTAAATAGTTAATAATGTGTGCATAAGCTAGAGCATCAGACCAAAACCACATGGAATCTGAGCTTATTGTAAAAAACAGTTCACTTCCATGAGTTCATTGTGACAGATTTGGAACTACTCTTAATAATTTATTAATATTGTACTATGATATTTATCATACTAATTCATTGGTTATTATTTAATATGAGACTAGTGAGAAAAACAGTCAGGAAAGGAGAGACTGACTCAGTTGTGACACTTCTAAGCAAACTCTAGGGAACTGCTAAAAAGACAATACTAGCTCAGGAAAAGCCTCACAAACACAGCAGATCAAAGACCGGAGTATTGTTTAGGAAGGAACAGTCTTTCAAACTGGAGGGAAAAGAAGCTGTTTTAGACAAACAAGCTTAAGAGAAAGGCACCTATGGGATGTACCTATTGAAGTTAGGAGTGCCTATTCATGGAGTACTTTACTGGGCTCCTAATCTGTCCTAAGACAAAGCAGATGGCCCTGCAAACAGCCTTGGTTTCTTGAATGAAGGAAACACCACTTCAGTTAATTCCCTAAAGGAAACCACTGCAGTATGTCCTTTCACATTTGTGGCTCTGCAAGCAGAGCAACCACAAAGGTTATGGCTCTCCAGCCTGTGTGAACATCCAGGGGTGGGTCATTCTTCTGCTGAGATGAGATCTATGGCTGTAGACACAAGGACTGACCTTTGCAAGCAGGAAGGACCCAGAGGTGTTTGCACTGTTACTCACTGCAAACAATCTTCTACGTCAGTCCTTCCAGATTGCTGCTAGCTGGAAATGCACCTCACAGGTATCCCCAGGTTCATGACATGTAACACTCCCACAGAAAGGAAAGGACACGCTTTTGGCACAAAAGGATCTTTCTAATTTGGATCCAAGACACACAGCTCAAGCTACCTGCTACAAAAGCTGTGACTGATGAGATGGAGAATGTATCTTGTCACAAAATGTATGTAATCATTCTTGTTCCTCTTGATTCAAACTGAAAGCGAAACATTCTTCAAATACAATCAATACAGGCAAGCAGCTCAGCACAGTGATGCATGAAATGTGTACATTACAGGAACCTTTAGTGTGACTTTTCATTTGTACTTGAACTGAGAAGAACCAGTGGCTCAAGTAAGTGTAAAGGGATCTATGATGGATCAGAGCTGCCATGTTTCTACAACTGTCAAGGATGTTTGAAGTATCAGGGCACCACATATAACAGTAAACTTGAAAAGAGTGCACGAAAATTGTTTTATCCAGGAAAATGCAAAGTATTCAGACACTGGCATATTTCTGTGCACATCAACTAAATGTGAGCTAACTAAATGTCCTAGGGTGAGGTTTGTATCCCTATTCGTGTGTTCTGCTATGTTGGATATTATGTTCTGTGTCTTTGAGACTGGCTCTGAAGGACAAATGTTTTGTTTTGGTTCTGTTATCAGCCTGCTCCCCCCATGACTGGCGAGACACAGAGACAGGGCAGTACATAATGTGGCTTTTGGTTTTGTTTTTCTTTTTGCTTGGCTTTCTTGCTTTTGCTCTTGCTCCGGCTCCTCTTTTGCTCCTGCTTTGCTCTTGCTTTCTTTGCTTCTGCTCATTAGTTTGGCTAAGCAGTCCAGATTTTTCCCTGGACTGTTTTTTTTTTTTTTTTTCCTTTCTTGTAACTACTGAACCTGCTCCGGACTGGACCTGAGAACACCTTGTGGCCGGTGCAGCCATCCCCAGCGCCGGAGGGATGACAACAGAGAGACCACCCCAAGAGAGACTCGCTGAATTTGTCATCTTTCTCAGAGCGGTGAAAGAGTGTTGTCATCTGGTATTGTTCATTTTGTGTGCTGGGGGTGCTGTGCCTGTTAAATAAACAGGTTCTTTCCACTTCTCTCTGAGGAATCATTCCCAAACTGGCTGGGGGGAGGGGCGGTGTGGGTTTGCTCTCGGGAGGGGTCTCCTTTTGGAGGTTTTCTCCCAATTTTTTCCTAAACCAGGACACTAAATAAATGTGTTATTAATGGTTAACCTCTTAATTGTGGCCAAAGAGAAGAACTGAAATATTTTCAATACTGTATATTTCATTCACCAATAATTACAGGAATGCTGTGTTCAGTTGGGATCTCTAAAATGGAAGCTCACTGCAAAGACCTTGGAAAAATCTAGACTAACAGCTGAAATTCTGGAAACTCCATTTTAGAGGAAGAAGCAAAAATAAACAAATTATTTATTTTAGCAACTGAATTTAATTCTAAAGCCAAAACTTCAGATACTTCTTACGAGTTGAGCCATGTACAAAATTCTGGATTGTTTTAAAGCAGTTTGTCTTGCTAGACTAGATAATGCTACCAGTCCTTTTTTGTCCTTAAAATACAACGAGGAAAATGAATAACTAATTAATGTCTGTAGAAACTGAAAAGGGCTAGAAGGGGAAAAAAGTGCATCTTTCTCAGATTCACTTTCTCCAAAAATGCTACCATGCCTCTGACATCATGTGGTTTTTGTCACAGAAATATTTAATGGTGCAAACTAAAACTGGACCTATGTGGGGATATGTATATAGGTTTGTTAATGATCCATCTTACTGACATATATATAGTCAAAATAAAAGGGAGAAAGCATGAATAACCATCCCAGTCCTCAGGATGAGATGTTTCTCACTCATATAATGAAGTCTGTAGCAATATTGTGAACTGAATCTGAATGCTGCCACCAGAAACCCTATAACTTTGGGGATTTAATATATTCTGTAGTCTCTTGCACTGCACCAAACACTTTTCTTGTCATACTTCAAACACAAATCTCATCTGTGTCATTCTGAATCTCTAGCCCTGACACACCACATGCAACTGAACCTTTCCTCCTCCACAAAGGAGGACTGTGGACATGGTTATATCTCCAATAGTGACTTTGATTTTCTGCTCACTGAGAAATGTTTTAGGGATTGTTTCTTTTGGAATATTGCTTATATTTTACAATTTAATTAATTATCTAGAGTAAGAGCTGACAGATCCATCTGGTGTTTTGCATAGGATAAATTCCAAGAATACACCAGTTGGTGCACACGGCATTTACTTCACTAGGGTAAACCAGAACTTAACAAGGTAAAAACCAAAACACAAACAGGCTAAATGAGCATAATTTTTTCCCTGAGTTGTCATGATGGCAAGAGTAACAGAAAAGAAGCTCTCAAGGCTCTTTGGTGCAGCCTGGTCTATTTGCAGCACAGCCAGAACAAAAGATTTAACTGGACTGACTCACCATTTGGATACTGATGTCATCTGAATTGAGCTGTGAAAATACCAATTTGCTTGAGATGACATAACTGCTGTTACAAAGTCTATATTCCTCAGTAGCTCTCCTAGAAAGAAGGCTTTGTTCTAAGACAGAAGTGAGAGGCTCTTCAAGAAGGTGGTCTTGGGGATGTGCCCAAAGGCCAGTTGGTGCATGTGCATAGCCAGGTCAGAGCTGCCAGCAGTGCTGCCCTTGTAGGGCTGAGATCCACATCAAATGCTCGCCTTTGTGTTTGGAAAAACTCAGCATGCACCAGGCTTTGATGGTGAAGCCATCACCACTGGCTTTGTTGCTGGTGTCATCGGCACTGCAGGTGATGCCTGTTTTGCAGCATCATTTTAAGATGTTGCCTGAGTAATTCTGGATAGAGCACAAGAAAAAATTGCTTATATTTCACCAAAATTCACAGAAAATTCCATTTTCTCTGGAATGGAAGAGATATACACAGATTGGTGCAGGAGATGCCACAATTGGTGTCAATTGTGTCCCTCTGTGTTCAAGGTGTGTGTCATTTGCTTCAAGAACATTCAAATTTGTTTACCATGCATATTTTTCCTGAGAAAGAACTACTTTGTTCCTTCTTTACCTCAATCAAAATCTGCTATCCTATGTAGGAAAAGGGAAAATAAAAAGCAGAAGATATTACACGGTGAAGTTATCATTTTTTATTTTTCTTAGTATGGTGCTGCCAAACACTTGTTTTTGTACATTTGCAAAACCAAACTTAGGGTAATTCCTGCCCTATAAGCAATATTTTTATTTGCTCATCATGATCATGACCTTGGCAGTGTGATTTAAGACTTCTGAATCCTTGCAGCTGTACTGAACTCTCCAATGCTTTTACAGAATACTAGAACTACAAAAGAAGAACACCAGTATTCACGCAGAGTGTTTAACAAATTATCAGAAAAATTCTAAAGCATTTAGCAGAGTCTTAGTCCTTTTACCTAAGATATGCCCAGTAACTTGTCTCTCAACTGAAGGCTGAAATAAGAAACTGCAGAAATTGTACAGTAGCATTGCACTGGAGCCAAATACTGTTTGCAGCATGTGCACACCCCAGTTCTCTGTATTCCACAGACACTGTCTTGTATGCAAGAGGGCTTAACAACTGTTGAAACTGCAACAAAATATGCTGAAAGAACAAGAATGCACATAGCTCCATTGCCCGAATGTGTAAAAATTTCTGTGTTTCTAGATTTCGGCTGTTTTATAAGCTGTCACAACAAGACCATATAAAATGGTCTAGTTGGTTGGTTTGTAAACAAACAAACATGACAGGTTAGGTTAGATTAGATGTGTGTGTCTGAAATGTAAAATTAACATGCTGGTCACAGTCATACCCAGTAAAGAAGCCCTCTCCCTTGTTTTCAAACTTGCAGTTTTGTTTAAGGGGTTTTTTTTTTTTTCCACTGGAAGCTATAAAAAGAAACAATAAGCAGAAAGTACTTAAACCATAAGCAAATGCAAGGGAGAGATAAGGTGAAATACTAAAAATAATTCTGGAGCAGTTGCAAGCTGGTGAGGAAGCAAAGTAACAGTAAAACATCCATGTCTTTAGCAAATACAGTTAAAAAGAAAATAAATAAATAGGAACCAGCTGGTGACAGGAAGAGCATAGTGGAACAAAGCACACTACGGGAACGAAAACACAGGCTGTTATAATAACCTGTACAGGAAAGCTGCATGCATAAGAGAAGGTCAATGCAGTATTACAGTAATCAGAGACAAAAACAGTGTGCTAAAATATGAAGTGGAACAATAGGAATGCTGGTCATTCCACTGTACCTGCGTGGAGACTGATAGATTGTTCATATTCCAAGAGCCTGGCTGCTGACAGCCAACTCAGAAAGCCTGTGCCATTCCCCAAGAAAACCCAGCAGGCAATCTCAGCAGAACCACCACTTCTTGACAGCACTGGAGCAAAAACAGTCTGACTAACCTGGGAAAGGTCTGACACAAGAAGGAGTCCTTGCACCTAACAGATTCTTTTGAACACTCACCTGTACAAAAAGTGACATTACCAGAAGTCTTATAATACAAATGTTAAATGATTATGTAGGAAAAGTGATACTGAATTTTATAAGAAGCTGTAAAAGAATGGCAAATAATTTAAATGTGTGCAAAAGAATGGCCAACCACTGTTTAACTTTTGGAAACTCTTGGGAATTTGTAAAACTAAGTTTAATATAAAAGACTGAAATTTATCAAACAGCAGTAACATTTCAATACTGAAAAATATAGTGCTGAAGTATAAAAAAATCAAACCACACTCAACTAAGACCAAGAAACAGGAAAACTATGAACTCTTATAAGCAATTCCCTTAAATCCATAAAGAACATGAGACTGTGAAAGTAAGTCTAACCTTTCAATGGACTGTTTTTTTAGAAACAGCTTAAAATAGTATTTCTTTGGGAGGAGAAGACCAAGAAAGGTTTTCAAGTAGGCACTGATCCCTCTGTACAATTTAAATTATATTTTGTCTCCTGAAAACACTATCACAAAATACACAGAAGAATGCTGCTAAAGACTACTTGAGTCATACTAAATCTGAAAAAATCATCCCTTTTCCAAAGTCCAAATAATCCAGTTTCCTAAGGGTAAGCTACCATTAGACATAGAAAGTCTTCTAACTGAAGGATCACAGCCTTCAAGAGGTCTATACAGCTGCTAAGATTAATAGAAGCTTCCCTTCATTCTGCAGAGTCATGCCCCGAAGATCATGATGAGCAAATACTAACAATGCTCAGAAAGTTGGAATTACCCTAAGCTTGTTTTAAAACCACCCAAACCAAAAAGTGTCTTGCAGCACTGCACTGAGAAAAATCATATTGACTTGTCCATTCTCTCCTTTGTTTTCTAAGACAGCAGAGAAAAAACCCATTCATTCAGTTTTGTTGGCAGTATACTTATGTACACTTATCACTCAGGAATAAGTAATTCCTTTATAAGACAAATAAAGGATGTAAACAATTAACAGAGAAAACCTCAATTTGCCTTTTTTTCCCTCCCTGTCTTGGAAGACTTAAGTTGTACACATGAATAGTGAAAAACCGGGGATACTGCATATTTTTGAAAAGCATGTGATTGTAAGATTATACCATACCTCCGTTGATTGAGGTAGCGTACAAAGAACATAGTTTAAAAAAATATTTATATTTAACTTGATAAAATTAGCATTAGCACAGAGCAGATATTTAAGTCTGACAATACTAAAATATATCTAAATTAATTCAAAGTCATGCTCCACCACAGTTTTGCAGGGAGAAACTGTTATTCCAATACACATAAATTGTTACGGATGCTGTCAAACTGACGCTCTGTAAAAACTAGACAGAGAGAAAAAGGAGAATACATCCCACCTGCTTTTTCCCCATCATGAAAGCAAGAAATTGAGGCCCATTTGTTTCCAACAACAAAATTCAGGCAATGCTGAGGCAAAGTGATGGGGGTGTGCAATTTCTTTAAATTAAAAAAAAATCTTAGATATATTCCATGGATGTATAGATATATTCTTGTGCAATTTTATTTAGATTCTAGTAAAAATTGTGGCTTAAAGCACAAAAAAAGCAAAAAGCAAAAAACACAGACTATGATACTGATCTCTGAGCTAATAAAATGCTTTCATGTACCCACCAGAATATTAAGTTACAAATCCCTTCGGTTAGTGACATTGTCTGAATTCAGTTCCCAGAAGAAAGTAATACAGAACACCAAGGCTGTAGACATATCAGACTTCACAATTGCAGCAAAGCTTTTGAAACAGTAAATAAGTATGCACAGATTTTTTTTTCTTTCTCCTGGAAAGAAAGATTTCACAGGATATTATAAATGTTCAGTATAATTTAAAAATTCTAACTTGCCAAGTTTACGAACTCATCATTTTCATGAGGCTTGCCTTGCTATTTGATCACAGGAATATAAGCTTCTTTGGACACTAAACACACATCTACAAGTGTAATCTTAGAAACAAAATAACAAAATGAGTCAGTTACTATGTTTTTACTTAGATCAGCTGGTATTCAGGAAGTGAGACTCTGATTATTAATCATCTGAGAGAGCCCTTGAAATGCTGAGTGACCTTTCAAAAATTCAGAAGAATAAATATGCAACATGAAATCACTGGGAAACAGCTTCTTAAAACAGGTAATGGAGAAACTTAGTTGAGAATGAATGCATTATCTGACACATCCTGGCTTCAAGGTTTTGAACCCAAGAAGGCAGAGCACCAGCCCTCTCCAGAAAACAGTGTTGCTTGACCTTCCTCTTCACAGTTAAAACCCATGCTTGCATTATACTCACATTGCCCACATATGCTCTTAACACTAGAATACTATCTATGTTAAAAAAAAAATTCTTGTGCTGTGCTGCCATATTGTGAACTCAGACAGTAGTTTACACTAAGTCCACCAAGCAGCCATCAGAAAATACATACAATTAGGGGTTTTCCAAAACTGAATTTGGAAAAGACAGTAACAAAATAGAGTATGCTAAAACTGATCAAATCAAAGGTTACAACCTTACAACCTTTCACTATATGTAGACATGATCTTTAGTAGAGAAATTCAAGAGGCATTCATGTAGAGGAATTCAATTTATTGAAATAGAAGTCAGTACTTGGATCTGCCTAGAGAAATTGCATACCATAAACAAAATGAATTTGAAGCCTTGGTATATATCAAAGGCTATGAATTAACTAACACCGATGAGATTAACCGAGGAAAAAGAAAAGGGCTAGTAGTATAGGATACTGATGCACTTTGAAACAGCTATGCTGCTTTCACAGCTAGAAATAGTATATGAGAAGGAGATAATCTTTTGCTGTGTCTCAAGAATGTATGTATGTGCTCAGATGTCCAGAGAATTCTAGACGGAGAGATCTGGAATGTTTCTGGCAATGGAAAAAAAAGAGGGGGTGGGGATGGGCAGGGATGGGGGGGGGGGGTCTGACAGAGGGATGGGATCAGAATTAACCCTACATCAAAACTGTTCCATTTTCTTCCTGTCAGAAAGGGGATGGTGAAGGAAGTTTTGTTTTTATTTTTTAAAAACAATTGAAGCATCCAGGAATCTGAACATATAAGAATTCAAGCATTTCCTAAAAGTACAACATAAACTAGCATGAAATCAAAAAAGAAAACGTACAATGAGGGCAAGTAGCAAGAAAGAGAAATATATAAATACAGACTGCAGAACAGCTAGCAGTACTATAGAAAAGGAAGTAAATGCAAAATGGGTCACAAGAATCAAAAGAATGACAAGAGGAAAAAAGCAAAACTAAAATGTTCTAATTCAGAAATAAGTTAGTACTCCCGCTAAAACACAGAAAGAAGTGATTACATGGACTTTGAAAGCATCCAGCCTCTTGCTTAACATTTCAGCAAAATATGTAGAGATGACAAGAGAGATCAGAGACAGCAACAATGGCCAGAGGTCTTAAAAATGTGACAGAAGGGAAGATATAAGAAGCCTTGATACATGTGAAAGAGTAGATATGATATTAATTGAAGTGATACAGCTAGGATCCTAGAAACAGAGTTTTGGTTCACAATCAGTGCATAAACCCTCCACAGATTAATATTTTGCCCAACAAACAATTGTTACCTTAAACACAAAACAGAAGCCTATAGGCATAGTTGTAAAAACAACTGCAGCACTGAATAGAGCCATAAGAAAACATTATGGAACAGAAAAAAATCTGTGTAGGGTTACCATTAAAAAAATCTGTATAAAGATTTTCTCTACCTTTCTTCCAGTTTCAAGTTTCAGCAAGAGCTATGAAAGCAGCTGTGGCTGGGGTAAGCTTGAATGGCTGGACAGAAATGTGGTAAGAATTTTAGGGTGAACTGAAAAGAGGTTTTTTGCAGTGCAATCAGTCAAACTTGAGATTCATGCCCTTCACATAGCCACTCTATAAATTACAGGACAATAAATCAACCAAACCAAACCAGGATGTGCAGAGCAGTTGCTGTGTTTCTCAAACACCTCCTCTGGGATGCAGATGCAAGACACTCAAGGGGGTTTGCAGTAACTTCCAGCCCAGGTGATGCATATGCTCAAAATGGTCCAGAACTAATTATAAAACTAGACCCCATAACAAAACCTACTGCTTTTATTCCTGTTGACATTTGCAGTGTGCTGCAGGAACCTGCAAGAATACCTTTGTATGACATCACAATCCAAGGTTATTTTTTCCTCAAGTTTTAGTTATGTTAGCCCAGAGCTTCTCCACATTCCCTCTGGTAACAGCTAATGCTGCATAAAGTCTTACACTGTGTAAGTGTAAGAAAAATGTTTAATTGACACAGTTGTTTGACAGAGAATTTCAAGTTGGGTAAGGGCATTCTGTTACAGGAAAGTGGAAAGTTGTTGCATTTCAGTCTCAAACCCCATCACAGGTTCCCTTAATTCACCAAATTATAAATTCTTAGTACAGGGATTGTTCAACACTTTCCACTCTTAAAATGTATTTTCATTCTTACAACTTTGCCAAAATAGCAGCTTGGGCTAAAACTTTCCACACCAGATGACAGCCTGAGGCTGAATTTTTTTGCACATATTTCAGCCAACAGTTTAGATGTTCTAGAAAAGGAAGGTATGTTTTTCAGTATTAAAAGTTTTGGTGACCTTTTCTTCAAGAAAGCAAGCTTTGTAAGAGTAGATAAACTCATCTATTCCATCGGATAGTTCATGACACTAAGGGGTGCACATCTACTGTGATTTGGCAACTGGAGGTCTTTTTTAAGTTTTCCCAGTGACTTGAACCTCCATGGTATGCATCTTCACTTTGCACACCTTTCTGTCAAGCTGGAGTTCTGACCAGACCAGCAGAGCAGTCATCCTCCCTGGGGAACAACATGTGATTTCAATCAGCCATGGACCATGTCAAATCAGAGCTGAAATCAAAGCTCAGTTCAGAGTGTGCTTTTCCCTCTTCTGCCAGTGACTGAGCTATGCAAAGGGCTATGCTGGGGGCTACTTTAGAAGCAAGCAGTGAAAGAACTTAAAAAACTAAACCCAAAAGAACAACCCACCAAGCACACACAAAAAAGAAAGATAACAACATCCACACCATTCTGGAGACTGGCTGGGCTGAAGAAATGAAGAAGACGGGAGAGTCTGGATCAGTGAGACAGGCTTGGCTAATGAAGCAACAGGTAAGGTCTCCTCAGGAGGCACCCCAACCAGTTTACTCAGGGACAGCAAATGGGTGTTAACAGAAACAGATGAGAAGCACCAGAAGTGTACAGAATTTATTTTACACAAGTACCCTCAAGTCTGGAATTTCCTTACATTTTAAAACTCTGCATGACAGCATTCTTAAAAGTCCCTAGTTCTGCATGTGAATCACTACTTTACAATGTCCACACAACATTTTATGGTGTGGAATTAGGTGCTACAGAAGAGCCAGCCTAGAAGGAACTCCATGGAGACCAAACATGATCCTTTTCTTCCCTTCCCTGACATACTTTCCTCCTTCCTTTGACCATTCTTGTAGCCACTGGATTCCTCCATGAGGTGACTGAACCTGACAACCCAGCAAAAAGTTAATCCAGAAGAGAAGGGTAGGAAATAAACCCAAGAAGGGTTTTTCTCACAGGCATTTTTCTCAGTGAGCAAGTTTAACTGGCTCCCAGTGAAGATGAAAAGCACCCCATCAGGTGGGGAGCTGGGGGGAGAAAAGCCAGGCCTTCCCCTTCTTTTCAGATAAAGGCTTTCAAGCATGACAAGTGGAATAACATTATTACAAAAGTTACAGTGTGACATAACGATTGCTTATATCTCCCCATTAAATGGGGCCCCTAGAAAAAGAAGCTCCTTCCAGAAGTCATGTCAAAACTATTGATATTTCTTCATTCATAGTCACAAACCAAGTCACATGCTGGAATTATTTCACTTTGGCAATGCTTCAGTGACTCACAGGCTGGTGTGCAGTATATTACCCACAAACAACTCATCTTTACTGTTTAGCTCATATCTATGTGGTTGGAAAACAATATAGGTTTACGCAGTCACTCTTCTTATTTTTCTGTAGTTCAGTCACACTGGTCCAATTGTATCCAGGGGCAGTCCACCCACTACGAGATTAAAACTAGAAAAATAATTCTTTTGTTTTCATTAAAAGTTCTTCCTCCTTTACCCACATTATAACTGCACCCATACTCAAACAATACACTCCAGAGAAAGATCTGAAGAGTTTTCTTTCTATTTTTCATACTTAACAGCCTGCTGACTCAAACACAAACCGAATCCTGTGAATCCTTGCAGTTACAATAAATAAGCACATAAACCCACCTCAAAAAAGGGATTGGGTGATTGAGCTCCCAGCTGCAACGCTTGTGTTTGAAAATTACAGCAGCAAGTGGCCTCAGGAGCAGCACTTCTGCCCCTGCATTGAACAGCCCAGCCTTTGTTTGGCTCTGACACTGAGCAGCTGGGCTGCTGTGACCAGAGTGAGTCACACAGAAGCCTGTGGTCCCCCAGATAACTGTCAGAGTTATCTGGGCAAGACCCCCAAAGTTTCAGAAAGACCTGGGGAGAACAGCTTTCTTCATGCCATGGGCTCAAAGCAAGGATGCTAACTGTAATTGTGAAGCTGCTAATTATCCTGTACACACAGGAAGATGTGCACAACTCAGCTTCCCAAATTATTCCCTGCAGGTCAATCCTTACTGCGCAGACAGACAAATCTGGCTGTGCCCTCTCCCCACCCCACAGTCCTTCCGTACAGAGCTGGAAGAGCTGGGTCTGCATCATGGATCTGCAACATGAGTGTCCTGAAGCAGGGAAAGGCTTGCCACACCACTCTCCAGCTACAGACTAGCACCATTCATCACACCAGCTGACAGGTTAAACTTGTGCGCTTGGGAAAAAAAGAGAAAAGGAACAAAAACCCCACCACACACTGAGCAGTCTGCAGCAAGAATCAAAGATTATTGCATCACATTCTTGTGCTGTATTCAGGGCATTTTTGGCCTGAGCTCTCTTCCTGACCTCATCTACCATGACTATCCTCCAAGTTCTGTCTAAGAGTTCATTTCCTCATGGGAGCTCAACAGTCAGAACTACAGCTACACATGCACATTAGAAAAAACTAAATATGCACACACTGTCCAAGTAAGCTCTCAAGGAATAAACTTTCAGTTGGTTTACTTTTCTAGTTCCAGCAATCTACTTTTTTCCAGCCTGTTGCTCTTATCTTCAATATGATGATTTTATTGGAAGATGCTTTTGAAATCAGAACACCAGGTATGACTACCCAATATAGGATTAGTGACATGAGGCATCTAGTGGAGGCTCCTCTGGGCTCCTGGAAAATGGAATATATTTTTTTAAGAAACTCCATCTCCTTCTAGACTGTCAAACAATGAATGATTTTAGTATTACATGCGTAATAGAAAACAACTTTACACTCATTCATGTGAGTTGGGTATACTTATCCTGAACAAGAAAAGTATCCTCTCAGAGTTTTAAATAATAAGTGTTAACACTTATATTTAATTATTCCAACTGCAATAAATTCTTCGTTTAAAAACAGTTGCAAGTGTGTATCACATAGAAAAATAAAGTACATCTGTAAGATGTCTATAAGGACACAGAGTAAAGAAAGCAACAAGACTTAGCTTCCACCAAATAATAAGTGCATTAATAAATTTGTATTTAAAAATTTTTTTTTTAAAAATCACATATTCCATTTTCCCTTCAGGAAAAGGAGATACTAACTTCAGTAATTTGGTTTCCAGATAACAGACAGGAAAGAATTTCTCTGAGAGAGATGAAAGGACTTAGGTAACACTGTATGTACAATTAGAATTCCCAGATGTTTGTACCACTGGCAGTTCCTGTGGATGCTGGGGAAAGATAAGGCTTGAATAAATTACTGACCATGCAAGTTTATAAATAAACTCAGTTGTAAAATGCAGTAAAAATCTATTTCAGACAAAACTCAGAATTTGTTTGTAAAACATCTGAACTAAGTTTCCAAGTTATTTTCAACCTAAAACTCCATCGTGTTAATGTGAGCTGAGAAATAAATTAAGTCCCTTGAAAGCATTAGATAGAGAAGTAAGGGGAAGAGAAAAAATTACTTCAGTTCAAAATTCTGAAGTAGATATTCCACTGCCTATTTGGACAAAATAGAGATCTCAGACGTGTTTGTCACACGGTTACAGTTCCACATGGTAATGATCTACTCCATTCAACTGATATTTATTTTTACCAATAATTACTTATTAGCAGATGCATTTTGTCATGACAAGATTTTGCTATTGTGAAAGTATCTCCTGGGTAGTTTGGAAGTCCTACCATATTCTAAACCACATGCCCAGAAGGCTGATTCAGAAATTGAAATTCTAAGGAAATAACCCCCCAGCAATGTATTTCAACAAAGAAATTGGAGGTCAGAGAGGGAAGGACACATAAGTTTAGCAGAAGGTTCCTTTCCAACCATGATTTTTTTGAGAAATGTGCAGGTCAGTCGGACAACAACGTA
Source organism: Sitta carolinensis (assembly GCA_032173965.1). NCBI lineage: Eukaryota > Metazoa > Chordata > Aves > Passeriformes > Sittidae > Sitta > Sitta carolinensis. Next base: position 23,934,514 of record CM063313.1, on the reverse strand, counting down.
TTCGTATTCTTCATGTGGAAAATTAAGGTACTCATTACTGACAAAACTGGTTACAAACCTAATCTAACAGCATTGAATATAGATTTGAAAGTTGTGTAAGAGTTTACAGCCAATCTTGAAGAAGCTGAATTTAACCTGTTCAAACCACTCCCCAGAATACTTTATAGGGAGGAGCACATTCAGCCATTTTTTAGATTTCAAACCTGTTAAAGAAGAATCAGACATGTATTTGGGTTTAACCCACTTATTACACAATGCTGCTGAGAGAAGAAAGCAGATTATGTTCCTAAAGAGTTCAAACAGTCCAAAAGCAAGCATTTCTTTTCAGGAACTTGGATTTAGACACATTACGCAAGAGCCTCAAAATGTAGGTAAAAGAATAGCAAGCTTTTGCTGCTAACTTGGCATGTGAGAACAACAAAACCCCCAAAACAATTAAAATTACAAGTCAGAACATGAAATATTCCCTCCTTTGATTTTTATTTTTTTTTTGCATTGTCTCTGTTTGTCTAGGCTTTGAAAATGTCCTACATCGCCTGGGTGCCAGAGAAGTTGCCTTTTCAACCCACAATTCCAAGCACTTGTTTACGTGAAATATACTGCTGTGTTAGCCTTCACCCCTCAGGTCTAATCACAAATTACACTGCCAGGCAGATTATGTAAAAGCTTTTAGCACTGATTTAGCTAAGGAGATTGAAAATAAAATTCAAAAAAAAAGCTGTTATTGACAAAATATTCTCTTACTTACACCACATGTTGGGGTTCTTTAATGCAAATCCTTTTTAGTCACCTAGGCAAAAGACAAAACTCAGCCCTTCAGGGCTTTTCACAGTGTAAGAGAGGATGAAGAACTGAATTAGCAAAAAACCCTTGAAAACAATAAAGGGGGTTGTGTAGGGTAGAGTCAATTGGCAAGAAGTGTGCATAGTAAAGGCCAATACGGAAAATGCTCTGAGGTGGGCTAAGCCTGCATTCGATGCCCAGGTTAATGCATTAGCATGCCCAAACAGAGTAAGATCCTAAATAAAAGTCAAAGTTTTCACAGTCTATTTGGGGTATTTTCTTACCTGGTCAACTCGTTCTCCTTAACATTCTCCTCTGACAGTAAAGGAAGTAAAACTTCCTTCCTTACTTTCATTTTTGGAATGCAAACATTATTCTTATAGTAGAGTATAAGTATACACTTCTTTTTTAACTGTTCTGTCTTAAATATATAAATATGTCTGGGGTTTGTATCCACATTAATCCCTGTTTTGCAGGATTAAAGATTAGAGTGGACTACTTAAAAAAAAACCCACCCAAAATACAAACAACCCTTTTGAGAGAAAAGCTGCTTCTTGCTATGAGGAGCTCTGCAAGTTGAATTTCAATGCTTCTAACATCCACTTTCTGAAAAACACCATTCACAAAGCCCAAAACAATCCATTATTCTTGAACTGCAGCCATCAGCTAGAGCTGACAAATGTTTGAAACAAATATTAAAATAATATTCAAAATGTATCCAATTCCAAGAGTACTGCACTACTTACATTAGAACATACAGAGAAAATATAATCACATAGAGTTTAAAGAAAATCACATATGAAAAATATGTACAGAAGTTTTAAAAAAATTATTCTCTAGTGCAGTAAATTGTATTCAGCTATGAGACATCTTACTAATTGAAATAACCTTCTAATGGCCTTTAAACTCAACATTAATTCACTCTGTCGGTAGCTGTGTTCCCCCCCATCAAAAAAAAAAAAATTAAACTTCTCAAGTGTGGGTTGAATTGATTTTCCTGTTCTGTTTCATTGTCATTTTAATTCAGACTTCTCAATTTCTGTCTAGCTTCTTTCTATAGAGTTAATATAACATCTGGCAAAGAAAAAAGGAAGGATACTTGTATTTACCTCTCCCTCTCATAACTCACCTCTCTTCCATGAAGTGCAATCTACAGGCTCTCCATTTGTCACTGTTGTTGCTATTATCCTAAGAGCAAGGGAAAACTTTATATCTTGTAAGACAATCTTCTGGCAAGTCAAAGATAAGCCCTTACACAAAAAGCTGATGTCTGAAATCAGATTTCTGTTTTAAGTAGAAAGCTTCTGTTTAAGTAGGAAGGATGCAAGCTTAATTTAAATTTTCCTTACACTGTTTCTTGAGTTGATGAAAATTGTATTTAAAGCCCAGAAGTTGGTCCTGACAAAAGGAAAATATTTGCCATGCTCATCAAAGGTTTAAACTGTCTCCTTCAACAGCTAGTATGAGAACATTTTAAGAAATAATTAAAGCAGAATAATGGAGAACCATTTCAGATGTCCTTAAAAAAACAAGACCAGAAAAGTTATCATACTCTTATGTAGGTGTGTTATTTGGCCTTGGTCTGCCAATATAACCATAAAATGCACTACTGAACCATAATGGTAGCAAGACAAAGCAAGAAGTTAATGTTTTGCCAGTCCAGGCTCTTAACACTTTGTGTCACAGACACCCATCTGTCTCACTGTCAATACATTTCTAAGAAGAAACAAACTTCCACTGCACTATCTCCTCCTTCAAACAGACGCTGCATTAACTTCCAGAAGATCAATGACAAACTTTCTCAGCCTCTATGCAAAGGTGTCAGTTCTTTGCCATCATCTACCTTATCCTTCAAACAAAAGCTCTGCGACTACTGGCAGATCTGACCTTTTGTGAAACTCACTGCATGCATGCTGTCAGACTGGAACAGCTGCAGAAGTTCACCGTGTCACTCAAGCTTGCCTGTCCTGTTGGTCATTCTTTCCTTCCACTGTTGGGATTCACAACATTTAACTACAAATGAAAGAAGCAAATGTCTCCATTTTACCTGGCATTGGAAGAACAAAGGAAAATTATGACAAACTAATGAGGAAAACAAGACAAACTGAGGAAACATGCTATGCTTTATCTGAAAATTGGAGAACATATGGCAAAAACAGAAAGTGTTCAAATGGATGAAATACTGGAATATAAAGATATTAATGGCACAAAAATGATGATAATATATGTAATCATCTAGCCTTACAAAACTTTCATTTTTTAATTTTTTTTTTTTTTAAAGAAAGATAATCAGTGTGATTCTATGTTTGGGACTCACAACCATACTGAATAATGCTCTGCCTAATTGTTTTTCTCTTGTGCAAATATTTACATTGTATTAGTGGAAGAGAAACCCAAACTCTTCCATCCCTGGATTAAAGCATCAGCACCAAGTTACAAAAGAAGTCATGGCTAACTGGAAACAGCTGCTAAGCCACTTGCACCTCCGTTGCTTTGTACTACTCACTAGTAACTCAGAAGGATCATATCTTACATCTGCTTCTCTTCACTTCTACATCAAAGTCTTAATAGATAGCTTGTAAGAGAAGTTGTCATTGAAGCTACGTTTTGAGGAGAGGCACAGAAAGTCGTGCTACAGCTGCTGCAGATGTTCCTCTATATGTTTACTAATAGCTGCCTGCTGAGTTTTAACATACTTGGAGCCAGAATTTCCAGATGTCTCCTCCAAAATTAATACAATAACCAGAAAGTTTACAGAAGTAAGACGATCTAAAAATTTCTCTTTTCTCACAATTTTATTTCTGATTTCTGCAGAGGAACTCTACACCACAAAACAGATTTTCTGACCTAACATACATATGCACAACAACAGCATACCAAATAAAAGTGCTGCAGAAGATCCCAGATCATAAATCACCACTTTCATGTACCAGAGACAGTCCTTGATGCTCAACAGCACTGGTCAAGCTACTGCATTGCCTCCCACTAGTGCTGTTCATATGCTATCAGCCCACCAAAATAGGAGCTAAGAGCTTGGCCTGACATTAATATTAATGCCCATTGCCTTTGAGGAGAAATTATCTATAAAGTCTGACAGTATAAATGAGATACAGACTCAACACACTAAAATCTAATGAAAATTCACACCACCATAAACTTGAACATTTTTCTGTCCATCCAATCCTACACTGCCCTCAAGCAAACTCATCTAGTTTGTTTTCAGAAAAAGTTATTTAAACAAAAAAGAGAAACAAAGATATGATTCACACCCCCAAACTTTCAAGCCATGTTTTGTTATAAAATGAAACCCTGCCAAGTCCTTTATCAAATTTATCAAATATTTTCCCACTCCTATTGAAGAATTAATGTGCAGCCACTCTTCCTTTAAAAAATTAATTAAAATAAAACCATACAATACAGTCTGTACTGAGGAACCCAGCTTCAGTGTATGCTGCCTCTTATTCAAGGACTCAAACTGATTCCAGCCAGCAACCCACAATGGCCTCTAATTATGATACAACAAACACTTATATTTCAGCGAAAATTTTGCAAATATGTACACACACAAAACAGGTGTGTGATTTTAAAGACTTTCTTACCTCCTGCCAGAAATTTTTCTTTAACCGAAGAACTACCACTTTTCCTAATGAAATTAACATTTCTAAAGCCCTGAAAATCTAGCTGCAATTAGACAATATAAATCAAACCACAGTAATGAAACACACAGATGACTCAGTTTTCTAAACAACATAGCAAGAAGGTTTTTTCCAAGTATTTCTAGTGATTTTTACCATTTGTATGCAATGTCTTTTTGTCTGTTGGACAGTTATTGTTCCTTCCTGGAAGTTTTTTTTTTTAATTCTGCATTGGAAAATAGACAATACCCCCAAACCAAAACCCAACACAAAAGGATGTAAAACAAAGCAAAACTAACAAGGAAACACTTATGCACTACAGCTAAAAGACATAGTCTATGTGGGGAAGAGAAATCATTCAAACTTTATTACAAGAGCTAATTACGTTGAATACAGACAAAACTTTCAAAAACTTTACCTCGTATAAGTGAACAAGGACACAACTCAGGACTTCGGGATGAAATGTGTCCAGCTTTGTTGGTTGTCTCAGAGCAAATTATCTAGTTGTGCCAACAATTCCATTCTTGTCAAAGTCTGTAATACAGCCTTAGGAAAAATACTGACCTCATAAAGTTTCAGGTTTTAAGAAAGTTCACAGAAAATTCTTCTTCAGCTTGTTATTAGGCAGCATCAGCTGGTAAATGGCAAGTTGAAACAATTGCAAACTATTCTGGAGAACACTTCACTAAATTAGAAAGAGATTTGATAAAAGCACATTTCAAAACAGTCTTGGCCCAATATCCTTTTCCAAACAAGCACAGTGTACTTGTTATTGACCAACATTCAAACTGTTGCTATAAGAGTTTATCCATCGGTCTCCCATCTGCTCTGCACCTCTCTATCTTCTTTCCCTTTCTGAGCTAAAAGTCATCTTGAAAATGTGAGAAGGACAGCAGTAAGACTTTGAACCTGAGAACAACAGACTCTTCAAAGAACTAGTGTTTTCTTATTAACCCTGGGATAAGAAAAATCAACAAACCCAGCACTCACTTTTAGGAAGAGCATCTTGAAACTTACAGATTAACCTTCAGTGTCGCCACTTCAGTCATACATCACCACAAACAAAATGGTTGCTCTCACTTTACCTTTTCAGAAAAAGAATTACAAATTGTCTCTCAGACCTAAAAATATTGTTTGAATAATTATTGTTTATAACATGTAAATGTCAGCTTAGAACAACAAAGAACTGCATGAAGCGACTAGAATTTAAAAAGTGGCAGCTATGGGTAAACAAAATACTGTGCTAGAATACTGCAGTGACAGAAGATACGTAATTTATAGTTTCTAGAACACTGCAAACTCTGGAGCATATTCCTACAATGGTTGAAAAGAAGCAGAAGTTAAGTAGTATAGAACGCTCTTCTCTGAATATAGCTGGAAAGCTTTCCACTCAGCTAAGAAAGATCTGGAATCTGCTCTTGATTCACTAAATTTAATATAATGCATACAATTTACCAAATGTCTGGGTGATTTGGCATCTCGAGTTTTTCTTTTTTCCTTCTGCAAAACTATAGCTTCCTTAGCCTTTTCTGCTTCAGAAAGGACAAATCACCTACCAATGATTGTTCTGTACCAAAAGCTGAGCTCTGCTTTGAAACAAAGGGCGCAGTTCAATTTACCTTTCAAAAGGAGCAAGCAAGTAATTCTATTCAGCTACAAGTAACAGATATAATTACTACCCAGCAGTTAGTAACACTAATGCTCACATTTAGAAACTAAAGGTAGTAATGATGATCTGGGACAATGTCTCTTATTTTATGAAAATAATAAAGCCAGTATGCTAGTCAGTATAGCTGCTGTCAACCCTTATTGTGTTTGTCATTGTGCACAAGTCAGAAAAATGCTTTAGCAACTTGAAAACTCTGTCTAGATCTTTATCAAGACCTGATCAGAATAATAAGATCACGAAGATTTGTGCATCCATTTAATTAAAATAATGTGCTCCTAACTGCAGCATGTACTTCAACACACTTCAGCAAACCAACTCCATTCCATCACAGCTTAAATAACTTTTCCATGGCAAAACCATCTATTCTGTTATAATAAATTTAGATCAAATGATAAATGATTTACTAAACAGACTTTGTTCTAGACTGTGTCATAGAAGTATCAGACTGTTACAGCTTTGAGAGATAGAGTTCAGTCTGAGTAGGTATTTTTCTTGATCCTCAAAGAATTTAAACCAATCAAGCTGTGAGTTGCAAACTATTTATAAAATAAAAGGTAGGAGAATATGAGCCATTCACAGAAGATTCAACAGGTTTCTCCATCTCAATACACTCATGTGCCAAAGATGAACACTGCTTTTGCTCCAAAAATATTTATGGTAATGACAAAAGGTCCAGTGTTTTATCTACTGCTCCCTATCTCTTGCTCTCCTCTTCACAAAGACTTCTGAAACATCCATGGCTATTATATGCAACATTTCTTTCTAAGCCTCATTTCACCCTGTGATTTATAGACTCCAGAAGTGAAAAAAAGTCACAAATACAATGAAAAGGAAGAAATAAAACTTCTTAATAGTGTTCTAGGAACAACTTTTTGCAGGATTTTTCAAATAACAAGCCAAATTCTGTGAAGTAATAGAAGACTGTTTTAGTATGAGGTGTGTTTCAACACATATGCCACTGTTAAAGGTGTAGTAGCTCTCACTGAAGCCAACTGGAGTTTCACACCTAGCTTCAGAGAACACTGGACAGATGTGTACCTGTGTCACTACAGATATGGAGATACCCTTGCTTGTTCAAATATAATTGCATGCACACAAACAGCATATGAATAGCTCTTGAAAAAACCACAGCTGTTTCTCACTTCAAGGACTAAATCCAGGTGGATCATGTAACAACTCTTACAGTTATGCTGATTATTCCAAGTTTGAACATTGCCAACATTTTAAAAATGTCTTAAAAAACTGGGTGGATTAGGCCACCCTGGTTGGAAAATCTGACAAAATACATAACTTCATATAATTCCCACCGATATAGGCATGCTGCAAATTGCTGGACTTATACAATAGATGCTGCATCATTGTACTCTTTGCCAGTTAGGAAATGGGACTAACATACACAAACAGCTGAGAATATGGAACTGATCTATAGATTAAACCCAAGTGGAAAATGGTCTCATTTTCTCTTCACTCAAGAGTCTGCTATTCTGACTCCTGTTTCTGTTGGATAAGACTGTAAATATTCTGAGGAATATTTAAAGTCCAGCTTTATGGACCTATTTAGGAAAGTGATCCTGTTATTAAATACATTATGTTTTATAATACATTCGTTTCCAATGAATCAAACTGTAAAGTTCTGTGTCACATTACTTAATATATTATGTTTTGTGAATATGAAGTCAAACTTATATAGTCCCTTTGTGAAGCATGGGTATAATTACTTAAATCAATACTTATTATTTCATCAGCTGGCACAGAAAACAAAGTTCCATCCTCAAAATACCACTGCACAGTTCCCAGTGTTATTAATTTCATTTTTATTAGTATGGATAATACCACAAAAATATGCTGCTAGCTGAACCTACAAGCATGATCCTGCAAAGAAATGTGCAACTATAGCCAATGCGTATCGAAACCAAGTGAGCTCAAAAGATTTCCATCTCTTGTGAATTTATCACGAGTCATATCTAGTGTTTTCCTTGAGTCACACATTTAGGAGCCTCAACCTCAGTGCCCATAATTACATTTACAATTTCATTATTGTGGTGAGACAGAGAGGAATCTGTCAGTTTACATATATGCATCAAGACAATAAGCATGGAGGCGACACCCTTGGCCACATGCCAGATGATTTTGTTTCAAATTTTGGTGAAATGAAACCAGGACATAGTTACAAAAGTGCCTTTCATCTGCTATATAGTAATTTCTGAGTGAATGTGCAACAAGATCCACATACATGAATTCCAGTATGTCTTCCTCACTGTGTAAAAATTTAAGAAATGAAAAAGTCCCATTTTTTTTCCTCACAGAAAAAAAAAGTATTTATTTATTGGACAGCTTTTGATAGCAGTGGTATGCCATTCCACCCACATATAAAATGGAACAAGCCAAAATCTGTAGGGACATAGATGAAGTTAAATCTTATGGCTGGGTTATTTTTTCCTCTGCCAACCAAACAAAATTAGTGATTAGTATCAGTAAGTAAACAACACTGACGGGGCCTTGTTTGTTAAAAAAGCTCTTACTTTGTTCTATGATTTCAAAACCACTCAAATACTATTCAAAGTGCAAGTGGGCATGTAAGAATCAACACTATAAATCACAAGGTGAGACAGAAAACATACAAGTGATGACATATATTTTAAAATTCAGCTCCTCTGAATACCCTTGAAACTCCTAGTAAGTTTTTGAAAAGCCATAAACAAATTGCTTTTCAATATCTACATAAACATATGTAAATCTGAATCATTGTTAAGAGCAGATCCTGCTATTGCAGCACTGACCAAAACAATTTAATTTAGTAGAGAAACAATAAAAAAAAATTTCTGCTACCCTCATTTCCAACACAGAAATACTAAAACTTTCTCTAAGGTTGCCCCCAGCAGGAAGCAATTCTGAATCAATGATGGATTAAGTAGATGAACTAAGAGATACCTGTCACATCAAATTATTATGTTATTTCATATTTTAACTAACTTGCCATTCAGTATGGAAAACCAAAAAGACCCCAAAATAAACTCTCTCCACCAGACACATTCAAGCAAGCATGAACACAAGGGTTCAACAGGGCTGAATGCAGTATGGGAAATTTGCAACAAACCACGGATGAGCTGCTAGAATATGCTGTCATTTGCTAAAATAAGTAAGAATGTGCTCTGGCTGCTATTCTCACAAACATCCCCATCTGTCCTCAACAAACAGGAGAAAAGTGATGCAATTTTCATGGCACCCACAGCCTCAAACCCAGACACTCATCACCTAGGTGTTAGCAAGCCCTTACACAAGGCTTCTCAAATTACTGCTTCCCACCAAGACCTGAAACTGGCTCCCTTTAACATTTGTTAATCTAATTGGTTCCTATGAGCCCATAACAATTAAACCTGGTGTTGCAAGGAGCAACAGGGAAAGGGGATTTTATATACCTACAGCTGGGCTGTTAGCAGAACAAATGTACTGCGTCTTACTCAATGGCTATCACCAAAATTCAGTTACTAAACTGTGAGAACAAGAACAAATCCCAGATGAAGCTGATGGCCTCAGCAAGTGGGCTGAGCTCAATGTACTGATCACCTGCTCTGTCACAACAGCAGTCACAAAGGGGGACAAAGGCTGCCCCATTGCTCCAGTCATCAAATACAACAAAGTTAGTGATAGGGATGACTGGCCATGGCAAAGATGGATTGAAGAACTCATTCAAAGAGTAAACAGAAGTTTTGTGTGATCTATTATGAAGCTGACAAAATCTGGGTAGTCTGTAGTAATAAGAAAAAAAAAAAATGGAATCAAAGTCCTTGTTTAGATTCAAAATATTTTTTCAAAAGGGAAGTAATGCAACAGCTGAAGAAACTGAGCTCTTATGCAAAACACTTCAGTGTATTTCAAGTAGAAATAACTTTTTTTTTTCCTTCTCCTAAGAAAAAGTGAAAATGGAACAAATACCAAGCTCACTATCAGCCCTGGCCCCTTTTCCAGACACTTAAGAACATCTCTGTGTACTCATAGCAGATTGTCACCCTCAAAAGGAATTTCCATATATCTAAGAAACATGAATAAAGGCTTGCAGAGCATGAGTTGTAATATACTCAGTATATTGTAATATACTCAGCATCTACAAAAGAAAAGGAATAAAAACTTTGTCATAAGTTTTGCAGATGTCTAAGCACTTTTTCACACTCCGAGAAAGAGAGAGAGTTCTGTGGTTTTCTTGCAGCGCACCAGATTAATGAAGTTTATTTCTTGTCCTTTCTACAGTCTAGTTTTAAAATGATGTAACAAAACCCTTCTCAAAAGTGTTCATGCTCCGTGCTCTCTGATTTACTTTCTACCATAGTTTTAAGCCAAATGCAGCTGGGCAAAATGCTGAATTGAGGTGACACCAATCAAAACCCTTAGAGGCTCCTCAGAAGCTCCTGCAGCAGTCTAACACTTTGTGCCTTACACTTGGACACCTGAAAGTTTAGTAGCTCCCATCTTAGGGTGTGGGAAGAACAACTGTTATTTACTTTGTGGGAGACAGAAAATTAAGCTTTCAACCTTTGTTCCTTTGCTCTCTAGCCACTTTTTTTTTTTTTTTTACTCTTTTGCTTGCTATTCATCCCTTTCTTAATCTGTTCCTCTAAGTTTCATCAACATTTGTGAAACTCCACAGAGCTAACTTTTAAAAACAGAAATGCTGTTAACAGAGAAGTTGAGACTTGGTACTCAGAAGTGAATGCAGAAACTTTTTGCTTTTCCAGAGTATTATTGAAGAAGTTCTATGTATCTGAAACACCTTTATTTTTCTCCCTTTCTGGATGTTTCCTTAGATCATCACAACCACAGACAACTACTACATTCCTTAACCTCAGCAAAGAAACAATTTCTTTTCTCTGATGATTGCAGTACACTTCAAACTTATAACAATTTAGTCACTTTGAATTGAACTCAGGCAACATTCAAAGGTTGCTCATGGTATGTAGAGCTATTTGATGATTTAACAGGAAAAATTATTAGAAGTGTGCCAATGTAACCAGGTTGCTTCTAAGGCTACTCAAATACCTGGAAACACACAAAACTTCTGACAGGCTTTCTGTCGATTTAATGTTTTGAGCTGTGCCTCCAGACACATTTAGAAAAAAGAACAAGCAGTCTTTTGGATTGTCACAAAACATGCTAAAAAACTTAACTTTGCACAGCTAATCCTAATTCCTTATCACTGTTAGTTGAACACCATCCTAAAATGGAAGTGATGAATTTTTGAAATAATTTGCTGAAATGTAGCACAAATTAGTGTGCTATTACTGTTCACAGATTTCCTTTAATAAGAAGGAACTATATTCAGAGATTGGATATTAAAAGAAGTAAAAATAAATGGGATAAAGACTTCCCAAGTGAGAGTCATGGCATCTGGTTCATTTTCTTTTGATTTACTTAGATTATTTGACACACAGACAAAGCAGCATCCCATCTACATTACACAGCCTTAGTGTACTAGTAGTAACTCTGAGGTAGAGTCCCTCCAGCTACCAGGAAAACAGTAATTAAAAAAAAAAAAAATACAGTAATGAATAAAAAGAACTTGATAACCATCCATGAGAATGCCAGGGAGGCAGACCTAGAAAATGCTTCAATTGCATTAAACATAAAGTTGTTTCTATATATGCCCATGCAAGAGCATTTTACTATCATACTTCTAACAGATTTGATAGTTTCAGGAAGAAACATGAATAATAGTAGCCAGTTTCAAGAGAGAAATATGCTCAACACAATCTGGAAAACAGGTTTGATTTCAAGGGATGTTTTCAACCTCTCTAGTATAGAATTTCTTTTTATTCTTCTCAGATTCAACTTTTCCAATACATGAAAAAAAATTATCCGCAGGGAAAGATTTTTCGCTCATTTAATAAAATCCAAAATCTTTAGAGACTATAAATTTTTTCACTGTCTACTACATTTAACTTTACCCCCAAAAGAATCTTTATGAAAATATTTATCTTCCTGCATGATTTTTGTAAGAAGTGGATTAAAAAACCATCTGGTAAAGGACTACAAGTAGACAAAACTATTTTGCTTTAGGGAAAAAAACAGTTTTAAAGAGATATAAAAAGTGCAAAACCAAAGAAAATAATCAGCTTACATTTGGAACAGCAATTTTTTTTCAATTACAACAATACAGAATTTTATCAGGCTTTTAAACTGTATTCTACCAGACTAACATTTACTTATTAGAAACAATAAAATACTTATTTTAAAGGCATTTTTCATGGGCATCTTTAAATATTTTAGGAGGCATATATAGATAAGATTGACCCATCTTTGGGTCAAGTATGTTACCTCACCTTCTCCCATCCATTCCATGGCACTGAAAGTTGGTAATATTCTCTCACTGTTGTGCAGTCCTTGTCTCAAGTCCTTCTGCAGTATCTAGCAGGGTTCTGTGACTATTGTTCTGAGGGAAGCACTGGCCCTACACAGAACTGCAGAGGCATGATCAGACCACAGCGCTCAATTGTCAGGGATACCTTACTACATAATATTAGTAGGTGTCCTTGATTAAGTCACATCTCTATTATCTCATGATGATTTAAAAATCAGTGAAGGAATTCTGATGGTCATAACAAGTTCAGCCAGCAACCTTTGCTCATCAGGCTGGTCAGTTCTCAGTTTGTAACTATCATGGAATGCTTTTTACATGGTCTGCCTGTATAAATTATTGGGGGGAAAATATGTTGTATTCTTACACTTTGATTCCACAATTTTAGATGCACAAATTTGAGCAGCCATCAACAGGTTATTTTCCAGCTTGCTTAGAGACTGTAACACCTTCCTGCATTTAGTAACTTTGGGAAGTAATCTAACAGCTCCAATAGTTTAAGCTAGAAAGGGCCAGAAGGATGCAAGTGAATTCCTCTATGGGACATAGACGAACAATGGTAAGAAAGCCTCAAGAAATGCAAAAGGAACTCTTTATTTCAAGCAGTTCTGTTCTAGTTGGTAATAATGTACTTGGCTCCACCACTGAGCTCTGTGCACTTACTTTCTTCATAAAGTAAGTCTAGTCAGCTAGGGTTGAAAGCAGGTTTCAATGATAATGTTGGTGAGTCCTGACACAATGTATATAGATTTCTCCTTTCACTGACAGTTTCTTTTTAAGAATAACTCTTTTCCCAGACATCATGATGTTTTTAAAAAAATAATATGCATGCACGAGGGTAACACATCTGCTTATCTTCAGACACATGTTGAGCATACAACTCATAGATCCTGCACTTTGGAAACAAGTCAGTACACTGCAGTATGTGGTAGAAGAAGAAGGGGGGGCAGGGGGAGGGAAGAAAGGTAAAACGTAGTCTGTTTAGCACATCTGAAAATGAGCTCAAGCTCTTTCTCGTTCCAGCAGCTGCCTATAATGGAAAAAATGAAGACTGGCCGCTGCCAAAGAAGTGGGCAGTAAGAAATAACAGATGTGAAATTTCAGCAACATCATTGGCTAGGTCAGTTTTGCAGATGGCTTGAGACCCAGGGTCCCTGTTGGGCTGCAGCATTCTCAGGCACGCTAACTTCCTTTGCTGCTGAACTGTTGTTCCTCCTGCTAAGCTGAATTCACTCAGAAAACTCACCCATGACTGCATGTCCTCACAAGCATGTGCGGACTGTGTGTAAATGCTCCTTGATTAAAGTTAGTCACTACATTTTTCCAAAATCATATTAATATTTCATGTCTCTCTTCCTCAGTTCTGTTCACTCCTTTTTCTGTTCCATGGAAACTTACAGTGAGTGGGGAAGAAAAGACAGGTCCTTCAACACAAGATCTTATTACAGGAGGTTCACAAAGAAAGCAAGATCAAAGAAACAAATCTAATCTGTTGTACACATTTTTAGGAGAAAGGGCAGTGAGTGAAAAATGCTCTTCAAAGAGTCAACTCCAATTACACAAGTAATTTTCAAGGACAAATCAAGTTTCTTGACAGAGTTTAAAGGGAAATTATGAATATATGATCTATAGAAACTATCGAAACGAGCAGATCTTGTCACCCTATTTGCAGGGTTAAGTTGACTTCAGTTTAAATTAAAATTAAATATAATGTTATATTTAGGCATCAGAAATATGCCTTGAAATTGTAATGCAGATAACAAGGATTACTGCTACTCTAGGAAAAAAAAACAATTAAAAAGTTGTATTAGAAAAAAATACACCCAGTGAAGAACACCTAGTATCAGCAACTAACATGATCAAAACTGTAGCTGGGCTGACACATCCATTGCAAGACACTCTTCTGTTGTGTTCAAAACATGGTTGTAAAATGTAGCTCTTAATAAGCCTGGATTTCCATGCTATGTCTCATCTGGTATATTTATTACCTGTTGCTGAAAGAAAGATTACCACTCCCCCCACCTACTTTCAGCTGCTTATTTTGTCATTGTCCCTTTTGTTTCATCCAGTAATTTCTCATCCAAATGACAAGCCAGGCCAGCATAGTTTCCTGATTTAGTTTTCCTTCACAGGCAGTTAGGATTTTTTTTGTGAATCAGCTGCTTACCTTGAACTCACCTTGGGACTGGGGGCTGATGCAAGAGACAGAAAGAACAGGCTGAAGTGTCCCTTTTGGCATCAGCCTGCAGTTGCACAAGACCAAATGCAATACTAAACCATGCTCTGGAAAGTATTACTAGCTTTCTCCTTGTAGAATAAATATTCAAGTGTTTTCAGGATTCCACATAAAACAGTGAGTTTCTGAGAGCTAATGAGAAACTGCAAGGAAAAATTCTAATACTAGCAAATGAAGGACTCCACAGGCCACCAAAGCACAGCGATATGAAGTGAAGTTCAATATGTGAACAAAAGGCCTTGCAATCAAAGTCGAAAAGAGAAGTAAGAAACTCATTACCTTTCCTAATATCACTTAGCAGGTTAATAACACAGGCAGAAGACAAATGCAGGATCAGGACAGGCAGCTCTATCCACTACATCACACTTCATGTATCAGCAATCTCTGTTTACTCACTGCTTGTGGTATGGCATCTCCTTGTCAAGAACCCCACAAGTTTCCAGAAAAAATATGAAAATGAACCATTGTATTTGCTACTCCATAAGCAAATTAACAGTTCAATGTGGTTTACACCATCTGAAAGTTCCCAGTGTTTTCTGAAGGAAAGAACTTGAAACCATTGCATTTTTCCCAGTAACAGTCCTTTCTCCCCTCTAATGATAGATAAAAGGAAAGACAATTGAAAAAATTCCACTGTTATTTTTATTTCTATTAAATGGAAGTGAGGTGCAATTTGAGATTAGTACTTTTAAATCATCCTTAAGTTCTCTGAAGAAGGAGCAAATGAAGATGAACTTTATGAAAAATAAAAAGGAAAAGATAAAGTGCAGACACAGAAAGGAGACGGTTCAAAGAGGTAAAGCAGTATAGCTTCCTATTTAATCTGACTATTAATAAATTCAATTAAATACAGCAACACTGGTCATATCTCTATTTTTTGTTTCTAAAAGTAAAAACCCTCTCTGTCTCTGTGCTGTTATGTACATAGTACAAAACTGTACTGACATAAACATGACAATATGTTCCAAACCAAACACAAATACCCAAAATTATTTCCCTCTCCCCATCTGAATTCTGCTGTTAAGTGGATTTAACACAGAGAGAGAAAGACCCTTGAGTCACTTCAAAACTATCAACAAGTTTTCTATTTCAGGCTTAAGGTATTGCAGGACTTAATCAGAAACACAAAATATAATTCCTTAAGTCAAAAAATACCATCACACAGAGAATTTCAGCACATACGTGATAGTTGGAACATCTTGAGCAAACCACAGCTTTTTCTCTGATGGTTATCACATCACAATGAAAGAAATTAAAAAAGACACTTGCTTTCCTTCATCTTGATTTCTCCCAGTTGTTCCCAGGGCAAAAGCCCATCAATAATCTCATCTGGGAAAGTTAGATTAAGTGTATTACCTGAAGATGAACAGGACTAGGTAGCCAAAACATTTCTTTTCATGTAACACAAAAGTATCTATGTCACACTAACTGGCAGGTTCCAGAGTAGCTGTGATGACAGAAGTCTGTGGTCCAAGAACTGCACCTTTCTATCAACCTCTGTCAAAAACGCCAGCAAGTGGCTGGTGAAACTTCAGCTATTAAAAGAGTAGATCAAACCTTCACATCTCAAATAATCTCACAATCACCCATCAGAGTTTTGAGGCTAACACTCCCCAAGCACAGTAACACCTGCTGTTTTCCAGAGATGTCCAACATCAGCCTCTAGTACGGCATCTACTTTTGCTGAGACATCTCACTGGAGTGCGGATTACCATTTGCTGTGATATGAGGCCCTGGACAGATCTTAGCACCCCTGCACTAAGCAATTACTTCTTGGCTAATATTATATGCAAACCAAAAATAAGTGGTGTTTTCTTGCCTAATACAATTTCAGAGTCTATACATTATGTTCATTAGAAAAGGCCTACTTATATTGCAACAAAAGGAGCACACACAAGTGAGGAACTATGTGAATGCTTGAAAGAGTAAGCAAAATACTGAAGACTAGGAGAAGATAATTGTATCCTTTAAAGTTTTATCTTTGTTGTTAATTTATTGCTTCCAGTTACAATCTTATTAATTCTTTTGCTACAACTGAAGATTTTTATGCAAATGAGTGCTTAAATATTTTCAAATATTTCCCCAAGACAAATTATGCAATATCTTTGAATAAAATGCAGACAACTCGACTTTGCTGTGCTCTTGAGAGAGACGATATTACTTACATATTCTGTTATGAAGGAAAAGTTAAAATTTCATTTTCTTTTTAACATATTAGATCCTCACAGAGCTAATCTTATCAATTGTGTAATTTTATCATCACCACTATACTTAACACTGTACAATGGCTTCTCACCTGCTGCTGCTAAGAGTCACCCAAGTTGTTTTTTAAGTTCGGTTATTAACGCACATTCTAGTGTTTCTGTTCTGTTGTTAAGTGTCATAGGACTCCCCCCTTAGCTGGTCTGAGACACATTTTTAAAAAGTAAGTTATATTATCTGTAACACTACCTAAAAAGCAATTCTAATTAAATAAGAGTCTCTTTAATTATTAAGTATCATGTTCTTAAGCAACATCAAAACTGAATAGAAGAATACTTGCATTTTTTGTTGAATAAAGATATATGGACTGTTTAAAATGCTTTCATTCCATCTGTGCACTGATGATAACATGGATACAGCAGCTTAATTTTGATAACTGTCAGGCAATGGAGGATGGGAGCACAGGGGCAGATTAAAATGTACACAAAAAAGAATTATCTAGAACTAGCTGACAAACTATAAATTCACTTATCTACTTTTTCTAGTAAAAAACCAGCAGAAATAGAGAGGACCTAGTAAATATAGACCTACATGAATGCAAATATTCTCAACTGATAGGTTCTTTCAAAGTTGTAATGACAAACTAATTTTTGAAATTAAGAACAAACAGACTTTTCAGAGGCCATTAAAGCAAAAAAATATTAAAAATTGAGGCAAAGGTTTCTCACTGTATTGGTCACCAAAGTCAACAGCACATGGAACTAAATACATGGGTTCTAAACATTTGCTGCCAACAGCACTGAAATTAAACAAAATCTCTTAAATATGAAATATTTCACGTAAATTGGCTCTGCCATGAGAACCAGAGAACTAGAAACATTACATTATTCCAAATAACTATCTCTTGGCAAAAAAATGCAGTTGCTTTTTGGAAGTATTATTTTACTCTTCTTCCAATGGCCTCTTTTCCTAGGCAGCCAGCTACAGGGCAAGAGGAAATGGCTTCAAACTGCACCAAGGGAAGGTTCAGGTTAGACATCAGCTAGGATTTTTTCACTTAAAAGTTGGTTAAGCATTGGAGTGGGTTCCACAGGGATGTGGTAGTGTCATCATCCCTAGAAGTGTTCAAAAAACAACTGGATGGGGCACTTGGTGTCCTTAGATGATATGGTGGCATTCGGTCAGGGTCAGACTCCAATCCATTAAGATTGGAGGTCTCTTCCAATCTTAATGATTCTATGATTCTCTTTTGTTCTACGATTATTAAGGATAAGTAACAGATTTTACCTCTGCATTTATAATGCTCTCTTTGACAGACTACACCTACAGACAGGGAAGTGCAAATAAAATACTTATAAAAAGATTACAAAACTCACTTTTTAAAGTATTTGAAATTTTTAAAGTTCTTCCTTAGATCCTTCTTGCACTCTTTTCTAGTCAAAATGATACGTATTTGGCACACACAATGCAAAGAATCGGCAATAAGCATAGTGGATTAGGAAAATAATTTAACTTTACAAAGGATACGACAGTTTGCAGAGAGGGAGTTAAAAACTACAATCAAAGTTTGCAGTTTAAAGAAAAGAAATTCAGCTTGCAGTAATTTATTAACTTACTTCAGATTTCTAGAATGATATTCTGTAATAATGTTTTCTAGAATGATATCTCATTTTATAATTGCTAAATGTATAAAACTGCATTATTCTGAAAAGTCAATTCAGGCATCATTTTTTTAATACAATGGGTCAAGTTACCACTTCCAAAAGTACAGGTTGAACTGTTACTGGAAAGTTTTTTCAAAGTCAGGGTGATATGAGGAGATGCTTTGCTTATCAAGAGCAGTCAATGAGATTACCTCCTCCTCCCCTTCTTAAAATCTGTGCTTAAAAAGTTGTCTGAAATCTCTGAATAGGAACTTGGTGCTCAGAAGAAAATATTCAAAAGGTATAAACTACTGAACATCTTTCATCCTTCATATGGTAGTAAAACTTCAGAGTCAGATAGCATATGAAAACACAGAAAATAAAATCACAGTATCATTTACTCACCACTGTTCCAAATCCTTGAGTCTTAGTCAGCCACTTCAGATACCTGATGATATCTAGAGAAATAACTGATGTAAAATGTAAGAAAGGTACAGAGCCAAAACCATCAAAACAATATTCATGATAAGCACTGGTGGCTGGAATGGTAAAAACATTACTTGTAAGAGATTACACACACATGGGAAACATTTCATTATCAGGCCACTCCTGCTTGGCAAGAAACATAAAATTCTAGACATCACTCCAACCATGAAGGCACTAAGAAAAAGCACAAACCCCAGACTTCAGGAGACTCTTCAGGGACCTGTTCGGTGAAGTAACCACAGGATAAAGCTCTGGATGGGAGAAAGGCCCAAGAAAACTCTTTAATATTGAAGGATCACCTCCTCCAAGCTCAGGGACAACGCATCCCAAAACAAGGAAGTCAGGCAGAAATGCCAGGCCTGCATGGATGAACAAGAAGCTTGTGGACAGACAAACCAAAGGGCAGAAGCAAGAATAGGTACCCTGGGAGGAATACAGAGAGAACGCCTGAGAAGCCTGGGATAAGGCTAGGAAAGCTAAAGCCTTGATAGAATTAAACCTTGTCAGAGACATCCAGGACAATAAAAAAAGCTTCTGCAGGTATGTTGATGATAAAATCAAGACAGGAAAATGTGGTCCCTCTCTGGAAGGAAACAGGAGATGTGTTACCCAGGTCTTGCAGAAGGCTGAGGTACTCTCTGACTTTATTGCCTCAGTATTCACTGGCAAGTGTTCTACACTGCTTGAATTGCAGAAGGCTAAGCAAGACACGGAACCACTGCAGAGGGTCCAGTCGTGAAGGACTATGAAGATCATCACAGGATCATAGAATATCCTGAGTTGGAAGGAACCCACAAGTAGCGTCCAACTCTTGGCTCTACAAAGGATAATCCCCAAAATCACTTCATATGCCTGAGGGCATTGTTCAAACACTTCTTGAACTTTGTCAGGCTTGTTGCTGTGACCACTTTTCTGGGTAGCCTGTTCCAGTGTCCAATCACCCTCAGAATGAAGAACCTTTACCTGATATCCAGAAAACACAGCTTCAATTCCATATCCCATGTCATAGCACTGCTCAGCAGAGAAAAAGGATCAAAACTTACACATTTCAGCTTGTGAGGAAGCTGTAGACTGCTGGGTTATGGTTATGGGACTGGAGTTTTTTGGTTTTTTTTTTGAGGAAAGGCTGAGAGAGAAACCACCTATTGCAGGACAAGATCAGGTTTGCAACCATCCTCAGGAACTGAGGGTGGACAAGTCAATGGGACCTGATAAGTTGCATTCTGAGAAAACAGACCACTATCCACATTTGAGAAGCTGTGGCAATCTGGTGAAGTTTCCGTTGACTGGAAATGTCCATTTTAAAAAAGGGGGAAGAAGAGCAAGACTACAGACCTGTCACTCTCACCTCTGTGCCCACCAAGATAATGAAGAAGATCTTCCCGGAAACTGTCCTAAGGCACATGGAAAATAAGAAGGTGACTGATGACAGCCAACACGGCTTCACAAAGGACAAATTATGCCTGATGAATCTGGCCTTCTATGATGTGATTACAGTGTCGTAGATGAAGGAAGAGCAACTGATTTAATGTACTTGGACTTGTGCAAAACATCTGACAGGGGCCTTGTCTCTAGATTGGAGAGACATGGATTTGACAGATGGACCACTCAGTGGATAAGGAATTGGCTGGATGGTTGCAGTCAATAACTCATGTCCAAGTGGAGACCAGTGCTGGTGGTGTTACTCAGATGTTGGTTTTGGGACCACTACTGCCTAACATCTTTCCCAGGGACATGGACAGTGGGACTAAGTACACCCTCAGCAAGTTTGGTGATGACACCAGGCTGTTTGCAGTAAAGGCACCATAAGGAAGGGAAGATATCCAAAGGAAACCTGATAGGCTTGAGAGAGGGGCCTGTGCAAAACTCAACAAGGCTAAGTGTAAAGATCTTGTACATGGGTCAGGGCAATCCCAAGCACAAGTATAGTCTGGAGAGTGGATTGAGAGAAGTCCTGAGAAAAATGAACTGGGGCTGTTGATAGGCATCATAAGACCTGGAACTTGAGGCCCAAAAAGCCAATTGTATCCTGGACACATCCAAAGTAGTGTGGCCAGGAGAAGAGGGAAGTGATAACTCCTTGTCTGCTCTGTTTTTCTGAAACCCTACCTGCAGTGCTGCATCCAACTCTGGTGCCCCCAGCACCAGAAGTACATGGACCTGCTGAACTAAGTCCAGAGGAGGGCTGGAGCACATTTACTGTGAGGACAGGCTGAGTGAGTTGGAAGTCTTCAGCCTGGAGAAGAGAAGACTGTGGTGTTTCCTACAGGCCCCCTGATCAGGAGAGGAAGCAAATGAGGCCTTCTACAGACAGCTGGAAGTAGCCTCAAAGTCACAGGCCCTGGTTCTTTTAGGGTACTTTAACTACCTTGACAACTGCTAGAGAAGCATCACAGCAAAGCACAAAACAGTCCAGGAAACTCCTGAAAAGCATTTAATGACAAGTGTCTGTCACAGGTAGTAGGGGTTCCACAAGGAATGGTGTGCCACTCAGCCTCATATTAACAAACAGGTAAGGCTTTGTTGCAGGTGTGAAGGCTGGGGCAGCCTTGGCTGCAGTGATGATGAGACTGTGAAGTTCAGTATCTGGTGAGGAAGAAGCAGGGTAGCAAGTAAGATTGCAACCACAGACTGGGAAATGTATTTGAAGAATCCCATGGGAACAGGCTTTGAGGAAAATAGGGGTCAAAGACAGTTGGTCTTCCTCCAGGCTCAAGAATGATGCATCCTGATGAGCAAGAAATTGGGCAAATGAGGCTAGGGACCTGCACGGATAAACGAGAAACTCCTATCATTACTCAAGAGTAAGCAGGAAATACACAGGAGATGATAACAGGATCTGGCCATTTGCAATGAATACAGGGAGCCTGTCAAAAGTAAATAGAAATGACAAAAGGAACACCAAAGCCCACCTGGAATTCAATGTGGCCAAGGATGTCAAAGACAACAAGAAGGACTTATTCAAATATATCAATAACAAAAGAAAAATAAGAATAATGTGGTCCTGTTGCTAAATGGAGGAAGGGACCCTGGTAACAGAGAATGAAGAGAAGCCAGAAGACATTTCACTGAATATCTTCTTTGCCTCAGTCTTCACTGACAAGCCCAAGCCCTCTGGATTTTCTGACCCAGAAGACCAGGGTAAAGCAATACCAAAGTGAAGACTATCCCTTGGTCAAGGAAGAAAGGGATAGAGACCACCTAGGCATCCACATGTCCATAGGTCCTGATGGGATGCACCTCTGAGTGCTGAGAGACCTGGCAGACATGCGTGTGAGGCTGGTCACAATGGAAGAAAGCAAATGTCAACCTAGTGTTAAAAAATGAAAAGAATAAGGACCCAGGGAACTACCAGCCAGTCAGCCTCACCTTGATCCCTGGAAAGGTGGTGGAGCACCTCATTCAGAAGGTTATCCACATGAGTGATCAGGAATAGTCAGCATGGATTCACTCAGTTAAATCCTCTTTGACCAACCTGATTGCCATCTTTAATGAAACCACCACCCGGATGGATGAGGGGAGGGCAGTGGATACTGTCTATTTCGATTTCTGTAGATTTCCTCAGAGACAAACTCAGAGATGTGGGCTGGATGAGTAGACAAAAAAGCAGCTCGAGAACTAACAACAGATCCCAGAGGGTGAAAATCAGCGGAAACACTACACTCTTTATCACCTTTCTCATTTGCAAGCGATAAATATCTTAGCACAGCTAAGGAAGAAAGACTCTATAACAAGCACAGCCATTGATTTAAAGTTCTTTTATTTACAGTCAACCGGAGAATCAAATAGATTGGACACTGCTAAGAGAACACAATGGGTTTGATAACATTCCCATGTCACATACCCTGTCTTTGTATGCAGTAGGAAGTGGGTATACTAAGGCTTCCCAGCACAAATACAATTACAAAAGAATTCAGATATATCTGCTGTATCTTAAAACATCCTTTTCAAGTAGCTTTTTCTTCAGATATACTACTCTGTGATACTTCCATGTATTATATAACGGCATGTACTGAAATCAAAGAAGTATTTGCTTACATCAAGAAGGTTTGTATGACCAATTATGTCACTATGAATAGAAATAATGCATTCAATGGGTTCTTTATCTTTTGCTATTAATGCAGAACAACATAAAATGAAATGAAAAATAAAATAGTATTTCATGGGCATCATTAAGGCTACCTTCAGAAAAAACAGCAAAACAAGAAGGACGAAGTATGTTCTTTAGGAATACATTGGCAGGAGTTTAAAAAAATCCCCTCACAAATAAAACCGACTCCTAAATTAATTAGAATACTAAACACCATAGGAAGCTAACAGCTCAAGCTATACAACAGATTTTTTTTAACATTTCTCCTCAGGCTCATAATTTGCTCTTTCACAAAAACCTACAAAAGAAAACAATTCCAATTTGCCTTTTTGTATTAGCTATCTCATTTGTTCAATCTAGAAGACCATGCTAAATATCTATATGCATGTGATTTAAAGCAAATTCAAAAGAGTCATAGAGAGAAGCCTAATTTACAAGCTGTTTCAAAGAGAAGAAAAAAAATCCTTTTTCATACTACAAAAACATTTTCCCCAAATTTTCACCTGTCCTGAAGTTTACATTTAATAAAAGCCAGATGTACTTCTAACACACTGATCCCTGCTCTTAATGCCAGTTTTCCCACTGCACTACCTTAACCAAGAAAGCAGCACAGCATAGTTTTATACATCATTAAAATGTTTAAACCAACTAAAACATTTTTATAATCCTAGCAATTCTCACAAAACTAAGCAGAATAAATACAGAAGCACTAAGAGACCTGCACTGCAGATGAAAGTTCCCTCTTAGCCTTTTACCTAATAAAATAACACTGAGTGGTAAATTAATCAAATTACATTTCTTAAACAAGACAGTCATTACCAACTAAAGCAAAAATATGCAAATTTGACTTTAATAAAGTTATTATCCAGAATTTGTTTCAGCTTCTAAGATTTGTTTTAGCTAAGCTTAAATTTTTACTTGAAGTTAATAATATAGAACATTAGCCATGAGCCCGATACCACATCCACTGAAATCAGTGGGAGCTCTTATCTTTAGCATTATCCACAAGGATAAAAGGATATAAATAGTTTATCTTAAAGGCAGTGTAATAGCACTTAATGAGTTCACTTTGCAACATGCTTCTTGAGTCACATCTCTGAGTCACAGGGACTACAAAGCAAAATAGCAAGTCCCCCTTCCACAGCTACACCATGAGTTAAACCACAGCCAGCACTTCGGTCTTACTCGGTACAAACCTCTACCAACTCAAAGCATCCTAAGCTTTGCAGCAGTACCTCTGCTACATACATCTACAGCCACTAAAATTGTTCCTTGGCTGTGTTTTGGCCATAAAGCTGCTCTAGGTGGCCACCACAGAGAAGAACCAGACAAGAAGTAATTCAGAAAGCAACTTCAACTGCACTGCCTAACAACCCACGCAGATGATGAGAGGAACAGGTCCCTTGGGCAGCCCAGCAACCATCGGACACAGGCAGGCTCCAGGTCAACACCACAGCAGAGGGGGACTGGAACAAGCATATTGGCAACACATCTCCAACACTGACTGATGGCACCAGCCTGGGCTGAAACAAATTCTGGGCCCCCAGGTAAGAGCATGGGCAGGACCCAGAGGAGGCTGAGGCACATGAATGCCCTAGAGCCCTGACATGCATTTGCTAATCAAATGTTCTAACCAGTGGCATGCTCCTCAGCAATGCGCTAGAATCACTTGGCAAGCTCTGGCTAGTCTTCCTAAACGTCAGCTGAATCAATAAGTAACAACCTTTGATGAGTATTTATTAGCATTTCAATTATTGCTCCTACACACACTGGCATGCAAAATCCTAAATTTACAAACAAAGCTGTCTTCTGGCAGAAGTGGAAGAGAATGTCTCCAAGGGAGACAAGTCAGTTATCTTTTCCTGAAGGTCTAGAGATGGCAACAGTGGAGATTTGTTAGGTCATAAGCAATTAACAAATTCTTTTATTTAATCTGTACCACACATGCTCTTTAAAGCAACAGCAACTGCTGCAGGGATTTTCAATCCAACATCTTCTCCAGCCAAAGTTATATCCAGAGTATCATCATGGTGATGTGACTATTACAAATCAATGAAACAGTCATTAGACTGCCCAAACTGCCTGATAACATTCCTGCATTTTCCAGTAATGCTGAATTATGACTAATTAGGAACCTGTTTGTTTTGTGCTTTCATCCTAAAACCCAAAAAAACTCAAAAATTTAAGCATAATGGTTCTCTCTCTCCCAAATAAAACCAGACCTGCTTTAATATTTGAACTTTCCTTACATTTGAGACAAGATATCTAACAAAGCAACCAAACACAGAACTAGGGTCCAACTTACTACAACACTAACAAGCTGTTGAGAGTCTTCGAAATACAAATTCAAACTTATCTATGGTCTCAGGAAAACAAAATTGTTTACTCTCTGCATACATTCTACATTGAACTAACTTCCACACCTTCTTCACAGTTTTCATCTACATTGAAGCAATAAAAATATACATACAAACAGTGTTTATCAAAGTAAAACACCAAGAGGTATAACCTGTGACCTTTTTCCACTGAAAAACTGCTTTTTAATACTGAAAGAGTTCAGTGTTTCACACAATGATTTTGCTAAGTGACAAAATCTTCAGCTTAGGCCATTCAGTCTGATGTCAAAGCAAACTTCCTTCTATCAATAGTTTATCTGGACATTATCCACCTTACACACCTATCATGCACTCAAGATCTTAATTCAAGGCTAAAAATATTACATATTAAATTACACATTATATGTATTCAGCTCTTCTATAGCTCATGTCTCAGCACTCTTCTTCAGTCTTGTAAAAAAACAAAACCCAAAATCCAAAACCCAATGTAAGAAACACCAAATGAAAATGAGACTCTGAACAACATTATATGTGCCTTTGTTGAACATTTCAGTAAAATCATGTTATAGAAATGAAAATCCTTACTTAAGTCCTATCTGCCCAGTTTTCCAGCTCTGGAGAACACCCAGCACTTTCTGCAGACTGCCAACAGTCTTGAGCCATCCCCATCCACCATGCTTTTCCAGCTGAAGCTTACAAACTCACAAAGAGGCACTTCCTCTGATACTAACCCAAGGAAGAGAAAATGAGCTAGTTGCTCCTTGGTAAAGTGTTAAAGAACATATTTAATTTGCAGATGGAGAATTAACTAGCCCTGGGGATGGTGGGAATTGAAGACCAACTAAAAAATACATGAATTGTGTTTTGTATATCACAGCTATGCATTTTTATGCCTTTAAAATGTTTGTAATTTTAAGCTTTTTCTGAATCATATTTACTTAAACACTGCTACAGAAACAATCTTTTTAAAAATGTTCTGGCAATACAAACAGAAAATCTAGGTTTAGTTTTTCCTGAAGTCAATAACATCCCCTTCAAAGACCATCACCATTACATTTTGTAAGAAGTTAAAATATCCTTTAAACTCCTTTAAATATTTTTTAATTATTTAACATCCATTTCTGAGTAAAATTGAGATATTAAGTGCTTGACCATCTGAAAGAGCATGATTTTGAAAACAACCTTTCAAGAAAAAAACAGAGATAAGAAAGCTCTCTAGTTCTATGTCAGAGGCTGATGACACGATGAAACAAATTCACAAAATTAACAAATTAATTAAACATAGTATAGGGAACGACAGAGCATAACAAACAAACAAACTCCATTGCTAAAGGCCCTCTCATCCAAAGATCTTTTTTTAAATATATTAGCATACCTCCCACTCACCTCTCATGCTGTTTCTCATTTGAATTCTACTAGCACCATATAGGCCTATTATCCGTATCCCAGGCTTTTGATTGTTAAAGCAGAAGACAGCTACATTTATCAAGTCTTGATAACGCATACAATGTCTACATCAACAACATTCACAAAGCCATGTTTAAAGAACATGAAATACTTAGCCATTTATTTCATTCTAGACCAAGGCTAAAAACCAAGATATAGGGGTAAAAAGATGTTTATTTTGACTGTTATTATCTCTTTTTTTCTTCTGCAAAGCATATAAACAAAATAATATCCATGAAAGAAAGTTATTTTGAAAGAAAACATGAAAATTTAATGTCAAGCAGACCTCCCAGAAAACAAAGAAAAGCAAGAAATTGGTCACTTCACAAAGCATAAGCAAAACAGCCCTAGGAAATCCATATGAAAGATTTGTTTAAAGAATATATAAACTCTGGTCTAAGCTTCACAGACCTCTCAGGAAGTCAAGCTAAGAGACAACATGTCTATGGAACATAACAAACATTTCTGAAAATTCCTTCTGTTCTCTCCATCTCTTAAAACACTGTATTCTGCTATCTTAGAGGAATTAACATTTTAATTGGCTTTGGCCATTTGCTTACTACCAGAATAAAAATAATGATGAATGTGAAGGTAAGAAGTTAAGGAACAGCCAATGAGGCAGTTAGGCAGAGAACTCTGTAGGAGGCAGGAAAATGCATCATTACTAATCTCCTCATGCCCCATTTCAAGTTTTGG
The DNA here is from genome assembly GCA_032173965.1 of Sitta carolinensis. Classification (NCBI taxonomy): domain Eukaryota; kingdom Metazoa; phylum Chordata; class Aves; order Passeriformes; family Sittidae; genus Sitta; species Sitta carolinensis. The sequence continues at coordinate 23,906,943 of CM063313.1, read as the reverse complement.
GGGCAACTCCACTATTTTCAAGCCAAAACCCATACACAGCTGAATTCATAGCCTTTTCAACCTTTCAATATAATATAAGGCTAAACAACTAAGGGAGTTTAAAAACTTTCAAGGAACTACTATAGACTCTGAAATTAAACATAATCTTGTCTGCTTAATCAAGTTCATCAGATTTAAGAAGCGATAAATTTGTTAGATTCTCTCTTCACAACCCTACTCCCTTTTTTATTTTGAAGGTTCAGAAAAGGAAATTATTTCCCATGATCAAGTAACTGAAAATAATTACATACATGTAAGCTAAACATTTTAAAAACAGATTCAATTTGACAGCAGCAGAAAATGCAGATTCCTGTGAGGTACTATTTTTCTAGACCTACACATACTTCAAAGAGGGCAATCAGACAAGGAGCAAGTATCAATAGCTCTTTTTCCATGAGTTTTCTTATCAAGTTGGAAAAAAAATAGTTCCAAGAACAAGAATCCAACAAATCCTTAGGTCTCAGTGTCCTTCTAATGCACTGATCCATAATAAGAACTCTGTAAAGCTGAAGCTCTAAGTTCCAGAGTTCCCAAATAGTGATCCTTTCTCCCCCAAAACTAGCTTTCTGAAGTAGTTGTATGAGCTGTCTTTTTAAGTGATCTTTCCAATGAATGCTAAGATTTAGAACAAAACATGAGTACGTTTTCTGACATAATTGCTTTCTTATGGTTTTCCCGCAATTGATCATTGACTTTAAATCTCTTACAGGCAAAGCTGACTGGTTTAAGTAATTGTTTTTGAAAGCACACAAATTATATGCAGCTACTCCTCAGTTTCCTTTACAGCGTCAAAAGAACTCTCAAATAAATGAAAATTTAATATACATACACAATCTCTCTAACATATTCATCCACATAATATAGTCCCACTCCATTCAGGTGGTTCCCTAAGGTTTTGGCTCTCCAGAAAGAATTAAATATCTGAAACAAACCCTTGTCTTGTTCATATATTAGTACTGTTTTCAAAGGGCTGTTCAGAGAATGAAGACTGAGAACAATGCAAATTCTCCACTCCAAGCTAAACTAACAAAGCATCCAATCATTTCCCACTGAGTTCCAGTTCATTTCATGTCCACATGTAAGTGATTAACATTACATTGTTTGAAACTTAATTCCACATCTGTTCTTCTGTGGGACTTGGAAAACAGACGAAGTTTTCTGACAGTTGTTTGCAGAGTAGATAATCACAAGCATGTGTAATACTATCCCGAAGTGCAAAACACCATGAGTCTAAAAAGCTTTTTTTGCTGAATAATGTTGCTTTTCTATGTAAGACAAAAAAGTAAGACGCTCTTGAATGGAAATGTTTAATACATACTTAAGAATTCATTCTCTGTAACTAAAAAGGCAAGGCAAAATCCAGACTTTCTTGCTAAAGGTCATCATTTCACATCCCAGTATTTTGCCTAGACAGCAAAAATTCATTTTATGACCTATCAGGTAACTTTTAAAACTATGCAGAAGTGGCAAATTCCTGCAGAACTACAACGCACAGAATACATTTTTTTGTCATGGAGCACTGTAGTAGTGAGAGAATGTTCCAGGCTGTAACAGTACAAATTAAAGTACTAAAGTAAAGGGTAAAAGTTAGTATCTTTTGAACAGAACACAGACTTAAGTGACACAGGTGTGTTTTCTTTTCCTTCTGATCCCTAGAAAATGTGAATAAGCACAGAAAGGAAGACCAGATAGCAACTCTTCACTATGTTTGCCAAAATAAGTGCAGACAGCATCAAAGCGTATTGGGAAATGTTAGAGTCAGGAAAGCACTTTTTTCTACGCAAGACACAGTTATATTGAAGAATTTTGCCAGGGATGCTTAATTCCATATTTGCTCAAGAAATGATGGAACAAACTAAGAAAGAAACAATCCACTGATAGCAATTAAATATAACAAGTGTTTCCTCGAGTAAGTCCTCAAGATGAACAGCAGTAGAAACTATGAAAACATCAGTTCAAATTTCCTCTGTATTTTAGGCAACTGGCTATTACCAGATACTTCCAACAACTTTATTTATGGTCTTAAGGTATCACCATGGACCTTCATCTGACCTCCACAAACAAAAAGCTCAAGAGTTACATTATCTACTGATTGAGAAAAATTCACAGGGAAAGCTTAGGCTAGATGAAAGACACTATTTTAAAAATTTTTTTCTAATTAATTCTGGGATCAAAGAAAACTACCGAGATTAGCTCATTTGGTTAGAGCATGGTGCTAACATGAAGGCTGTGCATTTGACCCCTTAACAGGCCCTTCACTGAAGAGTTGAACTTGATGATCCTTGTGGGTCCCCTTGCAACTCAGAATATTCTGGGATCTATTAGTTAGCTATATGTAAGAATGCCTCAGGGAAGGGACAAAACTTCAGTTCAGACACACACAAAGAAACCAGATACTGCTGCCAAGGGCTACCATGGTACTGTAAACTTCCAAATATTTGGTATTTTCTTAAAAGGGCACATGTCTGAGATACAGAATTACCTCACATTGTAAAAGGTGTTTTCAAACTTTTCTACACAAGCATTAAGATAAAAAATATGGATGAAAACAGGAACTAAAAAAAAAAAAAAAAAAAAAAAAACCAACAAAAAAATGCAACCCAAACAACCAAACAAAATCATAACATTTAATTTGTAAAATAGGAAGTGTTATTATTTTTAGTTGTCTTACACTCACATGTATGCGTACACACACTCCTCAGTACTGGTGAGAGTAGAAACCAGGTCAAACTAGGTTAGTTCTGTGTGTCCAATGTGTCAGAGCAGTTGAAGCAGATAAAGAATGAGAAACAGAATCTTTATAAAACACAAACACAGAAAAGGTGCAGAAGAAAACAGGTTCAAATAAGAGAATTCATATAATTTATGTAAAAAGAAGCTATTCAGATAAGGGAAAACAAAGGTCTCCCTTCCACAGAAAAGGACAGTGATGTGTTCTAAAAGTATTCTGCTCAACACAATTGCTGACACTACTTAATTAGGGCAGCCATTTAAAATACATACAATAATCAATTCCATAAATTAGAAGGCATGAAGAGCACGTACTGCATATTATAATTATAAATTTTCATTATGTAACTTAGAGAGTATCAGAAAGACAATATTTATAATGCAGAGCACGTGATCAGACAGCACTGCGCTTTCAAAGTTTCAAAATTTCAAAAATTCCTAACAAATCTGAATTCCAGTCACTACAACATTAGAAGGATAAGCAATATGGCTTGGCTAAAGATTAAAATACGACAAATATCCTTATTTATAAAGAATAAGGCAGGTTATGCAGATATGATTGCCATGCCCATCAACAAACTGCAAACAATAATGACTTTGAGTTTTATTCTATGATTTTAAATGTCTTCATGTAAAGAATCACTGAAGGCTTTCTGAGACAAGTGAAGATCAGCCAAGTCATTAACTGTCTGGAGAGAGTACGGGGTGAACAAACAAAATTCCCTGTTACACATACAATCCTGCTGATGTCAGGACAGCACCAAAGCTAAGCATCCATGCTGCTGAGTTATGCACCAGTCCTGAGCAAGTCCACTTACTTCAGCTGTTGGGAAACATCCCAAGGAAGGGTCTTGACTCTTTCATGTGCAGTGGGCACTGAAAGAGAGGTATTTCTATTTTTTTAGCTTGAGTACCCTCTGAAAACACCATTTCCTGAAATACTACAGCATACATATGACATATATGCATATATAAAAAAAAAAAAAAACCAAAAAGTGCGACATCCCATATGTATACACAGAAGACTACAATCATATCTACTTTAAAGACTGCTATAAAACCTGATTGTGACCAAAAGCTAAATGAAATTCAATACACATATAAGTCCCATGGGTCTCTTCCACTTTGTCCTTCTGTAATTTTACTAAAAGCTTGTCTGGAGTCTCTCCCTCAGGCATCTGGAGTTGACACTTCTCCTATTTATCTAGCTAAAGAAAGGTTCCCTGCTTCTTCCCTGCCAATACCATGAAGAATTTAATGTATCAGCAGGGACTTGAAGCTTGAAACTTGATCCAGTATTTTCATAAAACGATTCACAGACTTGCACTGATTTTTTGACTCAAGAGGAAAGGGTTTCCATGCAGCAATTTGGGGATAGATTAAACCACTCATGTTTCCATCAGTGGGGGAGGGAGGAAGAGCACCATAACATGCAGCCATCAAATTGATTTTAACATCCTGAGACAGAAAAGAAATTCCTATTAAAGTTCCTTCATACCTTCTTTAAAAAAAAATCACAGCAGCTATTTAATGACTCCTATGAAGTAAGAAGGGATGAACAGAAAGCAATAAAGAGCAAATTGAGGAAATAAAATAAAATGGAAACCAAGACAAAAGAGTTTGTTTTTACTTTACAGGAGGGAAGACAGTGGTTTGGAACTTAATTTTACTCCACACCAATATCTGGATAACAATGAAGAAAAATCAGTGGAGAATTTGTATCAAAGGGGCATTGATGTGCAAGGATGAATCAATTCCCCTTTTTGTATCTGCACAAGATGACAGGTACTCAACACAGAAGGACATGCTTTTCTATCACATATACTGAGGAACTTGTCAAATGCTCAACACCACCTTCACTTCTGTTATAGTAGTAAGTAAACGAGCAAAAACAAGGCTAGTTATTTTAATTTTCTTTTTTTTTTTTTTTTTGAGAAAGGAATACTACTTTGAAAAATTGCTTCCTTGTGCAAAATGACATCTTCAGTTTCTTTGAAACTCAAAATTTCTTCCATTAACACATCCGCCAAATGTCCAAGTATGCAAAACATGGAATCTACTTATATTAAAAAGCTTATGGAGAATTTTTCAGTTTTGTTTAACGTGAACATTAAACAAAATGTTTGTTTAATGCTCACTTTCAAAGGACTGAATTGCCAAGACAATAAACTTCTGAAGAGTGAAAACAATGAACAGCCCAATAGGTGCTGTCTGATAATGACCCTGGAAGATACTCTGGATCTTCAGACCTCTGATTCTGTGATCCAACAGTATATGCACAAGACTTAAAGAGCTTAATAGCAATGAACTGGTTGGATACAAATTCAAAAATGCCTTTCAGACAGGTAAAATCTCTAATCTGAAGTACTAAAGAGCCTGTGGTCAAACAACTCATGTCTATGCCAACAGTCCAGTCATAGACAAAAATTCTGCCTATTATTCCTTCCAGCTCTATGGAAAACCGCCATTTCCTTGGGAATCTTGTCCTAGACTGATAAGCCTATCAGTCTTATCTTTCTATCTGTATGAAAAGATAACTTTGTTCAAAAATTCTTTTGAACCTTAACTTTGGACTAATATTTTTCAGTGTGTGGCACAGATTATCTAAAGTGGAAATGACATAAGGTTATTTAGCATTTAAAAAATTATTAAAAAAATAGAATGGGAAGGAAAAATACAGTGGCAGAATGTGCTTTAATTACTTATAAAGGTAAAGAGAAACAACAATCCTCTTTAATCACCTATTTAATGAATACCTGTATAAAATAAATGGAATGCTTTTGTCTAGATTATAAAGCAAAAGTCATTGTTATAAAACTCAACACTAGATCACAATTATGCTTAACACTTCTAGCAGAAAAATGGAACAACTTGTGCAGGAAAGTTGCGAGGCCAACATAGGGCCAAAATAACTTTTTAATATCCCTACCAAACAAACAAAAAAGTTTTCATGGCATTTTGCTATGCCATACTTATGCAATAGTCAAGTATGGCTTTTGAGCTACAATTAACATAAGTAATAAATAGTAAGAACTGATATTTAAAGCTATTGCCCGAGAGTAAGAAAACATGAAATTGCTACCAGTGTTTTTTCATCTAGAAGAATACAGCCGTTTAGTAATGAGGCTGTGTGCAGTAAAGAGATGAAAGACACTCATCAAGAGGAAGGACAAACAAACCACTTTGTCCCTTACAGTTACGTTGCTTATTGCATACATAGGTGGTGTAAACCTAAAGTAAAATATTAATTCCTAGGAAAGCAGGAAGGACACACTTCCTTCATTGAAGTGTTTCAGGTAAGTAATATCCTTACATTGTCCCAGTTTTTAAATTAAGTATTTCTACTGCGTTTTACAAAACAAATTCCTGTATTCAGTCACAACAATATCTTTAAATTAAGAGTATCTTCCTGGTTCAACACAATGTCAATTGGATTTCCACCTGTTTCCTGCTTGAATTTTAAGGAAGACTTTTTCTGATAAATGCATCTTTGTTATTTCTTAGTATTACACAAAAAAAACCCCAAAAATATTAAGGATTTCTGTTTGCCAGACTCTTAGCCAGGTGAGTTAAGTTACAGCAACTCTATTCATACATCTAACACCATGAAAATCTACCTAGCTGAGGTGTTCTGATATGCATATAGTTAATTTTATATGTTATGCAGTTTAACCTCACACCCAATTATTTTTATTTTCTTTCTTCCTAAATTCAGACACAAACTATACTGCAACCACCAAAACCAATCACAACCAGCTGTCACAGTGATTTCGTAAGTATTCTTTGCCCTGGGAAACTAGGTTAGCAAAGTAAAACTAGTTTAATAACAGTAACCTAATTCATAGTCTTTCATGGACGCACATACCAGGTTAGATTCGTGATACTAGGTCAGTTTGCAGCAATTTCCTGTCTTACATCCCCTCCAATACAAATACAAAAAGCCAATGTTTAAATCAAGACAAGATCCACTGAGAGGTTTGCCACTGCTTAGTATTTAAGGCATTAAGAACTGTGTCTGCAAGAGAACGAGATCTCCACTCTGTTCTCCTTCAGCACTAGGAATACAATCAGGGCCAGCATCCCTTTCCCCATCACATAAAGAGGGCTGAGTTCCCAGCTGTGATCTGGCACAGCTTCAGCAGGACCAGAGAGAAGGGCCACATGCTGGTGACCAGCCAGCTCCAGCCCCTCTGGCCAGAAGAGGTAGAACAATTTGAACCACCTCAAAGCAAGGACAGAAATACATCTTCAGAGCCAAGTTCCATAATGATTTGTTTACCACACAGGTGGGGAGCAGAACAGCAACTTAATGCTCAAGTAATCTTGTGGTTTTTTTCTTTTCCTTTGCAAAACAATAATGCAGTTTGTTTGGTTTTTTTCAGCAAAGGGTTACAGTTCTGGATTCCCTTCCAAGCCAGTAAAGTGTGAGATCATGGGGAAAGGTTTCTTCCCCTCAACATCCTTGTAATGGACCATTTACTCCTCAAGGAGATGCAAAGGCTAAAACGCACCTATGCAATTTCCTCCAGCATTTTAACATCTCTGTTCTCTGAAGCAAAGAAGAGACAGATGTACATTTTAAAATTTTAATTCAAAAAGAATACAAGCACGTTATATTTTCACAGAAATATTATTGGCTATAAACATATGTTGCCTGTGGTTCTCCAATACCTGAATGTACCTAGTGATCAGATCAAAAAATTAATGTATAGCCAAGACGCCTCACATGCAAGCACTGCTTGCTTTTTAGAAGCTTTCATTCTGCTTACGACCTGCTTCCATCAGCTGTGTTTGGCCCCTCAACTACAATATCTCTGCTCCTTTCAACAGCTGTTCCCTCTCTCTCCACTCTGGCAACTCACCCTCCATGACCCATTCCACCACAGTTTTTAAGGGGCTTTATCAATGGCTCTTATCTTTGTTCCCTTTCCTGTGGAAACTAAAATTTCTGGAAACCTTATGCCTCCAAACAGCAGCAAAGGAAACTAGTTTTATCCAGTGTGCAATTCTTCCTTCACACTGCCCATCCAGAGCCACTGGACTCAGCAAGTCACCTACTTGCAGACAGATGAGCCAGCTCTTCCACCCCAGTACCCCAGTACCCTCACAGAATCAATATACAGAAAGCGGACGTAAAAACAGTTGCAAAGATACAAAGAGCTTATAAAACCATAAGAGTTTTCTAACATAACCTTTAGATTGCACAGAGACAAATTCCCCAGTGCTATACAAATACTACTGCTCAATTTTAAATATTTACTTAAATGTACTCAACAGCTTAATAAATTCGACACTACAATAAAGAGAGGGAGCATTGTGTTACTCTTTTTACTTTCATTACATAGTTTTAATCTCTGTTCTAATGTATTTTCAGAAAACAAAGGGCTTAGCTAAAGCATACATTTTCTAGAGAATTATTTTTAGCTTGCTTAACATTGAAGGAATTCACTACAAGCTCTCCACAGCATGGAACAACGTTCCCACCAGTCTCTCTGTTACAAATTAATGAAAAGCTGACTGCTCATTCTCTGCCTAAAGCCATCTACCACACCTCATAAATTTCAGTCCTGGGCACTGAGGAGTAGATCAGGGTACAACCTTACCCAAACAGTCCAAAGGAAGCTCTCCACACTTATTGCAGCAAGATGATACCTTGAGCCTTCTACACAATTAGTTCTCATGTACCCTTCTCTTTCTCTCATTACCAGACTTCTCCAAAAGCATCACATGATCAGAAAAAAATTGACAGGGTCTCTGGTCCTCTTTAAAGCACATCATGCCAGAGAAGCTATGTATTTTTAACAGCCAGCTCCATTGCTGAAATGTCATGTTGAATTTGAAGGAAAGAACAAGCATCAAGTATTTGCAAAATTGCATTAAAAAGATTCAGCAGTGATCTTTCCATTAAAGGCTCTGCTCTAAACAAAACCTATGAAGTATTTTAGCTGTGTACATCAGAACAATGCCTAGAAACAAGACTACAAAGATCCCCCCACTCAAACAACTGCTCTTTGACTGGTATTTATCAACAGCAAAGCAAATATAAAAATTATAATATCAAATAACTTGGCTACACAAAAAATAACCTAGCCTCTAAAGCAACAACAAAAATGTTATATATGATAAGTAAAATTTTAAGTGCTAAATACTGTTTTAATTCAATTGCTCCTGCCTATGTGTGAATAACTTTAGGCTACTACTGGCTCCCAGAGAATGACTTAATTTTGAAACACAAAGAAAATTTAAATGCTAAACTAAATGCAAGGCTTATAAGCCTTGTCAGTCAGAATTCTCTGTTTCCAAAGAAAAGGAACATTTTGCAATTTAAAACAGAGAAGACCCAATGGATTCTAATACTGTAACTTGAACACTGTGAATTATTAGATAGTGGTACAAGCCATTTACTAAATAAACCCCCACATTTTAGCTCATCATTTATAATCACTGGGCTAGAAAGTATTAGCATACCTGTCAAAACTCATCATTTTGTTTTGACTTCTGTAACTCAAGACAACATTGAAAAGTGTGCAGAAGAAAGACCATAAAACATTTTTCCTTGACTTTTAGTTTAGTTTTTCACAGCAGGCCACATATATGTGCCATATGTTGCCTGCCAACCTGGCCTATTCTGCAATCTGGCGGTCTTTTCACGATATTCTTCAAGGTACACAGCTCTAGGTTTACACATTATAGACTATCATAGGGTCAGCACAAACCTGGAACATCTAGCCTGTAGTTACAGTACACAGTATCTTTCACACAACCTAGCAAGGACAGATGAATCATCTTTCCAATCCTTCCTGCCACTAAGGATCCTAATACAATATATGAAGAAATCACACAAAACAAAGACAGCTATTTCATCGAATTTTAGAGGAATGAAGTCTGAATTATTTTAGTTAAAATTTATAGTGTTTGTCTGTTAATGGAAAACTTGCATCTGAAATAAACCCTTATACGGCAAAGATTTCCTCAACTATGGAAAGCTAATTAAAGCAAGCAGATCCATGAGCTGTGCTAATTATGAAGCTTACTGTTGTCAGATTAGTGCTTCACAGCTGATGAAGCACTGAGAAGTCTCCCTTTCTGATGGTGGCTGAAATCAATCAACTGAACAAAAAAAATATGTAGAGAAAGAAGCACCTACAGATCCCTGCACAGAAACCCAGGACAATGACTTGCATCAAGACTGCATAAATTACACTGGCGGGAAGGTCTCTGTGCTATGCATGTTCACTATCCCCTAATACCACAGAATTATGCGGTGTCCTCCTAGGCCAGAAGTGAAAATATAAAGAGGACTCAGACACTTCACCACCACATTCGAACAGCCTCTCTGCTGAATCTTCTCCCAGCACCGCACCATGCTCAACACACATCGCATTCAGCAGTGCTGCAATGTCCAGCCCTTCCCACTGCTCCCAGTTCCGAACCCTCTGCACTGCACAGTGCTAATGCTTGAACCAAAGCTGCCACAACAAACACCCGCAGTGCCCCTTCCACCTCTGTATGACAAATACACTCACTCCTTCATGCAAGCCCATAAGGGTGTGGCATTGCTGGACCGGGAGCAGCAGGGTGTTTGATAAACCACAACCAGACCCATATGCTGGCCAATGGGGAAAACAAGAGGCACAACTGGACATCCAGGACACCTGGGAGAGTTCTTTAACAGGCTCAACAGACTGGCCACTGTTCAGATCCAATTCAAAATCACCAAGGAGAAGTGTACAAGAGGTTGACAGAATGACTGGTGCATGGAAAAGTCAACAATGATCCATTTCTCACAAAAAAATCCAGAGGGCTGGTTACTATAATGATAGATCTGTAATAATCTAAGAAATGCTTTTTCTTTGCAATATATACCTGAATTATGGAATCATTGCAACAAGACACTGGACACACATAATGCACAAACAGACTCAAAAAAATAACTAAATTCTTGAATGACAGTCCCACTGCTGGCTATTGAAAACGCAAATGCCCATGTTCAATCTTTAGAACTAAGGAAGCTTCTAAATCACTAATTACGGGACCTAACCATGGGAAAGAATTACTACATATGCTTCATGCATTTCTTACGTTCTTCTCCCTAAGCATGTTTACTAGCTGCCTTTGGAAAGAGTATGAAACTAAATGGACACTTGGCCTGACTGGAACATGTCTAGTTGTCTGCTCTCATGAAATATAAAGGAAAATATGCCAAATACCAGATGAAGGCAGACAAGCCAAAAGGCACAGAATTGTGCAGACATTAGACTCTTAATTATCTTCCAGATTACAAGAAGCATTAACCACTATTTCTGTGAACATGATACAGCATAAGACACAACAGATTTAGAAAGAGTTATATACAATTATTGTGATAAACAAAAAACTGCAAATAATTATTTTGCTTGTCTTATATATGTGACTTTATTTGCTACTGGGAAAGCCATGATCCATAGCCAACTCTGAAACAGGAAAAAAAATTAGGTATAATCATTTTAAAAGCCAAGGCTGTATTCTACAAAGAGGTTAAATTTTGGTCCACTTTTAGAAAGCTTTTTTAATTCAGTGGAAATTAAGCCTGGACACATGGACCTTGTACCTGAGGAACACCCCAGCACAGTACACAGATCCCAGTATAAGAAGTCATTTAGGCCAGCTTCTGTTACCTTAAATGTGGCTTTTAATCTGGTTAACTACTAAACTTCCATGAGGACCAACAGTCCCTTCAGATTTATCTGAACATTGGTAAATTCGATTGGCCAATCAAGTCCAGTTATGTGGCAATGGGGTGGATTTCCACGTGTTTTAGGGATTTATTTAGTGGTAGGGTTATTTATTTTGTGAGAGGTAAAGCAAGAATTAAGTACAGAAGAATTTTTCAAAACTTTTTCTAATGATGAGGCTAAATCTGATATCTTTTCTATAGGAGAGACAACACACCAATCTAGATTTAATTTTATCATCACTTGTTAATAATGAAATAGGATTTTGTTCTTTTGGACAGAGTTTGCTGCCCAGATTCCATCCACTGCTATGCTCAATAGCCATCAGAAATTACAATAACCCTTCAGCCTGGACCACTAGCATGACTCAGATGCCTATTGCCACTGAGACTCCCTATGTAAATGAATAAATCACATAGTAGACACTGGGTATTAGGCAGCTGCCACAGAAAATGGCACATCTAAGACAGTTCTTACTATTCTATTATCCATCCAAAATGATACTGCTATTTTTTTCTGCCCTCCTCATATTGGAAGATTATAAAGATTATAAAGATGTCCTATACAGATTTTAACTTTTTTTGAGAGGTCTCCCACAGCTCTCAGGTTTTTTTCCTGTGAGTCACTCCCTTCGAAATCTTCTTGCAGGTCATAGTATTAAAGCACTTTATCACAGCTGCTGAGTGCAGTACTCTAAGACCTCATCAGTGCTAAAAAGAAAATAACAGCTATGTCCCCTTACATGCAGCAGTCCTTATTTATGTATATCAGGTGTATAAACAGGTGTATGTGTCCTTCAAGTATAAACTCCAGAATTTCCCTGGCTAGACTACTTCAAGTTTGTATTCATCTTCCAGCAAGTATGCAAAACATAGCAAGTCGTGCTCACCTTCTGGAATTTCAACTCACTGTGTTTGCACTCACTCTCCAAATTGTCAAAGCAACTGCTTTTCAGCCATCCTTTTTCCCATGTAAGATCCATCTAAATTTTCCAGCTGAGGCACAGGACCCTGTATAGTGACTCTGGCCCATCTGGTAACAGGCTTTCTTTTGTTACTTAAGTGTCATGACTCCTAATATGCAACACGCGGATTCACAGGCAACCATTTACCATATTCTCTGTGTTCTACTAGCCAAGTACCCAGTAAAAATACAGAACAAAACCAGAAGATATACTGGACCCATCTGAAATGCCTTCTCAGTCAGTAAACCATTAATGACACTTGGAGACCTCTTCTCAGCCACTTGTGTGTTCATTTTACAATGATTTCATGTTGAGTTCCCCACCTTTCTCTATGAGTGATGTGTGAGATAGTCAAGAATATCACACACAGTCATAGCAGGAAAAAATAATAGTCAAGATACCTCTTATCTATCTACCACTCATCTTCTATCTGCTAGGTTAGCTATACTACCAAGGAAGGAAATCAAAATTTCCTGACACACTTGGCTCTTGATAGGTCTAAACTGGTTGCTCATCAATTTTATTATTCCAGAGGTGCTTATAAAGCAACTGTTCAAAAACTTGTTAAAAAAATGTGCAGGGATTAAGGTTTTGTTGACCAACTTGTAACCCCTTTCTTCTTTCAAGTTTTATTGACCGGCTTACAACATATTACCCAGCATCTTTACAATATATTCATTCATATATATATATATATATATATATAATATATATATATATATAAATATTTTTTATGAAAATAAAGAAGTAGGGAATGTAGGTTTACATTTGCCCTTACCCAGTCTTCTGAAGACTCTCCTGTTCTTTCAAAGATTCTCTGAATATCTGGACAAGTACCTGAAAAAGAGCTAAACTACAATGTTGAGTTTTCAGTTTTGCAATGTTCCAGTCCTTACCTAAGGATGGTAAGCTATTAAAATCATTGAAAGAGAAACATAACTTGATCACAGAAGACTTTAAATATGAGACAGGGGAAAATGATGAGGACTTCAGTAAGAATGACTCCTGACCATCTAGATTAAAAAGAAAATAATTTTGAAACCAGAAACAAACAAACAAGCAAGCAAACAAACAAACCCCAACAACAAACCACTAGTTTGAAGCACTGATAGCCCCTAAGGCAGTAAATGTTTGTGACTGGTTGTTTGGGTTTTTTCTTTCAATTAAGATAGTAAAAAAAGTGGTCTAAGCCACTAACCTTATTGCTTAGCTTCAAAAGCCTGACAAGGGGTAATAAAACAGGGTCATTTTATTACAAAACCCCTTTGGGCAGATTTGTCAAGTGGAGATCTACTCAGGTATTGCCTTCAGCTACACTGCTGGGGAAGTACAGGAAGCTGGTGTCTCCATTGTTATGGTCAAAGGTACCCCTTACTGCTATAGTAGTAGGGTACTGGGCTAATGGAAATCCCCCAGTGTTGGCTCTCAATTGGAGTCAGCACTGTCAGTGCCCTGTCAAGTTTTCCCAATATATGAGTGCAGCCTGTCAAGACACAGGGAATGCAGCAGGAAGCGCAAAAAAGCAATCTTTCTTTTTGTACCTGCCTTGAAGTAAATGGAAATGACAAGTTACCTAGCAGGTAGGCTACACACTGCATTCAGCATACAAAAACATGACTCCACTAATACATGTTGTTACACACCAATCTGTTAAAGTGACCTACTGGTACTGCCAGAAACCACACTATCATATGTGCACTTATTTAAATAATTTAATTATAAAAGGTCACAGTAACCTAGGCATATCAAAAAGATGTTCTCTCCCTCTTCCCCCTTTTTTTAACACAAAAAAAACTAAAGAGAAGGCAGTTTTTTAAAGAAAAAAGTAGGTCCCCAGTTAACACATATAATTTCTAGCATTTATGCCATCTGCCTCCGTTTTCCAGCACTGTTTACTGACACTACAGATGCTGAGTTAGCTCACATACTGTAGCTTCAAACCTCCTTGTAGCCCAGAAAGTATAACAGTAAATTTTTTTTTTTTTTTCTTGATAAGCTTTGGGCCTATGATACTACTTGCACTGAGTTTCTGCATAATTTCAGTTTGCTGTATTTAATACATATATGGGACTGAGAAAGTACAAGGCCTCACATGTTACGTGTTATGTGTATTGCCAATACAGGGATGCACCTCATCAGACAGCATACTGCTAGAACAGTTAAGCCTTATCCAAAACTCATTTAGAAGAAGTGAAATGAATACTAACATGCTAGAGAAAAACAAAATAATGTACATGGATGATGGAGGACTGAATCGGCTAAGTTCTTAACCCTTATTTCTGACAGATGTTCACAGCATCCACGTTTCATTAATTAAATTCACAACTACTTGGTTTTTTTTGTTTGCTTTTTTTTTTTTTTTTTTTTTTTTTTTTGTCAGTGGTAGCTATTTATACCTTGCCTTTTAATAAGGACTTGAAAAATCACCTATGTCTTAACATGAGTCATCCAGAAACACAGCTGACAAGGATTCACAATTCACACCAGCAAACATAAATTCAGGTAAGCAGAAATCCTTCCACTGGGATGTGGATCAAAATTCTTCTGACTGGGATCAAGGTTATAGGGTTATAATATATGTATTGTACTTCAATTATGCTACATTGAATTGAACTAATTGTTTTTGACTTTCAAAAGTTATGTTTTAGCAGAAAGAAATCACTTTTCACAGAACATGGGAGATGAAGAAATTGGACCGCGCATTCTCCTACTAGTTTAACAAAGAGAAAGGGTACTGACTGGCTGACTGAGTAATGTTGTTGTTCAGAACAACACAGTTACACTGACAGACAACAGTGTGTCCATGGAAGAGCTACAAGTCACACTGCCTCATCCTGGCCCATCCAGTTCCTTCAACTATTCTGTAAGGAACTAAAGGTAACAGAGAGGTGAGCTGTAACGTACCTGCCTGAAGTACAGCATGACGGAAGGCAAGACAAATTTAACTTTAAATTGCTGTCTTTCTACTGCTTTAAAAATATGCACCTTCTATTCACATGACACCAAAACATTATGGAAAAGAAAAACTATGTCAATCCACAGCCGATTCCATGTTTTCCCCTTCTATAATATTTAGTTTCTGATAATGTATTTCTTTGCACAGGATTTAAATAGGCCCTTCGTTTGTACAGATCCTTCAGCATAGAAGGATGGTTTACAGCTCCCACTTTAAATAATTACAGTGGTGCATACTTGGCTATCGGATTGTCTTAGCAGAACTGAACAATTCACAAGATTGCAGAGCAAACATCACAGAGCAAAAATGCTAGTGTTCACATTAAACTATGGCAAACTGAGAAGTAAGCATCAGCATCTAGTTTTACATTGTAACAGTGACCCAAATTAACTCAGCTGCATTTTCCCAACAGATGTCTCAAAAACAGTGTAATTTCATCTCCTTTTTTAAAATCTGGGATCATCTATCTCAAGAGAAAAACACATTTACCTGAACTGAATAGAGATTAATGTTTTTAATAAGATTTTGTCAGAAAAACCATTTTCAGAACCATAAAATATATTTATTACCCAATTAACATACATTTATGCTAGATATTAAGACAAATTCATGTAACTGGAAAACTAATTAACATGTTTCTAATGACATATTAATTCATGTCATTAAAAAACAGAACATGTACTTCTGAAATTGGACACCATGCCCTCCACAAATCTCAACCAATTTAGGCTCTTTCATCCCTGTTCTTTTCAGATTCCACGTGTTTCTACTAGTTGTTTATGTGACTACACTAGAAAAGCACCATAACTTGTTTTATCTGAGGCAAAGAAAAATATACATCAGATATGTTACATCCCAAAAAAAAAAAAAAAAAAAAAAAAAAAAAAAAAGCAAAAGCTGATAGCTCCCACTCAGAAAAACAACTTGTCTGCCTTCAAAAAGAAGAAAGGATTTACTTTTCATGATTTCGCAATACAGTCTGGCACCATATGTTTCATTTGGAATTTTTTTTTATATTTTTGTTTTTCTTCCCTCTTGAAGGACTATAGCAAGTTCTATTATGCATGGATTCAGAAACTACGAGTCAGCCAAAAGTCGCAGATCTCTCAGGATAGACATCTGTCATTTCACAGCAGGAGAACAATAGCAGCTCAATATAGACACAACAAGCTCACACAATCCACAGCCAGACAGAAAACCTGCCATAGCTGATAGCTAGCTGCCTTTGAAACTCCAGACAGATGTTCATGTGTAACACCAAGATCAATTGCTGCTTTCTTGTTTCTGCATTTTCAAATTCTTCTTTTCTTTCACAGCAACCAAGAAACAGTCCTTTTACTACTTGTAACCTCTACAGAGCTTTGGAAAAATCATACTTCAGAAGGAACAGAACCTAAGACATAGAAGCATATTCTTTAATCTGCAATTTTTCTGCTCTTGGGGCTTACTTTAAAAGTTGTTATCCATAAAGCTTGACAAAGCCTGTGCTTATACTGTATACTGATTTTTTAGAGCTTTGCTTAACAGCCTTCAGTTATCTTCTCCATGAATCTGTTTAACAGCATACTGCATTGCTTCTCAACTGTTGAAAAAGATTCCGCTTTGATTTTTTAAAATTATTTATTTAATATCTGTAGATCTTGAAAACAAAATTTATAGACAGAAAAAGAATTATTTGTAAAACACTCTAATTTAATCTTTGAGCAGCTATGCAGAAAAAATTGACAAATCATTGGTTGCAGTTCAAGTAAGACAAACTGTTACTCATAACATTCAAACAATTTACATGCCTAAAAATAATCTCAGTAGGTCCATCTTTTAAACTTTTGTTTCAGTAGTATATGGTGGAGGTTTTTCTTGAGTCTCACTGGGTTTTGATTAGAGCAGATTTACAACACTGGCTCCTTCACAATTCTCACATTTTCCAGAAGTAAACGAGTCCTTTTAAACAACAGGATAGAGCCTGTATCCTACTGAGAAGTTTGCTTCATTGAGAATGAGTTTCTAAATCACTGGACTTCTAGTAACTGTGGGCACATTGAAAATATACACTTTGGTCTACTTTCAGAAGTCCATGCTTGGATTTAAAATTAAGCAAAACCAAAATTAAGCAAAAAAATCCTCAAAACTTATGTAACTTGACAAGATGAAGACTGACATGTTACACTGTGCTAGCTCACCAGTTTTTGTTCAAGAACAGTATCACCTGTATTTCTTCTTTAAGGACGTCACATATAGAAAAATGTAACAGTCCAGGAAAGGAAAGAAAAATAAAGAGCTTGAGAAGGACCAAGAATAAAATAATCAAAAGACTAAGCTTGAAAAGAAGAGGGATGTATATACATATGACTGAAAGAAAGTATGCTTTTACAACATCCCAATTTCACATCAAAAATGAAACATCAGGTTTCATGTCAAAAATTTAGCTGTGTCTCTCAAATATTTCTGGGAATTTTACAGGCACTGTATGTAAAGGTCTCCTTAGCAAAATCAATATGCTTTTTGAAACTATTACACAAACTTCTTTTCTTGTAACTTCCTACAAAGATGCACTTCAGTCCCACCCAACTGGAAAAGGCAATTAAGCTGGCATCAACTCTTAGTCCTTTAAAGTTTGTTGGGTAGAAACAGTATTTAAAACTTGAATAAAGATCTCTCAAATATCAAGACAGATTATGTATGCCAGAGCAGGGAAAAAAACTTGCAAGGAAAACTCTTTTAGACAGGCTTTGTTTTAGTTTAGTTTTTGGATGGCAGGGGTTGTTTGCTGTCTTATCTGTATTGAAGCTTGGGACAGCCTGAGGCAATGAACAGCACAAATTAAGCAAGAATAAGTGCAGATGGAAAAGTCAAAAGGTAATATCAAATTGAATTCTTCACTATTCAGCAATGAAACAAAAGTTAAACCTACCACAAAGGAAAATTAAACCTGCTTTTCACTTGTATCCAAGTCTGTTAACATGGTTGGTCTTTTTCCTTGTACACCACCACTTTTTGTAAAGCTGTGTTATAGTACATAACCCGTTTTTTCAATTAAGAGGTGGCTTTGTAAACAACAGATTACTTTAAGCATGTATCACTTAATTTATCATTCTGCAAAACAGGCTATGTTCTAACATTATCAAACTCTAAAATGTGAGTTTTAATTTTTTAGCAAGATTAATTAAACTGAAAAAAGTTAGTCTGTAAAGAAAATAAAGTTTCTGGTAAACATTAGAGCTTTCCTTTCTTTCCTTATATCAGGTCCACAGATCCATTAGAATGGGACATGTGCCTCTGGGAAGCAGACCAGAGTCAGGAAGAGTCTGCTTCTCCAGGAAGCAGAGTAGAGCAGGTTCCAGCCTGGACATACAGCACACTGTAAAGGAGCATCCATCTCCCGTCTGCTTTCCTCACTCTACTGTGTTTCCCTCAGGTATTTTAGATATACTGGCAACATCTGCAGTAAACAGGACTAAGGCTGAAAAGTAAAAGCACATGATACTAAACTATCACTTGACAGACAACTAGATCCTTATATGAGCTGTACAACTGTTCTGCGTTGAAAATTACTAAGAAAATACAATTAATGAGGAAAGTTTTCAAATTATACAAGAAAGTGAATGGCCATGAGAGTTAGGGGAAATGGTTTCAGGAAAAAGAAAAAAAATTTTTTCCTAGGAATGTTCTCGAATTCAAAAAAAGTCTCAGACTGGAGATTCAGTAAACCTCATGATACAGCAAGACATTTTAAAATAGTGTTGGGAGAAATTAATTCACAAAATATAAATTGCAGGGTGGGAATAAAATTTGTACCTTAAGGAACCATTTAATGCTGGGATCCTCGCAGAGAATACTTCTCCTGCATGTGTTAATATCATCGATACAATATCATCACACTTTTCCCCTAAAGTCTCATAAAAAGCCATTAAGGTTATGCTTCATGTGTTTAACATGGTATTTAATTGCTAGACTTTACATACGCCAGTACAACACATGACACCTTTCTGAAGCCTACCTCAGCAATGTTATCACATCATCAAAACACTCTTTTTAAATTCACACAAATGCAAATGAAAGCCTGCTGTTCACCAGTAAACTCACTCTGCCAAGGTGCGTTTGCAAAGCCTCTGAGTTTTGTGTTACACAAACCCAAGAGTAAGCAGTTCTCCAGACAGAAAAGTATAAAAACAGCGTCAGGGCCACTCTCCCAGTCCTACCTTTTGTTCCATTATGGATGATCACTGAAATTTTGAAAGAATGAAACCTTAATACATAAAAAATAAAAGCAAAACAACCCCAACACTTCCCACTGTGTCCTCACATACTGGCTGGCAGAATGGGATTATTACTAGTAGTTTCCAGATGCATAGACTGATCACAGGCTCATTGGCAGGACTCTGCTATGCACTTTTTCCCAGCTGCAAGAGCTGCTGCACTGTCACACAAGCACTGGTCCATCTTCCTTCAAGTAAACACAAGAAGTGCATGGACAGTTCATAAAGCAATGGGAAACTGATACCCCTGAAATGGGGGGATTGATCTGCAGGTCAGGCATAACTGCAGCTTTCAGAGCAAGCACAGATGAACCCACTGGCACATTCCTGCTATTCCTGCAGTCAGAAGCAGTGTGACACTTCAGTGAGCAGTGCATTAAATGAAGAAGACTCTTAAATGCCCTTTGTCTCAGAAGATCCCTTCAAACAGAAATTGCTCTTTACTGCCTACAAATGCAAAAGTGCATAATCCCAACAGGAGATGAGGACCCAGAAGGAGAACATCTGAAATACGGTAAGTAACTCAACTTTAACCAGTGTGCCTCTGCAAGACAGCATGTATTTCGATAGATCACAGGATAAGTAGGCTTTGTTTCCGTGGTATCACTTAACTCCTCATTGCTGACAACTGTCTTCCATTTATGTTTTCCTACGGCACTGCCTTGTACCTGGAAATATTCATCTTAGCACAGCCACTGCCACGTCTGCCAGTCACTCCTGAAACCAGAGTACTACGTACAAAGGCCATAGCACCACATCTCTCCTCTTTGCATAAAGCACTACTTCGATTTCCAGGAACAGACCAGTTTATTTTCCTCTTTCCAAAACTAACATTACTGCTACTGTAACCCTGGAAAAAGAGATACCCAGGGGAGAATCAAACAGCAATAACAGAAGTTGTGAAAACAAAATGGCTTCCTTCCATCTGTGAAACACAACCACTGGGGAGGGAAAAGGCAGAATGCTCTGATCAAGAATCTCTACAATAAGAGTTTATTTAGATGTGTCAGACAGACAGTGTCCTGCTGTGCTTGTCCACTGTTATCTGGAATTAGAAATAAGATGGGGAGAAGATTGTAAACCTTTGATCTGAAGCACAACAACGCCAGTTTTATAATATCAGTCATGTCATACCCTTAGAGGCAGCCAAGCCTGAGACCTGTTCCTAAAATTGTCATACATCTTATCCTGTATGCACTGACCTCCTTTGATCCAAATGATGAGTTGCCCCTTTTGCACACAAAATGAAAGCATCTTGTAGAAGAAGGAGACCTGCCTGCAACTCCATGACTTCAGCATAAGGAGCAGTTGAACTAGTTTAAAGTATTTTGCAAACCAAAAAGGAATGTGAGAGAGGGCTTCCCCTCCTCCCCTCTACCCCTATACCTGGCCAGTCAGTACCATCTCCTTCTCTCCTTTACATCAACATGAAAGACTACCTCGAGCCTGGGTTCTTTTTGTCTTTAGTTAGTCTGAGAGAGGGAGAGAGTAGGGCTGGTCAGGAGCAGAGCGAGGCTATGCCCTCCCTCAGTTCTGGGGAATCAAGATATTGATCACGCCCAGTACTGCCCTCCTTGAATACCATTGAAAAGGCTGCCCATCTGTGGGACTTTAGAACATCAGTAATTTGCCTCAACTGTAATATTTTTTTAATATCATTTGACTGGAGTTAGGCCCACACATTATTTTTTACTGATTACTACAGACATCTCTGCTTTCTATTAGGACTGCAGTACTGCACAAGAACTCAGCCTTGGTAATTGCTCATTTTAAAACTTTCTACAATCATGGCAGAAGAGAAACAGAAACTCAGATTTAGGAGAGACCCACCTAAAGATGGTATTAGCTTGCTGGTTTAAGTGACTGAAGGGCACAATCGTTTAACATAAAACCATTTTCTTATTGAGTAACACAAACACAGTTAAATTTGTAGCACATATTTCATTAAAATAAAACAAATGTTAATTCAGTAACAGGGCATGCTAGCATTGTGAGTCCTACCTATTTTAACACACACATTCACAGTATTTTTGTAGTAACATAAAAACGCATATATTTTACAAATATATGCATTATTATCCAACTTAAGGGACAAATGCATATTTCACAGTTCAGTTAGAAAATACAGCTCTTCCGCAAAATAGTATATCCAGTGCCTGACGTTTTTCTTCACTTATTTTAGACAACTAAGTTTAAATATAACTGCTAATAATACACTGACCTCCCTTTTTATGGATACATAAAGTAACAACAAAACACAAACCTTCATCTTTCACTTCCACCAGGAAAGCATCTGAGATCTCCTAGATCCTACATGTATTTTAAACAGAGGTTTACAATTAAAAACTTAATTAAAGAACAAGTATTTAAATGGCCTAAACTTATCCATTAGTTAACAAACAAATTTATGTGACCATATTTGAACACACACATCTGATCACTTAAAGTGTGCCAAGAGATACAACACTTCCTCCCTGTGATTATTAAACCAAAAGACACTGAACTTAAAAAAATTTGTCCAAGCACCACTGTTCCACGGTTTTGAAAATCAGCAAAGGTTTTCAATGATCAGCCGGCAAAAAAAGCAAACATAAAAGTAATCTGTCATCTGAAAAAAATTATATTTAATTTGAATACTCCTACTTAAAAGAGAGTCTTAAAATAATGTCAGGATAAACTTCATACCCAGACTTCACTACTTGCAAGGGTGAATACTTGCTGAAGCTAAATTGTCTCATAAAAAAACCTATCAAGAACTGGACGTAACTGAAAAACAACCTTTATCTTTCTAAGCGGTAACAGAGTAAATCGTGACACAGGAGGAAAGTCCTGTTACAATCTAGATAAAGAAGTCTTCTTTCAGATAAGATTTCATTTGCATCTGTCTATAGCAGCAAAATAATTGGCAAGCTCATCTCTTAAGATGGTGATGTTGGAAAAAAAGCCCCAGACAACCCAAATCAAACCCCCTCCCCTACCATTTCATAGAGAATTTCCAAGCTTTCAAGAACAGCACCCAGTTATCACAAATTTAGTGTACGGTAGTAACAGAGAGAGACCAGTACTTCTAACTGATAAGCTAAGGACACAAAAATTCCTACAATTCTAGGAGTGACAAAAATATTTGCAAAGAAAAACAGGCTTACTAAAGCATTCTGTCCAGCAGTTTACATGCCATGAGCAAAGAACTGGCCACAGCTTACCAAAGAACAAGTCACTGGCTCTTTGTTGACTACATCAAGCTTCCTGAAATCTGCCCACACTGGATCCTTTGGAAAATGGTGAGATGCTTTAGTTCATTTGGTCAGAAGGCATACTTATGCACCTTTATTTGACCAATACTCCAAATAAGAGGGGAAAAACAATGAAAAGGACATCCCTTGTGCCTTTAGTGTAGTCCCACTTCTTTGCTCCTATTCAACCAAAGCAGGACTTATCCTCCCAAAAAAATGTTTCTCTTTTCCTTCTTTCCTGGCAGGAGAGGAGAGGGAGAGGAGAGGGAGAGTCTTTTTCTAGCTTTCCTCTCCATGTTCAACTCCTATTACAGGTGTTGCAGATAAAACCTGACAGACCTGTACTTTTAATTAATCCTCATGTGGTCAGCTTACTATTTCCCTACTACATAGAGTGTTCAGTTTTCAGTAACTACAGGAAAAATTTGAAGCAGTCTCAAAGTTAGTCCAGATTTTAAACCCATCCACAAATGAGCTGGCTTCAACTCAAATGAATGCACTTCCAAGACATAAGTATTTGTGTGTCTGTGCAACCAGCGCCTGTATCTCTAGTAAGCAAAGATCCACAGATGCTTAGTTACCTGCATTGATGACTTAGAGTATTTTCAATATTTTGCAAAGAAAAAAACAAAAACCCAAGAACCCCACAACACTTCTCTGACAACATGAAATAAACTTCGATCCCACTGTATTTCAGAAAAAATTCTGTTAAACCTGAGAGTTCAATCAATAAACATTTGCCCCTTATATCAAATGTAGTTTATAAATTATTAAGCTTTAACAATTCCATCCCACTGTAGTTACATAAAATCTGCTGCTTCTTAATTGGCAAAATATTTAACCAGTCTGAGTAATCACTTAAGAGGGGTTTTAACCCCTTGATTTCATGTGTTTAAAGACTAACACTTACAGTATTCAGAAAGTATAAACCAGTTACTTAAAAAACCCCTATTTGCAGCTCATTTCCTTTGATGTGAAAATACAATAACTACTAGCCAACAACAACTCTACACAGAAGTAACTTTTTTTAAGATTTACATTAATTGTAACTGGGAACCTGGTGGTCTGAATTCTATTTCTGATTTTTTATGATCCAAGAAAAGAATTTAAACTAATTTTCTCAATTAAAGTCTTTACAATCATACCTAAAAAAAAAAAAAATCTCTGAAAAAAAATCACCTGCTCAAACACAGGAACTCCACTGCTGGCCAAATCTCATTTTCTCAACAAGCAAAAAGCAGAGGCTTTTCTTACATTTCTTCAAGAGAGGAATAACAATTCTAGAAAGAAAAACTTTAAAAAAGATTAATTTCTGAAAATCTCTTTTGAAAAACTAGCATAAATTAACAAGTCTCTAAGTAAAGACTTTTAAGCAAGCACCAAAAGCATAAGATATGCTAGAGAATAGCTGAATTTTACCTTTAATCCCAGCATGTTAAAACTCCCCAAGTTTCTTTCACTTTGATTTATAGTAAAAAGCAGTCAAGTACAGCAAGTAGTATATCTTCCGCTTCTTTTTACTGGAGCCATTGGTTTTCATCTCCCTGGAGATAATCAATCCTTGAATATGAAGAATGCATTACAGTGATGAACACATGGCATACTTCCAAAATATTCTAGCAAGCAACACAATTCCCTTCTTCTGGTGATACTGTCAGTGAAATTTCTAAGACAGCTGATGATTCAGTGTGTAAAGTTAACATCAAATTGCTTATGCTGTAAAACTGGGAGGAAGCTGGCTTCTGAAATACACATCTAATGAGACAATGGTGCAGCAGCCAGCCTGCCTGCCTGGCCCAAGGCACTGACAGCTCAGCAGTCAGTTCTTTGTTGGGGTGGAGACTTTCTTTCACTGACGCCAAAATATGGGCAGCTTTAACACACTTTTTTTTCTGTATCAAAAGATAGCACCAGCCTTCATTATCAGTCACAGGTAAAAAAAAAAAAGATGTTCTGATTAAACAAGAGATGGGTGCCATGCCTTACATTCCTCAAGAGTCTCTGAAGTTTCATATATTTAAGAAGTTACAAAAAAACTAGTCAGGCTTCTAAGCAGAGGCATCAGAAATGGTTCCCAACTCAAAACTGCAGGCACCAGCTAAAAGTCTCACTAAGTCAGGTTCTTTCAAGCATTTTCTCTGTCCTCCTGGCTCTCTTATTCTTGTGTAGGTCAGCTGCAGTAAGATGGGAAAATCCTCCAACTCCTCTCCTTCTGACAATTCTCTGATCTGGTGGTGAGGACACCTGGAGTTGATGACCACAGATGGGTTCCCCAGTCTGCACAGAGATACGAACACAGCTCATTGCTTTCAGTGGAAGCACCCCACCTGACAGGCAAAGGGTGCCTACAGGACTACCTCGTAAACCAATATGCTTCAGGACTAGAGGGCAGGCACAGTTCTTTTACCTATCTATCCTCGGGACAGGATCCAGTGTTGGGAGAGATGCCCAGCACCCACCGACCAGGTGGAAGCAGTATGACAAAAGCAGGCCGGAAATGAGCATCAACATTCCATGGGCTAATCCTGCAAGACTCACCAATCCCTTGGAGATCTCTAGATCTTTCTATCGACCCTAAAAACAATGAAGCCTGTAAGATCATGTAACATGAATCAGGTGGCTGATTTTTCAGCACTACATGGCATTCAAACATGGCATTGCTTAGAAGCTGCGCCCAGCACTTTTACAACTGAATACACTTGTATATCAATTTCTGGCAGAATTTTAAAGCATGCCATTCTGAAAGTAAAGTAATGGAAGAAAAATGAGTCAAGGGAAAAATTCAGTTTCCTTTTACATGCATGACTCATTTTAATTATCATCCTGCAGGCAGATTGGTTAATTGCTAGAAATAACTGATTATTTACTCCTTTTCTTTAGGTAAGAGCCCTTGCACACTCAGACCAAAAAATCACAACTTGAACTAAAACCAGACCTTGCTTTATATTTCCAGCATTTTTACATCCTTTTGTATTTTTACCCTATTTTCAAACTATATTTTTGGAAAATAATGGTGAGTCTACATTGCTAAGGCATGTTTTTCTATTTTTAATAGCTGAACTTTGTTACAGCAGCTAATAAAGCATTATAGTATCTGTGTTTTACACTAAGTATCCAGATGCATCTCTAGAAGTTTTATGTTTAAATCCATGAATTAGGAACACTATTTCAAAGCATAACTCAAATACACAGGATTTTCTTCAAAGCACTTACCAGATCAAGGTTTGGTTTCATTTTGCTATACTATAATGGATTTCAAACTAAACTAATTTTTCAGGGAAGTGGAAAAAGGACAGAAATTTTAACTGCTTTTTTGGGTTGTGTGATATGCTTCAGGGGATTTTTGGGGAACAGCGGAAGTCACGCTAGAAAGAGAAGACCAAATCGAGCCCTGGTGATACGGCATGTGCTTAGCTAATGAAATCATGCCAAAACTACACCTACAACATATAATGGAATGATAATGACGAAAGCTCAAAAAAAGTTTTCTTTCATTCTGTCTGAAGGAGTTGTGTATTGTGGGTGGAAGGTATCTTTTTTCCTCTGGAGAAATCAGATACACATGTTGGTATTTCAGTCTGGAAATAAGACATGGCAGGTATAAATAATGCAGTCCTCTACCTGCCATGATTTATTATTGAAGAGTTATATATCTAGAGAAATTATTTGGATTTACAAACATTCTCACTTATGCTGAGAAGCTTCAAGACTGCATTGTTTCAAGAACACATTATTTCATACAGGAGATGCCTCCAAAAAGCATTCGAACTTCTGAGTGGGCAGAAACCCTAGGCTGGTAAGCAAAGTAAGCACTGGTAGGGTCCATCTGACCAGCTAAATATGGCAGTAACTGCATTGATGTGGAGATGACTGCACTGTAGGAAGGACTATCCCACAAGCTAACAAGGGTAGAAAGTAAAGCCAGGTAGGAAGCACAGGTGACCCTGACTGACATGGCAGCAGTGTTGTTTTTCAACAAATTTCAACTCCTCTCCTCTCCTCTCCTCTCCTCCTCTCCTCTCCTCTCCTCCTCTCCTCTCTCCCTCTCCTCTCCCTCTCCTCTCCTCATTTCCATTTAATTCCTTTTCCCTTCCCTTCCCTTTCTTCTTCAGGACTTCTTGCATTTCAAAGTGCAACCCCCTAAGGGACAGTGTTCACTGTATGGCATACAGATTAGCCAAGTCAGATACATGAAGCCACTGGTTTCTGGCCTCTGTGCAAATACACACAGCTAAAAATGTAATTAATCTTCTGACCAACAAGTGAAATGGCTCCTGCACCTGAGTAAGGGCAACCCTGGTACCAACAGAGGCTGGGGGATCAACAGACTGAGAGCGGCCCTGCCCAGAAGGGCTTGAGGGTGTCAGTGGATGAAAAGCTGGACATGATCAGGCAGTGTGCATTTGCAGCCCAGACTGCCAATCACTTGTCTAAATCCAGAGCAGCATGGGCAGCAGGGCCAGGGAGGGGATTCTGCCCCTCTGCTCTGCTCTGCTGGGACCCCACCTGCAGGGCTGCACCAGCTCTGGGGTCCCAGCACAGGAAGGACATGGACCTGCTGCAGGGAGCACAGAGGAGGCCACCAAGGTGATCAGAGGGCTGGGGCACGTCTCCTGAGAGGAAAGGTAAGAGATTGGGGTTTTTCAGCCAAGAGATCAGAAGGCTCCAGGATGCTTCCCTTTATAGCACCTTCCAGTATTTAAAAGTGGTCTACTTGAAAGCTAGAAAGGGTCTTTTACAAGGGCATGTAGTGACAGGACAAGGGACAATGTGTTTAAACTAAAAAAAAAAAAAGGCAAATTTAGGATAGATATAAGAAAGAAGGTTTATACAATGAGGGTGGTGCAACCCTAGAGCAGGTTTCCCAGAGATGTGATGCATTCCCCACTCCTGGAAGCATTTAATATCAGGTTGCAGGAATCTCTGAGCAACCTGATCTAGTAGAAGCTGACCCTGCCCATTGCAGGAGGGTTGGAGGAGATGACCTTTACAAGTAACTTCCAACTCAAAGTACTGTGTGATTCTATTAAACAGATTCACACCTCATCAAACTAGAAAGGCAGAACTGCTATATAACTCATGCCATATGACTTCCCTGGAATTTTTCAGCATTGAACTACAGTTTGTTTTTCAAGGGGGAAGAGAAGTATGGGGGGGAGGGAACTGTAATCTTGATTCTAGCATTGACCTTAACGTTCTAAGTGACACCCTATCTCAAATTCACTATAGATTTTTATGGCTCTTCTCTTGTAACAAGCAAGATCATCTTTGATACATAGATACATGCAGGTTATTTCAGCAGCAATTGTGCCAGTGTCAAATACATGATATAAACTCTACTTCTAGGCAGAGCACCTCATTTTCATTCTCTGGAATTGTGACAGGTCTTTCTGCTTATCCTTGGGTCTTTTTCTATATGTATACAACTTATGTTGAGCCGATTATCTGCTGACCCTCTTTTCAGAGTTGCCACATTTCCACATGACATGCACATAGAATTACTCATATTTCTCATCAGGATGACTTAGACTTCAGAATTTCCAACCTGTCCACATCACTATCTCCTTCTGTTATTTGCCATTCCACTGCTATATCTTATTGGCATTGACGATTTCCATCACTGGTGATATCTAAATGCTATTTTTATGTTGCAGGTTGAACAAGAATTAATCCAGAAATACATAACGCCTCCACTGCCCTGAAAGTCAGGCTGCCTGACCACAGGAGTCCTTTAGGGCCTTGCAAGCTCTGGTTTTGTGACTCTCCAGAGGCTCACATGGGTAATGTGATTTTTGTCACTAATAAAATGACCAGTGAAGAGACAGCAGCTTATCTGCAAATCCAGATAAACAAGAGCAACTCCATATTTACAACTACATTAGCACCTGTCAGCCAGGTTAAAGCTGATACTTTGATTTTGCTTTGGTTAACTTTGTGAACAAAAATGGTTGTTGAAAAGTTAAGTACTTCACCTAATCCTATTACGTATTTTTATCCATCAACTGAACTTGTCACTTCACATAAAAAAGAATCTAGAAATTTTCATCAGATTAACTTCCCACAAGCCTGTAACAGTTAGCATTAATTTTATGTACTTATCTAATGCAAATTAACTCAATCCCACCAAAGACAGCCCAATGTCTTATACAAAGTCTGCCTTTTTCAGTATTTCTATCCAGTCCACTGGAGGAAGAAGAGTGTGGTTTTCTAGGTAGTACTCACTGCTTGAGGAGCTAAATATTGCTGCCTACCACAACTTGATACAGAAGGTCAGGGCTGAAACTATGATGATGGGACTCAATGACCACTCCTAGGGTATCACCGCCTGCTACCATTAAGCTGCTCTTACCTTCTCAGGCAGCAAGGGCACTCTGTTCAGGGCTGAAAGCACAGTCTACTCACACATCTGTACATACAACTGTCTTCCTAACCTCCCATCCCCAGCTCTCCATAACAAAACACAGATCCAGTCCATAAGTCCATTGTACAACATTAAGTCATCACATGTAATCTAATAGAAACAGAACACTTATGTCATATTCTAATATCTGAAACTTTTACAGAAGAAAAAAGAAAATAAAATGGTAGGAAAGGTGGAGAGGATGGGGAGGGTAAATAGCATTAACAGAACAGAGAACTCAACTGTTGTCCCTGAAAATAAACCTTCTGATTTGTTTTAGTACAGTGGAGTCAGTTCTCATGAATTGTAAGATAAATAAGAATCATGTTTGCATTCCTTTGTAAAAGATATCACCTGATGGACTTCTCAAGTGACCAGTGAAGATAGAGAAGTAGTAACTGCTCTGTCCAATCTCTGATCACTGTCCAGAAACTTATATATACGAGGTCAACAATAAACTAGAGACTTCCTTTCTTCTTCTTGGCCTGAACATCTGCTGTGTGTGTTACTGTGTGTTTCTATCTGTGTCACAGTAACACTCAACTGCTCAGCATTTCCAGATTTTCTGAATGCACTTTTTTGGCTTTGGTGATTTTAATGAATTCTGTTTACAGGTTGTAGTTATTGGACTGGAGCCTGTTTTGTTACAGATTTGTGATAAGAGCTACAATGTCTCTTCCAAATGCTGAACAACACTACTTTAAGTATCTTGTTGGTTTTGCTATTTACAGTTCTGCCATTCATATTAACACACAAACTCTAAGGTGCAGTTCAATTTGCTTCTTATAGAAAAAGCTCAATAGCCCTGAGCATGGTGATCAGGACAATCAAACTCAAGGGGCTCCTAAAAAAAGTCTCCTAAAGAAGATTTTAAGTGACTCTTCAGTATCCAAAGACTGAAGTCACCTGTGAAGTGAAACAGTAGGAGACTAAGTTCTGAGAACACTGAATATTATCTTCCCCTAGTAATTTCAATCACAAATGATTAATGTAAAAAACTACTATTTTTGTAATTTCAGACTTAATACAGCTATATTGTATATCCTAGAAATGAACAGACATCTGAAGTTTAATAGGTGGCACTGGGAAGCATTCTGAGTTGTGTCATGATGAGCAGAGACACTCTGCAAAACTCTAAAAATCAAGAATCTACTGTATAGCTGAATAAAACAGCTAAAGACCAGACTTTGGGACTTACAAGCCCTCCAGCAACTGTATGCTCTCAAATAATTTACAAAAAATGGGATGTTTTTCAGAATTTTAAGACAATTGAAAACAGGCATGGAGCAGTTAGTGTTGGATGTGATTATATCAGCTATGCTGGATTAGGGTTTTTAATTAAATTTCCAGCCCAAAATTTCCATTTCTGCACAGGCAGAACTAATTTCTTCCCATCTATGTGATCCTAAGCATATATACCATGTATAATTCTCATGGGTGAAAACCGTACATTTCAATTCACCTCCTTTCACTCTTCATAATACCTCTAAACATAAGAAAGATGGTACTCTACGGTATTGTAACACCATCACTGTCAAATGGGTCATCTGTCTATCAATGATTTTCAGAAAAGTTAGTTTTTTCAGTTTTAGTTCAACAGACCCACCTAAACTTGAAACACAAATATATAGCTAAAATCTGTCTACAGTTATTCCTAGGTATTAAAATTTTCAGCACCAGTTCATTATAATTGATGCTGGTATTTTCCTAAAATGTCAGTAAGCAAAGTTTTATAAAGGAAAGGAATATTACATCTCATAAGTGTCAGTCAGCTTCTGAGATAACTTCAAAAACACCCAAAACTCTAATCAGCAGGAGCTCAACACTGCATTATGGGCCTCCATACAACTCTGGACAACATTAAACAGTAATCCCTTCTGAAGAGAAGGAGAAGTAGGTAGAATGCTCATAGTGTTATTTAACATACTCCAGTTCCTTTTTGTTTTTTAAAACCCAAAATGAGAACTGTGTCCTGTCACCATAACATCTACAGTTCTCCTGAAAACATCTGAAAGTGTATCTCAGATAGTTCATGGCATACCTTTTATACATGCTTGCCATGTTTCAAGGATTGGAATTTGTGTCTTCAATGCTATATTAAATAAATAAATAATTTAGTTAAATGAATAGAATTAGGCTTTTGTAAGTGACTGAAAAATATGCCTGTTCACTTGGTACCTAAAGATAATCTCCCAGTACTGGACACCCTCTCCAAATGCAGACTCAGAACATTCTTCTTCTACCAAAGTCTGGTCAACCACAAAAATACCCAAACAACACCCCCTAAACCAAAACAAACTCACTAAAAAACTAAAACAAAAAACAAAAAAACCCTAACCAAATCCCCCAAAAAGACAAACAAACGAACAAAAAAACAAACCCACAAACAAAAAAATAACAAAATAAAACCCCCCAAAACAAAACATTATAAAAATACTAAACACAACAAAACAAAACAAAAAACCCCAAACCAAATCTCTCTCTCCCTTCATTATTATCTACACCCATTTCTTTGTCAAATGCTTTATTTTCTTTTATTACTTGACTAAAAGAATAACAAATACAGGTTCTGAAGAACTGACAGGAGTAGAAGGTAAAAAAATTCAAGACACTAAGTGAACATATACTTTTTGGAAGCAATTATATTCATTTCAGCTGAAACAAGACATGCTCTGTTTAACAGGCATAATTTCAACACAAAAATCAATACTTTAAATTTTATCAAGAAAATGACACCAGTTTTCTGCTATTCTGTTCTTATCAAAACAAAATCCAATTTGCAATCTAATTTGGCATTATCTGTTGTAAGAGGAAAGCAAAGGTACTATTGCAGTCTGTTTTAGAATAAAACTATTAGTTCACAGAACATGCTTTACATTTTCATGTTTAAAAAATCCCTAGCTATAAATGAAAGACCATCTAATACTGTACATGTTTTACAAATTGCAAAACAATGTTCTGCAAAAAAAAGTTCTGCTTCAGATTACTGAGGTTTCTTAGAAAAACTTTTTCTCAATAGCAGACATGCCAGAATATGGACAAGTTAAGAAATTGGTTGCTCCTTTAAAAGTCAACCCATTTAAACCATTCATGCATTTGAAGAGTTCAACAATGCAACAAATAAAGTAACTGTAAAAAGGGATGAGCTAACTTTGCTTTTACAAACTTTTAACTGTGTTAATTTTTTGGGCAACATTCATCTTTCTAAAGTATCAACTGTAAATGCACAAACTATAAATGAAAACAGACAGAATCACAGAAAGCTTCCTCAAATTACGAAGCAAGCAAGTGCCTCATAACTTCAAAATTTTTATTTACCAGGCTTAATTAATTTAATAAACTGTACTTCCAGGCAGTGTGCCAACCCATCTCTTAAGGAAACACCAGAAGACTCTATGACTACAAATGCAGCTGGTCACTGAGTTATCTGAGAAATACATTGTGAGCAGTACTCATGAATTCATAAGAAGAGCTACAGTTTTGAGGTTTTGGAAGAGGAATGGAAATACCTCAGCTATTCCTTTTGTTTAAAAACGTTTGCATTAATACTTCCCCATTTTTTAAAGTAAAAGTAATATTTGTTTGTTTTATTTGATCTAGTTCATTGCCTATTGGTTACATTTAAAATTTTCAGTGAATGATTACATGATCCATCTGACATCATCACACATGAAAGCTTCCCTGACATGGAGAATGAAAGGAGTTGACTATAAACCTACACATCTAAGTATTGTCATGTAGATTCTGCATATTAAAATCGACATTTGGCAAATTTCTCCATTACAGCTTCTAACACAAGTTCAAGAACTGGCAATCTTTAGCACTAATGAAGCTCAAGTTCATCTAAAAACAACATAAACTCCTCAAATGGTTCTCAGAAACTGGAGATAGGGAACAGACAGTCTGCTCAGTCTAGGTCAATGCAAGACTGCTCATTACAGCACTGCTTTCTGATGAAAGCAACCCATTGAATTTTATTGTATCTGACTAATGCAATTTCTGGTATTTGATGGGTAACAGTTCCAGAGAAAATTATTTCAATACAAAGAGTAACACTGACACACAGCCCACATAATTTTCTTTTCATTATCACCTTGCTTCTTTGACCTAATTTCACTACTGTTCAAAAAGGCCATTAAGAGTGGTTTTGTTTTCCTCATATATTATCCCACCAACACTTTGATCCTTTTGACATCTTCTTCTTAATACCTGTGAGTCCATCAGCAACTTTTCATAACACGTACCTTGAAATGCCTGCAATTCAAACAAATGCAAATGTACTTTGAGACAAAGAAGTGTTTATAAAACAGAAAAAAACCACCTTTTTTTTCCTCCCCTTTGTTGGTCCCTAAGATAATTTTGCATACAATTGGAACTCATCTTTTTTCATTACTACCTGAAACTCAGATCTTACAGATTTTCCTTGTTCTTTGATAGTTTTTAGGTTTCTCAGACCCATTTTCTTTTTATTTAAACAGCATAGCTGCATAGTATTAAATAATATATTTCAAGGTAAAACTCATTCAATTTCTTCCTCTTGCTTAATTTGGGAGGCTTCAGGCTGAATGAGGGATGATGCTATGATGGCTATATCTGATGATATTTTCTTCACAGATTTCTGTCCTGAAAAATCATGTATTAGTTGTTCTGCATGTCAATTATGGTCAAACATCACTTTTTTCACATGTCAAATCATTCAAAATTAAGACTGTGATTTTTTGTAAGACTCAAAATACATCTCAAAAGTTACCAGTGTAACAAACAATCACATTACTATAAATATTAAATATCATAAAAACTGTATTTGCTTTTATAATATTTTCTAGACAGTACACGTTTAAAAAATTAACAAATCACATATTTAAACAGCTATCTATCTTGTGCTGGAACAAATCAATGGTGAATCTTACAGCTGCGCGAAAACATTATTACACAGAAAAATAAGTGAAAGGGAGCCAAAATATCTTCCCCTCTACAGGCAGAAACTCATTTAAGCATATGAAAAAACATAGTCATTAGGGAAACTATTTTATCTTCTGTTTCTGAAAGGATATAATAGATAACAGACACAACTACAGTGTAGGCCATGTTCCGGAAATCTGTGAGGTCTCTTAGACCACACACTCCCTCCAGAAAGTCACACATATTAGTGATGAAGCAACTCAACCACCCAGGGCAATGCTCAAATCACTTAACGCATGGCTGGAAAAGGAGAGAGAGACATTCACCAAATGGTTACCAGCACCAAGAACTACCACCACTGCCAGACTCAATGCCAGCTATCCCAGTGGCATTTGAGGATGCAGGAATAGCTACAGGCCTCTTCACAGGCTATGACTCACCAATAATCCAATGCAAACAGGAGAAAGAAAATGCCTGCTTCATTTACTTTTTAAAACCTCAAGATGCAAAAGCCCTCAGAACAACAAAGGTCTCTGAGCCACAGTCAGCAACCACAGAAGCGGGTATGGATGATATCATGCCAGACTACAATGCAAAGGAAACTACATGCAAATGAAAAGGAAAAAAAAAAAAAAAGAAAAAAAAAAAAAAGGGGGCTACCCAGAGACAACAGAACAACAGAATACTCCCTGTACTGAGCAAGGAAGCTCATAAGGAGGAGCCACTGGGGTGAGAGATCTGCGGGTTTTTTCCAGGAGGAGCCCAGATTTCAGAGACTGTCTGTTGAGCCCTAACATTCACCCATGCACTGTCACTTGGACCTTCTGCTTTCTCCTCTCATTATGACTACAGTTGTCACATGCACACGTCTCTTCAAAACACCTCTGTATGTTAAACCCTATTAAATACTTATTTGTTCCTATTCAATGTAATGTATATTTTGTTATTCTTGCAAATTACAGTTCCTTTAGAAAAAACAAATGTTTGACCATACCTGCTTCCTCTTTAAATAAGAAGATGCATAGTGATGTTCCAAGCTTCTGAGGCTATGCAAAAAACCACAGAAACAAACTTAAAAACAAGCCTCTGCTTTCTAAAAAAGAAACTTCGTATTTCTGAGAATTTGATGGAGGAAGGACACGTAACAGTCTAAGTCAGCCCACAAGAAGTAAGTAGCAGCTAATTTTGTTTCCCCCCAGACTGCAAACCACCATACAGAGACAAGTCTTATGTACTAGATTTTAACTAACCAGTGCTTCTAATTAGCATTTCACTTTATTAGATACAGAAGAACATAACAGAGTAACGACAGCCCTGAAACTGGTCAGATTTTGTTTAGTCCTTCCAGTAGAGGAAGGCACATTGGAAAGAGAGAGATTTGTTTTCCAAATTAATTGGTTTGACTCAAATCTGAACTTTTCATCCTCACTTGAAGAAAAAAAATTACTCAATGAACACCTGAGGTCAATAAACAATCAGTTGTTATAGCTACCCAGATACAATGCCACCTTTTTTGTTTGTTTTTTCTCAGCATAACTGAATAGGAAAATGCTAAATGGAGAAAAAACATTACAAAGATTATTTTTTTTGTTCACTGTATTCACAGATTACATCTAAAGTATAAGCCTCTCCAATACATTTCCCAAATCTCAGGCAAAGAACTTTGCGCTATTCTTCAGGTAAAAGACAGTTAGATATCTGAACAGTATCTTCATGTTACCCGGCACACTTTTAAGTATAATCAGTTAAAGACAGCTGAATCTTCCTCTGTCCATACAGGAGAGGTGATTTAGTCCAACAGAAGAGCTGGAAAACTTTACTGACTAAACAGAATAGCTTCTTTTATCAGTTCCAAAATACTCAGCTGCGATGCTGTTGACTGTGACTAACTGAATTTGGCACAGCTTTAATAATCCTTCAAAGAAGAGAATTCTGTTTGCTATACGCAAATTCATCATCTGTTCAAATATTTGCAGGTATCAAATGATTATATTTGAACACAAGAATCCTTCTAGGGTTTCCTACAGTCTACTCTTAAAGTAGTCAGAAAACAACTTCACTGTACTAACATTAATTAATGTTCACTCGGTGTGTGGAGATCAAAGTAGTTACCATATACAAACCTCCCAACAATAACAGAACAGCACTCACACTTACTTACAACAACCTTCAGCAGTCTCACCTACACAAACTGAAATGTTGCCTTTCCATTCCTACCTCCAAAGCCACACACTTCAAATAAAGCCCACTCTGGTACATGAAGCAAAGTGTACGGAGTTAAAGTATGACAAATTTACCCCAACAGCAGATGTAGGTACAGAATACAGAGGCTCAGAAAGGAACTTCCTAGTATCTGTATGATCCTTGCCTCTTCAACCCAGACTCCACTGTAGCAGCACATGATAAATCTAGGAACTCAACTCTCACTGCCACTATGATCACTGCACAGGCTTTCCACCTCCTGGCAAAATTGCTTTTCCCCAAACCACTGAGAGGAGGAACATAAAATTGTTTATTTGATATTACAAGAATAGAGGAAACATTTATGGGGTAATGCATGAAATAACCTACAGATAGAGTCTGGAGGGAAAATACTGTTAATTTAACCCCCATACTCACTTTGGCAAACCAGCCAAAATGTGTTAAACACATCAATACATGACAGAAAAGTAAAGAAGGCATGCGCAACACATGACTGTGTCTTCATTAACGCCAGATTACCTTTTGGTACATTACCATTTTGAATGATCACTATGCAATACAAATTTACGCGCAAACAAGTGCAGACACAAGCACGTTTCTGTTAAGCTTGCCTTGAGTGCAGGATGCTGCATTCAAGCTGACTTCACATCAGCTGAAAAAGTACAAACAATATCTGTTTAGATATTGTCTGAGTCACAAAGAGATGAGCAACATCTGACAGAGCAGAAAACCTACTAGTATAGGTTAATATTAAAACTGTGGATATAAAGTTATATTTACTTGAGACATTTGCATCATGTGGTTATGGGTTTTGATCAGCTTACAAGTGCCCTAAATATGTACCATTGAATCAACAATCTAAATCAAGCCAGTAAATGTGTAGGGTAAAGAGTAACAAAGCATCCTCCTCCCTCTATACCTCTCTGTCCCATGAGAGGCAAATGCTTTCAGTCTTTTCTCTAACTCTGCAGGGAATCTTATATAGGATTTGTTCATGTAAGCAGTTAAAATGTATCTACAGTAGGAGGGAGATGGGCAAAGAACCCAAAAAGCTTTCATATTAAATACAATTTCACACACATGTAGGAAAAAATAAACCAGAAAAGCCAAGTTAAGATTACAGACATAGCTGCTTAGATTGCCTAAATGAGACAATATATATTACCTCATCTGGCAGTTTAGCATGACTGAAATGAAACATAATTTGCAGTTGACGCCAACTGGCAGGAGACAAATGTTCATGGTAATCTTTGTGTTTTATTAAGAAAATTCTTCGGTCTTAAATTACATGGAAAATGGAGTGGAGGCTGTTGGTCTAAAAAGTACAAGGGTTGCAGATGCTACCCTGAGCTGTTAACTCATAGGAAAATGTGTCTTGAGTTTTTACAATTTAAAAGAACAAATCTAAAATTATGCCAGGTCAAATCTTCTACCCAGTACCTCTGTCTCAAAGAGCAGCCAAAAGCAGATGTCTGGGGAAAAGCATGAGAATAACAATAATTTAGTCATACTTTCCCCAAATATGCTGCTCTCCAATAATTTGCAGCTCAGGGACTTTCAAAGCCAGAGGTCATGATTATGTATTTAATAATCCTTTACAGACTCTTTTTTCCATTAATTTTGTCCAGTTTTACTTCAAATTGGTATAAATTTTCAGTATCCACAACATCCTGTGGAATTACACAACTCAATATATGTGCATGACAAAATTCCTTTTTTTGCTATTCCAAACCCAACACCTGCTGGTTTCATTTTTATGCTCACTAGTTCTTATACTGGGAGAGAAATGGAACAACTTATCCCTAAGCCCCTTACCATGTAGTTCATGTTTTTATAAAAGCATCATCACATCCCAGTTTTCTACTCTCCTCACCAATTTAACTGCTGAAGAGAGTCATAGTGCTGAAAAGAAGATCCTCATCATGTCAGAAAGTATGAAGAGGATTCCACTCTGTTTATTCTACATCATTAGAGCCTCAAGACAAATACATTCTTATCTGGACAAACAAAATAAAGGTGAAGTAATGAAAGATAACCCAAAGAAAAGCAACAAAAATAACAAATAAACCCCAGCACCTGTGAGGTGAAAAAAAGCGGCTATTACAGCTAAAAAAACACAATACACAAAAAATAATTACTTGCTTTGTACTAGACAAATGTAGGATGAGCAACTGTAGTATTAAATTACTACAGGAAAGGTATGAATTGGATAACACACAAAAAAAATTTCACATGTCATGATAGTGTAAGGGAGACCCTGAGTTCCTTAGAACAAGTCACAGATGACAGATACAGATGATCCTAATCTGAGGCAGAAGAATGGGGTAGATGATGCCATAAGCTCTCTTCTAGTCCTATCTCTGTATGATCATTTTGGGATGTCAGGTGGAATCTCTTCCTCTCAGTGATTTAACAACAATAAAATGAAAAAAAAAAAAAAAAAAAAAAAAAAAAAAAAAAAAAAAGGGGAGGGGGCAGGCTTTAAAGGGAGCTACAGGGTTGATTATCCTGGGAAAATAGAAGTTACAACCTGCTCACAAATAAATTATTTATTGAGACCCTTTCCTTGCCCAACTCCAAGGAGTCTGTAGAAAGAATGAGGGACCACCAGCCAAGAACTGGAGACATTTTGCTGAAAATGTGGACTTGTATTCTCTGGCCTGGACATTCTTTAAATCTGGTTGGGATGAGGAGGTATACTATGCAGAGTACAGTGCACAAGAGTATGTGAGACAGTCTTGATGCACTCTTAAGGACTGTTTATCTACTGTGCAATGCATGCAATGAGCAACAGTAAAATAAGGTAAACTATTGATACGGCTGGTCAAGCACCAAAAAAATTAGAGTATTTCTAAAGCTCTGTTTTAGACAGGACTTTCACTCTTTCACATTATTGTGTACCATTCTTGCAATAACCAAGCTCAATAAAGATATTTCCGTACTCCACATTCAGCTGTGATAAAAGGCAAACTCAACAACTCAGGTATACACAACACGAACCTCATGCACATTTCTGCAAAGTGGATAGCTCTGTTAAATGATGATCTGCCATCTCAGCAGCACAATCAGCTGGGCAGTCCATGGAATATTTAACATGTAATTTACAGCTGTCATGTACTATGCCTATTAATAACTTGTCTTTAAAATGCCTAAAACAGAAAAAAATGAGACCATTGTTAACTCCTTAAACCATACCTGAGAAAAACCAGCTAGAGAGAAATTAATACACAGAGAGAGTGAAGAGATGTAAGAATGCATAGAACTTTTACCATTATGCCAAATTTGTCCCACCACTTATGTTGAACTTAAAACAGTTTTCTAATAGTACAATATCATAGTCACAAATATGATGGAATATAAAATTAAAATATATGCTGCTATTTCTGACATTCAAATAAAAGAATACATTGACATTACATATTAAATTTTCTTGTAAACTTTAAATTACTCAGTCCTGCTGTGCAGAATGACATTCAGGTTTTATCAGGTGGCTGTTCTGAAAGAGTTACAATGGCCAAAATTGTCATGATTACCATGTATACCTACTGCCTTATTTTCTGAAAAAGGTTTCATAGAAGGCTGCAAGATCTAGAGTATTTGCACAAGATATTCTCAAATGTTTATATTTCAAGCATAATTCAGTATGTATTATTCATCAGTACTACAGTCAGTGGAGAACTACAGTCAATACAGTGGAGTACTACAGTCAATACATCAGTCGTGGAGAAAGATGCTGCCATTCTTCACACAATGAAGAACTCTGTCAAGATACTCTGTACAAATAGTACATTAGTTGTCATGACTGTCTCTCACTCTCCCTCATGGGGATGGATAAGAGAATCAGAAGAAGGGCAATTATAAGACTCATGACACTTTAATAGGTAAAGCAAAAGCCATGCACGTAAGCAAAGCAAAACAGGAAATTCAATCCATGTTTCACAAGGGCAGGCCAGTGTTCATCCATCGCCAGTAGAGCAGGGCTCCATCACAGGTAACAATGACTTGGGAAGACAAACGCCATCACTGCAATCCCCTTCTTCTTCCCACAGCTTTATTGTTGAGCAATGCTACTTGGTGTGAAAAATCCCTGGGGTCAGTTGTGGTCAGCTATCCTGGCTATGTCTCCTTCCAACTTCTTGTCCACCCCAGTCTACTTGCTATCAGAGCACGAGAAGCTGAAAAGTCCTTGACTCAGTGTGACTACAGCTCAGCAACAATAAAATCATCATTGTGGTATCAACACTAGTCTCATACTAAACTCAAAACATTGATATATCAGCTATTATGAAGGAAAATAACTCTAACTCAGCTGGAACCAGAACATCAGTAAACTAGTACCTGACAGAACATGCACTCTTATCCACAGCACCTTCACTTCTACAGGTACTTTAACTGCAGGAACAGTAACTATATTTACAACACCATATATATATATATATAAATGACATATTAAACATTAAATAAAAACCCCCACCCCTTTATATGAAAGTACTTTGTACTTTTGGCACAGCCTTCAGTCCACACACTTACTATTTGCAGATGATGTATCAAAGTAATACGCTCATACTAAGAGACAAAACGAGTACATAACCATTAAACACAAACGCATCTACCAACACATAATACTGGTGTATTATCACCACCACACACTTTAGTGACTAGGTCAGGTTTAGACAAATAAAAGTTCAATGAAAAGTCTGAAAAACCTGTTTACAATGATCCCAGACACAAGCTGTGCAAGCAATTCACTGACCTATGTAAACTGATTTGGCTTTCAGATAATCTCCCAGTGAATACTATTGCAAAATATATAATCACAGATGGCACCAACTGGCACCCTATCTGCAATCTCAGCAGAAGATAAATAAATACAGAGACTGAATATGCCTTCCCACATCACAGGTGATTCCTTCCAAACAGGTTTAAGGGATTACCACTGAAAGCTGAACCAAGAAAGCTCTGTCACAGCTACCCAAAGTCTCAACCATGCTAAGAAATCACACTGCTCAAAGAAAGCAAATTTAAAAACTTGATGCTTTTAATAAAATACTATAACATTCAGTTCAGACCAGGCTCCATTATAATTGCTACAATTACCATACTGACCATTTCTATTAGCAGTAAACTCACAGGATTTTCTCCTAAAGCACTCTTACTGAGAAACCTACTTAGGATCAAAAGGAATGAAAAGGCTGACAAGCTACAGTAAAAATGTAAGGTAAGTATCAGTTCTATTATTAAAGCATAGTATAGTATATTATTTTATGTACAAAACTTACTGCTATTAATCTGGAATGGAATGAGAGCATTAATATTTACTGCTGACTTTCAGAAATTATGTAGAAGAAGGTATACAACATATGCAATGTCAGGTGTCGGCAAGCAGGAAGATCACTTAGTCAACTCCACAGCTACTAATGTATGTGCAATTAAAATCCAAGACATATTCATCATTAAGATGTAAGATACCACATAGAACACATCAGTCCAAAAATACTGTCTTTAAGATGACAGTATTAAAACAAAGAAATGTGAAATAGAGCAGTGATACCAATGACAAAGGAGACTGTACAGCTGCTTCAGCAATATTGCTTCATTGATCGTTTCTCAGCACTAGAAGCTGTTAAAGGTGGAAAAAATCAGCTAAAGCCTTCCTTGTGTGTCTGGGTTCATTTATTAAAGTACTCTCACTAGCTGCAACAGAAAATTATGCTTTCTCCAAGACATATTTTGGTTTTTTTATAGTATTTCATCCTCATGGTTTATCTTTCAGTTCCTGTGTTTTCACCCTAGGCTTCAGAGAAAGCCTTAAAGAAACCCCAACCAACAACATCTAAACCAAAATACATAAGAAATATTTTAGGGACAAATTGTTGCAGCATTCCTCTCATGCATCAATGTCTTACATGTTCTGGATTTTCCTTTGAAGAGCCCACATTTAACTTAACTATAAAGCTCCAAGCTGAAAAAGACAGTATGATTATGCGAACCAGAAGGCAATGAGAACTGGAGAAATTAACTTTTTAGCAACAGACCATGTTTTTTATTGGTTTTTGTTTGATTTTTTTAAATTGCATTAGTGAATCAGAAACTGGAATCTATTGATTATGTGAACAGCAAAATCTCCAAATATCTTTTGCTGTGATTTATTTATACTCAGTCATGAATACATCCTGTAACTGTCCAACTGCTATATACACTGCCATAGTTCACAATTTCAGATACACTCCCAATCCACTTACATAGATCGAGTACATTTGCAGTCTGGTGTTTGCCATTGCAACAAATTTATAACTGAATTGCTTTTCCACTGTGCATTTAGTTTTCTTTGGAATTATCTTCCACAAAAATGTCTTTTAGGAAAATACTTCTAGGAAAATTAATTATGCTCAGATTAACTGATGATGAAATACTTATCCATGGTTAATGTCTCACCTGCTAGAGCTGTAAGGAGAAACAAAGGCAAATTAAAAAGAAATTAAGATGTCACATCTGCATTTTTTTCCAAAATGCATCACCTTCTGACAGCAGCATAACACTGCTTTACTTTACTTCCAAGACAGTAAAACAGTACTTGTTTAGACAGCTTTCACAGTATGTGGCAACATCTCCTGAGCAATTTCAAAAGGCAAGGGATAACAATATCATATTTTTAATCTGGGCTTTACAAATGCCCTACATTCAGCTTTATTCCAATTCATCTGTACATAGGACAGTGATTTTGGAAGAATACATCCTGTTAGTTCCACTTTCCCAGGCAGATTTTTGGCACCACAACACAGGAGAACCCTTGTCAATTTTCAAGACAGCTGGAAAGCCAGAAGGGAGAAAAAATCTAAGCAAAAGTCTTTGGTATTATTTTAACAGACTAGTCAACTACTATCACATCAGCAATTGTCTTCGCATCAAAAAAGGCCTCTGAGAACCAGTAACACCTTCCAGCTGCTTGCCACCTCTACCTTTGTTCCCAAATGCTGACACCCCAAAATGATTTATCCTGTAGGCAGAAAGCAGAGAAATGGGAACTCCTGAGAGGGAAGGGAGGCACCGAAAACACAGAGGAAGGCAGGACAAAGGAAGACACAGAATGCCCTCGTTCACAGGAAA
The DNA here is from genome assembly GCA_032173965.1 of Sitta carolinensis. NCBI lineage: Eukaryota > Metazoa > Chordata > Aves > Passeriformes > Sittidae > Sitta > Sitta carolinensis. Next base: position 23,863,440 of record CM063313.1, on the reverse strand, counting down.
GGAATGGGGCCATAAACCAGATTCTATTATTGCCACCAACGGTTAGAAGCTGAGCACTGCTCTCCTCCCCACAGGCTGGATGGTGTGAAGGGTCAGCCAACATGAGGAGAAGTGTGTACTTGTGCCTGGGCACAAACACACATGTGTGAGTGGGAGGGAGGGCAGTTAGGGGCAGCAGAGCAGCCACTGTCACCCTCCCACTTCAAGCTTTAACAAACAGCTCTGAGGCAAACGGCAGCTTCACCAGGGGCTATTCCTATGTGGAGAGACTCTTTCTGTCTTGTAACAAGTCGGGTTTAAGATGTTGAGGGTAAAATTCCTAGAAACTGGATTTTTTTTGCCTGTAGTGGATAACCAGAAATCTTTTATTAGCCGGGAGCTGCCATCCTATGTTCAATATGTCCCCTTGCTGCAATCACAACTTCTCTTTTACTGGGGAGCCCTCCAATGGGTACTCAATAGGTACTCAATGGGTCTAACAGAGTAGAGAATCTTCTGGAAACAAAAATTTTGATGAATAATAATTATGTTCTCCAAAACACTCAGGAAAATAATGAATCCTCCTTTTCATGCAATTATTATCGAAACAGCATCTACACCATATGCAAAATAAAACACCAGGTTTCTTGCCTGGTTGCCAACTATACAGTCAATCACCTGCAGTTCAATCAGGTTCTGCTGATGCAATAACACATAGCAGTTAATAGTCATTGTTCTACTGTATTACAGAACACCACAAGCAATCTTCACAGCTACAAGCTAGAACATGAAAAATGATCACAGCAATTACTGGCTTCCTTTCAGTCTTTGCCAGCAATACTTCTGATCCTAACTTACCAGCCCAGCACAATCAAGAGCGTCTTAGAAGATGTGGATGAACTATGCTTTGATTACATAAGTAACAAAAGTAACAGAAACATTCTTACACAGCAATGTGTATCCACTCCCAGATATTTACAGTCCTAAAAGAAAATTACACACTACTACTACTTGCCTGACATGTGGGTACATCATCACGCAAACATTTCCCAGAATGCTTAATAAAAACAGATGATTAACTAAAAAAAAGATAAAGTGGGCAATTTCCTACATACTGATTAAACCCACTCCATGAGTCAGAGGGAGAAATACTGTGAAGAAAGGAACAATGTTATTAAAGCTGGAGTGGCTGCAACTAGCATATGGAATGAAAAACTGAGCAATGGTCCCATGAAACTGTATCTGAGATAAAATCCTTTCATTAACAACTGCCTTAACAGTCTGCCTATATCCTGACCTAACAATGCATGAACATGGATAAAATACTCGAGAAGGACCCAAAGATTATCTTGGATTTTGTTTCTGTAGTATGTTTTATTCAGAAAAATAAAATGGAATGTCACTAACATTTCCCAATTAGCCACTCTTTGTGCACAGCATAAATTTAGGTTTCTGTGAATTACTGTAGGGACCATAAGGTTTCTGTGACCAAAGCAAATCCATGAAAACAACAGGGCCCCTTGCAGGTATGAGCTTCAGCAGTCAGAACCGACTGCAGGACTGGGACCAAGCACATATATTCATTAAAGGATCTGTAATGGTGCCTAAAAATATATCCCTAAGAAAGAGAAACCTTGTTATTAACATAAATAATATTTTCTTCTGGATGAGGTCAGCTGGAGTTTTGTAATTGTGCTCATTTATTCTTCTCGACAGGATGCACACACTCACAGCATCCTGTCCACTTAGTTCTGGCTTGGTGTAAACTTACTATGATGGTGCGACGCTGCTGCTCTGACACCAGGTACTGGGAGCGTGTGCACTTGTCTGGGCACGACACTGCCAGCCCATGCTGTTTTACTTGCAGTTCCTCCAGCGCACAGACACCTGCTGAATTATGGGATCCAAGCTCACCGGAGTGTTACTGAGTGCCTCTGGAGTGACAACTTAACTACCAAAAAATGTGCACCGGTAACCTGTGTCACCTACTTCCTGCCCTTTCCTGAAGGGCCCTAAACAAAAATACACACACACACACAATCCCTCCCTCAAAAACTGGTCCAAGAAACACGACGGGTATGAAGAACACGTCAGCGATGCGAAGGCATCCAGGTGAGCTTTGAACCCTCGCTGCCCGAGGCAACCGGCGGGGAGTCGAGAAGCTCCCGCGCCGGCGGGAAGAGGCTGCAGGTGCCCCGGCGAGGGGCAGCCCGGCTCCCACTACCCCCGCCGCCCGTCTCGCACGAAGCCGACCGGGGTCCCCGACGGGCGGTGCCCCCGGCCCCACCCCACTCCGGAGGCAGCGGAGGCAGCGCGGCCGCCCCGCCGCCCTGCGGTGCCGGCCGTGTGCGCGGAGCTGGGCCAGGGCGCCGCGGACCCTCGCCCGCTGGCGGGAGAGAGTCGCGTCCCGCCGGGAGCGGCTGCTCGGCAGAACCGCCGCGCGGCAAGGAGGGAGGGGAGCGAGGAAGGAGGGAGCGAGGAAAGGAGGCAGCCTGGCGGCCGCGGGCGCCTGACCGGGTCGCGCCCTGGGTCCCCGCCGCGCTCCCCGCAGGGGAGGCGCCGGGGTGCCCTCCCGCTCCGCCGCTGCCCCGGCGGTCGCCGGGCGGCTCTCGTCGGCGCCACAGCCCCGTCCCCTGCCGCCACCTCCACACGGTGCTGTGCCCCGTCCCGCCGCGCCTGTTCCCCGGCCTGTCCCTAAGGTACAGCCCCGGCCCAAGAGGAGCAGCAGCCCGTCCGCTGCTCGGGCAATGAATGGACGCGCAGCCAGCGGTGCTGGTCCTCCCTCCCAACTCCGCACAACTTCAGCGGTGCCGCTGCCTCACCTCCGCCGGGCAGAGGCGGCTCCTCCGCGCTGGGGCTCCGCTCTCGCCGCCGCCGGCCCGCGCCCCGCCGGGCTCACCCTCCTCCGCTCCCGCCGCGACCATGCACCGAGGGAGGAAGAATGAGATCCCGGCGAGGGCCGACCCGGCCACCACCAGCCGGAGGGAGGGAGCCGTGGCGAGGGGCGGGGAGGGAAGGGACGCGGACGCCCTGCCCTGCCCAGGACCGGCCCCCTCATACTGACGTTCCCGCTCCCACACCGTCGGCCGGGGGGCAGCGCCCCGAGCGGGGCCGGGCGGAACCGGGCCAGGGCAAGGAGGCACCGCGGCCATGGGCGGCTGGCGTGCCCGCGTCGCTGTCATAGCTGTGGGGAGAGGCTCTGGAAATAGCCCAAATAACCGGTGCCCCGCCATCCTGGCGTTTGAATAACCAAGGGTTCTCCGTCTGCCCCGTCCGACAGACAGGATGAGAACGGACTGGGCAGCACGATCGGCAGTGTCGGGCCCGGTAGTGCTTGTTGCATTTCGCATCACCATCTGCCCCACCGGACCTAGCCATAGTGGATGCACTGAATGGAAAGCAGGAATGGTAAAGAGCAACTCCTCCTGTCTCCAAAAATTCCTCTTGGTGTAGACCTTCGGAAATACAATTTACATTGCTAGAGAACGTCTAAAAAGTCTACAATGCTTCTGTTTTTGAACTCTTTTCCCTCAGAACAAATAATTTTCCACCGATATCCCTTTAAAATCATATTTAGCACTCTTCCAGTTTCAAAGCATCACTCTGACGACGCAGGCTTTTCCAGAACTTTGTAATTTCTAAAGTATCTTCAGTTGTCTAATGCCAAGCACATACATGTCTACAAGCAGTGACATTCATTTAAAGCATCTGCAGGGAAAATTAAGGTTTAGACTTGGACATGTCTCTGCATGCCTCTGCTGTCCCCCACTGTTGCACCCTTGTGTAGTATGCCGCTCATTGTAAATGGATGACAGGTGTCTAACTTCATACAGCTCATCTCAGTGTCAGCTTCACTTGCTAGATTGGAACTGGCTGTTGCAACAGATAAAACCAGCTGCTGAAGATGGTCAATAAAATAAATCACTGGGTGTCTCAGAGACGTAAATGAAGTGCCACACCAGTGCAAATTAAAACTTTATTTGCTGCAGCTAAACCATCATCCTGGGAAAAAGTAAGGAGTTCTCTTTTCACTGCCACCAGAACGGTATCTTCCACAAACTCTTCATTTACTTGAAGCTATAGCTTTTGACTAAATTATCCTTTTACTGCCATGATGCAGAGGAACCAGTGCAGGCTGATCCTGCTGACTGCTTGGGACTACAAAGTCTTCAACTCTGCAAGAGCACATTACGTCTGTTGGAATGGAACCCAGTTGCTGGAGCTGTGCTTTATTAATTGATTCTGCTGCTCAGAAAACCAAAAGTCAGTAAATATTTTCCAAAGTACATAGGTTGAGGAAGAAAAAACAAATACAAAACGCTAAGAATTATGTTCCTATGGCAGAAACATATGCAACTCTCTACACTTACTGAAAACAGAGTGCTTTCATGTCTGCTTATTGTCCAAACTTTTGTCCTTACATTACTTTTCCTCTTTCTGGACAAGTCATCAAATGAAACGTTCTAAAAAAAAAGTTTTATTAGAGACATTTTTGAATGTTCCCATTAGAGTCTGAAAATTCATTTTCTACAAAATAAGGGTGTCTTTGTAGAGCTGAACTCTCTGTGACCTTTGAGAGCAGCTACGTTAACATACAATAGGAGACAACTCAATAGGTCTGTCCAAAAATAAGCATCTCTTCAAAGAATATTTTAACCCTAGAGACTTCACACACATAGCACACTGACAACATTATTCGATAACACAAATTTAACATAGTAGTCATATTAGTTTTCAAAAAGCTATGAGGCCTATGGCATTCCAGTTTTGGAATGCACTTTGAGATAATGCCCACAATACATAGGTCTGCTACTTTGGGATACATTCTTTCTGAAATAGATAATGCTTCATGCTGCTTCAAAAAGTAGAACCATGATACTACAGAAATAATGTGAAACCAAAAATGTATAAAGTCTCTGTTGCAAATATGCATGTAGAAAACATCAGTTTTCTCACTATTAACTTTTAAAAAGATGTATCTATTAACTCTTAAAAACATGAAGTATGCTAATTGAGTTAAAAAAGCTTACCTAGAATGAAGGTAGTTATTAAAGCATTCCTACTATCTTCATTTATAAAGTCAGCTTTTAAACATAGACACACACGTGTGTCCAAATCACAGATAAGACTCACAGCAATTCACAGATTGGCTATAAAGAGTGATGTTCTGATGGTAGCTGCAGTAGTGGATCCAGTGGCAGCAGCAGCTTTTTCTTCCTCCTCCATTAATTAAAAATTGTTTGCTATTTAAAAATACACAGTAGGAAAAATAGACAGGGCTGCTATCAATTAGTTGGTAATGTGCAGGCTTAGCACTGGATAAAGTAATAACTAATGGGAAAGATGATACCTGATAATAAGCAAATTAAAAAAAGAACTCACAGAACACTGTGAAAAAGTTTTTTAAAAAACTTGTTACTGACTTACAGCACTGTATGTAACACAAAGGGCAACCATAGCTTAGAACATTTTAATTTGGGCTAACAGATAGTCTGATCCCATTGGATCCTGTCTGGTCCACAGCCCATATTGTTAAAGGTACTTTTTAGCATACTATCTGGATACAGAACCTTGTGTGGCAAGCTCAGTGCATCAGGTCATGGGGCTGAACAAGTCTGTGAATTAGAAAAACAGCCACGAGCAGGCAATTTTCACAAGGAGGTAGGAAGCAGCACACTGAAATAACCTAAGGGTTGAGACCCTGGGAGGCCAAGGATTGAGACCCTGGGAGAGCTAAGCACAGCATATAATTTTTTAATTTGAACACTTCTTTATTTGGAATTGGTGTGAGGAACTTGGTATTTCCTTCTATCTAAGAAGTGGGCTTTTAATGCTAACTAATTACTATTTTGGCTTTGATGTGCAGATCTAAACATTTTTATTTAGTTTATCTTAAGACCAACTGCACAAACAAATAACTCATCACCAGAACTTAGCACATACACATTATCCAAACAGGAAACATAGACGTCAAACAAGCATGCTTTGGATTAAGTAATATAGGAGATGAAAAAGACGATATAATGTTTTTTCCTCTTGCTCATAGATCTTTCCAAGTATTAATTTCATAGGCATTAATTTGTTTAGACAGTTTTTCCTCCCTAAATATTGGTTTACTTACAACCCCAGATAGTAATAACTGATCTCATTTTGATTGATCAATTTACATTCTCCATGGACTGTTAGACTGAAGGATTATTTCACCCTGAGATTTCCTGAAGTTCACCTGAACAAATACAGCCTTGGATGTGGTCCAGAAAACATTCTCTGAAGTTTGTAAGAATAGAATATAGACAGGGCAGACAAAACAGGATAGCAGAAAGTACAGCTAAAGAGACTATGACATCCAAATAACTAGCAAATAAGATACAGGTTGGAAGGAAGAACAGACGCTATTTGGCTCAAAATTATGTTCTCACTTTGCCTGTGAATAGTCGCTGGAAACTATCATAAATATTGGAGAAGATACAAAAATTTCTATATAGAGCCTACAAAAAGCTAAAAAATAACAAAGTTAATATGTGTGCATACTGCAATTAATAGTTTGACTAAAGAGCAAATCAATCTCAAGTCTTTAAGCTCCAGATATATTCATACTAGATATGTTCTCTCATTGCACTTACTTTTCTGTTGCTTTTTGTTGTTGGTATTTTGGTTTTATTTTTTAAGTGGCTGCTGTTCCAAAATCTTTTCATTGTGGAGGAATGGAATAAGTTTTAATATTCTATTAAAATGAATGATCTGACCACAGAAACACACAGGGAAGAATTTTTTTGAGTAAAATAATGTTAAAGAAAATGCTGCGTTTGGAACTTGCACTAAGAACTCCAAGGGAAATGGAAAAAGAGGAGTTAAGGAGGCAGAAGATGGTGGGAATATATAAAAGGGAGTCATCAGCTCTGGAAGAGTGAGGAAATTGATTTGGGACATGGGTGTTATTTTATTGTGGGTTTTTTGTTCTTCTACCCAAAAGAAATGAAAGATGTAAAACATCAGCTGAAATAAATCTTCAAGAGAATGTGTCTTTCTTTCTCAAATAACACTTGTTTTAGTTTGCAGCTTCAGAAATTTCAGGTTTTGTAAGCACTAAGCTATGACATTTAATTTTTCAGTAGTTCATCAACCTAAGTTCATCAATTATATGATGTTACAGAAAATAATTTGCTCTCTCTACTGTATAGTGAGTGACAGTAGGGACAAAAAAAATACATTTGAATAATGGGGAAACCCATCTGTTCATACTGGAGACTTCAGAAGCAAATGAGAAATGAGAAGGTAAAAAGGTCATTTAAAATTAGCAACTTATGTTGTAGAAAATAACAAAGGAGCAAGAGCATCCAGAGTGGATAACAGCAATACTATATTTGAATACTATATTATTTGAATACTAAATATGAATTGACAGATTTCAGAGGAAAGGAATTTTCTATCTCAGGTCAAAAATAAAGTTTATATGAGAATTGTAGCCATAGATAAAGAAAATTACTTTCTCAAAACTGTTATATACAGAATCAATGTACAAAATCTAAACTCACCTGCATGTGATGACTTAGGGAAAGATCAGTGCTGAGTAGCAGAAAGCATGGAGATGTCTTCAGAGAGAAAGGAAATAGGAAGAAGGTTTGGAAGGAAAGACTGGGAGCTGTCTTAAATCATACATAATTTGAATTGATTACTTAACTTCAATATATCCAGAGACATATCTTGAGATTTTCATCTCTACTGGAGAATGAAGTCAAGGGTGGCTCAGGAAAGCTAGTTTAATAACCTATTTATGAAGAATAAGTGAAAGGGACAAAGGACAGGGCTGCTTAAGTTTCTGTGGGAAAGCAATGAAGAAAGAACTCCTCCAGACATACAGACCAATGCAAGGCAGCAGCAGGCATTCATCAAAATAAAAACAAATTGAAAAAATAAAGTCAGTTAAAACAGTGTCTCAGAGTCGAGTCTGAGACCTTTAAAAAGAAAGCCACATGAGAAGAGACAAAAGCCTGCGTTGGGTGTCCAGAGATATCTGTTGACCCTGGCTGAGTATTCTGAGGTCTCACATTCCATCTCTGTACCAAGCTTGGTGTTTTGGGGACACTAATTGTTAAACTAATTTGGGACTCTGCCAGTATAGTACAATAGAAGAATCTACCACTGTGTTTTAAGAATGCTTTAATTGAATGCAGACACTCAGTCTCACTGAAGGGATCCAGATTTATCACTGTGTCTAATCTCTATTTTTGAAACACATATTACTGTAACTAGTATGTAAAGAAAAGCTGTCTAGCCAAATTAATGCTGACTGACACAACAGCAGTAACAGCTGTTTTATCTCCTTTCCCATAGTTTGGCACTATAGGACAGAGAATATTTTAAAGTGCACTTTGATGCAGTAATTAATGGGAATTTAAATTAACAGTATCCTTTCAACTCTACAAACCAAGACATCCATTAAGTATAAATAATTAAAAAGGCTGGGTTTTAAATAAGATATTCACCTATTGAAATTCCCACAGTAATAACCAGATATGCTAATCTTACTCTCTTCAAAAGTCCTCAGGAGTGCTAAGAGAAAACATACACATTCAAATGACTGAGCAGGCTACTATGCATAAAACATTTGAAATTACTCTATCAACTCTTATATCCAATTGAAAAAAACCAGCTCTGATACCTTCTTCTACTACTAACTTATTCACCCATAAAGGAGGCATTTTCTAGGACTTTTTCCAAAATATCCTACAGTTCTACTGGGTGTGTTACAAATTATAAAAGGAAATAGCCTAGTGCTATTTGTAGGAATTATATATCTCAAAAATGTTTAATGTTTCATTCATCAGAGTAAACATCATTAGAGATAAATCTCAAAGACTGTAACATTGCCAAGTTTTTCAAAGCAATTTAAAACTTGAAGATTGCTTAAGAATTTGGAAGATTCACCCAAACTATCCAAAGAAACTCACTGAAACAGTCTTGTTACTCCATATTCCCACTTCTATAATAACTGCTTGAAACATTTTTCAAAATTAAAATCGGCATTCTCGGAATTCTGACTTAGGAACAATTCAGCCATGATTACACATCAGTTTCCTAGGCATCGCAGCGTGTCAGTGAGAACCAGAGCAGCACAAATCAGAGTGGTTATAGACACCCACTACTCCCACTGGCAGTTTGTGCTGGTTTTGAGCTAATTTCCTTACATTCCCCACATTCAAGGATAGGAAGTGGATTCCTAACATATTTTATGCTTATCTGGATGCTCAGGATTTTACACACTGATCATGGCACTGGCAGGATCCAAAAGAAGGAACAAACAATAACACAGATTGTTTTTTGTTGGATTCCCCTTTGTTTTGGTCTGGTTTCGGTTTTGTTGGATTCCCCTTTGCTTTGTTTATCATTTCCACACCTTGCACACTGACAAAACTGTCCTTACAGAATTTATAATTATGGCCTCCAGCCCAGGAGTTTGTGTTAGTAGTTTATCCTTGTCATCTTGTTGGCCATCTGTAATACAGTATTTTAGGATGCTTTTGAAATCTTTTCCCTGTCTTCTTTCATGTGGCTCTAGTTTCACTGTTTTCCTTTCCTGATCCTATCACCAATGTAGTGAAAATCTTCCTACTTCTATTACAGATATTATGAAGTCTCAAAATAACATCTGTCTCCAAAATAGGTTAAATGGGCTGTCTGTTTCCAGACAGTGTAAAAGAAGGATGGAATTCTCAGGGTAAACCATGTTGTCTTGTATCACACTTTCAACCTTGATCATTGTTTCTCCCTGAGAAGCTTTTACTTTCTGTTTTGAGGCTTATTGATTGTAAAGCCAAATTGGAAACCATGCAATCTATCACTTTTGCCAGTGCTATATATTTTGGTTTATCCATAACTCTTAAAATAAACTAAAAACAAAAACAAAATACAAAAGGAGTTGTTCTATTTTTAAATTTAAGCTTCGTGAGAAGTAACTCTTTTTCTATCTGCCTGGACTTTGCCACAAGCTATTCGAATACACTTTAAATTAAAAAAGCCCATAACCTTTGGACAGCATATTGTACAGCAACATCTTCATTAGGATAATGTATTTAATTTTTCCAGAATCTAGTTAGTACATTGTATACAATTTAAACAGAAAAAAAGTAATAACCTGGAGTCAGTTTTAGCTATAGAATACCTGAAATACCCATCAAATATGAACCTAAAATTATAATCTTACTAGTCAGACATACTCTCTATGAAAAAAAGCCTCCAACATCATTAACACATCCTGTGGGGCTACATCGTGTTTATGTTTATGGACTCACAAGAGCACTAATCTGACATGTGACTGATTAAAAAGATTCAGATGTCCTAAAAAGCCTGGAGGCACACAACATCATGTCTCTTCCAAAGAACAACAGATATGCATGTACATTCTGACAATAATTTGGAGACAGTCTTTTAATGTGGAGGATCACATATAGTCTACATAACCTGGGGAAATCTGGATCTTGCTAAAAGAAAAGATTTGTGAATTGGAAAAATGCTTTTTAAGGTTGAAGCATGTATTTTTGATATGGCCTGCGTACTGTACTGATTGACACCAGTAGGCTTTTCTTTGTCAGTCACTAATCATAATTATGTAGTAACAATTACAATGTAGCAATTTCCTTATAAATGGGCAAACTGTGGAGTGTTATAATGTTAACTTCCTCAGCACAAGGCCATGTGTTCTGAATTTCAGCAGAAAAAATAATGGAACATTATTTTAAAGAGGTTTAACCACAATTCTTAAAAAACTCCCAACATTTTTGAAATCAGATTTCATTGCTCATTGCAGCACATAATACTTAAGTGAGCCTTAATATTAGATGCTTCAAAGAATATATACACTGAATAAACAATGACGAGTGAGCCACTACTGGCTTAAAACCAGGAAAAAAACTTGCTAATTTTACCCTACTTAGAAGAAAACATAGAACCTCAGAGCTTGTTCAGAACTCAGAAAGGAATCTATTAAGAAACCCCAAATTTATGTCAGCACACTAACAATTGCTCCGGTATCTGAAGCTCTTAATTACACAGTAATGAAATTATTTTTTCAATATGACTGTAAAGCCAAACAAATGCAATAGACATTTTCTTTTTACAAAACCCACCGAGGTGTTTTCAGAAAGATCATAACTCTGCATGAAGATTCTCAAAAATATTGTGCCTTTTCATTATAAAATGTCACTTCTGTAAAGTAATACTCTGACTTTGTATTTCAGCTTAGTAATAGCTTGTATGTATTATTAAGCCACAAGTTCATCTAGTATTTTGGCTTTAAATTCCATGTAATGGAGCTTACAAGGTTTCATCAGTAAAGACACATGTTGACCGCAAGTGGCTAAAAAACACTTTAAAAATAAATTTAATGACAGAGAGAACCCTGCTGAAGGAGCCTAATAATCAGGATTTATGGTATTTTCCTGTAGGAAGAATTGTCTTTCTCCAATTATTCACTGAAACCTGAATCAATCACTTTGTTTGATATAGTATCTCTATATCAACTTTAAAAGAATGTGAAAATCAGTCCCAGTATAAATAGACAAGATCTATTTAGGAGCTTTTGCTAAAAAGGCTTTTGGTAGAGGTTGAGGATTCTGGACAGCAGGATCCCTAATTTCTTTAGGGATCCAGCCCTATGCTGAAACATGTATTTCTCACTAGTCTTAGCTTTCCTTTAAATTAAAGACTGGTATTTTCATAACAATTCCTTTCACCTTATTGCTCATTTACCCTTTAGGTGCATATCTGCATGTTAGCATGACAGATTCACTGGAATCTCTAACTCAGGAAGGATCTGCTGGTTTTATTGCAAAAACCCAGAATTTGGATCTCTGTCTTTAAATGGGTTAATGGCCCTCATGGAAAATTATATTTCTTTTTCACAGCTCTTAAAGTTATCTACACTGCACCTTCTCACTACAGTGTGTGTAAATTTCTCTTCTATGCCTTTGGTTTGTGTATGTTCAGAGATAACATACATCATTCATCTTCTGATGCATCATTTGCCTTGTCCCTCTGCAAAATAATCAAATAATCTTACTCCCTGCTAATGGTCACTTCTGACTGCAGCATAAAACTTGTTTCCACAGTATCTATCCTTCTTAAAGACAGATGCCTTGGATCACACACTCAGAAGCACAACAGCAGCCTTTTATTTCCCGAAGATTCTCTCACACACTAAGTTACACTTCATCTTTAACTATGTTGTGTGTAAGTAGGAAACTTTAAATTGCATTTTTATGCTTTCTCTCTGATAGAATTAAATCAGCTGTTTAAGAAGGGATGAATGACCTCTATTAAAACACAAATGAAAATAATTAGTTGGAGAACATAACATTAATGAGACACTACAGTGATTAGTCCTAGGAATTCATGCTTTCCTTATTTGAAAGGATATGATGGAATCAAAACAATAGCTTGGAAACAAACTATTTGCATTTAGATGAAGATGATACTGATATTGAAAGGACATTACAAATATTGAGAATAATAAGAAAAATAAATAAGAGCTGAGAATTAAAATACCACAACTGATTAAAAGTAAACATTGTTGACAATGATAATTATAAGACTACTTAAGAGAAGAGGAAAGAGAAAGGAAGAAATTAATTATGGAGAAAAATAAGGCACATATTGACCAAGAGTATTACGTAGTTATTAGTGCATGCTTTTCCTGCAGTAGCAAAATATCCATAAAGAGGTATTGAATTATGAAAATTCTGACTTCCAAATCTGAAATAATAGAAATTGCTACTTCAGTGTATAACATATTCCTGAGCTATTGCCTACATGTTAGAGCATGGTATCATAGCCAAATTAAATAATTATTCAGTACATCAACAGCAGTTCACAAAATAATACTAAATACACAAAATATAAATGGTGGCCACCATGCAGTAATAAGGCTGTCTAACTATCCCACAGAAGCCTTGAAAAGATGGGGTTTTGCTAGTTGAGTATATTATAACAAAACTAAAATTTCAACTAGTACTGTTTCTCTTAAGATTTTTTTATTCTAGCCTTTTCTTATATGGTATGCAGGGGACAGTTACACAAGAAATTGGTGGGTACATTTGCAAAGTCACTGAATGACAAGTAAGCACAGGTCATATCTCTACATCAAAATTAATTCAGCTGATGATCATTCCTGGGAGGCACATTTCATTATGAATTGTTGCAATAATTGGAGCACTTGGAGAAAATCCTAAAGGAGAAAGTTGTTAAGTCTAATTTAGTAAACTAAGAAGAATTTCACCTCTGTTTCAACGGAGTGATGCATCATGTTCTGTCAGGGAATTCACAGCATGTACAGGACACAATACATAGTCATAGTGCTGCAGGAAGGAAAGGTGCAAGGTCATTAAGAAATGGTTCCATGAAGCAGTTTCTGACCAAGTTCTGACACTGAAAATTAGATTGAAGTCACTATTAATACGCAGAGTATATATTCTGGTCTAAAAACAGCAAACAAAAAACACCAGCATTGTATGCCAAGGTGCTCATGGTTTTCCAGTGATGTAACAGTACAAACTTAATAAAACCCAAAGCTGAGGGTATATCAGGAGCTTTTATGTGCGTACTCTACTTACTGTGTGTATGCCAGTCTTCTGGATTCACACTTTTGGAACAGTCACTGTTTCTAACAAGTTAAGATTCTTGTGGTTTTGGCTATCTGATTTCAATCAAAATATATGACTCAGAGCCAAATCATGGTATTTTTTAAAGTGATTGTAGGCCAAGTGGTCTTCAGGAAGCACAGAGTACATGCAGTTAAAACAAATAAGAAGCACCTTTTTATCTCTCATCTGACACATCATTTAAAGAATGATAGTGGCCCTGAACCTACATTAGTGCCATTCTAAACATAATAACTGATTCAATCTCTCTTTAAAACACAACCAAAGAGGAAACAGCATTTTATTCTTGATAGTCTGTTCATAAAAACTGAAATCCAGTGAATAAATATTTCACGAGTCATGGGTCTATTAGATAATTTAAATGACAGGTATCTTACTTTTCTCATGTAAATACAGAGAAAGAAGAAATGTGGAGTAACCCACAAGAGTAAAAATCAAGTGGTTTTACCCTTATACTTGGGAAAACCATATTACCAGAGAAGTGGATGGTCTGTACCAGAATTTGAACAAATTATAACCATGGCTTGAGGCACAGATCCAAAAACTGAATAAATGTAAGGAGGTTACACATTTAGGCATGTAGTGAATTATCTGCAATGTCCTTAGCCCCAAAAATTACTTTTCAGTGGAAATATACTATTTCTCTATATTTATGTGTCTAACATCATCCAGAACTGCACTAAAAAACTCCATACCAGAGACAGCAAAGAATGCATAAATTAATGACCCTTAGACTTGTAAATCAATGGAGAAACTTGGTATCAACCTCAGCAACAGTACATTCTGTCAACTCATCTGAAGTTGCCAATATCATCACATTTACGATAAGATACAATTATGGCTGTAAGATTCCCAGAGTCCTGCCAGATTCCTCAAGGGTATTAGCATTTGTCTGATTGCAATACACAACAAAGACATTGTTAAAATATCAGTGCATCAATCAGGAGGAATTTGGAGACTTTGAAGTTTAAAAAAATAAAACAACACTGTGGGAAAGAGAAGCAGCTACAAGCTAGGTGCAATAATGTTTGTCATGTTTAGTTAAATGACACACTGTTGAATAAGAGTTTTCTTCATAATTTGTCAAAAACATATGTAGAAATAACTTTTCTTTTAAAAAGAAATTTATTAATATCAATAGATTTTTGAAAGTACTTCAGCTTTATGTAATTTTTTTCCCACAAGGAAGAACTAACAAAATAGAATGGAACATGAATCACCATTAATCTCGAGTCTCAGGCTTCTAATTAACAGAGTGCAGAGCCTGAGACTGCACTTCCTTAACACTGTTGCCAGTGTTCCTTCCTCTCAGCAGCTAATTTCAAAATGGTGTGCAGAAAGTCTGAGGTGTTGGGGCTATGAAGAACAGTGTGTAGTAAACATAATAAATGCTTTCTCTTCTAAATCCCTCTCTGCTTTGTAGGGAATGCATAAACTCCAGATGTAAGCAATTCAGTAAGAGTGACAATGAAAAATACCCACATCATATCCTAGGAGCACAAAATAATTGTGCTGGAATTTATTGTTGCAACCCCCTTACCATAAACATATGGAAATATACAGGCTTCTATTTTTCTAATTTACTTTAATAGTTTCTGACACTGTTTGGATCCAAGCTAAAAGTCATATATCAGAGGTGTCAGCTATAGGGATGTACTCAAACTCAAAGTGCAGAATTCACCAAAACCTTGCTATTATTTACCCAGAAATTTGTACTAGCTGCAGGAGTGGACTTCTCAGAATTTCTTCTGAAAGTCCAGCAAATATCACAGTTTTAAGAAATGTTCCAAAAATACTTATCTCTTTAAAAGGATCTTTAACAGACTAGTCACAGAATTACTAAAGGATGTTCAATATATACAGATAAAGCACACATATTGAAAGCACAGAGAAGAGCAACCAGAAATTTCCTAACTGCCCTCCTTACTACATTTCTTTCTACTACAAACAAGCCTTATGGAAGTTTATACAGTTCCAACTGAGTTTGCAGTTTGTATCATGCTTGAAAATAATCTGATTTTTTTTCAAACAGCACTGAATCTTCCAATGAAGTCAGAGGGCATGCTGACACCAGCATGAACTTGAACAAATCCTTAATGAGAACAAGCAGCCTAAAAACTAGATAATTTTCCTAGTCCAGCCAGAGTCCAGAGACTTTGCAATAGCTATTGTAAAAATACATATCCATCACAGAAAAATAAAGAGAGATTATAGCAGCAAGTAAAACTGTGTGTCATTTTTTCTATCAGGTGTCTTGCAACCATATTCTACATCTGATGCAGCGATGGTCACTGGATGAGCAGGCTAATGCACTATTAGGACAGAAGTGTGCTTGAACAAACAGACTGTGCTTACAGAAAAATTGTGTTTTAAAACTGTACAGCTGCCCTTAACCATAACCATACCATTGCCAGAGAAATAACGAGACTTTCAGAAAGAAATTACAGCCTGACTAGAATTGAGTTACTCACTCTGAGCATGAAAAGATCCAATTGTTACCACTGCATACATTTGCAGAAGCATGCCACCACCACATGCTTGCTAGAGACCAGATATTAAAAAATAGAAAAAAGGGACTAGTATCTTTCTAATCACTGTGTACTTATTGGTATGAACTACCATAGCTCTGTTGGCTACAGTCAGTCTGTATCAGTCTCCTAATATGAAGATCTTGGCTTTTCTATGACTTTTTAATCCTCATGAGTTTGGAACAATAGGGCTCAAATCAGAAAAAAGCAAAAACATGAATTCTCAGTGAAACGTGCATAACTAGACAATGTGATGAGAGCAGGAACTGACAAGAGAAAGGCCAAGTCATGAAGCTTTCAGTTTGTACATGCCAACAAATCATTAAATGTGCATGAGGATTTACAGATGCTACATGATCTGAAAATCTGTTCTGCCTTTAAGTTTTTGGTTTACTGCCTTTGAGAGAAGAGGAATGAAGAGTATCAGATTACAAAGTGGAATTCCTACTGCTGACCAGAAAACATTGGATTTCCTTGTTCAGACCCTAAGGGAAAGAACAGTAGCCACTGTTACAGCTTTTGGAAGTTGATTTCTAAGCAGTAATGTAAATTTAAATACTGGCCTATTTAAAATATACAGAAATATACCAGATTTACTGGGCTCTCTGTCTCTATGGGATTTACTATGGGTCTACCAAAAGAAAATACTATCTTAAAACATATTTCTTTATTGGGTTTATAGGAGCAATTTATTATTTCTTTAAAAACTTTCATTTCCAGGTTTTCGAGCAGAAGGATGAGAAAACAGAGATCATAGCATTTTCATTGCTGTGAATTTTATTAATGATAGCTCCTAAGGTCTGTTTTGCTGGTCTGTTTAGAGACTGAAGTTCAATGAATAAATGTATGCTTGGTAGCTTTCTCTGGAGTCATATCCAGATAACATTTATTTTAAAGATAAACACACAATGAGAAAAACTAAAACAACATTAAGCAAGAATAGAATATTTGTAATATGCATAGATCTAAAAACTGAGAGTTATTAGCTGAGTTTCTCCTCTTCCAGCAGTGATATAGAATAACAGTTGTCATCATATTTTCAGATTAGTGTTCAAAATAAGCCATGATTCCACTGTAAATATAGCTTAATCAGTGAGCAATATTAAGAGTTTTCCCTGAACCAAAACAATTATTCCAGTTTATATGATAAACAGGAGTACTTAAGTCTGCTTTACAGCTCAACTGGGTCAGTTTATAAAACAAACTGGAACCATGACTGCACTCAGGCTGAGTGATCAACACACCAAACAAAACAACAAGCACAGCCCTATCTGTATTTTTCACAATACCCTCTACTCTCCATATCTTCACATGGGCAACTAAGACACATGGATGTTAACTAATCATTAATTAATTCAGAATCTTCTGACTGCAGATCATGGGCAAAGACCTCTCATGAGCACTGCATTCACTTGTAGCTATGGCCTTGAGTGGAATTATTCTGACTTTTCCTTTGATGATAAAGATCTGTGGAGATATCAGATTCTGCAACAGGAGTCAAAGGAAATGGTGCTCTAAGTGCACTGCAGTTGTGTGTGCATTTGGGGCTGACAGTCATGAACCTAAGCAATGCCAGATCTCTGTTATATCTAGATTTTTGATGATTATCAGTGTATTATAGTCACTTATTACCTGGATAATATTTAGGATGAAACCAAGTGTTCCTAAATATTTTCTTGTTTTCTCATGCATCAGCAGTACATTTATGACAAGCACAATGAAAATAAACTATAGATAAAACCAGCCTTCACATTTAAAAAGTGGCCATTACTTTATTTGAACATGTCATCAAAAAAATGTCATTAAATAATATTACATAAAAGTATGGATGGTGGCTGTTGTTAAAAAAGTCTGCTTTTTCTCACAGCTTATGATGCTTACACTGCTGTAGACTGAAAAGAATTGCTGTTAAACAGTGTTGTGATAACAGGATCTCAGTATCCTTGCTGCTTCTGAAAAAAATAGATACTAAGTAATTTAATATTGGTATTTAGAACTACAGACTCAAAATATAAAATTTAGAAGTACAACAAACTTAGACAATGTAGAAGCTTGCTTTGTTTGCATTTGGGGTTTGGATTAGGTCCACATATTTAATGCATATTTTGTCACAAGTTAAATCTAAAATGCATAACTCACTGCATAGTACAAAAATCCTCAATAGTATTTGTGGGTTAATAGTTATACTTGCTTCTTAACACTACATTCAGTCTTTATAGCCAGGAAGACGGATTCTTGCAATTGAATTTAAGGCTACAAATAGAATAAACATTTGCACAGAGACTCTTATTTTTGTAAGAAACTTCCCTCCATTTTATAGTGTTGGAATAATAATTTTTTTTAAAATTCCTTTTAAAATTTCTTTTCCATATACCATGGCCTTTTCTTTATCAGAAAGTAAATACAGAAAAAGGTGAATTCTAAAAACTTCTCCACATAAAGCAATGTACATTAAGTTCTTGTGAACTGCAGGCAGAAATAATTACCAAAAAATCCTGTTGTTAATAAGCAATTATAACTCAAAGGAATTTCAGACATCTTATACCTGCTGCCTCTAAGAGACAATCTCTCAATCATTCACATTCCTAAATGTTTCTTCACAGTGGGCTACTTTCTAAGGCAAATATAAACAGAAATGCAATTGTTCTATATTATTCCCTCCTACATTTTTCAAAATACAGCTGGGGTATTTTCATAAGTCTCCTTTGATATTATAAATATGTCTATTTTTTACTCAGACAAAGGATATGCCATTTCAGCTGTTCTGGAATTTTTTTCTAATGCTGAATTTATTGCAAAAGAAAATTGTCAGTAAATTCCTAGCCATGATTCTCCACTATATTAGTTTTGGATCTTTACTTAGAAGCAGAATGATGGTAATGTATATGTTGCTCTTATCCAGTTGTTTAATATACCATGACTGTGCTCTCTTCATTATAGAGTAAAGTCAAAACAGAACTGAAAAGGCAGGAGAATGACTTTGTTTCTAAAACATGTCACTGCTGGGCCTGCGGGGAATGACTAGACCAGACTAATAGCCACTTTGGGATTATTTCAGACAGTGCTTTATCCATCAAGTATGACTTGTAAAACAGAGTATTTGAAAACAAAGCAAAAAGGATAAGAATTAAAGTGAAAATTCAGTACATCTATAGGGGCCACCTACAGGGCAACAGTGCATTTATGGCTCTTGTGCTGGCAGTTGCAGTGTTCACAGCCATTACAAAAAGGCTCCTCTTGCCACATATGCAAGGGAAGAGGGGAAAAAATTATCATACTCCAGGAATTGACTATTTTCCTGGACAACTGCACACTGATGAGCGACATCAATAAAACTATTTGGAATCACAGAATTACCCTGACTGTAATCTATAGATTAAAAACGCCATAATGATTTGTTACTGTGAGTTAAGTACAGTTGAGCTGGAACTGAGAGTATGTTTGCTAGAAGTTAAGTCCACCCTCTGACTCAATGCTCTCAACATTCATCTTTTCATCATCCAGACAGACTCATTAAAGTTTTTTCCCAGTGAAGCAGCATAAATGTGAAGGGTAAACCTAGGCTAAGATGTTATTGAATAAGCCATTTCTGAGTTTTCTATCCAATAAAAATCCATGACTCCTACTTCATGAGTGTGCTTGGAGAGTGTACACAATCAAGAAAGACTTCAACATCCCTGGTTAATAGGGCCATAGAGTGATGTTTCTGGCAGATTTGCAGGTCCCATGAAATGATTTGGGCAGGCCACAGATGTCCTGATCAAAGTTTTCCATTCATTACCACGGGCTCTGTGCCCAAAATTACTCAATAAGCATTGCTGAATACCAAACACAGCTTACTTTGTTTGTACGTGTATTCACTGTGTTCCGACTCCTTGTTTCCTTGAAGAAATAGCTAGAATGCATAGTTGAAAAGAAAGACAGGGCTTTTTATTTTTATCACTGTCCTGAATGCCAAAATCTGGCAGCTCAGAACTGTGGCTTTGGTGCAGTACCTTGTTGTGGCTTTTGAAGATTCATTCAAATAAACACTGCATTCCTTAGATCCAAATCTGGCTATTTGGACTATACTTTTTTTCTAACTATAGTCCTGCAGACAAAATATAACTGCCTTTACTGCTGTTGAGTTTAGCCAGGATTAGGAGATCAACATCTGGTAACTGCTTTGATGATGGCAGCCAGTAGTCACTTCTTTGAAAATCAGCAGTAGATATATCGCCAACCTTTCCAGTATCTCTGCACTCCACCCCATAAAACCAACACTCTCAGGAGGGAACACTAACACAACAATAAGTACTGCATCATCCTCTTTGCCTCTGCTAACCATAGAGTGCAATTATCACAAGGGCCGTCACTAATCCTGTCCATGGTTGGATGGCTGTCACATTCTGACTGCTTTGTGACAACAGTTTTTATTGTTCCTTGCAGCAGTTCTTCTCCATGTAGATGAGCTCATACATGAATTGTAAGGCACTGGAAGAAGACACAAGAGCACTGGATTCAGAAGCAGCAGCTTGGGACCCCAGGCAATTCTTTACACTGTATATTCAACCAGGATCTTCCCACATAATAACCCAGCTTGAAACAAAATTGAGACCACTGCCTGCAGCTGACAAAGACACTAAGCTGAATGAGTTAAAACATTCAGCTGGAAACCTGCTGCCAGAAATACTGCTTTACCTCCTCAAACTTGGAATTGGCAGGGATTTTTTCCCCTTCTTAAAAGCACTACTTCCTCATTACAAACCTCAGCTTGTTTCTAGTTAGAGAGACATGAAACCTATGGGTCTGCTTGGGGTGGGACTCCAAAGGGACTGCCAAGGGAATGGCTAGAGAAATGGTCATCTGACCCCTCTATCATGCCAGAGCTAAGGTTAATGTTATGAGAGACACACAGCCTCTGAGTCCAGCTGGAGTGGGGCCTGTGGTGGGCTGCCAAAGGAGCAGGTAGGCAGGAAAACAAATTCTCCCTTAATAACTTCTACATCTTAGAAATGGTTTGGTGTTCCTACATTTAGGAAAGTCCTAATCTGTGGTTAGATTCTGGATTCCCTGGTAGTGTTTGACATTATATGTTTTTTTTATGTATCAAGCGATCTTCTATCTTGACTTTAAATGTTTTGTGTTTCAGTTGCCTCTTTGTCATTTGGGTGTCCCTGGCTCTAGGATTACAAACATGGCTACACATATGGACTGCAGGTCCTTGTGTGCCAAACTCCATCACACATGGATAGGAGCCCTATCAGTGGCTCTATCACCATTAGCCCTTCCATCAGGACCCTTTGGTAAGTCTGCAATAGGGTGGCACAGGTTTAACAGGATTCTCTGTGTAACTTCATGCTCATTTACTCTTTGTTAAAGCATGGAACAGTTTTTGGGTATATTGCTAGTACTCTTTCTACCATTAAACCACTTTGTCAGAAAGTAAGATGAGAGGCAAATTCACAGAGGCCAACAAGGAACGGTAGTGAAGCTTCAAATCCAAACAGACCACCAGTGTTTAAACTTGGGGTTCTTCTGTCCAGAGATTCTGAAGAGGATTAAACTCAGATCTTTATCCAAGACCCATTTATCAACTTTAGGAAAGCTGGACAAACTATTTTCAGGCTGAATATAGAGCCTTTGACTCAAAGAAATGATCCAGATCTTTTGTTTTGCTTATAAAATCATCTACTACTTGACTGTGTACATCTTTTTCACAAGTAAGCAATGCAAAATGAGTAGCCAGTGTCAGCATTCTTCCTAAATCTGGTTACTTTTCTGAAGCTTAAATAATTTCTAAAGCATAAAGATTAAGATTTTTGAATTCATAATGCTCAGATGTTTGCTAGATTAAGAATGAATCTTAAATTGGAAAGGGATGAAATGAAGTTTTATTTAGAGTTCAAAATACTTGCATTTTTGAATGTTACTCAAGTAACCACAAAACATATAAAGAATTCTCTATTTCCCAATTTGAAACAACTTAACAGTATACAACTCTTTGCAGATGTCAATCTAAATGTGTCAGACAGATTTTCTTTTTCCTAACATAGTTCAATTAAAATATTTTATGAAGGACCACCCATGGAAATTAATTAGGAAAAAAATTATGTCTACTGTAGCTGAGAAAATAATGAAACTTTGGATTTTAAAATGCAACAAGAGGTAACAGAGGGTGAATTGAATACCTGTGTGAAACAATGATATGTCACAGTTGCTTCCTAGTAAATTAAATATATAAATTAGAGTAACAGCAAGACATTAAAATGCAGATTGCAGGACATAGAGAAAAGAGAACACATAACAACTGTGCTTATCTCTGAAATTAAAATTAGAAATGTTTTAATATTTTCTAACTTTAGCCAAGAAGCTGACATTGATGGGAATCACTGTCATGAATTATTTGAGCTTTTACAATATAGGTGATTTTTTTTCTTTTCCATGGAAATAGGTATTAGCATTAAAAATATCATTAACAGAAGTTTCTGTTTGTGTGGGTAAGACAACATCTTTCCTCATGTAATACAAGTGCTGAATGCTGGAGGACACATGGGAATGTAGGGCAGAAATTTCACCCACCCCCAAGTCCTGTCCCTTGTTATTTTGACAAACATATTTTGTAGCACCTACTATAAAATATTATATGCAATATTACTGAGAACAGTTAGGTTTCTAATCTTTCATGTCTGCATGTGTATATAGGGTACTAGATAAATATGCACTACAGAAAAAGAGTGAGGAAAACAAATTTCTCAGATCTATTTGCCTTACATACTGGGGAATGGCTGACAATGTCTCCATTTGCATTTGATTGAACAAATAAACAATACCAAAACATTCTGGATGAATAAGAACTAATGCTTTTTGGATGATTTATCTCAAAAAGAGATTTGAAGGACAACATGTATCATTACGACACATACAAAAATAGTAAATCTAAAGGTCACAAAAGGTAATTTAACACTATTCCCTTTCAGAATCCCATACTTGAAACCATGTTACTAACTGTATGCTACAATTAGAATATGGAACATACAACTGTACTAAACAGGTAAGTTATAAACTAAAATAAATCATTTTATCTGTATAAATTAAACTGACTGCAACAGTAAGAAAAGGGAACTGTAATTAAGGTTTTTCTGGAGCTACTGAAAGAAGATGCAAGCTTTGTCAACATGATGCAATAGCTTATAAAAAGGTTTTGTTGCTTTCATTTTCCCTCCCTTGATATGGTCAGCAAATAACAGAGCCTGAGCCTCAGGTATCATAAAGAATCCTTAAAAGCTCAAAAATGAAATGCCACTATGCTCTGAAGCTAAGATGGTCACGGTCCAATTGGCTCGCTCTAATTAACAGGACAACATGGTTTGTAAATTGTCTTATGAGTTCATTAGGAAAGAAAACAAACACACACATCAAACAAAAGGCTCAATTGCCTTCGTACAAATGAGACTAACATGGGAATTCACTAATTCATTCCTTAATTCATGAAGTTTATAACTCACAAGTCATCTAATTCATAACTTACAAGTTATAAGCAAAATACTCCCAAAGCTGCTAATGAGAATGCTCATCTTTTCTCTGTCACAGTGCAGGCCTCCCATTGTATACCATCGGGAAGCATGAAAACCTTAGCAGACTGGCCAAAAACACCTCTGAAGCTGGATATGCTTCACAGGTGTATTGGGGCAAGCTGTCATATTTACAACTTCCAGCTTTAAAGTTTGGTCTACATGATTCCCATAAGTTAGTGGACTCTGAAGGAACTGACAATCAGTAGGAAGGATTATGTCTGCAGCAGACAAGTAATAGCTTTGTAAAGGCTTGAGCCCTTCATGTGCACTGCCTATGTGTTGCTCTCACTTGGATCTCCCAGCACTGGTCCCAACAACATCAAGCCTTTGAGCTGTGTGTTAGCTAAAACCTGAGCAGGAACTGAGTGAAATGACACATGACAGAAAGAAAAGCCAAAATGTGTTTCATGAAATGGAAGGAGATATGATCAGGTACCAGTTTGGAGACTACTTCTACAGAACATACAATGTTTTTAATTTAATATTTTAAATAAATTAGTTCATATGAAAGTTGCTAACTGTAGTACAGTAGGAACTTCTGTCACAGCAGATATATACTACCAATGAAAATATAAATTACCTGGAGGCAGGTAACAATCAGATGATTCTCCCAGTGTCTAGATAGGCTGTGGAAACGCATGATTCTGTGAATACCAACAACTTAGGAAATATCTGTAAGGCTGGGCACTATGCCCGAGGGAAAGGTTGGTGCAACTTAATGGAAGAGAAACTAGTCTTTGAGGCTCTGAGTGATTGTTTAGAAGGTAAGGAACAATATGAAGAGCCTGTCCAGTCATATTCTGCTGCAACCATTTGCTTTCAGCCATTGATGGATGAATGGAGAAGGAAACTGAAACCTGGTCTGAAACAGGATTCTATAGGAATATATCCAATTAAACCACAGAGAAAATATATTGTCTATTATACAAAAATTACTTTCTCTGAAACTACTTTTCTTTTCTCCTTGTCTTCAAGGCTGAAGATAGTGAATGAAATACAATAGAAAGAAAATACTGACATAAAGGAGCAGAAGTGACAAAGGAGTGAGAGAAACAAAGTTTTTTGGGAGCAAAATAAAAAGCTAAACAGGCATCTGAAGAGCTTTAGCTTCACTTCTTGTGTAGAAAAAGCATCAAAGGTAAAAAAGACAAGTATTTAAGATTAGATTTAAGACAGCATAATGGAGAATCAGCTGTATTAGAAAGCATATGCATTTTCAGTTTTCTTGTTTCATCTTTTTTTTCAGACTTTATCTTGTTTGGTTTTTTAAAATGCACATTTTTCAAGCGTTTCTCTTCATTAATCTGTTTGCTAATGATTAGCACAAGTCTCCCAAAAGAAAATTGGGAAGTCGTGCAAAATTTTAGTGCACTTTATATGAGTTGGTCCTGAAGCCAGGAAAAAGGTAATTAGATTCCAGCTTTCTGGAGATGATGACAGACTGAGCTCTGCACCCTGAGAACTTAGCCAAGGACAATGAGAATCAGTACCAGAACTCAGGCTCTGAGACACTAATAGAGAGCTGGCAGGTTATCTTGTATCAATTTGATGAGTAACTGAGAAATGTTGCTTGGCTTTGCTCTTTATGGCTCAGAGCCCACTCCAGGATGAAAACACGCTCTACTAAGGTAATAAAGACAGGGTACTTACCAGGCAGGTAATAAAAGTAAGGTTTTGTTCAGCACAGAATCATTGAGCAATTCCTGAAGAAAGGGGCCTTTGAAGGTTGCTCCTCACCACCTCTACCAAACCAGGTCAACTTCAAATTTGATCCAGCTTCATGGAGAGAATTGTTCAGAATCTTCTCCAACCAAGACTGAACATCTCCAGGATGGGGTTGCCATAGTCTCACATTTCCCATATTTAATTATACTCGTGGTGTGATTTTTTTATCCTTTCCTTGTATTGCATTGGAACTCCGCATGTTCCCTATGTGATCTTCATCCTGTGCTTTTTTCATCCTTTTCATCCAGACTCTGAGAAGAGTCCAGTTCCCTTTTCTCTATGCTCTCACATCAGGTAGCTAAAGATAGCAACTTCCTTTTTCTCACCAGCATAAACTAACCCATTTCTTCATCCTCCCCATGATCATATTCACAGTTCTCCACTGAACTAACTCTGGTCAATACTTTTCCTGTATAGGGAAGTTCAAAATGTGATGCTATGCTCTGATAGCGCTGACAGAAGGGAATTAAGACTTCCCCTAGCTCCTGGCTACATTCTCATTTATAGGGAACAACATGGTTGGTTTTCTTCACTTAGAGAGAAAATGCCAACTCTTGTCCTAATTATTGCCCTGAATGATGCCTAAAATTTTTCCCCATGAAAATGCTTCCCATCTGGTTATGGCTCAGTATGTACTCCTGAATGCAGCTGTTCCACCCCAAGTAGAGGACTCTGCAATTGTTGAAACTCATTAAATCTTTATTCACACATTTTTTCAGCCTGTACAGATCCTTCTACTTGAGAGCCTTCCATTCCAGTTGATCATCACTCTCTACTCTCTCACTCTCTTTGATACATTAGAAGTGAACAAGAAGTTGAGATTTTGTTGTATTTGTGAGGTTTTCTTTTTTTACTCTTCCCTTTTCTGGATGGAAGTACATGTTAAAGGCAAAAATTTTTATGCCAATACAGATATATAATAGCTTTCAGCAGTACTTGTCTTCTGGACAAACATGAAACCAGAATTCAGTATACTCTGCAAGACTGATTAATTTTGGATGTCCCTGCTGCCATGATTCCTTATAAAGAATTCAATTCCTTTCAGTTTCTGTCAAGGAAGGAGGTAATGTTTATCTTCTGCACTAAAAGTATATTCCAGACAGAGAAAATAATAATAAAAAATATAATTTTACTAACATTTCACATATAATTTTTGGGAATGAGAGAGTGGGAAAAGACTGAAATAAGATTCTCAACATATCAAGAATAAGAAATAGTGAATCATCCAAAGAATAAGCTCACAATTAGCAACAGCTCAATAAAGAAAGTAAAAAAATATGTGATTAGAACTCTGAGTCCACAAACCAGACTCTGCTACAGATGTTTTTTGCAGGATGCAAAGCTGTGTGCACTATGCCCAAGGACCCCAAGCCCCAGTTGCTTCTGGATCACAGTCAGAATCCTCATCAGGGTAGAACACAGGCACTGAACATTTGTGGTAATACTGAAGCCGTGAGAGTAGTTTTTCCACAACATGAGGGTATTTTTCAGATACGTCATTTTTCTCTTCAGGATCATGAACAATATCAAACAGCCAAAGTCTCTTTGTTGATGGATCAGATGACTGAATCTGTGACTCATTGAACAAAGATGGTGGAGGGAACCAATGACTGCAGCCTATGGGAACAGGAACAGACCAAGGGTCAATTCTGAGACACAGAGCAGCAGTGTGGAGACACCGAGTTTTGCTGTAATTGATGAATTCACTAGGTCCCTTGACAAACCCCTGTGCAGTGACTGTTGCTGCACACCTTAACTCTAGCCCTGCACCAGAATTTCTCTAGTCTGTGACTACCTAAATAAGAGTCTAATTTATGCAAAAACAGCACTGCACCACTAAGATACAAAAGTCCATATAACTTTATTTCATATTAAATAATTTAATGGACCTTCTTCTTGGATTATATGATTTTGATGGGTCCCTTCCAACTTGAGATACTCCTTGACAGTTTTTTCCCTACACTCAAGTGAGTTGTGGACAAAATATTTGGAAAATGAAAAAAAATACATCATTTGGATTTTAGAAGTGCTCATTCTAGACCTTTGCATGTGGTCAAAAAACTAAGTTAGCAGAATTACTAAAAGAAATTAAAATACATGAAACAAAATTAAGCTGTGTTTGTGGTCAGTGGGAGATAGGATACAGTGTACAAAAACAAGTTATTTTGTTACCTGGATATCCAGTTAGCAACTTCCATTTTCCATGTCTTATTGCTGCATGAATGGATATATTGAAAAGTGTATCATCCCATGGAGAATTGCTCTGTGGTAAAGATGTCCTCTTGTCAATGCCAAGACCTTAATCAAACAGTAAACTAAGTTAGGTACATTGCGTATTCATGAGGTAATTTTTAGAACTCTGTTGGGAAACAAAGCAGCATCACTCATTTATTTTCCATACTGGATAAACCATTTGTTACATATATGTGCAAAGATCTGTGCTATGACTCAATGGATGTATTTAACTCTGAACTTGAACTGCATTTTAAAAACTTACCAGTGGGAAATGTCACAGCTGAGTCCAGACAACTGGACTCATTTTGTACACAGATATTATATGTGTATCTCATAAACCTGTATTAAGAACACTGAAGATTGAAATTGCTAAATGTGGTCATACAAGTGCCTGTATCTTTTTCCAGATAGGAATATAGGATTAAAAGATCTCCTGAGTCAATGCTACTACTAATAATTCTCTTAGGTCACTACAGGGAACAAGTCACAGGTTCTGATCTGTATCCACAACAGAGAGCTGTCTCTCTGGGCCGAGCTGGCTGTGTTCACAAAAATCCACATCTGGATTCTTCTGTGGCATATCTTCATACTGTCTTTGGAGGAGCTGTGTACAATGTGGCCCCATATTTGTATACTATTGAAAACTGAAATGTCAGCTATGCGCACATTCCCTCGCAAAAGGAAACTTGAAGCTCCTTATAAGAGGGAGCTCAGGAAAAATAATTAAAATGCATTGACCAGGGATGATTAGGAGAACAGTTTGTTATTGAAACCAAGAGGGAGAAAGCAAGTCAGATGGACTGCCCAGGAGCATCCAAACCAACTTCCATATGAGCTCTCATAAATAAAATATGAATTCAAAGACATAAAATCTAGACATTTTATATTAACTGTATCATCTGATAACAGTTTACCAATGACTACTAGAAGTCATCTTTAATCAGACTGGAAGACACATTAGAAGACTGAGAGAAATCAATGTTGATTATCTGGTTTCTTTCCAAAAGAGATGGTTTTCAATCAGTTTAGGGAATCTGAAGGAAGCTGGCAGATTTTTGGATGAGAATCCATGAGATGTACAATGATCATGTAAGAGCCAATAGGAAGAAGAACTAGGTATTTCCAAAAAGTGTAAATTCTGCACAACGCAGTGAGGCAAATACACATCTAATGGAAAGAAGAACAGAAAGTTGGGAAAGGTAATACTAGGACACAATTTCTCTATTCTTTATGAAGGACTTGCAAAGTTTCTATTTTCTTACTGGACTTTAAACTTTGAGTTTATTTTCGTTATTAGACAGATTTTTGCATACCCAAGTTCCCTGTCTATATCAGACTTGTATAATGTTCTCAGATTAATAAAGATATAAAAGGTACTACTTGTTTAGAGTATGCATACACAAACTGGGGAGTACTCAGCTCATCTTAGATCAAGAAGCACAGAAGCTGACCTAAAAGTGAAAATAAACCTCAAACCCATATGAAAGCAAGGAAAACCTAATAAATAACCCCAGCAGAATTTCTTCTGGAAGATAAATCCTCACACAGCCATGTGATATCCATAGAAAATGTGAAACAGTTTAAAGATTAATACTGCTTATTTTCAACATCATTGTGTTATTCTGTCATTTGCTTTGCTACTCCTCCTCGACTACTCCTCTTTTCCACCTACATTCTTATGCATAATGAAAGACATTGGGCAGTGTCGTAGTTTAGAAAAAATGAGTTTTTCTGAACTTCAGTGGTCAAACCAATGAGTGCTCAGGTTTAAAGACTGGCACCTGGTGTGGCCACTGAGGACAAGGATCCGCCTCTGAGAACACAAGGGGTTAAAAGCAGAGGGCTCCCCGGAAAGCTCTCTCTTGGTTCCGGTCCCTGAGGACGGAGGGATCTCCCCTGCCCAGCGGCTGGCTGGGCGGGGAGGGGAAGCCATGCGGCCTGGGTGAGGTAGGCTGGAACCTTGGGCACAGAGGGGGAGAGGAAAAATCCTGCAGGATGGAAGGGTGGAGAGAGTACAAGAACCTTGAGAGGCATCAGACAGCCTTCTTTCCCCCCCCCCCCCCCCCTTTCCCCGGAGAGAGAAACTGAGAAACCGTGTCTGTGATCTCCGTCACCTTGAAATTTGATATCAACAACTAGACAGCACGGCCGAAGGAGTATGGGGGGGTGGCGCGAGAAGAGTGCCCAGCAGCAAAGATACTGTGAGAGTTCTGGGGAAACAAAGCCCAAGATTTTAACCCTTTTCGTAAATGATGGAAACTTCATAAATGCTAATCCTCCTGAATTTAAAGAAGAAAGATAGAATTAAGCAAAGATGATGAAAGTTTGTGCAAGTAGAAGATTGTCAGAGAATGCTGAAAAGAATCCTAGGTGGGAGGAGATGATAGAGTGGCTTTGGCTGGACTCTTTTGTATAGCCATGGACGGACTCATTTTTTTTCCTGTAACATAGAAGCTGTATCTGGAGAGAGGCATTGGCTTGGAGCCAAGAGTGGACAGTAGTGTGAACAGAGATGAGAGGAAGAGCTCTGTTCTCAAGGCCCCTCAGCCCCAGGGGGTAATATTGGGGGGGACTGGTGTCCCAAAATTTGAGAAGCTGTCGTTTCCTGGAACTAACCAAAGCATCTTTAAAGAGAGAAACCCTAGAAACAGCTCTGGTCCATGCACAGTGGTGAGAGCACTAGACATGGAAGAAGAGGCCACGATGTGGTGCAAGAAGGACTCCTATCTCTCCTCAATGAACTGAGTACTGATTATCGGAAAGGTGGTAATAGACTGAAGATTAATTATCTAAAAGGTGGTAACGTGATGGGGAATTTTCAGTTTGTTTTGTTAGGTTGAGAACTGGTGGGGGGGGGGGGGAGGAAGAGTGTTTTTTTTTAAAGTTTCCATGTTCTTCTGTATGTGTCTTCTTTGCCTATTATAAGTAATAAAGTTTTTTCCTTTTGCTTTCTAAATTAGAAACTGTTTTGCTCTGTTTTTGGTCACATCTCACAACAGATACCAGAGACAGTATATCGTTATAAGGACACTAGCCTTGTGCCAAGGTCAAACCTTTGACATTTGGTTCCCTGACCGGGAATCGAACCCGGACCGCAGCGGTGAGAGCGCCGAATCCTAACCACTAGATCACCAGGGAGTTTTCTCAACTACAGTTTTACTTGGTCTAAAGATAAAATTATGAGAACCTGCATTTCTGATTTTGAAGTTTAGGAGGAAGAATATGCTTCACGGTGAGAGCGCCGAATCCTAACCACTAGATCACCAGGGAGTTTTCTCAACTACAGTTTTACTTGGTCTAAAGATAAAATTATGAGAAGCTGCATTTCTGATTTTGAAGTTTAGGAGGAAGAATATGCTTCTGCTTGCTGAGCTACACACAGTATGTGGAACCATAATATTACACAAGATAAACTATTTTAAATACTTCAAATAAATGGTATGAAAGATTGTATTTTTAGATATACTTTGCAGAAATATCCTTAGAATGCCATGTATGAGACATAAAATAATATTCAAGGAGATAAAATAGTTTTTAAACATTCTGATTTGGTCCAGGTGATAAAACTAGAACCCTAAATGAAAAAAAATGCTGTTACCAGAGCATCAAGTTGAAGTTATTTGGTGAAATATTATCTTTCAGCAAAATTTCTTGAACAAAAATGGATAAATTCACTCATGGTGAGCTGTTATAAACAAAATTCTGTCATGTTAATTCACCCATTGTAAGCTCTTGTTTTGTGCCAAAGAAATGTACTGTCTATTACTCAGGGAAGTACATTGCTTTCCAGACAATAAAAGTCAACTTACATCAGACATCTTGGTCATGGAAAACAGACTGATGCTTGTTCAAATGCTCTCTACAAGAATACTTACAGGACCGTTAGTTTATTACATTACATAAGCACCAGATACAGAACTCTTATAAATTAAAATTTTGCTTGATATGAATTCTTTTCTTCCCATCCAGTGACTTGCAGTTTAAACTCAGATATTCCTCCTGCTGAATTTAACCATCTTCCTGCTTCTCCTCAGCCCAGCTGTTAAGTTTCTGCCACTGCCTTCAGCTTTTGCCGGTGCAGGTGAAATACAAAATGTCTGGGCTCACTTCTCCCTTGTTGTATGAATTTTACAGGGATCCCTTTTCTGATTTCACAAACTGAAAAATCCATATTGGTTTTGATTCTTTTTCAAGACAAAATGCTTGCTCCCATAGCAGTTTTTTTCTGCATTTGTTTTATTATGTGGGGAAGTTTTCATTAATTTTTTTCCGTGATGGTTGACAGTGACAACAGCCTTGTGGACTAATTCAGCAACCAAAAGACAGATGTCTTTTTATTGAGCTCTGTAATCAAGATGGCCTTCATAGGTCTGCACACCCTTCTTATAGACTTATATATAAAAAATGTGATGCTTTTGCTTGTGTAGAGGCTAAACATTTTACTTTTTTTGCCATTGGATCAGTGTATCAAAGGCTAATGAATTAAGGCTTTATTTTTACCTTGAAAGAAAGACCTGCAGTCTTTCCATGAATTTTATTATTGTCAAACAGAAGCCACTGTTTCCTGAAGCTCAACTTTGGAGCCTCACCAGTAGTTCTATTTCTTTTTTAAGTAGTCTCTTGGGAAATGATAAAACTTGTATTAGTTAAGAAAGCAGTAACCTTTCATTCAGATATTTATTTCAAATATTTAATACTAAAATGAATTTGTCTAAAGATTTTAGAGTTTTGGTTGGAGTTCTAGGTCACCAATTTGTATTCAAATAGCTTTTATATCTCTATAGTAAAAACTAGATCCCTCAGAAGACATTACCCTTGGTAAGTGATTTTGGAGTTTGTAGCATAGTTCAAGAAATCCTTTGTATTGACAACCTTAAAAATGGTTTTGGGATGAGATGTTTAAAGGAATTGAGGTGGCCAACTCTCACTACCCACAAAGTAAATATTTAGAAGTTTGCCCCTTTGCACCTTAGAGAAACTTCAGCTTCGTTCTTTTACTTCTTTTATCATACTTTGTTTCTATACACATACATATTTCAAATTAGGATGAAGAATCCTATATAGTTTTTGATAGCTACTCTGCACCTTTGAGAAACCTGATCTTTTCAAAGGCCAATGTCATTATCTCTGAAAAAACTACACAAGATGCTCAGAAAGCATCAGTCAAAACTTTGGCTACGTTTGCAAAAATGACAATTATTTTGATAATTTGAATATTCCATAGCATACTCTTTCCAGGATGTTGGAAAATTTACTGCTGGATAAGTACATAAGTAATATACTGAGTGTTGACCAGAGAATATCCTGGACTTTTTAGGAAAAGCAAACAATCCTTCAGTGCATTAAGTCTTGCTAATGCACAAATTTAAGCACAACAAAGGGGAAAATAATGAACATGGCAGGGAAAAGCCAACACTCCACATACACAACAGAATGTTCTCTGAACTAGCTACTGCTACTTAGGGAAGTGTTAGTGACGTTTTATTGAACAAGTATTGTCCAGAGGCTGTCCAGAAAAGCAATCCCAATGTTAAGAAACAAGAAGAAACAAGGTCCTTGTGAAGAACAACTAAGTAAATAGGACTCTTTATCCTCAAAAATGTACAACAGATGATAGAAAGGACAGAGGTCTAACAAATTATGTGGCCACGGGAAACTGAGTAGGGAACAAGTCTTTCCCAATAAGGGCTTTGAATAAATTAAGATGTCTTGTATTGAAAATAAATGACAGAATATATTTCCTTATTAAAAAACAAACTCAAGTGTAGAAATCCTTTATATGGAATGCTGTGCGTGCCTAAAGTTTATGCAGGTTGAGCAATAAAATGATTCACAAAGTGGAAGAAAAATCCCTCAAGAATTCTCATCACTCATCCCAAGTCTTGAAGTATTCCACCACCTTGGTTGACTTCCTCTCTATGTATATATGATTAACTATGATTTCAGAAATCTTTGAATATTGTAAGTACTTTCTAGCATTTCCTCTAGTTTAATTTGAGTGCTGTTCTTTAAATGAGGGGTAGAATAAAGCAAAGGTACCATTAATTTGTACTAGCAATGACTTCCAATGCACAGATTAGTGTGTGCAGACAGGTCAGTTATTTCCTCAGGGCTGTTTTTTCCCTTACAGAATACAAATCACGAGGACAGTAATTGAAATAATGGATTCACATTGAAATTAGAATCTGACACCTACATTATTTCCTGCTTTAGTCATACAATTTTGAACTCTAAAAAAGCCCCTACAATTTACAGAAATGGTACAAGATGACAGGTTTTGCTATACTGAAGTGTGTCACAAGACAGTTACTAACAGAAGATTCAACAGAAAACAGAAAAGATAAACCAAAACTTCTTGTTTTGCCCAGCAATCTGTTCTTTCACTTAATTTCCTAAGCATTGTAAAAAATGCTGCAATGTGCTTAGCCTCCTTGCCTTTCAAAGAAGTTCTCTGACCTCATTCAGTATCCTGTGTGTACTCCTGATTAAAAACATAATTTATGTTAAAAAGGGTAGTAGCTCTTCCAGAAAAAAAAATGTCTTCCTGTATATTTTTGCATACACTTACAGCAGCCTTCTGCTTAACTCATTAGTTCATCTTTCCAACTAGGCAATGAATTCTGGAGGTGGAAAATAGGAAGCAAAATTTTTTCACATTTCTACCCTGCTGATCAATGTACACTTGAGAGTCAATCGTCTGTTCTTTGACTCATACAATCCTAGTTACCTATCAGAAACTTATCTAAAATTTAAAAATACTAATTTATCTGACTACCATGAAAACCACAAAAATGTCTGAAAATCCATTTATTTTCTGTAGAGCTCAAAACCTTTTAAATTCTTCTACTACTGCTGCAAACCAAAACAACTTCATGATTCTTTGATGCCTGCAATGCTACATGGTAATAGAAGAAAAGTAGGATTGATCCAGTTTTACTGCGTTTTACAGCTTTAGATGCCTATCAGAAACTCTATCTTCCTGTATGGAGACTATAAATCCACTTCGTTTATCTGTCTAAGTCTTATAATGTTTCCAACAGTTTCACTGATAATTCCTAGAATATTTAATATTCAATCAAGAGCAAATAATAGGAAAAAAGTTTTCCTAATGCAACCAAAATCAAAAATAGTGCAGACAACAGCAAAAAGCCACTGCAACACTTGGTAGAAAGGCTGGAAAATTCAGATATGTAAGCTTCTTTGCAAATATTTCCTATGATTCACTTCAATTCTTTGCTTTTTACTTTGCAAAGCAAATAGTTCAAGTACCACATAACTGTTATTTGTAAAAAAAGGTTAAGGGAAGTCCCCACCCACATTGTGCAAATTTGCAAGTTAAAGAAAATAAAAGGTACAGTCTGAACCTGCTTTTTAAAGAAGGGCTTGCTCTTTAAATTAATCTAAAAGACAAATTTGTGGAAACATTTTATAAAATATAATTAGTTTCATTAAGAGTATACTCATGTAGACATTGATATCTAATTTTTAACTGTCAGAAGAAAGAAGATAACTAAATAAAGTGTAAATCTTCAGCTGTGATTTAAAAGACGAACCATACATATTCTCTATCAATATTCATGATATTTTTCAGATCTAATAAACACAGATCAATTACTCTTCTCATTCTTATAGCTTCTTTCATTCACTGAGAGCAGCTCAGGCAATTGGTAGAAACTTAAAAGTGTGGCAACATAAATAGACAGTACATCTAAAAATAAAATATTCTGCCTTCCGTACATGATTAGGATGATGAAAACGATCGATGTTGAGAAAAGGTCTACTTGGCTGGTAAGAGATCAAAGAGTACACAGTACTCTCTGACATGCCACTTAGCAAGGTCCTGACCACAAAACTTAATGTGCCCAAAACGATGTTGCTTGAAGCATGCTGCATTTCTGTACACTGTGGTCTACAATACAAACGTGGGGAGGCAATGATGGATACTGAGGAAAAATTTTGGATAAAGACAAAATATTTATCTGGGAGAGACAGCCCTGACCAAAGAGTAATATGAACAGCTAAGTGAATATCAGAGTGACCATGCCTACAATTTTCCAATATCCTACACACTAACAGAAACATTCTTTTATTAGCATCTGCATATAATCAGTATCCTTTACGGGAAACAGAAGCAAATGAAGCTTCTACCATTGTTTCTTCATTTGCAAAACATGGATGTTAGAAGTTATCTACCTTTTTCAGTATATTTCCCAAAGGTAAAAATGAAAAATATCAGCATTCTCTATAGTTAAACTTCTATTTCTGATAATATAATGTAGCAGCCATATGACAAGGAAAATACAATCACAAAAAGCTCTAAGATTAATTGCAACCTGCTTGGCAGAGAAGACTAGAAAGTCTGTATTAAGAAAAGCCACAAAACCCAGGGTGAATTAGGATTTTAGATGGTTCACACTCTTTGTAGTCCACATAAAAAACACATCTGAACAAATATTAAACAGGTGCTATTGCTTTCCAAGTGTAAACCACATTGAGGAGTATTCAGCCTAAGTAGGAGTATCACCAGCAGTGTGATACAAGTGTGTGGACATATTACACTGGTTGTCTCAATAGTTCAAAACCTTGTGATTTGTAGTGTATACTGCACAAAGAGATTCCCTATACATTTTTTATTAACAAAAATTTTTCTCTGTAGTTCTCAAGACTTGTATTTCAGTATAATTTTTGCCTGGCTGTGCAACACCCCCTATAAATTCTTTGGTTACTCCACTCCAGTACTTAAATAATAGAAAACAAGATCCACATACAGTAAGAGTTTACTTCTCATATCACATGGCCATGTAGATCAAGAAACTAAGAAACAATAGGAAAAAAAGGGAAAGATCCTCATATGGATAGAAAAGCATCTAAAAAATAGGAAACAAAACCAGTTTTGATTTCATACTGGAGGGGCTACCACTGGATTCCTAATGGAATTTTTGCGGGACCAATATGGTTGAACATATTCCAACTGACCTGGGAAGCGGAATGAACAGTGAGACGGTAGAGTCTGTGAATGATGACAAGTTATCTAAATCTGGGTGCAAATGACAGAAGGTCTGTATGAGGCTGGGTACTAGGCATTAAAATAGTCAATGATATTTATCATAGATGCAGGTAAAGTGATGCATGTGTGAAAAAATATCTGAAATTCATATAAACATATAAAATGATGGCCTTTGTGACACTCATAATCAAGAGTGAAACCCTGGAATCACAACAGATTGAGCTGATGCTTTTTCTGAATTATGTCAGCATTGTACAAAAAGAGAACTGAGTGAAAGGAATTATTAGAAAAGGAATAGGTAACAAAGCAAAAAGCCACATGCAACTGGAAAACTGTAGTTTTGGTCTTCCCATCTCAAAACAAGACTGAGGAAGTTCAGAAAGCAGTTGCAAGGTTAGGTGGTATGCATACCCTTGGAAATAAAACTCCTCTGCTAGTGAACACTCTACTTAATTAAACTTGCATTTTCTATGGAACTCCAAGGAGCAAGTTGTTTTCACTCCCTCCCATCCTGTGTGACATTGACTAAATGCAATCATATAATCAAAACTCTATTGTTTTAAATGACAGGGGACATATCATTCAAACATGCAGGCCAAATAATTTGAGTACTTTGAACTTACAAAATAAACCTCATGAAGTATCTTGAGTGAAATCCCATGACCTAGGTAGTTTTTGTATTTTTCAGGGTGACTACAGCCTCTACCTCACCTAAACAGACGTCACCTACAATGCTGATCAGCACCACTGCATACTATGTAGCCACAGTGAGGAAAACTCAAACATGCTGAAACACTGAGTGAGATATAAATTCTCCACTTAGGAAATTAATTGCTTTGGCTAGGAATGGCCATGTTCCAACGAGACTACACTACATTTTCTGAACAAAATGTTTTCTTATTAGAACCACATGAGAGATGTCTCAAAAAATCTCCACGTTATTAAATGGAGATGTTATAGAAGTTATTCTATCACTTCTTAAAATTTTTTAATCACATCTCAGCTATCAGAACAGCTAGGACAACTCTCTAAGTTATCAGTCCCATGACATCCTCAGCCCAGGTTATAAAGGTGAGAAAAGAGATTGCATTTTATCAGTAAGCATAATTATAACTCAGACAGCAATACAATGAAGTCCTGCTTGTATTCAGAGACTTTCAGAGGATCACTCCAAGTGCTCATGTTTTCATATTATCTCTGCTAACAGAGGCTGAAGGAACACACACAGAACTACAGGTGTGACAAGAAGCACCCATCATGGGTTTCTGTCAGGCACGGTCTCAGAGCAAGGGACACAGCCATTACAAGACTGCACCCAAAGCAGAAAGTAAAAAACTTCCAAACTACAGAAATTAGTGCTTGCTGTGAGGCAGCTTTAGGGAATGAAGTGGCACTTACACATACATATAAAAAAAGATATTGTAAATAATTTAAAATAATTCAATCTTTTGCATACTGGCTGTCAATTCACTGAAGACTCTCACTCTCAACAGACAGGCTTTCAAAAGGTAGTGTCAGCTGGCAATGGTAAGTCTCAAGGGGATAAATTAGATGTCCAAATTCTGCAGTGATTATACTCTTAGACATTAAAAATGTTTATTTTGTAAAACTGTTTTATTAGAAAAAAGTTAACAACTCCATATACGTTGCAGAGTAGAATCTGCTTAATAGTTGAACTAAACCATGCACACAACCTCCACTAGGACTTAAAACCAACACATAGAAACCAGTATTATTTTCATAGTAAGGCGATGCATATGCCTCCCTGCCTCTTATGATCTGATTAGTAGTCTATAAAAACCACAGAGGAGATCCCCAGACAGAAGTCTGGGGCTGGCAAACCGAAACCCACTTACATACGAAACCCAAACAGAAAGAGAGTGTTTTCTAGTATTTTCATTATCACCTTTAAAATCAACATACTATTTTAATAATCCAGTGAATTCCTATTGTATTCACCGTCTTGTATGTTTTGCCAGAAAAAGGGTAATTGAATCATTCTCCTACTGCTTCCATTAAAATAAAAGCTTCTGTTCTTAGCTAAGTTATTTGATGCTATTATCAGGATTTAAAATTTTTGTTTACATGTTGCCCACTAAAGAGATAAAAGAAAACCCAATCAGTTAAAAAAATCACAAGTGATTACTTTCCTAACAATAGACAATACAAACTCCTTATAATCATCTTGCTGTATTCTTGTGCAACAATAGCAGAAGTACAGGTAAAAAGCCCCCCAAAAATTTCTTATGTATTATGAAACTCCCCATAAAAATTACCCTCATGACAGCAGTCTTCAGCCTCCTAGAAATCTCACCATATGCATACACTCAAATCCTGCACGATTGGCAGGCTTCCTGTGCTTTACTAATGCTCAGCTGTGGAACAGCAGGAAGTCTGTTAGGGCTTGAAAAAATCTACCCTGAAACAAATGGGAACCTTTCCCATTAATTCCAGTGGGCTCTGGTTCAGACTGGTTAAGCATCAGCAGTAACAAACAAGGAATTTACACCCTACCAACTCCTCTTAATCAAATAAATGAAGCTAAATTCCCCTTTATGCATACAGTTCAGTAGACAGAATGTGTTTTCCACAAAACCATCATATGAAAGACTTCCCCATTTGCATGTACAGCAATCACTTCTGGCAACAACACATAAGCTTTAACCAACTTCTCAAATAAAAGTGACTCTGAAATCAAAACAAAAGTGCCAATATGTGATTTACCAATTCTCAAAATAAAGAGTTTAAGAAAATAAAAACATACAATGCCACGAATTATAACAAAAACTGAGTGTTATGGATGAGCAAATCAAAATTAATTCCAGAGTAATTTCCCTGCTCCAAAACCTATGTCATCATGCTCTGAAGTTCTAGAAAATTGAAAAAGTGTTTACTTAAACATATTTCCCTGCAGCACTGAAACAGCAGAATGAAGGCAGACTTCAGGTAACAGGTTACCAAACTCTTGATCCTTTATAGGAGCATGGAGCCACACATGGGAACATAAACCATTCTTCTTCTGCAGTAAAACCGCACTTCTCTGCCGTAAAACTCAGGGAGCCACTCAGTAATTCTTCTTTGTGGTCAGCATTGCTTCCCACAACCACATCTTCTGAACTTTCCTCCAACAGAATTTTTCCAACTGTCCAATAGTTTCCTCCCTGAGGAAGTTCTCAGGCCACACCAAAAGCACTAACCAACTGAGTTACTCTGTTTGTTACAAACAGTTTTGAAGGGTGACCTCCCATCTTTCAGAGAGATTTCTCCCCAACTCTGTGGAAGTCTTTACATTTCACACAATGTAATATATACAAATATTTTAAATGACATCATAGACAGTAAGTGATGGGATATCCAGATGAGTTTGGGTTATTTTGATTTCCATTAACACCAAATATACACATAAAACTTTCAATTTATATAAGAAAGTAAGGAAAGTTAGTGGGTACACCATTTGTAATAAATTTTCAACATTCTACTACGCTGTAAATCTTACTTCAATGATATACATGCTCTTCTAGCAATCAGGATGCAAAATATTCTGCAGGCACAGTTTGGTTTTCATTTGCAAGTGATCTGGCCTGTAGTTTGATCTGTAGAGAGTCTACAAACACATTAAATCCCAGGTCTCTACATTACAC
The DNA here is from genome assembly GCA_032173965.1 of Sitta carolinensis. Classification (NCBI taxonomy): domain Eukaryota; kingdom Metazoa; phylum Chordata; class Aves; order Passeriformes; family Sittidae; genus Sitta; species Sitta carolinensis. The sequence continues at coordinate 23,823,114 of CM063313.1, read as the reverse complement.
CATAAAAACCAGAATGGTACACACAAAAAAAGTCCAGATTTCCTTTGGCATTTCTCAGTTTTAAAGTACCTGGATCAGGGGAAAACAGAAAAGTTTGCAGGAAAATTTAATGAGGGAATATAAGAACAGAGAAATAGCTTTTGGAATACACCATTTCTAGTGGAGTCCACTTCAGCAATTAAAAAATGGTTCCATCTACATTGTTCATCTGCACACAGAATAAAAGTAGTATGCATCTACATAGTGTCAGAAATGCCAAATCATTTTCATTCTGTTTGAATTTCTTTGCTTTATGCTTTTGATTAAGCATCAACATGCTTAACTTGAACATGAGAATTTTTTTTTCTTTCTAAATTTCAGGAAATAATATACTGAATGTGATTGAAGACTTTTATTATATACCATAGACCACAGTGGTTACAGTACCGAGAACAGCGCAAGTACAACATTTTTCATTTCCACTTATGAATATTAAATCAAGTCTCTTACATACCCTGAAAATCTGGACTGTCTCTAATCTAATAATATAATTTATTTCTAAAATCCCTAAAATCCTAAACCACTCGGATCAATCAAGAACTCACGTGCAAGATAAGACTATATTTTCAAAGAAAATAAAAAAGCTAAAGGACAAAGGTTACAGTTCATATTTTTTACAGTTAGAAGATTCACTTGGATTTCATACACCTTTTATTTATAAACATACGGTCTTTTAAAATGCCACATTTGTTTGTTAACAGCATAGAAACACATGGCTGTTCTCCATATATTTATAACTCTCCATTATAGCTACATATACCTTAACCTTCTCTCCCTTACCTATAACCTTCTCTCCCTTATAGCTACAGAAAAAGTCTTCAGTACAAGTAGAAAAGGATTCCCCGAGCAAAATTCTCTCTTGACCATAAACAGAAAACTTTTCACTGTGTTTCACTTGGATGAACTATAAATTTGTTGGTGCTATACTACAAGTTTATTTTTAGGATTTTATACAACGGAAACTTCATGACAAGAATTACCTTTTGCTAGACTGGATTCTGTGGAGCAGCTTGTCACTTAGTTTTCATCAAGAAATGCACAAGACAAAGCAAACTCCAGAGGGAGTTTTAAGAATTTCTCCCTATTGCTTTGGCAAAGAGCATACATATTCCTCCAGCAACTGATTCAGCTTTTGAATTCAGCTTGCCTCCAGCAGACAGCTCAGTCAACTGAAGTATAATCAGCTCTGGTTAAAAATGCCAGTCTCATTATGATCCATTTAATACTTGCAAATTATCTTAAGGCATTTATTGATAACTGCTGAACTTCAGCAAATCTCAGTCAATGAACTGCAAAAATGAAATTAGAGTAACTGTCAAAAAAATACAGCAACTGTTTTCTATTTCAAGATTATAATGGATAATGATAAAAATGTATAGACTGTTCTTTCTTGGATATACTCTTTCATAGGATATATAATTTGAAACAACTTCATTCTATCGTCTCTGTATTAACTCTTACTTACATGAGCAAAATATTGGGAAGAGATGGAGAAACAGAAAGGAAAAAATGTTATGGATATTTATCTTAACATTCACAGTCATCATCATACACAATAAAGCCAAGATTTAGAGCTTACTGAATGTTTTTTAGAATTAGAATTTTAGAATCTTCATAAACATAGTGGGAAAGTTAAATATCAAAGCCCTAGCAGGTCATTTAGACTGTTTTAAAGAAAGTATATGTAAGAGTATCTTGTTAGGGAACAGACTGCTTTTGTGTAGATATTGCTTGTTGTATATTAACAAATCTTTAATCATAACATTATTTAGTGCCTCTTAGACTTGCATTCTTGTGAAGCACCAAAGATCAAAAAATCTCAAAGAAATCAAAGCTCAAAATTACAAGGTAGTTTTGAACAGCACTGTTAAATTAAGTAACATTTTCCCTTTTCACAATAAAGAAAACCCACTATCAAGTTGAGAGCTGAACAAGTTCTTCACAGCTATTTCTAGGCCTGCTGTAGTCAGTGGATTGCCTGTTTAGGTAATTGTCTATACTACAGCAGAAAAACAATTCCCCTTGCATATTTTCAGAAACCACTTGAAGTCACATGAGGCACCTTCTTCCATTTACACTTTTATGTCTTCACCCAGATAAAGTCAATTCATTTTTGCTTTTCTGCTCATTCTTCTAAAGCCAACATTTTTTCCTTCATGCTTATAGTGAATAAATTACATATACAGTGTTTTTGGAAAGACAGCTCACAGAGAGTAGAAAGTGTTTTTTCTATTTCAGTTACTGAAATAGAACTTTTATACTGGTTTATCCCATTTATAAGGTACATTTCTGAAGCTGTACAAGTGTTTGTAGCTCTGATGACTTAATTAATGTGAAAGTTCACAAAAATATGGCAGAAAAAAAGAACAATCTTGGTATAGCCACTTTGAAATGCAGATGGCTCTGTGAGCTTACAAGGCTTTTGCATATGTGTACTTTGTACTAATTCCTCTTTTTTTGAACCATGATGTGTAAAGCAATTATTTCACCTCAACAAGGAAACTCTGGAAATGTCAAGGGCTCTTCCAACCTACACTGTGACAATGAATTACCAAAGAAATAAGAAGCTTTGCTACTTCACTGAGGAAAGACATTTTGTGACCTTTTGCTGCTTTATGGCAATAATGAGTTTTCTACAAAACCCTGATTCTTTCTCTTATTAAAATAAAAACATTTCAGGAATAGCCTTGACCTTAACCTTGGGAGAATGAACACAATACTGATCTTAAGAAGTGGATGAGCTCTGAGACACTGTAACTTCCTGCCATAATGCTGACAAGGTGTAGAACTTAAACAGCGGAACTCACCTATCTTAATTCACTTAGTTAAATGCTGTGAATGTGTAGATCTAGTATTATTCCTTCTAATGTCAGTTTCATGATGTTTGATTCCAAAGGAAAGATTTATACTAGAATATCATATTCAATCTCTTACCTTTCAAAATACATACTCTACTTAATTTCAGCAAAAGTAGGCATTTGAAGCATTCACCTTCTTTCTCACAACATATAATTTCTTTTTAAACGTACCACATTACACAAACAATTGAGTTAAATCCAGAATCACTGAGGGCAGCAAAAGATCCCAGTGCATATCAGCTAGGTGAATCATTTATCTAGGTTATTACATTCTTAGACAACTACAGAATAAAAAAATTGAAGCTATTCTAAATAAGAACAAACTTAATATTACAGCCTACAATGATAAACACCAAAAAAAGAGAGACAGCAAAAGGAAATGTTAAACTTTCACTCTCAGTGGGAAAATAAGGAAAACAAAAATAAAAAAACTTACTTTTTCAAGGGAACAAATTTTAACTGATTGTACAAAACTTATGAATTATTGAAGATATGCCCTGTTGTGGTGGCCTTGTATGTGAAACACCCAAACTCCATCTGCATCACTGTAAGGATGCTGTGTTGAAGGTAAAGAGAACTGAGCAGACTCTATAACAACCTGTGCTCTGTTAAAAGTTTTCAGGTTTATGGCTCAGAGATATTTCATTTGAAAAATATAATCTACCATTTACATCAAGACCTGCATAAAAACATAAAATGCTACCATTATGTTTAAATAATTAAAAATACAATTAAGCTTAAAAAAGCAGTATAGGAGTATTTCTGGTTTCCTTGTACTTGCATTACACACTTAATCAAGTGACCTAACTCTTCTAAATTCTGAAAGAGATTATCTACATCCCAAAGGAAACATGGGGATTAGTATTTATGAGGCTCACCAAACAGCCAATCCTCTAGTATTAAATACTGCAGGGATGGATGGTTCACACTGAGAGGCAGATGGGCTAAGAGCCAAGGTAATGCAGAACCACAGCCCAAACTTCTTGACAGCAAGAGCTACACCCCCGAAACTCATATATCTGACAGTCAAAAGAAAAACATCACTTATCTCTGATGTGAATGGCAGCAGAGGTATCTGGAACAGCAGCCTCGCGTTAAGGAGTGGAGCTGAGCTCTGCCCAAAACTGCCAGGTCAGCACAATATGCACTACATGAAGTGGCTGAAGGATCCAGGGTCCTATGTTGGCAACTCCTGCCTTACAAACTTACAGGGGGTTCATTGCAATTCATTATTTTCTTGAAATGGGAAGATGACAGAGTCCAGATGGTCAGCATGCATATGTATAATTTTGCAGAAAAATGGTAATTTGGAGAAGCAAAGAACATATCTGTGATTTTGTCCATTCTTGACCATTCTCCAATTCCAACTATCACTATGTAAGCTCAGTCAGGTGACCGTACTGGTCAATTTTCTGCACAGTTTTGTCTCAAGTGTAGATTCTGGGTCTTAAGCTTGTCACAGACATGGAGTATATCTACCCCATTCAATACCCACCCAGCACACTCATCCATGCATCTTCTGCTGCTGCTGATTAACTCCATTATGATCAATTTTTTCCCACTTTCTTCTTCTGTTTTCTTCCTTTTTGTTAAATAATTCTATATTATTAGATCATCAGTAGTATAACTAGGGAAGAAGTAATTTCTGTCCTACAAAGTCTCAGGAGAACCATCTTTTACTTGGCAAAATAAGTAATAAATGGGACATAGAGGAGCCTGGAGTGTCTATTTCTTAATCAAGATGAATCATTTTGTTATATGTGTGGATATAATATTATAATGCTACAACCATTATAATGCAATTTTAATGTCCGTTAAAGATGCATCTGTCCCAGAACAGAAAAGAAATCTCTATTGTAATATATTATATGTTCATTCTGCATATAGCAGATCTAGCCCTTTATAAGCAATCATTTATTTTGGCAATTAATAGTACAATATATGAGGTAATGCCTTCTTTCAAATGCCAAGGAGAGCAATGTAAAAAATGATTAATTTTGCTCTAGGCAAATAAAGGTTTGGAGGAAAATCACAAAATGTGTTTACAAGTTCTCTGTCTTGGATGTCTCCCTCTGAATAGATATATCTTCCAAATAAATTGACTACAATTAGTAATCTACACTGTTATTATGCCTTTGAAGTTTTCGTTTATGGTTAAGTCTGGAATTTTAAATGAAGGTATAAGTTTTTTCAGTCTAAGCCAGCACCACCCAAAACATATTTATTTTGAATACATCTTTTAATTTAAATAAATCAAGGGTTTTTTGAAAAGAAAGTGATGCTACACATGTATTCTACAAGATTTTGTGAAAATCACCGAATTTATTAACAAATTTAGCAAGTCAGATTAAAGCTAATACAACATGTACTGACAGATTCTGATCAACAACTCTGAATTAAAGGCTACATTTCCTTTCAGCATATAATTTAGTTCTGATTCTCAAAATAAAATTGTCTTCTGTGGGATATAAAGTTTCAGTGCTGCTTCAAGACAGGCCATCTAGCAATGACTGTGGTCAGAAATAAGTTTGGTTTAGCAGTTAGGGGAATTGAGACCTAAAACCAGTTGGGTTTTATTTTAGCTGAATCACCAAAATTTGATGAAATGCCATAAGGCTGTTTAAAAGACAGGAGATTTTTCACAATGGAAGAGCTGATGTCATCCACACAGCTGCCAAACCATCAACAACTTGGCTATTTTCTTATTTTTAAAGACAAATCCACAAAAATGGGGCAAAACAATTTTGTTTTCTCTTCAAATGTATATAGATCAAATTTTTTCTTATGCATTTTTTAAGTTACTTTATGCATTTTATCTGTGCTTTCTTAACCTACACATTATAGAGAAAATTATACTCTCCACATAATTTCAGCTTTCTGTTTTTCTTATTTTACTACTGAATCCTTAAAGCTAACAGAAAATGTGGATGTTTGAGACCTGAACCTGAAAGACAGCAGATTTTTCATAGTAAATTTACATAATTGTAAACTGTCTAATAAAGTACAAATCTATATTGAGATCAAGTAATTGAGACATACATTCATCACTTTTGAAAACAATCAACAGTGTGATGAAGAATCAACCAGAAAGACAAAAGCAATGGCTTTTAGCAAGCAGTGAGAGGAGCAATCACCTCTGAGGTGTGTGGGTCCAGCTCCATCTGCAGAGCTCACCAGACTGGTTTAGCACAGCAAGGTTCAACAAGAAGATGTGGTTTCTCATCCCCCCCCCCGTGGGGTTCTGGTTCCAAAAGAAGCCAGACAGTACTAGCAGGGTTGCCTCCCATCTTCCAACCACACAACCTCCTTGCCCCTGCCTCGGGCTGCCGCTGGCATCCATCAGCCCATCCAATGTGCAGATTCAGCCCACGTGACAAGGGGAAAACCAGGCTAGCAAGTTGGATCGGTTCACAGAGGTATCCAAGAAGTGCCAAAATTAATGCAAAATAAGCAACAGGAGCATGTCGCTGGGAAAGGGGAGAAAGTAAAGCATATCCCCAGCAGAAACCTGTTGGATCACTTAATGACGTATCATGAAACAGAAACCTCAGGGTTTAATTTCAGAGCTAAAAGAATCAGTCTCACCTGTCCCCCAAAACTCCTTCTAGTCCCAGTCTTTGTGCCAAAATGAGCACTTGGCTATCCAGCATACATCCGAAGGGGGGGAAAAAAAGGCTTATTAAAATCTGAACTAGTATCCCGAGCTGGTTCATAGTCCAGCTCTGTGAGTTTTGGTGACCCATGAGAAAGAGGAGCCAGTGGTGAGCCACTGCGGGAGGCAGGTGGCTGCCTGTGGTAGTGGCAGCAGCATATTAGCTTAAACTGCATGAATCTGCCCAACATGGTCAGAACCGATCTCAGCTAGTGAGTCCTGCGGCCAGACCCATCTGCTACCAACCACACACTGATCCCCTGCTTCCAGTCACACAGCTACAGAGCAGGTTGATTCAGCTCACTGATGCAGTAGAAAACTTTCCTCCCCTTTTGTCTGGCTACCCAAAACAATCTGAAAGCTGATTTGGCAGAAGAGTCATCTTGTCTCCATGTGATTTCTGCATCTACAACACGTTAAGGAGGAAGGATGGAGGAAAGGGAGAGGACAGGCTGGCCATCTTGGCAATAGCTCACCACAGACTGGCTTTGCAATCCAAAGACCACAACCCACCCCTCTCCTCATGCTAGTTTTGGAGATCCCACCCTAGTTTTTCATTCCACTGTCTGCTTTTACATGAGTACAATATTTGTAGGTCTGCACCACAAACCGGATCAGCTCCTTAAGGAAAAAGCTTGGTTTTAACCCCAACCACACCGCTGGGCTGCCACAGGTCAGAGAGAGGCTACAGACAAGGTCTGTTGACAGGGAAAGGAACAACTTTTTTAACACTAAAGATGGAAAATAAAGAATTACAGTTGAAAATACTGCCCATGTGTGTCAGACCACAGGAAAAGTTTAGATTTGAATGAAGTCTGCCTTCTTAGGGAGAAGATGATTTACTTGAAGTAAGTCAGTGAAATGAGACCTGAGCATTTTTTTTGCAAAACAGACCTGCCAGCAAACAATTTTATAGAGTTTTCCCTCTTGTGCTCTTTACGACTAACAATAGGAGAAGTGCAGTACTTGATACAAGACTACTGCAGGGCTGCAGTGTTTGCCACTGGACATCAGGTCCTGAAAAAAGGTAAGCAGGTGCTGATAAGCAGATTCATTAGATCTGCTGGAGTAACCCTGGCTGACATCCAGAGATCAGAAACCAGTGCTCAGTCTGTGAAGTTCAGAAGTTATACACTGTTACCCCATAAGTGGTAAATAAAGACACAGCCCAAGGTCAGTTCTAACACACCACAGCAGAGATGTTGCTAGCTCTGTAATCAAGACACCATGTCTTATTATTTTAACTTAATATTCTGTTGAATACTTGGCTGTAACAGTTGATTTGTCACTAAACTAATTAATGTCTTTTGCATAAATTCTTCCCGAAGGAGTGCTTATTTTCGTGTAAAAAATCTGAACAGAAAAAAGCTGTTTTGCTGTTTCAGTTAAACCCCCCCATTAACTACACAAGACATCCCATCATTCATGCTACTAAATATATATATATATAATATATTTTTTTTTCTTATAGAGATGAAGATAAATGCATCCATTAAATAAAAATATATTATGGTGAAAGACTGTATACATTACAGGCAAAACCACTCAAGAGTTCAGGAACACTGAACCTGCAATGAGTGCAGGTAAAACAGTAACTTAATGCTCGACATGTGCCCAACTACAACAGCACGGTTTTTTTGCCTGATTAACCACAACAACCTGAAAAGTCCTTTTGGTTACATTTAATTGAATCTTGATATTTAATTGTCTATTTGCTGTTTTACAGTATTCTGCAAACCCAAAGATTTGGCTAATCATATCTTCCAGTTATTATTTCACTTTCTAATTCAAATTTCTACAAAAAAAGATAGTATTAGTATAATAGGAATACCTCATCTGACACCAGATGATTTAGGTGATGTGATTTTTCAAAGTAGACTAGGACAAAAGCAAAATGTGCATAAAGGTAAAAGGTTATACAGGAGTTTAGAAAGAACCCAGTAAACCCCTGCAAACATGTATTTTAGCACCACAGGCAAAAGAGTACTCTGATGTCAAAAGAGATAGGACACGGAAACAATAAACAGTCAAGGAAAGAACAAGACTCCAGAATGACAGTGTATTATCGTGGTGACAAGAAAAGTGTGTGGATTTAGGATGTTTTTTTTTTTTAAAAAAAAAAAAAAAAAGGAAACAAACCAAACATGAAGAGAACCATGATTGCTAAGACTCTGAAAGTGCTTGTATATTCCAAGCTTTGTGTCTCACTAATCTCTCCATAATAGAGACACCAGCATAATTTTTCTATATATTCTAAACTTATTACCCAGTTTCAATAAATGAAAAAGCCAGTAAGTAAAAATCAGCTGACTTACATACATATATAATTACTCCTAATAACTCAGGCTGCTAAATAGAAATTTTAATCCTTATATGACAAAGCATAATTTTACTAGAAGGCACAAAGTAAATTGACAAAATAATCGGCCTTTGCTGAGAAGAGAGAGGGAAACTCTGTATGGTGCATAAGAACATGTTGGCAAAGAGTTCAGTTTTTGTTTTTAATTACTGCAGTTTGAAAGGCACACAAAAACACTGTTAATTTACAGGCATGCATATAACTCCCTCCATTCATGATTCTTAAAAACCACATCTTATTCAGCATAAGAGTTGCACCTACTACAGCTTCTGACCCCCATCCCCACTTCTTGCCCGTATTTCACACAATGCACACAACTAAGGACACGATGTATGTAGCAAACAGTGAACAATCACCAGAGTTCAGCATCATGGAATCAGTTTGGGGACATATTTCCTAAGAGCTCAGGTTTCTGAAAACCTCCTTTGCTTGTCCCCCTTCTGCTTACTCCAGGAATTTGTCTACTCAAACAGTTCAATTGCAGGCCATTCCCACAAGGACAAGACAGTCTCCAAAACAGGCCTGAGAATACCTCACCAGAGCATAACATTGTACAGGAATACTAGGACTCACTGAGCATTTTTTGAAGGGAAATTGGAGTAGCTACACCTTAATTCAATCAGCATGTATGAATTATCTGCAGGCAGTGCTGCCCAGTCAGCATTAGACAGGCATAATGTTGCTCCTTAAAAGCATCGCAGAATCAGATGTGCATTGCAAAAGGCCACCTTACTCATTTCCATCCAGTTACTGCAGCACAACGTGTATTTGTCTTGCAAGCAACAGATCACTGTCTCCATTGCACTACTTTTTTCTGCCTGGATTTACTTCTTTATATAATGAAATACAGAAATGCTATAAAAACACTGGAAGGGATGTGTTCCAATATTCTGTAGGAAAAAAAAGTCTGCCTGAAAAGCTTGTAGTCGTTAGGAAACTAGTAATGTTGAATCATAAAACAGATGGTGCTTAAAAAGAGCTATAGAATTAGCAAACTTCAGCTGCAATTCATATGATTGTGTCATTAAGGATCCAACCTACATGACTATGGAACAAAAGCAATCACATGGCTTGGAACTTCTCAGCTCCTCACAAACTCAAGCTTTCCATTTGCAAGGTCATATTATACAGTTGTATCAAGATGCATTAGGGCAAGCAGTTCATTTGGAACTCCGGAGAGAGGGTTTGGAAAGGGTTGTTGGCAATGTGCTTCACTGTGCACCTCAGGCACACAGCTGCTCCTCAACATTTGCAAGTCCCAAAGTGTGGGAACCAGGACATCCTTCTGGCTGTACTGGAAAATTTATAAGTTAAAGAATTTAAGTAGAATGATAATTAACATATCACAAGGTGAAAAAGTAGGATTTTGAAAGTTTTAAAATGTGAGTTTAAGGGTCAAAGATGGAGGAAATAGGGTGTGTCCCTGTCCTTCTTCTTCATCTCTTGTTCTTCATCTTCTGCTGTGATGGTGGCACATTTTAATTGCTCTAGAGTAAAGGTACACTGTTCAATATAGTCTGTAAGTATTGCAGAGTTATTGTAAATAAAGCACACGTAGTTTCTAGTATAAAAGAAAGTGTCGTCTCAAGGGTGGAGGGAGTTTTTCACAACCTGGCCTGCAAGGAGAGCTCAGCAGGCCAGAGCCACAAATATGTAAGATAACAAAGAATAAACAAGTTCTTGAAAAAGAGAACAGATGGTCTGATGTTGTCCCTGAAAATAAGCCTTCTGATTTGTTTGAGTATAGTGGAGTCAGTTCTCATGAATTGTAAGATAAACAAGAATCATTTTACATTCCTTTGTAAAAGATATCACCTGATGGACTTCTCAAGTGACCAGTGAAGATGGAGAGGTGGTAACCTCTCTGTCCAATCTCTGATCACTGTCCAGAAACTTATATATACAAAGTCAACAATAAACTAGAATCTCCTTCCTTTCTTCCTCTCTGCCTGAACACCTGTTGTGTGTGTTGCTGTGTGTTTCTATCTGCGTCACAGTAACAGTCTTGACCTCTTCTTCAGAAGCTGGGCTGGGGTAAACAGAAACTTTCACAGAGACAGAGACAAAGGCAAGTCACGTTGAAGCAACAACAAAAACCATTTTTTCTAAAATCCTGACACCAAAGTACTTTATTCATTACTCAGCAGTGTTTCAGAGCTCTCCAAAAGAGGAAGCCCACGTTGATCACACTGAAGTACTTACACCATCCAGGGGATGATATTTCTGTATTTTAAAGCTATTTATTTAAAAGCAAAAAACATCCTTCTGTATTTTGTTTCACCTGGAACAAAACAGTTACAGAAGACAAGGAGTGTTCAGAAGGTAAACTGTACATTTAACAGATCTTGAGTATACTCACATGGGAAGTCATCCACAAACATGGGGTCTATGTTATGCAGCAGTTCCACTCTGGGAGAAGGTCTTCCTTCACTAAGAGAGATTTCAAAAGGAAATTTTAGTTACCTTCTATACCTCATCAGGATTCTGCATCCTTTAGTTTAAGGCATTTTGCCATCTTAATAGAGAGTGAACTCATAACTTTAAATTGATTACTATCAACTTTAATCTGAATACTCCTTTCCGACTGGCCAGCAACAACTTCTGCCTCTACAAGTTTTCCCTAACTTCAGTGATGTTTATTTAGATCATTCATTAGAGTACAGAGTACAGAACTGGACCTACCTAAACAGGGTTTTACAACAATCAATTTTAAGAGTCAAATTTCGCAGCATAAGCTGGCACAGCACTTGCTGTGCTCTCTGTATACCTGAACAAGTGCTGGAAGTGTTATGGCTGTGTGCCCCCAAAAACACCACAGGCATTGCTATCCCACCAAAAAAACCCACCTTTGATTTCTAATTGACGTCACAAGGATTATTTAGATACTTAGAACCTTGTTGTGTTAAAAAGGAAAATCATCCTTCTTTTTCTAGCCATTCAGTACATAGAGATGTTGGGGAATAAGCCTCTGAACTTACCCATATATTTCCCAACTAAAGAAATTTACTCCTTATAAAGGGCAACATGAATAGGAAGACAGAAGGAACCTTGGCTACATGAAGACACAAAAATAATTCATTATTTAACAGTGAACCTAAATAAATCCTTTCAGAAATTTCCAAATAATTTAAATTGAGTTTTCTTTCATTAAGGAACTTAAGACACAGAAATTCAACTAGGGCCCCTATGCTTCTTGAAATTAAGAATAAAAAACTCAAGGAATATAAACCTCAGTGAAGACATAAAAAAAATACAGTTATTTAAATATACAGAATGTATCATTAAAGAGTATTTACCTGTAATTTAAAATCTTCAGTAACAAACAATTAAAATATTATTTTTTAATGAAATTTCTAAACCCATTTCTGGATGATACATTTTGAGTGAGTACAGAATTAACAAGAAGAACTAAGAGATTAAATGTACTCAGGTAATATAGTATTGTAATTAACAGAGAAGAACTGGATTAATTAAGCTACAGTGTTAGTATTTCAATGTATAGAAACTGCCACAAAAATGTGTTTTTCCCAAAATGAGGATGAAAGGTTAATTGCACCCCACCCGCCTCCAGCCACTGTCTATAGCAGTCACACTCTTCATTAAAGAATGTTTGGCCTTATTTAAACAAATTTTATCTTAGATTTAATAAACTCTGTCTCTATGTGATCCATTCTCATCTGTGTTCAAGTGTGCTTTTCACCGTTTGTTCAAAGGTAACAATAACAAGAAGTAGTTAGCAAAGTTAAACCAGGATTCAAATTTATAGCCTATGACTGACTCTGCCATAACTGCAAAAACTGGGAACGTCTTCTTCCAATTTCTGAGCTTTATCTACATTTTCAAGAATATTTTAAAAGAAAGAAACCACCAGAGTTATGCTAAGTAATACAGTTTCTTCCACCAGAGTCAAATACAGAATTAAGTAACTTAATCCTATTTACTTCTCATCTCAGTAGATTCGATATTCATACAGTGCCACTCAGTATTCACAGAGTACTGAGTGACCAGCAGGGCCAGGGAGGGGATTCTGCCCCTCTGCTCTGCTCTGCTGGGACCCCACCTGCAGGGCTGCACCAGCTCTGGGGTCCCAGTACAGGAAGGACATGGACCTGCTGCAGGGAGTACATAGGAGGCCACCAAGGTGATCAGAGGGATGGAGCACCTCCCTTTTTGGACAGGCTGAGAGTTGGGTTTGTTCAGCCTGGAGAAGAAAAAGCTCTGGGAAGCCCTCACAGCAGCCTTTCAGTATTTAATGGGGGCCACAAGAAAGATGGGGACAGACTTTTTAGTAGGGCCTGTTGTGACAGGACAAGTGGTGATAGTTTTACACTGATGGACAGTTGATTTAGAATGAATATAACCAAAAAATTTTGTAAGATAAGGGCAGTGAAACAGTGGTACAGGTTGCCCAAAGAGATAGAAGATGATCCATCTCTGGATGCATTCAAAGCCAAATGAAGAGGGCTTAGAGCAACCTGATCTAGTTGAAGATGTCCCTGTCTAACCCACAAGGGTTGGCCTAGAACACCTTTTAAGATCCCTTTCAACCAGCCTATTCTGTAATTTCATATGAGTCTATGATTATACCAAGTGTATTCATAGTGCTCCAGCAGACTGAAGGTAATTTCCTTTATAAATTTTAACATGGATAGTGGATATATAATAAACATGGCTATTTACATTACAGCTGATGGAACACAACAAATGAATTTTTTTAAACAGGTGCTTGATTCCTAAAAAAATGTACCCATTAAGTACAGAAGAATTCAAATTGATCTTACCTTTACAATCAGTTATGATACTTCAACATTATAAAAATATAAAAATGAAACTTGCCCTACAAAATACATAAGTAAAACTTTAAACTCTCCTCTTAATAAGCTTTGATAAAATAATAGTTATTTGTGCTGTATTTTATTCTGAATCTCTCCATGTCTATCATACTGCTTCATGTGGTCTACCATTCCATTTTTCTGTTAATGCAAAATAAAATACTTTCTCTGAGCATGGATGCACTAGATACTCAGGGCTGAAAATCAAGATGTATCAAAAAAATGTATCAACCAAATAAAAAACAATTTTGCCAAGTGTCTTTATTTAAATAGTGTAGTAAGCATCTGGAGAACAGATGTTCTTAAAAATGCAACTGCTTTTTGTGATACTTGCTTGGAAATATGCAGTACAATTTAGACTACTTGACTTTTCGTATTGTATTAGCATTTTAGTATTGTTCTTGCTATTCTCAACTGTTACTTTTGTAAAATATATCAGTGATATTATCACTGTATTTTCAGAAATAATTTGTAATATGTTCATGGGTTTAGAGCTATATGATGTCTTACCCATGATAATCTAAGGCAAGAGAAAAGATGATTTACTATGATTTATTATTTATTTATGAAACTTTATAAAACATTGATACCCAAGACTGGAAACATCTGATAGTTATCCAAAAATGGGTTGACACAGTGATACTATGCTAAGTTATTTTCAACAAGAAGCTAAAGACATCAAAGAGGAAGTTACATTTCATTTCAAATGTACTTGGAAGAAAATAAAAATGGCTTAGTACTTGTTTAATTATACGCTGCAACAAAATTTTGCAAAGAAAAGTGGTCCAAGATTGATATGGATGGAAAAAGACTGGTAAAATCTGTGTGTGGAGCTAACATCATGAACACAAGAGCAGGGAAAGGGCTCTTTTAACAGCCCATGTAAAATGACAATGCAGACTAGCACATCAGCAAAGCCCCAGCACATCGAGGCCAGTTCCACTGGACAGGGACATCTGCAGACAAAGCAGGCCCTCAGGGACTCACAGAGGTGGTACAGGACACAGATGCAGCATCAAAAGGACATAAACAGGCATAACTAGAACCTGTGTACAGTCACCAACCTAAGAAGAAAACAGAACTTTGAAGGACTTCATACCTGGCATCCCTGGACCTTTGCACCACAGCAACAGATGCCAGGTCCATTATGAGTTCACAAACACCATGGTGTTGGGATGCCAGGTTAATGACTTGAAATCCTGTGTCTGGCTGGGCAGACTTCCTAGACACACACACACCTCTTAGTGAGTAGGACTGTCAGGCTGTGAGAGTGTGAGCAAAAAACTGTTTTATTTCAGTTTCTATTTTAAATAAAATCACATTCCTCTTTTATTAAGTCTTTCATTGATACAGTGTTGAAACAGTAATGGGTCAGCAGATGGATTTGGAAAGAGCAGACAAGCTTTTGAGTTAAAATCCCTGTCAAAGAGCTTTTAAGTGAAAATTTTTACCTAACAGTTCAAACAGTGAGAACACAAACACTGTGCTTCCTCAGTTCCATGCACTGTATGACAGAAACTTATAGTTGACCAAAAAGAATGCAAAAGAAGGTATTTTTGTCTACAAGATATGTGCTCCTGAACATCATGTTTTCCTGCTATTTTCTCCTAACTGTTAAATGTCTTCTCGTTCTTCAGGCCAGAATTAAGCAGATGAAGTATGAAAGGAACACTTGGCTATATATGTGACTCTCAGCATTGCTATGTATTACAAGAATACTAATTGGTGTCATGTTAACATGATTCCTAATTTGGACTACCAGTCATTTAAAGTCATGATAGAAAGTTCATCTTGGTCTAGAATGTCAGAATTTATACACAGCATTAAAAAATTTATGTTGAATTTCTGGGTACTGTATACATATTCATATTTCTACAGAATATTAAATTTATACACAGTTATTTTCAGTAGAATTTAGTATAAATTATTATATTATTATATTTTATATTATTATATAAATATCATATTAAGAACACATCTTTCAAATATTGATCATTAATAGACAGATATCACTGAAATAGATTCAATTTGTTTTGACTTCTGAGAATATCTGCACCATATTATTTTGAATATCTAAATCAAGACTCCAAATTTATGATCTTTATCTTTTTGATTGCACACATATGCACCAGCAGGCTCAGGATTAAAGGGTCCTTCTCCCCCCTCAAAAAAATAACAAGAAGCTTATGCATCTATTTATATTAGACTGTACTGAAAAAAAAAAAAATATGTAACACAGTGATTAATTTTCTTTTTTTCAAATGTATTAGAATCTTAGCAAGTTATAATTTCACTCATTATGAGACATTTGGTCACAGAAAAACAACATATTTAAACTTTTCATCAGATATCACCAAAAGGGCACTGTGCCTTCATTGTTTGTTATCCAATATTCAAGTGACCTTTTGAATTATGATTATGAAATTTAGTACACTCATTTATCCTGATTACATGGGAAAATCAAGTGAAATTTGACATTTTGGCTGCAAGGCCAACCAAGTGATAGCCTAACAGTTAGAAAACCTGACTTGTTACCTGTCCAGACAGAGGCCCTGTCTCTGACACACCTGAAAACACTGGTAGTCACCTGTTCCTTGGCAATGCCAGTAAACATTGCATTCATTCCCTTTACAAAGAGAGAAATGCAAGTATCAGCAGTGTGCTGGCACAGCTGTACCTATCCTTTCCAACAAGTCTCCTGCTGAACTAACCTGATCTGAGAAGATCAATCTGTTGCAAAAACACATGGTTGAAACTGAAACTGAAGTAGGCAGGAATTCTAATGGTAGCTGGAAGAAAAGTCTGTGGTTTAGGTGTACCCTGGCTCTTGCTGACGCTAAGTTTCCCCACAGGAACAATGATAGGTAAAACATTTTACTTTTTCTGGCTGGATGGGAGTCTTCATTCCTTCTTGGCAGTTAATGATACCTGGCCTCAACTATACATATTGCTGTCTTCTTCCACTTGGAAGAGAGCCATACAGTACACCTGGACAGAAGGCTATGACCTTCCTGTAAACTCCAGCTACCACAGAAAACCACCCCTTAGCTCTTCAGAAACACAGGCAGCACTAAGAATGAAATCAAGCTCACCAGCTTCCAACAGATAATGCTACAAGTATAGACAAAACAATTCTGCACTCAAGATGTGGGATTTAGTTCTGGGGAAGTGTAGGGTGTTGGGTTTAATTTTGCTTTTTGTTTTTCACCTCAAGATCCATAAATATAGATTTATGGTTTGGTACATGGGTTCAAATCTGCCTACTCTAACTCTCAATTTCTCATCTCAGTCCCTAACCCAGACAGCACTCCTGCTCATGCTTGATTAGGAATTGCTTTTAACTCTTGCAATTCACAGTCTAGGATACTAAGACACACACACACACACACACACACAAAAAAAAAAGAAGAGGACACAAGGTGATAACACACATAATATGGTATAGTCTACCTGCTATATAAACGGAACAAAGGTTACCAAAAGAAACAGAACACTAATTCTTATCTGACTAGCATGTAGGAAATAGAATTGTTAGTCCTTTTATTCTGCTTTAGCAGTATTGGACTTTCCATCTTTAATTATTCTAATGTGAATTAAAACTATATTCAAGAACCTACTAAAATAAACATAACTTCTACGAAGACAGACAACAGGATTTAGCCCTATCAATGAATACACTACATGCGGCACAGAAAAGGAAGAAACAAAGGAATTAAAACCAACACAATTTTTGCAAAACTTAAGGTTGGTCACAGAACTTTCAAATTCTGCAGAATCTTAGTTTTTAAGGACTTCATATCAACCTTTTCAGTGGAATAAAAGAATATTGAAATAACCCTGCTGTAGCTATGCTGCCTCTTTTTTCCAGTCATCTGGGCAAGCCTGCACTGTGGTTTTGAGTATTTCGGTTTGCTTGAATCAGTCACATCATGATCTTCAGGAACCAGGTCAGCTGTACTTTTGTACTTGACCTCAAAGGCTTTTCAAGACACTGGACAGCATGACATGGGTCTATGTAAATGGTTACACTGTTAGCCAGCCTGACAAGTCCCATACTGAGCTAACAAACCATCGAGTGGAATCCATCTTCAGTGAGTTTAATGTCTGCACAGATTCCCCATATGTCCAATTCCAGATGCATACTGCAAACACATGACTGAGTTATGTAGAGAGCAGAGTTTGGTCCATAAAATTCACTAACTTATACTCCAAGCTGTACAAAATCAGTTAACATAGTTCAGGATCACAGAATGTTCTTGAAGAAGTATACCATGCTTGTGAGCTGTTGTGTTTGTACTGAAAAATTCAAATTACCAAGTTAAAGCTGTAACCAGGATTAATTTGCAACCCTGATAAGTCTCTCATAGACAACACAATTAACTGCATTTATACATTCCCTTTTTTATGGGAAAAGAACAGGTAATATCTCCCTCTTTGTTCCAATTCTGCTTTCTGGGCTGATTAAATTCTTCTCATACCCTAATGATGACTTGGTGATTTGACATAAAAGTTACCTGATAGCATTCCAAACATCAAAGCCATCCAAAGGCTTAGTGCCATTGGTATGTCCTCCAGCAAGGTGCACCAGTGTTGGCAGCCAGTCAGAGATATGGATGAGTTCATGACTTTCTACACCTTTTCGTTTCAGCAAAGGACTTGCAACAAAGGCTACGCCTCTCACTCCTCCTTCCCAGAGGGTCCATTTTCTCCCTCTCAGTGGCCAGTTATTCCCCCCTGCTAAAGTTTGTCCTCCATTATCTGAAAAACAAATAAACAAAAAGAATTCTTGGTAAGAAAGAAACAGAACAATCCTCCCTGCAACACCTATTCATCCATTTGAACAAATATTATCACAATACAGGTGTGTCATGCAAGTGTTTGCATATTGCTGTTAGGTGTCCATATAATGTCAAACATTCAGGGCCAAGTAACAAACATAGTTACATTTTAACACCAACAAATTACATCAATGAAAAGTTATCACCAGGGAGAAATTATACCGTCCTAGAAGATAGTAACTTAGAAAGACTGTGCTAAGAATGACTTCTGACCATGATTCAAAATACCATTAGGTATCCAAAGCTTTCAGAACCACAGACTTCAAAAATAGCTTCAACTAATTTAAAGACCGCAAAATGAGGTGCTATCAATGCTATCATTAGTACTCAGAATAACACCACTTTCCAAAGCAGTAAAATATGCTGAAATGGAAACCTGTTATTCCAGCTTCAGGACACTACACATACACCTAGTTTAAAAACAGGTTTTTTCCCAGATTTTTAATCAGACACACTGATATATAAGATTAGACAAAAAAGGGTTTCCTTCTCCAATGGCAGGATGAGACAGTCCTAATAAAATTAATTGAAATTAGTTAACATAACTGAAGTGATTCAGAAATTAAATTTATCATTTGGTGAGAATAACATATAAGATAGTTATAGAAAAAGCTGAATGCCACGACTACAAAAATATCTACATGAATTACAAATGGCTCATGGAATGCTTTTCTTTTTAACTCTCTCTGGCTAAGCTTCCATGCTTAGGATAAAATCTAGAACCTTGAAGTTAACAGTAATGATTCTCTGAATTTACTTTCAGTACTGCTATAGAGTTGTTCTTGTTCAAACCTACTGTAATGTTCTCAGAAGAGTCATTGCTGACAATTCTGTTAAGCATAATTTTCCTCTATTTTAATGAGGTTAAAATGATTTCAAATAGTAATTGCTTAACTGACATTCAGTGTAATTTTACAGGTTTGTATTTTATTTTCTGATTAAAAACCATGAATTTGATGGAAGAAACCAGAATTCCAACACTTTACAGAAATTTACTGTAACAGAACAAAATTATCTTTCTGGCTGGCAAGAGTTCAAGAAGCATTTGAACATACTCTTGAGCACATGGTGTGATCCTGGGGGATGGTCCTGTGCAGGGTCAGCAGTTGGACTCAATGGTCCCTGTGGGTCCCTTCCAAGTGCCTTTCAACTCAACTTATTCTGTAATTCTGTGTTTAATTAGGGATCAGTTTAAATCCCCATGTCTTCCCACTGCACACAGGAGACCACTTTTGTTCTACAAAGGAATAAACCAT
This sequence comes from Sitta carolinensis, assembly GCA_032173965.1. Classification (NCBI taxonomy): domain Eukaryota; kingdom Metazoa; phylum Chordata; class Aves; order Passeriformes; family Sittidae; genus Sitta; species Sitta carolinensis. The sequence continues at coordinate 23,803,280 of CM063313.1, read as the reverse complement.
GGATATCTGTGAAGACTTTGAAAGGGAGAAGCCTAAGCTAAATGAAGCACTTGGCGAAAATAGATTTATTTGAAAAGAGTTAAATGTCCTGTGGCACAACTAGCTTCCAGTTGGGTTGCCCATGTTACTGCATTTTTGGATTAAAAAGAAACTAATCAAGAACATTACCATTATTTTTCACACAACAATGTTGAGCTCTGAGATCTGAGAACTTAAAGCAGTTGCTGGTTACAAGAAAAAAAAAAAAAGATATGTCAAACCACGACAATTAGTTTCAATAATTCCTTCTACTCATAATGTAAACAGGAATTCCTGTCAGAGATACACAGGGGACAGTTTTCATAGCTTTTAACCTTAGGTGGCCTTAGAATAAAAGGCATCTTATCCACTCATTATTAGAGCACAGTTTGGATATACAAAGGAATCAGAACTTAAGTATGTTACATTACCTCTTCTGTATCACAAACTGCTCACTGTTCATATCAGTTTAATAGCAGCACATGAGGGTTTTTCTAATTCCTGATTATCAGCAACAAAGTAGCAAGGAAATTATAGAAGTAGGTGGCATTTCTGAAGAATAGTGATAGAGAAGTGTGGACTTCTCAGGTTACACTCAAATCTTTACGATATTTAATTTTTCCTTGCTTTCTGTAAAAAAATTCACATTCTAAGAGTTTCACTATACATTAACTTCCCTGACACGAGGAGTCTATCTAACATATATCCTGAAAAAAATTGTCTTGTATTAGTATTCAGACATAGTACATCAAGTTTAAAAAGAAGTGGAAAATTATGTTTTGATAGGTGATCCGATATGCAAATGAAAAAAATCTGACATATGAAACAAAGTGCATCCCCCTCATTTGACTTCTCACATTGCTAGAATATTATTTTTTCTTTCCTCAGGAATTCATGTTTGAGTGGTCTTTCTGCATAATTTCTTGACTGACTTATCAAGAAAGTGTTGAAGGAGGGAAAAGGATAGTTTCTGTTTTGATTGTTAAGGTTTGTTTCCTTTCTAGGTAGGCAGAACGTAACTGATGTGTCACTAGCAGCTTGCATGTAAGCAACACCTTCCACACAGTCTGAAATGCCAAAGAGGACTTCAAATACCTACAATTTGTTAAAGAGGAGTTGGTTACATACCAACGGAAGACCAGAATGGGATCTGTATCAATAAAATATTAAGCTAACCACTAAATAATAAAGGGAGAGAGGGAATAAAAAAGAGCCACTGACTGCATGGAGTACGGACCTGACAGAAAGTCCACTCAGAAAGTAACTGCTGTTCTAGTCCTGGTTTTACCTCCAGGAGCATGTCTGGACAGCAAGAGACAAGATGGGCACCAGCTGTGTATGTGCATGTTCAGGTACACTTCCTCTAAATCAAGAGCTGTGAATGTATATATGGATGCAAAAAGCTTGCATGTGTTCAGAAAGCCACTGAAGAAGTTAAAGTTGAAAAAAGTATATAGTTCCTATATGAAAACACATCACCTCAGTCGCAGAATTTTCTTCAGCCACAAACTGCTGAAGACTGCAAGTTTTCACAAAAGTTTTCTAGACATGTGCCACCAAGAATTGTGATAGTGATGGGGTACCTGGCTAGACAGATCCTTCATCTCTGGAGGCAAAACAACTCTCATTTTCTCCCAAATAAGTTTTTCCTTACTAACTCCTTATGCTTACCCAAGTATATCAAACATGGAACAAATTCCAAAGTACATGTGGAAACTCACAGGAGTTTAAAACACATATTTAAAATCCACTTAGGTGTGAGACAAATGGAATCATTGTTCCTTCATATTCTACACTGGCTTCATATCCAATTCTAAATCCAATTCTAAACAGTATTTTCTGAACTATTTATCATACATTTTTATAACTGTTTCTCTCCATGACTTATCCTATCTGATGTCAGAAGACAGTCTCCAGAGCAAAGCTTTTGGAATCATCTACCTGCACCCTGTGGCCCTGATTTGTAAGATTGCTTAGTATTAAAGTTTCACCCTTGCTACTACAGCTGAAAACACAAGCCTTCCCCAGGCATGATACTTCATTATCTCTTTGCTGGGGAAAAACTTCAAATACGATTTCCATTAAAAACACTGAAATAGTGTGGAAAATGTAGTGAGCGTATGTCTTATCTGTAATAGTAATTTCTGGAATTGCATCTACATAATTTAGACTACAGCAGCAGCCACATCACACTAGGGGTATTAAAAAATGATAAAACTAACCAGCTGTTGTCCGTAAAGAAAGGATGAAAGGGGAGAGAATAAGGCTATATCTAGAAATTATGCCACTTGACATAAGCATTATCTAGCCAATTTATGCAGCTTGTTTGCTTTCTTGAATGGAAGTATCACACATTTTTAAAGAGCTTTATTCCTTGCTTGGCTTGCTTTGAAAGATGTTTAGCTATTGTTATTTCTTACAATATTATTACACTTATTATGTATTATTTTAAGGAGGGGGGTACCTAGATGCTTTGTTTACATTCTCACAGAATTTTCTTCTATAAGGTGAAATTTGTGGCAACAAAGGAAATTATGGGGAAGAGACAGTCTCACTAATACAAGAATGGGCTGAAACAGAATTTGTAGCAGGCACCACCACCAACAATGAAAAAATGCACAGTACATATATGCTGGGTAAGTAACAAAACAAGAGAAAAAAGGACAGCAACAGAAGCATCCTGGCTACTTTAAGAGGAAGTTTCGATCAGAGATTAACCAACACCATCCTCAATGGAACAAGTTGAAACAACAAAAATATTTTGCAAAATACCTCCATCCCAAAACAATTTGGGTGAAAATAGGACATACTTTCAACTCAGAAAATCAGAGAATATAACCCATTCTTAAAATGCAGGTGATTGCCTTTCCAACTACTGTGGATCTCTTATTAAAAATAAACAAGAGGAAGGGTTATTTTTAAAAAATATACTTAATAAAAATCTTTCAACATAAGAAAAATAGATAAAAAGTAAAGCTTCCGTGTCTTGAATATACAATACGACTTTAAAAATGAAGGCAAATATTCTTCTCACAAACATCTGCTTTTGTAATTAATATTCATTGTCATATACAGGAGAAACAGTTTAATTTGCTAAATCTGTGATTTTTAAACTGTACAAGATGTTTTGCAGGAGTTTTTAAGGGAATCAATAAAGAAAACTAAAAAGATAGGCCCTTCTGTTTTCTGAAGAGTTGCCACCTGCCAAACATTTTGACTAGCAGAGTGTATATATACTGTGATGTGGGATGTATGTAACTAGTAACGAGTGTAATGCCTAAGACTTCTTTAAAGAAGAGATGGACAACAAAAAACAGCAATAAAACAACTCTGAGAGCAACAATTAATGAAGCATGAATTCAAGTCTTTGGATGGACTTGCTTCCTTACAAAATCACTCTGGAACTGAAGCAACAGTCTGCTTTGCACCGTGCAGATTGTTGGAATTGGAGGTAGAGGGAATTCTCAGAGTCCTGTGCATGCAGGCTCAGAGATAGAGATGGATACAATGTTTAACTTAAGACCTTGGAGAAGGGTCGGAGATTGCAGCAGAAGTTACACAAACAAGAATTAAAATGTGCATTTATAGTTTAAGCAGAAGTATGCCTTAAGTAAGCCAAAATATGCTTTATGTTAATGAAAAAGTATGTAACTAGTAAGACAGAAGATGTTAAATTTTAACAATAGAACTTATTATAGAGTTAGTGAGAAACTTAAGATGTTCAATATAAGTTTGTAGAGTGCTACATGATTGGATAAGAAAAGACACATTGTGGTAGAGCTATGTAAAACAAAGCAGTTGATGACTGGTGTAAAAACTATTAGTAAGCTTTGTGGAAATATTTGATTGGATAAATCATGTGTAAAAGGCGTTGTAACTAGAATTAGCTCTGCTTCTGACGTGACGGGCATTACATGTGACAGCTTTAATGACACTGATTGTCCAATAAATCATTCTTTGTAACACCTCTTGATAGTCCCTGTTTCTCAAACCCCAATAAATGGTGCCCATTGTGTGTGGCCGATGGCTGTTGGGACACCCTGTAGAACGATTTTCAAGTGCTGCTCTAATGAAGCAGTTTAATGACTAAGACTTCTTTAAAGAAGAGATAAGTAATAAAACAATTCTGAGAGCAATAATTAATGAAACATGGATTCAAGTCTTTGGATGGACTCACTTCCTTACAAAATTACCCTGGAACTGAAGCAACAGTCTGCTTTGCAGTATGAAGATAACCAGTGGAAATAGATGTTCACAACTGTGGGGAAAGCTTCATTTGGGATTTGTACCTCACTAGACAGTAGAAAACAAAACAAACAAACAAAAAAACCCATAAAAGTGTTATTTAAGAACGAACTCTGAATGTCCTTCCCAGGATCATATATATCTCTTGCCTGCATGCATAAAAAAAAATCCACAGTAGTCACTGAACTCTGGAGAACATTAATATCATTAATAGATTTGCTAAAACTTTGCATCAGAGATCACTTCTCTGAGAAATCCAGTTGAAATTGATCAATGGGCTTGAAAGTTATTTTAGGAAAAGAAACTGAAGGGAAACAGTACTGTAATACTGTGTAAGGCCAGGTTTCTAATAAAGCAAGTTTAATCTCCGTCAGTTGTTTGCATTAAAAAAAATCCATTATTGTCTATGCAGTAGAATGAAAAACTTATTTTAAAAGCTATAAAGAGACCTTTGTTTTATTTTTTTGATAGTGGGCAAAGCACTATAATAAGAGTTTCCAAAGACCACCTAAGTTCAGTATAGACAACACTCTAGCTTCTCCACCATGTGGACATGTGGACAAAGCGACTTCCTCCTGTGACTTCTACTGCCTGCACATGCTATCTTAGCAGCTTTTGATCACAATCCTGCCTCACATTAATGGTTTAGAATAGAGGTGGTATTTGTCTGCAAATAGGCCAGAAATTAGTCGTCATTTAAAGATACTCCTTGCTGGGCTTTTTGTCAAGTCTCAGACAGGGCTTAAACGTGACAATTAAAAATTGTAAATAGTACATTAAAACTTTTTTTTTTCCCCAAAAGAAACAATGTGTCTTCTTGTACAGCTACCTATTTTGTTTGAACAGACCAGGCCTTGTTTCAATTACATTGCAGAAAAGTGAATTTTATTTTTTCTTACTAACAGAGCATATGTTTTTTGTCTCCCTTGAGTCCACTCAGGTTGCTGCATTCTTCTTTCAACCACAACTGATCTACACCCCATGGTGTAGCAAATGATGTGCCTAGCAAATTGTTCTAGACATGCCCTTCTGAGAAGGCTTCCTGGAATTTCTCCAAAGATTCATCTACACTGTATTTGGTGCTGTTATTAAGCAGTTTTCATTCCAGCATTTCTCTTCAGTTTCCATTTTCTTAGCTCAAGTAATAAAGAGCTACCTGTAAGTCTTCTTACAAGGAAAAAAAAATCACTCTTGCTGACTACTTGAGTCAGACAGTAGGAATACTTCACAAACATATTCATCATTTACACAAACTGTCTTTAACTTCTATTTATTCTACTTCCATTCTGCTGAGATGATACGTGTGTTTAAGTTTGTGATACATATTATACAACCTTGATTAGAGTATCAGAACAGTAATTTTAAGTATATGTCCTAATAATCTTAATTCACAAGGTAGCTTTAACAAGAGTGTTTGGCATTTGTAGAAAAAGGAGTGATATGGAAAACCTCTATGACAATGACTTTAGAAAATACAATAGTAATTAATTAACTCATACAAGAAAAATAACAATCTTAAGGAAAAAAGTTCTCTTTCAGCACAGCAATCCAATATGGTGAGTATTTCTGAACTGTTTTTCTCTGTATATCTCAGGGCACAACAAATTCTGCATAAATAAATTTTAGCAGTAAGTTACAGAAGACCAAAAGTGATTGATAACACACACACAAACACACACACACACAGACTTAAACACGTTAAATGTTTTATGTTAATGATGTTTATAAATTTAAATACTTCTTGGATACCTATATTCATTTTTTAAAACAGCTATCCAAGAGTTTAATAAATCTGTATGTATATAATTCATATACCCACAGAACAAGAAATAACCAACCTACATTTAAGATTTGACAGATTAGGAATCAGTAAAAAAAAAAAAGAAAAAAAGAAAAAAAGAAGCAAGAGGAATCAAGTGCAATTAACTTCTGTGTGGCAAGAAAATCTTTGACTATGATTTCTGTCCTATTCAGAACACGGCCCAAATACATAATTTGAAGTAATAAATCTGTAAGGGCAAAGAAAGAAGAAAACTTTATGTATCTAGGAATATATATAGCATTATATAAATACAATTAGAAATTAGGAATCAATTCAGAATTTGTTTATCATGTACTCATGTAAACTTTAATCAATCTTTAAAGATTTTTTAAAGTCTTTAAAGATCTAGTATTAACATTCCCGGCTACCAACAACCAGGTCTCCTTTTTCCTGAAAACAGTTACAAAACACTTGCCAAATAGTCCTTATGTGGCCACACTACTTTTTGAATCCAATGTCAGCATGCCCCAGCTCTTTTTTCTGTTTTCCACCTGTACTTTAGCTCCTAGTCTTTTCTGAATTGATGAGTTTCTCTGAAGCTACAATAGAAAACTCCTATGCTCTTTGATTTCTCCTTCAGGGCCCCTGCAGTAAGCTGATCTAGCACACATCTGTCTGATATGTAAACCATGCCAAGTTCTGCTTGAAAGCCTTGTCTAAAGCCACACAATATTTTTCAAGTGAGTACAGACCAAAAGAAAAAAAAAAAAACTTCAATTTATTTTATAATGCAGGGTATTTCAATATGTTATCAAATTAAAGCATCTTCAAAATAAGGAGAAAAAATCTTTTAAGGTTCTGCTACTCCTGAAACTAAAGGCTGCTAACATCCTAAAGCCATCAACTATATGTAACGTAGCATGAAATACATGCATAAAAAGTGTGAAGGGGAAATGTGGTAATAATCCCCATTCCAGTTTCTTGCATTTGATTAATACATCGATGGCTTTGTGAAGATAAGAGTGAAATTAAGGTGGTTTGTCATTGCTAAATGGAACAGAATCCCTCTTTTATGCTCCCTCATGGCAATTAAAATAAATAACTGTTGTAACTCAGAGGGATGTTTAGTTTCCAAGTGCATCCCCCATCTCTTCCTACCAAACAGAAGAGATATGTCCATATGGTAGACAGACAATAATAAAAGGAGGACAGGTTAGGCCTGACATATGACCAAAAGTATGCTGTGAAGCACTGAATTTTACACATGAAATTTTCTAAGTGCAGAGACTGTCCAATAGCTGGCATCACCTAGGTGTTTTTATTTCAGTAAAAGCATTCAGAAGTTTATTTTGAATACATTTTGGTTTCTTCCTCTGCTTCTGGAAGCAGCGTGACTCCCTTATAACAAGTCTAGTGCTATTATCAAAATAATATTATGGATCTAATTAGAAGACATATTTATAGCAGCTTTTGGATGACAAAAAGCAGGAAGTAGGGCTGCTGTTACTACGTTAACAGATACTCTTTATAAGCAGCGACCAGCCAAAACCATACCTTCAGACATACAGAAAGATCTGACCTCAGACCTGCTACATTTGTATTTTAGGCTGCAAGTTGTAAGGTAAGAAAAGAGGATGTTATCCCAACTGTGAAGACAGGAGCTGCTGGAAAACTAGTTTTACACTTATTGCTGATCAGAGCCATGTACAAGAAAAGAGGTCACTGACTTCACATGAAGCAGAGGCACTGAGGTGCACATGGCCCACAAAGAGGTTGATAACCTCAGAGGAGCATTATTTCATTTCTCCAAAGTCATTTGAGGGGGAGAAAAGAAATTACTACTTTGACCAAACAACCTTCTTGTTTTAACAAGAAAAAAAAAAAAAAAAACCAAAAAAGAAAAACAACCCAAAAACCCACTTCCAGGGATGAAGCTGCCAAAACTTAGAATTAAAATTCAAACAGCAGAGACCTAATCTAATATACAGGCATTAAAGCCTCAGGGTTCTTCCCAGAACCCATATTTTCCATCTTAATATCCTGTACCCCTTCTTCGTGGAGTTTATTTGAGAGGAAGCTGCTCTGATTGCCTTCTGTCACTCCTTTGGCACACAATAAACAGAGCAATCTGGAGTTAATTTAAGCAGTTCAGCACATGAGGATACAGCTGGGAAAGGTTTTGGGAGAAAAGCTGGCGAGGAAGAACGGGGCTGCACAGAGTTCAACCCAGCCTGTACACAGGAAAGTGGTGCAGATGGACACCTTCCAACACCACTGCCTGCAGACAGGGAAAACTGCCCCATGATGAAACCCTCCAATCAGCACAGGAACAGCAGAAACCTCAGTGCAAGGAATTTAGAAGTTCATTCCTAAAAGCAGGACTGACAGGACACTGCTTCATGTAAGGATTATTACAGCTGATCCTTGATCATCCAGTAGTAACCCAACCTTTCCTGTGTGTCTACCACCTGTGTATTTCACCCTCTATATGCCAGATGTCTTTTTTTCCTTCTCAAGTTTAGACACATGCATTGGTTTTACACTGTGCAAATGATTACTTGATTCCATCCATTGGACAGATTTACTTCTGTTTTTTACATCACTTTTGTTTGAGTTCTTAATCTCTTGGGCCCTAGCCATACCCAGAATACACTGACTGAGTTCATTACCAGAAAAAACACATACCTGCTGGCAAAAAAATACAAAAATGAAACAAAAGTCCTTAGTTATTACTTACCACAGGGGACATTTTTAAAAAGTGCAGCATGCACCTTAGGAAGAAGCATGTGTCCATAAGCTAATTCTCACACCAAGCACAAAACCAGAAACTGAAACTCTTTACTCCAAAGAGTGAAGAAAACAACATTCTTTATAACACTGGTCTTCCAGGGGGCATGAAAAAGGCTAATTATTTTGTGATCAGTTGTAACTGTTTTGCTTGCTGTAGGCTGTGTCATTCTCTGAGAGATTATGATGAAATGAAAATGGGAAGTTAATTGAACAAGGTGGAAATGCCAGCAGTCTAGTATAGGCACATCCAGCATGGTCTAAAACTCTCCCAACAGCCACCTCAGTTTTGCTAAATGCAACCAAGACAGCAGGGGAGGAAAGGGAATTTTTATAAGTTAACATGGTGATAGGGGAACACCAGTAACGGAGAGTAATGGAAATTTACCTAAATAATATCTGTTCCCTCTAGTCATCTAAGTAGTTTTTTTAACCAGTTTTCATTAATATGTTCTTCAGCACTGGGTTATGTTTTCCAGGCAGGGAAACGGCAGGCAACCTATCTGCAGAATGAATGTTTAAGAGTACCTTTGGCTTGTTATTCCTTTCTTTAACATCTTTGCTTGGTTACAGTAACAAGGGCTCAATAATATACTGCTGAATCTAAAAAAAAGGATATTAAGCTGAGCCTATGTTCTCCAAAAACCAGAAAAAACTAGTGTTTACAGTTGTGCCTAACACTCTCCTCTTCTTCATTTTGTTACAGCAATACTACATTCAAGTGAGTGATAAGAAGGAACACTTAAATTCAAAATTTTTAACTTATTAATGATTACTTTATTCCAACTTTGTAATTTTTCCCCCCAGCTATATGCCAAAACAGGTCGTCTTTAATAACTCCCATGTTTGAATCTCTGCAATCCGCCTGCACCATGCTAGTTCAGTAAGGTCACCAGCAATTTCCTCTTGGCAAGATCCAACCTTTCTCCAATATCATCACCCTTGAACTTTCTGCCACTTCTGATCATATTTCCTGAATCCTGAAGTTGTGAAATCTCTCCTCTTGGCAACATCTAGCAGTACAGACCACATTCAGTCCTCAAATATAGACTATAACTCTTGAGAGATTTTTAAGGGGAGTTGCTCATATGAACACAACAGAAACAACTGTAGACTTCAAAGGAATAGTCAAATTGCTTATTTTGCTGTAGGTGGGCATTACAGTTTTAATGGGTGTGTTCCTAATGATCATTCCCTAGAACATTTACCCTGGAAACTCTACCCTTTACAGAGAAATTTTTTTGTTTTCCATTCTCAAAAGTGGGAAAGAAGAAGAAAAATCCAAAATACACTAATAGATTCCTCTGCTCAAAGACAGAACTTCATTATAAACAAAGCTTTAGCCCTGAATGGTCAAATGATTCACAGCGCACTCATACTTCAGAAACAGGGTAATCCTACCATTTTCAGAAGATATCTAGCTTTCTTTTCTCTGCAAATTTCTTATTTAATGCAGTGGTATTAAAACCATAAAGCACATCTGCTTTGTGATTCAACCTATGCCTGCCAAATTCATTCCTCCACTATTGCCTGACATCCCTGATGCCACAAACAGTCAGAATTTATCATCTCATTTATATCATTGACCACACCACCCATATGATCCTTCCTCAGTCCGCTCAGTCCAACCCTGCATTAAGAAGTACTAAATCATAGGGATAGGTCATTGCAAACAAGGGGTAACTACAGGTGATGGTGGCATCTCAAGCAGTGAGCTCCCTAATCTCCACATTTACAGCTGCAGTTTTATGTTCCTCACAAAGGACTTCTGCCCTCATGAGTAACCACTACCTGACTCATTAGTGAGTCCAGAAGTCATATTTTCCCTCTACTCCCACTTTAGCAGGGGAGTTTTACTAAATCCTACTTCAGATTTCTCTCGGGATTATGGAATATTTGACCCATTAAATTAGGTAAGGTCTTCAGGTCCATGCTTTTCCAAAGCCTATCTCCTCATCTGCCTTAGGCTGTAGTAAGGCTCTGACTGAACTAATTTAAAGAAAAGAGGTAATTAACACTTCTCTGATCACATAAGAGGTCAACAATCTCAAAAAAAGGCTGGTGTGATTGTAATTATGATCGCTCTTCACAGTTTTGTCAAAATTATCCAGATTAATAAACTGAAACCACTGTAGCTATTTAAAACGTTCAAGCTACCCAAGGTCACTTGGAGAGAATCACAGGAAACACATGCAGGCCCTGAGCAGCTGAGAGACCTCAGGGGCAATTGCCTGTGAAAGGAGGCACCTGAGGGCAGAAAATGCCCCTAACCTTAACCCCATTCATCAGCATCACTGTCTACATAGCTATTCTTCCACTTGAGGCATGCATTTTTTCATTTTTCCTTTTAGGTTTTGGGGGTTTTTGGGTTTTGGGGTGGGAGGGGGGGTTGGGGTTGGTATTTTTTCTGGTACCTTTGACTCTCTAATAAACTGTAACGGATAGTCAGCAACAGTTTCTCCTAATCACTGCAAACCAATTGTAGCCAGTAAAATCTAACCAATAGTTTTAAACAAAGGCTTTGATTTTTCAATCCTTTGAAATCACCGAAACACAGCTTTATGGTGCAGAATGTGTGATACATTCAAGTAGGCAGATAGCAATTTATATCCTCAGCAGTCAGAACTGCAATTACATACAATGTTAAAGAGAAAAGTAATGGAATACACCTTTTGGTTTTTAATCCCCATCAGTAACAGAAGAACACTGTGGAAAAAGTTTGGACTTAACAAAAAAGAAACACACAGAGGATGTCTTTCTTTATAACCTCTTGTTACAAATGCTTATTTGATTAAAATTGTGTTACAATGCTTCAGTGCAAATAGAAAGAAGACTTAAAGCAGACTTAAAGAGATACAACTATTAAAACTCTCATTAAGTTCTGCATACCAGATGCCAGCATATGCTATTTCATTGTTGATTTGATAAAGTACACTCTTGCAAGTTATCAGAAGCAGCTTATCCAATACATCCAGTTCTCTGCATTGACAAGTAACAATCTTTTGTATAGCCTAAACATGGAGATCATCTACATGTCAGTAATGAAATACCTGCACTACATTTGCTGCATTATTTGGGTTTATGTGTTCTGTGTTAAAGCCAGTTACTCTAAAATGTAAGTGAAATTACTGCTGCAGACTTCTGATTCTTCCCAACCAGTTCAAGCTACTCTGGAATCTTAATACAGAATTCAGGGTCAGCTCACTTCAAAGTACACGAAGCTCTGGCTGTATTTTAACTTGAGAAAACACAATGAGAGGTAAAATGTAAGAGCAAGCACAGGCAGCATTCCACACGGCAGCAGTGGTCAAAGTTCAGATAAAAGTGGGGGTGTTTCTTCCTACTTAAACAGAACTGTAAAGATAGATGCTGTACTGTAAGAGACAGATACTCCAGTGATAGGAGGCATGTGAAGGTGTCTAGAAACAGAGATTTTAAAAGGGCATAAAGAGGTATAGAGAAAGCAGAGGTCTAATTAAGACCAAGCTGTAAAGAACTGAAAAAAAAAAAAATAAACGAAGAACCTCCAAAACAAGGGGAAATTAGCTTATTAGCTTCAGTGTTAGGACGAAGAGAGGAAAATAACTGCAGTGAACACTGCAGTATGAGCTCTCCAAGTCAATTTCACACCAGACATTTACATGATCTGAAACACTCACCTGGGGCCAAATCTTAGCATCCACTGCCTAATTACTGACATGCTCACGGGTTTTAGTGTTTCTTCTGGTGTTTTAACTCAAAAATCTGTAAAATGTATAACTTCCTTTGCATTCAGCACATATATATTCTAAGTAAATTCTGCTGGGTTTACTCTCCTATTAATTAAGGCAGAGAGAGAAAACCTTACTATTTTAATGCACATGAAAGTGATATTGTCCACAAATATTGATCCATTATATTCTATGTATAAGAATAACATGAAATAATGAAAAGTGAAATAAAGAAAATTTGTGCAGAGCTTTTGTTTGGAAGTTCTTAGATTCTTCAGTAGAGTTCAGCCAAGCAGCATACTTTAGTTCTGGAATATTCATAAATATATGAAACAGATGTACTAACCAACCCATAGTTTATATGGACATATATGAAAAAAAAGAAAAAGCAGGGAAGGAAAACACATCCAGAACATCTCAGCAGGGATTCAAATAACCTTTTTCAGATACTACTCATCTGACTAAGGCCATCTTACAACACCTGCAACTTCTTCCAAATTCTTAACCCAGGCCAGACAAGATTGCATGCTTCTTTCCCAAGCGAATCAACGATTGATTTTCCCTGTGTTTCTATAGGGGCTGTCATTGACTGACAAAGTAACTCCCTTGGAGAAGCAATATTTCTAAATAAACATTAAAGCTTTGTGTCATACAGGTCTGGGTTGTTTCAAACAATATTTATCAGTTACAAAGGAAACAGAAAAAAGTATGTATATAAAAAATATCAAACTTTGCTTTAGTTCTAGTAAGCAATTATTGAAAAAATACTGAAATAAAAAAATTGTTAAAAACTAAGAAATTTCAATTTGATAATTTTGAATGGCCTTCTATAATATAATTAACTGGCAGAGTCCTCAGTCCTGAGAGATATGGGCTGGGTAAAGAGTGAAGACAGGATCCTGAATTTTAGGTAAGCAAACTTCCAGCTCTTCAAGAAGCTAGTCAATAGGACACCCTGAGAAAGTGCCCTTGAGGAAAAGGGAACAGAACAGAGCAGACAGATCTTCAAGGACAGAAAGGACAAAAGCTCCTGAACCCCAGGTATAAGAAATCAGGGAAAGAAGGCAATGGCAGAGACAACCTACCGGTAAAACTAAGGAGCAAGGAGAAATACAGACAGACCATTCCACAGTGTGGAAGTACAGATATTCTGAGAAGAGTATAGGGATGCAGTCCAAGGCATTTGATCAAGGTATGGCTGGAGCTCTGCATCCCTTGCTAAGGGATGCAAAGAGTTAACAAGGGCTTTTCAGCTAGGATAAGAAGGTCAGGGGAAGTGTACCTCCACAAAGGAGATGACTGACAAGCTGGTAAGAAAGAACGAGGAGCTGAGGTATTCAACATTTTTGCCTCAGTCTTCACTGAAAGTCTCTTTTCCCAAACCTCTTGAGTAGACGGACCACAAGAAAGGGAGAAACTGTAAGAGAAGATCAGGTTCATGACCACCTGAGGAATTTGCATAAATCTATAGGACCTGACAAAATGCATCCCAGAGTCCTAAAATGTTGCAAAAATCCACTCTCCATGATATTTAAAAAGTCATGGCAGTCAGGGAAAGTCCCAGGTGACTGGAAAAGGGAAACATGGTACCCACCTTTAAGGAGGGTAAACAGGATGACCCTGGGAACTACTGACCTGTCAGCCTCACCTCTATGCCTGGGGAAGATGATGGAATGGATCCTCCTAGAGTCTGTGCTAAGGCACATGGAGGACAGGCAAGTCCTGTCTGATCAGCCCAATGGCCTTCTAAAACAATGTGACTGCACCATTGGACAAGGGAAGAGTTATGGATGTTCTTTATCTGGACTTCTGTAAATCCTTTGACATAGACCCCCAAATCATCCTTCTCTCCAAACTGGAGGGATGGATTTGACAGATGGGCTGCTCACAGTATAATGAATTGACTGGATGGTCACATTCAATGAGAATGAGAACAAGTCAATCTCCCAACGTTTGGATGTCGATCAGTGATGAGTGCGTCCCTCAGGGTCTGTATGGGGACCAGTACTTATTAATATCTTCATCAACAACACAGACAGTGGGACCAAGTGCACCCTTGGCAAATTTTCAGACAACACCCAGCTGAGTGGTGAAACTGACATACCTGAGGGACAGGATCTCTTCCAGAGGGACCTGGACAAGCTCTAGAAGAGGGCTCATGGAAATCTCATGAGGTTTAACAAGACCAAGTGCAAGGTGCTGCACCTGGGTCAGAGCAACCCTGGTACCAACACAGGCTGGGGGATGGACAGCTCACAGCAGCCCTGCCCAGAAGCACCTGGGGGTGCTGGGGGCTGAGAGGCTGGACATGCCCCAGCCATGGGCACTCACAGCCCAGAGAGCCAAACGTGTCCTGGGCTGCATCCAGAGCAGCATGGGCAGCAGGGCCAGGAAGGGGATTCTGCCCCTCTGCTCTGCTCTGCTGGGACCCCACCTGCAGGGCTGCATCAGCTCTGGGGTCCCAGCACAGGAAGGATGTGAAGGCCGGTGACCCTGAGAGGCATTCCCTAAATTAGGGAGAAAAAAGAGACTTCTCTCACAGCATATCCTGTTCTCTTATGCCAATGTACCCCTGTTCTACTCCGTTAGTCAGCCCCATCCCTGACCCTGCATCCCTCAATCACTCCCTCCCTATTTCCCCATTGGCTCCCACACCCTAAACCCACCTTTGTACTGCCCCCATGCCCCCGATGCTCTCTCAGTCCCCTCCACCCCTATACTTGAACCTGGACCCTTCCCACAAGGCTCGCCTTTGACCCTGGACTACCTGCATGCATGGCTGGAATAAACATGTCTGTGGAACCCATACAAAGGCCCTTCCTGCCTCTTTGCCACCACCTTATCAGCAGCGATCCTGGTTTTCAACAGAAGGACGTGTACTCACTGGAGGGAATACAAAGGTGATCAGAAGGATGGACCACCTCTCCCATGAGTACAGACCTAAAGTGTTGGGATTGCTCATCCTGGAGAAGAGAAGGCTCCCTGAAGACATTATAGCACCTTCCAGTACTTTTTAGAGTTTTTTAAGAAAGATGGGGATAGACATTTAAACATGGTCTGTTGTGACAGAACAAGGGGTGATGATTTTAAAACTAAAAGAGGGTAGATTTAGATTGGCTATAAGGAAAACATTTTTTATTATGAAGTCAGTGAAACACTGGGACAGCCTGCCCAGAGAGGTGGTGGAAGTCCCATCTGTGGAGACATTCAAGGCCAGACTGGAGATGAGGTTCTGAGCAATCTGATCTAGTTGAAGATGCCTCTGCTCCCTACAGCACACTCATAGAGTCTGATTAGAGGACACTCTTTTTCTCCCACAGGAAGTGAAAGACATTTCATGATTTGGATACCTACGATGGGCAATCAGGGAAATGGACAGAAACTCATACTCACTAGGTTCCAGTAAAACAAGCAAGACCAAATTCCTTAGTTCCAAGAAACTAATTTCCTCCTTTCCTCACACTTCTGATACACTTCCACTGTGCAACATGTGAGCTCAGAATCATCAAAGTTTAAAAAGAAACTCAAACTCTCATGAGTTCAGGACTTTCTCCCCTTTCTCTTGTTGTGCCAAAGCATTAAGAGATTTTACAAGATGTAAACAGCAATAACAAAAACACACTTCTAATCCTCAATCTTACAGCATCTAAAGCAATCATACCCCTGTATCACTATCAGCCAGGTAGAAAAATTCACTTAACAGAGGATGAATTACAACGGATGATGGATTGAGAATAGGTTTTTCAGCCATTTTTGTCTTACTGTTCCAAAAGAATATGAGCCACTAAACTGGACAACAGAAGGGATTGCTTCTTTCTCTCCTCCATGTAATTCTGGCTTTGTTTTCCAATACGGATATTTTTATTTTTCTCTCTGATATTGTAGTAATGTACTTTAAAAATTAAATTCAACTCAGCCTTGAGTACTAGCAACCATGTAGGTTCACTTAATTTACAACTACACCATAATGATTGTAAAAAATACAGAAAAGGAAGGCAGAAATAAGACGGCATATTCAATTCATCCACAGTTTAGTTCTGTGAACATTTCCTACATGTTGTGTATCTCATGCTCCTTTGAAGAGCTGGGGCTTTAGTAGCAATCACTACTAATCAGACCACATGAAGGTCAGTGTGAGGGTCCATCCAACTGAAGCAGAACAGGAAAGCATATTAAAAGTTAACTATGAAATTATTTCATGTGTAATTTAGAGAATTTAAAAAGCCATTTTTAACTATGTTAGTGTCTTGGTATTGTAGAAAACAGAGCATGTCAATGAAATGACTCACATTATTGTCAATATTCTACAAATCGGATTTCTGAAGTTTGCAACTAAAAATAAACAAAAGGTGTAACATGCAAAAAACCTCAGACAAGTGAAAAAGATAAAAAGTAGGACAAAATCCCTATTCCTTTCCTCCTGTTACCTATTTCTGATGGAGAGACTACAGAAGAGCCAAATCCCCACAGTTTTGTTTATACTAAGTGTTGACATCTCTATTCTATAATTTAAATCTGGACTTTGTACAATTTTGTTTTAAACACTATTGAAATTACAGAGGCAGTAAATAGTTCACATTAGCAAACAGCAAAGAATGGGAAGTACAAGCAAGAGTGATTCAGCAATTTAAAACTCTCACAGGTATTTTGAGCAGACATGATACCACCACATATCATTTCACATTGATGCCTCAAGTTTTAAGTTTTCCCATTCTTCATTGGTGTGCAGCTTTTAGTTTTATATTAAGGTTACTAAGATCTTTTCACAGGGTGGTGAAGAGACAATAATATTATTTTACTTAGGGACTCAAAGGCAATCTCTCGAAACTTCAGGCCAAGAGCATAAAAAATGTGAAGGGAGCGGGGCAGGCAAGTAGGAAAGCAAGGAGGATGAAACTTCATGCTTTGAGGCTACTAATTGGACAGTTGACTTCTGTATGCAAATGGCCTAAAACATGTAAAAATGTAAGATCCTGTGTCCATGCCCTCTTTTGCTTCCATCTTGGAGCCATCTAGGCAGAGCAAGGGCTGTGGCACTGCCAGGGTGTGGCCCTGAAGGTGCCTTAATAAATAGTTACTTTATTCTTCTTAACTGTCTCACCTCTGTTCTAGCTCCACATGGCATCAATGTTATTTGTTATTTATTATGTAATTTAAAAATTAAGTTATGTATAAGAGTGCAGGAGACAAGTCTACTTGTCTACTAATAGGTCATGCCTAATAGTTGTACACAATTCTGAATGAAAACTACAAGTTGCCAATATCAACAAAACAAACAGGCAGCTAGCGCTTGGTTTGGTTGAGCTTTTTTTAGCTTTTTGTGTGAATTTTGCACACATGAAAGGGAGTTAAATAGCACTTACTAGTGCCAGACACAATATGAGCAAACATTAGACAGCATCAATGCACAGCTCTGTATATGCACTTCATTTTTGACCTTCAACATTCTTGCTGAAAGTCTAGGTCGCAGAAGAACAGGACTTCAGAGCCCTTTGTGTGATTTAAGCTCCCGGTTATGAGTCATAGTCAAACAGAAAGCACTGTCAATAATATTGCTAAAGGATCACATTTGGGGAAAATTTCTCCCTTCCAATCTTCACAGCATAAATAATGCTTACTCTGTACATGTTCCAAGTGCAGTATTGCCACTGAGATTTCATTAAGAAAAAAAAAAGTACAGAATACACAACAGAGATCTACACTGTGGATAGGAGACTCACAGAATGAATTGGAAAATAATTTTGCACTTAATTTGAACTCATGTTCTTCCTTACTTCCCCACATTACATTTGAAAGATCTGTGTGTAGCTGCATTTTTCAGCTGTGCTGCAAGTATGAGAGAAGAGCAACCACACTCCCTCTGATGACTCATACGAAGCACATATTTCCAGAAAATGAACCAAAATCATTTGGTAAGACCAGCTAATGAAAAAACATCTGCTGTATACTTCAGTTTGATGTTTACTCACAATGGGAAGAATTACCTTGAATGTTCAATGGCAGAAATGCCACTTTTTCTTCAGAGTGCTGACACATTATTGTATTTCCAGTGCTTGATACAGATTTATTTGTGTATGTGTGATGGAAGCACTACTAAAAGCCTTTCAATTACAGTGACAATAGAAAACTAAACCTTCTAATGTAAAACTCTGCCAATGTAATTCTTGCTGTGCTTTAAATACAATAGGGTTTTTTATTTTCCATAAAGGGAATATAGTACCTTTCCTGCATCACAGCACCATTTTCTGAACAACTTTACTGAGCATTTAGAGTAAATTTTATCAAGCTGAGCTCATATAAATCAACCTCTGATTTTTTGCAACTCAGCAAAACTGTCTTTTTATTCTCCTGACTTTTCCAAAACCGAGGGGAAAATAAAATTGATCTTATGGAAGAAGAAATTGATGTACACAAGCTTACACTAGTTACAGGGTTAGCCCTACAAAAGCTGCATGAACAATGCCCTTTTCCATCCTATTGAACTTTTTTTTCCTCTTAGTACATGATAGTAGCAATCCTAGTACAGACAGTTTCAATGGAGAGCTTTCATTGTGAGCAGTCTCAGTAATTAAACACTTCTCAGTAGTTACAGACCCTGCTGTGTCAAGGTCCACACCAGCACACATCATCATTAGGCATGACAGAAACACAGAAGGAAATTTTAACCCAAAACCAACAGGAATAACCTGACAAACTGTTTATAAGTCTGCAGTAAGCAAGTTAGACAAGACAGTGTCAGGAAAATTGTAGATTTGTCCCACTGACAGGAGAAATAAACTTGGCCACTTTTTGGATGTAGAAAATTTTGACACAAAGAATAAAGCCTTCTCAAATGCTATTATGAAGAACAAAACTAGTATAGTTTAATAATAATCATAGTTTAAGGCAACCTTTAGGGAGCTGTGGGAAATTGTTTAACATTATTGTTAATACACAAATTGAGCTGATTTCAGCATTCATCTCGTTCAGAGAAAAAAATTACTAGCATAGCTGTTACCATGCTTCAGTCAAAGCTTTACAGAAAACTGGCCCGTTTGCAAAATTCTGGGCAAAATTCGCTTCCAAGTTTCATTTACAAATTAACTTCACTTCACTGGCATTCAGTAAAAACAGGAAGAAAAATTCAAGACTCCATTAATGATGGAATTTTTAACCATGAGGACAAAAAAGAAGCTAATATTTCTGGCACGAGGTTACTCCCTCTTCAGGAACTTGGCTTTGAAGTGTTAGGTTTTGCATGGAAAAAGCTGGGTGGATGGGAGGAATTAATGCTAGATGGAACAGAATATAAACAAACATTTCCTACAAAACATTCTGGGTTTCCATAGGATTTTAAAAGGGGAGGGTAGGAGGGAGTCAATATATTGTCTATCAATATATTTCAATATTGATTTTAAATCCATTCCCACCATAACATTTCTGCCTTTGATAACATATTCTTTAAAATGCAGTCTTATTATCTGCCTCATACAACAGAAAATCTATTTTTTAATTTCTAAATTATCACTCATAATTTAACATGGAAAAATCCTGAAAACAAAAGTAGAAGCTAGCACTGGAGTATAAAAGACCAACCACATGCATCTTTCACAGTCACTGACATGCATCAATTCTAACTGATGCAAGTACATCTGTCAGAACCTTTGCCTGTATAGAAATAAGATTAAATAAAAAAGAAAAAGAAAAATAGTATTTGGAAATATATGAACTCAAATAACTAGTGTGATTGAAGGTGCTTGCAGCTAAGGCACCTGTGCTTATTTCCACTTAGGAAACAGCAGATGTTCAGACAACGGATGCCCAGGCATCTTCCTCACTGGCAACATACCAAACTTCTCAGAAACCTTTGAAAAACCAATTAAAATAAGCCTTCAGGCGTGCAATAAAAAAAAAATCTGAGAGCACAACCTTCAAAATTAGCATCTCAGATACCACAGACAGAGAATAACTGCTCTAGTCAGTAGGCCTGGCCAATCTGCAATTAGAAGTCACTTATAAGCAAAAGTGAAGGAGCAGGAGCTCATTTTTGAACAAAGATATCAAGAAGATAAAAAAATGCCCTTAAGGAATCAGTGAAAGTCAGATTTGTAGTCTCAAAGAAGGCACTGGAAATAAGAAAAAGAAAATCCCAGTATTTCATTATCCAAAAGCTACAATATGTTGGCTGAAATAAAAAAAATAATAAAAATAATAATAATAAAAAAAAAAAGAATAGTATGAAATTTTGTGGGGGAAAAGAACCTACGGCTATGATAGAGACTGTATAAACATCAGTAAGTATGTCCAAAACAATCTGTGCTCTTATTAATCATATTTCCACAATGATATAAAGACTATCTTTTGGAGTGAAAACAGTCATCACTGTCACATGCTCCATTATTGAAAGGATTTATGTGGTTTCCTCTGAGCAATGTAAACCAAGTCTTGAAAAGTTCCATGTGTTTTGCTTTTCAAAGCCCTCTTATGGCAACTACTGGGCATTACAGCGCTAATCCACATTTAAAAACTGCAAGAAATACTGGAAGAAAGGAGTGTTGCTCCACAGTGTTTTAGTATAATAAAAAGCTGAAAGTTAAATAAAGCAAAGGATGGTAGCTTCAATATAGAACTGAAATTAGGGGTCATATTCCTTTGCTTTAATGTTGGCAAGTTTACACCAACATTACAAAATTTCATGTAATACCTTGCAGAAACTACAATCACATCATATTCACAGCAAACCCCCACTTCTTACCTCAAACCACAGTTGTGTATTTGAAGGAAAATTTGGACTCTATGCCCATGTTAATAGTTCTAAGCCAAATTTGTACCATTGTAATGCTTTTTATGCACTTTATTTTAAATCAAGGCCCTCTTCAGGGACATTAGTAGTTACAATCTCCTATGATTGCTAAAAGGAAAAATATGCCCTCTCTCATTCTCTTTGATTTCAAGTGGACAAAAGGCCATGGGTACCCACCACTGCTGCATTCATTTTCATCTGTTTTGCTTAAACAAGCAATTTAATTTTCATTAATGATCTTGTTAGCACAGACTTACTTTTATCTGCAGTATAAAAAATGCTCCATAAAAGCAAATTCTATTTCATATCAAACCAGTCAAGACTTCTCAAGTTACTACTTGATAGGCAAATATAACACCACATACCATTGAACCTGCTCACTTTTTTTCTTATTTACTTGTACAAACAACATGTCTATCTGTTCAAAAAGATACCAGAGTGTTGATTTACAGGACATACTGATGAAGTCAGACTTTGCTAATGACCAAACATAACAAATCTACATTTTTATTCTGCTATCTCCATCAGGCCACTTTAAAGAGGAACGGAGGTCCTTCTACATGTTTCACAAGACTCTTTGAAAAATGTGCAGTATTTCTACTTGCCAACTGGCATGTTTTCAAGGCAATCCCTCTTGAGCCATAACAAATACAAAGAAACATAAAAGAGTATAATAACAAAAAAAATCTACCACAAGATCAGAAATTACATAATATTCTATGGTTTTTAAGTATGTACCCACTAAAAAGAGATCTACAGTTTGAGATTAACACTTCACAGGGAAATAGTCAGAAGAATGTCTGTTGCAATGCTACTTGCTGTAGTACAAAATACGAAATGACCACCTGTAAATTATTCCTTGGGCAGGACTTATAAAGCTTGGGGAGATACAAACATGGAAGTATGAATTTTGGCCTCAACTAAAAAGGAAATAGTAATGAATCTAATAGAATGTACCTTAAAAGTAGGGCCGCCTTCTTCCTCTAGAGACTTTCAACACACCTTTATCAAACCAAACAGCCAACAAAACAGAGAGCGCTTTTCTCATAGAATGGTTTGGGTTTGAAAGGAACTTTAAAAGTAATCTAGTCCAACTCCCCTACCATAAGCAGACTTCTTTGACTAGATCATCTTATTTAGTGCCCCATCCAACTGACCTGAAATGTTTCCAGGAATAGGACATCCACACCTCTCTGTACAACCTGCTCCAGTGTTTCACCAACCTCATTATGAAAAATATCTTCCTTATATCTAGTCTGAATCTATTCCACTTCAGTTTAAAACCATCACCCATTGTTCTATTGCAACAAGTCTTGTTAAAAACTCTGTCCTCATATTTTTATAAGCCTACTTTAAGAGCTGAAAGGCTGCAGTAAGGTGTCTTCAAAGCTTTGTCTTTCCTGGCTGAAAAATCCCAACTCTCTGTCCTAATAGTGAAGGTGCTCCAGTTCTCTGATTATTTCTGTGGCTCTGCCCTGTACTTGCTCCAGCAGGTCCACGTCCTTCCTGTGCTGGGACCCCAGAGCTGGTGCAGCCCTGCAGGTGGGGTCCCAGCAGAGCAGAGCAGAGGGGCAGAATCCCCTCCCTGGCCCTGCTGCCCACGCTGCTCTGGATGCAGCCCAGGACACGTTTGGCTCTCTGGGCTGTGAGTGCCCATGGGCATGTCCAGCCTCTCTCCCATCAGCACCCCAAAATGCTTCTGGGCAAATATGATGATTTTGTGTCTTTCATATTGCTCATTGAACTTATGGATAAAATTATCATTCCCTAGATTTGCCCCTGCAGTCTCTATTGAAATCCTTAAATTGATTCTTAATCCCACAAAATGGGAAGAACTTGCTTGGAGAGAGTTCTTGATCATAAAGAAAAGTGTATGTCCCCTACTGTGTCCCACCAAGTAAAAAGAGGGTCTCCCAGTGCCAGAACAGCAGGTATGTCCTCAAAAGCTGAAATCATACTATAATCATATGCTGATATTATAGTTACCAGTACACACCAGGATTCCCAGTTTCAAAGGACCTGGAGGCCGTGCAGGGAGATCTGACACAGCACAGCTCTCTGCATGAGATGCTCAACAGCAGACGCTCGCATGTTTCTTTTCAACCATGTTCTAATGTCTGTTCTAAAACACACCACCTGCAAAAGCACTAAGCAAAATATAGAAAACCAAAATAATTTGACACTTTTTTCCCCTTTTTTGGTATTTTAAAAATATTTTATGGTTATTACACTTCAGTTTTGAAACTGGGTCCTTATTGCATGCCATGTCTTATGCCTGTAAAGAATAATACTGCACGAAGTAAAGAGAGAAGACTGAAAAAACCCAAATCACTGGCCCATGTCCTGCTTGATTTAAGTCAAATTTCCATGCATTTTAATCATATTAAATTTAATTCCTGGAAGTTTAAACTGTCAATTAATTCAAAGTCCCATTAGGTAGGGTAGACACTTGATTCTCCTGATTGTTTGACTCTTACTGAAACATATCTGCAACTGATCACAAAACAATCACTGTTAGAAAACAGGACAGACTGTCACCATTGAGAAAAATAAATGCTTCATAAATGAAAAAATTCTTTTTTTTATTCATTCGTACCTTGTGATTCTAGCTCAGATGTATTTAGTTTTACTCCACAATGCACTGAACAAACATTACTGAAATAACTCTACCACGCCCCATCAGCTGGATTTTTTCCTTATGGAATAAATACTGGTATCATTTTCCATATGTCTTTGCTTACTTTCAGTTCTAAATATAAAAACATTGCAAACAGAAACAGGCATAGAAGAGTTATCAAATCCTGCTAGAGCCAAAACCTGGACACAAATGTAACATCATAAAGCAAACAGGTTTGAACTCAAAATGAAATTCCAAGATTCTGAGTGCTACAGGAAGCAGCTGCTAAACTCAAAACACATCAGTGCATTTTCATCAAACTTTAGTTGGTTCTTTTTTTATTTTACTTGTCTGTTTTAGTTGTTTTTGTTGTATTTGAAGTGTTCACAGAATATTAATTTGCTATTTTGACAGCCCTAATATGTAAAGTGTGGACAAAGAGACAACTGCATGCATTGAAAGGCTACTTCCCACTTCCAACCGAACAAGAGCAAATATGTTCCTGAAACCCAGCCAAGCATCTATATTTCAGTAAAGTTCTGTTTTATTCTTAATTTGGAAACAAAGGAGACTGCTTTGCAATGTATTATTTGCATTACTCTAATAATCTAGAAACAGGGTCATGTGCCTGTACATATAAAACCTTAGACTGCAATATGGCTGACTAGATTGCTTGTCATATTTTCAGCTGTTTTATTAACAGACCTTTGTTTGATAGGAGTAAGATGCCAGTGGAATACTTCAAGAAAGACAAAAACTGTATGTCACCTTAAACTCAGGGAAAGAAACAGTTTTGCCTTCAAACTGCTTTCTATCTGGCTGTTTGTGCTTCATGCAACACATGGCAATTCAGAGACAGGACAGATTGCATCAGAAGAAATAAAATTGTACACAGTTCTCAGTAAGGATTCAATTCTGACAGATCCTCAGTAACTGCAGTGTCAAGTAGGATGCTTCTAACCCCACTGCACTCCTCAGACGGTACAAAGGTATTTTTACTCCACCAGGAGCATCTCCCATTTGCATAGACACTACTTTAGAGTTGTTTTTGTCAAGCATGAGAAAGTCCTAAGAGAAGAGAAACGGTTGCTTTGCTTAAAGTCCTGCTCAACTTTCATCACTCTTCTGTTGTTACAAAAGATGCAGAGGGAAGACAGAGGGCCTGATTTGTAGTCAGCTTGTTAGATACTACAGCAAAGTTATTACTGAAAGAATACTTGAAGGAACTTACCAGTAGAGAAAACAAAAACTGTGTTGTCCCACAGACCATATGTTTTCAGAGCATCAGTAAGATTTCCTACTGCTTCATCCATAAGAGTCACCATTCCTGCGTAGTGGCGCCTCTTTACATCTTTCATGGAAGAATATGGTTTCATGTATTCTTCAGGGACCTCAAGAGGTTCATGCACGGACTGAAAGGCGAGATAGAGAAAGAGGGGCTGGGGAGGAAGGGATAGAATGGAAATCAGTTGAACATAAAGTACTAAGTGCAAAAGTTACTGCAGCAAAAGCAAACCCAATTTACCAACAGTGCAAGTAGTATGTTTTAATTTCTTCTACATCTTCTAATCCCCACACATAAACCAAGAAGGCTTTGAAAAATTACTTTTGAAAAGCTCTGGAAAAACATTATGTGCATCTTCTCTTCATAACATAATTGTTAACAATTTCTATTAAACTTCTAGCCTTAAACTTATCTTCTCTTTTTAGAAGCGCAAACTACTTGCTAAACCATTTCTAAAAATTTACTAATTGTATTATAATAAAAGAAATGGAGAAGGGGAGCAGGCTAGGATCATGCAGACAAAGCTGATTTTGGCAGCAGACAAATTTTAGCAGTGCTGCTTCTCAAATTTAGCTCTATGGACCTATTGAATAACCCTGAATTACAGCTCAAACACAGCTCTCTCAATTAGTATTTCATTAAGTTTTAAAAAACCTGTTCTTTAATGCTGAAGTGATCAGAGTACAGGCTGTTGCCTGTACCTTCTCAGTTTTGTGATTGGCTATAAGATCTATAGCTCTTTCTGTGAATAAATTTGTGGAGTACACATTTTTAAATCCAGTTGCAACTTCTTCTCCATCTCGAAAGTCCAGAGCACAGCGCGTCACATTCTTTGCTTTGATGAGGACACAGCGTTCGTGAGTATAATAATCCTCACTGCCCAGGAGATAGCCTAGAACAGGAAAAGATGTCAAATTAGCAGGTCAACATTGTGACACATAAACACACACATCAGGAGGAGAAAAAAGTCAAACATAAATGTCAAAACATTAGTGGTTTTGAGCTAAAATACTAATTCAGCCCTGGACCACCTACTGTGACACCCTTGACATGCCTAAGTAGCACCACATTTAACACTTCACAGGCTTTTCATTGCTAATGCAAGTAGTAATTTCAAAAGAAATTAAATATTTTGAAAGGAGTTCAATGGATTCTTATTTATACTTTGATGTCCATGAGCATTAAACTAACGCACTGAGAGCCAAGGCAGTGAACTAATCTGATTTTTGGTGTATGATTTTCTAAGTTTATATTTTGATGTAAGGCTTCCACCTCTATTGGAAAGTTTGGAATTTTTAAATTCATTTATTCTAAACACACAAGTACGAATCATCTTTTAGGTCTGCTGTAATGTAATTTCTGATCCACTGCTGACACCAGGTGGTGAAAAGAGGACACTATTATTAAGAGATATTCAAAAGAAATTCAGAAAAAATTCTGCATGTAGATTTACTCCTACCTAGGGCTAGCCTGCTAGGCATGGAGAGCCCTTGTGATTTAGCAGTCACAAATAAAACTTTTCAAAATAATTTGAATCTCAAAAATTACATTTGAAATTAGAGTTTAGATTCCTCCCCCAATGTCCAAAAAAACCTGGATGAATCTGAAAAAAACACAGTCTTATATTCTGCAAAAAAAGAACTTGGGACAAAAATCCAAGACAGAAGAAATTTACTTTAACTTTTTTTTCAACAGCAGCAGCTAGTAATTTCTGCAAAAAAGAAATGTTCAGAAAAAATGAAGTTATCTTACACACAATATAAATGTCTACTATATTTTTAGGAGAAAAAAATGGGTCATTTTTCAAAAGATAAAGTGATGTTATAGGCAGACTGCACACATCAATGTACTCAGAGGCACATGTTGCATTTTTTCCATTTTGAATGCCCACTGGGGGAGACTGCATCAAGTATGCCAGAATCAAACACCCTAATCATAATCAATGCCTACTGGAATCACATTAACATTGCAAGATATTGAACCACTATATCTTCTGAAAAACAATGTCACATTAGGCACCCAAAAAACATAACCACAGCCAGCCTGTCCTTAGGCTCCTGCATTAAAAACCTGCTCAGTCCCAGGGTGAGATTTCACAAGGAACAGCAGCCTATCTACACATATGACATCAAAAAGATTCCAAGCTCCTGTGAAGCGATGGGAGAAAGCAACAATGTTTAAGCAATAAGCCATTATATTCCAATCCACATGTATTAGTTTAATTGAGTTGTGAAACCATGGCCCTGAGCTCCCTAAAGAACAAAAATAAGTAAACTATCTAAGGGAACAGTTTTTCCCACCTAATGTTTGAATGAACACAGCATATAAAAGGTCCATACACAGTACAATCACACTCTTCATTTAAGCCTCAGGATAGATAAGAGCAATGCAGGCTTCTGCATTGAAATTAACTAATTTGAAATTCATCATTCAAGGAAAGTGTCTTCAAAGCAACAAAGTGGAGATGGACCTCTTTAAGTTCAGTGCTGTGCAGAACAAGTTGTACAGAAGACAGCCCAAGTCACCTAACACTGGGGATGCTTGTGCAAAATAAATGTGGAATCAATACTGGGACAGGAACTCAAACCACACTTGGAACAATAAACAATGGGTAGCTACATGTTGCTCTGCAAGTAATGCACTCACACTTGGACAATCTATTGTTTAGACTGAGAGTTTCACTTCCTAAGCTGTGAGTTTTTGGATACTACTTTGTAGAGGCTTTCACACCATCTCACTACCAGCTCTGGAAAACCAAAGTTACACAAACTGGCTGTAACCTCCATTCCCTATTCTTCTGCACTGCTGTAGGTAGGAGACAGACAATTCAGAGTCAAAAGCTAACTGTGGGAAGGAGGGAGGAGTGAGGGAAAATGATAAAAGAGAAATACCTTACTTAGGGCTTCACAGTAATTCTGATACTGTCTTCACTAAGTTGTAAAGCTTAAGCATACATTTAAGGCATTATAATTTTTTAAGCAGTAACACTTTGGAAATATGCATAACCAGATATGGCTTTACTTCAACAGTAAATCAACAGTAAACGAACAGTAAATCTGTTACAAGAATGGGGCAGTTCCTCATCCTTTTTAACACTGCATTTACTGCCCAAGTTAAACATTACCAAAGTAAGTGTCAAATCCTCTGCGGGTTGGAAGGCATTCTTTTTTGTACATCCCTAAATGCCACTTCCCCACCATGTGAGTAACATATCCTGCCTCTTGAAGAAGCTCTGGGAGGAGTTTCTCATCCAGTGGAAGACAGCTGGGCTGGCATGGCCAAATTATCTGGTGTTGTAAACCCGTGTGGATCTAGTAGAGAAAGCAAGTGTGAGAGATCACTTATAATGCAGCCCAAGGGTTAATTTATAAGCAGGCCCCAAAAGAAGCACAGCTGCATTAGAGATTAGCATTAGTTTTAGAGGCTCTTCATTTTACCAATGTAGCACTGAAGATGATGAAGAAGCTGCAGATGGAAGGCAGGGTGGTTGCAGGGAGGAAAACAAGAAAATAGCAATGCAAGAGTTAACATCTTCCCAGGCATAAATCAAGCACAATTAAAAAAAATCCCAAAACATACCAACCCCAAACAAACAAACAATCACAAAGCCTTTTATGTTTTTAGCCAGAAATCTAACAGTTAAGAATTACCATTATGGTCTGTTTGAAGGCTAGGGACATCTCAAGACAGAATAAGAGACTTTAAATAGGACTGAAATGGATAAAAACACACATGGCAGGTGAAGCTATTGAGCTTTTGCCTGTATCAGAGAACACTCACTGGAGGAAAGGTTGATAAAAGAAAACTATTATTCTATTACTCTTCTAAATGGACATTATATATACACACTTGTTTATTTCTCTGCATGCTTTAAATGAGTATAAGCACTATAGAAAGCATTTGGATATGGGGATGACATAAGCTTTACACTGACTAAATCTAATATTTATTAGTTCTACTAAAGTTTCCAGTCTTACTAAGTGGTGAATTTAGTATTTCTTTACAAAACCATCACTGAACAATACTTCAAGCAGTATATCACGCTTGATATAAGGAACTTCCTCATTTACTGATACTATAAGCTGACTTTTGTCAACCTCCCTGTCTTCTCCACAATCAAAAAGGCACTCACCTAAACCTAGGCCTGCAAACATATGTATATAAGTAAATATATCATGTTTATATATTAAATACTTCTAGCAATCTGTGTGTGACAAAGCACAAAGCCTCCAAGATCTCCTGGAGCAGATGACACCAGATTTTATGACTCCACTGAGCACACCAGCATAACAAGCTTCATGATTAACTTCCAAAGCATTGCTTTGAAATTTAGCAACGCTCTGAACCGACTTTTAAAACGAATAAGCCCCGATCTTAGGCAAGCGGGTAACGCCCTTTTCTAAAGGGCCTAATACTTCCTCATTTTCTTTGAACAGGGAGATACCAATTTAGTGTAAATTTTGTATTATATATAAAAATACTTAAAACATTTTAAAATGCTGCATTACAGAAAACATTAATATACAGAATGACACAAACTAGCAAAGCATTTTAATTTCTTGCACTGTATCTGGAAAATGAGAAAAAAGAGAAGGTAATAATTAAAAAAACTATAGGTATCTTAGACCAATACATTGCTTTTCTTTCATATGGATTGCAAGGTGACTACCAAAATTTCAGCTCCAGAGAAGACCAGATTTAGGTTACTTTCTCACATTTCTAAGCAATTATTAATTATATCCATGGGTAAAAACAATTTCAAGAAAGGTTCTACTTATTTGCTGCATAATACAACTATTTGCTGCATAATTACTGCTGCACAGAATGTCTCCTCTCTGACAAAAAAAAAAAAAAAATTTTCATTTTCTAGTATTATTTTACTCAGCTGCAACAAGGTCAACACAAAGATTATTAAATAATCAAGCCAAATGTATGGGATGAATTTAAATCCAGACTGAACTATAGGTATTTTCAATATTCACTTTTAAAATGTGATGCAGCATTGGCCCCTTTCTTGGAAAGCACGTTCAGACTGTGAACTGTATTTTAAAAATAGTCACTATGAAAAAGTATTTTAGGTTATTTAATAGAACAACTTAAAGGGTTGTTTAAGACAATATAAGTTGCTTTTTCCTGTTTATTGTTACTCATTCCTGGAGCCTGCACGAACAGGACAAACGTTGCTTGGAAAGCATGTCACCTAAAACAACCTTCCAGCAACAAGGTTGGATAGTATCCACCAATACAAGATGACGTTTATTTTCTTTGATTCACAGCAGTTTATTTGGCAATCACTATGATTAACATAGGTGTGCAGGACTTCTTGAGAGGAGAAGTTTCTGAAACACACTTAACCCTTTGTGAGTTTCTTCCCTCTGTCCATGCTGCGTGTCCGTACTTTTTTTCCCACCCCCCATTCCCCATGTTTTTTCCAAAACTGCTAAAAGGATGGGAAAAAGTAGAATGATACCAGTATTATAAAGCCCAAACCTTACACCTGTACAACCGGAAAAAAAAAATATTGGGAAAAATCAGGATAATAACTACGAACTATTTGAACACTCAGACTAATGAGTACTCTGTGTGAACTCCATCAAGGAGTGCAGAATATCTACATCTCCTGTACCAGATGGAGGTGAATGCATAGCTTGTGATGCATTTGGGCGCTGCACAGGAAAACATGTTCCAAAAACTGAACAAGTGGTGCTGATCTGCATCTGTCTACGTCTCGTGTGCCTGTCCAGCGGAAAAATATCCAACAGTCAGATGACTAGGGCAGGGATATCTTCCACGACAGGCTGCCGTGCCTGTTAATCCAACCGAAGCACAGAGAGCACCTCGGCTTTTCCGGACCAGAACAATTTACACTGACTCCATGTCTAGTTTACTCCCGAGCTCGCAAAGCAAAGTTTGAAGTCTGCGTTTTGAAGCAGCAGGTTCCCGCAGCGCAGCCTCTGCCCTGCGCAGCGGCACAGACCCAGCACGCCCCAGCGGCACGGAGCCGCCAAAGCACGACGGCAGCACCCGCAGCCTCCCGCGGGCAGCGCCGCGGGACAGGGAGCGCCCGCCCTACCTGGTAGCGGCCCGAGAGGAGCTGGCTGCGGGACGGCGTGCACAGTGGCTGGGTGTAGTACCGCTCCAGCCGCACGCCGCCCGCCCCCAGCGCGTCCAGCCGCGGCGTGCGGATGGCGGAGCCGTGCCAGCTCACGTCGCCCCAACCCAGGTCGTCGGCCAGCACCAGCACCAGGTGCGGGGCGGGCGGGCGCGCCGCCGCCGAGCGCGGCAGGCACAGGGGCAGGCACAGGCACAGCAGCCGGCTGAGCCAAGGGAATGGCACACCCGGCCGCTGGGCCATCCTCACCACCAGGAACTGGGCCGCGGGGACCGCCCCGAGCCGGGGCTCCGCCCGCCGAGCGAGTGGCGCGGCCCACGGGGCGGGGCCCGGGCGGGCAGGCTGCGGGGCGTGGCAGCGGATGTCAGGGGTGCGGGCCCCGCAGCCTGACGCCGGTGGGTTTTGGTATTAGCTTAAAAAAGACATTGTAAAGGTGTTGCCGGTGTTGGCAAGGCGTGCAACCAGCTGATGCTGGCGGTCTCTTCTAATTTTGTCTTGCTTCAACTTCTACGTTAAACACACAGTTCAAACCTCGGAGACTTTTCCAGGAACCAGGGAACTATTTGCGAGCTTGGGTCTGTAGTCATCTATGGTTTTAAGGAAGTCAGTACAACGTTACGAGGATAGGACAGAGTACATTCTCGTAAAATTATCTGTGCTGTGACTTCTGCCTTAATAGCAACTCATCTGTCTTTAATATTACCTAGAGAGCTTATTCTTTGTGTAAGCACAGTGAGGCAGCCGCAAAACACACATCGCCTTGCCGCTGGCCAATGTGGGTGACAGCCTGGGAAAGAAAAGTTGCAACCATCACTGAAGACAGGGCTGAGCTGAGCGAGGCGGCCGTTGTTCCTGCTGGAGAAACTCTCCTGTCAGCATCAGCTGCTAGCGCTCAAACCATCACCACGCCCCACACACACTGGCACAAAAGAGAGACCCGTGTGTCTTCCCTCCCCCTTCAATCCCCAACCCCCCCCCCCGCAAAACGATAAGCAGCCCAGTGCTTTTTTCTCTCCATTTTGTCCTTTCGGATGCGAAGCCTAGATCGAGGTCTGGCTGTAAGATGGTGCTTGTGGCTGTTACAGGGTAGGAAGGAAGTGAAGTAACACAGCAGCAGAAATAGCAGCAGTGTCAACGGGGCTGTTTCTTCAAATCATGTAATCTTTTAAAGCAATATTGCAAACAACCACTACCTTAGTTTTAACCTGGATGTGAAAGGACAGAAATAGTTGCCAGCTCTGGTCAATTTTGCTCATCTATGGAATACACATAAATTTCAGAGTCCAGTAGAAGACCAAATAGCCACATACTTCCCATTTATCTGGAATGGTAAATATGTGTATTCCTAAGTTTATAAAGTTACCTGGTAACTGGCAAAAGAAGAGTCCACATTAAAATTTGGTTTTCTTGGTTAGAAAGCCAAATATTGAATATGCTAGATTCCTGACTATCTCCTGTCAAGTCCCTGTAGAACGAAAGTTGCTGCTTGCATTAATGAAGTCTAGTGGATAAGCCTATGAAGCTACTAGGTTTGTTTTTTTTCAAAATCCTACAGGTTTCCCTGCTGGTTTGGAAACAACAGCTATGATGAGTGATGTCAGGTTTTTTCCTACAATCAGAACGTACTATGACCTACAGTCAGTACTAGAACAAGAAGCAACAGTACTGTCCTAAAGTCAGTTTTCTCTGAAGTAAATTCCAGGATCACTAACAAACTGGTGTGTTACTATGAGTAGTATCTTCTTTCTTGAAATGTGGTTCATACTGTCCAAAAGCTACAAAGTTCTGATTTCTCTTGTTTCTAGTTCAGATCCCATGACCAGTCTCATATGTCTCTCTGAACTGTTTATTTTTCTAACTTCTTCCATGTCCTTATTACCGGTAAAGTTTTGTTCAAATGTTAGCACATTCCCATAGAAAACCTTTCTGTTCTCTCAAAATAAGTACTTTGAAAATCCACACAGTGCTGGTGAAACCAGAAATTTTGAAACTCAAAATTCATAATTTCTATCCACATTTCATATTTCAACATTATCATGGTGTTCAAATGTAGCTGAATTCATATTTCCTTGTAGAGAAGCAGCAAGAGTTATGTACTGGTTATTCTATTCCACTAGAACTGAATAACCTTGTTGCCTGATCACTGTTGTATTACACAAAGTAGTTTTCTTAAATTGTACTAGAAATTTTGTTCTCTCTCTCCCTCTCTTTCCTACCAGATTTTTCATGGACTAAGTTCTGAAATAAAGCGACAGGACTGTACCTGGAGAGGAGGAGCGCCTTTTAGTCTTTTATCTTTGTTCTCGCCACATTGTTTCCCCTCTGAGGGACTAGAGCTAGCCTGGCTGGGACCCTTAGAGGGGAATGGACTGTGGCAGATCACTACTAAAACATTACATTGAACTGTCTTAAATTTACACTGCAGATACTGCAGACACAGTCTAGATGTTGCTGCCTGTCATATTTTCTAGTATGTTTGGGTTTTGTTTGTTTTATTACTAGTTGAGGGAATTGAAATCCCAATCAGGAAAAAAACTATTTCTCTCTAACAGTATCCTCCTGAATCAAAATAATAAATCTAGGAAATGGTCTATGTTCAGTCTCTTATGTTTTAGTTTATCTTTTCTGAATTTGGGATTGGATAATTTGGATGTTGTTTTGGAATCAATGATTAAAGAAGTCACTTAGCATGACACACAAGGTTACAGTATCAGTGTGGATTTATTGTGGCAAACAAAGCATATAAAAGCCAACAAAGCATGAACTGGACACTTTTTGCCATAGCACATGGAAACTTGGAACAAAAATTCAAATGGTAATAGTAGCATCTACTATGATGGGCAAAATCTCTGGAGATGGAAAAACATACGAAAATGGCAAGCAAAAGTGTCTGAGAAAACTGCTTTTTATATATCCTGATTTGAGTATTTCCGAAAATTTCCTAGATGACCAACTGTCAGTTTTTAAGCTCATTGCAGTTGTGTCTCCTCTGTTAGCTGATGAGGTGAGAAAGACTCTAAAGAAGTCCCTACCAGTCTTTCTACACTGGTATTTGTTTGATTGGTTAGAAGCCCTCTTAAAACTCTGCTCTTATTCACTTCCTCTTGCTGTGTCTTGGCACAAGTTTAGGCAACATCACATCTAAATCTGTAACAAAAAGAAGTGACAGGAAACTACAATAGCTGCTGAGCACTTCCCCCACCTCATTTCTTCAGGTTTATGTACTTATTATTTTTTAAATAACTAAAGGATTGACTTACATAGGTGAACCTATATGTAGGCATGATTTGTAAAGCTTTGTCTTGATTCTGTTTCATTTATCCATGCTGTGCAGAATGCAATGTTGAGCTGTTCTGATGAATATTCAGTAAGCTGACTTGGGTATCACAGCAGTAAAAAGAAGCCAGGTCAACTAGGAAGAACTTTCAAACACTGCTATCACAGCTGCAGCACTTCTAATTCTCAGCCATCCTTGCTTAAAACAACTTCTAATGTCTCTGCTCCTGAGTTCATCGTTAAAGAGAAAGCACAGACATTCTTAAGAAGCAACAGAGAACAGCAAGATATTCCATTTGCCTTACAAGTGGTCAGTGATGAACTGGAAATTTAGTCTTGTAAATTTGCTGCAAGTAAGAAACTATATTGCCTTGACCCAGAAACATCATGACACATTGTTAGCTTACTGTTGGGGGTTGGGTCTTCTTTTAGAATTTTTTTCACGTAAGTTGCCAGAGAACCGGTCTCTGGGCACTTATGGATAGTTAAGAAAGACAAAAGAAGTGACTAAGTAGAAGGAAAGGAGGAGCACCTGGACTTCACTTCTATTTTGGAGGGTGTGCTTGTTGGGAGAAGGAAACAGCAGGCTGTGGTTTCCAGACTTCGGGGGGAGATTTTTCTTTCACTGGCACCACTGGAGTGGAGTTTGGGGTTTCCTGCCACGGTCTCTTCGTGTGTGCCCCAGGAATCCTGAACCTGGCGCCTGTCTGCCTCACCGGGAGCTGCGCCACTGCAGTTCCTGCCCTCCTCGCTGCTCCTTCGCTCCTGCTCCGAGTGTTCTCCACGCCTCAGCCCGCATCCCCTGCCCTGCGGGGACACGTGCTGCAGCTCCAGCCACCGCCGGGGAGCTTCTGATCCATCTCCAGCACCCCGGGACTCTGCACCACAGCTGCCTGTGTCGGTAACTGCCCACAGGGGAAGGGTACCAGTGCCAGAGAAAACTGTGACTGTTTCCCTGGTTCTGTCTGTTGTTCATCTCATAGTTATTGTTGTTCTGTTTTGCCTTGCTAAACATAAGTAAAGAACTGTTATCCATATGCTCACATCTTCACCTAAAAGCCCCTTAATTCTATAATTATAACAATTCAGAGAGAAGAGTTTTTCATTCTCCATTTCAAGAAAAAATCCTGATTTGTCCTTAGCAAATACCTGTCTTCCAAATGAAGACACTTACTAAATCTTGAAGTTAAACGAAATTTAGGACCATGGAATATGCTGAATTGGAAAGGAAGGACCTGCAAGGCACATTGAGTCCAGCTCCTAGCCTTGCACAAAACAACCCCAAGTATCACTCCGTGTGCCTGAAAGCATTGTCAAAACACTCCTTGAAATCTGACAAATTTGCCATCACCATTTCCCTAAGGAACCTGCTCCAGTGCCTAAAAACCCTGTGGGTGAAGGACCTTTTCATAACATCTAACCTAAACCTCCCCCAGCTGAGCTTCAGACTATTCCCTCAGGTTCTGTCACCTGTGGTGGGTCTGGTCAGAGTCTGTCCCATACAGCCTTAGCTTCGTAGTTAGAACAAAGAGTTCAATTGCCCAGCTGTTTCTTCAGGGTTTTTGGACAGTCTTATCAAGCTGCAGGCAACGATTAGCAGGAGTCCAAAGAGAGGGAGACTTTAGCTTGGAGTTAAGGAAAAGTTTATTTATTTCATGGTCGAGATGATCTTGGTTCTGGCAAAGCTCCAAGCAAAAGCCCCCAGGGGCCCAGGGTACAGCACCTTTTGAAGGGGGGCGTAATCGGGGGGGGGGGGGGGGGGAACCTGCCCTAGGGCCAATAAGAGATAAACAGGGGATGGCTCTCTAACAAATTGACCAACTGTAAAACAAAGTAAGAAACAGCAGGAGGGGATGTCCAAAACTTTGTCCAATCCTTTTGAACTTGCAAGAACTTTTCAGACAAAGGAATTGTGCCACAGAGTAATGGACAAGGAAAGAACGGGGAGGTGGGGGGGGGGGGAGATACAGAACAAACCATTTAACAATACAAAAATTTTAAAACTTGAAGAAGCACACCACCACAGTCACCAATCACCACAGAGATCAGTGTCTCTTCTCAGACCCTCACAACAGAGTTGTGACCTCAGCCACTCCTCATACAACTTCCAATAATTGGTCAAGGCTTGATCTTGATGAGACTTGACTGACAAGAGCTGTTAGTGAGCAAACTCCAAAGAATTCAGTGTCTGGGCTTGTATAATACTGCACTGTAAAATGTGAGAAGTCTGCATCAGCCACACAAAGAAATTTGGTGTCGGGAGATTACAGCTAGAAATCCAGTACAAACTGCTGGAGGGTACAGGTTCTGACTACACTTGACTGTAGGAATTTTATCTGCTCTTCATTACTCTTTGCTCAGGCTGCAGAAAGTCTGTCCCTTCTGCAGTTAGATTGATCCAGCTGATGTATTAACCTTTCTTCTTAGTCAGAAAAGGAGTTACAAGCCTGATTCTAACTGGGATATGGAGGCATTGTTGGAACACTTTTAACATAGCAAAGCTAATTAGGAAAGTATAGGGATTCTCTTCTAGAGTAACTGTTACACTACATTCCAGGATGTGGTGTCTTGCGAATTGGGAAACACTGAAATTCAAAACTATGTTCCTAAGAATTGCTCTTTTCCTCCATAATCTAAATAAAAACCATATAGAATCATGTTGTGCTTCAGATTTCTTAAATGCTCAAAGAGTCACAGTGATTAAGTGCCTCAAAACAACTCACATTTTCTTTAGAAAAAGTAACATTTTGATGGTTCACCAAAAAAGAACTGAA
Source organism: Sitta carolinensis (assembly GCA_032173965.1). Taxonomy (NCBI): domain Eukaryota; kingdom Metazoa; phylum Chordata; class Aves; order Passeriformes; family Sittidae; genus Sitta; species Sitta carolinensis. The sequence goes on along the minus strand of CM063313.1, from coordinate 23,765,912 downwards.
CCTCTTCTGAAAGTATAGCAGAGAATAATTTTTGAATGGATTTTTCAATGAAGATAGTACTACATGCAAACCGGGCAAAGCTCATGTATTTAACTTTGACCTGCTTTGTAAAAGATATTCAAATGTAATGTCAGCTTACTTTATCAAGAGCGAGTGTTCATTACTCAAATTGTGTTTCTCCTGGTATATACTATTTATATATTTGTTTCTTTGCTGATGATGTAAAGGCACCAACTCCCTTGAAGAAAGTGCATTTTGGACATGATTCATACATACTTGAAGACATTTATCTATAGCCTAAAAGACAAAATTAATAAGTTGGAAATTTTAACAGTGTTATTCAAAAAATTGTTGAGAATATTATTGAATTCCATATGAGTTTTTAATTAATTTAATGTGTTCACATCATACACACTATCCCAATGCTGCTTAATTGGGTTACTGAATGCTTAACATTCAATAAAGCTCCTTTGCTGTTAATTAAATTATATTTTTTCATTGTTAATATTTCTGTGTAATAATATATGCCTCTTACTGTTGCTCTGACATATAATTAACAGTAAGAAAAAACTGACTATCTTTGGTGCCAGTCTAGTGGATCATATTTAATACAATAAATCTGTAATTTATGCTTTGTCAGAAATTGAACAATAACATTCTTTGTTGTAGAATGTTACATGTAAATATGCCATATGATTTATGCAAAATAGTGAAGAATGGACTTCCTATAACTGTTTCATTGAGAAAAACTCGATTTTGGTCTTCTGTGAGAATTTTTGCCAGGCTGACACACAGAAAAAAATGCAAAATTTCAGTTTACCTTTAGTAATGCCTTTATTATTTAAATGGTTAATGGGATGTCTTTCAATTCCTTATGAAGCATTCTGTGTAGAACTAGTTACGTGATTTTATGGTAAGCTTGCTATTCATGTGTAAAGAAGGCAAAATAAGCCACTTTACCTCAATGGCAGGCAAAGGAGGAAATGTGAGGGGGAGAGAGGGGGAGGTTTTTACTATTGAACAGAATCAAGAGCACATTTCTCATATGGATTAACTCAGACATGCCAACCAATGTGGGAACAAGCTGAATCATTGATGTGCTGATTCCCTGCCACTTTCTGCTCACAAGTGCTACTGGAAAGCAGAACACACAGCGGCTGATCAGCTCTGCTCAGCACTCTGAAGTGAACAGCACATACAGGGAAGTAGGAAGTATTGCCATTGAATTTCTCATTCATGTATGTCAATGGAGGTCTTGTGTTCAGTAATTAGAAAATCTGAGTAGTTTAATACTCTTAATTTCATGGATATTAATGGCATTATTTCCTACTGCAGGATTTGCTGTACCATCATCTGTGTTTATATTTTGGGACTTTCACCCTTTTTCTGAAGGCGCATTCTTGTTGGTTCAGTCAGCACCAATGGCTCCTGTATAATGGTTGCTGGATAATTTTTACCTAAAAGTTCAACTTCCAATTTCTGTCCAACTTTGCTGAGTTCTACAGGAACATATGCGAAAGCTAGACTCTGCTGAGCTCCATAACTGAAACATCCAGATGTAGTATTGCCAATAACCTGAAAAAAACCAAAAACAATTGTATTTATTTTCAAGATGCAGTGAGATCTTCTGAAAAAAAAAAAAAAACAAACCCCAGTCAACACCAAAAAATTAGACATTGCACATTTTGGTTTATACACTTCAGACATCATGCAAGTTTCAAATGTGTCATGCAGTTCAGAATATTCTCAACAGAGAGTAACACCACCTGAAACTGGGAAGTTTTTGCTTTTTGAAGAAATACACTATTCTTATGTTCAGTTAAGTTTTCACTGGAACTTATACAGTACATATGCATATGTTTATGATCTATAATTATCTGCTAGTAAGTATTTCAACACATAATCTGTGCTGAAGTGTGGAGCCCCAGACTTTGCTGTATCATTTCTCCTGAGGAGTGAAAGTGTTTTCTTACAACAGCAGTGAACATGCAGAAGAAGAGAATGGATGACAATTCTTTAGTCTGTTCCAACTCTAGTTTCGGTGACTTGACAGAGTTTCACAACTTCTTGTAAGTATTTAGTTAGTTTTTACTTCTTGCTTGAAGATTAGAGCATTTATTATAGCTCCATATTGTTTTGTGCCAGTAAAATAAAAATAATGCATTCACACTTGAAATACAAAGATTCTGTTCATGGAGAATTAAGACTGATGTTTTGCAACATGAACTATAGTCCTTGCCTTGCCATTGTGCCACACGCTTTCATTTCCCTCTGGATCAACATCATCTGTTTCCAGGGTGAGATACACCAATCGTCGTTTGAGCCCTTTTCTTTAATCTGCTTCAGTGCTTGTTTTCCTGTAAAGTCTGCTGCCTGAAAAAATAAAAAATAATGATGATATACGTTTATCTGGATTCTCCAATATGTTTAGAGATACAAACATTAAAATGTATCTTAATGTGTTTGCTCATCACATAAACATTTTGTATGAAATATAGATGAAATCAAATCTTTGACAGATAGTATGTCTTGTATCTTGGTAATTTTATACTGGTATATATACCTTAGTAACTTTGTTCTGTATATTTGTTTTCCTAGATCTCAGCCTTTAATATCCATAATTCCAATGTAGTAGAAACACATACATAGTGTTATAAGACTACCTACCCAGTTAAGGTTGCAAGCCAGAAGACTGTACATAATTTCAGTGTCTATGACAAGAAGTGACTTCCAATACCCAGATCCTAAAGTCTGGGCCTTGCTCTGTCAATACACTTCCTTTTGAAGCCATCATCAATTTATAACAGCAATCTGTCATATTCCACTTTGAGGTCTCTGCCAGGGTGCACAGCTGGATGTTTTCTCCATATTCTTGTTTTAAGGTAGGTATATTTTTCCCCATATCTACTGTTTTATGGGATAAAGCAGCATGTTTTGTAAAGAATACTACTATTGTCTGGAGTTCCCCTTTTCAGCCTGCTTAGGAAGGTACAAACAGATTCTCATATTTCCAGAAGACTGCACAACTGTGTGACAAGTATGGGGATAGTAATAGGAAAGTCTCAGAACCCTCAAGCATATATAGGACAGTATTTACTGTATCTGATCACATTGAGTTTATTCCACTAGCCTGATTATATCACAGAATCATTTAGGTAGGGGCCTCTAAGCTCATTGAGTGCAATCTTTTAACAATCACTGCTTTATCAACTACAGCATAGCACCAAGTGTCCTGTCCAGATGTTTCTTGAATTTCTCCAGGGATGGTGACTCCACAACCAACCTGGACAGTCTGCCCCATGGGCAGAAATATAATAGCAGTTACAAAGTTCTCTAGCTTTCCAGCCTTTGCTTCACTAGCAGTGAAAGCCATTTTAAGGCAGTTGATCATAGGTCTGAACAATAAATTATATTAATTTGATGACTGTTTAAGGGAAATCAACTTTAAACTTCAACTACTGTTGAAGTCTTCAAAATATTTTTTCTGGTAATGTTCTTTAATTTCAGTAGAGAATTATTGCACTGTCAGAATTACAAGCAACACGTTCATGGAACAGATGGTACAGTTACTTCACGTGTTCTTGTATTTCTTGAGGTGCACACAAATCCACATGTAGGCTCAGAAGAAATATTTAAGTGATGAAGAGTTTTTGCACTATGAAAGGCTATGCTGTATAAGCAGTCATGAAAAACAGCTTATGAACCATTTAAGGAATAGTTAGTCTGAAAATCAAAGGGATTCAACTGGGGATAAAGCAGATACTACACATAAAGGTCAGAGCTGGCACCCTTTAGGGAAGAAAAAAAAAGCATGAAATACAGCTCAGATCAGAAAAAAGACTGTGAGGAATAGTCTTCATTTTAGAATATGATGTCAAGATTCTGCTGCAAAACATAAAGCAAAGATCTCACACCAGAGAATAACCAGCTGCTGGCAGATCTCTCTCACTTTTCTGCTACATGGTAGGTGCAACTGTAGGAAACACCTACAACTAGAAACGCAAATAAGACTGTATACCATAGCATGACTCACAGACTAAAATGCTTGGCATAATAAAGAAAAATACCAAGAAGTAAACATTCTACAGGGATACTTAGCACTAAATGTATTCCTTCCTATTCATGCTAATGTAATATCAGGTAGTTAGTCACATGGAATGTAACTGTGGAACTAAATACAAGTATTCAAATGCAATGTTATATGCCCTAGGTACAGAAACCACTAGAACAAGCAGCTATCAGGCTTTAAAATCTACCTAAGTGTGTATCATTTTTTGTCTGTTTGCAGATATAAAATTAAATCCTTTCCCAATTAATTTTAAATGGGCTAAGCTTTTGGACACCTGGAAAAAACCACCACATATCTATTAGACTAACTGAAGATGCATATGGGGGATTTCATGTAAAGGGCTTGCTCTTTGCTATTTTCTGTTCATTGAAGGTTCAGAATATTTCAGTCTTTTTATAATGATGGCTTGAAAAAATAACTAGGATGCAACCTAGAATTCAATCTCCACAGAATACACACCTGTCATATATATACATATACATACATACACACATACATATATATATATATGTGCTGCAAAAATGTGTGTATCTACATGCATACATACAAACATACTTGAATATTATATGAACATGTGTAAAAAGGTATGTGTGAAAATACATGTATATAGATAATGCACAACTGCGAAAGTCTATATACAATTCTAAATATTTAAAGCACCTTCCTAAATTCCAATTACAGGAATTCAACTAGTTCAGTTTACTTCTTTTACAGTTCTTGTGTACCCATGTCAATTTCACACTAATGTATTCCCACCACTATTCATTTTTGCTTTTTAACTGTATGTGCATGGGATTGTTTATTCCAATCAAAACAGAATTTGGAAGCTGATGCCTTCAACCTCAGCCTGGCTATTTTTGGTAAAAAATGCTTCTTCTTTCTTGGTGAAAAATAGTCAGTTTGCATACTGTTTCTATTTGTTTTATCTTTTCATACAAAATATAATGCAAAAAAAAAAAAAATCCTATTTAAACCAGTAAAATCCAATAAATGAATACAACCCCCCCCAAAACCCACAAAACAGAAGAAGAAGAACAGAAACAAATGAAAACAGTAAACAATTACAACCTTGAACAAATATCAAATTTAAAGCTGCTCTTCACTGTCTGAATTAAAAAAAATTACTTGACATGTAGGAACAATGTAAAATGTTTATATGGGTTGAAGTAAAGACAGTCTTAAAAAGCTAAGCTTAAAATACAGAAGACTTTCAATTACTTTCGCAAAATTCCCAAAGCATTAAGCTTTGGCAGATGTAATGGCTTTCACATAAAATAAAAACACTTCTTAGACACCAAAGATAATATCTACTGCTTAGCTTCATTTAATTTGAGTTCAGTTCACCAGATAAAAAGATGGGCTGTTCTTTTTTACTGGTGTGTTAGGTAAGTCTAGATAAAATTAAAATGAAAAATCATATTACAAAGACAAATCAGCCAAATTTTTAAAATAGCACATAGTTAAAGGGATACCACTGATTAGTTAATCTGTTAACATATTGTATATATGTATTTGACTTACTCTTCTTATCAGGCTTTTACTTTATGTTGGTTGCCATGTATTTGATAGCACAAGATAAACCCACTGTTTCTTAAAAAGAGTTTATGAGACAATAACCAATGTGATTTTTTTATGCACAGTGAGATACCTTGGAGAGTTTAACTTACTGCGTTTCAAATGTACATGGATTTCACTGGCACCCCAATCCTAATTCTAATCTTCTATAAAAATCTCTTCTACTCTGAGGGAAGCAAAGGAATAGAGAATATCTATAAATCTTTCCAAAACTTTTTGTTTCTTTGTTTCTCAGACTGTGCAGTTTATCAGAATGAAGTCAAAGTGTCTATAAAGAAATACGCTATATCTGTTCAACAGTTACTTGCAGCTAAGAGATACAAATCTCTCAACAAGGAACTGCTGTAATTCATTCAGTGTACCATTTATGACTGTGTGCATAGAGCCAAATTATGAACACGAAGTCACCCAACTGAGTAAGGCAGTACCAACAGCTGCTGTCGTCTACTATAACCCTAATGTTATAACACTCTGGAGGCAGCCTCTATACAGTATTTTGAAATTTTTCGAAGCTAGATGCTCTTTAATTATTTCAGAGTAACATTACAAATGAATCTGCCTCACTAGCCTGATAAAGACAATTTTCCTCTCAGAGTGCAAATATTTGACAAGTTTCTTTCTCTGTAGCAAATCAAACTACATATACATATACACATATACACATATATACATTATACATACATATATATACATATACATACATACAAACATACATACATATATATATACACACACACACGCACACATACATATATATATAACTCTACCTTCAATTTACACCACACAAAAGTTTTGTAAGTAAGGTGGCCAGTCTGTATGTATGACACCTGCACCAATGCATCTTTCATTCAATCCACCTAAGCCCTTCTTGTATGCGGTCAGCTGTAGGAAACTGATATGATAGAAACAACAGATAAATTACTGAATTACTTGGGCTCAAAACCCCTATCTTCCTTTACATGGCTGAACAAACACATGCGGAGACCCCTAGATGTGCATTTTATACAGACAACAAAATCTTTGCAGATTCTTTCTGTTTCTTAACCTGTATAAATTTATGGAATAAGTCCTCTGTTTTCTGACCCTCTGGACACCAAATGAAGTAATGATAGAATACAGTTCCACTCCCTCCTGAACTTCAATTTGAATGGGAACAGAACTTAGATGGAAAATACACTCAATATGTTACAGGCATAATAAATGGGGACTGAAAGGAGGTGGGGAGGGGGAAGAAGTACCATGCCCCATCTCAAATTTCCTATCTGTCACTCCATCCTTTTTCCTGTCCCCAGGCTCCTTAGCCCTTCTTCAGTAAAGCCTCTGCTCTTTCTTCTTCCTCCTCTTCCCTTTCTTGTGTGGAGTAAAGCAGGCATGGGACACAACCTTATTCCAGGTTATGGAGTAGGGTCAGTGTCTATTATTGTAGTCATTCCTCTCAGAACAAAAGGGATAAAAGCTGGAGAAGTGAAGCAAGGGCAGACAATGGCAATCAGAGGGAGATGCAGGAATTCTTGAAGCTCAGGCTTTGAATTTCTCAGCTTGAATTTCTTCACAGGAAGACCATGGGAACACAAATGGGACTGAAACAACTGAGGGGCAATTTTAGCCAGGACAGAAACAAATTACTAGAAAGAGGAGGGGAATAAAACTGTAAATCTAAGCCTGCTCTCAAAGGAATAAAAGCACATCCTCAGAACTGCTCATCCTAGTTTCCTGAGAGATAACATCTTATGTATTGTTATGTTGGAGGTTAGGTCAATATTCAAGGACTGGATCTCGCCATTCACTTACATATATGAAGCCGATGGGTGTGACAAAACTTCTATTCATAATGCATACCAAAGCAATTAAATACTCATGTGTCTAACAGGTGTAATAGTAAAAACCAGCAAATATCAAAGTAAGACAAAGAGGTAGCCTGAGAGATGTGCTTTGACAAGGACGTTCAGGCAGTCACTGAGCAGGGATGGAGGAGATGAAATGCAATTAGTGATAAGCAGACAAGGAAAAAAGCAAGAATCAAAGGAGAAGGTATTTGGTTGGTAGTAAAAAGGAAAAAAAATGGGGGGGGGGGGGGGCAGGGCTGCGGCGGAGGGGAGGGGGGAAATCTGGTAGAATAGACCTAAGGGGAAAAAAAAGATATTCTGGATATACAAAAATCTGGAAAGAAATTTGGAATTGAGAACAAAAAACCTGTCCCAGTAAAATAAAGAGGGCTGAGGCAAAGAAACACTGCCTCCAAAAACAATAGTTTCTCCTAGTGGAAACAGACGAAATTTGAGTTAAGCATTTGGATCCTGGCATATAAGAGCACACTAGACCAGAATTCCAAACGGCGTCCTTCATTTACTGCATTCCTTTCCCAAGCCGGATGTTGTTTCAAAGTCTGTTCCCGCAGCGAGCACGACCAGGAGATGGCAGTCTTGGATACAGCAACACGAGCACAACCCACCGATAGCCAACGGCGCGACTGAGCTCAGAAAATCCTTATGAAAGAAGTAGTTTCCGAGAGCTGGTATGAAGGTTTTTCACTCTAACATCAAGTATGATAGGGATTTCTGGTCCATTGCAGTCAGGAGAAAAATAAGGCTATTTTAAGAACTCAGAGGTGATACACTATGTCTTTGAGCACTTGATAACCTGAGCAAGTGCAAATGTACAGAAAAGTACTTTTGGATGTGGACAAAAAGAATTGCAGATTTGCTTCCTTAAAGATATTCTGTGTATTTCCTGGCACAGTGAGTAACGTTAGGACTCTACTGGATATTCTGTAGCAGAGTGCTAACTAACGAGATGAGTCTATCTAACAACTATCTAACTAACTTACTAAATGTAATTGAACAGTTAAAATAAAGACACCAGGTATTAAAAAAAAACCACCCATCCCTAAACTGGGCAGAATTCTGGTGTGAAGTTGTGAAAGCATTTTATACTATAAATTAATCCTGTTAGTGTCCCTCCACATTAGTTACATAACAGCCCATCCTGCTCATCTGTACAAGGAAGCAACTAACACTAATGTTAGCGAAACAGGGATTATCAAGCAGACTCTAGAGGAAACCACCTAGAACAATGCCTCAGACTTATTGCCAAAATGAAAGTTGCCATAGAAACCCTGTGGAAATGGGTTTACTTATTGCCATGTTGTAATTTAATACCCTGTGAGGTATTAAAGAAAGCTTCAGCTTTGAAGAGTTTTTCCTATTATTCATCACAAAAAAAATTACTAGTTCGTCTGGACATGAAGATGATATATACACTAAACTTTCTAAACACAGAGACCATCAGGATTTAATGGGCACTTTAAATCTCTTCATATATATTCCTTAGATATTTCAATGTCCTCTTGCAGAAATTAAAATTCTTTTTGATCTTATTACCTTCACTGGCATCTGGCTCTTCATTCATTTTAATCTGTTTAGAAACTGCTTTCATTTTCCATGAATACCACTCAAGATTTGCTTATGCTGAAGTCCTTTCACAACTGTTTTGTGAGCTATTTCAGCTGCTTGTTGCACGGTAAGAAACACTCTTGTAATTAACTGAACAGTGCCTTTTGGTTCTAATACACACAGAAAGCAGCACTTCCCCCAGCTGGGTGCACATGCTTAAAGGAATAATTCCTGTCAGGAGCTGAACAGACCAAAATGTCCAAAATAATTATTTAAGTGTCTGCTGCTTGTAATTTTTATCTCATTTACCCTTTTATGATGGCAAAGTTTCCATAACAATAGAAACAGGTAACAAAAGAGTCTTTTTGCTTGTGTTCAGTCACTGCAGCCTGTAAAGATGGTGAGGTCTGTGCTATGCCAAATGTGCAACAAAACCAGAGGCATGGAACTGGGACTCAAACTGCCAAGAAGCAGAGTAAATAATCTCACACTGCATTTCACGCTGCAGTGTTTAGTGTGTTTCCAATAGCTGAATTAGCTCAGGTACCACTGAAGTGTCAACATACAGTCACAACTACCCTCATTTAAGTCAATAAAAAACGATTGATTATTTCCTTTTTCATATTACTTCAGCAAAACTGGCAAGTGTTTCAGGCTGACATGCTGCATTTCTGTGGGACATTCATTCATGTCCATTTGTTTACAATGTGAGTACCTGCTCTGGAGAACTGCTCCAACCCTGCATTTCAACAATGCAGAGAGAGTGCAGAGCAGCTAAAGAATCGAGTGCTTCTTGCACATTAATGCCTTCCTATGATCCGCATGGGTGTCTTGGCAAGCAACAGCTTTCCCTGCTTATGGATGCTTTCCTACTTACACTAAAGGAAAGAAAAAAAAAACCCAAAAGAGATGTATCAAAAGGAAGTGGAAAGAAAAACAAGTTATAGTAACATTTTTGATTGTCTTCCCTACAATTCTGTTAATCTCTCCTCAAGGTGGAAAGGTTTTGATTTGTAAATGCAACTTAATTCTAATCTATAAAATTCTGTATTTCCCTTGCATGTGTCACTTCTTCCGATTAAGGCAAAATTATACTACCCAGTGAAGAGCGCTGTAACTCTACTACATGTAGGAAGTGCCATTAACATCCTTGGGAGCTCCCTGCCTCAATCCTGCATAGGCTGAAGAACTAAACCTTCTATAGACAGGTTCAAGAGTGAGAGGAAAAATACTTTCCTGGGCTTGTTCTGTTATGGTTGGTGAAATTGTTTTATAAATATAAAAACATCCTTTTATGTTTAACGTGCTTCTGTAATCTTTCATATGCAAAGTTTAAGATTTGTTTTTTATTTAGAGCTGTAACTTAGAGCTTGAGATTCTTCTCATCAGTTCTGAAGTGCCTCCACCTAACAGGGCAAACATATCAAAGACCACTTATTATCTGATTTATTACCATTTAAGTTATTAAGTAAGCATAAATAACAACAGTTTGTTGCTATACCACATTGCATCAAGATTAAATGTTTTGCAAACATTTTTTCTTCTTGATCTCCCTTATATACTTTAATTTACAGATTAATAATTGAAGCAAAAGATTAAGTCAGAAATAGGCTGTCATTTAGGACACCTCACTTGCAATCTTTAGGACCAGATTTTTCATGCTAGAAATTTCAGATCCATTGTGCAGGCAACTACTGTTTGAGTTGATGGAGTAACTGACAGCAGCAGATGGCTTTAGATTTGCACAGGACATGATTTCATCAGATTTTGTGGAAAGGTTTCCTATTTTATGGAGTTTAGACATTTGGTTTGTGATTCATTTGGACCAGGAAAGAGAATTACAAGCAGTTTTTGTATCTATTAGAATAAATCAGAATTTGAGTTGCTAAAATATTAATTTAAATAAATGAGGTTGCTAATTAAAGGAAATCAAACATCTTTTTTTCTTACTGCACAGTTAAATTCAACTAGCTCCATTCTCTAACCTTCAAAGCAAGTGAAAACAAGTTATGAACAGAGGACCTGTTCAGAAGTACTATGAACAACTAATTATTCTTTTAAACAATCTACTAATTTCAGTTATATTTAACTTACTGTTGTCAGTTGTCCCTAGCAGTTCTAAAAATATACTTTTCTTCTGTAATTTTTGTACCAGAGTGATAGCAGGGAGAACATTCTAGAGATATCTGCTTTAACAAGAAGGAACAGGTAGAGTATTATCACAGTATGAACAGGTTTGTTCAACTTGTGGTATTTATTTATTTATTTATACACCCCATATGGTTACAAAAGTGCATGAATAAAATTTCTCTCTGAAAATAAATCACAAAGAGTTATTTTTCATGTAGACAACATTTAAAACTTGCAACTTCCTGATCTAATGTCTAATTTTGATAGCAAGGAATATGGGGAAGATTTTTTTAAAACAAATTGCTACTTGTAAAGTAATTACAATTATAGTTATGTGATGATTTACTAAACCTATTTTATTTTCCAGCTAATGGCATTTTTCATGTTCGAACACTTAAGGAATGATCTTGGGCATAACAGAACATTTTGAAAATAAGTAAGACATACCTTGTTTAGCTTTACAAAATACTCTAGTCCAGCTTCCAAGGGATTAGTGTCGCAGTTCATCTGTTAAAAGACAAATTCACCATCCATATATGAAAGACCATCATAGATTTTGGACTGGGTGGTTTATTTATTCATTCTATACATCCTCTTTCTGTTTACTCCTGCATCAAAACCTTCCACACTGCACACGGACAACTTTTGTCTGAATGTACTGCACGCTTACAACATGGGGTTCAGAGAATGTATCAGCTAACACACTTGATGTGACATACAGATGACTTCCTCAAGTGCTTAGGCAGCACTTGAAGAATGAAAATAACTAGCACAGGGCAAACTAAAAGGACCCCTAAATTCCCACCATTTCAGCCTCTTGAGTTCTTTCATTTCCAAAGGAAAAATTTTAGGTAAAATTAAATTATACTGATTTTCCCCAAATTCTCTAGGCCTTCTGAGTAGTTTTTTATCATGAGTGAGCAAATTCAGCAGGAACAAGGTAATGGGAACCGAAAAAGTTCCAAATAAATTATGCAGCAAAAATAACTTACCTCTCATGACATAGTTATTAGAGAAATAAAACACTTTGAGAACCTGTTAGCCAAACCTTTGATTTTTAAAACACTAGAGCTCAGCAGAACCCTCACGATTTTATTATACACAAGAGGAAAACCATCTGTGAATCAAAATAAGTGTTTCTTTGCCACCAGTTGTTTTTATTTAGAAAATCACCAGTAAGAATTATAGAAGCCTTTCCTGCTTGAGGAAAATTTTCTTTTCATGCTAAACTGAGAAAATGGTACTAATAACAGCTGTGCTAACTATGACTAAAAGCTGCATAGTCATAACAAAAAAAAACCCCAAAAAACCCCAAACCACCAACACAACACCCCCTGCCCCACAAAAAAAAAAAAAAAAAAACCCAACCCAAACCTCCAGAAAGACTTATAAAGAAGTTCTATTTCCTGACCTCTGCTCCCCAGGCTCGGAAACCCTTTTCCATCCTCAAAGCATTTAGAGTATATGTTCCAAAGTCGTCAATTCCCTCGTTTTGGCCAGCTTCCATAATTGCCCTGTAAAGAGGCACAGAATCTTCTTTTCTGTGGTAGAGCTCCCAGCCCAATTCACCTGTTACACAAAACAAATTAATATTTTAATCAGCTCAGTTAAATGATCCTACTAAATGTATTCTTGTCCTTGGTCAAAAGTGAGGATCAATGCAGTAAGTGTTAATTCTCACTGTAGGGTCAATTCTATCATATAGCAAGTCTAATTCCCAGCAAGAACTACCAGAGGATTTGTGCCCTACGTCTTAAGCAGTGGTGCTATTATTCAAATTTAAACTGTTAACTGAAAACTTTGGGTAAAAAAACTATCAAAATAGCTGATAAGAAAAAGGACATGGAACAAAGCCACAAGGATAAATTAAGGACATTATAAACAGATGATGACTTGGCAAGGGAACAGCAAATGTAACTGAGTGTAAATAAAAATGAGTGTATCTAATATATTTAGCACAACAGAAAGAATATGAATTGCAAGGACTTCATCTGCTTCAGAATGCTCTCAATTCAGTCTATTACACTCAAAATGCACGTAAAAAGAAATAAAAATACAAAGTAACTGGGAAAGCCAAATACTAAGCACTACAGCATTACATTTTCAAGGCACATTACAAACACTAATATACGGTAATCCAAAAACAATTCTTGACGTTGGTTTTGCAGCAAATACCAAAGAGGTTATCAGATCTGGCCTTTTGTTCTGCAAAATAAATATTTACACTATAGGGTATTTCTAGAGAAAAAGGTCTTGGAAAAACTCATCACAGACCCTGACCATATCACATTTGAAAATCATTACACCCGATGCCTCCCACATTTACGTGTAAGATGTAGCAAACCTACTTCTTATGAGTATATGATGAGACTTAGTTTTCAACATAATTTTAATGACATTTATTTTTTTATTCATTCTCTCTTTCCTTAAGTGTATGGTTTTTTTTATTGCTTACCTGTGTAAGATATCCTAATGGCAGTAACAGCAATACTGGAAAGTTTCAGATGTTTACACTGGAGAAACTTAAATGAAGCATCACTTAGGTCTTCATTTGTCAGCTTCTGGAGGACCTGTCGTGTGTATGGACCTGCTACACTAAGTACTCCCATCTCGTCTGTCATGTTTTCTATTTCAACTTTGTATCCCCCTCTTGCAATTTTCTCTTCTATCCATCTGCACATAAAACATAACACCGATGTTACACTTCCTATGAAAAAACCTGGATTTAATAGATTTTATTAGGAGTTATTTTTGTTAGCATCCATTGCCCCAGCAGCTTCCAGTCCCATACTCTCAAAAACTATGTGCTATGTTAGACAGACAAATCCATCATTGATAAGAGTTAAGAAGAGTTTTTTGATGAGACACTGATACAGGAACACAGGCATCTGAGACAGAGCCAGGAAAGAACAGCATTTAAATGGGTAGAACAGTATTATTAAGATAAGAGAAAGAAGTGATCTCCTACAAGGACAACAGATGCTGGTTAGGATCCAGAATGTGTTAAAAAAATGTCAACATTAAGGAATAAACACTATGAACATAAGAAATCTCTAAATAATTTTCTGTGACAACAGAAATGTACAAGCAGGTTTGTTGCTTCCTGAATATAACATTCAAAGTAATGGCAGGAAATTCAGTTAGGATTTAATCAAAAACAACAGCTGTAAATTATCTTTCAGGAAGCTCAGAAAATAAATAAATTTTGGACTGGGTATATTTAAAAATCTTACGGAGTACTATGTTGTCAAGCAGTATTGCAAGATCTCAGGCCTAGGCGAGTACCAAACAGGACTGCAAAAAATCTGTAGAATTAAATGCATTAGATCTGGCTGTGCCATTTGGTTTCTGAATGTGCCAATGCTCCTTCCTGTGAGGATTGCCAATGATTCCTGTGGGGCTGTTATGAAACAGTATGTGATTCTTTGCCTGTTAAGGTAGCGAATTTCAGTCTTTAATGTATTGATTCAATTGGCAGCAACCTCCAGTAAGAAGAGCACTAGAAATGTGAATTCCAATGCTCATCTATGAGAAGTAATTTAGTGAAGTCCTTCTGCAAGTGCTCCTTTCTCCTTTCCCTCTCTTCTCCCCAGACCCAAAGCAGAAGACATTATCACACATCAAGAACACTGCACTGTCTGTCTCTCTGTCTGACTCTATGGGCCAGGTCAGTGCCTCTGGGGTCATCCCTGTTAAGAGCCAATTTTCTTTTTTGCGTAAGAGAACACACTAGAAAGGAATGGCCATGCTGTGTTACACCATGCAATGCCAAAGACAAACAGGTTCAACAACAACACAAGAGCTAACTTTAATAAAATGTATTACATAACTGTTACCAAGTTCTCCATCCTTTTACATCAATATTAATCCATTTTCCAACTGATTATACTTCAGAATTCAAGTCAACCAAGTTTCTAAGAAACTAAAAAGTAGAATTCTTGTGAACTTTGTGAAAATTTTGTTGAGTAATAATGGAGAATTTGGAACTTAGTAAAAATGTTTCTGTACTAATGTGACTATACAGCACTACGTACTTACTGCATTAAAAAATATACTAACCTCAGATCATGGAGTTCTGACCCTGACCCAGTAACAAGCATAAATTCTCCAGGATACAGTTGAGAGACAGTTAACTCAGCATAAACTTTTCCTCCTGGTGTTAACATATGGCTTATATTTGTGGAACCCACCTACAGGTTAAAATTTGTAATTATTAAGAATGCAAAAGAAAACCTTTGAATTCTTAAACATCATTAAATATATTGGTATTTGTCTTCATTTGAAAAAAGAATTTTTTAATGTTTACTCTGCTATGCCATAGTACAAGTGGAGAGATATACAAGTGGCCAATCACAAGCTTTAGAGTAGAAACTTCACTTTTCCTTCACAAAAAACCCATACATTTTTAAACTAAGATAAATCAAGACCTTTATAACTATTTTCTAATTATGCATTACACATGGCGTTCTTAAGCTACATTTGTTTTCATCTTAATAAAAAATTCTCCATGTAATTGTCATGAATATTCTTTTTCAACCCTGTGAACAAGGTTTTAGGTCACAAGAGAATAACATATGCTTTTCCCCTTACTATAAAGAGAAAAATACTGAGTTGGCTTATGCTTTTGTGGACCTGATTTATGAATGCTTTTCTATTTATTGTAGTTGCTGAATATGAATCTGTAACTCTGCACATTTGAATCAGATTCTGTATAGAAATTCAATCCCTAGAGACAGAAGTTCAAGTAACAGTTACTTAGCAGTGACCATAAAACACATACTAGTTCATACATATATATAATCCATAGTAACAGAAATGTGAATGTGCCATAGCTGTTGTGCTGGCCTGGTTCCAGAGGCAGAATTTAATATCTCTGCTTTAATCATTCTGTTTTCACTGAATCTTGTCAATAACCCAGTCAGCAGCCAGATTCCATACAATGAACCAAGGAAGGAAAAATATTTCAGATATTAAGATTATTTTGTAGGTATTATGACATTAATTAATTATGCCATAATAATTGGCATATTACAGGCATACAGTTGAATTTTCAGGACCTGATGCTGGTAACTCTCAACCCAATTGCAATGCAAGTATATCTCTGGTAACTCCACTGGATTATTTTGTGATGCAGGCAAACATGAATGGGACTAAAAATCAGGCAGCTTAAATAACAACAGCTATGAATGCTGGATTTTTAAGTGGACTCATAAACTCTACCTTTTGCTTTGCCACCTCACTTTCCTTTAGCATCGTTGATTAAACTCCATAGAAATCACTTGGTCTGTTCTCATAATTTCCTGTTTAATCTTGATTTTCCTGTACCACATAAATATATTTGGCAAGTATTATCCATGCCTATTGATTACTCAGTTACCCTGCCTCCACCACAAATGAGACCAAAGATGAACTTTCAATACAAATTGTTATCACAGTTAATACAGTAAAAAATATGACTATGTGGCAACTCAAGTTCTTTTTTTTCCTAGGATATCAATCTTGTGCCTTCCCACTGAGTTAACTTCAACCTTTCAGAAGAGCTTATCTATCTTCAAAACTATAGTCTCAGTGTACTTGCTGTTTCCCTGTTTTCTCCCTTTGGTGTCTGAAGCAATGAAAACTGCCACCTGCTGCAAATACTTAATGAAATTCTGTGCTGAAATGACCAACCTAAGACATCCCGCATCTGTGGTGCCACTTCAGAAAGGAACAAACTGCTTGCTTGCTGGACATGTATCTCTAAAGTTAAAGACTCTACATGAGAGTGTTCAACAAAATAAGAAATAGAAAGGGCTAAGGACCAAAACCTGAAGACCAGGAATAAGAAATCTGGGTAATTTGTCACAGTATGCCGTTTTTTAAAACAGGATCATACTCTGAGGATCTATGAACAGCCACTTTTGAGAAGAAACAATACGTGGGAGGTGAAAGAGGAATCTCATGAATATTTGCAACCTGCCTGCATCAGGCAGCCAGGTGTGAAGCAAAGTCAGTGTGAGAACAGGAAAATAATGGGTTGCATTTGAAAAAAAAAAGACAAAGCCACTCCCTTAGGAATTCATTCAACCATAGGGCAAGAGCCCCTTCCAGTGTTCTGCCCTGCTGCCCAAGCTTCTACCGTAAAGCACAATTTAAGGCAGGCAGCTGCCAAGCTATTCTACTGTAAAAAAATTCCAAGTAGGATTTTCTTGCACTTTTTAGAAGAAGATTTTAAATACAGGAAGCTGTCTGAACATAAGGAAGCATTTTTTTACTATAAAGTGACTAAGTATAGGAACCAGTTGCCCAGTTAACTCAAAAGTCATCTGACCACATTCCTAGGCAACGAGCTCCAAGTCACACTTGTTCAGCAGAAGGTTGTACAAGATGATACCCAGAGGTCGCTTCGAACCTCATCCATTCTGATTCAAAGATCTCTGCCAAAGGTACTTCTGTGTGGGGCAAGTCTAGTATAAACTCCACTTGTGAGCTTTTAACTGTGTATTTGAAGAAATACAGGAATAATATTATGGTTCATCTTCCATATCTGAAATAGAGCTTGTCTAAGTTCTACATTACAACAGTTATCACTGTCCCATTTACCTTTGGAACAACATTTGCAAAGAGATGATCGAGAAGCTTAAGAGAATCTGAGCCTTTTACTTTAAACTTGCCAAATGGTGACAGGTCAATCACACCAACTTTTTCCATAACCTGTTTGTACTCACGACCCACAGGGCCAAACCAATTTGTGCGCCGAAAACTGGGTCTGAAACAGAGCATTTGTACACATAAAACACAATTTAGAAATTTTGTGCTCTTTGCAGCAAAATGTAGTCTTCAGTTTTTTCAGTTTAATTATCATCCAAAAGAGATAGATTTTCCTAATTGTAGGTACCTTACCTAATATTTTCCTTAGTCTAACATAGCTTAATAATTAAAATCCTTTAACAACAAAGAAAGTTATGGTTGATATTATATCAACCACTTTGTATAATAAACTGTAAGGTGTTCAAATGTTAGAATAAGTAGTGCTCTGTCATGAGTAAATTTACAGCATACTTTGTTGATGAATTATTTATTTAAGGTGTCAAAGGCTTTATTTCTTAACAGCACAGTGTGTCTCTTTATTCCTTTATGAGCCCCATTTAGATTAGACTCCAATATCCCCACAGAAAATATTTATCTGCTGGAAACTCCCTAATGCAGGTAGGTAACTAGGTGGGCAGACACAGGGAAAGGGGGGAAAAAAGGAAAAAAAGATTTGGCTTCTCCTCTCCAGACATTTACACAGAGAGGAATGAGATTTTTCACGACAACATTACACTGTGCTGGTGATCAAATAGCAAGAGATAAAGAAAAACACACATTTATAATGAAAAAGTTGTTTTCCAAGCTCTTCCTTGAGCTAGGTTGCTTCCTGGTATCTCAAACCTAGAACATATACAAGATACCTCAATGTATGTTTTGAAATGTCTGCATTATCATAATAAAATATATTCTAAGCTATGAAAAAAGCAAGAATGGAAGATCAATCTAACAGATTGCTGCTGAAATGAATGACACATGCATGCTTATCATTAAATTTAAATTGCCTAGCTCTTGCTATCATGACAGTTTTTCAGGGCAGGAAAAAAATAATTATTTCATTTACTTGTATCCAGTCTCATCTCCATGTTTGTAGAACCAATGAGGTTGCTCCCATCCTGCATGGAATCCCATTGAACATTTTGTCTTTAGCAAATTGTACAGTCCACTGGCTCTCTCTGTTGGTCTCCCAGCAAATCTTTCTTCTTTCGGGTAACCAACTAGAGGGAGGGGAAAAAAAAACCCAAACAACCAAAAATCACCAAATGCTATGGCATGCTAAGATCATCATCCAAAATAGAAAACACATCTATAAAGAGAGAAATCTAGAATCCATCTTCAGGACATAAATGTACTTAAAAAATATCTTCTTACCAATGTTATTAAAGCCATATGACTCTCTTGCTTTGGCTGCTGTGTATTCTGTAGTTGTCCACTTTCCATAGCGGTTTGGATCTACTTCTATCAGGTCAAAGGGAGGTTCCCCCTCAAGGATCCAGTCACTGAGGTACTTTCCCATGCCACCAGCATGTATAATGCCGTACCTTAAAAAACAGGAAAATGTCCTGTAGTGACAAGTCTTTTATGTTTTGCTTTTTAAAATCAGTACTAATATATACTACTTACACAAACCCCAAAGTATTTTAAGGTTTGTTTTTTGGTTTTTTTTTTTAAATTTATTCTGTTTTATTCTCCTTTCAAAAATTAAATTCTGTATTAATGGATATTTCTACAGCTCCAATGTCAACAGCAGAATGTCACTGGTAATGTACAGCAGTTGCGGTTTAATGACTGTAAAATAATCATTAACACCAAATGATTTAAAACTTTTTAATACCTCTGTTATACCACCATGTGTTAAAAAAAATTGCCAAAATCTCTGTCTTCTAGAAGATGTGAAAATTAATTCTAAGTTGTTTGTGAAAAGCTCCCATGAGCACAACAGAAAAAACAGCGAATAAACAGTATGTCTGTCCCAAATTAAGTTTATATTAACATGCAGCAATTAAACCATAAACACTCATGCAGAATAATGAAGCTAAAACCAACTTAAATTGCTGGCCAACAACTTTTCAATCTGAATTCTATGTCTTCACTTAAAGTAGGCAAGGACCTCACTAAGAAGAAAAAAAAAAAAAAAAAAAAAAAAAAAAAGAGGTACTCATTTAATTCTAATTCCCATGCATAAGAAGAATGAACCCATAATAGCAATGATATGAAGCTGATATAGTATCTTACCCATTATTTACTTATTTTTCTAAATAAATTGACACATCAAAAAAAATGTGAGTACATTAAATAATTCTGCCAACTAGAGTCAGTACAGTGTGCAGTTCAGCACATATATTCAGATTCTGCACAAACTTCCATCACTGCAGTAAATGCAGGAAGGATGAGTGTTTATAAACTGCCACTACAGAAGAGTTAACTGTTGCTGGTGCAAGTTCAACTAAGCAACTCTTAGTTATTCATGGGTATAAGCTTTGGTACCATGAAAGCTTATGATGCCTTCAATTACACTTCCAGATGAAATGTCAGCCAGTTTAAGTCTGCCTGCACCATTCACTGCAGCCAAAAGCAAAGGAGAACAGCAAAGACATTGTGAATGGTGACAGACCAAACACAATGAAGACTTTTAGCTTCAGCTGAGGACTGCTGAGCTGATTGCAGGTTAACCCCAGAAGCAAGACAGTGCAGGGGAGGTTGCTCTGCTACTACAGGTACAGCCCTGCAACTAGACTGAGAGGTCTCTGCAGGCTTCAGTTTGGCAGCACTGGCTGCACAACCTATTGATTTTGGTGCTCTTGGTTGAGCCTACATTATCAGAGATTTTACATTTCACAGGGTGACCAATCCATCTTCATCTCAGATAAGAGGAAGCTGATTTGTAAATATAATCACTGCAATTCTCCTGTGCAAGAATGAAATATGTATTTCAAGGATAGGATATTACAAATAGCTATGAAGAGTGGTACAGCATAGGAATCTCAGCCTTCTTACGATGTAGACAAAATTTCCTTAATGAACACAAACTCTTTTTCTCCAGTTTTTCTTCTTTCAATCTCTGAGAGATTAAGCCCCCATTGTGCCTATCACATTCTTGTGCCTTATTTATGAGTCGTTGCATTTCACCCACTTTCAAGTCATTCCATTCCTATTCCTAGGATATCTGAGTCTTTGCACACTGTGGTACCTTTTTTAGTGTCTTTGTCCCAGGTTCTGGAATGGTTTCACTGCCTTGAATTAAACTTTTCAGAATAAAATTCTAAACTACACTTGTTAATGTTTTCAAAGCCGTAAGTAACAAAATGGGAAGCATTGAGCAACCTTAATAATAAATAGTGCTACAAGCTCTGCTAACTATACTTAATTTCTTTGCATGTTAAAATGCCTAGCAAGCTGCTAATTTTAGATAATGAAATCCTCTAATCTAAAAGCACTAAGTCCTCTGTCACAATGTCCCTGCTAGTTGACTGCAAGATAAGGATTTGCTAATGCACACAAAAAATTACAACACTGGTAGAAACACTGCAGTGACCCAGAAGTATAGAACAGAGAGTCAAAAGTCCCTGAAAAGCAGACGAAGTAATCCAATGACAGCCACATATTGCAACTTGTGTCTAAACATTTTGAGATGAGTCAAACTTTTGAAATAAGTTGTTTAAAGGAAATTAAACATGTCACACTAGTCTTCAATTTTTTACATATGGAATTTGATTCTGCTGCCATTGACACCAACAAAGAAAAACATGCTCCAAAGTCTGGCCACAGAGTAATGAACTTAAACAGTCTTTTTGGTGAACAAGGTCTAGGCAAACCGCTTTTGTAACTATAAGTTCTGCAAATGTTACTGAAAGATAACATTATTTTTTTTAAAATCCAAGCAGCAAAGGTGAATACCTTTCACAACGAATCATTGCAAAATTACCAAGCTCTTTTATTTTGAGGGCCTCAGAAAGCATGTTAGTGATACTGACTTATCTTATGATCTGAGGGTTTGTTTGGTTTGGAATGAAAGAAAACTGGAAAAAGCTGAGCTGGATTTTTAACAGCAAATTAGGCAATTGGAAAAACAATGTAAACAGAATGTGTTCAATAACATCTGCTTGGAATTGTATTTGGTTCATTCTATCCATCTTGAATCAGTGGTCAAACTAAGACAATTAAAGAGACAATTAAAGAGGGGTTTTAACACTGGCTCCAGTGCAGCCATAATAAATAAGATGTAAATCACATTCAAGAAAAACACTATAATGGGTGGGAGAATGACACCAGTAAACCACTTATTTCTATTGTTGCACTGCCCTTTTTATTTGATTTCCTCCAATACCCAGCAATGTAATTTCTCAGCTCGACTTTCAACAGCCAGAAACACTGGATTTGTACTCCTAGAGCAGTCAGACACATGCTATACTGAAATGTTTTCTATTTAATACATCTTCAGTTCTTCACACAAAACTGTATACTGGACATTCATTTTTGTCCAAATTCAGTGAAAGTGGTTTTACATACAATAAACAACTGTAAAATTCAGTGTAATTCAAAGCAAGTAACAAAATGAACTGGAAAGCAGACTTTCCAACCCAGTACTTCTGTGACTTTAAGTTGCTGCACAGAGAGTACAAAGTACTCTCATTTCAAGTACAACATTTCTTGTTGCTTTGTCAAGTTTTACAGGTATTGGCCTCCAGATTAAAAGGAGAAAACAAAAAAATACTGAGAGTAAAGAAATAAAAGAGAAGGATGATCTTACATTATACAGGTTGTGGTTATTAAGATTATTTACAATTACATTTAAAACAAAATATGTGCAAAACAACTCCCATGCCCATAAAAATGCACAAATCTTGAGCTGACTGCCATTTTAACAATATGACACAAAAATTGTCACAAAGACCTTACTCACCCGAAACCAATAGCTACCCAATAATTTCTGACACCCTGATGTGGGCCCACCATAGGAAGAATGTCTGGAGAATAGGTGATAGGACCTGAAATTGTGTTTATGATGTCTGCTTTTCTCAAAATGGGGACCATTTCCATGGCGGCCTCAATATGCTCCATTATTCTGTCTAAATCAGACTCAAAAAGTTCTTTTCCAAAACCTGCACAAATAATTGACTCTTGTTATATATACTTATTTACACAGAGAACACATACATTTTCAATAAAGCTTTGGTATCTATATATAAATATAGCTATCTATATAATACAGCTATCTATATCAATACAGCTATGTATCTATATATAAAAGTTTTAAGGGAATAATCAGTGCATATGTTCAAGCCTTCACCATCCTACATAGGAAAAATGACATGCATAAAACCCTAGTTACCTGCAGGACCAAGTTTATTTGTCATTGCAATTATACTATCCTTTATACACATTTGTTTAACCCTAAGGTCATGCAAATTCAACAATGAAGTAGAAAGGTAGTGAAGACATGCAGAAGTCTTCTTCTATATTAATAAGACCCGCTTGCTTTTCTCAATATGGCAATAATTTGAGGAGGGAAAAATGATACTTCCTGTATCTGCTTATGATTTCCATGAAATCATATGAATTTCTGGCTATATTTCGCCCCTCAGTCTGGACTCTAAGCATGGCTGAACATCATTATGTAGCGGCACTTGATGCTACTGGAGACAGTAAGTTGAGGAAGCAGTGACAGGGCTATCCAAACTGAACCATGTTAACTGCCCTTCCTTAGGAAATGTTGTTTTTTAAAACAGCAACACTAATGACTTTGTACAGCTTTCTGTCTGGAAGAGAATGGAAAGTTATAAATATAACAGAATGATTTATAATCATTTTCTAGCAAGCAGCTGTATGACACAGGACATTTTTGTATTCTATACATATCTACAGCTCTCTTGCACTTATATCCAAGCACAGCATTTTGTTTAAGACATTCCTTTGCTGTTCCTATTTGACGTTATCTCTGGGGTATCAATAAATATCCAGAGCCCTTGTCAGCATGCTGGAGAGAATTGTAACTTAGCAGAATTTCTATTCAGGCAAATAAGAGTACATATCACAGACTTGGTGACTGCCTCTAAGAACAACACAAAATCACCTCTTCAGGAAGTAGGGCAATACATCATTCTACTAGGCTTTTCTTGAGTTACGTTTTATTTCAGTTACCTTTTATCATTAGAGTTAGAAATATTCTTTGAAAAAAGTCTTTGCATTACAATCATGCATTGCAAATATTTTGTATTTTCCATCACATCAGGCAGCATGACAGCCTGGGATTTCTGAACATTAAATTCTATTAAAGGCTAGTGCTTATTATGTTTAAAGATTTGATGTTCTTAATCACCTGGTGGGACTCCATTTATTACCCATGATTCCTGTAGCTTCATTTTCTCCTCACTTTCGTATGGACCAAATAAAAGACCATCCCTTTCTTGCCTTAGATAATATGACCCTTCTAAGTCACGAATCACAGGCAATTCTGTTTTTAGGGCTTTCACTTCAGGGATAGTTGATGTTACAACATACTGATGATGAACAGGTATGAGAGGGTGCTGCAGGCCAATCATCTTGCCTATGTCACGGGCCCAGAAGCCTAGAGAAGAAAAAAAAAAACAAAACCTAAATAGAAATATTTAAACACTGATTTCACTGAATTGAAATTGACAGTAAAATATTTGCAGTAAACACCATGCTTTTATGTATGACAGAGTTTTTTTCCCCATACTTCTAATTTTCACTTCATTTTTCATATTATCTAGCATATTTTTCCTCCATAATTCTACATCATTTTTTCCTAATGATACTACTATATATTATTATAGTATGCACATATTAAGGATATAGTTAGTAAATTATAAATAAGACTTCTAAAAGTTCAGAAGATAATTCAATTAACAGTTCCAGGAAACCCCAAGGCTTATTTCATTTAAGTAGGTCTGCAATGTACTCCTAGCAAAGTTAAGACACATTACAAACCAGAATAAATTAACTCACATTGTGTCAACCAAGTCTCTTACTAATAACTAAAAGAGCTAGTCTGCTTTACCAAGAGAGGAGTCAACTCCTAACATCCCAACAGACAAAGACAGTACTTATCAGGCAACTGACCTTAGGGATTGGACTTTCTCTCCTCTTTCATATGTATCATGTGACTCACAATAATTATGTCTCTCACACAGAAATCAATTTATAATGATGCTTGCATTGGTGAATAGTTAGGTGTGCTCCCCCACAGCCATCAAATTAGAAGTTCTGATACAGACTCTGACCAGAAAATGCAAGCAACCATTTCCCTGCCTCTGAAGCTGGCTCCAGATCCTTCATGCATACCGTGAGATAAAAATTAGAGAAGACCTAATTCTCCTGTGTTAAAGTTAAGTTGGTAAGGCACATTGAGTTAGTGATGTACCTGTGTCAGAATGAAGAAGTGGAAGACACTTAACTGCCAAACACAAGTTTGGGCTCTGCATCAGCGCTTACATCTGCACTGAGGCTGCAATGTAACAGACTTGGGAATCAGACTGGAACAGCAGCTGCTCTAAGATACTTTCAATAGCCCTCAGCCTCACTCTCATGACTTTTATAACAAGGAGCAGAGGTCTCAAGATTGGGAATGAATGGGGAAAATCCAATGAAGAATTTCAGGGGAGTCTGGGAGTGAAGGCTGGAGGAAGACAAAATGAAAGATGAAGAGGTAGCAAGGCCTTCCAAATAAAGGCTATGTGCCATATGGCATCAAGTAAAAGAAGATAAACCAGCCTGGTTCCTGTGTAACCAACTGACTCCAAACTGCTTAAGACAAAATATCTCCAGCAAGATTTTATACCTAACACAACTGTCCCTTCTCCTGGGACATACACTTCATGCTGCCCAGCTTAATGTGCAACTTCTCTTTCTTTTTGCTGTTTACTTGTCTTAACCAAATTCTCCTACCTCTCTCTTCAGTTCCATACTCTCCAAGACTGGTGAAAACTTCTCAGTGCCCAAGAACACCAAAAGGCATAAATGAGCTTGAATAGCTTCACCTGGTACTTCCACCCATACCCATGGGCACAGGAGTCCCATTCCAGGTCAGCTCAGGTCCTTCAGAACCTGTCTGAGCTGGTTTGATTGTGTGCCTGTTTACAGCTCTGTCACAACCATGCCTGTGCTTGGCCATGGAACGCATTGATCCAGACCCTGATCCGTGGACTACTTCTCAGATTGACCTCAGCTCAGTCTCAACTATATAGTCCTGCTTATTGATTAGTGGGCACCGTTTGACTTCGGTTACCGTCACCAGGCCTGTTCTTGACCTGTGGTCACATTCCTGGTTTGGCCTCAGCCTGGCTTCATCACTATGGATCTGACTGTGCCTCATCTCCACAAGTCCATCTGGAGGCCTGGACTGTGGGCTGACCCCAGCTGCAGGTCCTAGGCCTTCCCTGCTCAGTCCCCTGTGCCCTGCCAGACAGAGCCCTTGCTGGCTCAGCCAGCCTTGTTAACCTGCTTGGCTCCCTGTCCTGTGGGGAGCAGCCGGCTCACATCACTTGCTGACATTAACTGGGAATACATCCTCTCACCTCTGGCATAGCTTAAAGCCAAGACAATTAGGAAAGCTGAATTGAGCCATGCTGGCCTCGTACCATTCCCCCATGCCAGGATGACTGTCAGTCTCTTATTTAATATGACAAACCTGCCTCATAGTCTAACACCCATGGTTTTAAAAAATCTGAAGTTTCCAAGCAAAACATTTTCTGTGGTGATTCACTTAACAATTACTGACAGCCAGCTAAGGCAAAGCAGCAGATGAAATCCAGCATCACCTTCAAAGATCTGTTCAGCTAAAAGCCCCTGCCCAGTCAATGCTAGAAACCAGCATCTGTTGCAGTTATCATATGTTATCATATGTAAGGCTTTTGCTTCTAAATAGCACCTTACTATTTGGAGGCTTATTGCCAGAACACTTGTTATGCCAGTTAAATTGGTTGAGGGATGATCGTGACATAATCATATAGGGAGTGGTCCAAAACATCCTTTAAGGCTAATGAAACGTGATTTATGTTCTCCTATATGGAAGACAATGTAAAAAATTGAATAAATATGTATTTCTAGCACATATGCAAGGGTATCCTTCATGACGTACGACACATGCAAATGTGGATTTAAGTGGCAGCTAACAATCTTCAGGGAACTTCTTCTGATTTAGGCATTTCCATGTCACCTACAAATGAAACTTTTTTTAAGGTAAGATCAGCTAATGATTCACAGAGGACAGGTAAAGTTAAAGCAGCAGAAAATTAGGTCTTTAAAACAGCTTTGTTTCTTTCTTAATAATAAGAAACTTCTTAGTAATTAGATTTTCAGGATAACATTGCAAATATAGCTAATTTTAAAATGTTTTAAGTATGAGACAAATAGTTTAGGTTTGTTTAAAATAAAATTTACAATACTGTATTTTTAAAAAGTCACACTTATGATAAGCGCTTTTTTAATTCCTTAAATAAAAAAGATGACATTTACAAAAAAAAAATTAAAAATTACCATTTGTTTTTTAAAGATTTTTGAACAAAGACAAAAATGGAAAAAGGAAGAATATATTCTTTGAAACAAAATTCTAATTGGAAGCAGATGTCAAGTCCTATCCTACTCAGTAGAGATAAATGAATGCATACATTATATCTCTAGGACATTTGTGAAGATTAAATTGCAGACACTGCAAACATTTGACTCCAAAATATTTAGTTATAGTATTACTTAGCATATGGGCTGAAGTATGTCATTTGACTATTTCTTGGTTTTGAAAAAGACAGTCTTCTACCACTATATATAAATGTTTGCATATATAGTGTGTACTTGTCTGAAAATACACACTTATATACACACACCCACACTGTACATATAAACAAAATTCACTATTTTTGCTGACTTTAATCAAACATTCCATTACAAATAGGCTGTAAATAACTTCAGCAGGCTCAGTATAGTTACTTCATGTCAGGGATTATTTATTTGGGATCTGCTTTCCTCTAAAATGGAAATCTGACATAAGGAACAGCTAAAGATTGGTGGGAACTAGTTTGTTCCAGTTCTGCAGCAGATGTCAGTTGCAGGGTGAGGCAGGGAGGGGGAGAGGGAATGTAAAAAGACTTCTGATGTATTTTTCTCTGCAACATGAGCCTAAAATTATACAAGTCATGATCTGTAGTGGAATGAGGCAAGGCTGAGAAAAAGAATTAACATTATCTGAAAAAACATAAGAAATATGTGTTATACAGTATTGATTAAACATCATTATCCAGAATGTTAAGCAATCAAATATTTATTTTGGCTGAACAATTAACTACATAGGAGAATTAAATAAATATATTGTTGATTTAACAACTCATTATTTAATAAAGAGACTTATGAGAACCTCACAAGGATGCATTCTAATATTTGCAAGTAAGCTCTGAAAAGCATTTACCAGAAAACCCTGCCTAATATCAACTTGATATATTAGCCAAAGAAAGATAACTACACTACAAAAATGTAAGAAAATTACTACATCTGTGATACTTATCTATACCATGCAGAGCCAATAGGTAGGAATAATGAGTGTCTAGAAATTTGTGGCCTAAATAAGCCTGACTGCCAAGAGAGCTGCCTTTCCCTTTCATAATCTTGGATCTCTTCCAGACCAATATATCCACTGTGTAACAAATGACACAATAATTCTATTTGTAAGAGAGTTTGTGATTTGTGATTTTGTAACTGAATGCTGTTCCATAGTTCAGGCCTGAAACATATGAACTATCAGTCCAAAGGCAATCAAATATTGACTCCTCTCATTTTCCAAGTGCTTGACTTTGTGATCTATATAATTTTTTTTCATTTGTTTTCACTGTTTTTTTGTGGTTGATTGCCTTCCAAAATGCATACTAAACTCCCTAGTCCTCTTTCTCTCCAAAATTGATTATGTGGTACTCATGAGCAAGCTTAGAGCCTCAGATCCTTGTTATTTCAGTGAGGCATATAGCAATAGCAGGTGATTACCTATGTATGGAAGGCATATATAAGAAAGTGCACTTTTCACTGGGTTTTCCAGTCGGTCTTTACTGAAAGCCTGAAATGATTTAACACAAGATAGAGCTGTCTATATCCCAGATTCTGAAAGAAAGACCCATAAAGCACATCCCCTGAGAGTCCAGCTGTTTGATCCCACTCTCTAAATTTCTCTCTCTTTGTTTTTCCTGCTGTCTCAAACTCTACTCTTACTCCAGTCCTTACTTCCTTCTTCAGCTATTTGGTCACCATGTGCTAGTCAGTCTCCCTTGTTTGTCACATTCTGTCCCAGAAACCTTCTCTTCCTTCCAATCCACTCCCATCCACCCTTCCCTGTTACATACTACACCAGTCCTCCATGCTTGAACAGTTCAGTTTTCCACTCAGTTTCACATACAACCATTCCTCGAGTATCCTTACTAAATATTTCATCTGACAAGGTCCTAGATTCAGTTTCCTTAATGAAACATATCAGATACCTTCCCACTATTTCTCTGATGTCATCCCCACTAATCCCCTGCAATCCCCTCCCAGTTTGAGCTTCCTTATTCAGCAAGTCCTGTATCATGTAACTGTTCCACTTGCTGTCAGTGCTCCTAAATACCTCTAGAAATCTTTCGAAGGCATTTTGCTCTCCCAGCCTATTCCCCTTCCAGTCCAATTCCTTCATAATTCCAATTGTCAACTATGCTATTCTACCCACCAACAAGCAGAGTCCCTGTCTCAATCAACTTCTTATTTTTATCTGCCTTGCACTAGAAATAGGTGATTTTTTTAATGTTCCACTGCAAATATACAAAAAGGAATTAGAAAGACATATTCTTGTTCTCTGTTCACTTGTCCCATCTGAGTAAGAAAGTCAACTTGAGATACCAAAGCCTCCAACTGAAGCCTGATTTTCCACTGCAATAGGAGGTATGCAGGACTAATGCCCTAAAAATGCAGATATGATCAGGTTTGAGGCAGAGTCAGCAAAACTTTAATCTATATGGTAAATATTCAACATGTTTTCAAACAAATGAAAACAGAAAATCTTCTACTAGGAAGAAGAAAGCATGCTTCACATAAGGCTTGCCAACAGTTTCACCAATAATATGTTTTTCTGCACTTGTATAAGGCAACATAATAATATGTGAATAAGTTTAGACTGAATACAGGTTTCAGACTTATTAAGTTGCTTAGGAAAATAAACTATATCTAATAAAATATATCCAAAGGACACTTGCCCGAGAGTTCTTTGAAGAAGAAAGGTCAGTTTGGCTTCTTTAACGCAATGAAGAATAACATTCTTTTATGTAAATACAAGCTCCTTTGAGTTGGGCAATTTTTATGACATACTGTTAAACCAAGCACATGTTTAAAATACGACTCAAAGGACAACAATCTTCTGATTCAAGGATATGTGGTTAAATCTTAGCAAAAGATAATAGTGAAATAAGCAAGGTCAAACACTCAGTCTATTTGAAGAAAGGAAGATAATGCTATTTCATATGTACATTCCACCTCCCTTCCTAGGTATGTTTCATTAGATTTTAGAGGGCTGCATGGACAGTTCATCTATTGAGCACTGGAAGAGGGTTCCCAGGGAAGTGGTCACAGCACCAAGCCTGACAGAGTTGTTGAAGCATTTGGACGATGCTCTCAGGAATATGGTGTGACTCTTAGGGATGTTGTTGTGCAGGGCCCGGAGCTGGACTCTATGATCCTTGTGGTTCTTTTCCTACTCAGGTTATTCTATGATTCTGTAACTCTAGAAATGGACTCTCTCCTACACAACTTGTTTTAGACCTGTTAAGGTCTCTTTCTCTACTAAAATCTAACAAGCAGTCTGATTACTGACTGCTGGAGACAAATCAGGGTAAATATCTTTAATGCCTATTCGAGGGCAATTAATATAAGCTAAAGTTTCACCATACTGTGAAGAAATATGTGCAAAACACAAACCAAGTGAATGTTCAAAAACACATAAATTCCTTATACATGTAACCCACACAATTCAGCACAGGTGCTTTATGTCAGCTATTATGTAAATCTGAAAAGCACTCAAATTTTTATATTAAATCCTACCTGCAGCATTCACAATTCTCTTTGCTTGAATTATTCCAAGTGGAGTTTCAACTTCCCAAGTCCCATCTGATCGAGAGTTCAGATTAGTCACTTGCACAGGATAATTTAATTGAGCACCATATTTTCTGGCTCCTGCAGCCAAGGCCATAGTTAGAGAATAAGGATCAATATGACCATCTCCAGGGTTATACAGGCCAGCTAAAACCTAAATGGAGATAAAATCCCCCAAATGAAAGAAAGTAAAATTTATCAAAATTAGTTTTTAAAAAAACCACTTTCTTTCTTGAATATAATAAACCTTAAGAAGTCAAAATAAAATTTCAAAATATAATAATATTATTTATTATATTTTACAATTTACAGCCTTTACAACTTAATAATGGCCTATGAGAGTACAATTGCTCAGATCTCCCATGAAATCAAAGGTTGCAATATTTTAATATTATAATATTATAGACAAAGCAATTAATAGTATGCACTCTAACATATAATATGCACTAAAATTCACAAATTCTGATTTTAGGCTATGATACATCTTTTTTTCATTGAAAAACAAGAATCTGTTGTACAATTTATATAAAGAATGGCGACTGTACATGTATAGTTCTTATAGACAAATATTTAATTGCAATGGAAGTTATATTTCATAAAACTGGCTTCTTTACCTTATCCATGTTTAATAATGGAAAAAGCTCTTGCACTTTCTCAGGCGTGATTAAATATTGCTCTGTTGGGTGCCAACCAGCACGAGTCATTTGGTATTTGAATTCATCCACCCTAGTAGGGGTTGAAGCAATTCTGATACTGCCAGGCTGATGAAACCCCACAGGCTAAATCAAAAATAAACAGCAAATTACTGAAAGAACCTTTACTGATTGCCATATATGTATTTTCCTGTGCTAAGGGAAGTATACAGGAATTTGTCCACTAACATCACTAAGAAAAATGTGAGTAAGCTATGGGACCTTGAAGGAAGTAGCCTTAAATATAGACTCATAAAGAAAATAATTTTTCAAGAAGTTATTAAATTAACTTCCTAAATGAATGCATACTATCTTCAAAAGAGTTGAAAGAAGCATTTATTGAATGTCATGATACATTTATTTTTAATAACAAATAATTAATATTTGATATATGCACTCACACGCTTTCAAAAATAGAATCAGATATGTCTCAAAAATAAGCATATATGATATCCTTTATTTTAAAATCTACCATCTGCATGATTTCCTATTGAATGCATTTAACTAATCACCTTTATAAAACACAGTGAAAAACCACTCAGCTGTTTTGTCTCTTTAATAAATGCAACATCTTACAGAGCTGGACACTGAATGCATACTTTTCTTCACCTTTTCTACA
This sequence comes from Sitta carolinensis, assembly GCA_032173965.1. Classification (NCBI taxonomy): domain Eukaryota; kingdom Metazoa; phylum Chordata; class Aves; order Passeriformes; family Sittidae; genus Sitta; species Sitta carolinensis. The sequence goes on along the minus strand of CM063313.1, from coordinate 23,733,749 downwards.
TTATCTCACAGAACAATGAATGATAAGGCTGAATAAGTATTTCATTGGAACTCAAAATGATAATCTGATGTGGCAGCTTATCTAGTTGAGTAGCAGAAAGAAGAAAAAAGCTATACAAATAAAAAGATACCTGTCTCATATATATATACATATATATATGAGACAAATATTAAAAAAAATATAAAACTTGTAGAGTAGAACAGTGAGATTCATTCAATTTCTGCTGCCATCCAAAGCAAGAACAAGTTTAATAAATGAAATCCATAAGGCTGAGAGATGCCAAATGAAAAAGATGACTCCTGTGTTTCTCCACATATCGATTCCTTAAGTTGCTAAATAAAAACACATCTCTGAAAAGGACAGGATGAATTGCAGCAATCTTCTCAAGTAGAGACAGCATCATATCATATGAATTTTTAAGTGAACATATTTAAGGCAGGAATGTATTATAATCAATCTGTTCATTCCAGATTCCTGATACTATTTTAGCTCCTTTTTCAAGTTAAAGTTGCAGACTCTCTGCTGTGTCTTCAGATGTTTTATGAGCACCATTTTCCTAAACTGTGGAGGGATCTACAATATGTAGCGACTAGGCATGAAGAAGAATGTATTTCAATAAAAAGGTATATACTTGTACTTCACACCATTCTCAGCTACACTTTTTTGTAGAACTATTGCTACAATTGGTATTGCTCTGAATTAACACTTCAAAGGTTAAGGGGATTACCTGTCCAGTCTCTTCTTCCAGCTTCTCATAGAGTTTGATGCTGTAAGCATGGATTTTCTTCAGATTTATTCCAGGATGAAAATAAGTAGTTAAACCAGCCTCGAATAAGAAATAGAAACAATATAGATTAGAAATGCAGTGTTCTTTCCTTCCTTCCAACTGTCATTTAAAAAGGAACTGCCAAGATACTGTAAAGAAAAACAACACATGGATAGAGCCAACTGCTACAAAAATAAATATAAAGTCCTTTCTCTGCTTATGCCATTTCTGTTTTCTCAACAGGTGTTTTCCCATCTGTCTTTTCTCACAAAATTTGCCTACCCATGATACTGTTGCAGTTCTCTCTTATCTGATATCACAATTTATATACAATATCATGGTGCACCAGATTACTGAAATGTCCAAATAATCCAATGGAAAAGAGTGTAAAAATTAATAATTTGTCAGTATTACACTTTTCAGTTGCATCCATATTCTGTTAATAAATTTGACTCTAAGTATGTTTGGCAATGTTCACTACCTCAACAATCTGAGTTTAAGAAGTGATTGTACAAACCTGTAGGAGACAGACTGATTTAGTAAGGGCCCCATCAAGCACAAAGCAGTTATATTGTTTTGAGGAAGTCCCTGGATTAAATTAATAGTCTAGAAAAAGTATTCCTTGTTCATTTCTTATTATATTGAACCACTAGCATCACACAGGACGCAGCTGAAGACTAGGTATGTGACTAAATGTGATTTTTATGTCATTTGATACACATGAGTTCACATGTGTGTTGTGAACAAATTTATTTTAATTACTTTTAAATCTTTAAAAGATTAAACTTCAGGGCTGCTTCACTGCAGAGTTTTTAGCTAAAACTTGTTTGTTTCTCAAAAAAAAATATTCTAAGGGTCTTTTTTCAGTGTGTACAAAATGAAAAATAAATTAGGCATGGAAATATTTACATTTTTTTAACCATGAACAATGCCTAAGAGTAATTAATTTACTTCTACCTATAAACTTTGTTATCTCATTTTGGTTTTACTGTATTCTTTTATTTATGTAAACATTTTCTGGCCTACTGTTATTCTTCCAAACGTAATAATACATCTTCCAGATGTAAGAAAATTCCATTTTAGTGGTCACCATTAGTGTAGTCATTTTGAACTAAACGAGTCACAAATCACCTGCAAGTTAGCTACAAACCCCTATATTCAAGAGCATTTAGTTGCAGGAATTAAATAAATACTTCAATCTCTTAAACTTTCAGGTGAAGAAAATAAGTTTAAATGCACTTGATGCCTTTTGGGTTGAGATAATAAATGTTTCTGATTTCAACAGCTGGCCATCAACTATAACCTGATTTCACAGTTTAAAAATTAAGATAATAAAATCATAAAATAATGATAATTAAACAAAAAGATCGAATGGGTCCTCAGGAGATTTCTCTTAAATTTCATATTCAAAGCAGGGTCAGCTACAAAATCAGACCACATTTCTCAAGATTTTTTCCAGATTCTTTGAGAATCTTCAAAGACAGGGGCTGCTCTGCTGTCCTAGGTACATATGGAACTTTGCATTTGGCGAAACTGTCATTTCATCCTTGCAGCCTGCCAAGGTCCCTCAGAATGACTGCCCTACCCTTGAGTGCAATGACTGCTCCTCCTAGTTTGGTGTGAACTCCAAAAGTGAAGTACATGAGCATGTACTTCATCACCTACTCCAAATTACTGATAAAGATATTAAACAGGATGGGTCTCAGGACAGACTCCTGTGACACTACTTATTTCCAGGGTTTGGGTAGAGTATGACCCATTCACCACCACCCTCTAAGCCCAACCATCCAAAGAGTCTTTTAACTTTCTGGTTGTCCAGCCATACAGACCACAACACCTTCAGTTGAATAAATGGATATAGTGTGGGAGAGAGTGTCTAAAGTCTTGCTAAAACCTAAGTGACATCCACTGATCTCTCCTAAGAATTCAATAATTTTATAATAGACAACAATCAGACTCGATCTGACCTGATTTATTCTTGGCAAATTTAGCTTGACTGTTCCAAATAACATTTTTATTTCTTTAAGGACCTGGGACTCATTTGATGATTTTCTGAAGAACAGAAGAAGAACTGAAGAAGAACTGAACTATGGCTAGCTAACCTTTAGCTCCTCTCCTCAGTCATTTGGATTTTTAGAAAAAGTCATACATATGCCCTTTGCCAAATCTCTGGCACCTCCAGAATTGCAATAGTCTTCCAAATGTGATACAACTGTGACCTTGTGATGAATCAGCTTGTTTGCTCCAACACATGTGCTTGTGCCAAATTATTCCATTAATCCCTGGTTTGGTCCTCATGCACTGCCAGTAGTTACTCTTCTCCTTTAAACTGGAGACCTGAGAAACACTGTCTGAGAAAACTGAGGCAAGAAGGCACTGAAATATTATTAATGTACGCTGTGACTGAATTACTCACCTCATTCAGCAACAGTAACTTATTTTAATTTTTCAGCCTTTTGCTATTAATGCAGCAGTAGAAGCACTTCTTTTTGCCTTTCATTTTCCTTACAAATTTTAAATATAGTGGAGGTTTGATTTTCCTAACATCCACTTCACATGCCCAGGTAACTTTTCTAAATTGCCTGATTTGCAGCTTTTTCCTGCTCTATCACCAGTACAGTGCAATTTTCTCTGGAACTCAGTTGTGAGTTCACTCTGGCTCAGCTGGCTTCTCAATGCATTTACATGCCTTTCTGAATTTCAGAGCAAACCACTCCTGCCATTGAAGGAGACTTTCTCTAGGCTCTACTCCTTTTTTCTAAGATATTTTGTTATTGTACAAAAACATGATCTGAAAAAATAACGAATGGCCGCTTTGCTATGAGAATTGACACAACTATTTTAAAGCATTTTTATAGCTGAAATTTTTAAATGTTGAAATGCTCATGTATCAGTTTTGTTCTATTTCAATCAGTTTCAGACTTTATTCTAATGCCATTATTAAATTTGTTTTCTGGAGGAAATGTTATTAACACTGTTATACACTAAATTCTCTCTTCTTGCAAGTGTGACCAAATTGTAACAAGGTATTATTTGACTTGTGCTGTGCTTTACTGTCAGCTGCAAAATCAATGGCATGTTACAAGAAGAAGTATAATATAATAACTCACTCTGTTACACCTTTTCATAACTGGTAATATAAAAACATGCATATTTGTTGTGCTGTTTTAATAGCACACATGAAAGTCATCCAAAGTTATCTCAGACCTGAGAAGTGAAAGAAAGGTTTGGCAGCAGCACCAGAAGGAATATGAGCTATGTGAGACATGATCCTGAGATCTGGCAAGACTTCCTGGACAGCAAAAGAGGTAAAATGTGGAGTGCAGCAACATCTGAACCAGACTTTCAGCATTTGTGGCTGCAAGCAATGTGCTACATGCCTTTTCAGTACATGTAATTGTCACCTATATTTAGTACTGTATCACTGTGAGGAAAACACTGACAAATACACAGTATCTGGGTATAACAAGGAACTCACAGTTTTGATCTTTCTACAGATATCTTTTTTTGATATCTGAAACAGACATCACTGACTTTTTCATCTTCAGACAAAGTCCACTAATACTGACTGCAATGAAAAGAGACAATGAAGACAATGAAAATATACCATGTAGTTATCCATTTTAACATGGCCCACTAGGTGTCTTGCTGTGTTAATCACATCAAATTCCTTCTAATAGGTGTCATGAGGAGGCTCTCTCAATTGTCGCAGTGCAGGTATTTTCTCTGCTGAGCTCCAGGTCCCTCCTTACCTTTGAAACTGACCCTCAATCAGGGTTCCAATGCTGCACTTACTAAGAAGTGTGGGCAAAAGTACTGGAGAAAGGGGGGGTGCCTAACACTGTTAGGAGCAGTAAGTTAGAGTGAGCAAGTGTAACAAGAACAAAGGAAACATTCACTAACAACACCGTTTATGAGTTTGGTTCCTTATTGAACTACGGGATTTTGTTTGTTTTTTACAAGCATATAGTTTTGTATATGCATTGGTCAAATAGAATTCAGTCTGTGGCTCACTTCTGTACTTAAGTCGAAGTACTCTTTGATTATTTTGTAATTATGATTCAATACACAAATGCCTGATCTGGCACTTTGCATTGTGTTGCTCTTTTTGCCGAACTGTTGTATGACTGTCTCAAAGACATATGATTAGTGAATGTTGCTTCCTCTTACTACATATAGCACATTTTCTTTTGCTTTGTTCATTGAAAAGCAAGGAAAATGAAGTATACTAATACACTGCAGGCAGTGAGGGGTTTTTAAATTTCATTTTTTACTATTGTTCTCTCAAAAAGCCCCAAAACCACACAACACTGATATGAAGCATTTCAGACTCCAGACTTCTTCCTCTAGAAAATTATGAGAATACAAATAAAATATAATACATCTGAGTCTTAATTTGGCCTCCTTAATTTGTCCCTGAAAGGTAAATTATTGCATAAATGCTCTATTGTATTAACAGAATAAATCTAGAGATATCAGACTGTTTGATTTCTGCTCTTTTGTGTTGCTACACACAGATAATGATCTCTCAATTTCAGTTAAGAATAGCTAGAAATCAATGGGAAAAGTATCTATTACTGTATTATTGTGACAAGCTTTATTTAATTTTGTTATATTATCTAATCCAGACATAGATTCAGAAAATAGATAATTACATAAATGCACATTGTGAATCAGTATGACCATGTGACTAACATTATTAGAGAAGGTGTTGCTACTTTGGCCTTATTATATTTATGTCTTTTTAGTTCTCTTCCTTATAATGCAAACAAATATACAGGCTTAAGAAACTCATGTGTATGGTTGTTAGCTTTGGTTCTCCAAGATTTTATGTAATGTCAGCAATGGCAGGAAAGAAAGTGGGGTAATAAAAATGTAATGAAATTTCCACCACCATTATATTCACAAACTACTGTTAATTTGAGAGATGAGCAAAACATTTCTTACTGCATGCCAGGTAGATCCTGCAGTAAGCTCAGATTTTTCGAGCAGAACAACATCCTTCAAGCCAGCTTTAGCCAAGTGATAGGCTAGACTCACACCAACACAACCACCTCCGATGATGACTGTGTCTGCTCTGTCTTTCCCTAAGGAAGGAGATGAGGCTTCATTACTAAAAAAAAAAGTAAGAAAAAACCAAAAAAAATTAAAGACAGTTTGAAAACAGCAATTGCACTTTCCCCATCTCTTTTGTTTATGGCTTAAACCATAATACACATGAGTTTTTGTTTCGGAGTTTACATACACTGCTTAAAACCCAACCTGTTCACTCATATCAACTTTTAAAGTAAATGCTCTTTGAGGGTCATACAGGTAAACAGTAGTAATAAAAATAAAAATAAAAATAATAAGAAAAATCCCAACAAAACACATTTGCTTCCACTTGCAACTTTAAATATTATTCATGCAATGTACCCTTCTATGTACGTATATAGGTCAAAAATAAGCTGATGCCTAACATGTCAATTTCAAAACCCGATTTTTCCAAAGTATTGTAGTATGTGCAGCAAAAAGGCTTTAAAAACATTTATTCAGTAAGGCCCTTTAATACATTTCTCAAACCAATGTCAATAGACTTTATCAGTGTATATGTTCATGAAGAATAAAGCTTGGTACTTACTTTCATGTTCTGTCTATTTTGCCATGTTCACAGATGAACAGAATGAGTTGGAAGGTACCCATAACAATCATCAAGTCCAACTTCTAAGTGAATGGCCCATGCAGAGATTGAATTTACAACCCTGATGTTACTTGCACCATGCTCTAAACAACTGAACCATCCCCACAGCTGACATGTCCTACCTTGCTTATGACAAAACATTATAGAAACAGGTTTTTGTCAATGGCCCACGCCTGCTGCTCTTCAGTACTTTCACAACTTCTTGACTCCAGCATAAACCACAACTGCTGCTGTAGGCAGCCCTATTCCTCTGCAAGTCAACTGATCCTCCTCTCTACTGCCTTATCCACAGAGAGCCAAGCAGCAAGTTAGATGCGGAAATTTATCACAAATTTTTAAGAAGTAATTTTTCTGCATGTGAGACAAGATAGGACATATTATAGTAGCAGTGCAGACCACCATGAAACCACAGTATCTTTCCCTTCAGGTCAGTTAATCTATACAATTTTATCTCTCCTCTCCTCTTAAAATTTTAACTTCTCTGGCAACAGACTTTCTAATGTATAACTAATCTTCTGTGTTCTCCACTCGGATAAAAAGGCTACTAGTTTTATGTCTTATGAATGGAGACCTTAAAACATTTTAAATGCAATTGCAGGAGGAAAGGCACCATGCTCATACAATAGGTGGTGGTGAATGAAAAGTAAAATAAGTGGGAGCACAGGACACCACAGGTATTCTTTGTTTGGTGCACCACACACATGCATGGGTTCTTTTTTCTGATTGCATATTAATTTTTGCAAGTCAACAGTAAGCTGTTTAGCAGCCAGATGTGTGACACTTATGCCAGCTCCACTACTGAATTTTGAAGCACGTGGTAATCCAGGTCAAGCATAAAGACTTTTCTCATTGTTCTTTTATGCTGTGGGTTTGAGATCTCCAGTGCCTTTCATCTTTATTCAAATCTTTGCCTAGGAGCCTGGCAAGAATCAGGAGTTCACCTTCCGAGTGAACGACACAGTTCACCCAGATGTTTGATCGTGCCTATTAAAACTGGTCATTATTTGCTTATCCGTATAGCACTAAAGCTAACAGAAGGGACCTCACTACACCAGGTCAATATCGCGCCTCGGGCTGGCTCCGGCTTTGGCGCAGCAATGCGAGGAGCAGGGAGGCACCTCCTGCCCACAGGTGCCCCGGCCCGCCGACGGCGGAGCGCCGCAGCCCGACAGCCGGAGCTGGCTCCCGCCACCAGCGCCTTTCCTGTGCATCCCCGACAGCAGAAGCGCGGGGGCCCCGCCTTCGGGCGACATGCGTACGGTCACGACCGCGACTGGCCCCTCTGCCCGCGTTCCCCGCCCGCCCGGCCCGCACTCACCGCCCCTGGGCGCCGAGGGCCGAGGGCCGGCGCAGGGGCCGCAGCCGCCGCAGGGCTCCCCGAAGCACCGCGCTCATCCCGCACACGCAGCAGGGATGGAGAGCGCTGGCTCCGCGCCGTTCTCCGCCGCGTCCCGACCTGTCGCAGCCCCACCGAGCCCGGCCCTGCCGGAGGAGGGCGCCGGACCGCCCCTTGGCGCAGGGGGCAGCCGTGGGGGCAGCCGGGAGCCTCCGGACCTCGGGCCGGCGGGTGCGACGGGAGGGCGCGGGGTAGCCCCGGCCGAACCAGGGCGCCCCCGGGGTCATGGGCTGGGCCGGGCGGGGGTACCGCCCGCAGCGCTGCCCACAGCGACCCGCCTCCTCTTCGGGCTATAAACATGCGGCCGGAGGGCCTGCTGAGCCGTGGTGCGTGCCGAGCCGTCGGGGCATAGCCGGGCAGTCAGCCAGCGTCCCTGGACGAGGAAGATGCTGCCGATCCGGAAGACCGCGAAACAGGGCAAAAGGGTAAATCTCCCGTCTCCCTCCCTCGCGCAGACGCGGCCGCTGCTCCCCGTGGGCACGGGAGCCGTGCCCCGGCCTCGATGCCCTCCGCCGCCCTGCGCGGGCGGGCTCTGCCTGGGCGGGACGGGGCAGTGTGGGCAGCCTGGCACAGGGCAGAGCTCCCGGCCACCGGCCCTGCCTCCGCGAGGTCGTGCCCGCGGGCTCTCCTGGGGAGCTGCTTCTAGACTGGCACGACCCGCGACCCTCGCCCGTTAACCTCCCACTAGGGTACTCGGTATATTTGCAGGTAAGGTGATCTTGTGAAAATCTAAAAGCCATAATAAATGTACCTGTTCAGCATTGAGACGTTAAAGATATTTGGACATCATTATGAGTCAGATAAATTAGATTGATCTTAACGCAGTCACAGCCCACCGAATCTTTGTTTCTCTGAACACACAGAGTCAAGCCACCAGAGTAAAAAAAAACATTTAGAGTAACATTATTTGTTAAACAAATTAAGCAGGACCTGCAACACACTGCGAATTAAAATAAACTGTCATTGGATGAGCTTTCTGTCTCCAGCATCCTTCCTGCTCCATTTAAAAGGTTCAGATTGCTCACCCTTGATGACTGGATATGACTGCTGTTTATAATATCAACCTAGACTCCTATGTACGCATGCTCACTGCTCCCCTGTTTAGCTAAAGAAATAAGCCAGTACAAAAAAGTTATCCAGTCACCAGCCATTCAGGCCATTAAGAAAAAACTATGAGCTTTATCTAAGTCAAACTTTCTGGCAATACATCAGGACTGGTACCCTGCACTGCTGCTTGAGAAGGTCAGCAGAATGACTAATTCTGTCTTTTGTTTAATGGACACTATTGCCACTAATAGGGCACATCTTTCTCAGAACTGGTTTTACTCATTTTTATGTGTAGAGCAAAAGAGCAGAAAGATATGGGAAGATTATGAGCTCTAGGTCCTACAGGTCAGTTATAAAAGAAGTATGTATGGGGTATTTGTTCTGCTTTTTATATTTTGGCATATACCAGCTAGTTTCCAGAAGAAAACTGTCCTAAATTCCCCCTACAAGCAGTAGACTCCTCTTAGGGCTTGAGATGTGAGTAGTTTTTTCAAGATTTATTTTCTCCTCATTGATGAAAAGGTGGGTTATAGGTTGACCAAGCAAGCTTTTCACTTACACAGTACAGTTACACAGTTACAGTTAAAGATGGTATTAGGAATATCTTCATAGAGGCATTTGCAGTTGCACTTTCCATTTATAGGTGTATGAACCGTGTGGTGCAACTTCACCACATGTTAAAAAAAGTAAAGCAGCACAAGATGGCTCAAAAAAGCCTTGGATAGCTTTTTACACATACTGGTTTTTGTAATTTAATGACAGATTTGTCTCCTACCAGATCACCTAACAGTACAATTTTGATCTGGATTGGATGTGAGTGCATAGTTGTAGGTCTCTGAAAAAACAATGTTGATGCTGAATTTCGGTTAGCTATATGGTGGTTAAATAGGTGGTATTTTGCACAGTATATAAAGTAAAAATGGTGTGAAGAGAAGATATCAGACCTGTAATAAAGTTTGCAAAAAGGTTATTTCCATTTGAATCCAGCATGAACCGACAAACTAAGATTTAATTAAGAATTTTGTGCTTCATATTTATCTCTCCTGCCATTAGATACCCTGGTACTAGACTTAATATATCACAGTATGTTAAGGTGCCATGGTCTATTCAAACATGGCTTAAGTTGCTTCTGTGTGTCAAAAGTGAAGATTTGCACTTCAAAGGGAAACAGAACTGTGAAGAAAAACTGCTATTAAATACTAGAAGTGACTTGTTAAAAGAAAGTTCTGTTGTAGTACATTTAAATACATGCAGAATAGAAGTATAATACTTATATATGATGTAATTTTGTCTATTACTTAATGTTCAGTTGAAAAGCAACTGCTGAGGCTGCCTTTATGTTAAAGATTTCTTTTTCCTCTTCATGTTTGTTCTCTGAATATTAAATATTTGAAGCAAGCTTCATCTGCAAAAGATTCTTTGGCAGACAGAGGAAGCACAGACTCAAGAAGTGAGCTTTTGCTGGCCCCATTTGAGGCATTCTGTTACAAATGAAAATTAGTTTATTGCAAGTACAATCTATACAATACTTCCTGACATTTATACTAAAATTGTTTCTCCCTGGTTCTGCAGAAACAAAGAAAAACACTTGCACACTTTGTTAAAGTTTTAAAGTTAATTGGGTCAATATTTTGGCAAGTCCATAATATGCAATGGAATCTGGTGCAGAGATTTTCAGGCCAACACTTGGCAAAGCTCTGCACAGCAACACTGTAAAGACCAGTCTTGCCATTTTGCTGCAATGCCAGTGCCTCAGCCAAAGTAGGTGATGCTCTTATAGCCTCCAAGGAGCCTTACACATCTGGTAATGCTTACACATGCTTGGTACTGAAACTGGCACAGATGGCACAGTGCTCCTTGCTGTTGGAAAGGCATACTCTTGTTCTGCCTAAACAGCAGTGCTGAGACATCATAAATGTTTGTCTTTGCTGGATACATGGTGTGAGATAATTGTATTAATGAAAAGAAAATTATCAGAAAGAGAATTACTGAATTTTGAAGGGTAATGGTTAAAAAAATGTCCACTCAGCATGAAAATCACACTCAACTCTATGCCCATAAGGCTTTTCTTTTTCCAACTCCCTCAAACTTCTATTAAAATGTCAGTGCCATTAATCAAACTATGGATTGAAATTTCAGTCTTTGATTAATTCTTATCTTGTACCTACTACTTTCATATATGTAGTCTTCATTCAACCACTTTTTAATACAGATAGAATCATGGTTGCCATCCAATATTAAAAATCAATCCTACACTAATAACATGGTACTTTTTAGAAATTTTGAACAAGTCAATGAAGCAATGAAAGAAATAAAAATGTAATGTGTTTTAAGAGAAACAAGTATTTTTTCTTAAGCTTTTCAGTTTTACAAAAAAAATAATTGCCAGTTTTCTTGCATTAGCATGGAGTTTGAGGGAGAAGCAGAGTTAATCTTGCATAGGTTCTGTAAGGTTTCTGATTTAGCACTCTAAAACATTTCAGGGCTGTGCAAAACAAACAGGATTTTCTTTCATTTTTTAAATCTGGTTAAGCAAACCCAGGTTTGTGAAAAGACCATCAAAAACTGCAAGTCAGCTTTCTGAGATGTGTCTTGTTTGGTAGGAAACTGTTGCATGCATACTTTTCTGGGATGCCTGTTGTGCCATCTGGTGCCACAAGCTGCTTGTGGTAAGGCTCTGTCAAGGTGACATTTGAAGCCAGGGAGCAGATGAGCTAATAAAGAGATCAGTGGTACTAATACTTTATTTTAAGAAGTTTCTTGTGTATTTTACAGGCGAATTTAAGATGGCATATTACCTTCATAGGAGCAGAATCGGACCACTGATTTACAGTTCTGGGAACAGTATCTCTGGAATACAGTATAACTGAAAATGAGAAGTCTTACACATGATATATGTGTGCATATTAAATCCTTATGCTGCAAAAGAGCATATGTACCATTCTTTAATTAGAACTTCAGGAAGGAAATTTATTTCTTTTTATTATTGTGGCAAAAATATTTCTGCTAGCTCACAGACATTTATGTCTGCCTTGCAAATAAAGAAAATAGCCACCAAATTGAAGAAGTGTAATTGTTAACCTGTTCTCATGCTTTCTCCAGGGTATTCTAGAACGCTTGAATGCTGGAGAAATTGTGATCGGAGATGGGGGGTTTGTCTTTGCTCTTGAAAAGAGGGGATATGTAAAAGCTGGGCCTTGGACTCCTGAAGCAACTGTAGAACACCCAGAAGCAGGTCAGTTTTACTGAGAAAGGATATTCCTATAGCAAACAATGTAATGATTGGCTAAATAGTAAATATATAGGAATTCATAGTAGGTTTTTAAATGCACATCTTCCTTGACACTGTAGAACTACATTAAGAACAGCCAAAAAACTGCTCATCTTACCTGTTTTACTTGCTCTAACACTGGCCAAAAAAAGTTGGCTGGGTAAGAATACGAGTAGTGCAAACATCTACTGATACCCCTTTGGAATGCTTTCCCAGTTTTCAATAACTTGCATCCCAGGGACTTTTTGATGCAGATATGGTTATATTTGTGTTTAATAACATTCAGTGATTTCTCTCTTATGGATTTGTCCTGTCTGTCCTTGTGCTGATCATTTAAAGCTTGTAATTTAAAATATCTCATGAAAAGGAATTCTGCAGTTTACTATCTGTTTTGTTTTGTTCTAGTCATTCATTTATATTTATAAACTAAAATAGATTTTTTTTTATTAATTCTTTCAGAGAGATGGCAGTTTTTAATAAACATCATAATGGAATTATTTAATGTTTCTGGCTCCACTGTAAAATGGGGAATGATAAACCAGATATGAACCTAAAAATTGCAATAAATATTTAACAGAGTAACTCTCTTAAAGTGGACAGAGAAAAGATGACCAACCATTCTATGCCTTCCAGTGTAAAGAATGTAGGGTTTAGCATAAATAGTACAGAAGCAGATGGTATTATCTATTTATGTATGCTTCATTTCAGGAAACCATTTGCCCTAGTAATATGATGTGCAGTTAATCCCACAAGTAAATTCAGAATATCCCGGGGGAGAAATTTCTTTGCTCTAAGTGTTTTGCATTCCAAATTACTCTTTTTCTGTTATATAGTAGAAGGAAGAGGAGTAGAGAGATATCTCAGTTCACTAAGTGTTACATCACTTTGTACACTTCGCCTATTTATTCAGCGTAATCCTTCTCAGCCTTCAAATGTCACTTAGGTGTCACTTAGCATCCTTAATTTAGGGTTATGGGCAGGTTTAGATAATGCAGAGCTCCCGGAAAGGTTTAAGGATTGATGACCTAATTTGCTGACTTGTATCTTCCAAAGACATGTTCCATCATCTCTATTTCTCTCCACATCTACCTCTGTCTACCCCTGCATGTTCCATCTTACAACTCATAGCACTTGTCCCATGCTCTTTGTTTTCCCTTTGCTTGTTACTTTTTTACCTCAAAAGCCCTCAATGCTCTGCACATGTCTCTTATAGGCTACTTATAAACCACCCTTCAGGGCAAATGTGTTAATTTCTTTTGGTGCAATGGGGCTCCTTTCCCTCTCTTATTGCTTTTTGCTCCTGCTCGCTCAAGGGTCATGTTACTTTGAAAGCAGATATAATAGAACACAAGGAGCAACTGGTGGAGCCAGTGGGTGTAAAAACCATACAGCTACCAGAGCTTCCTACCTTTATAAGGAAAGGAAAAGGCAGGAAGTTCTGACAAGGCAGCAAGAAATGAAAGGAATAAAATTAGTTAAAGGCCTTTAACTGTATTACAAAAGGCGAGATCTGCCAGACTTAATACTAGAAATTAGGAGATCTAAATTTTTCTTCCAAGACAGATCAATATTGCTCTGTAGTGAACAATATGCATGGGGGTTTACTGCCCCTATCTCTTCACAGCTTATGTCTATATCTTTTATGAAATGTCCAACTCAAGATGGATTTAAATGAAAAATTTGTGTTACACATCTGACTCCTAAAATGCATTAAATTATTAATAATGGTTTATCCTCATATGTGACTGTTATTTCCTTTTCTCAAATGCTGGAGGAAACATGCTGGAAGTCACACAAGTAAACTACAGAGTGGTTTGGGGTTTTGATGTTGCATAGTGTTGTAGTGATGAAAAGTGTATTCTGCTGGTGTATTTTACTGGTTCTCCTCCCACAGTGTATTCTACTGCTAAAGCCCATTTGCCTGAGTTTGAATGAGATTCAGGCTTACAACTGTAACACTATTGTTTTGCTCAAAGTGTATCCCATGTCTCCTATTTACATACCTGGTATTTTGGGGTATAAAGTACCTTATTCATATGTGTTAGTATTTATTTTTTTCTACTTATGTCACCATCTGTATTTACATAAATCCCAGGCATTTTTCTAGGAATGATCTACTATCAAAATGTCATAGAGCATTTGCAAATTTATTTTTTTTAATTATTTTTTTTCCTTATTTCCTTACCAGTATTCATCAATGCTTCCTCATTCAGGAGGATAAAAAAACCCACCAGAAATTTAAGAAACATACAGAGACAGCCCTTTTATTTGGGATCAGTGCCCTATTGTTATGATGTAGGAAAAAGAATACTCCCAGCACTGCAAATTTTTGTGTCTTTATAAAGATGTAAAAATGAAATTAGATCCCAGGCATTCAGGCAGATTCCAAGAACTTTCCCATCAGTAGCTCTGCTATAACCTATGTTCCTGTAAAGATTTTTGTGACTGCTGGACAAAGAAGCAATGCATTAAATCACCTGTATAGTAGGAAAAGAAGCACTTTGTAGTTAGTCAAGGCAGCAACTAGAAATAAAACATTGTATCAGTAGAGAAAAGCAAGGGACCCTACACCATTCCTTCACTGAAATCAGACATGCTTGCATATATGCAGGTTGATTCTAGCAACACAAAATGCTGTTTGAGCTTCTCTGGTGGTAGAAAGTTCTGTTAGTTTCAACATACAGAACTAATTTTATTCTTATGACAAACTTGCATATTTTTTTAGTGGCATAAACTCTGTCTGTAGACTATGAGTTGTGATAAACTAGGACTTCAGGAAAACTTTTCTAAATGTCTGCCACAGAAATTGCAGTGTTCTTGTATGTGTAGGTAATAAGTAGGTTGTGTACAATATGTAAAGAATTCCTGTATTTGCTATAAGCCATTGAGCATTTAATTCTGGTTTGACATGATCAGTAGCATTCTAGTAATTGTTCTAATTATTATTCTGTCTGTATATATATAAAATCAATTGACAGTCCCTGTTCTGTTCCTGCTGTGGCATTTGCAGTGTTCTGCTTACAGCCAGAAAGGCACAACCACCATTACAGAGCCTTTTCCCAAAATCCTAATGCAGGAAATTTGTCTATTACAAGCAATGGTAACCTTTCCTTTAAAATGAGTGTTGCCTACATACTAAAGTCATCATGTGGAGACATATGGGAAGAATTAACTCTCTGCTGTGAGTCATTTTCCTGAAGCAACAAATCTTTTAATTAAGGAAGTATTTAGCAATATAGAGCTTTGGTTTTGGCTGACTAGACTTTTATAAAGTTTTGTTGGGGTAGAAAACTCTATAATGCAAAATAGAGGAGGCAATGAAGAACTGTATTCTTCCATATAATTATAATCTTAATTTGTTGCTACGGTACTTTCTTCTGCTTTCTTCTTCATGGTATAGAAGCTAAGAGAAGACAGCTTTTTCATTTGAAAAACCTTTTGTCTGGAACTCCTTGTTATGCTTTTGTGTTATTTTGATGGACATCTGTTATCCCTTATAGTGACTAAATCACTATAAAAAAGCTCTATAAAGCCCTATATCTGGGAGATCTGAAGGACTGCAGAAAATAGAGGATAGGCAAGGTGGCAGGCAAAACTGAATCTGCAGCTAAACTATATGGAAATCTTCAGTCATTCTTAGCAGAGAAGAAAACTAAGGGGAAAATTTTCTGCCTAATATTTTGATGGTGAGAAGAAAGATATTCTATGCAGACTTGGGTACTGCCTCTAATTTCTCATAATGGGTCTTCTAGTAAACACAGTGTTACTTACTTTGCAGTAATATTACATCAATAAACACTGGATTTGGGGATAACACAGTAATAACTTTGTCGCTTAATTTGCAGTTCGTCAGCTTCACCGAGAATTCCTCAGAGCTGGATCCAATGTTCTGCAGACCTTCACCTTTTATGCCAGTGAGGACAAACTGGAGAACAGGGGCAATTATGTAGCTGAGAAAATAAGCGTGAGTAAAACAGTTTTGATGGAGATACGAAATAAGATGATCAATTTCAAAACATTTGGCAGAGAGACTATCAAGTTTGTCCTAACAGTTTTTGCTATATTTGAGGACCAGAGAATGAGATGATGGAATTTCAGAGTTTGAAAGAGCAAAAAAAGCAGGGTAAAGAAGTGACCAAAACCCCCAAAACAAAAAAAAAAAAAATCAAACACAAAATGTGGTAAGGATGAAGAGAGGAAAGAAAATGACCACATTGTATTTTTTTTTTTTTTGTATTTTTATCTGAGGAGATGGGTTTAACAGAGTTTTGATACAAAGATTATAAGGAGTACTAAATGCACAGAGATCAAAACTAGTGAAAAAACAGAAATGTTTTAATATCCACAGGAATGACTGAACTGTAAAAATGGAAAAGAATCTCAGAGAATGAGTAGCTAATGAGAGCAAAATGTCTTTAGAAACACATCTTCATTAAGTAGCAACCAAAAGAATCCAAGCTATACACTGTAGTCAATATTCCCCTTCTCTTGTGAGAAGGTAATTTGCTACAACAGTAGAAGTACCATGTCAGTGTTTTCTTATGCTCTAGACAGTGGAATAGTAGGATGCTGGGTGTATTTACTAGACACAGGCTCAAGGTTCAGTGGAATTCCTGGCCAGACATTTCTATATAGTTTCTTTGAGTTTAGAAGGTTTGGCATTCAGTGGTTTCTTTAATCCTGCTCCTTTGGTCCTACTGTACATTTTACCTTCTGCAAATTAGAGAAAATTCTCCAGGCCTTAGGGAGGGAGGAATATCTGTATCTGTGAACATATCCTCAGTCAGAAATTAGAACAGTCTGGACACTAGGAAGACACTTGAGGCTTAATTGAGGTCATACCAAAATGTCATATGACCAAATCTGAAATGCTGTACCTTTTGCATTCAATAGACACAACACTGAAATTTCTGAAGTGCTAGTCCCAGAAACACAGTACCTCTGGAACAACCCATGCTTCGATTCTTGCTGACATGCAAAATTATAAGGGGTGGGGAGCACCTGGTATTGGGATTGCATTACATCAAACCTCTCAAAATTTATTTCCTGCCAGTTCTAGAATCAGGTTCCTCCAGGATTGAACTCATTTATGGTTCTACCTCTCAGAGTCCCCAAACATGTACCCATGCACAAGTGCAAATGGAAGACAATCTGTGAACAACAGCCTTAAAAATCAGCTATGGATATTCTAAATAGTCTAAGGGCTTTAGAGAAACCTGCTGTAATCAATACTTGTTAAATACCACATATAATGATTCTTATCCCAGATCTTTTTTTTCTCAATTTAACCTCTTTTTGAAAAGCTCTTCTGGTCATCCCAATTTAGATATAAAAGGAATATGACTTTCAGTCTAGGTGATTAATTAACAATATTTTTCCCTTTATTTAAGTTGACAACCTTAACATCACACAATAAATGATACATTTTTTTAAATGTCTTAGATAAGTCTTTATGAATATTTTATCAGGGTGGAGGGTGTTAATTATCAGAACACTAAAATACATTTAAAAAAGAAAAGTTGAAGTTCCCATATATTTTGTTTTCAATCCACAAATTTCAGAATGGAAGCATACGCTTAGATGTAACTACTGCATTTTCTAAGAGGCAAAGAAAATTCCATTTCACAACAAATACTTGGTTTTTATAGGCTATTTGTGTAAGATCTATTAAAGGTAATGTGTTTTTTAGTATTTGATAATATGATAACTTAGAGGAGACAAGAAATTAGTTTCCTAATGTTTGTTACTGTTTGAAAGAATCTTATCTTCCTTATTTTAAGTAATCACTATTACTTAAAAACACTTTGATTTTAATTACATTTAGTTTAAATTTAAAAAAATACAAAAAAAACATTATGACTTTTGACTATTTTTGTCCTTCTAGAGTTCTGAAATTATATGCATATATCTGGTAAGATAAAACTAACAGAATCTATATTCACATAGTGCCACAAAGTGAATGAAGCTGCTTGTGACATTGCAAGAGAAGTGGCAAATGAAGGTGATGCTTTAGTGGCCGGGGGAGTCAGTCAAACACCATCTTACTTAAGTTGCAAGGATAAAACAGAGGTTAAAGCAGCCTTTCAAAAGCAGCTGGAAGTCTTTATGAAGAAGAATGTGGACTTCCTAATTGCAGAGGTAAATCTCTTAAACAAAGGTACATACCTTCAACTGGCACAGTGTTAACTTTTAAGATGTCTAGTCTACTTTAGGGACTATCACTACATATTGCTACCTCCTTTAAAATTTTCTGCTTTGCTTTTATTCCAGTAGTGTTGCATGTTTTTCTAAATGCCCACCAACATCTGCAAGTGCTCTAGAATAGGACCTCGAAACATCAATTTCTACCTCAGTCAAGTAAAATTCTGTACTGATACAAGAAAAAAATGTTGATGAGATCTTGACTAATCCCTTTTTCTTCTAGTACATGGAAAACAACCTAAGATGACTTTTCTAGTTGATAATAGTTCTTGGGTTATGATTAACCTGCTGTATGGGCATTCTTATTCTGAAATAAAGGTATAATTATTTTTATTTCATTTTTACTCAATTTTAAAAATTATTTTTTAATTGTGTGGCCAGTAAACTCAAGTGAATTATGTTAGTATATTAGAAAATAATCAAATCATTGTATTGATGGTGAATTTGGGGTCTGGATTAATATTTTTATATTTCATTGCAGATAAACAAAATAGCCTAGTTTTAATTTCTTTCAGTATTTTGAACATGTTGAAGAGGCTGTCTGGGCAGTTGAAGTTCTAAAAGAATCTGGAAAGCCAGTTGCAGCTACGATGTGCATTGGTCCAGAAGGAGACATGCATGGAGTGTCCCCTGGGCAATGTGCTGTCCAGCTGGTAAAGGCTGGTAAGAATCTGTTTTAAAAGTATGGAACAAAGTAAAGTCACAAATTATTTAAATAAATAGATGTGTGTCTCAAGTAGGTAGCTTCCCAGGTATATCTGATAAGAGTTTTGACTCTGTAGAAAAGTTTTATATGTACTTTACTAGAACATTCTTGTAAAAACATGGAAATACAGCTACGAAATCCTCAATAATCAGTATGAAATGAATGGATGAGAGCAATGACCATAGACAACTGATACTGAATACAGAAAAATCCTAAACCTACTCAAACTTCATTGCAGACCCATCCTCAAAATCTAGAATCACAAGAACAAAGCCACCTTTAATTCTCTGCTCTTGGTTTTGCACACAATTCAATTTCAAGATAATTAAAAGAAAGGCAAAATTATTAATTTTTTTCAATCAAAGGCTTTTTTCTACAGGACAAGGAGAAGGAGAGAAGATATTAATTAGGGGTATGATGAGTGAAGGTTTACTTATTTATTCCGAACTGCTCTATTCCTTTTAAGCTACAGTTGAAATCCAAAGTAGAACTAGTGTTAGGAACCTGCTACCTGTTTGTATTTGTGGCTCTATGTAATCAGACTTCACTGATAAAGCACTGTAAGAAAACATGTCTGTACGAAGGTAGAAAATGTGATTCATCATTAGAAAGATAAAGAGGAGTGCAGCTGAGATGTTAATGGCAACCTCAGGAGAGTTATGCCTGGCTCTAACACAACTGCCTTGTTTTCATAACTGATGTAAAATGGAAAGCACTGCTTCTAGAGTACTGTGGAACTTTCATCTCCCACTTCCTGGGAATTGTGACTTGAAGTTACTTTCCTTCTCCTAGGTGCTTCTATAGTTGGAGTCAACTGCCATTTTGATCCAGAAACTTCCGTTGAAACTGTGAGGCTGATGAAAGAGGGCTTGCAGGCTGCTAAACTGAAAGCCCACCTGATGTGCCAGCCACTTGCTTTCCATACACCTGATTGTGGAAAGCAGGGGTTTATTGATCTCCCAGAATTTCCCTTTGGTAAGATAAGGGTATCTTTTTTGGTGGTAGTGGTTGGTTGGATTTGCTTTATTGGCTATTCCTGGCTCTTTTTTGCCCCCAGCTTTTAGTACAGCTGAAGCTGCAAGGTGTCCTTTTATTCAATATGATGAGTCCTAGTTATCCTTTCTGGCATTTTTCAGATAGATCAAAATGTAATACTGGAGTAAAGATCAGCCACATAGTGAGAATACTTTGCTATTATCACAGCATGTGACTCAATGTGGTTATGACGAAAAGAGTTAGAATGCCACAATCTCAATGAATTTTAAAAATGTTCTTCCTCATGCTATAGAACCCTGTTCAGGACAACTGTAAACAGTCCAAAGATAAGCAGAAAATGTACTAAAAAAACCCCATATTTCTGGGTTGTGACATCTATCCCACAAGATTCATGTTTACCAGTGTAATGACTTAATGTACAATGCAGTACAATAGAAATAGGAGCATTATTATTGCACTCGTAATAGCTAAGTCTTGTAAATGTGACTGTCTAATGTATGTGACATTAGAGAGACACCAGAAAGGGGAGTTTAATATTGCTAACAAATTAGCAGTATGGAGAAGAAGTCTATAAATGTATGCTCAGGAGAAACTACAAAAACTGAAATATTCAGCCATTTAATATTTATATAAGGCTTGTGTATTTAGGGCTTATTTTCACATGAGTAAAGGAGCCCTTTAACATAAGGGCAAAATCAGCTGAAACATTTTAAGGCTGATTAGAAAATGCTTTCATTTTCAGATACCATACACCCTTCTTTTCAAGATCAGAATAAATGGTAATAAAACGTTCACAATTTGAATTTGCAGCAAAAAAATTGAGAAGTAGATGTGATTTTCAGGAAGCTCATTGTTTTTCTTTAAATTCCTCTCTTTACATAAGAGAAGAGAAGAGAATAAAGCACAAGCCTGAGGCATTCAAAAAATGGTAATAACATGTCGGAATCCTGAAAATATCTAAGATATTTAAAAGTGTTAGGAACTCATTTATCCTATTCATTCCTTCATATAGTTCCTCTGATTGCAAGCAGAAAAAAGAAATCAAATGGATGTAGTAAGCAATCAAGTGAATGGAAGGATTCACTCTGGTTTGTTATGTTTCTTGGCTTATGTGCTATAAGCAATCTGCATGACATCTCAGCATTTAGAATTCCCATGAATAATTAATTGGTGAAGACTGGCTCTCTGAGCATTTTCAAAACCCACAAGCAGCAATTGATTGCTTGACATGAGTTAATCTCTTTGGTAAATCATGGTTAAACTGCCCAAGTTACCTGGTTTTCATAAAGGCAATAACAGAGATCTATTTAGATATCTGAAGAGAACATAAACTCTGTACAAGACAACAAGATCTAAGTTTCTAGGAGACCATTAGGTATGTTGTATTGACAAACTCCATCAATTAGATGTCAGAAGTATTTCTTATTCTGTAGAACTTTTTCCATTTTTCTATGTTTCCTCTTTTGTGTTATTGCAATTACTCTGAGATGTCACCAGTTAAATAAGGACAATGTTTTAGAAAGAAATGACATGGTCAATGAAAGAATACCCAATTAGCCCAAGGTTAAATATATTGAGGGGACAAATCTAGGAGCACATTACAATTTTTCTCGTTAAGAACTGTTAAGTTAGAGATGTTTAATTCTGAATAAAGCCAAGAAAAGTATTGCATTGACAGACATGGAAAAATAAAGTGTTAGTCAATTTTGGGGAGGTGTCTCTCCACTTTAGAGACAGTATCAAATGCTTTGTGATAGTCCAGGAAGGTGACATTCATTGCTCTCCCCTTCTCCACCAATGCTGTAATCCCATCACAGGAGGTCTCCAAATTTGTAGGCACGATTTTCCCTCAGTAAAGCCATATTGGCTGCCACCAATCACATCCTTGTCTTCTATGTGCCTTAGTACAGCTTTCAGGGGATTTGATCCAAGGTTTTTCTGGGCATTGTAAGACTGACTGGTCTGTATTTCTCTGACTTTTCCTTTTTTGCCCTTTTAAAGGTGTGGGTTATGTTTCCCCTTCTCCAATTACTAGGAACATCACTGGACTTTCACAAGTTTTCAAATATATTGACAGTGGCTTAGCCACTTCATCTGCCATCAGATGAATTCATCTCATCAGGTCACATGGATTGTGACAGGGTGATGGAGAAGACAGGGAAACAACCTATACTCTTCCCCTGAAGTTTAGTTGCTGATACAGATGTAAGCTGAATGCACAATGATGCATTCTTACTGTTGATCATTTGTATAAGTTTTGCATTACCTTTTAGATGATATACGAAAGAAAAGAAAATAATGCATTTGTGCTTCTGATGCTTTCTATCATATCTGCAGCACTGTACAAAAGCTTGTTTATATTTGAACAGCTTTCTAAAATGCCTAATCTGTTTTCCATGCAATATTAGTTCACCTACTTTTCATTTGTCCCATCTTTCCCTCTGAGATCAATAATTTTCTGTATTAGAATACTTAACTGTCTTCCTTCTGCTTTATGATTTGTGACTGATTTTAACTACACAATGGACTTGGAGTATCTCTGCTTTGTATCAACTTCTTGCATGTTAGGTGTTTTTGGAACAGGACATAGGGATGTTCTCCAATCCTACCTCTCCTTTTTGTTGCTGGAGCCTTACTACCTCAATTACAGCTTCTTTGCCCAGCAGTGTTCAGTGCACAGACATCACATTGCGCTTGCCTGATAACCATGCTGGTTCACATCCTGCAGATGTGGATGTGCACTAAGAAGTGGGAGGATTTTTATCTCTTATTCCTGTATTTTTATTTCTTAAAGTTTCTTTTCCAGTCCCCATTCTTTTCTTTCCAGTTATGCCACTCTTATGCCTCCAACTCCTTGAGGTGTGCTTGTCCTTGCTGTTTTTACTTTTTACTTCTTTCCTTCCACAGGTCTGCTCTCTCAACTCTTGCTATTCCATCACAATGCTCAACACAAATTGCAACAGAGAGAAGGGTTCAAAAAAAAGATGGCATTCTAATTTACCTACACACAGAACTTTCCACAAGGAATGAGGTGTTTTGAAGCAGCAAGCTGCTCATGACTAGGATTATAACTAAGGGGTGGTCCAAGAAATAGCTACAGATCCCAGCTGAAACAACTAGCTGCCAGTATCCAATTGTGGAAAAAAGTGTAATAAGCATTTCTGAGGAATAATGAGTAGGATTATTCCTATACCAGTAGGCTGATGCCTTCTCCTTTCACAGATTAGTGCATGGAATCAGTTTTCCCAGGTATTGATTGTTTATTAGGAAATATAGCCATAAGATTGAAAGTATTCCAATTCTTCAACTAAGAACTCTGCAGAATGGGAAACATAATCAGGCTCAGAAGATACTAGATGCTGTTTTACAAGGCAAAAAATTCTTACAAGCACAGGTCAGCAGAGCACTGCAGAATCTGAAATCTAAAAAGCTAGCCTTCTGAAAGTTTCAATCACTGATTCTAGGTCAGATAGTTTGAACATGTACGTCTACATCTACAATCACTTTTGCAAACAGAGTGCAAGTGTTTCAACATGATTTCTTTCAAAAAAAACGGATAAAAAGTGAATGGATCACGGTGGAAACTTAAGATATGAATGTCTTTGCAGGTCTGGAGCCAAGAATTGCCACCAGATGGGAAATTCAAAAATATGCAAGAAAGGCCTATGACTTAGGAATTCGTTTCATTGGAGGCTGCTGTGGATTTGAGCCTTATCATATCCGAGCAATAGCTGAGGAGTTGGCTCCTGAAAGAGGATTTTTGCCAGAAGCTTCTGAGAAACATGGAAGCTGGGGTGATAACCTAAGCATGCATACCAAACCCTGGGTCAGAGCAAGGTAAGTATATCTGACCTGGAAACTAGCCCACCTTTTGCAAAGAATTACATTGCTCCACAGAGCATACTGGCTTAGCTGATAAGGGCATCTAAATACCACTGTAAACATTCTATGTTTAGAATTATATGTTTAATGCTTAATAATTTCAAAGAATTAAAGCTGACAAAAGAGCAGGAAAAGGGGTGAAGAAGTAGAGGAGCTCCTGTGAATGTAATTCATGACAATGGAAAGGAAAACCTGATAGGGTATTGTAAATCAGCTCCTAATAGTGGCTTGCTTACAGTATTCTTTTCAAAGATGGAAAGAACTTTTAAAGCATTATACATTTAATTGCATAATTTCATTCATACTTCTATATCTAAATATAATGTCAACCTTTTCAACTTAGACAACCCTTTGCAATTATCATTTAAGCCACATTTCCTTCAATATTATGAGGTGCTGGGAAAAAACCCTGAATTTCTTTTTCTTTATTTAGGGCAAGAAAAGAATACTGGGAGAATCTGAAGCCTGCTTCAGGCAGGCCATATTGTCCTTGTATGTCAAAGCCAGATGGCTGGGGAGTGACCAAAGGAGCCAAAGAGCTGATGCAACAGAAGGAAGCAACAACTGAACAACAGCTGAAAGAGCTCTTCCAGAAAAAGAAGTTCTAATTCACTGCAGTTATGAAAATCTTAAAATGATTTATCTACAGACCATCTCATGCTTCAGAAAAAAATCTCTGAAGATGAGTACTGTGTTGATTTATCAGTTAAAATGTAATGAAAGATACAAAATGCAGTAAAAATGTGATTACATAGTAAATATGCCTAACTTTGAAATAAAATTGGATTCTCATAATGATTGAGCTTTTGTTAGCTGGGTGTCACTAAATTGGGTAGACCCAAAAAGCCCTGGAAAGTAATAATTGGCTCAACTCATCTATAAAAAAAGAGAGCCATCTAAGCCAGTCCAAGGTAAATGGACTTCAACTCCGAAATCTGTTTTCAGTTTGGTATTATAGGAGCTTCCTCAGACCTCAAGATTTATTGAGAACTAGTGCAGAAACATACAAACTGCCAATTATTTGTGGTCACTTTCTTGGATTCAAGAGAATAATAGTAAACTGAAAAATATATCTTAAAATTGTAATCAGAACCTAAGGAAAACAAGATCTCCCAGGAATTTCTTATGCAGACAGCTTTTGGAAGAGAAACATGGCAGGTAGGTAACTCAGTTTTTGTCTTAAGGTACATGAACACAAGCTTTACTCTTCTGGGGAATAAAAGGCTTAAGAAATTACTCTGCAATCTAAAAAATGTAAATGAAAAATTACACCTTAAATTGTAAAACCTCAAATAAAAATTGGATCTCTAGTAAAAGACTAATTTTCAAATGATACAGCTGATTTCTGGAAATCTCACTTTAATTTCTTGGTTATCTTTAGACAGCAAAATTCCTGCAGATTTCTAAGATATAACTCCTGCTTGAAAGAGTAGTAGGACATGCCTTTTTTTTAAAAAAAAAAAAAAAAAAAAGCTGATTGATTCATTTACAATCTTAGTTTTAACAAATGAAAAACTCTGTTAGGAAATAGATCAATCCATTTAAGTTAAGAAAACCTGTGAAATTTGTACACTGATTTGTTGAGAAGGTTTTCACAGGAAGGGTACCACTATATTTGGAACTTGTAAAGGACACATTTCCATAATTTATTTTTGTGATACAACTTCAATTTCTGTCTAGAATGAATTTCCACACATGATACATTAAGGCAAATACCTTTATGAAAATCTCATTCTCACAGTTAGCATTGAAAGACTTAGACTACTTTTTATGTATAAGCTTATTTTCTTATTTCTATCCATGCTGGTATTCTGAAGTTCAGGAAACACATATGCAACACTTCAATGAGACACTTAAAGTATCCTTTTCAGACTATTATTGGCAGACAGGTTCAAGCCTCCCTTCCCAAGGATTAAAGTATGTTAAAATACTTACCAGCTAGAAATTTTGCTTGAAAGCCAAAAGCAGACAAATCAAGAAAATAGATATTTTAATATGCAGATTATTTGGAAAGTGTCCATGTAAGTATATATACTTTATAAACTTTGTGAGCTCCTTTCCTCCCTAAACGTTTCTGGACATTACCTCTGTAGGAATATTGCAAAATCTGTAAAACAGTAATTCCAGATCTTTGATCATCAGCAAAATGCATGTAGCATTAAAGACAGATGCATGATTAGGTGGCTTGAAACAAAGGCTACAACCAGTACAGAAGTGCTTTGAACAATCATTACCTATATAAGTAGCAGGGCCAATTTTTCAGAAACTGTCATAATGTGCAAAAATTTGTATTGAAATGAATGACTTCACGACACAGAATACTGAAGAATCTGGTACTTATGAAGATATTATTTTCAATTTTTGATACTCAGTTTGAAAAGGATGAATTTTAGTGCACTATGATGAGAAGTACTTAAAGGCCATTTGAAGACATGGAAAATGAGAGCTGGCTCAAGAGCAGGGTGAAACAAACATTCCCTGTTTTTTTCATGTCATAAGCCCAAACCCAAAAAAACCAGCAACCAGCTAAGCCAACCAAGCTACCAAGCTTTCTTTCCTTTTTCTTTCTGTGTAGCATCTTAGGCATAAGGAAACCAACAATTTTCCATATGTTTCTAATGGTTAATTACATGACGTGTTAGGAAAATAAGAAACGCACATTCCTAGGAAATTTGTTTCCATGGAAAGCCTATCAGGAAACTTGAACAGAAAGTTAAAGGCGCTTTAGAAGGCTAGCTCCTGTATTTAGTACCCTAAGGATCATTTATTTGTAGGACAAGGTGTTTGCTTAACCTGTTTGGAAATAAATCTAATGATGTAGCTTCCATGATAGTGCCAGGTTAGTTCAATGTCTATAATCACAGAAACAAAATATTTGGAGTCAGAAGGGACTCACAAGGATCATGTCTGGTTACTTCACTCTTAACAAATTTTTCCTAATTTGAATATTCCTTGATGGAATTCATTCTTTCTTTATTATTTTTTATTGTTTTTCTCCATTATTTCTTTACAGCTTATTAGAGACATGAAGACATGAAGAATTTCTTCCTTTGCTAAAGTCTGTTATACATTAGAAGACTTACATACTTTCCTTGTTTTTCTCTCTCAATCAAACAGACCCTTTGCATTCATTCTTCCCTCTAAGTCTACGATTCATCAGATACCCAGAAATCACCTCCATCAGATCTTTATCCAGATCTTCCTATCTCCTATGTTTTTTTTTACCTGTGAGCAGAAGTGATCTGAACCTCAGAAGTTCAGATCCAGAAGTGAAAATCTAAAGCCTTTGACTTTTCTAAAGAATAAATCTTACTCATGACACTGAATGTCAGGACAAGAGGTACCTGAACAAACCACAAACTTCAGGCATTACTTGCTATCTGCACTACACATGAGGAGATGGCTACTAATTTAGTCAGCTCTGAAGTTTCCAAGAATTTCATGCAAGAAAAGGCCTAAAAATCTGCTGCGTAACAGTCAGGTATTGGCCTGACTTATCTGTAAACTACAGAAATGTAAGGAGGGTGTTGCCAAGAAGGAAAATTGGGAGTTAGTAACAAAACCCACAGTTTTTTGCAGAAAACACAGGGGTTTCCCCCCTGTTCTTTTGAAAAGAAAATTTTCTAAGAATTCTACTAAATCTGACATCTTCAGGTACCACAAACTTCTTCCTAATATAGTTTGTGGCTCTACCTTATCTTTCAATTCTATTCATGAATGCAATGGCAGGTTCAATGACATTTTTTAAATCTAAACATCAAAAGAAGTGGATTCCTGAATCTGTCTTTTTCTGATCCATTGACTTCATAAACTATTGAACATAAACTAATCAATCTACTTTAATCCTGCATTTAGCTAAGTATAGACACAGTGAAATAGGAGGGGCAGAATATTATGGTAAAATACATTATTTCAGCAGATTGCTTTGTTACAAAGTTCTTCATTATCTTTTTCTTATGTTCCACTTTATTCAGATAGATGGTATTTGAAATAAATTTTATGAAATCATGATACTGAATTTTGTCAGTGGCATGTACTTCACGTACAACTCCTGAGATAGACAGTAATCAATTACTTCCCGACATTAGGAATCTGAAGATGGACTTTCTATATATTGTGGTCAAATACACCTCAGAGCTTCTGTGTCTAGAAAAGCTGCATATCTGAAAGAAAACGAAATTTGAGTAATAGAACTTGATGCAATCAGAGTGGAGAAGTATTGAGAAATGTTTGTTTGGAATGGGGAGAAGTATGACTTTACCTCGCAATTAACAAAGCGACAGCAAACACACATCAATGAAACTAAGCTTTACAAGCATTACCAGTTGTTGCTGGGTGGTTTAAGAGTGTTTTGTAGAAGTCATTTACAACATTTGCATGTTATTGTTTCTGTACAATTGAAGAAAGAGATCAACTTTCTTCATGGAAAGGAAGTCCCATAATGGTTTTATTTATAATCAGTCAATCAATCAAACAAACAAAAATAGGTCAGATCTACCCAAGAGAAAACAAGAATAAAAATATTCCACCATACTTAAGGTCAAGTAGCCCCATGCAGGAAATTTTGCATATTCCTTTTAATTATGTCAGCTGGCTCTTCCTAAAAAGGTTTCTGTAAAAAATCACTTTGCAGGAGCATTACTGTATTACAGATCCATGAAAAATCAAAGTTGTATCTTATGAAGGTAAAGACTTTTTTTAAAAAAAATCATGCTACCCGGTATATAATTTTGTTCTGATTTTTTTCTGTGTGATGAAATCTCAGGAAATTGTAATTTACAAGCACAGGACCGAAGCGACCTGTGCGAACACTGCCTCCAGGTGGCTCAGTGCAAGGCTACAGCGCTCGGGAGGGTAGGGCCCTCTAATGGCTTCTCAAATCTGCACTTAGGGACAGAAACCAGAAGAGCTGTTAATTCCGATTTAGCTTCAGAACAGGCTTAATTACACCTGTATTTGCTACTTAACAAGGAAATGTCTTCTTTACAAGAACTGTAAAAGCTAATTAAGTCTTCATTTGTACAATATTTTAGTCTTAAAATTTTACTTCCTCAATAAAAGGACTGTCTGGACTAAAGCTTTTCCTTGAAAATGGCCAGGTCTGCTCTCATCTTAAAAAAATCTAATTGCATACAGTGTAAGCAAGCATTTTAAATTACAGAGAATGGGACAAAGAACGGAAAGGTTGGAACAGGGACAGAGGCAAAGAGGCACTGTGTGCAATATTAAATGATGTATGTAGCTCACAAGCAGGGAGAATTTAGATATGATAGGCTTGAAGAGCTGTATCCTCTACAAGGAGGAGAAACCTTGAAAGTTTTCTCTCTGTTATGTTGGCAAGCATGCCCTATAACCAAATTGAGGCTATACTCTTTAAATCTTCTACTGCTTTTCTAATGCTTCTATTCAATTTCAATATATTCATAAGAGAATTCTTGTCTCAGACAAATCATTGTTATTCCACCCTACTTTCATGCTGCTACACCTATGTTGAATGTGACTGGTTCTGCTGGTTCTTCTAGGCAGACAGGAATCTTAAAGATAATTAGTATTTGCACCATTGACCTGAAAGATTATTTCCCGGGTTTTCTTTTTCAGACTTGAAGTTGTACATGCTCCATTCAATTCACAGTAATACCAAGGCATGAAGGGGCACAAACAGGATTAGCTGTTTTGCCTAGGAATGAAGCAATTCTTGTGTATCATAATTATATACCTGATTCTTACCCGTCAGCTTTTTCCCACATGTGGGAATATAAAACATTACAAAGGTGTGAGACCATGGCCAGGACAGCCTGCACTCCAGTTATCTTTGGCCAGAAAATTAAAATAGCTTATCAGTTTTGTCCTGTTAGCCTATGGAAGAACAGCTGCATACAAGTATTAAAGCGAACAATTAAATTAAAGAATCTGTTCATGCTTTATTTTTATGCTTGACAGAATGATTACAAACTGCCCAAGGTGTAACAGCATAGCAAGTCAGACTTTTGATTTTTACTTGTAATTTTTACCAGAATACTTAGCTTAGAGTGTCTGAGGTATTACTGAAAAGCTGTGTCTGGAAGGACAGAAGGACAGAAAGGGCATAGGAGTATGTCCATACAGTAATTGCTAGCGCTTTTCAAAGGGCATGCAGAAAATCATCTGGTTGGAAAAGGATTTGGCCCTTGGTTCAAATCTTCATGCATAGGCTATGAGGAAGTCCTCTGCAAACCTGATTAGCTATTCAGTTCTCACTATTATATGTGGAAAAAAATCATGGATCTAAATTATATTCCCTTGGATTATTAACAATTGGCAGATCACACAGGTGAGCACCTAATGCTGACAGAACAAAGTGCTTCACTCCATACCTGTTAGCTGGTGTGAGTCCCTGTAGCACATATGGGTAGTCAGTATCAAAGCCAACAGACAGTTGCATAAGGTAGCTAGCTAAAGCAGAGGTACTAGAAATAGGAATGTACTGCATTCACTACTTGATATATCTTTACTGTTCATGGCACAAGCTTAATAGTCTGACTAGAACAGGGTCTGTTTTATTAGGGTGTCTGGGTAGTTATGTACCTGAAGCATACAGAGACTTCTGAGTAACACAGCCTATTCCATCACTCACCTTGTTAGTTGCAATAAATCTAACTAATAAATCAAAGCCCTTGTTTTTTGTTCTAATATCCTGGCCTCCTTTCTATAAGTAGTGCCAAAATGTGTGCTGTGCATGTGACAGAGTCACCCATTAATTCAATCTTACAAGCACCCTACAGCCACAAATGGGGCTTTGCAAACATTTCATAGGACATTCTTCACGTTTTTTCTACTCATGGAGAAAAAATACAGCAAGATTCCATAAACAAGAAAAAATCACTTTAATTAAAGGAGCACACAGTGAAACTTTCGTTATAACTTTCAATGATCTGATGCATGGAAATCATTAAAATAATCAAATGTATAATACTCACAACTCCAGATTTCCTTACACATGAAAGCTCGTTTCCATGTGAAAACCTCTTGCCCCTCAGTGGTTTCTAAAAGAAACAACAGAACAACGTCATTGAACATGCAGAACAAGGAGAACCTGCTTAGAATCTGCTCCTGTTGGTTTAAGAATAAATTAACATTGAATTATTATAGCTAACTATTTGGACTATATAAAGTCCAATGCCAAGGAATAGTTTGTAAACAGTGTAAACAGTGTAAACAGTGTCTTGATGATAATGCAAATTTGTTCAGCTTCTTTCCTGAGCTTACAACTACCTCCTTCCATCCAAACAATGTTTGTTGCAATTCCTGTAGGGTGACAACAAACTTTGAATTAAACGTTAGCCATAAGTCACAGAAGATCTGGGAAATTTCAAGAGAAAAGATGCTACAGTAGAGAAATTTTGCTTTTCAAAAAACTGGCCCTGATGTTTAGAACCACTCAGTGTTTGCAACTATGGATTAAATCAATGTGACCCAGCAGTTTGCATGACCCCAAAAAAATTTTTCATTAAGCATAGAAAACAAGACTGGGATTCATCATCTGAAATAACATCTAGTCTCTACAACTACTGTATGAATAAACAACAAGGATGTAGCAAAAGGCTATGGTAATGAAAGCGTAATTAATCTGAAGAAGCTTAAATAATTAGATTACATTTATATAACCTCCCTTCTTGCAATATCTCAAAGTCTTTTAAAGTCTTCAATTTCACAGGAGCACAGTGAGGTAAAAAAATACTGACCATCTATTTTGTATCTGGGAGGCCAAAGCAAAAGAATGAACAGGGGCAACATTCAGACTGGCTCATGTTAGTTTACTTAACTATCATAAATACTTTGTCCGCTAGTGCCTCTGGAAGCTAGATCTTCCAGTCTTGTACAAATAGTGCTCTGAACTGCTGAGCGGCACACTCTTACAGGTAGATGCCAAGGCACTTGCGAAACCAAAGGTTTGTACTGACAGCAAGCAGTCTGACTATGGCCCTAAAGAACTTGTCCATGGTCACACTGAGTTCGAAGCAGTACAGAAAGTTGTCATTGGATGCTTCCCAAGTCCTGCAGGTCAGGCAGGAAAATATGGGCAAAGTAGGATTTCTAAAAGTAATCGTTTAATGTAATAGCTGTTTAGGCAAGTCAGAGGAAAGCACAGTGCCCTTACCTAGCTTCATAATGTCCTATAGGAGCTTCTGGCAGACATTGACAAATCCACTTTGCTCTGGGATTCCTTTTCCCCAAGATCCACTTAGCTCCCTCTCTGTGACTTTTTTTTCCTTTTTTTCCCCTATTTAAGAGACCAAGAGCTTCATTTTCAATTCAAGTGAAGATGATTATAATTGATGTGAATTATGCAGAGCCTTTTGTTGCATTTTCCACTCTGGCACATTCAAAGCCTTGGATCTAAAACACCACTCTATTGCTGTTCCAGGTCTCAATCTATAGAGTCATCCCATTTCTAGTTTCAGAAATCTTTGTCTGGTTGATCATATTAGTAATTATGATTAATATGAATATAAGTCACTACACTTAAATTTGGGTCAGTGGATGAATACCATCAGATGAAACTGTCCTTTAGTAAGTCCTTTGCAATCTATAAATAACACTGATGAAAGCGTAACAAAGGCCCTTTGTGTTATTGCACAGTGGAGCCAAAAATGTTCTTGAAGCAAAGTTTGTTTTCAATATAATTACATACAGCTCATACATAAGACAGCTTGTTGTGCTGAAGCCAAAAATATAGTCTTTTAGACGCTATGAACATCCTCATCTGTATTAACAATAGAAACAAATGTATGGCAAGATCGTTTATGTTTCATAGGTTCTTTTTATTCTGTTTGAAATACTACTTCTTGTTTGAGGACACAGTCCTGCAAGAATCTTAGTGCTGGCACAAATATCTGCCTGTACAAACAGCCTTGAAGCACTGGGAGTTCAGTAAGTGAATGCAGGGCTGTTTGGCTGTCTTTTGCAGTAGTGCCTGTTGCTGATCCTGCCTGAAGACTTAAAAGTCTTCGGAAAATGTAGCAAATATATTTTAAAACACTGCAGAAAAAGTTGAAAGTAAGTACCTAGGGTTTGTTTTGGGGTTGTGTGGGGTTTTGTTTATTTGTGGGGTTTTTTGTTTTGGTTTGTTTGTTTGTTTGTTTGTTGTCTGTGTATCTTAAGATGCATTCAAACTTTCCAATCAAAGTTAGATGATTTAGAATTTACTTTAGGAAACTGAGTATGTTCTAAGCCATCTCTGTCAGCTGAAGCACCCTGTCAGGATGGTCCATTTTAAGACTTTTCCACAATTAAATAATCATTCTGGTTGACATGATGGAAACAATTTTGGATCCCCAAGTTTGTTGGGAGAACCAGACAATACTCCCTACAGAGAAGTACCATAATTCAGCTAGGAAATTTCATTCCTCAGTCATTTGTCCTCACATCCCAGCACCCTTCTGTTCCACAGTAAAATGACTACAGAGCCAATGCCCATAACATCCTAATTCTCCACTGAGTTAACTCATGTATTTTAGCATTTAATCTTTTTGAGAGCACTAGTGGAAAACAAATTATGATAATCCACAGTGCTGTCTCATTCCTCACTAGCATATGTTTCTCTGCCATTGCAACATCTGGGTTTGTACGGTTTCAGGAAAAATAACTTTTTACAGAAAAATTGTACCTGTATAGAAATTTATAGTCAGTAAAGGGCTGCTGTGGTGACCCATCCCATCTTCATCATTATTCCTACTGAAAGGACAGAAGAGACACAATGGCTATGCCACAGTGAAAAGGACAGAGGTAGCTGGAATACTTCATGTAAATGCTACCCTTCTCTGCTGGAGACAGGTCAAAACCTTGGAGGCCTTACATCACCAACATAACCAAGATTTGTGCATGGCACAGTTTTCTTTGCTAGGAAAGCAGGAACAAGATGTCACTGGAAATTCTGTCTTACTGTTAGGAAAAAATATCTTTCCATCTTAGTTTCTGACAAGTTCTTTTTCCAACAGGCAAAGGACAGTTCTGATCCTGACACAACCTACACAACAGGAGCAGTATGTAGCTAATATTTCCACCGAAAGAATCACATAATCAGAGAGCAATAGTACTCTGATTTTCCCCTTTTGCTTTCTTGCACTACTCTGGGAAAGATAAGTATTCTTACAAGTACATAATTTTACTGTGACATAACCTGGCACCTTACCCAGGGTGGAGCTAATGCTCAAGCACCACCTCTGTCAGAGAAGCAGGTTGCAATAGAAAGCAGTGACTCTACAGGAGGTCTGCAGTACATTATAGTAGCAGCTCTGCCCCCTCCACTGCTTTGCTTTCATTCACTCACACTTCATACTCTACTCCCTCTAGCGGGTAGTAACAACTGGGGGCAACAAAGGCAATCCAAAACCCTTTTACATTTCATGCACACACAAGTAGGTCAGACTAGTCTTCTCCTAAGTAGCAATTTAGATAAACACAGCCTGGAAACAATAGAATCATTTAGGCTGGAAAAGACCCTTAAGATCATCGAGTCCAACTGTTAACCCAGCACTGCCAAGCCCACCATTAACCATGTCTCTAAGTACCACATCTACACATCTTTCGAAGTCCTCCAGGGATGGTGACTCAGACACTTCCCTGGGCAGCCTGGGCAGTTCCAATACTTGACAGCCCTGTCCATGAAGAAACTTTTTCTTAATATCCATCTAAACTTCATATCATCATGCTGTCATTTCAACAATGACAATACAAAATCGTGACACAGGGCATAACATAAGCCACTCACTGCCTTAGAGGTTACTGGCTTTGATAAAAGAGAACACATTTTTTAGTGGCACTTGAAGACAACCTAGAAAGAAACAAGATAAAGAATATATATTACCTAGGCATTTCTGACCTAAAATTTAATAACTGCCTGTTCATTACCTTGCAGAAAGCTAAAATGTAAATTCTAAAAAAATAAGGTGAATAAATACATAAAATACAAGGTACCTACATATGACTGATAATATCGTTACATAGAAAGTATAACTTTGCCTTTTCCATGGTAAGTAACATCACAAGGGAACAGATTATTTTAATGGTATGACTTAAATAGAGCTCATCACCAAAAAGAAGACATGCTCCAATGATTTGTATGCATTTTATATTTACTGCTAAATCCCTAGAAATAAAAGAGTTAAATAAATGCTTGTCTAAGCAGTTTCCAGCTATCTTATCACATGCAGTGACAAAAATACTTCTTCATATGAGAGCCAGAGGAAAACATAAATCCAGCCATAAGGAGTGTTCTGTGCTAAGGAAGGAAACTTATCCATACACAATTCAAATGTGTGTCATAAATAAAGGCTGTCATAAAAGGGTACCAGAAAAGAAGAACCTACAAAACAGCCTTTTAAAATTCCAGCAGAAAACAAAATTAAAAAACTGATGGGGTAGACTTTGACTCTTGAAACCTTAAACCATGGGGAGTGTCTACCAAAGCAGAACTACATGCAACAAACTTTAAGGTAATGCTGCATTTGGTCTCAACACACAGTGACCATCTATAAATCTCTGTAAACTGCTGGCACACTGGCAGCCTGGGTTCTAATTCTATCCTTAAGCACTATCGGTCTGTAGTTCAATAAAGCTTCAGAATTAAGTAATGAAAACAATTATCAAATGCACTGGACACCTAATGGGAAAAATTAGAAAAGCTGACCTGAAATTTTTACTATAAAATGTAATTCAAATATGTGGCATTTGTTTAGACAATCCAGTGCTCACTGAAGAGCAAGCCTAGTAGTAGAATTAAACCGCTGTGTTTTACTTGATCCCATAACAAATATTCTGCATTCTGCCATAAAGAATATTCCATAGTTCTCCATCAGCTAAGTTTCCAGTGAATGAGTCTTTGATCTATAGGCAATTGCTTTGCTGAAGTTGCTGGCACAACAATAAACTTTCACCCAGGAAAAAAATTGGAGGGACTTTTGTTCAGCAATGGCTAAAATAGCAGCAAATCTGTCATACAAGCTACTGAGGGTGGGGCAACTGCTGAACTAGAGGTTGAGATCTCCCCAAGTGTGGGAAATGGTTCAGATGTATGGGATTGATTTGAATGCAGAACAATGTGCATGAGCATGTATAGGCATTCACGCACAAGTGAACATGTGTTTTTAACAAATATAGCAGTGAACAGAATCTCTGCAGAAGCAGACAAACAAGTTGGCAAAGAAAGGCAAGACACAGCCAGCAAATAAGCAGAAGGAACAGGACCGTGAACAAAATCAAAGGAGCTTTTGGGCTCTCTGTGCTGAAAAAGGCTTGGAACTGAGAAAAGAGAAATTTGTTTCTGTTACTTGAGTTCAAATATACTCAGAGAAATATGCTCAACATCTCTAAAATCCCTGAATTGCATCATAAAATACCTTGCTGCATCTTCATTTTCTTCATTTAGTGGAAATTCCCTGAAATACTTTCCAAACTGATGAAATATTCAAGCCAAAATGGTGAAACGATATTTAGGCAGAAAATTTGGGAAGCTGTACAAAAAGTGGAGCTAAAATCAGGAGATATCTGGCATATATCTGCAACTAGTTTAATTTCTGGGGTTTGGGGGTGTGTTCTTCAAACTGAAAGAAGGAATGCTTTCAACTACTTGATTTATGAAAGTTGCACAATACTATTGTAATAGGTAACCAAGTATATTTGTTCATCAGAATTAGGAAGAACAAACCCAGTGAAGGGATTTACTTTTAGTGTGAATGTTAGGAGACGGGTGAGGTAAATGTTTAACAGCAAAGCTGCTCAGCTGGGTATCCCTCTGGCACTGGATTGCGAAACTTACCCCAGCCGGAAAGAAGAAACGGCTCAAGAAACAGAGATCGGAGGAAGAGACCCTATAAAGGAGGACTGCGGGAGGGGGAGTGTGTGGGCCACTGGTGGAGCGCTAACTCCCTGGCTACACCCAGCGCTGTTTGCTTGTTACCGCTTGCTGTAATTAATAAAACTTTGATTGGACTTTATCGGCTGAACAAATTATTCGCCGTAACTTATAACACTATGTCGATACTTTATGTTTATATAAAACCATTGAATAAAAATTAGGTTGTAATTCGTTTTGATTTAAAGAGAACTTGATGCCTTCTGTAGCAGCCAAATCGCTACCTCCAGCATGATGTTTGAGTCTCTCCTGCTCCTCCCTCACCTTGCCTACCAGAAAGCAAACCAAATGCACATCCTGACAGTGTTAATGATGTTATAGGTAATAAATGATAAAGCCGAATTAATAGAAACATAGGGGTTTTTATTTCATGACCGAGATTCGGTCTCCGATAGCCACAATCAAAGGGACAGCGTCGAGCCCAGGGTCGGCGCTGGGTGAACTCTGATCCGAATTCTACCGCTTGGAACCCCCTCTGTTCACGAATGCTGTCTCTGCTGGGGTGGTTTTTATACAATTTTTTTTCGCTTGGGGCAGAGTTTCTCCTATTCTTTCGTGGTTTCACATATTCATGTAGTCTCCTTTTCTCTGTGCTGGACTGGACAAAATCGTTTCAGGGAAGCGATGAATGCTGTTCCAGTTTGGCGATCTTGATTGTCGATACTACCGAGTATTCACCGCTTGGGTGTTTCCTGGACCATCCCAGGAAAGGGCCCATCTTTGAAGGAGCCATGTCTTTTCGTTTGTTAATGATGTCTTTTCTCTGCTGCCATCTGTGGTTTCGCAATTTGTGACGCAATCTTTTCCCGGTTCTGGCTGGTGGTTTTGAAACCTTAAGAATTTTTCTCACAAGCACAATTTTATTTCATGTATATTTTACATAAGCACGAATTATTCCATAACATATATTACAATGAGAATAGTAGAAGCTGTTACTGACTGAAATTACTATATTGTACTAATTGCTTTTAAAAACAACCAACCAACCAAACCAACCAAAAGTTAAAAAGAAGGAAGAAGTTATTACAGACGCATTACACTGTATTTCAGACTATCTGTGCTGCTCCAAACACCACTTTGATGGAAGCCCAAAGTTATAAATGTGCTGAATACTGGAATATACTCAAAATATTCGTTTCCTCCCTGTTGTAATTGTAAGAGCTTACAGAAGATTTAGATGATGCCACTCTCACAAAGATGACTCCATATTAAAATGAAAATATCTCATGGAAACTGGGAATTGTAACTAGAAATCAAAAACAACCCCTGTCATGAGCTGTGCCTGTTGCAAAATGGAAGAAAATGAAAGTAAAAAGAATGTAGAAAAGAGTTGATCGAAGACAATGGCAGAGAAATTATTGTTTTGATTTAAATATTAGTAATTTTTGAAGGAAGAAGAGAAAATAAAAGAGCTTTATGATGTATATGCTCAGAAGCCAGTGGAAGACAATTTGGAACTATTAATATATAGGGTCAACATTTCAATTCAGTTTTGTCGGACACCAAAAAGACTTTAAGCCAAATTACACTGTCTAAGGAAAATGTAGTAGGGAAAAATCTTATTTTTCAATCCAAAAGTATAGTTAGATTTTAATTGGGGCACTCAAAGGAGGTCAAGTGACAAATGATGAAGATAGACAGCAAAGAAGAAAATAGTACCTAAATCAGGAAGAGAAGAAAAGCAGGGAAAGTAGAACAGGAGGAAGGAGTGAAACAATTTACCTCTTGCTGCAACCCTTGAAAGCTTTTGTATTCCACATCTCTTTCATATTTTTTCCCCAAGAATCTCTGTGTTTCACCACTCTAGAGATCATGAAAATACATTTGCATCACAGAATATCCATTTCTCAACCTTCGTTTTTCTTAGCTTGCTTCACACCTCCATCATTGCCTACAGTCTGCTAAAATTATTTAGAGTGCTTTTCTGAGCGACCAATTAATTTCCAACAAACCCATCACCACAGATTCCCACCCAGCAGTCTCCGGTTTGTGTACAATTTCACCTTCCATTTCCCCCCAGGCTACAGCTGCTCTTATTGTTAGAGTAAGTGGTAAAATGTATTCGGGTGTCTAAATTGAAGAAACTTCTTCTTTCATAGCAGTAGAAAACCTAATTACAAATAGTCCCTAGCCCATAGTTAGGCACCAATTAATTCCTCTTGGCCCCAAAACACTTTTGTCTTCTATATTGAAGGCATAAGAGCTCCCATTGCTTCTTTGTACTTTACAAGTCATAGTTCCAGCACGATGAGTTTGAAATTGCTGAGTATTTCACAAGAAAAATGTTTATATTATTTAAAAGATTCAAACCCTTTCATTTTCAAAATGAAATAAAAATATTTTCCTCTGACCTCTGAGGAAGAAAAGAAACAAAAAGCACAAAACCTATTTTCATTGCATTTCTGTGTAGTATCACTGAAATAGCTTCTATTTTCAGCTGAAAGAAAAAAAAAAAAAAAGCTAATGAAAGTGAAAAAAGTCCTTGGCATTTTTAAAAATATTTTTATACCAAATCATCTGGCTTTTCCTACAAACCCAACAGAGTGAAGAGGCTGGGCCTCCCACCAAGGCTCTGGCCTGAGGAGCTGAAACATGTCTCAAGTTGTTCAAAGTACAAAAATCCAGCTCAGTTGGTATGAAGAAGATATGCAATCAATCTGACAGGAACTACCTAGTAGACTGCAGGATGGGAAATTAAATACATTATATGTAACTGAAGAGCACATTTGCAATGTAAGAGTAATGTAGGGATTGGCATCCTTTGTGGAAGTCCAGCCAGTCCACACTGGGGAAAAAAAGGAAGGTAGAGACATCATTTGGTCCTAAAAGAGATACAACAAAAAAGTAAATAAACTGTCATGGGTTGTTTGTTTGTTTGTTTGTTTGTTTGTTTTACAGCCAGATTAGTGAGGCACTGGAACAGGTTTCCCAGAGAAGTTGTAGATTCCCCGTCCCTTTAAATGTTTAAGCCAAGGTTGAAGGCAACTTCAAGCAACCTCATCTAGAGGAAGGTCTGTGTCCACAGCAGAGGGAGGTTTGAACTAGATAGACTTTAAGGTCCTTTCCAATCCAAATCATTCTACAGCTGTGTTATAAAATTACTCCCAAGGTAAGGAAGGCAATGGTAAATAAGGGCAAGTTAATGTTTACCCTGTATCCATTTCAGCTCAAATAAAAGTGCAATGGTTCTTTAAAGAAAAATCAGTCAGTGGCATGGCCAATCATGGTATTCAAATAGTTATGAGTGGCTCTCAAACTGTAATAGGAATAGCAGCTCAGATTATCTGATTATCTGATATCCAAAGGCATTTCCTCTGAGAGAAACTCAGAAAGGGAAATAATAGTAAGAAAACATCAGTGTTTGGCAAACTGTCAGTGTTATCTACACAAGTCAGAGAAGATGAAAGCTAGAAAGATCTCCAGGTACCTGTCTAAGCACTACATAAAGACTGTGTGGCAAAAAATTACATTCACTGTGACCCCTCTGGGTCTTCTTTACTCAGTCCTATGAAACTCCCTGACTAGAGCAGTGTCTCTTGTGTGCATGATAATGACTCTTCCTCCAGCTTCAGCAAATGTAGCTGCTGGAAGACAACTTGCATTCCTGCCATCACATCTTTTTACTGGTGTCTGTTATTCCCCAACATGTTCTACATTCTGGTCTCCTTGCTATGCCTTCAGCTTATGTTTTAGTTGACTAGATCATTCTTTTAGGCAGCAGTGATGCAAGTATAAAACAGGCAGAGTGAAACAATGCTTTTGAAAAGCTCAATGCTTGTAAAAGCCAAATTTTTAAGTCACTGTGTCTGCTCTAAAAACAATGCTGTAAATGAAAGTCAAAGCAGAAACAGGAGATGTATTTTGTAACTTGGCTTTTTTCCTCCATTTTCCTCTTTGTGTGACATCTCCTAATTCATCATAGAGGAGGCAGATTCAGTTTTTTACCACAAAAGTAATAACATCAACTCCAGCTACTTCTTCATCCAAACAGAACAGTTACTACCATCTTTAATACCACCTAAAAGGCTGTCAAATACAACAGTTTGTGTTATTATAAAATATAAAACAAAATTAACAGCCACTACTGCAGCTATTGAGAAGGGAAGTAAGAAATGTGGTTAAAATCTCCCTCAACTGCTTTCCTGGTGTTTTTTATCTTCTTTGTAGCTAATAAAGGTTTAAACTTCTGGGATTTGGCTGTTTTTTTGGGTTTTATTAAATGTGGATGCTCATTGACAGATGTTTGTGTGTCTCTGAATGGCTAGACTTTAATTACTTAGTGTAGTGTGGTCATATTAACTTATTACTTATACACATATTACTTATGTGCAGTGGGTCATATATATAATACCTTTGACCCTCCTGACTCATTTGTTTCAGTAAAATGGGCATAAAGTTTGTAATTAATACAGGATGCCACTATCATGTCTCCATCCCTCAGAGAGGACTCTATAAACACCATGCCATTGTTCCTTCATCATTCCCTCCATCCTAGTGATCTTCCTCTCACAGCTTATCCACCAATCCCTGGGTTATCCACCTGTTCTTCCTGCCTTAGGAGCTTCAACCGTGTCTGCTCTCTAGACAAGAAGATGCTCCAATCCTGATATCCTTTACTGAAGTGAAAGGCAGACCTTTATGCTAGAATTCAGTCTTCACTTTTGATTATATAAACCTGAGACAACACAAAATGAGGCCTGAGGGCCTTTTTATATCTCAGGTTGTTTATATTCTTTCCTTCAAGATTCTGGTTTACAGCTAAGGAATAATTCTTACACTGTAGCTCTACCCCTCCCTTTTGGCTTCAGCAGCCACTGCAGCATCTCCAATCCTTTTCACAGCACCCCTCTAGGTTGTCTTTCGTGTAGACACTTTCCTTGGAAAGAGTCTCTATACATGACAGGCTCCTAGACATCCCTTCTCTCAATTTACAGTTCGCTATCACAGATTCCAGCCAAATATAAAGCCAAAGCACTTCATTCATTATTGAAACCGCAGAAGGTAAATAAGTCACACACCAGGAAACATTTTCCCATCACAAAGAAAACTCAGTGGTGTAATAGCTTACCTAACAATTCTGAGAAATCTCTGCTGCTGGACACATCAGGAAAGAGATAGCAGGGGCTTCTGGCAAGTTATCTGATCTGGCAAGGAGCAAGTTATCTGCAGTGGATTATATTCTGCGAAAATGGATATTCTACCTGATCAGTAGAGACCTTTCCAGACATAGTTCCTGATCTTACAACAAAAGGAGCAATATCTGAGTTCTGTTCAAGCAGCTCCTTAAAATCTGTGGTTAAATTGCACTAGACCCAAGCACTTGGTAGTTGTTTAACAAAAGAAGTATGTTACCACCACCTATGACCCAGTTGCAGGTTGCCTTTTCAATACCAGCCTTTTCCCAGACCCCTTTCCCTGCTTTGTAGTGCCTTCTATTACTGCAAACAGGAGAAATAGCAGCAATGAAGATACTGAAGTTGCACAAATTAAAAATAATATCTTTCACTAAAAAGTAATTTTATTGCCATATAAAATAGATTTGGTAGCATTCAGAATTACTCAGGAAAATTCCAAATGCAATTTGTGAAATTAAAATGAAGGGTGCTAAACAAAAGCACCAAATGGGTAGTCTCCTGTTACTGATGAGATCATCAGGGAAACATTCGTTCCCAGAACGAAATGATCAGTATCTCACTGGAGCAAAAGGTAAACAAAAGATGAGGTGATAGAAATTCTTGTTTCAAGATGTTTAAACTCCCCTGACATACTCAAAAAAATAAGAATGCAATGCAGCTGACTTTGTTGCTGCATTTGTTGCAACTGGTGAAGTTTTGTTGGTTCATTTCTGCCAGCAGATGGATTCAAAACTTTGAAAACTATC
Source organism: Sitta carolinensis (assembly GCA_032173965.1). Taxonomy (NCBI): domain Eukaryota; kingdom Metazoa; phylum Chordata; class Aves; order Passeriformes; family Sittidae; genus Sitta; species Sitta carolinensis. Next base: position 23,691,031 of record CM063313.1, on the reverse strand, counting down.
AAAATACAGAGTAGGTTAAAGTCCATCAAATCTTATAGAAAACAGGAATCCCCTACAAAAAATGCAGTTGTTAATTACAGAGGAACCAGTGATATTTCAAATAAGCAGAAACGGAATGATTAATGCAATGCACAGATGGGTTTTCTGTATTAAACAAACAAGTAATAACCAAGCAAAATAAACAGGGCCATCTTTCAGTATTCAACAAATAGAAAATTGCATAATCAGAAAAAAAATCAAAGTCTACTCCTGTAGACAGTGTAAAGGGAAAGTAATAAATTTCACAGCTACTACAATATCAATCAACAATATTTTTAAAACTCACATTTTTCTCCAACTGCATTTGTCTAATAAAAGGCATATCTCACTCATTTTAACCATTGTTAGTCTCATATTTTATAGCTACGGTTATAACAATCTGAACGTCTCCAAAAAGAATAAACATACAGAGTACAGCTTTGATACAATTAAACATAAACTATTTGCCATGAGAAATTACCAACAGGAACTTTAATAACAACTATGAATTCTTTAGATCTTGCATCAGCAACAAAGGATGTTGAGATGTGTTTGTCATATGATGTAATTCTAGGAATAAAGACTGGCTAGAAAAGGCGTCAACTGGTAATGACAAGCACATGACAAATTTTTAATAAAGGCTATTCCTATGGATGACCAGCTTCTATGCAAAAGGAAACAAGATCTTAGTCATAAAGCTGATGTACAATACCATAACAAAAATTTTGTTTTATACGTGTTCCTTTTACGTATGCTATATCGTGTTAAAATATGTGCGCTATATTATGTTAAAAGAGTAACAGGTGATTGTTAGAATGTGTAATAACTTATAGAGTCATTAAGTTTCATACCAGTAATGTCAGGTATGAAGCAAATTTACTAAACAGATGCTGAAAGTAAGCCTTGGTAATATGAGATGCAAAGCCTGAGCTAGCAACACTGAATTGAGAGTCTTGCACCCCACTGCTGGGTGTCTGAGAAAACAAGGCTTACACAATCACCAGCCATTACTCTGTGTCCCTGCCACTCCATACCTAATGATGCTTGAACGGCCTGACCAATTCCTTCACTTCAGTTGCAAAACAATTCATATTGGATGAGTCTAAGTGCTGAAGAATCCAAATTTAAAATAATTTTAACAATTTGAGTCACAAAAGTATTTGGATTGGATTAGACCTCGAGTGGTCATCTGGATCCACTGATGAAGAGTCAATGGGTGAGTGTAATTTTTTTAAGTTTCAAAAAAAACTTTCATTAACATAACTATTATAACTATGCTTATAAGTATTATAAGAGGAGCTTATGGTTTGGATCAGATGACGGACCAACTAAGACCTGTATGTATATATGTACCTGTATTTATTTACATAGTTCTGGGTGAGTCACAGCACATACCTATGCTTACCAAGATGGAATGGCACCCTAGGGAGTGCTGGGTGAGTTAGGACATTTAATTGAGGATACAGAACATAAATCTGTAAGAAAATAGTTTTGAACATTCTATTGCTCATAGAACTAAATTGTTTGCCTGAGGCATAAATGTAAGAACTGAAAATAGTAAGACTTATTAAATGGGCTACAGAATAGTAGCATAACATCTGACATAGGTAATCTTCTAATATCAGTTTAAAAGGCCACGTTTCATTTACTTTATAAAGTTGTGATGTGGACATTGTTTCTATTCTGAAGGGCCCACAATCAGAAGGTGAATTTTTGTGCAGAGTTTGAGATACTGCTTAAGGGGAAAAATATTTCTTTCTAAAAATGAAAGCTGCTTATTTATTATTTGCAAGATTGATTTTCTTTTAGATCATGTATTCACCAGCAATTACATAAAAGTAATATAGACTCAAAGAAACAACCACCCTCTATAAAAGCTGAACATTATTCAAACTTCTGATCAAGACTCCTCTCCCTCCTTTACCGCTTGCATTTAAATCACAAATTATAGCTCTGTATGATGCCTTTCAGACTTTATTACTCTTTAAAATCTGATCATCTGAATTTGAAGAGGGATTTTATTTATCTGTTGGGAAGCATGGAGGCTCCTTAGCAGATCTGTACTTCGTTTTAGAAGGACTATTCTTCTTTCCTCAGTTCAGGCAGTGGGATCACATGGCAATTTATCTGAAGATGGAACCAGATGAAGATACCATCTGTTTCTTCCGTATTGTGTAACTGGATCAGACTCAAGTATGTAGCAGCTGTGGGTGTAGCTATCTCTATAGGCAGCAGCTGATGCTATCCAATACCTCTCCAGAGAAGTTTAATCAGGATGACAACTTCTTTGGCAAGTCAAGTTAAATATCAGGCCTTCTACTGCTGCATAGAGGAGAACACTTTAGATCTCCTAGATGTAGGTGTTTCATCTTGACATGCTCATATGAACACTGTCATGGTTTGACGTTGGCACAAGGCTAGTGCCTCCATGAAGATATACTGTTTCTGGTGCTTGCTGTGAGATGTGACTAAAACCAGAGTAAAACAGTTTCTAATTTAGAAGCAAAAGGAAAGAAGAACTTTATTACTTATAATATGTAAAGAAGACACACACAGAAGAGGATGAAAACTTTAAAAAACACTCTTCTTCCTCCCCCCACCCTAGTTCTCAACACAATAAAACAAACTAAAAAATTCCCAATCAAGTTACTACCTTTTAGATAATTAATCTTTAGTCCATTACCACCCTTTTGATAATTAGTACTCAGTCCATCAAGGAGAGATAGGAGTCCTTCTTGCACCATATCGTGGCCTCTTTTTCCATGTCTAGTTCTCTCACCACTGTGTATGGACCAGAGCTGCTTCTAGAGTTTCTCTTTTTTAAAGATGCTTTGGTTAGTTCTAAAAATGACAGCTTCTCAAATTTTGGGACACCAGTCCCCCCCAATATTACCCCCTGGGGCCGAGGAGCCTTGAGAACAGAGATCTTCCTCTCATCTCTGTTCACACTACTCTCTACTGTCTACTCTTGGCTCCAAGCCAATGCCTCTCCCCAGATGCAGTCTCTGTGTCACAGAAATGAGTCCGTCCATGGCTATACAAGAAAAGTTCAGCCAAAGGCCACTCCATCATCTCCTCCTACCCAGGATTTTTTTCAGTATTCTCTGACAATCTTTTACTTGCACGAATTTTCATCATCTCTGTTTAGTTCTCTCTATCTTCCTTCTTCAGATTCAGGAAGATTAGCATTTATAAAGTTTCCATCATCTACAAAAAAGGTTAAAACTTTAGACTGTGCCTGCCCCAAACTCTCACGGTATCTTTACTACTGGGCACTTTTCTCGCGCTACCCCCTCCATACTCCTTTGGCCGTGCTGCCCGGCTACCGATATCAAATTTCAAGGCAGCACAGACACAGTCTCTCTCTCCGGGGGGAGGGGGGAAAAGGCTGCCTGATACCTCTCAAGGTTCTTATATTCTCTCCACCCTTCCATCCTACAGTATCTTTCTCTCTCCCTCTCTGCCCAAGGTTCCAGCCTACCTCACCCAGGCCGCATGGCTTCCCCTCCCCCGCCCAGCCCGCGCTGGGCAGGGGAGATCTGTCTGTCCTCAGGGACCGAACCAAGAGAGAGTTCTCCTAGGAGCCCTCTGTTTTTAATCCCCTGTGTTCTCAGAGGCAAATTCTTGTCCTCAGTGGCCACACTAGGTGCCAATATTCAAACCTGAGCACTCATTGGTTTGACCACTGACTCCCAAAAAAACTCATTTCCTTTTCAAACCACTACAACACCCAGTAAGAAGTCTTGACTGCAACATCAGCAGCATTAGTGTGACCTTTCCCTCCATAACATGAGTTTGTGCTGTTGTGTGGAGTGCTCCCACAGTAATCTGGAGATTTTTGTTACAAGAGTTTCTTACTCATGTGTACTTCTTTGCCCAGCAGGTTGTCCTCTGTCTTGAAGTGTCTCTAATCTCACTGGATCCCAAAATGCTGGACACGTATCTGCCAAACTATTACTGCTACCAGTAGCTATTTCTGCTGAAAAGCTGGTAAACTTTTACTTTATTCTAACCTGCTGACCTGTGTTTTACAAGACGACTGAATTTCCAAATGCCTAAGAAAATAGCAGTGTTAGTATCACAGAAGTCTACTATTTTTTACATTCTGAAGTCTGTCAGTACTGGTATTTACTTTCTGGTTTAGCTTCTGTCCCAACTCTGCCTCTGTTTTAACATACTCTGTTGCTCTTGTGATAACCAAACCCAAATTTTCTAAGATGTTCCTCCTCAAAGGCTTTAAGTATGTCTATACTGCAGTCAGAGCTGTGACTGATCCCTGCACAGACTTATACAAGGCACCTTTGGCAGAAACATGTTGGATAGTTAGAAGAATAAAGCTGAAATAGCAGGGACACTACATACAGGTCGGAGATACTCTAGTTTCTGTGGTAAGGTTAACAAATTATTTAAAAGGCATTCGACATCCTTGAGAGGGTGAACAAATAATAAAGATCACTAATTATTCATGGTCTTCCCTGACCTATATAGAAGCTGGGCAGAATGATACACATCATAATATCTTGGGGGGGGGGGGGTTGGGAAATACAGTGTTCTTATAAATATAAATCACAATTTATAATTGATCCTTCTTAGAATTGTAAACAAAATAAACAAAGCAATAAAGATTAATGGAACAGGAAAAGACCAATTCCCTGTCATTTCCTGAAGGTATTGCTAGATTGACATCAAATTCCTCATCTGGTAAGACAGCTTTGAAGTCACAAACATCACAAACAAATCTTGAAGCTTTTTTGGATCAGTGCATATTTTTGTCATGTTAATATATTAAACTTACCAGGTTTGAGCTAAGACCTCTTAAGTATTGGCTAGAAATGTCACACTTACCCCATAACCATGTAATTCAACCACTTAGGTCTGTTACTCAATATATTCTTGGCCTTTTAAAGAAAAGTATTTAGAAATTTTAAATCCAAACTGTGACCCAAGGACAGCATTAGCTGTGCTTACAGTAGTCTGTTATATTCATCTCAGCCAACATACATGCAATGACATAAAACCTGCAGAATCTTGCATAGGTCAGATTGCCTGAAAATGTACTGGAAATACAAGTAGTCACTTGTAGTCACAAATCACAAGTAGTCAGATCAGCACTCAGTTTTCCTCCTTCACACCAAAATAATAACATCTTAAACATTTACGGGATATGCCATGGATTACACCTGTGAAAGAGAAGAGGTTGCAGTGGGTTGATCTTAGATGCCAGGTGGCCACCACAGCTGCTCTATCACTGTCCCTCCTCACCTCTATGGAAGGTAAGAAAATAGGATGAAAGACTTGCCAGTGAAGGTATTAGACATTGCAAGATCACTCACCCATTACCATCACAGATAAAACAGACTCAGCTTGGGGAGATTAATTTAATTCATTGCCAATCAGATGATAGCAGGAAATAACAAATAACACAGCCAAATACACCTTCCCCTCATCTCTCCCTAATTATTGGGCTCAACCCCACTCTGATTTTTTCTACCTTTCCCTTCAGCAGCACAGGGGAACAGGGAATGGGTCTGCAATTCCACATATTGCTTTGCCACTTCTTCCTTTTAAGACTCTTCCCTATTCCAGTGTGGGGGTCGCTTCCACGGGAGGCAATCCTTAATGAACTTCTCTAACATTAATCATTCGCACAGGCTGCAGGTCCAGAACTGCCATGTGTGGTTCCCTCCCACTGGGTGCAGTACTTCAGGAATCACTGGGTTCTCCATGGCTCCAGCCTGGGCTCTCCACAGGGACTGGCAGTCCTGCTCCAGTGTGGCCTCCTCTATCCATGTGTCCATAGGTTTGGCCAGAACCTGCTCCATTGTAGGCTTCCCATGGGGGTTACAGCCTCTTTTGGGCACCCTCGTGGTCCAGAGTGGGATCCTCCAAAGGGGACAGGTGGATCTCTGATCCAGCATGGATCTCCATGGCATACAGGGGCACAGCTGTCTCACCATGGTCTTCAACATGGGCTGAAGGGGAATCTCTTCTCCAATGCCTGGAGCATCTCCTGCCCCTTCTTCTTCACTGGTCTTGGATCTCCAGAGCTTTTTCTCTCTCTCTCACTCCTGTCTTGAGCTGCTATTGCTATTGCATAGTTTTATCGCCCTTCTTGAATATGTTATCCCAGAGGTGCTGCCACTATCTCTGATGGGCTTAGCACTGGCCATGAGCAGGTCTATCTCAGAGCCACCTGGCACTTGCTCCATCATACACAGGGGAAGGTCTCACTGAAGCCAACCCCACTACTAAACCCCATATAAAGCCAATATAGAGGCCAAAAGCTAAGTGGTCTTGAACACATTCCTTTAATCCAAAAGTCAATCCAGAATTCTTCAGATAAATCTTTTTCCATATATTCAAATCCTTTTAGCACAGGCCTGGTATGATCTTGCAGACGGAGAGATTGATCTATCAGTGTATCATGGATAGAGAAGACACCTTCAAAACATCTGAACTGTTCTCTTGTCATGTGTTCCACAGATTAACCAGAAGGCAGACTGTATTAACTGCCATAGGAACTATAATATACATTTTTAAGATTTGTGTAGGTATTTTGTCTGTTGTAACTTGATGGTTGTTCTGTGGATTGTGGTTACTCTTCCTAGTTTGAAATGTTCTTGATTGAGTTGAATTGCAGATGTGGCCAAACATGTTGCTTCCTCTTTCCTTGCAAATCTCTTTCAATACTCCACTACCGTATTGATATTGCTGCAGAGATCAATACACTGTATTCAGAGCCAAGAAGGCATCTTCTTTCTAGAGAAATATTTTGAGATTCTTCAGGACTGACCTATGACTGCAGCTTTTCACTTTTGTCATCGAAGACAAAAAGACTTTTGGAAAACATTTTGATAAAACAACTTTTACTTTTGGAAAACATTTTGATAAAACAATCTTTTTTTAATAATGCGGTATTAAGCAGGACAAAAAGGTTTTTTTAATGACAGAAATATTTTTTGCATTTTTACACCTATGACAAAAGAATAGTTTTCAATTTTCTATTTATCAAAGTTCTAAATTCTTCTTTCTGTCATCAGGATAATTTTCCATATCACCATGTACTTGCCAAGACCATGTAAGAATAATGTTTCTTTTACACAAACAAGTTGAAAAATTGCTTTGTAAACCACTAAAAGGGCTGCAAGAACCACCATTCCCAAATCATCCAGCTTCCAAGAAAGGAGTGTTCCAATTTTCTCTCTTGCTGAAAAAAAGTTTTCTATCTACCATAAAGACTACTGATATCTTTAATGCAATTCAGTAAAATTCTTATTACTTTGAGTAAAAACTAGTTAAATGGCTGGTTTCTGTTGGTAACTTTGGATTTTGCATCATTGATCTTACAAAGAGGGATTCTTGAGTATTATCAACATTATATTAAGTTAATTCTGCCTTTTATTTGAAGAGACAAAATGACCTTGCCACTGTACTGATGTTTGACTAGAAGAGAGATTAATTTTCATGAACCATTCTTTTAAAGCAAAGGAATTGATTTATTCTTAAACTACTGTGCCCTCTCATTAGTAAACCAGAGATTACATTACATGTTCAGGTCATCACACATTTGTAAAGCTTACCATATAGTAATAACTTCGGTGTTCTACAACTGCAATAATACTTGTTTGCAGAAAGTTCTTCAGATTAGAGCCAGCATAAATACTCAAAGCATACAGTTGTCCTCCATAAAATGGTTGGGCTATCACATGCACTGTAGCTATACTGGTTCTGATGTATAATGCAATTCCTTGTTCTTGGAAACTACCTGAGATGTTTTCTATCAAACATTTTAGGCATGCGCTCGTCCAGAATCTCAAGTGTAGATACAACTATTACTAGAAAGTATGCTTTTGAGGGGGTGTTGCATTGCTACTAAGACATCACAAAACCAACAGTGTAGCCAGTCTTGTCTCACTTCACACAAACAGAATCACAGAAATACTATTAAAATTTTTGCCAGTATGAAAAAAGGACTCCAGGCAAAACCAAATAGATTTTGGTATTTGGCTTGCCCACACTAAAACTTCAATCATACTACAAACGGAAAACTACTAAAAATGTTTGTCCAGCATAGCTATGTAAAGCGCAATACTTAGTAGCAATTTCAGGACACCTAAACATAGTCCTGATGCTACAGTTCTTTGAAGCACACTATTGAATTACCTAACCTTTTTATCTCAATTGCCAAAAGAAATTGAATTAGCTGAGTTAACTGGTTGACTGAGACTCTATAGTCTTGTATTCAGGCAGAAATCACTTTTCCACAGTAGGTGCTTGGAATTGACCAAACCTTATGTCAGGCTTCCCATATGAGCCCTGGTTTCTCACAAACGTTTTGTACTAAAGCTATTTTATCTGAGGTGTTAAAGGATTCAGATCCAGATGAGAATAACTTCAGTTCAGCCTGCAGCATGCTGCAGGAATCACAAACTAGGTGCTGGAATGCTTGTATAAACATTTAAAGGAATATCTCTATTTCTGTTCATAATATCAGCATGCAAAATAGAATGTAGGCAGCATCAGGTGAGATCACTTTGCAAGGGTTCAGGTTATTCAATTCAGGTTATTGCTTTTATTCCCAGCAATTACTAATCTCACACATGTGCAGTAAATGTATACAACATGTAGTTCTATAGGATTTCATCCCACTGCCAGCTCAGTTCTGCCTTTATTATGCATAGATTCACCTAGGCAGGTCATCTTTTCTGCGAGATTTGGATTCTATAGTTTCACTGTTCTCCCAACACCAGCCTGAACTGAGATCACACTGAAAGACCAGCAAACGGAAGCTCACAGAAATTATACCACTAGGCAGAAAAAGCAGAAAACTCCCGAAAATTTGGAAACTGACTCATTGCTAGATTACTAGTTCAAGATTTTATCAAATATCACTGCTTGGAGACTGCCCAGGAACAGCAATGACTCAAGTATTCCCTGCCTTAAAAGCTGTGGCACTTGACCCACTTCTTACAAAGAAATAGAACATCATTTGAATTCCTAACTTTGTATATCAGCTCATTAGCAACTGGACTCTTGTGACCGTCTGTCATGGTTTGACACTGGCCGAACTCCAGGCACCTACAAGAGCTGCTCGCTCACCCTCCCCTGCCACAGCTGGACAGAGGAGAGAGTAAAATTTAATGAAGGGTTCATGAGTTAAGGGCCAGGAGAAACCACTCCAAGGGTAAAACAGGCTCATCTTAGATATACAAAGTGAGTTTATTACTAACAAATTTAGAGGAGGATAAGGAGAAGTAAAATAAGCCCTTAACAAACACTTTTCCCCCCAAACCCCTCCCTGCTCCCCACTGACAGCACAGGGAGACAGGACGTGGGGATTTTGGTCAGTTCATCACCCAGGTTTTTCTTCCACTGCTCAGGGAGAGGAGTCCTTCCCCTGTAAGACCATGGTGTCAGTTCTCTGTGAAATTCTCTGACATGGTTCCAACCTCATGCAGTCCTCACAAAACTGCTGCAGTGTGGGCTACTCTTCCACAGGGTGCCCTTCCCTCCAGACTGGAAGCAGGGCCCCCTTCTCCGTCGAGTCTTCCACTGGACCACAACCTCCTCCAGGCATCCACCTGCTCTGTCTTGGGATTCTCCCCCATGGGCTGTGGGTGGATCTCTGCATCCCCCTGTATCCCCATGGGCTGTGGGTGGATCTCTGCATCCTCCATGGATTCCCATGGCTGCAGGGGCTGCTTCACCATGGTCTCACCACAGCCTGCAGAGGAAACTTGTCTCCAGTGCCTGGAGCACCTCCTCCCCTCCTTCTCCACTTGACATTGGTGTCTCCGTGTAGTTTCCCTCACATGTTCTCACCTCCTCCTCTTCTCTTGCTAGGAAAAATTGTTCCAAATTTGTTTTGATTTTCTTCTCAAATCTGTTATCACAGAGGTATTGCCATCATCTCTAATTGGCTCAGCCTTGGCCAGCAGCATGTCCATCTGCAGAGCCATCAGGGATTGGTTCTGCCAGACGTGGTGGAAGCTTCTTGCAGCTTCTCACAGAAGCCGCCTCTGTGGCCCCCCACTACCAAAACCCAGGCTGTGCAAAACCAATGCACCCTCAAAAAGCTTCAGATCTATAAACAATATGCCAGTTTGTTGCTACTTTCAAGAGCCCTCTAGGTAATAGGCCTCTCAGGCATGCAGTTTCCATGATAGTGGCAGAATCCCCATGTGCTGAAGTGTCACACCCCTCAGCTGCAGCATGACAGCAGTTCCCTTCTCTCCAGAAAGCTTTAAGGCTTTTTCAGAGACACTTGGCTGTAGTTCTTTCAGCTGCTGCAAACTTGTCATCTTTTTGAGACATGTGAATTGATAACTCAGGTGGACTCAGCACTACATAACCCACTTCTTTTTAATGATGAATAGTCCAGTACACCCCACCACAAAACAGCAGGCAATCTAGGTCTTTTAAAACATGATTTTAATTTTTGCTGGTTTATTCAGAAACAATCAGTGATGTATTTCCTTTAACCACCCTTAAAAACAATTCACTAACATCTGAAAAGACTAGTCTGCGTTTTTATGAATGAAGAGTTAAGGATGTCCCCCAATACAGAAGCTACCATGATGGCTACTCAATGCTTATTGATAATGTAATTTTAACAAGTTGTTACTTCCTTGCAGATCTCTTTCTATAGGGACACAATTTTAGCAAAGTATGACAGCTATTGAGAGCTGATGGAATAGCTTTTTTGTTCCAGAAAAGAGGCCCATCAGAAACTTGGTTGTAGCCAAGTGATCTCAGACTAGTTTTCAGCCAGCTCCTAAATGTCATGTTTACCTAGTTTTTGATTAAAATCATACCAGTTTTCCCCTCTGCAGTCTGAAAACAGCAAGAACACCTCTGCTTATACACTAGTATACCTGAAATACCAGGATTCTCATCCTTTGTCTGATGAAAAATATTTGATCTGTGTTAAATTTTCTTAAGCCTGGAGATATAGGGAGAGATATATATTGCTGCATCTTCACTGTTTTTTCTTTCACGTTAAAAAGACAAAACTGGCCTTCTGATTACATTCCCCTCCAAAATTTTTGTTTAACAGAATAACATAACTACAGAATAGTCAGTGTTGGGACTTTTGGATATCATCTAGGCCAACCTCCCTTCCAAGACAGGGTCACCTACAGCAACATATCCAGGTGGGTTTCAAATGTCTCTGCAGTGGGAGACTTTACCACCACCCTGAATACTTAACAAAAAGACACTGTATTTTCTCCACCAATGTGTTGTTTCTTTGTTTGCTTGGACACTTCTGGATGGGGTATAATCAAATCTTTTTCACATAATTTCACAGGTGCTTTCATCTGTTGCCTTCATTTACAGTAATAGGAAAGAATGCTGCAATCCAAGAATACGTCATCCTTAACCTTAAGAACAGAGATGTGGTACATCTTCTGCATGCTGAGCCATAATTCCCTACTTTTTTCTAACAGCTAGGAGTTTCAATCATAACCTCCATTCTTCTGCACACACAAGGTTGCTTGGTTAATGTCCAGACAATGTTTGAACTGCCAGAGGCTCTTCCCAAATACTTCAGCCTCCAAGGACAGGATGCTAGTCAGTACAGTAACTTTAGAAAAAGGTTGTGACTCATTCTAGCTTTCCTGGCAAATTCTACTGATTTTTTTTTTTTATTTCCTTGGTGCTTCCTCTAATTTGGAGCAGGACAACAATATCACTGATGGGCTGTATTTGGTCCAGCTTAGATGAAGATAATTTTCCTTACAGCAGCCCTCACAGTGCTGTCCTTTGCACTGGTAGCTACAGGGGTGTTGATAACACACCAGTGTTTGGTTTCTGCTGTACAGCACAGGCACAGCACCAGTGCCCAACATTCTGCCCCCCCCATCAATAGGCTGGGGGCGAGCAAGATCTTGGAAGGGGGCACAAATAGGCCAGCTGACCCAAACAGACCAAAGGGATATTTCATACCATATGATATAAAAATATAATATAACATAAAAGCTAGCAAAAAGAGGAAAAAGGAGGAGGTGTCTGTTATTTACGTTTGTCTTACTGAGCAATGGCTACTTGTGCAGAAGTCCTGCTTCCCAGTAGTAGCCTAACTCACTTGCTGATGAGACATAGTAAATAAAATCTTGGGTGTTTTCCTTGCCTTGTGTGCATGCAACCTTTTGCTTTAGTAAAATGCTCTCAACCCAAAAAATTGTCTTCCATCTTATTCTCTATCCCCTGTCCAGCTGAGGAGGGGAAGTAAAAAAGTAGTTGGTGGCTACCTGGCATCCAGCAAAGGTCAAGCCACCACAGCTCTTTTTGGCTCCCAATATGGGGAGAGACAATGGTAGTTTTATATCATGCATGCTATCATTATAGTGGTTATTAAGAAGCAAGCTCCCCTGCAGGACACTAAATTTATCAGCTGCTTATCTCTTTATTTTACCAAGTTTGGGAACACGTTAATACAAACAAAGACTGTGCTTTGCAGTTACACTGAGGCCATGCTGAGGGAGCTATCTTGTGGAGATGATGAGGGAATACATCTCCTTTTCTTTGCCCATGATTGATGTGGATGGTTTTATGATGCAAGCTCCTGCAGTCCTTGTTCATCCCTATAGTGAGCTGTTTAATACTAATAATTAATACTGCTAGCATATTATGGGATTTGTGTAACCTGGTGTCATCCTGTTGTAAGAAAACAGAAGATGCAACACCTACCTGTGCTGAAGCCCTGTTTCCTGGGAAATGGCCAGACATCACTTGCTGTTGGTTCGTAGAGAAAAAAATCTCTTTTTCTTCAGCTTGCATGCAGCCTTTCGCTTTTGCTTCGATAAACTACCTTATCTCAGCCTACTGGTTGTTTTCCATCTTATTTTTTCTCCTTTTTTCAGGGGAGAGAAAAGCTGGAAAGGGGAACTGATAAAGTGGCATCCAGCCAAGGTCAACCTACCATATAGGCGAATGCATATTGTCCACCAATCTTATTTTTAATGCAAATATTTTGGGGTTTAGTAAGAAGTATTTTTATTCATTTGTACATGAGGAGAAATGGGATATCACAAAGGGCACCAAGAAAGAGCTTCCCTTGAGCTCAGAGTCACAGGGGATTGATCATTCCTTTCAGACAAGCTTGTGAGAGTTGTCTGTCCAACCTCAGTGAAACCTACGTGTTTTGCAATAGAAGCGGCAACCTGGGAAAGTGCTGCAGACATTGAAAATGCCCAAGGGTTAGCCAACGTGAGCAGAAAAGGCCAGGTCCCAGTGCACTTTCCTTCGGTTATAAAGTACGCAACTGCCTCAAAACAGCTATTTCGGAATGCATGTCCTTATCGCCAGGACTCGTCACAGAAGCTGCACTCTTTTGCAGACTAACCAGCAGTGCAAACTCTCGTTGCACGGCATGCCGTTAGGCGCTCCTGACAACTAATCTAAGTATTTTTCTTCAATCCCCAGTCAGAATTAACACACACGGCCACTGAACCACTCCCGCCGCGCGCCGCCACACTCTCACAGCCCCCACTTCGCCGTCCCCACACACCCCCTCCGCGCGGGCCCTCCGCACCGCCCCCTAGTGGCCCTTGGCGCAGCGTGTGGGCGCCCGAACAGCGGCGTTGGGGATCCGAGGGAAGGGGCGGGGCGTCGCCCTGCCACGCCCACCAGGGAGAGCGATCATGGCGTCTCCGCGGCGCGAGGCCCCGCCCACCTCCCTCCGCCAATGGGGGAAGGCGCCCCTGGGGGCGGGGCTGCTGCAGGCCGCGCGGGGGGCGGGGCCGGCGCGGAGTTGCCGCAGCGCCGCCGCTTGTAAACAGATCCCGCCCCACGTGACGCGTGTGCGGTGGTTGCGCGGGGATGCTGCGCATTGTCAGCCTTTGGTGACCGGTGGGACCCGCGCGGGGAGCGGGCGGAGGCGATTCTCGTCCGCCTTTCCTCACTCGTCGCTCCGGCAGGGAAGCAGCGCACCCTCCCCCCCTCGTACCCCGGCCGCTAAGATGGCTGGTGGTGGGCGGTAAGGCGGTGCGGGGCTGCGGAGCAGCTGACGGGACGGGAGCGCGGAGGGCGGGCGGTGTGTGCCCGTGTGCGGAGTCGCGCAGCGCCATGTCCGCCTTCGCCCTGGAGGAGACGCTGGAGGCCGACTGGGTGGCCGTCAGGCCGCACGCCTTCCAGGAGCGGGAGAAGCACAAGTTCGCCTTTATCGTGGCCTGGAACGAGATCGAGGGCAAGTTCGCCATCACCTGCCACAACCGCACGGCGCAGCGCCAGCGCAGCGGCTCCCGTGAGCTGCGCCGCGGCGGCCCCGAGGCTGGAGCCGTCCCCGGGGCTGGCGGCCCAGCGGTGCGCAGGGACACGGGGCCGCCCCGGGGCTGCGCCCATTCCCGGGCCGAGGCGCTCCCCAGGAGTCCGCTGCGCGCCAAGGGCAGCCCGGCCCGGAGGCCACAGCGCGGCCCGGAGGCGGCAGGTGCCGCCGAGGAGATCGAAGTGCTGGAGCTGGGGAAGGAGGACGTGGCCGCCGCGCTGTCGTTGCCGCCCTCGCCGCCGCGGGCGAGCGAGTTGGGCGCTCCCGACGCGGAGCCAGCGGGGGAGGAGTGCAGCTGGGCCGGCCTCTTCTCCTTCCAAGACTTGCGGGCCGTGCACCAGCAGCTGTGCTCCGTGAACTCGGAGCTGGAGCCCTACCTGCCTGCCTTCCCTGAGGAGCCCTCGGGCATGTGGACGGTGCTCTTCGGAGCGCCGGAACTATCTGAGCTGGAGATGGACGCTCTCTGCTACAAGCTGCAAGTTTACTTGGTTCACAGCTTGGATACCTGTGGCTGGAAGATCCTTTCGCAGGTGCTCTTCACCGAGACCGACGACCCCGAAGAATATTACGAAAGCCTGAGTGAACTGCGACAGAAGGGGTACGAAGAGGTGCTTCAGAGGGCCCGCAGGCACATTCAGGAGGTGAGGCTACTGCGGGATCCAGATTCCCCCAGTTCAGTGTCGCGTTTAGTTTAATCTTTGACGTCTTTTTTAGTTGTTCTTGCTCTTGCTCTCCTGTTCCTTAGTGATAAAAATGAGGCTTAACCTTTCCAAGGTCCATAGGATGAGGATTTAAGGAGTTGCAGGTTTCCCTACTCATCTGAGTGTGGCTCAGTACATTTTTCTGTGCAATCAAATGTGTAGATGTTTGTGAATACCCGATGAATTTGGCAGGGTCTAGCTGCCATACTTTTGTTCTTGCGTTACTTTGCACCAGGTTGTGTTGGGGTCTGAATATTTTCTGTTAAATGAGAGCAGCAACACGAGGTATTTATTTTGATAGTACAGTTTAGGCATTTGAGACCAATATATTCTAGGTTCATACAGGCTCTGGGTGCTGAATCTAGTATTTATGTTGCAAGATTATATTTTTCCTTGGAGTTGCAGTAAACATAACTTCTGTTCAGCTAAGAAGTTCCTAGAGTTGGAACTTGAAAAAAGCAGTAAGCTGTCTGGTCCTAGTGTGTATTTGTTGAGTTGCTGTTGATATTATTTGTCAAGACTTGGATGTTTCAGGACACTTATGTCTTTCTTCCACCTTTAACTGTTCTAGACAGGGCAGTTGAGGATGCCCATCTAACTAACTTGTAGCATCAGTGTATGGGAATTCTTACACTTTCTCGGTCTTCATGGACTGAGCTGTATGAGGACCCAGATTCCCCCAGTGTAAAATGATAGTTCTTCACTTGTCTTTTGTGCTTCAGTGGCCTTGGTCCAGAATGTACCCAGATCTATCAAGGTGTGACTATGAGTCAGGTTACCCTGTTCTTTATTTTTGCAAACATCGTCTTAATTCTGTTGTGGATATAGGTCAAGTTTGGTTTAGTTAAGTTTAGTTTCAGCTACCCACATATATCCTGCTAACATTCTTTAGAAGAATTTGTGGTGGTGATTGTTTTTTCCTTGATGGAGCATGAACATTTCTTGTTGCTCTTTGATGGCATAGTTTTGAGTCTGTAGAATTCAGGCCAAGCTTTCGTTTGGTGACTGGAGATACAAAGTATGAGAAAATTGTTGTATCAATTATGTAATCATGGTAAGAACATCCCAGTATAGCATTGCCAGGTAAAAGTTTGTTTCCAGACTGTTGTGTTAGGATATATGATTTTGATTTTTGTTTTTGTTCTTTTTTCATGTATATTTAAAGGATTGAATTAAATCTTACTGTTTGGTGTTCTATTGGTAATTAGTCTAATAAGATTTGGCAGTGGTTTTAGTCCACAGAATATGAAAACTTACCATCTTTAACTGGTTTTTTGACTGCATGAATGCTGGGGAGTGTATGCGTAGATTAGATTTAACCTTCAATTCAGCAGTTTTTACGAGGAGCTGTGCAGGATAAGAGAAGTTCCTGTTAAACACATGGAATTTGGGACATGGATATCTTACTCGAGGGATGTGGTGTTTTTGAGGAAATTAGTTAAGAATTGCAGCGCCAGAACCGTTTGTTTCTTGGAGAATCTGAATTTCTATTTTGTTAGTACCAGAACTACTGGCAAGACTTATTTGTTTCTTTAAGCTACGTAATTTTATTCTCTGTTAATATTCTGAACTTGGCAGACAAAATGGCAGAGGCTATGTATGAATTTGACTACAGCACAACCTTCCTTTCCCATGATAACCACTCTGGTGTACCTAAAGTCAATACAGCTGTACTTCTGTCAGTTGTGTAAGTCGATCCTCCTTTAATTAAACGTAGTTCATGTTTAAGAAAAGAAACCAATGGAATGACTTGCTCTTTCCCTCTTGGCTCTCAGATTTCTTTTCCTTACCTGTTAGGTGTTTACTTGGTCTACAGGAAATGTCTTTCTTTAAGCAAATACTGATACTCTTTGTCATTTTGATTCTAAGCAAATGAAGCAGTGAATGATGGGCACTGCTTGGTATTTCTGAAGTAAAGGGGTTTGTACTTTAAAGAAAACCTATTGAATCTGTGTTTTATCTCACAGTTTACTTTTCCATCTGTGCTGGAATTCTGTGAGCTGATAGCAGGAATGTTGGATTTGGATCCAGTTTTAACAGTTTTAACAATTTTGTCTCTTACAAGGTTTTTCTGGGAAAAGAGGAAGTGATTGAGAAGCTTTGGTAACCAGAATGGTATCTAGGAGGGAATGTGTAGGGTCTTCATTAATGTAAAATTGGGCAAGTCCCAAGACCTTGACTTAGCATCTTAAAATGTGCCTCTGTGGTTTATAGTTATTTAATATATTTCTTCTGTTTCCCAGAAGAAATTCCTCTGTGCAGTTAGATTAATATTTGAGAAATGTTTGCAGTTTCTCTTGATTTGTATTCTTTGGGGTGGATAAGCAAAGTGAGTAACCGAACCTGATGTTCATTGTTTTAGCATCCCCTGCTTGAACATTTATTGCTTTCCATAAATTACGCACAAACCAGTTTATTTTCATGGCAGTTAGTAATTGTTGCTTTTTGTAATAGTAATTTTTATCTCATTCCGAATTTTATGCCTTCAATAAACCATAAGATTGTTGCAAGTAGAAACAGATCCAAGATGAGTGAATAAAATAGTTGTAGAGGAACTGTGTGACCTGGGATTAATTTCTTCTGCCTAATTTGCAGTTTTGAAATAGCACTTCTTTTATTTTTTTCCCAAATAAAACTATTAATTTTGAAATAGTTGAAGAATTTATTTAAAGTTGAAACTTGTTCCTTATATTTATGCCTGTTGAAAAAAATCTTCAGGTACTCAGTTAAAAGATAAAAAGGTGTTATTTCAACAGAGAGTAAGTATACCATTGAATCCTTATTCGGTATTCTAGCTTCCTGGGCAGTATTTCCAAAATACTAAATTTTCTGTCGAGAAGGCAGAAAACGTTTGCCTCTGTGCTCTTGGTCCTTCAGTTTCCTGCTTATGTTCTTTCTACATGGAGTTGAGTTTTTCTAGGCTAAGTGTAGATGTTTGTAAATTTCTGTGAATTTAATAATATCAGTAATGGTAATGTGTTTATTTCTTTGTCCATTCTGTGTTTTCAAAAGGCTGAAGGTCGTCATGTTTTCCTGAATTAAAAATGGTGTTAGTGTAAACTGTGACCAAGAGGGATGCGTCGCTTAGTCATGCCCCAGACACATTTAATTGTGCATAATGAGTTGACAGTTTGGGATGCCTGTCTGTATGTTACATGTCTACTTCAGCATCTTTGAATTATCAGCCCCTGGGAATGTTCCTGTTCCGTACAGCTCTTAGTGGATGGAAATTTGGTCTACAGCCCTGGTAGACTGAAATTTGATGGATGATAGTATATAGGATCTTGAGTGCCAGGTATAAAACTAGTCAGAAGCTTGCTTTGGTTTTCTTTTTGCTTTATAAAATCTATGTCTTCCAGTGTTTGCAGGTAGACAAAGACGGTTTTGTGTCCCTGCTCTATGTTCCTTCTTTTAATTTTTTTTTTTAAATGTGAGAGTTCAAACACTTTTGAGTGCCTGATTAAATTCTGAAGTAATTCTGAAAGTATCTTCTCTTCAGTGGCTGAATTTAGATTCCCTTGAAAGTGATGATCTACTGCTATTTTTAATCTCCATCTCCTGTATAGTGGTGTATTTGCTAAGCATGGGAATAGTACCACTTTGCTTAATTTTAATTTGAAAAAACTAGAAAGGCTAAGGAAGAACAAATGTATTTTGTTACAGTAACAACTTATATGAGAAGAAAATGTAGCATTTTTTGATGGAAAGCTATATGGTCACTTTATTTCCTTCATAATCAGATTTTTTTCCTAAATTACTTTTGTATGTTTAATAGGCAAGTTTTTTTGTTTTGAATGAATGGAATATGCTTGTGAAATTAGAGGAAGTGGCCAGGAATATGTAAAGGAATTTCACATTTGTTACTCTCCAACATGTATTTCTTTAATATTGTCACTCATTTTTATTAATATAAAAACGGATAAATAATATCCAATAATATTTTGATTTGTCAAAGCTGTTCTGATATTTTGGTAATAAATAATATTCAAGATTGTCTCAGTAACTGAAGAATTTTATTTCATTGTTTTTGGCCATGTGCATTCAGTTCTAAAATACATGTTTATATGGTAGGTAGTGGGGCCCTGTAACAAAAGTGGAAGTTTTCCAAAAGTGAGGTGTCTGGTTGCTGCATCTGCATCTGGGCACAATAAGATGTAAAAGAGTTTTAACATCAATCTCAAAAATAATGTGAAAGTAAATATAAAACATTACTAAAAAGTATTCAGTGTTCCAGTAAGATGGAGAAAACATTGGCAGTAGTAGTGTTTCCATGAGAACCAATGAATGTAACATGTTTCTATGCAAGAAGAAAGAACTGAATATTGTATATGAACTGCAGTAGTTAGGTTTAGAAGATACATAAAATGTTTCAGGAGGGAACAGAATACTGGTTTGGATTTAATGTTGGGAACACAAAGGATTAAAATAAGATATTGTGGATTTTTTTTCCCATTGACATGAGGAGAGCAGAGTTAAGACTAATGCTGAGCATTTGGGAAGTCCAGGGTATTTTTGTTGGAATGCTTTTTTGGTACTTATTATTTGTAGAGTTAACGCTACTTTCCAGTAACACTGTTTGAATTATAAATCCTTTGTAAATAAGCTGTTTAAGTGCTGAACTAGTACTGTAAGTTAGTACTAACCAAAATAAAATAAGTCAGCAGCTGTAGAGTATGCTCTGTAGAATAGGCAGGTAGACTCCAAGCTCTTTGGAGATACTTAAATAATATTAATACTCTGGCCAGTATTGGGCTACTGCTAGAGCAAATTGACAATGTGCACTGCAGCTGTACCTGAAAGTCAGAGTGCTTAAAACAATGCACATTTCTTTGAAACATGGGCAGTTTATATGTACATACAGAAAAGGGCATTAACTTGAAAAATTAGATCTTTCTTGACAGAATTTAAATCTTCGTTGGAAAGTAAAAGTACATTCTGTAGAATATATCAGTATTAGTTACTAAGCCTGGACTTAATTTTGACAAACTGAAGTCAGCAGCTTGCAAGTCTCATAATTAATTTCCTTATCCAAACACCTGGAATAGAAAAAAAAAAAAAAATGCAGTGTGTAGTCTTTTCACCTGCCTAAAGTAGGATTGGGGAACCATTTATGTCTGTTACTTGGGAGAGTATTCTGGTGCTGAGATCATTAAATTTAATATTCCCCTTGTTTCCATAGATGTAGAGATACATTTTCCTCTGCTTTTTGTTTAAAATTGTTGGTTTGCAGCATTTTCATATGACAGGGTATTTTGAAGAGGTGTGAATAACCTATGTAATACAGGTTTATAATCCATTGTGCTACTCGGGATTCAAAGCTTCCTTAATTTCCTAGCTTTTAGAGATGATATTTGGTTGTACTTTCTTTGGTTGTACTTTCTTTGTGCTTATATTTGTCTTGTGTATTTTTTCTCATTTTTTTCCACCATTCTTTTCTTTCATTCATTCTTCAATTGAATGTCCTCCCTTCAAGTAAATGTTGTTTAAATCTGCTTTCTTAAGGCAGTAATGTTTTTTCCTCTCCTTTTCTGCTGACATTGTGTTATTACCCAGGGAGATGTTGAATTTGAAGGCAGATTCACTCTAATAGTTCATTCTTTTTACGTTTCTGTAACATGACAAGACACTGTTTACAAATAGTCAGGGAGGACTGTGTGCTTTACATATGTAAATATTGCTACCACATAGCTAAAGAAGGCATTGAGAAGCAGAGATTTTTGGAAATGACTACATTTTTTGGATTTGAGGATGTGCTTTTAACATTTCTTCTTTAATATTATTAGAAACATAACATTGCAATGCACCAAGATTACTGTTACTGTAGAGAACTGTTACTGTTACTGTAGAGAACTTCAGCTGAAGTTAGGGCTCAGTATAGCTGAAGATATATCTGCCAAATCTTATTTTTGCAAGAGATGAAAACCTTGTCATCAGAAATATGGTAGAGAGAGAAGGAAGATAGGACAGGAGGAGAGGGAAAATTACATTCCAAGGATACAGAGCATCAGTCAGTTAGTCAATACATATATGTATCTGTTTTGATGAGAAGACAGCTTCCCTGGAAAACCAGGCTTTGGACTTGATCATCTGGAGCCATTGACTGTAGATGTAAACAGAACACAGGTGATATATTGGCATGACTCCACTCACCAGTTAGAAAAATTTTGGCAGATACAGTTTTCAATTCAAAACCTTTCAGTGGAAGACCCTATCTCTGGGTTTCCTTTCTATCCTTTACTGGGTGTGCTATTTTTGTAGGAATATCAGATGTATGTCTGTGGATTTTTTTTTTTATTACTAATGACAAATATTACCCATTCAGACAAATTTGAACACTTGGTGGACTCTTTTTTGCTAAGGATTTGCTTCTGGAGAGGTGTTGCAAAACACTTCTAGTCATTCAGCAAACCTTTTAAATTTTATTTTAAAGGAACTTGAGTACTTTTGATTTCTTAAATGCATAAAATAGCTCAGATTTTTCTTATGTACTGTTAAAATACTTTCTAAAATGTAATTGTAGGCAAGTGGTTCTGACCTTTTGGAAAAACGCTGTATGAGGGAATTGGATGGGTTTGGTTTTTTTTTCTCTAAAAAATGTTATTTAAATAATCAATTAATGTTTGTTTGTGAAGAGTTGCAGACAATTTATGTGGGTCATCTAAAATTAATAGTAGCACAACTTTTCACGTAACAGTATTGCATCATCACTTGTTTGAGCTACTTTAGGGAAAGAGTATTGTAAAAGATTTTCAATAACTTAGAGTCCTAGATTATTATGTTAGAAGGAACCTTACTGTGTTTTATAGTTGAGCCCCATGCTTAAAATAGAATTAATTTTGATTAGGGCTTTCTTTTTTTTAAAGGAAACTTGAACTTTAATAAATACTGTTTTATATTTGTTGAAAGGAAATTTTAAAAATAAAGAAGAAAAAGAAGAAATGGAAAAGGTACGAATGTATTAATTAAGTTGTGAAACTTTTGAGGGGGAAATCTGTAGAGTAGTTATAGAAGTTTCTAAGTTTGTAATTTTTCTACAGTGTAAATAGCCCTGTGGCTTCAGAGCCCAAGTTCTATAGCTTTCAGTAATGTGTTACTTGTTCATGATCATCAGATGTCTGAATTTTAAATTGTATCATTTTGTTGCTTCAGAGTAGCATAACTCAGAAAAAAAAATCATGTATCAGAGGAAGTTTAAAAATCCCAAACTACTTGGAAATATTGGAGGTGTTCTGGAGGAGTTGAATGAATAGGTAAATGGTATGTATAATTTCAGATGTGTTTTATCATGCTGATTTGTCACACATGGATTTTATTTCCATTTAACATTTAAACTGAATATTGTTTCCCATTCATTTCTTCATAAGAGCAGGAATAAAACCAACACAAACAATTAGCACCACAGAATATGAGTCTGTGTTCCCCTGGTGCTAATATAAATTGCTTTTGCCTGAAATTATGTTCTTTTATGAAAGTGATTAAATAGTTTGCAATTTACTGTATTTGCTATTAAGGTGGGGGAAAAATGTGCATGATAGAGGATCTTAGGATTTTCTTTGGTATCTCATTTAGCCTTTTGTTCTTGATAGTGGACTGTCTACTGGGCTTTCTTTTGGCTGTATTAAACTTTTAAATAAAATCCCATTATTTGAGTTTGGAGGCTTTGAAAATTGCATTTAGGAAAGCAAAATGCTGTTTCCTTAGGCATACCTTTCCACAATTGCACCATTTCATAAGGTGCTGTGGAGGCTGAACTCTACCAGCATTGAAAGAATACACAGAGGACCGTTTGAGTTACCCCTCATCTGTCACCCGGGCTTAAAGGTGGTTCATCAGCTGTGTTGTTGAAGGGAGCTGAAGAACTGGATCACCAGCTTGCTAGTATTGATGGGGAGGATATCGCTTTCCGTCCTCCACATCAGCTTTGTGTTCCTTCCTGTTCTGCTTCTCTGTCCTTCCAGTATGCTGATTCAACTCAATAAACCTGGGTAAATTATTCCAGGAGAGACCACAACGTAGTTATTTGCTAGATGCTGAGTTAATTTGTTGAAGGATCTGAGAAACACTAAAGCCAGTGAAGTAGAGAAGAGGGCACCTGAGAGTAGAAGGAACATGGAACTGGAGTAGACTGGGAGGAAGAGGCAAGAGGGGATGGAAAGTGGAATCTTTCAATAGGAGCAAGCTATTGGTTCAGCTTTAAAAAATAAATTCACCCACACAGGGACTTAGAATCTGGTATTGTTGTAATGCTTTACCTTCTTTGAATTAGATTTAAAAGTCTGAAAAGTAGACTTATCAGATACTTGAGAATTATTGCTACCATGCCAAATGTGTTGTAAAACTGCTAAGAGTACTAATTCATTGCTGCTGATCTAATTCCCATAAGCTGACTTCACAGTGAAATTGATTGTACTCTTTAATATTTTTTATTCCTGTCAAATGTTGTTTTCATAAAAGAATATTTGCTCTCTACTGATGGTAGGTATTTGGCTAGGCCTGTGTCCTGGCATGACAAATCTTATGTGAAAGGTTTTAAGACTAGCACTGTAATACCTGCTACCTAAATGTATTTGTTCTATCCAAATATTAAGTTTGTTCAGATAGATAGTTGTCAGTTTTGATGCTCTTGTATATTTTCCTCACTAACAGTGTAGTTCAGAAGGATAGAAGAAGACAATCTGTGGACCAAAAGTCAAAGTATTTTACGGAACAGCCTGAACACTTATGTAATGTATGTTCTCAGTCTTCTGACCTGCAGAAAAATAATTACTTAGAACTCATTAGGATACACGTAAAGTAAGTTCTTTGCCAAGCCTTCAGGGTGAGGTGTTGCCTAGAAGCCTTTTTGTTCAGAGTTTCCGTGTTCTGACCAACCAGTGATTCATTAGTGACTTTATCTTTTAATGATTTCACCCCTTTCCAAAGGAAAGGAGTTCCAAAATGCCATAATAACTCTGAAATACAGATCTAAACAGATCTATTTAATTCATGAAATTATGTTACAATGTAAATACCTATTTCTGTGTTACTAATAGGAAAAGAAAAACCTAGCACTCCTGTACAATGAATGCTCCCATGCAGTTTGCTTGGGATAGCCCTTGTTTGCTATGATTTCTGTAGGTCATCTGTGGCTATCCTACTCTTAAGTAATATACTAAATTCAAACTGATACCTGGTATTTAGAGACACTCATTTGACATGACGGTCTGACTAAGGAGTGGCACAGGCATATCACACAGTAAGGTAAGGTGACCAGGCAAGTACCAGCTTAAAAGGTGTTACATGTTTCTCTTGTTTGCAGGGAAGGAGATGCATAGTTTTTAGTTGGTGACATCTCCATCTTGAGCTTTCAGAAGAGATCTAGCATGCCATACATGACTGTCAGAGCTGACAGCTTTATGCCTGAGCCTTGTGATTTTCCAACAAGTTATATATGTACATACAGTTCTGCTGAGATTTCTGTTTAGAATTTTGTGTGGGAGAAGTTACATTGTTCAGTAATGATGCATATATGAAAGTAATGTTTTGGCTTGCTTGGCTGCATTAAAGTACTACTTCAGTTTTTCTTACTCAGTTCACGTCTTTTTCTGTGGGGTTACATTACGGTAGTATGTTGAAATGAGGTGTGTTTTGGTAGGCAGTGTAAAAGAACGAGATGAAGGTAATTGTTACTCGCCAGGAGCTGTTAACCTGAGTGTGAGGTTCACTGATAGGAGTAAAAAGAGACCAAGCAATCTGTACTGGTCATACACTTTTGGGGTGTGCTCTTGTAGTGGGTAGATGTACACTAGGGCCCACCAGAGCCACTCTATGACTGCCCTCCTCAGCTGGATAGGGCAAGAAAATGATGGGGCTCATGAGTCAAGATAATGACATGAAGAGATCACTTACCAGTTACTGTCACAGGCAAAACAGAATCAACTTGGGGAAATGAATTTAATCTGTTGCAAATAAATCAGAGTTTGATAATGAAAAATAAAACCAAATAATGAAACATCTTCACCCCTGCCTTCATCTTAGGCCCGACTTCCCTACTGATTTCTCTACGTCCTCTTCCTGGATGGCATAGGAAGACAGGGAAGGAGGGTTGTGGTCAGTTCATCGTGTGTTTTGTTTACCACCCCTTCCTCTTCATGTTTTTCCTTTGCTCTAACATGGGGATCCACCCACAGCAGTCAGACCTCCATGGACTTCTGGCAGTGTAAGTCCATCTCATTGGGTGCATTCCTTGGGGAACAGAGTGCTCCAGTGTCTGTTTTCGATGAGATCATAGGTCCTGTCAGAAAACTTCTCCAGCATGGGCTCCCTTGTCCATGGGGCCTCAGGTTGCCAGGGGTCTGCTCCATCATGGGCTTTCTGTGAAATGACTGTTTTGATGAGTTGTTCCTCTCACCTGTTCTTGGTCCTCTCTTGGGCTGCAGTTGTGCCAGCACTCTTTCCCTATCTTATACACATTACCCCATCTGAAATAGCAGAGTTGCTATTGTGGTTGGTAATGGATTTGGCTTTGGCCAATAGTGCGTCCATCTTGGGGCTCACTGGCTTTAGCTCTGTTGGATGTAGGGGACACTTTTGGCATCTTCTCACAGATGCCACTTCTGTAGTCCCCCAGTACAAAATCCTTTCCACCTGCCTGGAACATCTCTGCATACATATACTGAGGTTCCAAGCTCAATGTGTGCAGGTAAAGGACTGTTTGAAGTAGTGTTTAAAAGGGAATAATGTAGTTGATTTTGTATTAGCAGTTCGTCAGATGCCTAGATGACACATCTTATGGAAATGTTCTTACATTTTGTGTTTTAAACACCCCAGTGTTCAGAGTTCAGTGTTTACAATGTCTTTGTTGGGTTTTCTTTTGTTTGCTGTTCACTTTTTTGAATACATGTGAACTTTGAATTTGTTTGTTATGTATGTTTCATCTGCACTTTTGGTTTAATTAGTCGAATTAGCTCAGCTCTTCTTTAAACAGTCATTTTAAAAACTCTCCCCAAATCCAGACAATAACCTTGGCAGTGCATCAGCATGCTCTTCAATTCCCTGTCTTCAGAAGCCTCTTTGAAAAAACTGGACACATTTTGTCTGCTCAGTAGGTGGTCAGTTGCTGTGTTTCCAAATAAGTTAGTATGGAATTCACTCATTATCTTCTTTAAATCTTAAGAGGTTAGACAGATGTAGTGCTGTATCCAGCACTTCCCATGCTAGTCAGTATTATCTAATTTATTTATGACATACTCCCTCTCTATCTAAGTTTTGTGTTCTCTTAGATGATTTCTGCTCTAGCAGTAAAACGTACTTTAGATCTGTGTGTGAGAGTCAGGCTTTGGTCTGTTACTGCTACAGTAATACAACTGATCTTTTTTTACCACAAAGGTAAGGATTATTGATGGCAGTGCAATCATGCGAACAGCTGGATAGCCTGGCAAGTCTTAGTCTCTTAACTGTAATGGGTGACATTTAAGTACAGGACCACATGTTTGTAAGAGTGAGAAAAGCAATTTGCCTGTAGCGAGGATTTCATGTAATTGAGACTTCTGCTTATTGTCAAGACACGTGGGAGTGTATTTGCTTTTAACAATGATTTCTTTTGTTTGTTTCTAGAGAAACAATTCTAAGCATGTTCTGATGCAAAAAAAAAGAAGAAAAGTTGCCTTCTAAGTTCAGTTGCTAGAATTTTGCATATAAATTTAATATACTCTGTAGCTTTACTTCTTTATAACTCATTGTCTGAAGCTCAGTGAAGACTATTGCTAGACTATTGCATCATCAAGAGGGTTAAGTATTTTACTCTTAGGACTGCTGTTCTCAGGACAAGGGATGGAGTGGCTAAAACTGCTCTGTCTGCAGTACTGTACTTCTCTGACAACAGCTATCTGTAGTTTTACCTGTGAAACTCAATGTTTTATTTTGAATCTTTAGATATCTTCTTGGAAATAGGAGGTAATGCTGTCAGGCTTATGATGATTTATATTTATAGGAAAATAGGGTGTTTTATTGTTATTTCAGAAGTATGAAGAAGCTTAAGAAAATACTGAAAAAATATCATTATGGCTGATTTTATCTAAAAATGGTTCTGTCGTATTGCAATGATTTATAAAATACATGAAAAAAATAGGAGTTACAGAGAAAGTTTTGGCAGTATTAGTAAAGGAAATGTAAGACTTGATACTTTTGTGATTAAAACAAGCTTTGGATTATGTGCCCAGCTGAAGTCAACCTGCACATAATTACACTGTCTGCTATAATGCTTTTAAAGCTTTTTTGAACAAAATTAAAAAATTACAGAAGACAGAAATAATCTTTCTTATATAGTTCAAATATTTGTGCTGTTAAATTAAAAGAAAATTTTAAAAGTGTTTCCTGCTGGTTAGAGTGTATCTGCATAATAGTTTCCTAAAATATATGGATTCATTTAGTTGTGAACAATGTAACATCTGTGAAACATGTTTCTTAAAATAAATGCAGCATTCAATGGGTATAGAGCTAGTCAGGCCTGTACAGGATGTTACTCTACTCTCCTCCACCCACTTCTTTAAATAATGTAATTATGAAATTGTGAAAGTCCAAAATTCATACTGAGACTATTGAAGTAAATGAGCAGTTACACTAAATGTCTGTGCTGAGAATTAGCCTTCACTGGGGCATAAAACATGCCCCAAAAATTGTTCATGTATTTTATGCCAACACCTTGAAAACTGCCTAGCTTTAATGTTCCAGTTTGGGCTAGATGCTTGGCTAGGTACTCATTTAGGTACTGCCTGTCTGAAAATGGGAGCATACAGAATCAAACTGTGAGACTTTGGAGGGTGTGGTTTCATTATGACATTAATTCTGTGCTGGTCCCAGCATCCCAGGTATCTAGTAGTCTGAATACTATCTGGATGGCAGCTAAAAAGATGCTTTCAGCTAACTTTGATCTGGAACAGGAAAATGCCATCAGACTGCTTTATAAAGGGAGGTACTCTTTGTGGCCAGTTTTGCAGCATCTGTTTCCTGCATCAGCTTCCAGATTGGAGGCAATAAAGGACCTGGACTCTTCATCAGGATTAAAAGCCTCTGTCTAGAGGCAGAATCAAAGCTATTTGTCTTCTGCTCATACTACGCAGCAGCAGACTAACACAGACAAGACCATGAATACTAATACCTTTTGTATGCACAGGAATGTATTGATAATTCATTATTTTATTCCTACTGTTTTCAGTGATGGATGTGATTTTTTTCTGAACAGCCAACTAGTTATAAGTAGCTAGTAGTTTTTTGTGTCCTTAAGCCTTGATGATTTGTATGCTCTCCAGTTCCAAAATATGATAGAGAATAGTTCTGTATTCCTTTAAAGCATTTATTTAGAATCATTTAGGTCAGAGAAGACCTTTAAGATCACTGGGTCCAACCATTAATGTAACACTGCCAAGCCCATCTCTAAACCATGCCCCTTAGTGCTATATCTACACATTTTTTAAATACCCCCAGGGCTGATGACTGAGTCACTTTGCTGTGCAGCCTGTTACAGTGCTTGACAATTCCTTCTGTGAAGAAATTCTTCTACTGTCCAATCTAAACCTGGTACAATTTGAGGTTATTTCCTCTTGTCCTATCACTTGTTGCTTGGGAGAAGCGACCAGTCCCCACATGGCTACAAGCTTCAGTTAAAAAAAGCAGTCACCAATAGGACAAACTTTACACTTAGTGAAGGAGTAACACTCCATTAAGATTAACCACAGCAACCTGCAGTCTGCATTAGGTAAGATTAGGGAAGAGAGTTGGTGTTATTTCCAAGTGCTGCATTAGCTGTATCATCTTATTTCCCTTTGTTTAATAAACTTAATTTTAGTTGATTTTTATATCTTTTTAGTTGATTTTTATAGTTAGTTCTTATAGTTCAGCTGGCCTTCCCTAGAAGCTGATCTTCCCATCTTGGGAAGATTAGATATTTGCTTAAATATACCTTTTCAAGTGTGTTTTAAGTAAGCTATTGTACCATTTTGAGAAGTGCTGTATCTAGAAATATTATTAGGTTTATAGGTCTTTCTCTCTGTCTCTCTTCTCTTTGGGAATGACATTGCAATGGGATACTATAGTTCTTCTGATTCCTGCTTCCCTGGTAGCTGGTAGGGCGAGCAGCAATTTTTAACCAGAAGGAATCAGATATTTTGATTTATTTAGGCTAATCTTGTAAAATGTATTCTCTAGATAATTCACCAGTTCTGTGAAAGGCACCTTAGTGCCTTTCTTGTAATGAGAGTTCAAAAGTTGAACACAGTATTAAAGATTTATGTCCAAGGTTAGTAATTTTCGTGAAAATGGGATCCGAATAGATGGATGGGTGTAATTAGGCTGTATGCAACAAGGCTGGTTACCTTCCTATCTGTTTTGAAGAATGCCCCTACTCAATAGCTCATTGATCTTTGCATTAAACCAAATAATATGATACTCTGGTTTCTAAGTAATTTTTCATGTTTTGTTGCATCTTTTTGGAACTGCAGAATAAATGAAATTATGTTGCTGTTTTCCTTCAGAAAACCCTCATTAGTAACAGGAAATGAATTCTGCGTCTTTGCCTTAGGGATAAAGAGTGGAAGCTTACTTTGTGTTAACAGTTAAAGAAAAAATATAGTTCCGTATTAATTGGTTATGAATAACCTGTGCTCATTTCTGTGTGTTTTTTTTTTTTTTTTTTAATTGAAGGCTTGGTATTTTTGAAGGCGTTGAGAATTAGGATTTGATTTAGGGTTTGGGTAACCCCAGCAGCAGACTAACACAGACAAGACCATGAATACTAATACCTTTTGTATGCACAGGAATGTATTGATAATTCATTATTTTATTCCTACTGTTTTCAGTGATGGATGTGATTTTTTTCTGAACAGCCAACTAGTTATAAGTAGCTAGTAGTTTTTTGTGTCCTTAAGATGTCCCTGTACTATTCTGATAGTCATAAAATTGAATTGGTCCTCATTTCTTGGCACTTTCACTCGAGCTTTTTTGAGGTTGTGCCCATCTGCCAAAATATCAGAACTAGTAAACAGGCTGTAAGAATGGTCTGTGAATAAAAAGGAAAAAGCTCCTGCATTGTATTGTTCTGTCCGTGGAATAAATGTATCTAAGATTTCTCTTTAAATGATACTTAAATGATTACGTTTTCTCAATTTGTCATTCTTTGTTACTGTCTAGATTCTAATCTGTATCCTAGTTGAGTAGTAGTGTTTCATGATGGAACAGTGTCCTGGGTTACTGCTGAATTGTATCCCCATTCGTCTGTTTAAATCAAAAATGAGTTCTTCACCTTTAAGACTGGATCTAAGAGTGAAGAAGAAGCAGTGGAATGTCTGAGGCGGGTGTTTTCAAAACATCAAGATAAGAATTTGCAGTTTTGGAGGACACAGCGAGTGTTGGCTGCAGTGCGGACGGCGGGAGAGAGCTCTCTTTTGCTTTCTGTTAGTTCGTGGCTAGCTGAAGCAGAGAAGTTTTCCGGACTGTGAGTTTCTTTTCCTTTTTTTTCCTTGGAACTGTTCAAACCTACTCTGGACTAACCCCCAACAGAGCACCAAGAGCTCACCCCTGTGGCCCACCGGGCCTGGCTTGGGCCTGGCATTTCCCAGTGCCAGGGACTGACACAGACTGAGCGAGCCGAGCTGCACCCACGGCACAGACTGGCTGGATTGGTCATCTCTGCGGAGAAGCAGGAGGTTTTGTTCCTTGATGTTCATTTGTTGTGCTTGGCCTGTTAAATAAATACATTTTTTCCACTTTCCTCTAAGGAATTTTTTTTGTTTTGTTTTGTTTCTCCTCTTTTCCTTTCCTGAACCAGTTGGGGGAAGGGGCCATTGGATTGGTTTTCTGGAGGGACCTATTTTGAGGTCCCTTCCCAAATTTGCCTTAAACCAAGACATATACAGTTAATTGGCGCCCAACACGAGGCTGGAGAAAGTGGAAAAATTGTACTGATTGTATTTTAGTTGTACTTTGTATTGGGATAAAGCAGTCAGCAGCTATGTTGTTGCTTGAACTCATAATGTCTCTCTCGGTGGAGGCCTTTCTGGGTTTCTGTTCCCTAGGCTTTTTTGAGGTTTTAATACCTTTCTGGTCTTTAGGTTTATTCTCTTATTCGGAAATAGCTCCAGTGTTGTTCCTAACACATAGTTTTTACTGTAGAGGAGCATGTATTAGAATAGCTATTGTACTGGGCTCAGTGATAATGATTTATAGGAAGTTCATAAAGGTACTGGAGTTGGTGGCAGGTATGTTTGGTTTATGGATCTTTCGTCTTACCTTGCGTCCCAGTTCCAGTAGCATGTTTTGGGGGTTTATTAGTAATTACACTCAGTTGGTTAGAGAAGAAGGAGGGGATGAGGCTTTTCAACCTCTCCTTTCCCTCTTCTCCTTTGAAACTGTTACATCACTTTTTAAGAATGTTCAGTTTCCTTTGAATGCCAAGGATACCACCTTTCTGGTATTTCAGCTGGTAGGTTTCCTCTATATAGTCTGCAGCTTCTCTAGAATGAGGGCTGAGATCTCCAGAGTAGCTGCTGAGACCCCTGACCCAGAAGTAAAGCCAGGTGTGCAGAATCCTGAGTGGTGTGGAGAATGGGAGGATATGGGCCAAACCCTGAAGGAATTTTCTGACCCTGTATCCTGGGACTTTCCACGTGAACAAATTCAGAACCCAGCCAAGGTAGGAAAGTACTTGAAGGAGAAGTACCATGATGATACTAAGGAGAGAAAGATCATTGCAATAAGCTAAGCCTTGGCATATGCTTATCGCACACTGCTAGATACTGTAGGGCAGCAGACAGAGGCAGCGGGGCAGGGAGATAAATCAGCAGCTAAACCAGACAGTGAGCTTAAGCCAGCAGCTAAACCAGACAGTGAGCCTAAACCACTGGCAGTTGCTGCAGGAAGGAAGCACACAACTAAAACTGACAGGCGGGTGGAGGATGAGGACCCAGGTGAAGGAACCTCAAAACCAGCAACTGACAGAAAGGCAGAAGTCAGAACAACTGGCACAGGGTCAGAAGCTAATACTGAGCCCTTCTCCCTGAAGGACCTTCGTGGCCTAAGAAAGGATTACACTCGACGACCTGATGAATCCATAATTAGTTGGTTAGTCCGTCTTTGGGATGCTGCAGGTGAGGCTACAGTTCTGGATGGCACTGAAGCAAGGCATTTGGGATCTCTGTCACATGATCCAGTTATTGACCAAGGAATGATGAGGGGGGCCAACCCTCACAGCCTCTGGGAACGGGTCCTAGGAAGTGTGGCACAAAGATATCTGTGTGCAGACGATCTCTATATGCAGCAAACACAGTGGAAGACCATGGAACAAGGGATCCAGCGCCTGAGAGAGATGGCAGTGGCAGAGATTGTCTTCTCAGATGACCTAAACACTAGAAACCCAGATTTGGTACCATGTACATCCGTGATGTGGCGAAAACTTGTACGACTTGGGCCACAAGAATATGCTTCTGCTTTAGCCATAATGAAGCGAGATGACAGGGAGGAAACCATGCTGGATATGGCAAAGAAGCTCAGAGCATATGCAGATGCTGTGCATGGCCCAATACAGGCAAGAATTGCAGCTGTGGAAACCCATCTGCAGAAATTAGATGATAAAATAGAGGAGAACCATAAGAGACTCAGAGAGGAGATGAGAGAGATGAAAGAGGGCTTTCTCCAAATCTCGGCAATACAGGTCAAAGGTTCCGGTACCAAACGCAAATATTCCCCAGATGGGGAGAGGAAGTATACCCCCCGAACTGAGCTGTGGTCTGTCCTGCGTGGTTTTGGGGAAGACATGAGGAGATGGGATGGAAAACCTACTGCTGCTCTGGCCCAGCGGGTGCTTGAATTGTGTGAAGGCAAGACTCAGGGAGGAAGTTTCACCAAAAAGGAAGTAGCCCCAGTTGCCCAAGAAAAGAAGGATGACCAGGCTTAGAGGGGCCCTGCCTCTAGCCAGGTAGAGGCTAGGGAAAATCGTGTCTTTTGGATTGTGTGGATTCGTTGGCCTGGCACATCAGAACCACAAAAATATGAGGCCTTAGTTGACACTGGTGCGCAGTGCACATTAATCCCATCAAGACATGTGGGGACAGAATCTGTTTCTATTTCCGGTGTGACAGGGGGATCACAGGATTTTACTTTGGTGGAAGCTGATGTGATCCTGACTGGAAGTGAGTGGAAGAAACACCCTATTGTGACTGGCCCAGAAGCCCCATGCATTTTAGGCATAGACTTCCTTTGAAATGGGTATTTCAAAGACCCAAAGGGATTCAGGTGGGCATTTGGGATAGCACCTGTAGTGACAAAGGGCATTAAGCAATTGGGCTCCTTGCCTGGACTATCAGAGAACCCATCAGCAGTAGGACTCCTGAAGGTGGAAGAGCAACAGGTACCGATTGCCACCTCGATAGTGCACCGCCGGCAGTACCGGACAAATAGAGATGCTGTGATCCCCATCCATAAGATGATCCGTGAGCTGGAGAGCCAAGGGGTGGTCAGCAAAACCCACTCACCCTTCAACAGCCCCATCTGGCCTGTGCGCAAATCTGGAGGAGAATGGAGATTGACTGTGGACTATCATGGCTTGAATGAAGTGACTCCACCATTGAGTGCTGCTGTGCCGGACATGCTGGAGCTCCAGTACGAGCTAGAGTCCAAGGCAGCAAAGTGGTATGCTACTATTGACATTGCAAATGCCTTTTTCTCCATTCCTTTGGCAGTAGAATGTAGGCCTCAATTTGCTTTCACCTGGAGGAGTGTGCAGTACACCTGGAACCGACTGCCCCAGGGGTGGAAACACAGTCCCACCATCTGCCATGGACTGATTCAGACTGCACTGGAAAAGGGTGAGGCTCCAGAACACCTGCAGTACATCGATGATATCATTGTGTGGGGGAACACGGCAGCAGAAGTGTTTGAGAAAGGAGCGAAAATCATCCAAATCCTCCTGAAAGCCGGATTTGCTATCAAGAAGAGTAAAGTCAAGGGACCTGCCCGAGAGATCCAGTTCCTGGGAATAAAGTGGCAAGATGGACGGCGGCAGATTCCCACTGAGGTCATCAACAAGATCACAGCAATGTCTCCACCAACTAGCAAGAAGGAAACACAAGCTTTCCTAGGCGCCATAGGCTTTTGGAGGATGCACATTCCAGAGTACAGCCAGATCGTGAGCCCTCTCTACTTTGTCACCCGGAAGAAGAACGATTTCCACTGGGGCCCTGAACAGCAGCAAGCTTTCGCCCAGATCAAACAGGAGATCACTCATGCAGTGGCCCTTGGCCCAGTCAGAACGGGACCAGAGGTGAAGAATGTGCTCTACTCTGCAGCTGGGAGCCATGGTCTGTCCTGGAGTCTGTGGCAGAAGGTGCCTGGGGAGACCCGAGGCCAACCACTGGGATTCTGGAGCCGAAGTTATAGAGGGTCAGAAGCCAATTATACCCCGACAGAGAAGGAAATTTTAGCAGCCTATGAAGGAGTCCAAGCTGCCTCAGAGGTGATAGGCACTGAAACACAACTCCTCCTGGCACCCCGACTACCGTGCTGGGGTGGATGTTCAAAGGAAAGGTTCCTTCCACCCACCATGCCACTGACGCCACATGGAGCAAGTGGATTGCCCTCATCACACAGCGCGCCCGAATTGGAAACCCAAATCGCCCTGGAATTTTAGAGATAATTATGAATTGGCCGGAAGGTGAAAACTTTGGTCTCATGGATGAAGAGGAACAGGAACAAGTGACACGGGCTGAAGAAGCTCCACCATACAACCAACTGCCCCCAGAAGAAACAGGCTACGCCCTTTTCACTGATGGTTCCTGTCGTATCGTAGGGATGAGCCGGAAGTGGAAAGCAGCTGTATGGAGCCCCACACGACAGGTTGCACAAGCTACTGAAGGAGAAGGTGGATCAAGCCAATTTGCTGAACTCAAAGTTGTTCAACTGGCTCTGGACATTGCTGAGAGAGAGAAGTGGCCAAAGCTCTACCTATACACTGATTCATGGATGGTAGCAAATGCTCTGTGGGGATGGCTAGAGAAGTGGAGAAAGGCTAACTGGCAGCGTAGAGGAAAACCAATCTGGGCTGCTGAAGAGTGGAAAGACATTGCTAGTCGGGTAGAGAAGCTGCCTGTGAAAGTCCGCCATGTAGATGCCCATATCCCCAAGAGTAGAGCTAATGAGGAGCACCACAACAATGACCAGGTAGACCAGGCTGCAAAGATAGAGGTGTCAAAGATAGACTTAGATTGGCAACACAAGGGAGAGTTGTTCGTAGCTCGATGGGCCCATGATGCCTCGGGCCATCAGGGTAGAGATGCCACCTATAAGTGGGCACGAGACCGAGGGGGGGATCTAACCATGGACAGTATTTCCCAGATTATCCACGACTGTGAGACATGTGCTGCCATCAAGCAGGCCAAAAGGGTGAAGCCCCTCTGGTATGGGGGGCGGTGGTCTAAGTACAAGTATGGGGAGGCCTGGCAGGTTGACTACATCACACTGCCCCAAACACGTCAAGGCAAGCGCTACGTGCTCACAATGGTAGAAGCCACCACAGGATGGTTGGAGACCCACCCAGTGTCTCACGCCACTGCCCGGAACACCATCCTGGGCCTTGAAAAGCAAGTCCTGTGGAGGCATGGTACCCCGGAGAGAATTGAGTCAGACAAGGGGACTCATTTCAAGAACAGCCTCATCAGCACCTGGGCTAGGGAACATGGCATTGAGTGGGTGTACCATATCCCTTACCATGCACCAGCTGCAGGCAAAGTGGAGAGGTACAATGGACTGTTAAAAACCACCTTGAAAGCATTGGGTGGGGGATCATTCAAAAATTGGGAGCAGCATTTAGCAAAGGCCACTTGGTTAGTTAACACCCGAGGCTCTACCAACCGAGCAGGCCCTGCCCAGTCTGAGCCCCTGCATACAGTAGATGGAGATAAAGTCCCAGTGGTACATGTCAGAGGTTTGTTAGGGAAGACAGTTTGGATTAATTCTGTCCCCAGTACAGGCAAACCCATCTGTGGGGTTGTCTTTGCTGAGGGACCAGGTTGTACATGGTGGATAATGCAGAAAGATGGCACAATACAATGTGTACCTCAGGGAGATCTGACTGTTGGGTGAGAACTATGTGTAAATATCATTACTTGTTGAATGTCACTGCCATTGTTTGTATCTAATGATAAATTGTATATATGTGTGCGTAGAATTAAAAGATGTATTAGTGTTGGTAATAAGTTGACGATATGGGGATAAGGGGTGGAATGTCCTGGGTTACTGCTGAATTGTATCCCCATTCGTCTGTTTAAATCAAAAATGAGTTCTTCACCTTTAAGACTGGATCTAAGAGTGAAGAAGAAGCAGTGGAATGTCTGAGGCGGGTGTTTTCAAAACATCAAGATAAGAATTTGCAGTTTTGGAGGACACAGCGAGTGTTGGCTGCAGTGCGGACGGCGGGAGAGAGCTCTCTTTTGCTTTCTGTTAGTTCGTGGCTAGCTGAAGCAGAGAAGTTTTCCGGACTGTGAGTTTCTTTTCCTTTTTTTTCCTTGGAACTGTTCAAACCTACTCTGGACTAACCCCCAGCAGAGCACCAAGAGCTCATCCCTGTGGCCCACCGGGCCTGGCTTGGGCCTGGCATTTCCCAGTGCCAGGGACTGACACAGACTGAGCGAGCCGAGCTGCACCCCCGGCACAGACTGGCTGGATTTGTCATCTCTGCGGAGAAGCAGGAGGTTTTGTTCCTTGATGTTCATTTGTTGTGCTTGGCCTGTTAAATAAATACATTTTTTCCACTTTCCTCTAAGGAATTTTTTTTGTTTTGTTTTGTTTCTCCTCTTTTCCTTTCCTGAACCAGTTGAGGGAAGGGGCCATTGGATTGGTTTTCTGGAGGGACCTATTTTGAGGTCCCTTCCCAAATTTGCCTTAAACCAAGACAAACAGAGGTGTAAATTTATTTAATAGTAACATATTAATAGACTAAGCAACTAAAAGGAAATTGTCACATACTGGTAGAGTTGCTCCTTCTTGCAATGGGTGGCTTGAGAAGAAAATTTACTAGCTTGATGGAAGGACAGTTACAGCTTTGGGACTGCAGAAGGATTTCTGATTGTGCCCTGGAGAAAGGAGGAGAAAGCTGGTTTGTGGCAACTCTGCTTTTAAGCCCTAGTCGCATGGAAGTGGAGCTGAGGAAAATGGTACATTTTTAGACTAGATACTTAAATAGTAAGTTGGAGTAGGGACTTAAGGCATGAATCCAAGAGTACTCAGGTCTCTGTAGTTTCAGGTTATGTTATGTCTAAGACTGAAAGTCAATAAAATGCTAGTCTTACAGACTAAAGCCCAATGGTTGCATTCTCAGTGAGAACTCAAATGCTACAAAATACTGTGCTACTGACAGAGTACAAGAGCTTAGGCATCGACTTTGTGATAGGGACAATTCAATTCTCTGTGTGAAATTGTTTAGGTAAAAAATAGTTTACCTTGTGCCCGAGTTTCCTCTTTGTGAGGAGTTTCACATGTGATTTTGTCCTCTCTTCCAGACCTTTCTTCTTTGCTAAACCTTAATAAGGGAAAGCTCTTCCTGTCTTTCCATGGAATCCGTCTATTATTTAATGATGAACGTATAAATAAAGCCACTATGAGCACCTCTGCATTCTGCCCTGCATCCTCTCTCTAACCTTTTTTAGAGATGTTCTAGAACAGGCTTTCCGTTATGAAGAAAGACATTTTTCATACCTGTTCCGGTAACTGAAACACAGTTCACTATACAGAGAATATTTCACGGATGGCTCAGCATCCAACTTGAATGAACAGATAGAAGATAGGATGTATTTATTCCACAGTGTTCCTAATCTTTAAGTTTAAATTAACTTGGACTGTGTATATGTGCTTTTGAGATGATAATATAAAGGACAAGACACTTTGACTTAGAAAATTATATAAGAGGGGAATTAATTTCAGATGATCTTGTCTTCATAAATACATGAAGTACTCCACATATCTCTATGAGATTAGTTTTTATTAAACAACTAAATATTTTTAGTAGAAATGGTGAAAGGTTTCCAGCACCATGTGAAGTCTGCTCAGGC
Source organism: Sitta carolinensis (assembly GCA_032173965.1). Classification (NCBI taxonomy): domain Eukaryota; kingdom Metazoa; phylum Chordata; class Aves; order Passeriformes; family Sittidae; genus Sitta; species Sitta carolinensis. The sequence goes on along the minus strand of CM063313.1, from coordinate 23,652,974 downwards.
AAATGCCTAAAATAGATTAAAAAGGAGCATATACAATAAAAAAAAAAATCATACATTGTAGCTAGTTTGTACAAACAAGTGAATTTTCTGTTTCTTAAGAACTGAAAGAACAGACAGACTTTGTTGTATTTTCTTATATGAATTAAAGTGGTTTTATACTAACATCTTAAGTATTTTTTAAAGATTATAATGCTTAGGTAATTCATGTTGTAAAAATGAATAAAAAGTTCATACATTTGGAGTTTTGTGATTGAACTTTCTAGGAAGTTTTGTTTCATATAGGTTACTCTCTGTCTGAGGCCACATTGCTGTAGTTGGGCTGTGTGGGTGTAAAGAATACATTAACAAAAAATCACAGAACACAAACAACAGAAATTTTCAAAAATGTAGTAAGTTCAAAATGCAATTTCTCTTTTTGTCTCCTTCTCTATTACTCCTTTTCTCTCTGCTCTGATACCCAGAAGTGGGAAGTGTCTGAGTAGCATACCTAATCACTATATTATAAATTGTTATGCTAAGTTGCTTTTTCTACTGTCTTTGTGCTTATATTCATTACCTTCCAGAAATTGTTGGAAATTAAAAAGTCAGTTTGAGTGCTACTCAGTTAAAGCTATCAGAAATGTGCTCATACCTCATGGGCTGAATTGAAGATGTATTTTGGGGACTAAGATTGTTTTGTTTTGTTTATTTGTCTGGTGATTTTGTAGGAAAGGGAAGACGATACAAAAGAATAGGCTAAAAAATGCTTTTAAAATTACTTTCACTTGTAGCAGGAATGTTCCAATATTTTCATTAAAACTTGTGTTTTTTCTGCAGCTTCTGGAAAAACATAAGAATACCGAAAGTATGGTAGAGCTCCTTGAACTTTACCAAATGGAAGATGAAGCCTACAGTAATCTTGCAGAAGCAACCACAGAGCTCTACCAGTACTTACTGCAACCATTCCGAGATATGAGGGAACTTGCAATGCTTAGAAGACAGCAGATAAAGGTAGGATAAAGGCAGCTGAGATTTTTATTAATTGGAAAGTTCTGCTTTTTAGTTCCTATTTACTGGTACTGTTATGCAGTATACGAAGTGATATTTTTCCACTAGATGCTGACCCTGTTTTTCTGAGCTCTTGACTCAGAAGAGTGCTTTTGAACAGTGTGAATATCTGACATATGTAGCTAAACACCACCTCTTTATCTTACTGTCTTATCCTTCAAATGCATGGCTTAATTAAATATGTCAAACTTAAAATTTTGTGGTTGTTGGGAATACTGAAAAATATATAAAATAAAAAGATGTGCAGTATTTATACTGTTGTTAATTCTAGAAGATTACATAGAAAGTTAGTTATAGTTTCCTGAGATTATCTGGTGAACTGTGGAAAGTCAGTAGCTTTTTATCTGATGTTGCAAAAGACTTAAACACATGGAACACATTAATTACAACAATTAATTTGTAACACTTGTATACATAGTATATTTTCCTAAGAGCTAAAAAAGCCATCTGAAGAGTACTGCATTTTGATAAAACTGTTCCAGAATGAGTATGTTTGTTATATTTGAAAATAGTTCTTGAATGCTTAGCCAGAACTAACAAATGTGATCTTTATTGCATCTTGGAGGCACTTTTGATAAAATTATTAGTTTTTGTGCAGATAATTAAGACTGCAGTCTTCTGATTCTAAACTAAAATTTTGTTTCATTTAATCTGTATTGTAAATGTAATTTTATCTCAGCATGACACTTTGTTCAGTTAGCCAACAATTTTTTTACTGTTTTCAGCTTAAAAATTGCGTTCTTCTCTGGTTTTGACAAAGAATGAGGGAGAGAGGTAAAAGGATTTATGATGTACTAGTTTTACTTTGACATATTGCAGTGTACCTAAGTAATTTTTCAGAAAAATCAGCAGTCTTAAATGAACTCCATTTTATAATGTGATGAATAAAAGTGCTTTTTCTTCTCTTGGATAATAATTGTTGCACAGGGAATTGGCGTGAATATTTTTTTTCTGATGTATTATACAGTTGAAGCCTATAAACACTTCATTTATTGAAAAGCTTTCTTCAAAGCTTGGTGAAATAATTCCCTTTTTATTTAAATTTGTAGTAGAGAAAAAGGTGAATTTTTTCTTTTACTAAATAAGAGAAGTAAATATTACAATGAGTAGAAATACATATTAAGAGTTGTTTTGCTCTGTGTTGGTTCTTTTTAAACCTCAGTAATCTCTTGAATTCTGGTTTTAAAATGCATTATTTCATATTCTTCCTGGAAGAGTAACATCGGTAAACTTGAGAGGTGTGTTCTGAGTTGAATATTTTAGTCATACATAATTTCTTCTGATGTACATATTATGTTGTCTTCCTAACTTGGCAGTGTTTGAGTTAAAAAGCTTGGTCATCTGTATAATGCAGTAGAGAAAGATTCCATCTCTTGTTTTTCCTTTCATCATTTTAGAGAAAGCAGTACTTGTATCTATGATGACAAAACATAATATTATACTGGGTAGCTAGGGTTGAAGAAATGTTTTATAAATAGAACTTGTACATGAAATGGTTTGTATTAACTTGCTGCATATGTTTTTCTGGCAGGCTTTAATGTTTTAGGCTTTTTCTGTATTAGGTGTCTGTTTCTGATTTGTGGGGAAGTTGTTTTCATTTGGTTTGGGGTTTTTTTAAAGAATTTGGGAGGTTTTAAATTTTAATCTGTGTTTTAAATTTGTATTTTAATTAGCTTATTTTTGTCAGTTTTCACAGTGAATTTAGAAGGAAGTTAATTATGTCACCTGTAATTTTTGGGAAAAATGTTGCCTGCTTTTGGAATAGGACATTAGAATTGAAATACTTGTCATCTAGTGTTAAATTCCTTCTGTTCCTGTGAAATTTTAAGGAAGAGACAAGCCTATAGGAGGCAAGGGATGAATAAAAACTAAATTCTATCTGATCAATGGAAACTTATTAGAGAGGGACATCTGTATTTTATCCAGATTCCTTCTCTCACAAAAAAACCCATCAAACAACAAACCACAAACCAAATAATCCAGAATGAAAGTTCATAACAAAGTTAAAAACCATGTGGAAGCTTGGAAATGTAGATTTGTGTTGCCCATTATAAACATGATGGAATCTTGTTTTATTTTATATTTTGATTGTATGCTAATTTTTCAGGTTTATTTTGCTTCATTTAGTGTAGAGGGTGGAACATTTAGGTATGTGAGGAGTTAAAGCTGTTTGTGAAGTACTTAAAAAATTCTGGATTTGATAAACAGAGTGAAAACAGTATAAGATCATGGGAGGAAAAAAGGGTGTGTTATTATGAAACGAAAAGTCACCGTGGAAAAGTAGCTTCTAATGGCATTTCTGCTTAATTATGGGCTAGTCATCTGACCCTAGAACAATGTGTTCAGTAAGTGATATGCTTCTCTTTTTTTGGGCTTCCAGCATCAGAAACCTGGTTTTGTTTATATAAATGCTCTAATATATAAGTGCTGCTCAAATCCGTGGGGACTTCCCTCCAAGCACGTCAAGAATCTTACCAGCTACCATACATTCTTGAAAAAGCTGAGCACTGCAAGCACAGCTATGTTTTGGACTTAAATCTTTATATGTATGATATGGGAACAACCCTGCTCACCCCAAGGCCTTTGTGAGAGACACAGAAATAAGAGAGAAGTTGTAATGAATGATATTATCAAATTGAGAAATGCCTATCAAAGAAGCAAGTCTGTAGTCATTTCAAGGTTAATATATGATGCACTCAGAAGACATACTCTATGTGTTTAGTGTGACTGTATTTTTTAAGGTAGATGTGAAAAGTTGTATTGATAAGAGAGCCAGACAGTCCATATGTTCGCTGAATGCTGGAGAAGGCATAATAAAGGAGTCAAAGACAGTATTATATTTCATATATACATAAAAGCTGGCCTGAATTTCTATAGGCATTTTCTGGATTAATTACAGACTGTTGCTGGTCTAGTTGTAATGATACTTAAAGACATTCAAGCAGTGAGTTTTAGCATGTTAATTTCACTATGTAGGTTCCTGGACCTTTTCTTCTGATTTCGGACTCTAGCATATTATATAGGCATCAGGCAAGCGAAGCTGGATATTTGAATGCTGTGTTACATGTTTTGGGCTGTCTGGATATTCTTCCAAGAACTGGAAGACAACTGTGAACATAAAACCACAGGGCAAACAATGTTCATAGATTATTTTATGTAGCATTAATGTTGAATTTTAAATGGAATTTAAGATACCCTTTTTACTAAGAATCAGACTACTTGGGAACTGAGAAGAGGTGTTCCATTTTTGATTCTAAAAATGTTTCAAATTTATGCCCACAGATTTTTCCTTAATCAAATTTTGGGGGTTGGGTTCACTTGTAGAATTTTTTCTTTTTTTTCTCTTTCCCATAAGTTGGCAGGTAACTAATGTCTGAGTACTTAAGAGTAGTTAATAAAGACAAAAGAAGTGGCTGAGGTGGGGGGAGGGGTATGTAGAACTTCACTTTTGCTGGGGGGATTTTGCCGGCCACGTTTTTTTTTTCGTGTGTGTCCCGGGAATCCAGAACCGGGCCCCTGTCTGCCTCGCCGGGAGCCGCGCCACGGCAGGTCCTGCTCTCTCCCCTTCGTTGTTTCTTTGCTCCTGCTCCGAGTGTTTCTCCACGCCTCAGCCTGCACCCCCTGTCCTGCCGGGACTCGTGCTGCAGCTCCAGCCACCGCCAGGGAGCTTCTGATCCATCTCCAGCACCCCGGAACTCTGCACCACAGCTGCTGGTGCCGGTAACTGCACCAATGGGGGGGGGAGGGTGCCAGCGGCAGAAAAACGCTGTGACTGTTTCCCTGGTTCTGTCTGTTGTTCATCTCATAGTTATTGTTGTTCTGTTTTGCCTTGCTAAACACAAGTAAAGAACTGTTATCCATATCCTCACATCTTTGCCTGAGAGCCCCTTAATTCTAGAATTAGAGGAGTTTTGGGGATTTGAGAGGGTCCTGTTTGTCCTTAGCGATACCTGTCTTCCAAACTAAGACAGATTTTGGCGCCCAACTTGGGGCCTGAGGGCATCGAGAGGAAAAAGGATAACAGTTCTTGGGTAATCTGATTTTTGTTTGTTTTCTTTTTCTTTGTGTGTATTGAATTTAAGAACTCGTTAGGCGGAACCATGTTGTCTAGTGTACCCTGGTTTGGGTGGCACGTGGTCACGGCCATATTTCTCCCCTTTGCAGCCCCTTACCTAAACATGGGTCCCATAACTAAAGCTACTGTGGCTGTTATCCAGTTTTTTTTGTGGGTTGATAAGGTGAGGAATTCATGGATTTTTAACTTCCTCTGGAAAGCGAGCTCATGGATTCAGAGCTATCGCACACTAACTGGATGTTTGTGGGATTATTTTAATAATGGCACCTACTGTGAGAAAATTACACCAGGGGAAATTTTCTCCCAACCCTTCATCCAGCTCCTTGGGTCTACCCCAGCAGTTTTCGGAGGGTTCAAATTTTCTCATGATACCCTCCAGTGACTGGTGTTGCTGATATGCCTGTTAAGCCTATTCCATTTAGCATTCAGAGATAAGGGGAGGTTGACTTGGATAACCACACTAACACCTACCCCAGAGAACAGGATTGCTGCCACAGAGCCTGATCCTGCCCCACAGCCCGTCACAGAAATTAACCACCTGGACTTGGTGGGGGATCTGGTGAAGGAGATACATGAGGTACTGAAGGAATACACCTCCCCCGCTGGTGGGAAACCCTCCCCCTGCCTGGAAGAGGCAGAGTCTGATGGTGCAGCAGTAGAACCCACAAATGTTACAACTGTCCAGGTTCCAGCTGAACCGCAAGGGCAGCCACAGCCAGCAGCAGTTGTCCCTGTGGAGACTAGGAAGTCTAAGATGAAATCAGATAAGAAAGGGGGGCCCTCACAACCTGCAGGGGAGCCAGAGGTGGAGATTGTCACCGAGTCCCTGTCATATGAAAGTCTCCGTAACCTGAGAAAGGACATTGTGAGACGGGGCTGTGAGGCTTATACAGCATGGTTACTCTGAGTCTGGGACCTCATGGGTAAAGGCGTGCAACTGGACGGGGGTGAGGCAAGGTATTTAGGACCCTTGACCCAAGACTCAGGTGTGGATCAGATATTTGTAAGGGAGCCTGGGCCCCTTTCCCTCTGGGAGCAGCTTTTAATGAGTATAAGAGAGAGGTTCGTCCACAGGGACAGAATGCAAGACTACCAGCATAAAATACGCTGGAAGACCCTTGAGGAAGGGATCCAACAGCTGAGAGAAGTGGTGGTATTGGAGGTACTCTTTGGAAGGGGTGGACAGCATGATAATGACCCTGACAAGGTCAGATGCACAGGGCAAATGCTGTGGAGTCTGGCAAATCTGGGGCCATCCCAATACACCACTTTCATTGCCACGATTAATGCTGATAACAACCGGGAGACAGTGGGTTCTGTTGCCAACAAGCTTAGGAATTATGAAAGTATGGTCAATGGCCCCATGCATGCTCATGTCTCTGCCGTAGTTAAGGAACTTAAAGAGGAGATGAGAGACATGAGGGAGGAGATGAGGAAGATCAATGCAGCACCAGTGCAAGTCACAGGCCCCAAACTCAAAGCCCAACATCCCCCAGCTAGAGGGAGAGGGTACACCCCACAGGCTGAACTGTGGTTCTTTTTGCGTGACCATGGGGAAGACATGGGGCAGTGGGATGGGAAACCCACTTCTGTCCTGGCAGCACGGGTGCATCAACTCAAGGGGAAAAACTCCAACCAAGGGAGTTCTACTAAAGTGAAGGTAGCAGCAACCTCCCATGACCGAGCTGCCTGGTGTGACAGAAAGGATGATGATCTGTCAGACCCCCTTGAAGGAACCTCAAGCATGTATGCCCAGGAAAGAAATAATAACCAAGGTTAGAGGGGCCCTGCCTCTAGCCAGGAAGAGGTATAGGAAAACCGTGTCTTTTGGACAGTGTGGATCCGATGGCCTGGCACATCAGAGCCACAAAAATATGAAGCTTTGGTTGATACTGGTGCACAGTGTACTTTAATGCCATCGGGACGTGTGGGGGCAGAACCTGTTTCCATTGCCAGGGTGACGGGGGGATTGCAGCAATTGACTCTGTTGGAAGCTGAGGTGAGCCTGACCGGGAAAGAGTGGCAGAAACATCCTGTTGTGACTGGCCCAGAGGCCCCGTGTATCCTGGGCATAGACTTCCTCCGGAGTGGCTATTACAAAGACCCAAAGGGACTCAGGTGGGCTTTTGGAATAGCTGCTGTAGAGACAGAAGGCATTAAGCAATTGAATTCCTTGCCTGGACTCTCAGAGAACCCATCAGCAGTAGGACTCCTGAAGGTGGAAGGGCAACAAGTACCGATTGCCACCTCGATAGTGCACCGCCGGCAGTACCGGACGAATCGAGATGCCGTGATCCCCATCCATAAGATGATCCGTGAGCTGGAGAGCCAAGGGGTGGTCAGCAAAACCCACTCACCCTTCAACAGCCCCATCTGGCCTGTGCACAAGTCTGACACAGAATGGAGATTGACTGTGGACTATCGTGGCTTGAATGAAGTGACTCCACCATTGAGTGCTGCTGTGCCGGACATGCTGGAGCTCCAGTACGAGTTGGAGTCCAAGGCAGCAAGGTGGTATGCCACTATTGATATCGCCAGTGCATTTTTCTCCATTCCTCTGGCAGTAGAATGCAGGCCTCAATTTGCTTTCACCTGGAGGAGTGTACAGTACATCTGGAACCGACTGCCTCAGGGGTGGAAACGCAGCCCCACCATCTGCCATGGATTGATCCAGACTGCACTGGAAAAGGGTGAGGCTCCAGAACATCTGCAGTACATTGATGACATCATCGTGTGGGGGAACACAGCAATGGAAAGTATTTGAGAAAGGAGAAAAGATCATCCAGATTCTGCTGAAAGCTGGTTTTGCCATCAAGAAGAGTAAAGTCAAGGGACCTGCCCGAGAGATCCAATTCCTGGGGGTAAAGTGGCAAGATGGACGGCGTCAGATTCCCACTGAGGTCATCAACAAGATCACAACAATGTCTCCACCGACTAGTAAGAAGGAAACACAAGCTTTCCTAGGCACCATAGGCTTTTGGAGAATGCACATTCTGGAGTACAGCCAAATTGTCAGTCCTCTCTACTTTGTCACCCGCAAGAAGAACGATTTCCACTGGGGCCCTGAACAGCAGCAAGCCTTTACCCAGATGAAGCAGGAGATCGCTCATGCGGTAGCCTTTGGCCCAGTCAGGACAGGACCAGAGGTGAAGAATGTGCTGTATTCTGCAGCCGGGAGCCATGGTCTGTCCTGAAGCCTTTGGCAGAAGGTGCCTGGGGAGACTCGAGGCCGACCACTGGGATTCTGGAGCCGAAGTTACAGAGGGTCCGAAGCCAACTACACTCCCACAGAGAGGGAAATCTTGGCTGCCTATGAAGGAGTTCAAGCTGCCTCAGAGGTGATTGGCACAGAAGCACAACTCCTCCTGGCACCCCGACTACCGGTGCAGGGGTGGATGTTCAAAGGAAAGGTTCCCTCCACCCACCACGCCACCAACGCCACATAGAGCAAGTGGATTGCCCTCATCACACAGCGTTCCCGAACTGGAAACCCAAATCACCCTGGGATTTTAGAGATAATTACGAATTGGCCTGAAGGTGAAGACTTTGGTCCCACTGATGAAGATGAGCTGGTACAAGTGACACGGGCTGAAGAAGCTCCACCATACAACCAACTGTCCCCAGAAGAAACAGGCTACGCCCTTTTCACTGATGGTTCCTGTCGCATCATAGGGATGAGCCGGAAGTGGAAAGCAGCTGTATGGAGCCCCACACGACAGGTTGCACAAGCTACTGAAGGAGAAGGTGGATCAAGCCAACTTGCGGAACTCAAAGCTGTTCAGCTGGCTCTGGACATTGCTGAGAGAGAGAATTGGCCAAAGCTCTACCTCTGCACTGACTCATGGATGGTAGCAAATGCTCTGTGGGGATGGCTGGAGAGGTGGAAAAAGGCTAACTGGCAACGTAGAGGGAAACCAATCTGGGCTGCTGAAGAGTGGAAAGACATTGCTAGTCGGGTAGAGAAGCTGCCTGTGAAAGTCCGCCATGTAGATGCCCATGTTCCCAAGAGTAGAGCTAATGAGGAGCACCAGAACAACAATCAAGTAGATCAGGCTGCAAAAATAGAAGTGTCAAAGATAGACTTAGATTGGCAACACAAGGGAGAGTTGTTCGTAGCTCGATGGGTCCATGATGCCTCGGGCCATCAGGGTAGAGATGCCACCTATAAGTGGGCACGAGACCAAGGGGTGGATCTAACCATGGATAGTATTTCCCAGGTTATCCACTACTGTGAAACGCGTGCTGCCATCAAGCAGGCCAAAAGGGTGAAGCCCCTCTGGTATGGGGGGCGGTGGTCTAAGTACAAGTATGGGGAGGCCTGGCAGGTTGACTACATCACACTGCCCCAGACACGCCAAGGCAAGCGCTACATGCTCACAATGGTAGAAGCCACCATGGGATGGTTGGAGACCTACCCTGTGTCTCACGCCACTGCCCGGAACACCATCCTGGGCCTTGAAAAGTAGGTCCTATGGAGGCATGGTACCCCTGAGAGGATTGAGTCAGACAAGGGGACTCATTTCAAGAACAGCCTCATCAGCACCTGGGCTAGGGAACATGGCATTGAGTGGGTGTACCATATTCCCTATCATGCAGCAGCAGCTGGGAAAGTTGAACGGTGTAATGGGCTGCTTAAAACCACTTTGAAGGCACTGGGTGGGGGGACTTTCAAGAACTGGGAGATTAATTTAGCTAAGGCCACCTGGCTAGTGAATACCCGAGGTTCCACTAATCGAGCCAGCCCTGCCCATTCTGGAGCTTTGGGAACAACAGATGGAGATAAAGTTCCAGTTGTACACATGAGAGGTATGCTGGGAAAAAATGTTTGGGTAAATTCTGCCTCCAGCAAAGACAACTCCATCCATGGAGTTGTCTTTGCTCAGGGACCAGGCTGCACCTGGTGGGTGATGCAAAGGGATGGAGAGACCCGATGCATACCTCAGGGGGACCTTGTGTTAGGGTGAACTGCTCATAATACTGTGCCTGTATCTGCATGTATATATGTATATAATGTAAAAGTTAAAATTTGATATAATATGTTGCTATGAAAAAAACAAAAAAAAATTCGGGGTGGATAATGTTGGGGGTTGGGTTCACTTGTAGAATTTTTTCTTTTTTTTCTCTTTCCCATAAGTTGGCAGGTAACTAATGTCTGAGTACTTAAGAGTAGTTAATAAAGACAAAAGAAGTGGCTGAGGTGGGGGGAGGGGTATGTAGAACTTCACTTTTGCTGGGGGGATTTTGCCGGCCACGTTTTTTTTTTTCGTGTGTGTCCCGGGAATCCAGAACCGGGCCCCTGTCTGCCTCGCCGGGAGCCGCGCCACGGCAGGTCCTGCTCTCTCCCCTTCGTTGTTTCTTTGCTCCTGCTCCGAGTGTTTCTCCATGCCTCAGCCCGCAACCCCTGCCCTGCCGGGACTCGTGCTGCAGCTCCAGTCACCGCCAGGGAGCTTCTGATCCATCTCCAGCACCCTGGAACTCTGCACCACAGCTGCTGGTGCCGGTAACTGCACCAATGGGGGGGGGAGGGTGCCAGCGGCAGAAAAACGCTGTGACTGTTTCCCTGGTTCTGTCTGTTGTTCATCTCATAGTTATTGTTGTTCTGTTTTGCCTTGCTAAACACAAGTAAAGAACTGTTAGCCATATCCTCACATCTTTGCCTGAGAGCCCCTTAATTCTAGAATTAGAGGAGTTTTGGGGATTTGAGAGGGTCCTGTTTGTCTTTAGCGATACCTGTCTTCCAAACTGAGACATCAAATTAAATAATTTCCCTGTGAAAATTCTGCTTATTTTTTGTGTATGCAGAATACACACTGCCATAACAGAAAAGTGGGAGGTAGTAAGCATCAATAGCTGGAAATAAAACAGTTTCTGAGATTTGGACAAATCAGTGTAGATACCTCTATTCTGGTGCCTTTGATTTCAGAAAGTTAAATCTAAACTTTGTGAGTTCTTTTGTATATAGTGCTGTGTTCTTCAGAAAGTATATAAGGCATTGGCCAGTTAGTGGTTGATACTTGGTTATGGAACTACTGACCAGGTTACTGTAATCAAGCTTTAAGTCCTCTAAGACATGAAGTTTTCTTTGATACAGGATACCAAGTGTGGTTGCTTAGAAAAGAAAAAAAGAAAAGTATTTCAGAAGAAGTCTTCATGGGCAAAACCTGAAAGCCTTTTTTGTCTGTACTTCTGTGTTCACCAGTGTTCATACAGACAGAGAAACTACCTTGCTACTTAGAATTTTTATGGCCTTGTAGTTGTGGATGGTACTTCACAGTCGTGATGAATAGGCACCGACTTTGATCAAATGCCAAGTGAAATCAGTGGGAGGCCTTCCCTTTTCAGACTTGAGGGGTTTTTGGATGTCCTTGATATTGGACTAAAGATAAAATGTAACAAATTGCTTCACAACTTAAATGCAGATGCCGGCAAAACTTCAAAACATGCATTCTTGAAGGTCTGAGCTGAACTGGTTTTGCTTAATTGGAAACTGGTAATATCTCATTTCAGGTGAAAGCATAGAGCCACGTCTGAGATTACATCTCAGCTCATCTCCCGGAAATGAGAACATTGAAAACTTATAATTTGTTAAATATATTAAGCACACTCATAGCTTCATTGCTTATGTGTTAATTATTTTTACTTGCACGTTAGTTCACATGAATGTGAGGAAATTTTAAGGACTTCAAATACATTGGTGTTGAGGTCTAGCAGTGGCAGATAGAGATTAAAGCATTATATATGTTGATAATTCATAATATCCTGCTTTTAAAAATATTGGAATATTTTATTAGTCTCTCTGAAGGTTTGTTCCCTCTCAAGTGTGCATATGCAGATTATGGTCTATTAAAAATACAATTCTGGCTCAACTGTATGTGGATTTGTTTGTTTAATATGTGGTGGTGAATTGCAATAGTGAACTTTGATTTATGCAAAATGAAATACTTAGAAATAAATTACATTGTATTAACCATGTAAAATTTTAGTTAAAAAATAGTTTCATGAAGTATGAGACAACTTCAAGGGGGAATAAATTTAGCTATGAGAACAGGTAGCAAAACAGAGAATTACTTTAAAAAGTACTTACAGAATATCTTTTTTAAAAGGTTTCCAATCATGTAAAGATGTTTTGGAGAAACTGTAAAACTTCAAAACTTTAAAAGGATTTTTAACTTTTTTTTTTTTTAATGTATTTGTAGCTGAAGGTGTGTCCTCACTTCATGAGGAGTAATAATTAAATAAACATAGCTTTTGAAAAACCTGTAGACTGGAGAAGAAATCTAAGTTTATGCAAAATGGTCAGAAACTTCGTAGAGAATATTGCTTGCTTGTTTGAGAATATGATGCACTATGGTGAATTATGCTAATTTCTTTATAGTTTGATTCAAAAGGCCTGTAAGTCAGTAGTTGTTTACAATCTGAACTATAAATTGTCTTGACTGTTATATGAACTCAGAACAGAATATTTTGCTGACTTAAAGTCAGGACTTTATGCACTTTCTCAAAAAAAACCCCCAAAAAAGTTCCAAAGAGGTGATCTGATAGAAAGCAGGCTAGTGCCCTAAATCATTTAATGAAGCTTAGTTCTGGTAAGAGGTAGCTGACTACAAAACTGTGGTGGATATACGATGGCTTAAATCTGCTTGTCTGCAAAATGAGTAGAGTCCGAGTCTGTTCTAGGTGTTCAAGCTACAATAGTGATTAATAAGACTTTCAGAAAAAATTTATTATGTTTGAATGCTGAAAGGTTTATTGTTTAGTTTTTTAAATAGTCACTGTACAAAAAATTGGTCTGCATAATAAAATGGTAGGTGAAATTTCAATTAAAATTAATGCAGAAGGTTGATGACAACCTCCAAAAGCATACATGCATTATATATACTACATGCACCTCATTGACTAACTACTGCTCTTGAGGATAAATGTGTTGAGTTGTCTTGAGTTGCTGAAAATAGCTTGCAGTTCAGCATTTTAAAATAACAAAGAAAAATGTTTTGAATTGTTAGAGAGATATAAATACCAAAAAGAAAACAGCCGACTTTGGTTGTATACATCCATGGTATACTTGCATCTTGGATGTAACAGTTTTAGTTTCCTCATCTCAAAAATGTACCACAGTATCAGAGTAGTGACAGTGTGGAACACAAGGGTGTTTCCCTATTAAGCATCCGCAGTGCTAGACCAGAGTAAAAGAATTTGATTTCCTTAGTTTGGAAAGCATGTGATTCATCAAAGATCAGGAAGATCTATAAATTGTGAATGTTAAGGGGTAGAAAGTATAGAAAATAGGAGTACCTCAATGAATCCGTGGTCCTTTAAAACAACCTACAAATAAAGCAAGAACAAACTGAGTACCCTTTACATGCTTTGTGGCAATAATTTCCACAGTTTAAGTGTGGACACCAAATATATATGTGTTCAGAAAGAGTCATCAGTGGCTATTAATGATTTGGATTAACCATCAGTTTAGGAGGCCTGTACCGGAATCTTTGAAAGGCTGGTAAACATACAGAAAATTCTAAATTATGTGTCCCTGAGTCAAGGAGGGTGAAACCTAGAAATGTGTGATTTTTTTTTTTTTTTTCCTTTGCAGTATTGGAGAGAGGGAAAGAGAAAAAAGGAGGAGACTTCAAGCAGACTTTGATGCAATGTTATTTAGACTGTGGAGGTCAAGGAGAGGGCCTGAAGGCCTTCAGAGGTTGAAAAATTTGCTGAGAGTCTAAATTTTGCAAAAAGATTTTTTTGTCTAAATATCTAAATAGTTTGAAATCTAGTACTTTTTGTACTTTTTTTTTTTTCCATGGTGCTCTGAAAAAAATCCTCTTTGTAAGCTTTCATAATTTTTTGCTAACTTCATACTGAAACTTAACAGGCTTTATTTGCTAGTTGCTACAGTTATTTCAGTATCCAGGTTCATGGCTATTTATATGTCTTTAATCTGCTTTCTTCTGGCTAATACTTGTGTCACTATTTCTCTTTTTTCACTATATCTGTATATGATAATTGTCAACCATATTTTGATGAACTCTTGATAGATATGCTTAACATTTTATCTATTATATATATATTAAGGTTTTTTTAACTGAAGATTTAAAAATTCTATCCAATCATTTTCATTCACAGAATCTAGAATATCTGGAAACACTCAAGCCCACTTGTCTTTCAGTTAACTTTTCTTAACATTTTCAAATAACTAGTAGAATATGTCTTCTTAAAAAGATATTTTTTAAAAAGAAACACTTTCTTTTTGAAGGTGAACTCTCTTTTAGTCTAGGTCTCAGCGAAGCTGAAATATATAGAAAGGTTTAATGCTATACAGATGAATAAATAAGGAAGGCATAATGTAGGGTACACTTTAGCTTTAATTCTGTCAATTGCCAATATAAAATACTGTAACTCAGTGTTTTTAACACTCTTTACTTAAATTCTTGTGTGTCTGGGTTTATTTAACACCAGTTTAATAGACCTTTCATCTTATGCTTGCCCTAACCTGTATCTTCCTTTATTTTTCACTTCTGACTGCTTAGTTTTTCAGTATTCACCATGGCTCAGGAAAAAACATTCACTATTGCACTTCGCAGTAGAATGACAATTTTATTCAGTCTTCTTTCTGTATGTCCTAACATCTCATTACCTTTTCATTTGTTGCTTCCTTTACAGTCTTGATTGAATTGTGTGTGTTGTTCTTCTATGTTTTAAGATAGTAGTAGTTTGTATTTTAGTCCCAGGTGCCAGATATTTTGGGGAATCTACACCATACAAACTAAATGGGTTTTTATGTATTAACATTGAAGTCCTTGTCCATATTCCTTAGGATAAAACTAGTAAAACTGTAAAGCCCTTTTTAAAGCTGAATGCTTTCACTTAGTATAGTTAGTGGTGTATGTATGGAATTACATCATATTTGGGGAAATATTGCTGAGTTTGTGTTAACAGCTGAGAGCACTGTTAAATTTAAAACAACAGCAAAAATGTAAGACTAACTTTGGGAAGTCTCTGACTTTATTAAGCTGACGTGCATGTTTTTTGGCTACTATGTCTAACAGTCTGTGGTTGAAATTGCTTGTTTGACTTCTTGGAGAAGGCAGATAGCTGAGCCCTTGGTTGGAAACATGCTTTTATGTATAAAGCCATTTCCGTTTTGTGTTTTGCCACTGTCATCTGCACTACTTGCTCAGTTTACTTTTCTTTGTTGTTATAATTAACTGACCTGCTGTTACATTTCACAATTTTCTCCTTTTCTGCCTATTACAAGTCCATCCAAGGGAAGGATAACAAAGGGAGCTGGAGAGATGTAAAATATCCCTGCCTAAGTTATTTTCTGGTCTGGGCCAAGTCTTATTTCTGTCAGTCTTGTCCATTCTCCAGAAAAAAACAAGGAAAGTATAAAAGACTTCCACTTAGTAGGTGTATAATACATGTGTATCCCATAATTTTAGGCCTGTTGTTCATATTTTCTCTCAATAAGCTTGCTTAAGTCTCTTCAGAACTTAACCATAATTTGTGAATTATTCCAGAGAAGGATGTTTCCAGTACAGCATTGCCTCTGCCGATCCATCCTCATTTGCTTATGGGTTAGTTTAGGAACTATTTCAGTTTGTTTTCTCTGAAGAATTCATTTGTTCTCTTTCAGAAACGTATCAATACAGTGTTGAAATGTGTTCTTTTATGTTCCATTAGTCTGAAGCAATAGCTGATGAAAATAGCTGTTTTTGTGATGTGTTGAAGTTAATATCTTCTGCTGTTTCTATCCCTTCTATGTTTTGTGACAACCACTTTTGTGAAAGCTGTCATAATTTTCTTAGCTTCAAAGCATCATTTGAAGTAAAACTTGTAAAACATGAAAGTCTACAAAAGCAAGTTTCCACATTGGGGGAAAAAATTATAACAAATTTCACTGTGAAGCTTGGAATCCTCTCAAGGAGAATATAGGATTTTTAAAGGAAGAATAGCTGTAATGTTTTATTGAAAAAATGATGAGTAGAAGAGAAACTGTAGATGTAGCTTCTGAACTAGTTATGAGATGAGAGGTTTTTCTGTTAGATCAGGCTTTCACCAAAAGTTTTGAGTTCAAACAAGCAGTTCCAGGCCCAAAACTCACTTTGAAAAATGTTAGGTGGCTGAAGAGCCTTTTAGATAAGGAAGAAACTTCAACTACATCAGAATTTTTTATTTTATAATTAAAAATATTATTAAATTGAAAGTACATATAAAAGTTTACAAGAAACGTCATTAGATGACAGCACTTTCTGGCTATTATTTATCTTCTTTTTGTCATATCTAGCATGGAAAATAGTAATTCAAAAATTATTTGTTTGGTCTCTAAAATTATGTCTGCTCTTTTATGAGTTATAAAACTGAAGAAGCTTGCATCATAAAGGTGAGCAAAATAAAGCATAAGCAGATTATGCATATATTGCAAACGATAATGGAATGCAGAAGCACATAAGCACTTCCTTTGATTCCATAATGAGAGTTGTTGTCTTACATCAAGGTGATTAATTATTGAAGAGAATATAGGAAACAAAGTCTTCAAAACTCACAAGCCTGTTCATGTTGGTATTTAATGGTCCATGGCTCCTCCCTTTTCCTTAAATTCTTAGCTAGGACAAGTATGAGGGAGTGGTCACTTCTGTCATGGAGGTATTTGCAGGTGGGGAGAAAACCTGCCTTTTCATAAGCCACAAACTATAGAGGCATGTTCCTTATCTTTACTCCCCAGCTTTTCCCCCTATTACAGCTGTGGTCTTCATTTAAACTATCTATTTTCCCCAAGGCCTTACTTCCTATGTATGTAAATGTACCATAATTATATTATTTAAATTGAATATTATGATTTAGTATGTATTTGTATAGATTTGCTCTAGTCCACTTTGTTGGACTGAAATATAATGCCCAGACAGCCATTTGGCATGAGGGTCACCATATATATTTCATCCCTGTGTCTCAGTTGTTAATCTCTGTTTTACTCTGGAGATTCTGTCCTGCCCTGAAAGGATGATAAGCATAAATTTAATTAATGACCACTAGATTGTAATAATTCTCTGTCTAGGTTGGACTTGAGAACTTGTACTTCTTCTAAGTTGTGGGTGTTGTTGGTATTTGCACTCACAATATGGCTGTCTCTTTTAAATGTGTTTTCCCAAAGTGTGCCAGGTCCATGGCCAGAAGTGGCTTTTTGTATGCTCTCTATCTTCTAGTTTGTCATAGTTGTTTGGCTTTGATTATAAAGAGCGATCTTTGGATCTTTGTGATTATAAAGATTATAAAGAATAAATAATTATCTTTGGAAAGGTTGCAATCAGCATTTACTTTTATACTTTTGGTTGTTTCTTTTAAATAAGTATTTTTCTTTTTTACTTCTTTGATGGAGAAATTAAATGGTGGAATGAAGTGACTGGATGGGAACAGATTGGTTTTCCCACAGGGAACATTGGAGCACCTTCAGATCAATGGAGTTGCCACAGGGTGTGTATGCCAGGTAAACCCAGCAAAGGAAGCTTGGGCAGGAACATCACAGGCCTGAAGTGAAAAGCAGGGAGCAGCAGCCAGCTAGATCTGAGGCACCAAAGGGACTCCTAAAGTTTGCTGCCATTCAGAAAGTCATTGACATAATAGAAACACAGGTGGGAGCTGTCTTCAAGGAGGCAGTACAGACTCTACTCGTTGAATACTATTCTGGAGTTTCCTTCTGACAAGTCTGCTTTTCCCAAAATTAGATCCCGTCTTTCATGTATCCAAAGAGTAACAAAGATCTCTGTGACTGAGGATTGTTACTCTAGCCTGGAAACTTCTTCTCGAGCTTTCGTATTTGGAATTTGTCACCTTGAACCTCAGTTCTCTGAGGGTGGCATAGCTGTGGAGAGGTTGTGGCTGTGGTAGTTTAGACCAACAGCTTCAGAAGTGAAGGGAACAAGCATTTCAGTTTAGGGTTCATTCTTAGCTTCTAGCTAGTCAACTTTATTAGGAAAGCATGTGAGATATTTCACCTGTCAAAGACAGTTCCCCACTGACGCCTAGCTTCTGTATTTACCTTTAGACTGGATGCTGTTGCATCGTGTGGTTGTTACAGGATGCTGCCTCTATAAAAATGAGAGCTTCATTCCTTGTCATAGTTTAACTGTGAGCATCAGTTAAGGCGTGCATGGCTGCTTGCTCACATAAGCTCAGTGGAGTGGTGAGAAGAGACTTGGAAGAGTAAAACTGAAAAAACTCAGGAGTGGAGATAAAGACAGTTTAATAGACAAAACAAAAGCTGTGCACTTGAAGCAAAGCAAAATAGGGAATTCATTCATTGATTCCCATGGGCAGGCAGGTGTTCAGCTATCTCCAAGAGAGCAGGGTAACAGGCAGGCAAGCACCCATCACTCTGAACATTACTGACTTGCCCCAGCTTTATTGCTGAGCAGTGTTCTGTGGTATAGAATGTCTCTGTTGGTCAGTTGTGGGTCAGCTTTTCTCCCTGTGTCCCTTTCCAACTTCCTGTGAACCCCCAGTCTCCTCACTAGTGGAGAGGGGTGAGAAGCAGAAAAGGCCTTGGCTCTTTGTCAGCACTGCTTAGCAATAGCTAAAATATCACAGTATTACTAAGGCTGTTTGCAGCACAATTCCAAAACAGAGTTCATACCATCTAACATGAAGAATATTAATCCAGCCAAAACCAGCACATCCATCCTCCATTATTTCATGTCTTCAGAGCCATAAAGTTAAGACTTTGTGTGTCCCCCCTTATCCAAGCTGCAGAATGTGTAGTCCTGACATGAACATTAGCTGTACCTTTGATTTTTTGATTGTGCTGCAAGACACTTAAGAACCATGTTCTGTGAGTTTGACTGTCTGGCTAGATGTGTAGGTGTGGGGAAGCATGAGAGCAGGTCATGCAACATTAGGGAAATACTTATATCTTTTTATCGTTCTGGGGCTCCTTTCACACTTCTGTTAAGCTTGCTACTGTTCCTGCAGCCTTAAGGCATGTTGTTGATCTGTTCTTGTTCACGCAGTTGCTAAAGTCAAAGCTTCTTGGGTTTTCACTGTGTTACTATATGAGTACCTTTAGTGCAAATAATGATATTTAGATGACATACTTGGGACTGAATAATGAAAAGATGCTTCCCTTTTTTATTACTTGTAAATACTTGCCTTAGGGAATAAAGTTGTGATTATGCTATGCAATCATAAAACTCTTTAGCTTGCACCATGTGTGAATAATGTTTTGTCAGATAAAACTTTATGAAAAAATGTTTCTTTGAGGCTTACTCTCCTAGAACTCATGCGTAGTAAGAACATTACTCACATTACTCAGTGATCCTGTGTCAATTCAGTGTTGAGTTACCTCATCTCTACCAAGGAGCAGAAAAGGAATACTGTTAACTGTTGTTTTTTATCCAGCTTCACAAATGAATTTGCTGTTTCAGATTTCTGCTTAATGGAAAGCATTAATTTCACCAGTGTGTACTTCACTGGTGTGTGAATATGTATGTCTGCAGTTCAGTATTTATTTGAAAGCCTGTCTGTACACTTGTAAGTATTGCCTGTGGAAAACATGGTATGTGCATGCTCCACTGTAAAACCGTTATTCACTTACCACTTTTCTGTGTTACACTCCATCTATTGCTTTTCAAAGAGATTTGGAAATATATAAGAAATAGATTCATATACCTTATTAATGTCCTCTGAGTGTTTTTCAAGAAATGAAAAAGTATTTAGAAGGCATCTGTTTGTTTTTACTTGTGAAAATCATCAATCTAAGAGACAGGACAAATTGATATGCAGAAGTAGGTCCTGAACACTCACTTAAAAACCTTTCATTTGCAGTTGAACTATAGAGTGGCTCTTTTAGACCAAATTAAAGCTTCATTAAATCAAGAATAATACTTGAGGCCTTAGAACTTCAGGTTGAAATATTCAGGGACATAAAAGGTTATGAGTGCTTTTGGTTTTATTCAGTTTTACCTATACTAGAAAGGTGTCTTCTTGACTGATGGATATGAAAAATATTAATAATTAACATTTTGGTATTGCATGAGCAGGCTTAAATTTTTAATTAAGATATAATATATGTAGTCTGATGTTGTAATGTGACAGGTGTGTAAAAATTCTCAGGCTTGGGAGGGAAAGTTATATTCTTATTAATTGTGAAACAAACTCCAAGTCTCTTACTGGCTTCAGACAGCTGTGACTTCAGAATTAAACTGTCTTGATCTTAGCAATGAAAGGATGTTTGAGTTCCCAGGCACTAGGTAAATATACTTTTAGATGTCAGCTATAACAAAGAACAATTTCTGAAATGTTGATGATCACTTACCTCTACCCCAGCAAAACTCTGGTTGCTGGCTTCAGTCTGATCAAAGAGCATTTATTTACTTCAGAATGAAATAGTCCAGGTTGAAAGTAAGCCTGGATAAAGCATACTTGTAATCGGCAGGTAATAAGATACATAATAAAAAGATATTGACAAAGCAAAATTATATATGTGGGTTTTATGCATCCAGTGAGAAAAAGATGTACTTTTTCCAGATGAGGGAGTGCTTCCAAAGAGTTTTTTGCTGTTGAGTAGAAACTCTGGTGGTAGTTTTATCTCTTTTTTGTTTTATTTTCTTTCTTAGCCCTGAAACTGTTTGCTGTTGGCAGAATAGCTGCAATTAATTGTGGTTTTAATTATGGGCTGATTTATTTTCAGATCTCAATAGAGAATGACTACCTAGGCCCCAGAAGAATTGAGAGTCTGCAAAAAGAAGATGCTGATTGGCAGAAAAAAGCCCACATGGCTGTGCTTTCTATTCAAGATCTTACAGTTAAATATTTTGAAATAACAGCTAAAACACAAAAAGGTAGTTACTTCCTGTCATCCTATCCAACACATAAAAAATGAAACTATTTAGTGTTTACCATGTTCTGCATTGTTCTGTGAGTTATTTTTTTCATGAATCCTTCATGAGGAAAACACAGTTGTCATTCCTATTTGTTTTTTTCTTCTGTGTCTGTTTGAATCTTTCAGCTGAAAACCTTTTCAGAATATCATCAGAGGTGAACAGAATAGAATTTTTAGGTAGAAGTTTTATAGCTGCTTTCTCAATGTAATTGTATTAGCAATACTCTGTATTTGTAAAGGATTGAGGAAGTCATAGAGTCCCTGGTGGATTCTGTTTTCTGTACTGGACATGGCACACCCCCTTTGTAAGTGCTAATTGTCTTTCAGTTAATTTCCTTTTCAGTCTTCCTTGCCTTTCAGTAATTTTTTTTACAGCTCTGGACATTAAGCAGCAGCTCAGTTTAACTACTCAGTGAAAGCTGCTCTGCTGTTCAGAAGCCTTCACAGATACAATCTTGGCTTTTCTATGTTTGAAGAATGTGATGGTTTTAGTAAAAACTGGTGCGATAAAATGATGTCATATGACTTGGTAGGTACACCTGTGCTCTCATCCTTGTACCATTTTAACATAAATAACCAGTTTAATAGGGCAAACCGACCTTTTTGTAGTTTACTGACAAAGTCTGTCCTGCTGTCCTCTCCTGCCTGACTTCAGGTCCCTGTTTCTTTCTTTGCCTTGGTGATAGTGATTGTGCAAGCCCCACAGGAGAAATTCGTTTTTGAGTGATAGGTTTCTTGTCGTCTCTGTACATGACTGCTATATTTGACCTGAGAGGCAGGCACTGCATATCTACTCTGTTTAATGACCCAACCCAAGTTGAAAATAATGTGAAATTTCAGCTTGTTCTGACTGGGTGACTTAATAGGTTAAAGCATGTTGGAATGAATTTTATTAGAGCAAATTCTATATGTACTAATAATCTTCACTCCTTTTCTAAGTAAAGTATGACAAAGACAGTAAGATACACTACTAGCTGGTAATAGGTATTTATAGATATTTACTTGTTGGTTTTGTTCACTTGATTTTTTATGTGCAGCAGTCAGGATTTGGGAGAAAACCAGTGGAAAGTGATGTGTCTGAAGGCTGATTACAGCCACAGAAGTTTAATACACAGGTTATTTACCTGGTTTTTGTGTTTGGGGTTTTTCTTGGCCTCCTGCTGATCACAGGGTAGTCTTACATACCCAAATATTAACAGATGGCGGAGGAAAAAACACATGAGAACATAAAGGTGTTTCTTACTACTTAAGAATGGCATGTAAAAGCATGTGGTGACTGAATGCCACCCCTTTGATTCTATTGCTTTTGTGGCTTTTGTTTGCAAAGCTAAGTACAGTGTCACATGACCTGTATATTAACAGTGGTGTAAATGTTGTATGTGTCTGCCTAGGTGTTATCTGGGATTCAAGAATAGTAGATCTGAATCAGGCAAGGGACTCCTGCATTTTGAGGTGAAAGATAGGTGTTCTAATTTCATGCAATGTTCTTACAGAGTTGCACTTGAAGTTAAGTTGAAAACTTTGTTTTAAATATTAATTTTTTTCATTCTTCAGATTTATTTGAATTTATGACTGTACTATAAATGTTATCAAGGTAAGCTGGAGACTTCATTAGCCGATAATTGGTGTTTACAGAAGTGGGGAAAATTTGGGATGCAGTTCAAGACCAAATGTCTTGAACTTGTATTAATTAACTTGAAATTGTATTAATGAAATTTTTATTAAGTACGAATGCATGCATTCTCTTTGCAGCAGGATCAGTAGTGGCCTGAAGGGTAGACTAGTAAGATGCCTACCTTGATTTTTCCCTTTCTGTAGCTGTGTATGATCGAATGCGAGCAGACCAGAAGAAATTTGGTAAGGCAGCATGGGCAGCAGCAGTGGAACGTATGGAAAAGCTTCAGTATGCAGTTTCTAAAGAAACTTTGCAGTTGATGCGTGCTAAAGAAATCTGTTTGGAGCAAAAGAAACATGCGCTAAAAGAAGAGGTAAGTTTTCATGCCAAGAAGTAGAAAATTGAAACATACAAGAAAGAGGCATTGTTAGACAAATGATGTTGCAATGTTGGTGTGGTGAATTTTGTGCCTTTTATATATGTTTTCTGTTCACCTTTTCCTGCTTAGTCAAACAGAAAAACAGTTTTTGCTTTTAATGTTTACAGCAGTCCACCGGGATGACTAAAACGAAGAGAAAGGATAGGACAGAAATTGACTGCTATGCAATCTCTGCAGTTTAGCTCTCAAAGGCATGACCACCTTTTCAGAATAGCTCTGACATTCCAGATGGAAGGTGTCTGACCATTAGTAAATATATGGGTAGCTGGACTCCCTTTCTCTGCTTACCTTAATTACTAAGGCAATCTTCCAGGGTAGGCTGTACTAGCTACGGTTTTCCTGAGGAAAGAGTTCATGCATGAAACTGCTTAAATGCCTTAGCATGAAAAAATCGACATTTATTGGGTTTTATGACATTTCCTCAAAAGTAACAATGCTACAAATTCTCTTTTAAACTTTGCTATCATAAGGACATTTGATGCAAAGAACTTTCTGTCATACTAATGTTAATGTGTGCTCTAGCAATTCGATGGTTGTTTTAAGAGAACTTTCAAATATTTCAGCGAAGTTTGACTAAACTGGTGGTATTGTTTTGAAAAGGTTATCCATAGAGCTCATGACTTTAGCACTGCAAAGTATGGTGGATTTGAAAGGCTGATAGACTATGTGTCTATTTTAGGAGGCTCTGTAGAAGACAGCTTGATCTGCAGAGAAGAGACAGTACATGCAAGACCCAGAGCACAAATATAGGTTGGCTGTGTTTCAGTGCTCTTTAGATTTGGAAATCCAAGAGTTGTCTGAAAACCTGAGTTTATCATGCTGTTGTCATCCTTAGCCAAGGGTTGATGAGACAATCCAGCAGTACTAATTGGAAATATATTGAATATTTTCACTTAGAGTAACTGTGCATCTTTTTTGGTGGCACATCTTATTTTTCTCCCTGTAGAGACCTGTGGATTTTTGTTGAAAGAGATCTCAGTCTGGTAAATGACTGAGTGTTTGGTTTGATGTGCTAAAGTATTAGGGGCTGCCCAGGAAAATGAAAGATTCATTGTAGTATACATTGAGATGAAAGTGCTGAATTGTAAGTTTAAGGCCTTTGGGGACAGAGAAATAAGGAACATCTAATGGACGTGGTACTTTAGGATGCTATATTATAAGGCATAGAGAGCTCTGGGTCTGAATACTGTGATAGGGAGATATGAGCACCAGTCTGCTTCTGCTCTGATACACATCATGTGTTCTGAGAATGTAAAAGGCTTAAGTATACAGAGCTGAATGTGAGAAATGTGACTGAGAATCCCATCTTGGTGAAGAATGGTAGCTGTCTTGTAAAGAAAATGCTTGTAGAACCGAAATACCTTCTGCCAAAACATTTAGCTACTGTATTCTAGAAGATAAAAACAGAATATTTGTTTGAAGAGACTAAAATGCTCAAGAAATTAATACATCTGGATTTTAGCTGAAAAAAAGATAATTCAGAACAAAGATATGATGACTTTTTTGAGGACAGTGTTGATGTTTAACACATTGTTTATGGATTTTTGAACATTTAATCTTGGAAAACAAATTTTTTGCAAGGGCATATTGTGGTAGGAGGAGGGGAAATGGCTTTAAACTGAAAGAGGATGGGTTTAAATTACATATTAGGAAGAAATTCTTTACTTTGAGGAAGCAGCACTGGAACAGGTTGCCCAGAGAAGCTGTGGATCAGCATCCTGAGAAGTGTTCAAGGTCAGGTTGGATGGAACTCTGAGCAACCTGGTTTAGTGAAAGGTGTCCAAGTCCATGGTAGGGAGCTTGGAACTTGATGAGATTTCAAGTCACCTTCCAACCCAAACTGCTCTATGGTTCAATGAAAGCAACCACTCTCTGACTGGTATGAATGCAACAGCAGAGACTGTAGAGATTAAATTATTTGCTTTTGTTAATGCAAAAATTTGTGCATTACAGGAAATTGAACTTGGATCTCCCCAGTTTAATTTTTTATTTCACCGCTGTGGTGATTTAACCCCAGGCAGCAACCAAGACCCCTGTGGATGCTCACTTGCTCCTCACAAGTGGGATCAGAATGGTTAAAAGCTAGAAATCTTGGGGGTTGAGATAAAGGCAGTTTAATAAGGAAAGCAAAAGCCATACACATGAGCAAAGCAAAACAAGGAATTAATTTATAGCTTCCCATGGGCAGACAGGTGTTCAGCCATCTCCAGGAGTTCAGGGCCCCATCACTGATAACTGTGACTTGAGAAGACAGAAGTCTCTACTCCAAATGTCCCCTTTGTTCCCCACACTATGTACTGGGCATGATGTCAAATGGTCTGGGATATCCCTTTGGTCAGTTGGTTCTGGTTGTGTCTCTTCCCAACCTGCCATCACTTCCATTTTCCCTGCTAGAGTGGTAGTACAAAAAGCATTAAAGGCCCTGGCTCTATGCAAGGTGTGCTCTGAAATAACAAAAACATTTCTACACTATCAACCCTGTGTTCAGCACAAATATGAATCACAGCCCTGTACAAACACGGTGAAGAAAATTAGTTTTAGTCTAGCCAAAACCAGTACAACTGCAGAATGCTTCCTCTACTGTTCTCATGTAAAATTTTTTTTACTGAGTTGATCAGCCTGAGAGATACCAAAGATATGGAGAATTAGTGGTACAGATTAGGTAAAAACTTGTAAGAATTGCTCCCAATTGAGAAGAGAAATTTTTAACAGAATATACTGAAATATGCCCCAAAGTGATGATACTGTTTGGAATTATCACACATTATTGGTATCTTACATGAAGTTTTAACGTAAATGGTTGAAATACAAGGTCTTCATTTTACTTTTTCATGGGGAGCTGTTATGTAGCTAGGATATCTGCCCACGGACCATAGAGCAGTACTAATTTCCCATTTCTTTAGCACCTGAAAGCTGAATAGAGTGGCAGTGTACCCCTGAAACAGAACAGGTAACATGGTCTGTAACGTATGCACTTAGTAGGGCTAAGGTACAATTGTCAGGTCCTTTATCAGGCAAATATCAGTGCAACTGAATGAAGTAACCAGCTGCTAAAACTTGGTGAGCTGATACTTTTGAAATGGTCTGTGTGTGTCTTTGTGTCTTTCTTCAGTTTTTATGTAGACTGTGGATTTAAATTTGAGAACATCTGTTTTAAAGAAAAATTTTGTGAAGGTTTGAGTCAATTTCACAGTTCATAGAGAAAGGAAAGTTCTTAGGTGTGGTCACGTTTGACACTACCTTAATTTAAAAAGCAAACAAACTTTTCCCACACCCACCTCCCTCACCCCCAAAGCCACCAAATTTGCTGCATTTTTACAGTGAGGAAATCCTTGGAAAATGCCAAATCCCTTGAAAAATGCTAATATCTTGCCTGGACAATAAACATTATCCCTCTTATATGGGAAAATTGGAGAGTTCAAGAGAATCAGTTCTTTTGTCGTGAAAAGTAGCATGTAGTTCACTCCAGTTATGCGATCATCATGTCATTTCCTTTTCTGGTCAAATTTGTAACTTATTATGGATGCCAAGTAATAAAATGGCATAAAAGACATTTTTGTGTAACACTGGAATCTAGCATATGCATGATACATTAGATATATCTAATATAATTATATTTAATATATTAGATATACATTAGATTGTAAGGGTTTTGGTGTTCACTTAAGGATTTACTGGAGTTTTTAGACTAATAGTTGATGTACAAAAGATGTATATAAAAGTACAAAATATAGCAGAAGAAACTTAAAACAGAAGTTACAAGAATTCATTCACTGATCTTCTGTCTAGCAATCTTATATGGAAATAAGTAAATTGCATAGAACTATTTGTGTTTAATTGAGCTGTGCAGTCCCTCTCAATATATAATGATTCAGGTGCTAAAAGCATAAGTGTTTTAAAAAAAAAGGGATAGGACAAATTTATGAATTAAGCCCAGTAAGTCTGTTTTCTATACGAGGCAGCAGTGTGGTTTAAGTTGTGCTAGAGGCTGGTGAATTTTGGGAAGATATCACTGCACTGCTTGTTATGTTTCATCTTCCTGGATTTTTGTGATTAACTTTTTCCTGAAACAGGGTAATGAGTAAAATGGATCATTGGTTTAATTCAATACAGATAGCTTTCTAGTTTAGTGTAGTCATATTTAAATATGTATGATAAATAATACTCAAGGAAAACATTTGTGGCTATTCATTACAGAATCAGTTTTTCAACTTGAAGATAACAGCACAATGTAGAGAACATTCTAGCAAGTATTTTTTAAATGTATAGCTAAATAGGTCCTATATTTTTGCTTGGTAGACGCCCCTTTTTAATGTCTGAGTATCTGTGATATGAAACTGGACATGTCTTCTGAATAGTAAGGTAGACTGATCACAAATCTCTATTAAAATTTACTGTTACTTTCATCCAGTATCTGACAGAAACTATCAGATATACGTATTTTGAGCAGGTAAAGAATTTGAATGTGGCCCTAACTCTTCTGCATGTGGGTTATAGAGGTGCATGAATTCCCTCCAAACTCAGTACATAAGTTTTCATTACATACTGGTATTTCTTAAATATGGTCTGAATGGTTGACTGTATTGAGCAGATAAATCTTATTTAACTGGAAGAAAGAGTGTGGTTGCAGTTCACTTTGGTTGTGTGTTACTTTTCTATTCAAACATGTAATACAAATGAGTACTGAGATACATGTAAGTATTTTAGTCTGTGTATTTATTATCCCGTGAAAGACTCTGGAAAGACAGGAACAACAAAGTAGTCATTAGAACATGATCAGTGCATGTATTTATCCCTGTTTCCACATCCTTTCACATTTTTTTCCTCAGTTCTGCTTGTACAAGTTTTAATTGTAGCTTTCTAGATGCCTACTTTTAGACTTTTGGGATTGAAGCTAGGAGAATTCTAATTTAATTATGTACCTTCAGAGAATCAAGTGGGAGAGTAAAAGAGTGTGAGGGATGTTTCACACTGTGCACTGTGTGACGTGAAACTTGAGAGTTGCAAATTCTAATTCAATACTGTGGATTTATTTAATTACCTTGTAGAAAAAAAGTCAGATATAAAAGGCACCTTAAAGTGTGTGTCTGATCAGAACGTATCTTAGAGACTTGATGTGTTCAATTTTAGCATGTTACATTTACTGTACCAGACAGTATCTAGCTGTAATCATAAAATCTGTAGGTTTGTTCTCATCATTATCCTGGAGTTGTATGGGTTTGTTTGTTTGTTGTTTTCTCTTTTTATTTAGATGCAGAGCCTGAAAGGTGGTACAGAAGCCTTAGCCCATTTGGACCACTTAGAAGCTGATTACTATGATCTACAGCTTCAGTTATATGAAGTGCAGTTTGAGATCTTGAAATGTGAAGAGCTGCTCCTGACCGCACAGCTTGAAAGCATCAGAAGATTGATGTCAGGTGCTTTTTTTATTTCAATTAATACATAATCTGTAAAAGATCATTTTCTTCATAAGAGTCCAGGCAAGCCTGCGGGAATGAAATGAGAACAGATTCTTTGCCATGTGAAGATCTGCAAAAGTATGTTAAATTAAAATTTACACCTGTTTATAAGGCATATACATACACATAAAGTTTTGGTATGGTTCTCATTGCCTGTATTTGGAAGTTTGCATGTAAGATGTGCAAATTATATAAGTTTTGAAGACCTAAGATCAGGGAGGAGGAAATGTCTTGATGACTGGACTTGTCTAACTAAAAATACGCAATATGCATTGATAATACTCATTTCTTGAAAGTGATTGGTTTTGAAAAGCTGTATCTGCAAATTGGATTCCTTTTCCTACACTTGAAGTTCATATTGTTATTTCAGATTTAGAGCAGCAATGCAAACCTCGCGCTTCCAGAACCAACTATGCTTCTACACCTCATTTACTTAGAAACTGTGGAAACAGTACATGCCAATCATACAGAATTTTTCAATCCAGTTCTATCCTTTAGACCTTCCTGTCTTTAACGTTTGTATTTAAGCAAGCTTTGTGGATAGAAAACTCTCTTAAGAGAGATTTGAAGCTGGATTGCATTGTGAGTTGCCTCTGGAAAAGGAGAAAGCATAGGTATCAGAAGTTCGTCTCACTGTAACATGAAGCTCCAACTTTATGGCTTGTGGTGGAAACAACTATAACTGTATGTTATATAAGGATTGGAAACTTTGGAAATAACTTACAGAAATGTGGCAGCTTTGACTGGATGCTTCTGTGCACCCAGTTAATTAGTGGTTTTGAGGTAGATTTTGGGCTGGGAAATCAGAGATGTAGTTTTAGTACTGAAGACATGGTATGGTCTACTTACTTAGAACTGAAAGAAATCCCCTGAATAGGAAACTGAGAAGAAATGTGCATCCAAATCCTTTGATTTTGATGTAGTGATAGTAAAACATCTGGGCCATCAGAGACTGAGCTGTAAAAATGTAACAGGGCAATATGATTTGTCATTAGTGTTTTCTCCAAAAATCCCTCAACCCACAAACTAATACAAAATGGAACTCTCAGTCAGCTAAACCATCAGCCTGTTCCTTCCCTCATGGCAACAAAAACAGTTCACTGTTCAGGCTTCCTTTGCTATTTTAAATTTGTAAGATATTGTTTAATTATAAATCCCAAACTATCTCATAGGACAGAAAATGAAAAATACAGTCCTTAATGTATGAGAATTGTTCAATGCATGAAATTACCTTCTCAGACTTTTTTTAGGTGGATAGAACAATTAGTGTGAAAAATAATGTGACGTGGAAGTGACTACATATGTTTGAGGCTATTCAGCACCAAATCTGAATTCAAGCATCTAAAACAATTAGTGGTCTTTTAATATGTGTTGTTTCCTATGATGACAAAAGAAAAGCATAGTCTGTGTTTTATCCTACGATGTCTAAAGAAGAGCATGGTTTGTTACACTTTCTCTTTAAAACATGCTGATAGTAAAGTAACAGACTTTGCACATATGTATGATTTGAAATTCATGTGTATAAGCCTAGTAGATGCTGTTGCTTCTCTCTAGTCTTTGACTGCATTGGTTCTGCAGAGATAGCTCATAGAGTTCTCAATGAATGTTTTAAAAGCGTGGTTTGAATGGACTGCACTAGAAGAACATCTTTGCAAATTCAGCAAAGGATCAAGTGATAATAGATTGTCATATTAGGAGCAACACTGGTAGTTTTTTTACTGTCATTAAGCAAACACCTGCATTGAAATACAAAAAACATTATTTTATTTATTTATTTATTTATTTATTTATTAGGTAGAATTTACAAGGGTTTTATCTTATTTGTACAAAGTACAAGTGCATTCTTGTCAAATGGTTTTGTGATAGGTGAACTTCTATGTTTCTGTCTTTAACTTTGCTTGAAAGTTGTCTAAAGCAAAATTCAGTTATAAATTTTCCCATTTTATAACTGCATGGTGAAATGTAATTGTCAGCCATGAGTCTCCTTACTCAGTGGTATTTCAAAGGGAGTTCCAGTGATTTGGCAGTTTTTACATATGGATGAAGATTTACAGGTTTTTTATTTTTTAAACTGAGGAGTGAAGTAAAGGAACTGTTTGGTATGTTTTATTAGCTTTTATTTTAAGGTGATTATCCTGATATACTTTATTGTCTGGTCCTGCCATGACTTCTGCTGAGCTGAAGTTAGCAAGTCAGTCAGAATTCTGGTTTCAGCAAGAGACTGTACACACAAATAACATGAAGCAACAACAGCTTTTAAAATCAGTTGTGTACTGAGGAAAATCCTGTGCTTGTCCCCAAATAATCAGGTAACTGAAGTAGGAGAAATGAGTAGTAGGAGAACAGTCTTTCTGAAAGTAGTTGATAAAGTTGAAATAAGAAAGTTTGGTGTTGCTGTGGAATACACTTGACAGCCATTCCAGCTACATCTGCCTGTTCCAGACAGCAGTAGTGCATTTCCTTCTTGGTTTATTACAAATACATCCTACTTTGTATGCCTGTGGAATAAAGAACAAGAGGTCTTTGCTGTTTCTTCATCCCAACATTCTTCAAGGATTTATAATCACCACTCTTCCCTTCTTGGCAAGAGATGAGAAGGCAGCATTTAAAGATGAGCTCAGTGTTATTCCAAATGCTTCACTCAGGAAGCTAAAAATCATGAGTGTTGATAAAACTATGAGCAATTACCTCCTTTTCAGGCCTGCTTTGAAGGATTGACTTGAAGTCTCCCTCCCGCCCTCCCTCCCGAATTGGCTAGCATGATGAAAACCCATGTGAGAATTTTTAGTATCCTGTTGAATGAGTCCCCTAACATGAAATTACCAGTTGGTTGTAACAGAAGAATCTCATGCCAAAGACTTCCCATAGTCTTGTGTATCTTCAACTTCATGGTGAAGACCAGAGAAAATTGCTACACACAATTGGTTCCTTGTGAGACCCAAAGACATGCATGGACATTGTGTTCAAATTAGGCTACACATAACAGCTGTACATTTAGAATTGCATTTGTGTCTTAATGGTCTGAGCTTGCCTGAATAGCAGGCTGAGCTTTGTTGGTATTAATTTCTGTTCCTCATAAAGACTTTGAAGCCGAACAGTACCTGGCTGTTAAATGTTTTTCCTCTTGACCTGTTGACTTTTGTTAGTAGTCCTCTGAAAGGGCTGTGGTATTCTTCTGCATCAAATCTTGCAACTCAGTGGGAGGGTTGTTGTTGAGGAAAACAAATTGTTAATCAAATACAAATCGTTGATTTTTTTTTTTTTTTTACTGATGTCTTTAAAACAGAGAAGAGAGATGAAGTGGTGTATTATGATACTTATGAAAGTATGGAAGCCATGCTTGAAAAGGAGGATATGACAACATCTGTACACTTGCAAAAAGAGGAGCTACAAAAGTTACAGCAGAAAATCCGCCAGCTGGAAGCAAGGCGTGGACGTATTTCAGCCAAGAAAGCCTACCTCAGAAATAAGAAGGTACTGTTTAATTGCCTTTTTTTTGGGCATAATCAGCAAATTTAATAAAACTTCAAAAGGTTTCCTCTCAGATACAAGTTTCCTAGAGTTTTTGTGGATTACATTCATTGTCTGCTAATAGTCATTTTGCAGAATACTAAATAAAATACCATGTATTATTAAATTGATCCACTTAAGATTCCGTTTACCTGTGTTCTAGCTTTAAAGGAACTTCCAATTACTTTGAAGTCAACAAATAAACTTATTTCTGTTAACCAATCAGAAAATTTTCCTGTGAGAAGTACATGCTAGAATGAATGTTTTACGGAGAGTAGTTTTGTATATGTTTGCAGAAGAGAATTTTCAAGTGTATTTCTCACTAGTGAGTTGTATTTTCATTCTCTTAACCCATCCTTTTAAATTTATGTCATGTGTTGTTGATACTCTCTATTTGGCAGATCTATATGAAATCCAGTCTATATTCTTAATTTTTAATTCTAGGTGTGCTATTTAGGTCCATCTTCTGAGAGATCATTGTAATACTTGTTACAAAATAGGTTCCACCCCATACTATGTACTATAAAACGATGCAGAAATGTCATTTTAGGCCTCATTCAGGATTAGGATGAGTGGTCAGTTTGGTTGTGTGTTCCCAGTCATGTCCTTTTATGTGAAAGATGACCCCTTCATCTAAAGAGTTTTAGCAGATTGACGGTAAACTGTTAAGGTCTTGTCTCCATAAAATAGAGCTATTTCTGTACCTAAATCTGAAGCATAACTGAGCAAATGAAGAGTTGTTGATACATTTTATATATTGGATATTTTGTCAGACACTGCCTGGTATCTAGTTAATGCAATATGGAGAAGACTGCAAATCGGGTATTAGAAGAAAGGTCTCCTGTTGGCTGATTGTGAAATAGCTTGCATTGTCACTCTGTGTTTGTTTTACTAGAGTTTGTAAAGAGAAAAAACATCAGGAGCCTTGTTAGTATTTTAAATAGGAGAACTTATCTGTCATGTTATACTAATTTACACAGCCAACAGTATAGTATATTTTCTGCTGGATATGAAAAGAAACTGCTGGCACTTTTACGAAGTAGACAAGCCTGTTTAAAAGTGACAGCCTGGTTGCTGTTCTTTGCTTAACTTATTGGAGCTTACAGATCAAGAAGAAACCCTGAAGCAGGAGTAGATACTTCTTAGCATGCCCATATATCTGTACAATGAACTAGTCATCTTCAGTGGCTCATTTGTTTCAAGATTTTGCTATGATAGAATACCTTGGTTTAGCTGAAGGAGTTGGTTTTGGCTGTAGCAGGAGTAATAGCATGCCTGGTTGTGTACTGTGACAAGATGCAAAGCTGTGTATGGTAGCGTTGCTTGTCTGAATCTTCATGCAGGAGTGATAGAGTTACATCTTCTCAACATTGTGCTGGGTTAGTTGTGGCTATACTGCTTTCAGGACCTGAGGTAATGTCTCCATGTGGAACTTGGGCATGACATCACTCTCAGAACTAGTTCCAGCTCTTTTATTTATGTCATTGCCCAGCATAGCATTCTCTGCAGTTGAGTGCTGCAGGGAGATACTTAGCTTTCAGCTTCTAGAAAAATCACAGTGTAGAACAATGTGTGTTTAAACTTGCAGTAGACAATAAATGATCTTTATATGAGCTAAAAGAAAGGGCAGAATCTGTTGTGTGCCATTGTGTGGCACTTGTTGGCTGAAAAGAATATAGCCATCTTTTAGCATCTCTTCTTACTGCTGGATAACATGGAGTCCTACTAAGCTTTCTGGCAATTCCGTGAAAATCAAAGCTCATAGATTTGTCTCATTTTATAAGCAAGCTTTGTATTTTCAATGACCTTCCTAGTGATACGACAAAACATTTTTAATGAACTGTATTTTTAAGGTGCCTGGTGTGAGTACTTGTATTTGTAGGAGAAAGAAAGGATTCTTGCTTTGAAGTGTTTGCAGTTAAAGTCAAGTATGCAGGACTAAGATACAGATGGAATACAAAAGCAGACTGTAGATGGTGAGAATGAGGGCAGTTATGACTGAACACTATCTGAAGAAAAGTGGCTTTTTGAGGATTAATATGGAAAGTACATACTGTGGTAAATATGTCTCAATTAAGAAACAGTTATTGTTGAACTGATATGAGTGTAAATGCTTTTCAAATTGTGTTATTGACTTTGCATGTTTCAGCAAAGTATCTTAAAAGCGACTTTTAAACAGGTGTTCCCCTTTGGATTGGGTTGGTGAGATTTTTGTGGCGGATGAGTGGGTTTTTTTCTTCCATTTTTGTTGTGGGTTGTTTTTTAGCTTGTTGGTTCTGCAGTTGAAAACAAAAAACAAGCTATGTATTAAGTGGTGTATAGGACAGTCTTGTGAAATGTTTAGAAATTACAGTCTTTTCTCATTATCAAGATTTTGTCAACTGAAGATGCCATTAGGAGAACATCGCCTTTCTAGCAGCAGATATCAGGATTAAGGAAACAGTAGGAAATTTTTCTCTATCATCTGTTTTATTCTTTGGGGGAAGGTAATTTCATCATCCAGGTATTTGAAAATCTTTTCAACTGAGGAGATAACACAGTGAAAGGAAATAAATTACTCTTTGTAGAGTAAGATGATTTGTAATACAAATACAAACTTAAGTGACTGTAGTCTCTACTTCATTTTTCAGAAACTCCTTCCCTAATTTTGCAGATGATACATCAGTTTTTCAGTGATGTTGTCAAATAATTGTACTGAGCTTTTATTTAGAAACTTTCACTAAAGGTATATTAGAAACATAATTCAGTCATGTCTCTAGAATGACTCAACTCGCATTTTAAAAATTCATGGTTTTACAGAGTTTGATGTCTTTTCACTGTACTACCATGAGTATAAACTCTTTATTCTTTTTTTTTTTTTTACACAAATCTATTTGCATTTGTTAAACAATCATTTCCTGATGTTCCTTTGTGTTGATGACAGTGAGTTATTAAAAATAAATTTTTAATAGTAGATTCACCTTTTTCTAACTTCTAGAGAGCTAGCTATAGATGTTTCATGTAAGAAATTGCTATTGTTATGCCAGTCTACCCCTGCTGGCTGCACATAAGTATTAATTAGATTTTCATAAGGAACAAACAGCTGATTTATTAGGGAAATAGATTTATAGCAGAGAGTCAAAGTGAAAAAAATGGTATAGAAGGTGTCTCAAAAAATATTATTGAAAAAATAGAGTTGTGATGAAGTCAAAGTATTGTGCACCTGGGAAGAGTGTTCCTTATCACAAGAAGAGTGGGAGAAGCAATGGGTTGCTGAAGCTGTTTGGGGTATGTTCATAATGTGTGCTTTCATCTAGGAAACTTCTCACGTGCTTTTGTGTTTATTTAATAGGACACCTTTAGAATTTTGCTAACCCACATTTAAATCACAGCCCGTGCCAAAATAGTTGTTACGTAGATATTGTGAAAGCTGGCATAGGATTATTGGTATTCTCTTATTATTACTATTACAACAACAACATCATAAGAACATAACTGCACTGAATACTTATAATTAAATATGGTTTCTGCATATGTAAAGCTAAGCTTTTAATTGTGATTTTTTTTTAAGCTGAAAACAAAACTCACTGGAACTAGTTAGGTATAATACTAACACAGATCTCTTTTACATATGTTACATGTTACTAGTCTTAAACATTGTATTTTTTCTGTTGACAAAAGTTGAAATGGTTCCTCAGCTCTCCCTTTTTATCTCTCTAATAGAAGTACAATTTGATACTGTAAATCAGTCAGTTAATTAAAGGAAGAATGGGCATTATTTGTTGCTTTCCCAGTTTCAAATACAGTTGATCAACAGATTTCTTGAGGTGTGGCTCTCACTGGACATAATTTCACAGGGATATGGTAAAATCAATCCTTGGGGGTGTTCAAGAAGTGTCTGAGTCTGGTGCTGGGTGATGGTTTAGTGGTTACAATGGCAGTGCTGGGTGTTCAGTTGGACTGAATGGTCTTAAAGGTCTCTTCCATACTTGATTCTATGATAATGTGCCTGCTTCCCAGTGCTTAGAAGTAAGGACTACCTTGCATGTGCAATAGGCTGTGTATTCTGCTCATACACCTAATCATTATGTTTGGTTTTGTTGATTTGTTTTTCTTTTTTTTGCCAGAGTTCATTGGTATATATTGAATCATATGCTGTAATCATCCAGTTAGTTTTCTTAATGCTGCCATCTGGGTGTTTATTTCATCCTTTGTTTGAAGTCTCTTAATCTTGTGTACAAGTACACTTAATCTTGTATACAGGTAGAACGCTGCATTTGTCCCTATGAAATTGCAACCTTTCCTTCCTTCTTAGACCATTTCTGTAATTAGTTAAGATGATTCAGATTTCTGATCCTGTCCTGCAACATGTTTTCAAGCTCTCCTAGTAGTTTTTATTATTTCATGTCAAAGACATCTAATTACATGGCAGCAGGTTTTTTTATTGGTACAATGTCAGCAACAAATACATCTTGGTCAGATTTGTCCTCTTCACATACTTAAAATATCTTTCATTTTTGCATTTAATCAGAAAGGTTTAAATACTGATGTTCAAGTGAAAATATTACATAAAATTGTGCTCATTGAGAATTTGAGACATGTCAAAAAACCCAAACCATGCTTAACTTTAATTTTCTCATTATTTTATAATATTTAAAACCTAAATAGAGAATAAACTATTACAGAAAGCTGTTCAGATTCTCTGTTAGCATTATGTAGCTTGCTGTGTCTTTGAAACACAGACATGAAGTATTTTGTACTTTTGCAGCTACAGATTAAATTGATTGACTGTTCCAGGGTTAACTCTTTTCACCGGGGGAAAAAAAAACAGAAAGAAACACAAAACCCAGCAGTGTTTGTCTATATGTATGTGTGGACCTGTTAGAGCAATTCCAGAGTAAGTCTATGAAGATGATGAGAGTGTTGGCCCGCCTCTTCTGTGATGGCAGACTAGGGTTGTTCAGCCTGGAGAAGAGAAGGCTCTGGGGAGACCTC
This sequence comes from Sitta carolinensis, assembly GCA_032173965.1. Taxonomy (NCBI): domain Eukaryota; kingdom Metazoa; phylum Chordata; class Aves; order Passeriformes; family Sittidae; genus Sitta; species Sitta carolinensis. The sequence continues at coordinate 23,615,987 of CM063313.1, read as the reverse complement.
AGTACAGCCTTTCAGAACATAAAGGGAGCTTATAAAAAAAGAGGGAGAGTATCTTTCGACATGGACAGATACTTCACGTGTAAAAGGGGGAACAGTTTTAAACTAGGAGAGATTTGAATAGATAGCTGTTAGAAAGAAATTTCTTTACTCTGGGGGTGGTGAGCTGCTGACACAGGTTGCCCCAAAAACTGTGGATGCCCCATCCCTGGAAATGTTCAAGGCCAAGTTGCACATCCCTGTGCAGCCTGGTTCAGTGGAAGGTTCCCTGTCTGTGGCAGGGAGTTTGGCACTAGATGAGCTTTAAGATCTCTTGCCACCTAAGCCATTTTGTGATATACTTCTGTTGTAGATGGCACAGTATTTAAACAGAAATCTTTGCTTTTGTCAATTACCTGTATACAGCAGCAACATTGATGGTTTTACTGTCCTATAGAGGAACACTGGTTACTTTTTTATGTGATCAAAGCATGTTAAAGACAATTTGCAAAGGAACAGCTTTTTCTGCATTTTTAAGCATCCAAAGTAGTAAGGTTTCTTTAATCCTGTCCGTCCTTATTTTTGTGCTTTACTCTTTGAGCTCCCTCAAGCAATGCTTTCAATGGCAATGCTCTTTTCTGGGTCTAACCAGAAAGTCATACTGAATGATACTTGGGAACCCCATCAGCTCTGTCTGGAGTCACACACCAGACTGCTAACATCGCACCTTCTTGCACAACTGTGAGATTTGTTTATGGCTGTACATCTGACTTTGTTCTAGTTCAGCATGGTGCTTGTACGAAGTCTCATTCCATTGCTCATACTGTCCAATTTCCTGTCCCTCAGTGTTGCCCAATGAAGTTGTCTATCTACTTCAAGGTTGACTGTCACCCTCTTTGTCAGCTGTTGTAACATGGCCTAGTTTTTTGTTTGTTTTTAACCTATTCTTATTTGCAGACAATGTAACAAATTCTTGTTTTAAACCAGATGTTAAGAGGTATGAATTCAGCATAATAAATGAACATGTTGAATTGTAACAATTTTATTCCTGTCTGTGCTTGCAGATAGTACATGGAAAAGATGAACTGACACTTGTAAATGGGAAGCTATCTGTTTGCATTAGCAAAAATACGTGGTACATTCAAGAGTCAGTTATTTTCCATGTGAGAAATACATGGGGTTAAACAAGGGCTTTATGAAATGTTGACAGGCTGGTGTTTTTTGCCACTCTTGTACTGGTACTGTAGAACAGACTTTCCAAACAGCTGTTATTTGCATCTATTCCTTTGATAGTTAAAAGTAGTAGATTTGGGGTTGTCTGGCTTGGGTTTTTTTCAGTTACAGTTCATAGTAAGTTAAATAGCTTGTATGAAATAGGCTCTGCAGTTTCTATTTTTCTAGATGCCATTCACTAAATATGAAATCATGTAAATCTGTACTTAAATTACATGCTTTATATGTTGTATTTTCTGTCCCTGCAGGAGATCTGTATCGCAAAGCATGATGAGAAGATCCAGCAGCGTCACCAGAGTGAGGAGAAGTACAAAATGCACCATACTGTTCAGCTGGTAAGTTCGAGTTTTCTGCTGTTGAGTTTAAGCATGTCATTAATAGCTTGCATTCCTCATTTTACATTAATCAGGGGAGCATTCAGAGTGATAGCTCTTTCAAAAGACGATTTCTGTTCCTGACCTTTGCACCATGGATTTCTTTGTCATATTATGCTGGTAAGGGGGTTGTGTTAGGAAGACATGGGAACCAAGCAAGTAGAACAGTTCCTTATGCTAGGCTGACAGTCTGAGTAATTTGTTATGTTTATCATCACATGCACATAGATGATTCTAAACATCTCTGAGTACCTCATCCAGTATGCTGATAGGAGTAAGGAAATCACATGCATTTATTCTTGAATCTTAATCATCTTGGTTCCTACTCTGTTCTTTCTACTAAAGCAATTACTGGAATTATGTTGTAGAAACTTGTAGTTTCAGATGGATGGTCCATGATTTTTTTCATTGTTTCGTTGCAGAGAATAGACCAAATCATCTCTTATGCTGTGCCTAATAGACTTACCTTAAAGAAAATTCAAATTTTTTACTAGGTCTTGGGAACTGATATAGTATCAATATTTGATAAAGATCACTGACAAAGATGCATTGAAATCCAAGTCACATTAATTCAGGATTCAGTTATAGATCAGTGAAAGTGATTCTATTTCATCCTTATACATTTTTAACATTGGTATATTTGTCCAGGAAGTCAGTGGCATAGTTTATTTTATGGAAAGGCTACTTGTCAAAGGCAGTATGTATTGGAATATTCTTTCAGGAATTAAAAAAAAACGCAGTTTTTTTATCAGTTCTTACAGTAAGGCAGAGGAAGTTACTGTGTGGACTGTAGACCATTTATCAGTATCTTATCAAATAGGATTTGACAAAGCCAAAGGACTTCCTTGTCTTTCAAGTACTGATTTACATTATGGAGTTGCCTGCTTGAATGATATAAAGAACCTTATGCAGATTTTTTTGTGTTCGTGTGGGATTTTTCTGGTAAAAATGTGACTGAAAACTTCTAGCATTGTGGTAAAACAGTTTTTAAATTACTGGTTTTCATTAAGAATTTTGAAAAGATAACTCTTAGAAAACTTTAGAAAATGTGAGTCCAAACTTAGAACCAAGTAAGAATTGCAATTTTACTATTTTACTTAAAAGTGAAACAAAACTAAATAAACAAGTCACCCAAAACAAAGAAACCCCTTGAATTTGGGACTGCTTCAGGAAAAAATTGAGCTGAATGCATATGTAACATTCAGGTACAGTGATAGAACTACTTTTCTTCCTTTTTTTATGCTTCTATTCTAACTTCTTTGCCCATTGTTCTTATCTTTCTTTCTCACATGCTTCTCCTCATCTTCACCTTTTTCTGTTTTCTGTCCTTACTATTTTTCAGACATGTTCTCATCTTTCTCTCCCTAATGCATCTATACTTCTTTCCTTCCAAATCACAGGAGTTGGCTTTTTATGAAGGACACCAGGCCACTAGTTGACTTATGAAAAGGGCAGACAGACACTGCTTTTTTGGTGACTGAATGAGAGTAAAATGTTCACAAAAATGATCAGAATTTTTGATTATGAAGATACACTTTCAAAAGTAATACTAAATGCTGTGAGTCATCTTAAGAATTAAAGCTGCTGTTTCTGCTCAGGGTTGTTGCTTTGTGTTAACATCACTTTCATGATGTGAACTTCTGAAACTTGCATGCAGTGAATTTCACCTTCTGGTAGTTAGCTTCCACTTCCAGTAAATTTGACTGAGGAATTAGTGGTTGTCTCAAAGGTGTAGTAAATCTGCTGAAGTTCTGTAAGAAAGAATGATGAGTTAAAGGAAATGTATCCTTTATACAAAGGTGTGTTTTCCATAAGGTAAAATCACTGTACAAGAGAAAATACAAATGTCCTAGGTGCGAGAGAGAGCTTCAGGCCTTTACTTAAGTGCAGTTACATCCAATCAAGCTGGATTAAATAACAAAAGCTGGAGTAAATACAAACTTATATTTACTGTTGTAAATGTAAGCGTGAAAACATTTACTTAATTTGCTCACTGTTGGGTTCAAAACTTCATGATGCTGAGTTCTGTGAATTCTTGTACTTTGAAAATACTAGTATGACCTGTTTAAATGGGCAGCTTTGCAGTTTGGGCTGTCATTTTGTTCTTGGAATTAGGGGAAAATGGATACCACTTTGCTCTCTGACTAATTTAAGCAATTTTAATTCAAGGGGGCTTCTCTAAGTATAGCATTCTGTCACTTGTTATTTCTCATCTCTTGAAGTAACAAGTCTTCTAAGTGTTCCTGTTTGAGATTGAAATAGTTTTTTACTGAGCTTTGCATTTCTTTGAGAAAATAAACTAGGAAATGTATACTATTTTTTTAAGAGGAAGCCAAATGCCAAGTTTTGTAGTTACGTTTATTTAAGTATCTTTATAAGTAACTCGTCACATTTACGAGAACAGTTTTTTTCTAGTGAAGCCAAATAGAGCACTGGATGTAATATTTACATGTTTTCCATATATTTTCTCAGAAACGAGATCAGTTGCAAGATGAAGAGGAAAGAAAGAGCTCCTGGGTCAGTCAGGAACGACAGAAGACCCTGGACAGACTTCGTACATTTAAGCAGGTAACAGAAGAGCAATTGTTCTTTTCTGTCAGTTGCCTTTCCCAAAGAAATTTTCACTCATTCCAGTAATAGCATTCACAATGCTATTAGTGATTCTCTTTCATTATATCATTAACTGGCTTTTGGAAAATTCACAATGAAATGTGGCATTGGTGGTAACAGATTCCTCTAGCTGTTGCATTCCCAATGCCATAGTAAGTTTCTATTTACTCTTACACCTATACCTTATGCTACGACATTTGGCAAATGTTCCTGAGAAATATAATCTAAACAGTACTTCCCACAAAGAGCACTGTCATCTGACACACCTCCCTGCTGCTGGTTCCTGGAATACCTGGCCTTTCTTATTACAGCGGAGGCATCAGAAAATGCATAGAAGGTGGAATGATGGGGAAAGAATAAGGAAAGGGCTGAAAGTGAATGAAAACAGAGACTGTATTAATTGATGAAGACTTTTTGTTGTATACATTAAAAAATAAAGATATGACAAGTTTCTTTGCTGAAAAGTTGACTTCTTCAGCAGTGCACTTTCATGTCCTTATTGTTTGCAAGGCTGTTAAATTTTGTAACTTCTCTAAATTGAAGCAAATTTATTTTTTTCAACCAGCAGTTGTTCATGAGCTGAGTTTTCCTATTAACATACTAATTTTGTTAGATGTTATTGCTTTAGGCCTAACACAATTGTGCAAAATTGTGTGATCTGTCTATCACAGAAAAGACAGATTCTTAATCTCTGAATTAAGAAACGGCTTAATTTTTTGCTTTAAAAAGGCTAATGGTGAAAAATATGAAAAGACTAGACTGATAACGAGGCAGCAAATTTAAGAAGTAAATTAAGTATGAAAATCTTTGATGTTCTCAAGATTACCTTTTAAAACAGTATGATTCACATATAAGGCCACTTATTAACTCAGACTGATCTGCACTTGCAGAAGGAGCCATTGACCAGGTTTAGACAAGGAAATCAAGAAGGAATTATGAATTTTAATTTCCCAGGAAGAAAAGTTTTGAACGTGCAATCTGATTCATAGTGAAATTCTAATTATAACCATGTATTTCACTGACTAGAATAATCATACATAAATTGTGGCTTAAATAAGAAGAAAAACTAAGAATATGAATAATTTTTTGCATAAAGGATATATTTGCTTTGGTTTTTCATACAGAGTGAAACAAGAAGTGTCTCTGTTTTACATACAGAGAGAAATGTCAGAAATGACAGGTATATGAAATCTAAAATAGACCATTGGATGTTCTTATGTAATTGTCAATACCTTATTCACTTTAGCGGTACCCTGGGCAAGTAATACTTAAATCAACCAGACTACGGCTGGCTCATGCAAGAAGAAAATCTGCAGCCAGCTCAGTGCCCTGTGTTGAGCAGCCTCAATCTTTGCCAGCAATCATACAAATCCAAGAGAAGAGTGAAGAGGTGGAAGTGGAAAAAGCAGTTCAGCCTTTGCAAGTTCAGGAATCCACAAGCCTAAAACAACTTCAAGATGTCTCTTTGCCTCCTAATGGTGTTACCTCTGGACTGACCCATGTTAGCACTTCTCTGCTGACAAGTGACCAGCTTCAACCAGAGACTGCTACTGGACAACAGCTTCCACCGCCTTTGCCTCCACCACCTCCACCTCCGCCTCCACCTTTGCCCTCCAAGGAAGAAGCTACCAAATCTGTAGAGAAAAGTGACAGCTTTGTTAAATGTCAGAGTGTGGAAAAGGGAGTCCAGCACTCTTCTGGTGTCCCACCAGCACATCTGTTCGATAGCAGTCAGCTAGTCAGTGCCAAGAAGAAGCTTAAGAAAACTGGTGATCTAGAAGGTTTGCAGAGGAGGAGAGGTAATGTTTTAATTCCTGCATATTTAATTTAAAATTAATTGTTATTAATTTTAAAGTTGTAATACACATCAGCTCATGTCTTGAATTGCTCTGTAGGAAAGTATAGCTGTGATTAATTTATTATTAATGGGAAAGTTGTTAAATCCTTTTTTGCTGAGAGATGCTGGCAACTCGGACACTAGGGCTTTTACGACACTGTGGCATACTTGTTCAGTGGGAAAACACTTGTGAAGTTGAGTCTATGCTGTACCATGTTAGACTAGATAGAAAATGGACCTAAATGCTGTTGAAAAGAATATTTACATAGCTGCTTACTGCCAGCCCTGCAAATATTCTATGTTTCACCTGAGGATGGAGTGTTCTATTTAAAAACAGAATAACAATAACTTTTATGTAGTTCGTTTATTTTACTGACTTGCATTTTATCTTGCAGTTTTTTATAAAGCACCTATTGTGTGTGCAATTTCGTATACGTCATAATATGACAAATATAAATTCAAATCAATCATCCCTCAATTATTCTTAAGAATATTGTTAATGTCTGCAGCAGCACTCTACCTGCTGCTCCATATTCCCTGAGGTGTTCTAGGTTTCTAAGTGGCTTCAGAAATTTGTCTCCATATGACAGACAGGGACTTTACAGTCCTTTCTTCCTTCTTCAGATGTGCAATGCTGTATTCTTTTATATCTCTTTTTTCATTGGGTCTTTTCTGTATAGGTCTTTAGAGGGATGAACAAAGCCTATTTCTAATGCAAAACAGTTTTTAAAAAAGATTGTACAATGTACAAAAAAACCCCTGAAAATGGATGTATGTTGATTGATAAGTGCTGCAAAATTATGTGCTATTGTATGCAAGGTGATTAAACTTTATTATACTTTACTATAATGCATTTTCTGAGATGAAGATCTTGCCCACTCGTGGCTCTTCAAAGAGCCAAAGCCTGATTTTTATTTTTGAAGAAAACTAGTCTCAAAATTAGTGATAAAGGAAGGATTTGCCATAAAGAAGTATCTCTGACTTCCTTGTTTTCATTAATTATAGAGGAAGACGATTTTTGTAACTGCTGGAACTAGATACTAACAAATACATGAACCCAGAGAAGCAGACAGATGCATGCTCTTGCAATTGACTGTATTGCTGCTTCCCTTGCTGGCTTGTAGAAATAGTCATGCAGTAGATAAAATAAGCCTAAAAATGCAAGTGGTAAAAATGGATCGCACAGTGCAGTACCTAAGACATGTACTCATTACCTGAGTTCTAAAGTAAAAATGATGATGCAGTAAACACCTTCATTATGTTGAATTACTTGCAGTTAATTTGATTTTCCTGACTGCAGACAGAAAAGCCACATGGTTCAGAAAGTTTTACTTCCTGATAGGAAGTTAAGTGGTTACAAAAAATACAAAAAAATTGGTCTGTATAAACCAGTTTTGACCTGGTAATAAGGAAGATTATTTAAAGGCTAAAACAGTATTGGAGCTACCATTATACTTATAGTATGGGACTATACATTAATAGTATGCAGGTACTTTTTGGTCTGTAGGAAAAAAAATTTACGACTGATAAATTTTAGTGAAAATAATACTGAAGGTCTTTTGATTTGCTGCAGTGAGTTCCCCAATGGATGAAGTGCTGGCTTCCTTGAAACGTGGCAGCTTTCACTTAAGAAAAGTTGAGCAGAGAAGTCTCCCTCCTTTTCCTGATGAAGATGATAGCAATAACATCTTGGCACAGATCAGGAAAGGGGTGAAACTGAAGAAAGTACAGAAAGATGTTTTGAGAGAATCCTTTACAATTCTGCCTGATACTGACCCTCTGACAAGGAGCATCCATGAAGCATTGCGAAGGATTAAGGAGGCATCACCTGAGTCAGAGGATGAAGAGGAGAGTTTGCCTTGCACAGACTGGGAAAACTAACCTGTAATTAAGCTACATTTAAAAAAAAATATTTCTGCAACATTTTTTTTAAATAACAGTAGCAGCTAAGCCTCAGGTTGTGTATTTTAGGAGACTTAGGAATGCAACTAAACTGTCTGACATCCAGTGTGGTAAAACATACACATCTGAATTGAGTATCACTGACTTTTCAAAGAATTTAAATTTTATAATAAGGAAAACTTTTTTTAGACAGTATATAAGCCTTCTACTGTTGCAGTACTTCTTCTGAATAGTGGCAGGAGTTCTCCTGAAAAAACCTCTGTTTTATTTAGTAAATTTGAAGGGACACTTCCCAGTTAACAAAAAAAGTTTTAATAGCAGCACAATCACTCTTGGACGCACCTTATACTTATTTTCTAATTATTTCTAGCCTTGTAAAAAATTGGGCATGTCTTACCCTTTCAGACTGAGTAACTTCAAGTGAAGGACAGTTAGGTTTGAATGCTGGAGATCTTGAAATCTCGTGGGTTACCCTGAGTGGCTGACTTCTTGATGGCTTGTTTTCAGTCTCTAAAATCTCTGACTTAATTGAATTTCCAGGCTATAAACAGTCAATATACAAATACAATTTATATTTCTGCTTGTCATATGAATTTGTATTAATAATAAGCTACAGTGCCTGAAAGTACAGATATCAGACTTCAGCAGATGAAATGAATGATTTCAGAACAAACCAAAAATCAGCAAGCGATCAGTTTTCAAAATAATTGTTGCATCAGTAGCACGAAGAGATTTTTGACTGCAGTTCCACAGCATAGATCATTCTCTGTGGTGGTTCTCTTCTGCTGCTGACACATGAATGAACTTGAGTACCAATGAAGGTTGCCACTAAACCTAAAATTTGAGAAACCAGAGGTATGACAATCTTTAAAGAAATTAAAAATCTGTTTAGAAAGGCTGTTTAAACAGAATAGAAGACAAATATTTGTAATCCTTGCAACACAGTAGTAGAAAGAAGATAACCTTTTTTGAATGTTCACAATCCAGCATTTTTACCATGGTTAGTTGTTAGTTGTAGCTGAAGAGTGACTGTTGGTAAAGTGCAGCTGTTTAAAAGCTGATTCTCACTCAGCACATCATCTGCTGAAAGTTCTTGTGATTGTGAAATATTATCTCAATCTGTTGCATTGGTATGGTATTTTCAAATTATAGTATTCTAAATTTTTAAAACGGAAAAGAAATGCTGCCTTCAATTCTTCATGGACTATAGCTGTTGGTCACCCTAAAGTTAAATGGATATTTAATATCATGCTTTAAGATTGACCTGCCAGTTTTTAACTCGTAAGCTCTACACATGCCAAAAACAGTAGCATAGAGATTTTAGGTTGAAAACATGCTTACAAAAGTGTCTTGGTGCACATTGTATATGAATTATGTTCAATTATATGTACATCTGCATAGGCTAAGTGTCATGCAGTTATTTCCCTTACAAAATGAAGGCTAAATCTGACACAGTGTTGTATATTTATTAAGTGCCAGAAAGTTCCTTGATAAATGTGAAAGGAGTATTGGCAATGCTCAGTGAAGTGGTTTAATTAATTAATGAAGTTTGAGGACAAAACTAATAGTAATTAATTCTTGCAGGAGATCTAGTCATCTCTGGCATTGCCTGCTCTGTGAATTAACTTCTACATAAAGTTATGACTACCCTTTTGAAGAGCCATTCTTTCTAGACAGACACTCTGAAACATGTAAAAAGATATTGAGGCATTCTATATATTGAAGTACCTGAGCAAGTAGTATAAATATGTAGTAGCTTCTCTATGAAAAATCCAAGAGGTTACTGGTTATCAAAAGTATCCTGAGAATATCTGCATACGAGTACATCATGCAGATAAACCATTGTAGTACACTAAGAGAACAAAAAGTAATGCAGAACCTGAGTTCCTGTCAGTGGTAGACAAAGTAACAGATAACAAGGGAGCTTTTGTTCTCCCTAGTCTCCTAATCCAGTATTTTGGGCCTCTACGAACTCTAATCTGTGTTAATGCCAGTAATACCAGAAGGCAAAAAAAAAAAAAAGACTTGGTCATACGTGTGTTCACAGAAGCTCCAGAGTCACTGCGTCATTACCCTGGGAGCAAAGAGAATCTTTCTCAGTATGCACTGCTCAGTATATTGCATGTTAGAATTGTGTAAGATGTTGATCAGAGAATATTTGCACAGCTGTTTAGCTTTTCAGATGTTCCTTTTCCTTTCTTCCTAAACAGGTGTTGACAGTCACCAACGTGCAAAAAGAAACCCCAGTTGAAGATTACTTTTCTTCTGCATTTCTGAGAATTCAGAGCCAGCAGTTAAGACCATCAATTCCACAAGAAGCTTTCTTTGGCAAAGAAATAGTCTTTCTTTGGCAAATACTCAGTACTTGGAAAAAAATGGCCTGAAATGTTAATTTCAGGTCACTTTTTTCTTTATTCGTTCAGTCAAATTCTGGTTCAGGCAGAAAGCTAAGCTGTTTAGACGTGCATTTTATACTACCAAGAATGCCCAGTTCTTAAGCACTTTTTATATTTACTTTAGTAATGTATGGCCAGTTAAGTGAGGGGGCCATTTTGAGTTGGGAGAATACTTGCTGTTAGTGTAACTTTGAGGTTTCAGACCAGCTATAAAATGGCCCTTTCACTGCACTGAATATCTCATGTGCTTGAAAATTCATAAATGGCTCCCTACAGAGAAGCTTGCTGTGTAGCAGTCTGATATTCCAGAAGGAGAATTCCTAGTTGCACTACAGTAGCTGAAATTCAGTAACATGCAACTAAGACTTTTTTTCTTCTTAGCTTGAAGAAGTATATGTCAGTAGGAAAAGCAACAAATGACCACAGCACAATGAGAATTAAGAGTTGTATTCAGTACATATTCAAGAATGTGTTTGTTTCCATCATGATACATTTAGCAAGACATACTGCAACACCTTTTTAGAGGGTCATGTTTAGTCTGACATCTTTTTAAAGTAGACATTTTCGTGCTTTTTTAAAATAATATTTAGCTATGCTTAACCAAGTTAGTTAAACTTTTGTCATTTGTTATAAGAAGCAATATTTTGTAATTTCATACTTAAAAATATTTTTCTCTTTTGGTTTAAAATGGCTTTTGATTAGTCTAAGCAGCCTGTAAAAAAGATCAAAGCACTTAAGCATACTGATAATTGAGTTGTGAAAATCGTGCTATTCTTGCTGGTTTTCATTATTCCCGTTAGTGGCTGTGAAAATGTTTGTATTTCATACCCAAAAGGCCACTGGCTGAAAAAAGTTTCTTTTGATTCTGACTGTTTTATTTTTAAAGGAGTGTTACACTTCCTCCGCATTGAATATTTAGGAGTAGTCCTAAACCTCATGACTAATGGCTGCAGGCAGCTACTCTTATGATACCACAGTACCAAGAGGTATGTCAATACAGAAATACAAGTAGCCTTGTACCACCTAAAAACCTCATGTGGTATTAAAAATCAGCCCATTACACTTCTAGGAAAGCTGAATTTTCACTAGCATTTTGTTTTTACTAGTGTAACATACACTGTGTTTGAGAAATATACAGTCCATGTCCTTTTTGTTGTGTGGTCCATTCACTGTTCCTTCTTTGACAGATAAACTACTATATGGGGATCTGTGTTCTTTTAAGTGGAGTTACTCATTGCTGCTGTCATGTAATGGAACACATACTGTGTTAATATTTATAACAGGGGATTTCGCGTCTTGCCGTTTACTTATAGAGAGAGGAGCAGGAGACCTTACCTTAGCAATAGGCTGTGTAATCTAAAGGAACCTCAGCTCTGGGACCCTTCAGTCTGTTGAAGATGTTTTGCTGTGGCTGTCTGAAAATTAAAGCTGTGTCAAACATCTTGAGAGGATTTTCTTAACCATGTTGCCTTACTTATACAGTTAGTGAACATTGATTTTCAAAGTACCTGCGAGCAGTGTTACTGTAGAATTGCATCAATTTTGCTGTGTTAGTTGCCAGGTCTCTATTTTTCAGCTGTGTGAAACATCTGATACTGGCTTTCCACAGGCCTAAAACTACATGATGCTTTTTTCTTAAACTTATTCTCTGAATTCTGTGTTACATGGTATGGTTGCGAGCTGCCTAATGCTGAGTTCATACAGCAATAGCAGCAGTTTCAAGGTTCATCATAATCATTCAACACAGTCTATACCATCAGCTGTTTTGTTCTACATTTGTTTGCACTTTTAGTCACACCACACCAAGGAAATCAAATAAATTTTTGACTGTAGCACAAAACAGAACTATGATGTAGAATGGTAATTCACATTATACATTTCATCTGAAACTTAGTGCTAAATTAACAGGGATGAACAAGCAACTTTTATGTTCATTTTTTCCTATTTTCCAGCCTGCAGATTCATTCCTTGGAGTACACATACAGAACACTAGCAAAATTTCAAGCTGAGGAAAAATAGTGTAATTTTAAAGTATTTATGCAGTGGTTCCCTCACACAACATGCTTGTCTGCAGTTTACCACTGTGTTGTTATCTAAATAGCTCCATGCTGTACTGTACTACAGTTTTCAGATATGTTTGCCATGTGATCTGTCATCTTTGCCTTGAAAAATGTGTGCATGATTGATGAAAATTAATCTGTGTCATATTTAGATGAAATCTTAGATTTCTGTAGTAGCTTAGTCTCAATAGAAATGGAGTTCTCATATGAGCATGTATTTTATGGGCACACAAAAAGTAGTTGTTATGCTGAGCATAGCATTATGTATCAGTTCAAAACTGCCATCTTCTGTGTGGAAAATGAATGGGGGCGTTTTCCACATCCTGCTCAAAAAAAAAAAAAAATCCTGAATTTAAATTTCCATGAGTCACTAGATGTCACCATTTCACATAATTTTCACTTTTATATAAAAATTGTGCATATGTAGTGTACACAGGCTAATACATAAAAGGTACCATCCTCTGCCATGTGATCTTTTCCAGTGGGATGGCTACCACAGAAAATGGGGAAAGTTTAGTATATTTACAAGAAACTTAGGGAAATTATGACAGTCCTGCATAGAGGTCAGTTCCTCCACAGCTGAGAAAAGCTGTAATAATTGTGTTGGTCTCTGAGAAATCTTGGCAAGCATCACTATGGAAAAACATGTAAACATGCGCAAGAAAAAAGAGCCTCCATAAAAAGACCTGCCTGTTGATATTTTTCATTTTATTGTGGCTGCATTGTTCTGTTGCTAATTATTTATCTTAAGTAGTTTGTCAGGTTTTAGGCTTTTTTCCATTTTTAGAAACTTCTTTCTTTTTTCAAATTAAAAGTTTTACTATGGTGTAACTGATCCAGTGAAGTAAAGGTTTGGAATGCATAATGTATATTGTATAAATGCTTATGTATGGACTGAAAAATCTTTTATGAGTGGGAACAAGAAACTAAATACTCAGTTTCTACAAAAATAACCAAAATGTAAAGTAAACAGCAATAGTCTTGTTCAGAAATTGAATTTGTATCAATAAGAATTTCATGTTCTCATTCATGGAGATTCCAGATCCTTTACAAATGACCAATAGTCTTACTCACTTTACTGTATTTTCATGTTTAGTTATCTGTCTAGGGTAGGTAAAGGCTTTTTTATTTTTCTCAGACATCACTTTTAAGTTTTGCCTGTTTTTTGGTTTTGTTTTTTTTTTAATCTGACAGTCTGCATTCTACACCAGACACTTGTAAAATAAATTAATATGATTATATATTGTGTTCTTTTGTGACTGAATTGGGGATAGAACTCAATGTACTTCACTACATTATTTGTAAAGAATCATTTTGAGTATAAGCACTATATTCTGTACTGTTTAATAATAAAGTAATGATAGATGCATTATTGAAGATGCAACTTACTGAGGAGGCAGAAACATTAACCAGCAATGTTACCCTTATTCCATTTATTGCACTGAATTTCAGGAGTGTAATTTGTAAATCAAGTTCTCTCCTGTGTAATCAGATTTTACTTTCATTGTAATGCTTATGTAATTAAATTACCTGGATATATTTCTGGTAATGATTTCATAAGCATGGACAATATGTTGTTGATGTTTCGCACTACAAAATTAATGTTAAGAGCAAGCAAAGCTTCTTGCAAAGAAAAGGAGTAACAAAAGCACCTTACTGGGAGAGCATGTTGCATGATTTCAGTCCTCTTGGAGCTGACAGACAGTAGGTCATCCTAAACTTGACTGCAAATTGCTCTTTGGTGTAATAAGCACATCAACATACTGCTATCAATGCTATCAACACAATGGCCATTTTTAACCTATAAATATACTGTAATTTAAGTTTTCCTACAAAATGAATTTATATTTAATTGCTGCCTAATACGTAAAATACTTAGAATTTCTAGGAGAGATGGCGGGCATGCCAGTATATTTGTGGGAGGGGCTGTTGCATATATGGGTCTTTGTATTTCCTGTTCAGTTTGACTGTTAATCCAAAACTCACAGCTGTGGCTGTGGTGAATCTACAACCTGACATTTGTGTATTTTTATGGTGATTCAGGTCTTTATATTCTGTGGCTCAGCGCTTCAGAATTTGACAGAAAAGGTTTTCTTTCCATTCTCAAATGTGAATGCTCTGTACCTCTAATATGGAAAATGACCAAACAATGAATTTTATTCTGCTAAGTTTTTAATATTGATGTGTAGAGCATTTTCTAAAGCTAATTAATCAGTAGTGTATCCATTGGAAACAAGTAGAAAGACCGTTACGGTGCATATAGTCCAAACTCTGCAGAGACTTTATTCCAGAGACCGTCACCTATCCAGGAATTAGTTTGCCATAAACTGGCTTGATTTTCAGAGTATAAACATAGTTTTGACTTCTGAATTGGTAAATAGGTGTTGGGCATTGGGGATATTCACTTAACATCTTCCAGCGTGTCATTGCTGTTGCTGTATGTTTTGAACTTCACTTTAAGTGTATACAAATGCATCATCATAAAAGGAAAGCTGAAGAATTACAGATGGCTGCAAGTTGTCTTACACGATTGAAGCCGGTGAAGCTTAATGAAACTAATTTCTTTGTTAAGCCTGTTGAATAAATAAGAAATAATAAAAACAAATTTTCCATTCACTAGCTTTGTGCAATATTATCATTACACTCAGACATCACTAGCACATTGTGCTTGGCTTTAAGAAAGTTCTTTAATTCCATTATATTCAAAGGGACATAATAAATGCATATTTTATTGTAAACAACTGCAAATTTACTATGCCTGAAAATGCTCAAAGTTATTAAGTATTAAGCACAAGTATGTTAAGAAAAAAAAAAAAAAAAGGTTAAGAACTAAACAAGCATTTCTAGCAATACCTAGAAACTAAAGTTTTAATTGTCTGCTTCTTGGTCTTTTTTCTTTAGTGCAGCTTTTCTGCAATGCAAGTTAATTGCTGTGTAGTCCATGAGATTTTATTATCATGATTCAGAAATTTAAATCTGTACGTAAAGTACTGCATTCACCTTATTGTACATGCGATGTAACATCATACTCACAGTTTTGGTGCTTTAAAATTATTCTTTTCTGTATTAAAGGATATTTATTTGATCACTGTCTTGGTTTTAACTTTGATTATGTACTAGTATTAAATATTTTTTTTACAGTTTGGTTCCCACAAAAAACATTTTCAGATCTAATTTATTTCAGTTCCCATTGTTATTCTTAAAACTCCTCAAATTCCCTGTCACGGTTTAATGGCAGGTGGTTGCATCTAAGTTATGTTGCAGCACGGAATATTTCTAGTAAATGAAGCCACATGAACAATATAGGTATTATAGAAGAACCTTGCTCCTCAGTGATGCAGGGTAGTTGTGCGTAATTACAAATCATATCCACTTTCCATCTCCTGATTAAAAGACCAAAACACTATGAAAAAGGGTAGAAGTTTAAATACAGAAATTTTAAGAGCTTAGCACCCTTACTACATTTTCCATGTCCCTAATAGAGTTCCTAGATGTCTGTGGGTAAGTCCTTCCTTTTATTCCTCTAGCCATTTTGTGTTATCATTGATGTAGACATAAAACTTGCAAAAGAGGTATCACAATATTGTATCTCTTTTCCCTTTTGCTTCTGTGTCTATGGTGCAGAGCAGGTAGGTTCTATTTCTAGCTGGTTCCTTAACATGAAGAATGAAAAAAACCCTGTGTATTTCTGCAACAGGAACTTTTTAGTGCCATTAAAATCCTAAGAAAATAAGAAAAATTACATTTCTAAGAGCAACGTGAAACCAACTTCGTATTTGCAGTGCAGATCTGTGTTGCAACATGTCTTCTACAAAATTCAAGGCCTTGGTTTCCTAGTGTTGTTTTTTGTGCCAGGTAATAATGACTCTTAATTTTGGGTTGTGGCAGAACAATGTAGAACTAGTAGGAAATGTGTTTTGAAATAATCAGTTCTTTGATCATTGCCAACTTGAGAGAGTTGCATTTGTGTCTGAGGTCTCTTCCTAAAGCTCTGGCAGTGTGTGACCTTGACATGGGTGCCGGCACAGGTTTTGCTCTGCAGGACAAATTGATGCTTCATCAGCTGGTTCTGCTTGGCATTGGCTTCAGTAAATAAGTATATGGTTTTTTATAACTCTCTACAGTATCCATACAGGTTGAAAGTGAATTTAGTATATGCATCTGGATTGCAGATGAGTGAATACATCTGTAGGCAGACTTGAATGCTATGCATGCTATGGTATGCTATGCAGAATAAAGCCTCTTGTTTGTACAACACAGAAGATGAAAGATATGTAGACTTATCTATTTTTTCCCTGTTTGTTACATGTCAGATGTAAATCAAAGGTTCATTGTAAATAAATACTCAGTTGGCCACAGTGCCTCTGAATAGGGGAACTGCTGATACTTGCAGGGTTTGTCTCCATTACACCACTTAATGCTCAACAGACAGAGTAGATACAAGGGAAAGAAGTAAAAATGGAAGGTGTATTTGCCAAATAATGTTTTCCAAAACCTATGAACTATTCCTTTTCTCAGCAGTATTTACAGCTGCTTCCCATCATAGGGAGAAGCCCATTTTATTGTATTCATTCTTCCTGCCATAGGAGAGAGCTTAGAGGAATCCTAGGCTCCCACAGTATCCCTGAATCTTGGGATCTGCAATCCCATCACCATGTCACTGCCACCACCACAGCCAGAGCTTTATGCTCACATCACAGATCATTGTCTAAATGTATTGTTACAGAGTTGTGCCACTGTGTTTTTACCATTTGTAAAGGAAGGTTATAATATCCATAAAAACGGATAAAATGGTGTCTTAAACCTTAGATGTGTACCATGTCAGCCATCTAACTGTTACAGGGCATCACTTGCTTACGCAAACTGCCCATCAGCAGAAAACTATCCTGTTGCCAAGAAGCATTATCACCATGTAACCTACCTTGCTCACAGAAGTGCTGCAAGTCTCTGCCCATCCTGCAGAACTGATCCTATGGAGAAGCCTTTCTGCCCTTTACCCCTTTGCACTAAGATTCTCAGTCTCTATTACTTTGTCTAAACTTCATGCAGATCTTCACCACAGTCATGCTCACTGTCTGGGTTTTCATCAGTTCAAAGACAGCACATCTCCCTTGAACTGTTGTCTCCACAGGAAAGGCTGGTGGATAAAAACAGGCACAGATTACTCTGTGCTGTTAAACTTCCTGCCTATGTTGTTGATGGGGTTCACTCATTAATCAGCCAAAACTTTGGGAGAAAACCTAAACCAAAACAAAAGTTATATTCACATTCACACTGTATCTGCTGTCTTACCCCTTTATTCCTACTGTAGTTTTGTGCTGTCTGGGGGATGTTTGTTGGAGATACTTGTGCCACAAGCAGATCATCTGTACTGCTTTCTTGTCACTCCTTCCTCACCGTGGAATGCAGAAGACTTCTTGACTTTTCTGAGATGTCTCACTACACCCAACATTGCTTACATAAGACTAAGCACATTCACAGTCTTTCAAACAAAAGTCACTGTTTACTTCATTCTTCCATCTTAACAACTTTTCTTATTAGCATCACATTCCCTCTTTACATTACTGTTCAAAAGTCACAGCAATAAGGAAGGTAGAAGAATAATGCAATTCATAGAAAGCACTTACATTAACTACTTTTTCTTCCTAAGTACTTTATTTTAATCCCATTCAATTTCAGTAAGAGCGTAACTGAGTTCTTAGCATACAAAATCATCAGTGCATGCTGAAACTGCCATGCATATTAAAGCCATAATTTCAACACCATAACAGACATTTATGAATCAACTTTTGAAGCACCATAAAAGACTGGCCATTTCCACACACACAGACGCACATGCACTTGCTGTGAGTAAAATGACTTGGAGTGGATAAAGTCCTGTGAAAACAATTTGACAGAGAATCCACTGCACACTGCTCTTGGTTTCTAATGACATGTTAAAAAAATAAAGTCTTGAATTTGCATTATAAAATAATATTTTAAGTAGTAGAAAAGAAAAAAATCACACATCCTATACTTTTGTTGATGGCATACATACATTTTTTTCATTCCTGTAATGCGTTCCTAAAGATTTCTGCTGCTGAGAAAGCTTCTCTTAATAGCAAAGTAAGTTGAAACATAAGGTTCTTATTTCTCCTCCAGCCCAGCACCACTGTAGGAACAAAATTTCCCCCACTTTCTACAGTGTCTTATGTGTGCCCTTTGCAACAGTGTTTTATGGCACACCCATACCTTGTTCCATCACTCAGCTCTAAGTCAAACTGTATTCAGTGAGTCAGGCTGTTGGCTTTTGCGAGGTCTGGCCGTTCATGGGCCATTCCATCAGTGCTTGTGGCCAGTAGACAGGGTCGAAAAAACCTGGGTGATACTTGGGAGGTGCCTACTCTCATTAAGTCATTCTGGCAAAACATCAGAAGTGTGCAGAAATTTTCCTCAGTAAAAGGTTGCATTAGTTAAAGCAAATCTCCGTTTAGGAGATCAAGTTTGTCAGTCTTTAAATAAGTAAATAAATAAATAAATAAAATGTCTACTTGGGCTATGTACTCAGGGGAAACGCAAGCTACACATTGCCTACCAGGGCATGCTTTGCTTAATTTGTGCACAAAATAACATGATCATATGTAAATACTCAAAAGCAGTTAAATTTTCAAGTTAGTGCTATGTCCTATTTTGCAGAAAACCCCAACCCTTCAAGTATTCAGCTTCTTAATCTCTATTTGCAGTAAGAAACTTTGTGTCCTAGGCAGTTTGTTGAGACTGCACTGTTGGCTGTCAGGGATAAACCTGGGTTCTGCTCCCAGCCATTAGCTGCCTGAGATAACTACAGAATCCCTGCCTTTTGAGGCCCAGATGTATGAATTTGCTGCAGTCCTTGGTGGATGCTCAAGGTTGCAGGGATGCTTCTGAATAAGGAAGCACTTGGTACTGTCAGTAGTACCAGCTTGGCTAAATGATTGAATACAAACTTTAGCTTCTGCTCACTTCCCAGTGAAAGGAGACTGTTCCCCAGAAGGATGCTACAGTGTCTTCTTTTAACCCATCAATGTGTCATTGCAATAGTAAGCTGTGAAATTTTAGTAAAAAAACTTACCCTGAAATACTGTAAATTAGAATTTCTTCACTTAAATCTGTCAAGTCCTTCTAGCTGATGGAGGCCTGATCCCTTGACACACCACCATCACCAGCTAACTATTTTCCAAGTAGCTGCATGGCAGCATGTCTGCTGTGTAAGATCTAACACTGTGCTTATGGGGGCCATGGAGGTCAGTTTACAACTGCCTCTAGTAGTGGCCCTCTCTCCTCATGCAGCCCCTCAAAAGAGAGACTTGAAATGTTACGGCAAATTCCACAGCCACCTAGCAGCTACTGCTGAGCTGTAAAACCAGCCTCAAAGGCTAGTGAATCTGTTTGTTCTTATCCCATCAGTGAACCATCTTCATTGCCAGGTTTAGAGATTCTGTGTTTGGACACACCAGCAGTCCCAGTGCAGTTGCTTGCTCAGTCACAGAGCTGACCAATGCTATGCTTTGTGAGGCCTTACTCCCTTCTGGAGTTTAGATACCTATGTTGTTGTCACAGCTTCAACACTGCAATTTGGCTTAAGTGTCAATAAAACCCTCTGAAATGACAGACATGTTTGCCACCTGCCCAACCTGCTAGTCCAGATTAAGTCCCATAGCTGTATTTCCCAGCCTGACTCAGGTACAGGGAACTCAGGTACAGATTTCCAATGTAGCTATAATTCATTTGCAAAAGACCTGTCACCTATTGTAGCTGATGACAGAAATCCTCTAACTTGATGGGAACTTTTGCTGCCAATCCTAACATATTTCTCCATTATGACTTGAGCAGATACATGTACCTTACAGGTATTTTCTATTTGTGCAGTACAGTCATCATCATTGGTGAGGAGCATGAAAACTCACATCTTCTGAAAATAATTGCATTGCTGTCTTTTAGACAGCTCTGATTCAAGGTACTTCCTAGTAGCATACCTCAGTAATTCTTGTTTAGAATATCCCCAATGCTTCCTCAGTGAGACTGAGATGTTCATGCACAACAGTCAGCACCTCATACTCTCAGGTGTTTTTGTGTGGGTGAGTTTGGGGTTTTTTTTGGTTACTGATGTCACTTCCAGGTGAGCTTGACACTGAATATTTATGTTTCTCATTCCATAAGCAGTTTAGGACTTATATTACCTGTAAATATGTTTGGTTCTCCCATTTTATGCAAGAGAAAAGAACACAAAAGAAAAAAAACAAAAGTGGAAGAAATAGAGGATAACGAAAGTTTTGACTAGTAATTTCAAATGGTAACAATAACCACCTCAAATAAAGCTTTCATAATTTCTTTTCAAAGAGGTGGGGAAAAGCAGCTTAAATTGACATATTACTCTGCTTCTTTAAGGTATACAGGATGAAATTTCCCCTTTTCTCTCCCTGCAAGCAAAACTCTGAATGTGCAAAGTGCTCTGAAGCAAAAGGGCTCCAGACTGGTAATGACAGAGCTACAGTTTTGAAGCATCAGCTTCTGAACAAAGGACAGCAAGCCCTCCTGGGTTGATTCTGGAACAGCCAGCAAGTGCAGCTGGCAGAGTGTAGCAGTGAGGCTGTGTAGCAGGGACAAGATGCAGGATGCTCACATGAAATACTGAGGCACTCAGCTACATACTTCTATCCCAGCTCCTCTCACTAGGTGAAAGTCAAAGACACCTGTACCTTACGCTGATAGATTTCTGGTTCCCATTGCTGCGGATTCCTGATGAAGCAAAACTGCTGGAATTATAAAAATAACCATAAATTCAGATGTGGTGAAAGTAGATTTAATGTTTAAATTCCCATCCATAGATAAGGGTCTTCTTTCTCCTACAGGCAAGTACAGGGTCATTTTGCTTCACATTTTTTTTGTTTTGTTTAGAGACAATTCCACTGATCGTTTAACAAAATACAAGCCAGACATAGAATTTCAAAGGTCTTGTTCCCTCTCTGCTAGTATCTGTATGACCATATTTAATTCAACAGGAGGAAATCCATACACACATATTTTATTTACACATACCTTGTCAGTGTAGCTCTTCCTCTCCCCTTAGCACCTGGATGCATCACATTGTTTATGAAGGTCCTTAGTTCTGCCCTTCTTCTTGATCTACTGGAAAAAATCCTTCTTCTTCAAGAATTACCACAGTCACAGAAATGCAAGTTCTCTTCCAAGAAAATGTCTATGTTGCTATTCTCAATCTAAAGGAAGCAAAAGCAGCTGACACACTGCTGGATCCATGCTGTGAGATGAGGCTCGGATGAGAGCAGATGAGAATCCCCAAAGCAGTGAACAAGATTGGAAACTACTTCCAAGTTAAAAGAAAGAAAAAACCCCAAACCCAGCTCAGATTTCCATTACACACACATCACAGGTGATAGGAACTGATGGCAGCAGAAAACATGGAGCACCAATGGCTAAGACTGGTATCAAACCTCTGGAGTCATGAAGGTAAAAGACTGAAAGGACATGGGGTTTGCAGACTGTCTGGACTTCAGCTGTGTTCATGAAACACACCACCAGTGCTGACCTTGGGAAGCCTCTAGCAATCAAGAGTGGAGTTTTGGGGTAAGCCAGGTGTTCTCAATGTCAGCATGATGTGAGTACTTAAGGAAAGTGAGATCCTTTCAGGTGGTTTGTCATTCCCTGTGCAAATCATTCTTGCCTATTTTACAGCTACACAAGGGTTCCACACTAGGGAATATTTTTGAAATCTGTGTTTCCCCCACCCACCCCATATTTGAAATACCTTTGATAGTTACTTTCCTTCCAATGCCTTTATCTGAAAATACTAAGGATTGCCAGATGTATTGTAGCATCTGAGCTCTGCTTATTCAAGATCCAGCAATGAGGGGGAAAGTAGGTATATTGTGTTTCTTTGGTCCTATGATGAGCTACCAGCAGTGCAGAAGCAGAACTGGCCACTACAGGTCCCTGAGAGGTTGTGGTGGATAAGCTATGAGACCCCTTATGGTGTGAAAACCCACTCCTGTCTATAGTATCTAGAGGTACTGTGACATGTAGACTCACATCTGCTTTCTGACGAGGCATAGCCAGAAGAGTGGACATGAGCTGAACTGACTCTGGGATCTAACACAAAACTCTGCTCATTGTTCCAAAATGTTTAATAGAATTGGGAAAATTCATCCATCTTGTCTGAAGTAAGTGGATTAAAACGAGAAACTAAGGCTTCTAAGCAAAACCAGAGTTTTCAAATAACGTGTGTTATTCCATGATAGGGTCTCTGCTTAGCACTGTTCAGAGGTAGTGCACAAATGCAGCATTACTAAGAAAATGTAAACAAGACAATTTGAACATTGCTTAGCAGAGTCAGGTCCATCATCTGAAAAAGGAACACCAATGGATAGGTGTGCACTTAACTGGCATGTTCAGTTACTGAGACTGAACCATGCACATTGGGATGGAGTTTCTTGATGGTGTTTTTTAAATGTCTTCTGGTATCCAGATCTTATCTCTAATTAGATCTATCTTTGGCCTTAAGATTTTTGCAATTAACCAAGTTAAGTGCTTTTACTGATACCTGCAGCTCTGCAGAGGATTAAGGTTTTCTATTCCTGTTTCCATGCAGTATTTCTGAAAAATGGCTTTGATTTTGACTTTTGAATGCAGTGTTCACAGAGTGCTGTTCAGCAGCCACTTCAGTACAGAATATATAAGATGACAGAATGAAATGAGGTTAGCCTCTTATCAAAGGCAAACCTGAAGTTAATCCCCAACTGGTAGAAAAATGAGCAGAAATCAGAAACCTTTCACAACTGACAACTGAAAAGACATATCCCAAAATATTAATCTTTAATTGATGCATTGTTAGTTCTAGGGTTTTCTTTAAAGGAATTATCCTGGGAATGCCACCGATAGCGTTAAATGATACTTTTTTGTGTAACAACTGGTTTAGCCCTTTATTTATTTATTTATTTGTTTGTTTGTTTATTTATTTATATTTTACCTGAAAAATGCATTTTCTTAGAGATCTTATAATCACATTTCTGCATTATCAGTTCATTTTGTTCTCCTCTTTCCTGGATATATTGGCCAGGAAAAGGAACTTCCAGTCTATAATGGACAGTTTAATTTGCATGTTTTACTTTGTCCACATAGAAAAATGCAATTTCTGGATCATTGAGGCATATGGACTATGAACAATACACTCCAAAAACTAGCTATCCAGGCGGGGATATACCTACAAAAATTCTTTTATATCAGAATTTCACAACATAACACACTAATGCAAAATCCAGTAGCACCTGCAAGATTAAGGTAGCTGCTGCTATCACTTGCACATACTTGAAAAAGATTTAAGGAAAAAAAAAAAAAAAAGAGTAATACATTCTCCAGAGAATAGCAAATGTATTTCAAAATAAAAAACTGTGGGTTTGATTTTTTTCCCCCAACTTCTGTATTTCTGTGAGGCTTATGGTAATTCTTTTGTTGTTTGGTTTTTTTTTCTTTTTTCTTTTTTCTTTTTTCTTTTTTTTTTTTTCTTTTTTTTTTTTTTTTTTCTCCAAGACTGTAGTTGCCATGTAACGAATTATACACAAAGTGACTGCCCCCTCCAGTGCAAGTTCACGGTCATGTTTTCAGGCTATAGTACTGAGCACTGTTTTCTTGTATACATATTCCCATATTCATTAAAGATAGATACAATGTACAGTACTTGCCTCTGGGACAGTAATGTTTCAAATGGGAAAACAAACTGAATAGGCTACAGTAGGTATAGCCATCTAAGAATGAACTTTAGATCACAATTTCTAAACACTTGCCTACTGTACATAAGCATTAAAAATAGTCTTAGACATAGGATTTTATTTATATGTGCACATATGTCCACCTCATCCCATATTTATGTTTGGCAACAATTTGGGAATTCAAAGGTGCAGCCCTCAGTAATTGTATTATTTAAAAAAAAGAAATGAAGCTTATCTATTCTATGAGAAAAAGAAATTCTCAAATATCAATTTCCAATTTTAAATTTAATTTCAATAGGAAAATATTAAAAATGTGCACATTTAAGTTTTTCCATGTTCTGTATATACATATGTGTGTGTACTTATACATAGAAATGCTCATGTACCACACATATTCACAAAATTTAAGTGGAAATATTTCTGTCCACTATCTTTTCCACACATATGACATCATATCTTTAAAAATGTCAATAATAATATCATTAAAAATAATATTACATTTATTCCATCATTATGTTTTTTTTATTCTTTCTTCATCCTTATTATGTCCACTGAGCATTAACAGGCCAAATTCTCCTTGCACTTCCACGGATGTTTTGCCAACAGAATGTTGCTGACATCACATCAAGGACACATCTGGTTAACAGCAGCACAAGTGACAGGAGAATCAGGCCCAAATATCCCCAGGAAAATTAAAAACTGGCTGTATCTGCTCATATGGACCTGATGAAGGTATACACACCACTGATAAAATCCCCTGAATGATTAACATGTAGCTCACCACAAAGTTTTCAACCAGTAGCACAATGAAACAAGCTCCCCCACCCCTTTAATAAATGTGAGAAAATACCCTAAAAAATATGGAGAAAGCGTAAACATTGTGTCTATTACATACCATATAATACATGACAGTTTTAGCATTTAACCTAAGCCACTTCCCTGACTAGTCAGGGGAGACCTGATAAATCACCAGTTAAAGGAAAAGAAAAAGGTATTTTAGAAATAAAGCATGTCTTTTCAATATAAATGACAACCCGTGTGTATTATATGGTATATACACACAGTACATACATGAAAACAAACTTATATTTTCTAGTTTTGAATATCAGTCTCTAAGTGAAGAAAACTGTGTTCTACAAATTTAATAAGCAGCTAGATTTATGTTTAACATTCAAATTAATTTGGGGAGCTAACAAAGGTTCGTGCATCTTTCAACTCTGAGGTCTGACACTCATTCATACATTTTAAAAAAAGCCCTCTTCAAGATTACAAGCAATTTATGGCAAGAATGCACTGTGATGCAAGACACATGACAATTGGCTTACCTTTCAAAGAGTTGGGTTTTCTTAAATAAATCTATCATAAAGAAATGCGTGTTTGCCAAAAGTCTGTTAAAATTACATCGAAACAACTTTAAAACCTGCTCACTGAGGATAATTCAATTTGATGTCCTGCTTTTAAACACTTAGTTAACAGTTCAGAATATTGCCTGGTGTAGTTTTGATAAAAATGTGATATGAAGACCCATAAGAGAGTAAACATGTCTTCAGTTCAATTTGCTATGACAACAAAACTTCAAGAAACAGCCTTTTTGGCTAGACACATTCAGTGTAAGAACAATCCCTTGTGGTACCTCTGTACCCTTAATTAATCTGTAACAGAGTAGTGCTCTCCATAAGCCATTGTTCACAGAACCTCTATTTCATGTCACATTCTGAAAGTCTCCTGCAGAACAGGTTAACAGCAAATTGAACATTCAATATAAGTATCAAGGCCAGAAAACAAACAACTGGCCATTCCTAGTTATCTGTGCAGGTCAAATTTAAAATTTAAAATTTACATTTAAAATTCTCAGAGGGGTTTGGGCTTTTTTTTTCCTGTTGGACTCACCTTCTATCACTGGTTGGCTTCAAAATTTAGTGAAGTGGAAGATACTATCTCACTGTAATTGCATGGAATTCATATGAAAAACTAAACCTGACATTGGACAATATTGTAGAACACCAAAGTAATCTCCATAAAGAAATACGGTATCTTCCAGTATATATGTATAGCTATAAAAAAAAAAAATCAAAAAAACAACCGGCCAACCAAAACCAAAAAACAAAAAGGAAGAAGTTTATACAAGCAGTTATAGTAAATTTGTTTCAATTAAAGATGCAACTCTCTCTCATTCCTGGCAAGAATAAATTTGTTCCAGCACTGTTTCTCCACAGTGCAGCATATCCTGAGAAATTATTAAGAACAACAAAATCCAGGGCTGTCATCACTAAGTTCTTGCACAAAACACAGCTTTAAAATATCTTAAATAAAACAGCCAATAACCTATATTGTATCTGTCACAAAATGGGGTGTGTCCTGGGACACTGCTAATTCTTCTATCACTGATAATTAGAAAAGGATTGCATTCAATTAATATCTTTCAAGTTATCTGTGGCCAATAATGTAAAAGCAGGTAATTTGTAATTCAAGGGTTTTTTTTGTTTTTTTGTTTTTTTTTTCTACAACATGGCTACAAGCTGAGTTTCAAATTTTACATTGAATTACAAGTCAAATTTAAAACAATCCCTCTCAGAGGAGCATTTTCTAATTTTGTGCAACTTTGATGCAGAGCCCAACACAGTCCTATGAAGAGAGACAGTGCTGCATCTTTAAGCTGATTGGCACTGAAATCCCAATTTCTTTAACTGCATTCTATTAGCTTGGCCAAGTTATCTCGTAATTCTGTTAGTTCAAATATTTTTCCATCAAGAATTTCTAAAAGTGTCTTCAAGTTATTGCGAAAAGCTTCTTGCTCATTCTGACTTTTCTCCAGACGTTGCTCTAGATCAGACAGCTGTCCTTCCAGGTCTTTGTTTCGAATTTCTACTTCCTTCAGAGAAAATACACAACATGTTAATGTGTTGTCTGCAAACAGAAAGCAGTCTAATGTCCTCTTGGTACTTGTGTGCTATTTTGATCAACTGCTTTTTAAAATAATTTGTAACGCTTTATAGTTTTCACTAAGTCAAAACCAGAACCTGAATTGTTACTATGATTGCATGTGTACTGCCACTTCCTTCATTTTTCCGTAATTATCTGAAGAACAGAAGCTTTTAGATAGGGACAAACTTTAGTCAGTGAAAAAATTATACACTTATTTAGGTATGTTATCACTTCTATCATTCAGAAGTGTACTGCCTAATGAAAACATCTTCTCGGAGTTCACTTATGTTCATGTATACCCTGATTTAGACTACATGAATTGCTTAAGGACATGGTTCTCCATCAGAAGTTCTCATGCAAAAGCCCATCCAGAACACTGCTTTAGAGCCAGAGGAGCACCACTTTATTCCCATCCCTCATTACAGGCTTTGCACTCTGAAAATTAAGACAGAGGCATACCCACCCAAGCAGAGTCAAGGTGGCTGTAACACGTATAAACCAGGAGGTGCTCGCTGCACATCATGCCTCACTGCACAGCACCCACCGTGGAGCAGAAACAATGGCAGTGCCACTGCTGCCGTACGCACAGGACATTCCCATGCCGGGGGAAGGATAAGGCAGCAGTGTGTTGGACACAGCCCAGGAGGTCTGACCATGAGCAAGCTCAGTTCTCACTCACAAGGAGAAGCCCTTGGCATCAGCCCCTGGAGCACAGCTCCAGCTTGCACCTGATGCAGGACAGTGCCAACTGCTCTGCCCCGTGCAAGCCAGGTATCCTCTCTTCAATTAAGTCACAAATAAAACAGTCACCTGTAATAGCATATTGTTCTTTGCGCCATTCATTGCACACCTCATAAATTCATGCTAAATTTTGTAATTTCATTTACAAAAATCACTTTCAAAGGCTGCACAGAGACACTGTGTTTAGTACACCATAGACCCTGTACAGCCATCTCCAGAATAGTGAATTCATATTTATGTATGGGAACACGTTTTTCAACACCTCCTCCCTTTACAGTGGCTTTGTGCAACAAAGCTTTAACAGGCCTGCTCTGAAATTTTACTACAATTAGTTTTACAAATAAGAAGGGAGATTTAGAATCAGCTAATCATCACAGCATGAGCAACTCCTATTTCAGCCCTCAACTCTCTCACTGTTTTTTTTTCATGTGATTCTTCTGTCTTCCTCAAGGCTAAGCAATATATTCATGTTTACACTGGAGAGATCTCAGCTAACCATAGAAAACAACCTGACCTATGCAGAAGTGATAGTGGGTCATTCAAGAGTAACAGGCATTTAATGACAGCCCTGTGTCAACTGGCCTGAGAAAGGTATCCACATGTGAGGGGTCTGATGGCAGCACCGACTGGGCACTGCATCCCTGGTCAGAGGGTGATGTGGACAGAGCTCAGTTTCACCTCTCAGACTCTGCAGCAGGGGAGAGTTCTGGGCCCCCCAGCAGTGGTGCAGGTAGAGAAGACAGAACATCAGGACATTCACTGCCTCATAGCTGTGGCTGCTTGTGGAGCCAAGGGTTATCTCCCAGCCAAAATGAAGGCCTCCCTGACTTCTTGTTTGCAAATGGGCTAGTAAAAAACTGTGGAGTTTTAGGCACCAGTCTTGAACAGCCAGCACACCTAAGAGCAGGAATTACTCCGTACTGCCAGGATCAAGAGAAGAATTAATTTGATTAGCACTGAATAATTTAGTTGACAAAGCACTAAAAGAAGCTAACTGGATAGAGCACTTGTAGAAATTATATAAATTAAACGCATACATGCTTATGTTGAGAATGGCTACCCTACTGCTGCTACAAATGAAGAAGACAACTGGTTATAACCCAGTCATACCATGCTACGGCTTCATTAGGTCTACTCCTCCCTTCCAAGCCAAGTACTTACAAGCACTACTTGGTGTAGTGATTGCATAGGCTTGAGACCCTCTGAGGGCCAAGTGATTACCACATAGGACATAAAAGTGAAATACAAGGTTCTCTCAGCTTTGCCAGAGTGACACAGTCCATCCTTTAGCTCACAGAAAACTGATTGATGTATTTCAGTATTTTCCTGTCTGTCACCGATTCCCTTCTAGTCACCAAATTTGTGTGCTCTAGGTAGTCTCCTTGCCACTGCTCTTACCTCAGAGGTGATTAATTCCTGTATGCAGGCAAGTCAGTGATGAAATAGATCACTTTGGGAAAAATCTATAGATACTTATATGGCTTTACACTGTGATATATGGGCCTGAATATTCTGTTGGCCTGTATCTACCACTGAAGAACACCTTTCATGCCCTTCACAAATATTTTTAATGAAATTTGCCAGAAGCTGTTGCATTGAAGTTCTGGAAAATGCTGCTTCTTAAATTTATGTTTGACCCTTAAGCATATTTACCCTAAATTAGCATTAATGCATTCTGCAATGTTATTGCATTGTAACTTCATGTCTAGCTCATGTGCAGTTCCCTGTTTCAAATCAGTCAGCTTCAAAACTTGCTTCTTGATCGGAAGGGATGGATTGCATATAATGTAATCTATTCCCCTAGCTGTGCCATTTCCCTTTATTGGCAGCTGATCACATCCAACAATATATTGCCTCTGTGGTACATTCAGGCCCTTTGGAGAATATATTTTGCACTTGGTTTTTTTTTACCTTTGGTTTTTTCCAACCTCTTCTTTCATCAGATGTAATAATTTCTCATATTGTTTTCTCTTAGAAAATAAATAAATCATTACTAGTTATGTTTGTTGTTTGCACTGTAACAACATTTTGCAGAATTCAGTGGAAGGATTGGCATAAAATATTCAAACCATACATAACAGCTATATTTAGGAATCACCCATATTAATAAAGATATTCTGACCTTCTGTGAGAGTCACACTGATCATGACTCACTGATATGACTTCACTACATTACTAACAGAATTATTAAAAGGACCCTAATACTTAACCTTCACAGTGTTCTTCACTAGATTTTTCTAGATTGTTTTTTATTTTCTAGATTTTTTTTATTGTTCTTCATTAGATTTTGCCAATGATTGATATCAAATTAATTCCCCACATGCACGTATCAGAAATGCAATATGCCTTGAAATACTAATTTCTTTTTATAGCGTTTTTCATAGAGGGATTTTTACAAAATATTTTAAAGTTACATAATCCACTTGCAAAGTATAAGATGGAAAAATAAAGCACAAGAACAAAGAGTTAGAGAAACAGATACAAGCCCTGAAGAGAATCACTCTGGTAATAAATGATGAGTCAGGTAAGTGAACATATGTGAGACAGTGTGAAGCTATAGCAGACAATGTGATGTATGTAGGGTGAAGTAGCTCAGAGAACACCAGTATAACCAAAGCAGGACAATTACAGCAAAACACAGACTTAAGATCCTTTTCTTGGCAGCATCAGGGCAGTAATTAAGTTTAAGCTTAATAAAGGCACCTTTTAACTCAGATCCTAAGTGATCCTTTAAATTTACTTGAATAGAACAATACAGAACCACTTCCAGAAACAGACGACTTACAATGTGACATATGGACATATATACAAAATATATCCATTTGGTGATTAAAGAATCACAGAATCATAAAATGGATTAGGTTAGAAGGGATAAAATTGTTATTTCTTTCTGTTTCTGAGGCCTTCTTGTCCAGCTTTCCAAAACCCCCTTACTTTTAATAATTCCCACAGGTTTCAACCCTTTGTCATAGGCAGGAACCCTTCCCACTAGATAAGATTGCTCAAAGTGCAATCCCACCCAGCCTAGGACATTTCCAGGGACAGGGAATCCATATCTTTTTCAGGTAACCTGAAGCAGTGCCTTGTCACCATATAGAATTTCATCCTACTATCTATCTGAACCTACATTCTTTCAGTTTGAAGACATTACTCCTTGTCCTGTCACTGCAGTTCCTGTTGAAGAGCTCCTCTCTGGCTTCCCTGTAGGCCACTTTCCGATACTATAAGGCTGTTACGAGGTCTCCATGCAACCTTCTCTTCTCCAGGCTGACCACCCCCAACTTTCTCAGCGCGTCTTCATAGGGGAGGTGCTTCATCCCTCTGATCATCTTTGTGGCCTCCTGTGTACTCCCTCCAGCAGGTCCATGTCCTTCCTGTGCTGGGACCCCAGAGCTGTGCAGCCCTGCAGGTGGGGTCCCAGCAGAGCAGAGCAGAGGGGCAGAATCCCCTCCCTGGCCCTGCTGCCCACACTGCTCTGGATGCAGCCCAGGACACGTTTGGCTCTCTGGGCTGTGAGCACACACTGCTGGTTAGTGTTGCATTTTTCATCTACTATCACCCCCAAGTCCTTCTCTGAAGGGTTACTCTCAGTCATCTATACATAAATATACCAAAATGGAGCTACTCACTTTATAAGGTAAAATTTTAATAAAATTTACCATTTTCTAATCTTTCATGTCTTGCTCGTTGCATAATTCTGCTTGCTCATGATAACTAATTCCTGGCTCACTGTTACTTTTCATATGATCTTACAATGAAATTACTGCATTTGCTACTGCTAGAACAATTTCCAACTCTCATTATGTCTCTTTTTAATCTCTCACATAAATGCCTTTTCAGACTAAAATTTGTATTTTTAGCCTAAAGCCAGCGACGATTTTTGGAACAAGGTCAGGTGTACGAAACACTTTTTAAAGACTCTTCAAAGTAGTAACATACTTTGTACAAACAAGTTGACATAAGAGTAGGGAAAAAAGAATAAACTCATTTTGATCTTTAGTGGTTTATTCTGCAGGTTAAAATTTGATTCATAGAGGTTCTAATCCATGTCATGCATTTCAAAGAATACCTGCCTAATGATTTTTAAGCTGTGACTGTGATCTGAGGGGGCTTGCTTTCAGCATGCTAAGCCATAGAACAGAGAGGCTCCCCTTTCAGCACTTTAGGGTTGGAGCTATGTAATGCCTGAGTTTCCAGTTCTTTCAAATCTCTGAAGGCTAAACCCTGAGTGTAATCCACCTAAACTTTTGGTCAGCCTCATTCCAGAGGCAGATGTGACAAGGAAGGTGGCTATGTGCTGGCTGGTCAGTACAGCACAGACAGGCAAGAGCTCAGATGGAGCAAGGGAGGATACAATAAGAGGACATCAATTCCAGCAGCCTCAGGTATCTGGCATTTCACACAGTAAGAAACAACTGCTAAAAAACAATAAAAACACAATGTTTCTACATAATTCCAAGAAAATGTAGAAAGTGTGTTTTTAAAGCCTGTACTACACAAAAGCACTTAAACCCTTACTTTCTCAGGGCATGTTTAAAAGCTGAACACAAACTCCTCTCAGGCTGATGATACAGAGATATTCAGTGGCATGCAAAAATTATGGGAAGACACTGCTGTGAAATGAGACCAGAACTGTCCAGGACATGTATCAGTGAAGGATGTTTGCTAACCTGAGAATACTCTGTGGACTCGTAAAAGCAATTTACAGCACATAGAAATTTAAATACAAATTCCTAAGGGTCATCCCAACCCAGCACTTACTTTCAGGGCAGTTTAACTTACACATTCATCTGGTGCATTCAGTGAATATAGCACAAGTTGCACATGTGAACTAATCATTTGCTGCAAATTTTTCCCTTTTTTCTAAACTAAGATGATGCACTATAGCTTACCTGTAACTTCTGGGTCAGAGAATCCCTCTGTGCCTGGAGCTCTCTGGCATTTTCAATTTCTTGTTTCAATCCTTCTATTTCCTAAGGGAGAAGAAACAACCTTGCTAGCAATGTGTTACCTGGCTTGGCCTCTGTGTTGGTAAGCCAGCTGCTGCCTCTTTTTCTGAGCAAGTCATTGCAACAATACCCAAACTGGCAGTGGGATACTGCCCATCTGAGAAAATGAAGTGCAAGCCCTGCTCCCAATACTTCTGAATCACAGTCCCAAAACAGCAATTCCATTACGAACGAGCAACAATAGACTATAAGCTTTCAAAATAAGCATTTTCTTCCACAATAGTCCAAGGTTTTTTTCCCTCTTGAGGAGATATGAAATAATTTTTGCCTGAAAAATTAAGGTCCTTGTAATTTAAAAACAAAATTTATACCTTAAATTCTATTAGAATCTACCCTTCTCCATTTTTTCAAGAAAAAATTCAAATTTTTAAATGTAAATTGTTTATTATGTCACCAGCAGCAGGGCTGAACATCAAAAAGCCTGCCTGTTTTGATTGATTTATGTAAAAAAGAAAATCTAAAAGAAATTGCATCTTTAATTTAGCAATTAGAAAATAATAAGGTATAAAAATAAGAAATATAGATGAAATATTAAGCAGAAGAGAAACCGGTTCTTAGCTTACTTTCAAGAGACAAGAATAGAAACAGTTAATGAAATTAAAAGGTATCAAACTTAAAACTACTAAGTACTCTTCTCCAGACAGGTATATTCATCTTCCAGAATTCTTTTTGGCAAGATTTCTTTAAAGCCAACAGCTCAGCATAATTCAAAAGCAAATGGGCAACAAAATGGAAACATTACCAAGCTAAGCCTAATCTATTAAGTATGAGGGAGTTTGGAAAAGACTTTGTTTTATTTTGAGAGGATATTTTGTAATGATTATGCCTCTCCTTCATCCTCCTTGGAAATACCTCACAGCACTGAGGGAAGGCTTGGCAAGACACACTGTCCCTCCAAGCACACACCAATGCCCACGGTTGATTACATGGGGCAAATACTTCTTCCTACGCTGCTTCTATCTCCTTTTTCCATCCATAAGGGCATGATTCTTGATCCTTCTATGACACAGATATGCTTTCCTCTACAACCTATGCCAATGCAGTTGTTACTCCAATTCTTTTTATTTACATGCTGCTGGTCGAGGCCAAGGCACATGGCACAATAAATAGCAAGTTTCAGGCTGGGGGCTTGGCATGTGTTTAAGCAAATTGCAGATCTTATGGACCATAAAGGTCAGCTCTATTAACAGAGCCTGAAAAATAGACTGGCAGAACAAAGGCATTGATCTCTTATTTTCAGACCTGTTTCAAACCCTGTTCTACAGAAAAAAAAAGAAAGCATGCTTACAACAGCCCCTTTCTTAGGGAATCTGGACTGCATCACTGTGATGACTGCCCTGTGGAAACAACTTCTGACTTACTTGTGCAAACACAGATGCTTGGTAAAAGCAAACAGGGCAACACAATACTTTTTTTGTTGCTATCCATTTACCCAGCTCTATGTTGGACTGATGTAATTACATAAACGAAAAATGCAATTTTAAAAAAGCTGAAAAAGAATTTACTTTGTGACATTTCTAGCAAATAATTCAGCATCTAGCAGTCATCACAAGCTTAATATTGAAAGGCTTTAGAAATGATGCAATAGAAAAGACAAAAATAAATGTTAGCAGATACCTCTTCTTTTTTCTTCAGTGTAGATTCTAATTCCTGTATTGTCTGGTTTAATTCTGTTTTATGTGTGTGGACTGCATTGGCTTGACTGCTCACACACTCCAGCTCAGTCACCTGTTGAAATAAGTAGAAGAAACACATAAAGAATTAATTTCAACATATTTGAGGTATTATTACTTATTTCCATCAACAGTTGCCTTTGAAGAAAGGCATCCTTAACTTCTGGATGACTTCTGTTGATTAAAATGGTGAAGGTGTTCTTACAAAGTTAGCATAACATTCCATGATATATTCTTATGTAAGTGGTTGCTATGAATTCCTGGAAACAAACAAACAAACAAACAAACAAACAAAAATAATTTGTTATAGGCTGAAAAGAACACTAATTAAAACTTATAGTAATTATTGGAAGTTTTAAGAAAGTTCTGAATTACCACTTCAAACACAGTAATGGCTTGATGACTAAACACAGATCTGTCTGTCTAACTAACCTCTCCATCTGACACTTTTTAATGTGCTACCACCTTTCTAAGCTACAATGTTCACACACTTCCTAGAAAGCCAATTAACATTTCACAGCATCACTCTCTGACTCGGCATCAACAGTGTAACAGCAGACACTCAGCCACTAAAATACAGCTGCCAACTTTCCCTAGTAACAGAGCTCAACTCTCAGTCACAAAGGCAACAGTTAATGTCACAATTTGGATTTGCTTAGTTCCCCTTTTATTAGCATACAGCAAGCATGCTCCATCTGCCCTAGGTTAAGTTAAGATACCTGGCAGTAGTATGCACTTCGGTTTTAGTTTATAATCAAAAGGATGCTAATGTTCTGCCATTCACAGATAAACAGTTTCAAAAAACAGCTTCTGCATCAAAGAAACAAAATCCATGCAGATTTTGTATTTTTTGCAGAAAAGTATCTGGTCATGTACCTCTCATATTACAGATCAGGATATTAGAGAACTCTCACACCATGTCTGCCTCGTTGTGTGCACTAATTTTTGTTTAATAACTAAAACCAAATAATAAATTTTCCCCTTGAAATATTAATTAAAATGTTTTAGCTATTATTTTGTAATTATTTATTTATATTATTATTTATATTTTATATAGTTTTTATATATTTATAATTTATATTATTATGTATATATTTATTTATATTATTTAGTTATGAGCCTGTCAATCCTAATATACAGTTTTCAACAGAGCTGCACCACATACCTACAAATCTGGCCTAGAACCTCCTTTGAACAAAGCACTAGTTAATTCTGCAACAAAAAACTTTAACACTCAATTTAACATTCTTGGAGAGGCAGCCATTGGACAGAAGGCAGACATTTTCCAAGACAATTTTATTTCTTAGGTAAAATAATATCTCAGGGAATCAAGGTTTCTGCTCTCCAGTACCAATGTCCCCTAGCTAATAAAGCCACTGTGACAGCAGTATTTTCAGATTCTGAACTAATTGTAGGCTCAAAAGGTATATTACTGAATTAAGTCCAAGGAAAGTCAAGATGAAATATAAGGAAATTAAAGCAACTTCTCCTTTCTGAATCACAGGCCACAAACCTCTCCTCTGCAATAGCCAAGATGAATCTAGGTTCTTCTGCTGGATAGCTACTAGTTAGACATTTTTGCACATGAGATTTATAATGGAGAGAACTGAGATTAGAACAAATTCTTGGCAGAGGGTAAAGGGACTGAGGGAGTAGGATATAGCTTGGTAATGCAACCTGCCCTGTCCACCCCAAAGAACTTTCTTATTTGCTGGTATTGTCCCAAAAGGAACAGCAGTGCTCATGACAAAAAGGAACAGTAATTTGCTAGTTTTACATGCCACTGAGCATTACAACTGAAGTCTTAGATGATTTTCTCAATTACACATACATTTTTGTATTTAGATTCTTACAATACTGTTACAGTGTTCACCACTGCAATTACACAAACAAGAACTGGAACACATCGATGAGGACAAATATATGTCCACATAGTGTCTGACCTAGCATCTAGAGAGAGCAAGAATCAGAAAGGTACAGAGCAATTTTGGCTGGAAAGGGACTGGTGGTCATCTGGTCAAGGACTCCTACTCAAAACAGGGCCAATTTTGAGGTCACACTTGCTTGCTCAGGGTCTTGCCCAGTCAAGAATCCTTCACTATCAAGCAGAGCTGAGACAGGTCTGACATTGTGGGTTTATGAAGAGCTCTAGCTTCTCCCTAATTTTTGCTGGAATTGTCCAACTCATTTACCCCTTACATCTTCATCCCTTCTGATGTTTAACTTCCAAGATTTCCTGCTGAGATATTGAATAGTAACTTCCAAGAAGACAATCTCTCTTTTACAGCTGTCACACTCAGCAAGACACACCTGCCCTTACCAAGCTGCAGTACAGAATGCTCACTTACACAAAACCTCAGCTGGAGAGACAAAAGTAAGCCCAGTCCCCAAACTATCTCTGTCCTAGAACCTCATGCTTTGAAGCAAGCCTGAAAAGGTCTCTCATCCTGTGACTAAGGAAGCATTAGGACTCCCACTGTTCTCCATATGGTTTTCTCTTGCCTGGTACACATAGAGAGGATGTGCATGTATTAGTGCAAGCTTGGAATCCAAAGGGATGATGAATCAAACTGTTGTATGGGATGTTACTGTTCTAGGTTGCATCTACTACTGGTTAAAAACATCTCCTGCAGCAGCCCTGCCAGGTGCACAGCTCATGTGAATACTCCCGAGTACACTCTGGTCTGCACTAACTCAACACACTTACTGAAATTGCTTAAGCAAACAGATGATTATTCTTAAGCAGAACAGGCCGTGCTCCCACAAACCTTCTTGCCAACAGAGGGAACTGCTCTCAGAAGGACAGTTAATTACCAGCACTAAAAGGGTGTGATGTCTTACTCTAGTCCAGCTTTTCTCTGGGCAAACATCCATCACTTACTAATTATGCAAGAAAATAATGTTCAACTGTTTTGTTTACTGTTGATTGAAAACTCGGTAAGTTGGGAAGGAAAAGAACAAACTCAATTAAAACATTGGGTTACTTTAATCAGTCTTATTGAAATTCCCATTCCTGCAGAGATCTGAAAAGATGTCAAATATCTTCATTTTTTTAATCTTCTTGAATGTACCTATAAAGAAGAAAAACATATTGTGACCCTTTCAAAAAGACCTGTAGAGTAAGATGGGTTGGAAAATGACGTGATATAAAAAATATGCAATTGAAAACCGAAGAAACAAAAGAGAAAGCTCAAGGCAAAAATCCAGAAAGCATTTTCTTGTTCTGTTTCTCATTTCAAATTGCATTTAATTTTCTCATGACCAATGGTCCAAAAATCATTACAAGTAACTGTTTATGCATTATGCACAGAAGGGGGCATAAAAGGAAGTTTAAGTGCTTTAGCCTGACCCTCCCACAGGCTGTTATCAGGGATACCTCCTGATTCAGTGTTTCAGACCAAAAAACAAAGCTCTATCAATCCTTCAAACCCTTGCACATCAGTAACGAGCAATGTACCTGTGATTACACCTCATTTTGAGTACAGAATTCAGATTGAAAGAACAGTCTTTGAACAGTAACTGACTAAACAAAGTCCTGACATTGTGCTACTGTAAGACTTGCATATCTGAAAATATCAATAACTCTGCCTTCGTGTTTGAGATTAAAAAGGAAAAAAGGTACTGTTCTTAGCCTCTGTTTCTTTATTTTGCATTTATCATCCAGGTAAGTACTGCACATAAGGAAAATATTCTGAAAAGGCTTCTTAGTGACTGTTTACTGTGTAAACTCTTCTAGCATATGAATGGCATTATACTTATCTGCCTACTTCAGTGTGAAATACATCAGCTCAAGTAGGACAGCAAGGCAACTTCTTTTGGTAGAGCCTAGATCCTCCACGCAGAGGCCTTTCTAGAGTTTTCTGGAAATTTTAGTCTAGGTCCAACAGCCTATAAATGCAGGAGTATTCCAGGAGAGGCTTTCATTGCAGCACACTGGGCTGCTGGGAAGACTGGAAGAGTGAAGCTTCAGGCCACATAATGCAGCAAGGAGTAACAGCCTTGGTGTGAGCTTAAGACAGTGACTGCCCAAAGCTTCAGAAAACTTAAAAGACTCTCGAGAAAATCCTGACCACAGAAAATTACTTTGCAAGTGGAAACTTCAGGTAGACAGAAGCAAACACATGGGAATGACACAAGTATTTTGATTGGTGACCTGCCCCAAGCACTTACTGACTAAATGATTCTGTGCTGTGTTTGCTCCAGCAGGATTAATTTTTTCAAACCGCTTTCTTGAGATGAATTGTACAATTCAGTGCCAACAGATAATGAAATTCCTTCTTTACTACATACAGAAATTATTCCAACCTCTTCGGAAAGGCAAAGCAAGACAGATTAGAATATAAAATACCTTGCACAGCTGTAGAATAATTCAGGTTGGACAAGACCCTTAAGATCATTGAGTCCAACAGTTAACCCAGCACTGCTAACTCCACCACTAAGCCACAGCTCCAAGTATTATACCTACATCACATCTCTCAAATACCTCCAAGGATAATGACTACACCACTTCCGTGAACAGCCTGTTTCAATGCTTGGCAACTCTTTCTGTGAAGAATTTTCTCCTACTAACTAAACTAAAACTGGCACAACTTAAGGCCATTTCCTCTGGTCCTCTTGCTTGTTACTTGGGCAAAGAGGCCAACCCCCATCTACAGCCTCCTAACTGGCAGTTGTAGAGCATGATAAAGTCCCCTCCTGAGTCCCCATTTCTCCAGGCTAAACAACCCCAGCTCCCTCAGTTGCTCCTCACAGGACTTGTGCTCCAGACCCTTCACAAGTTCCTTTGCCCTTCTCTGAACTCATTTCAGCACCAATATAAGCTTCCTGAACTGTGGAATGCTCCCCAAAACGGAACACAGCACTCGAGGTGTGTCCTCTGCAGTGTCCAGCACAGGGGGACAATCCCTGCCCTGGCCCTGCTGCCCACACCATTGCTGATCCAGGCCAGGATGCCATTGGCTTCTTGGCCACCTGGGCATACC
Source organism: Sitta carolinensis (assembly GCA_032173965.1). Classification (NCBI taxonomy): domain Eukaryota; kingdom Metazoa; phylum Chordata; class Aves; order Passeriformes; family Sittidae; genus Sitta; species Sitta carolinensis. Next base: position 23,576,528 of record CM063313.1, on the reverse strand, counting down.
CTGGCTCTGTTCAGCTGCTGTCACCAGCACCCCCAGGGCCTTTCCAGCCACTCTGCCCCAGCCGGTGGCTCTGCCTGGGTTGTTGTGACCCAAGGGCAGGACCCAGCACTGTGCCTTGTTGAACCTCTCACCATGGCCTCAGCCCATGATCCAGCCTGTCCAGATCCCTCTGCAGAGCCTTCCTGCCCTCCAGCAGATCAACATTCCCACCCAGCTTTGGTGTCACCTGCAAACTGACTGAGGGTGCACTCCATGCACTTCCATTGGGGAAGATATTAAGATACTGGTCCCAGCACTGAGCCCCAGTGAACAACATCTGTGGCCACCATCTGGATGTAACTCACCACCACCACCACTCTCTGGGTCTGGCTATCCAGACATTTTTTTACCCATATTAGCAACATATATTCAGCGTGGCTGTAGCCTATTTTCTGTACCTGACACTACTAACTTGTAGCTATAATGTATTTTCTACCTTTTATTTAGTGTAGATGTAATATCCAAGATTTACTAGCCCAAACTACAGTTCATAACACACAGAATGCTCGCATGCAAAACTAAATTTAAGTATTAATTATGTATTTTAAATTGATTAAATTGCATTGCTAAAAGGATCATAACTATGAAAGTGAGAGTATTGTTCCATCAATAATTGAAGATGAACTTCGCACAAAGAAAAAAGAGCCCTTTACTTTCCCTAAGAGAAACGCTATTTCATGGTCAGCAAAACTGTAGATAACTGCATAAAGTTTCAGATGATTTATGCAGAGAAAACTTCTCAGATCTTAATGGTAGACAGTACTAAAAAGCACAACAGCATGCAACAAGCTAATCATAAAAATTATTGCAGTGTAGCTTTCAAGAATAAAAAATTCTGGAAAGATTTCTGGTGTTAAGAAATGTGAAGATGCAGAAAACAAGGAAAATTGCTTTTCAGGGGTGATTCTGAAAGAACAAAAAGCACACAATGATATTATTAGTATAAATCACTTCTGACAGGAAATTAATTATTGTAGTTTTCCAAGATTTACCCACAGATAAAATAATAACCTGAGGGTGAGTGTTGTGCACTACCAGCTATTTATTACTTTTTTCAACAGAGAAAATTACTTTTCTTCTTTTTTCGAAGATTTTGCTGAAAAGGACAAATTTCTGTCTGTGGGCAGTGATGCCTTAAGCCATGGAAATACCAAAATATTTTCCACTGTTACTCATTTCTATACAGATGAAATAGGAATAACCTATCATCTACTTGATTTTGTGGAGAAAGCAATGAAACTGTAGTAGGAATCTTTGAAAATGTAACAAGTTAACTAGAATTGATGATTTGACCTTCAGCCATGCATTATTATTTGCAATTGATAAGGTAAATACTAAATTTGAAGCACATACCTTTCCCTACAATCTAATTAGTAAATACTTTTTCCAGTCACCTGGCCAGTTCATGAAACACATGCAATGACAAACACTGTACAGATATCATCCTTCAGTCCTGAAGATCTAAATCCAGTCATTTTCTTATTCTCCTGCAGTTTTGGAATTATAGAATGTATTTAATTCTGCAAGCTTTAACTATGCAAACATCTTGTCGCATGCCTCCACAAAGTATGTGTTTTATAACTTGCAGATAAATGTATCGTAACACTTTTCTTAGGATTTTCTAGAAGTAAGAAGATGGGGATGAGAGAGCACTTCTGTGAAAAATTATTTTGTTAGCCAGGGTCAGAGTAGCTTAGTTGGCTTAGTTGATGGTTTGTTCAGGGTTTTTTTTCTAAATTATTATCTTATATATGACACATTCAGTGAAGGTGAATTCCCAGAAAAAAAAAAAAAAAAAAAAAAAAAAAAAAAAAAAAAAAAAAAAGAAAAAAGGAAGAACCCTAACAAAACAGTCTTGTGTCCTAAATCCAAATCTTCACTAAAAAAAATAACTGAAGGCAAACTGAAGAAAACCAAAAAGACTTCAACCCACCATAAATTTTTTTAAAAAAGGCAAATTCACATTTTGGTTTAAGGAACATAACCTGATTCAGATGCTCTGTCTTTTTAGAAAAGTTTAATTATCAGCAGAGGGTTGAATCTTTGTAAATGCTAGGTGAATTATCTGTATTAGGAATCATGGACACAAAGGGAGATTAAAATATGTGCTGGGGTTCAGAATTCTTCTCCTAAGAAATGCTCTGATAGTCTAAAGGCTGACGACACATTCTATTTCAAAAATAATAAAGCCTTAAAATAGCTGAAATGGATACTCTAGGGACTAAAATGTACATCTGAGAAAAAAATCCCCAACATATTGTCTGAAATAAAATGGCTTGTAATTTTTTTCTTTGGTATCCCCTAATGCCATGCAAAAAAGTGGTCATCTATTTTCATTGTAAACAAGAACTACAAAGCTGCTACCTAACCACATGCTAATTTACAGTCTCTTAAGGAGAATATTATACTTGGTTAATTTTTTCTTTAATCAATTTAAACATAATTTATTCAAAATTTATTCAAAGTTAAATTTTATTTGTTCAGTAGGAGGGACACAGTCTTAAACAGAGAATGACAAAAGATAGGCAATACATAAAAAAGGTGAATTATCAATAATTTTGGGTTAGAACTCCATCCACAAATTTCTTGTTAGCACGCCTTCTGTACCTTCCTTCATATTTCCACTCTTAGATAATACTCTTCCTTGGGCATATAAAACCAAACAGTTCTCTACAGTAGTCATAGGGCTACTAACAAGACTTCACAGCAAATATGAAGTCCATGTTACAGGCTCCAATTCAGCAGACAACTTCATCACATAACATTTGCATGTTCAAAAGTTTGTTTTGGCTATTCAAGAATTAATGCAGCTGATGGAAATGTAGAGGTGACTTCTAAAGCATCTGCAAAGATTTTGCATAGATAATCTGAACAGATGGTTTATACAGCACTCCATACTTCTTGTGAACTTTCAAAACTCCTTTTACAGAATGTTGTTTTCTCTAAGTGACTCAGAAACAGTCCAATAAAATGACCATGATTTTATTTTGGTATGCTCAAGCAATTTTTAATATCCATTTTAAAATTTCTTTTAACAGTAGGAAAATCATGGTCCGTTATTTTTCACATGGTTTTAATAACTATGTAAGATATCTCACACCTACCTCATTCATTGAATGAAAGATACAGAACGCAATAGCCTGATTTTATCTTATTTTCTGGGAAATTCTTGTAAAATAACAAGCTAGAATCCAGTTTATCACTCTGTTCTTTCATGAATGCCCAAGAGCTTGATCACTTCCCTTCATCTCTTTTTATCTTAGGTTTCTTTTCCTGAAGATGAATGATCTTCAAGGACTGCAGTTCTTATTGTTATGCACTCATGTTATTACTTTGTGCTATTGCCCAGTGTCATAGGATGATATACTTTAGCAGATAGCGTGCATGAAAAAAATAAATCATTTTCATTTTTAACATGACAAAGACAGGACTTTGGGTTACTTTCTATAATTGATATCATCATTCAATCCTTTCCTCTTTGTAGTATCAGGATTAATGTTAGGACCCATGCTATTCTATTTGTCTGAAGTTGCTTAGTTCAGAGTTTTCCTTTCTGTTACTGAATCCCTTTTAATGTCAAAAAGCTATGCAAGGTGTGTAGGAGTGCTCACCAACCCCATTTAAGGGAATTTTTTTGTTGTTTCAGTAGATTGGAGAAGGCTGAGAGTTCCAAGTTAAGCTTGTGACCGGGCATCATATTTTCTTAGAATTATCTCTTTGTATTTGAGAGGGAAAAATCCATACACCGGTTTAGCAAACTTCTGAAAAATAAACTGACAAAATATCAAAATACAGTGTTTCTGAATTAAGCTTAGAATGTATCAGAAAGCACGAAACTTTAATTTATTGAGAATGTTTCACTAGTCACACTGAATCTGTATTCTGTTTTATCTCAGCTCTAGGCATTATTGAGGCAGAGAACAAATGGAAAAAGGAAGATAAAAGCCTTAGAGAAAGCAAACAAGTGTGGGTTAATACAAAAAAGCTGAACTGATAGATGAGTAAACCTTATACTTAGAGATGGCAAAAAAGTAAGTGAAATTATTTTTTAAATGCAATCAAAATCAAAGAAAGAGACGCTTCCTTAAGAGTGAGATATTTACTCTTCACACTTTTGTCTGTACAAGAATTATTAGAAAAAAGAGATTACTATCTTAGACTGTGAGAGACTGAAATTGATGACAGTAAACATTGCTAAAATCATTGGAGGGCTTTTGCCCACTATAGCAAACTGCAAGGAAGCAGCTGTTTATCTGTGACCACCAAAGCCACCCCTCCCCAGATACACCTACTAACTGGAATTTGGATTGTGACTGGAACCTGAGATAAGATAAAGGGGGTACTATTATCCAATCGTCCCAGGTCTAGGGAAAAGAGTAATACTGGAAGAGAGACTGGAATGCTAAAGTCTCAAATATTCCGGGGGCAATCTGCCAGTGTGCAAAGTACCTGCCCAAGAGCAAAGGGCTGCATGGGCAGTATCAGGGACATTCATGTGTGCCTGTAGGGCTCATCTCTGCTGATAGGCCATAATGGACCACATGGAACTAAACAGCACTGACATAATAGACAGCTGTAACGACTCAGACCATCAAAGACTCCTGAAATATCCTCCCACTCACAGTGAACCATTAAATCTTTTGAGTTTTGTGGACTTTCCCCACCCTGATGGACCAACATCTTCAAGTAAGATATCAAAATTGCAACAAGTCTCATTTCTGGATCCAGCTGGGGGGGTTGATTATAAATAATTTGCCCTTTTTTCCTCTTTCTTTTCCATACACATTTTTAAGTGCTATTTTTATACTTTTATATTGCTATGTTACTTCAGATAATCACAACTAAAATGGCTACATACCTGTTTTTCTTTCCAACCAAATTGTTCTGAAATAAACTGTGTATATACATGTACACATACACATACATATACATACACATATACACATACACATACACATACACATACACACACATACACATACACATATACATATACATATACATATACATATACATATACATATACATATACTACTATACCCGTATTTACAGACACTGGCTATTCAGAGTCATTTCACTCCAATCTGCCCCAAGGGGTTAATTAACAAGAACATGCGTTAGCCTTGCCTTCTAGGGCAGGACATAATATAGATTTGATACATAATTTATACATCATCTCAGGTGAGATTAATTCCAGTTTGGGGAACATTTTTAGATCAACTGCAGCTACATGCTTATACTGAACAGATAAACTTCACAGAAAGACTGTATAAGACAGGGATTGAATACTGCTTGTTGCCACATATACTGTAACCAACAGTCTCCAGATCAGCTATTTCCACAGCTCATTTTTGATCTGCATAAGAAAGAAGCATCTGACTTGCAGTTTCTTTTTGAAGTGAGGCACTAACTCAATTTGAAAGATCAGACTCCAGCATGAGTTTAGTAGAGTTTTTGTATTGCACTGCACTGTATGTTAAAAGACTGAGATTGAATTCTTTTTCACACTATATGCATTATTTGCCTAGACAATTCGATTCATTGGGTTAGCCAAGTCTACATTTTTCTAAAAGCAATTCCAACAGAGGGCAGTGCTCCCAATGAACTACCCTACTGTAATTTACTGGCATCCCCTGAGAGAGTTAGGCACAGCGTGTTCCCATATTCTTTGTGAGATATCAACAAGTCTTGAGGTCACAGGTTACATAATCATCTAATAAAGGCATGTAAACAATGATCAAAAGACCACAGTGTAGACAATACCCAGCTATGGATTTTGTGGTTTCTTAAAAATACAAATAACTGCAGGAAATTTGCTGAGAAAAAGTTATGAAAAATCATCAGCTATTAATGAATGTAGGTAGCCTCAGACTCGATTACCATGGCTAAAAGTAGTATCATATAAAAGCAAAATGAAATGCTAAAAACTCCTACAGTCATTCATTTTATTTTCATTAATTTTATTCTCCAATAACAGATTTTAAACAAGATTTGACTGAGAGTTAGAAAAACATAAAAAAAATCAAGGGATCTTTTCCTGTTTTGTCTGGTTGAGTCTCCCAAGGCAAACAGAGCCGCTGTTGTGTATTTCTTTTCTTTCTGAGGTAAGGATTTTACTGTTTCAGCTTTGCAACACAAGCTGTGGGAAGAATGCTATCTTATTATGTCCACATTTTAACAATGAGTTCTTCACTGTGAACCCTATCTACTGTTCAAATTCACCTGAACATTTGCACTGTAGTAACTTTGATACAAGGCTGTAACTTAAATAATTTTATCTACAGTGGCTGTTATCTGTTCACAAAGCCAGGGCACAGGCTACAACTCCCACTTTTCCAAATGAGAAGCTTAAGTAAGATGAAAGACGAAGTGGCAGTCTCCCTCTGTACAAGCACATGACAAGCTTCTGCTTGACTGGAACGTTTCTGAAGCAAAGTTTTGTCAGCAACTGCCAGTTTCTTGAACTGAAAGCACTTTGTGAAAAGCACTAGTCTTAATTCCATTTCATGCGCTTTGTCCAGTCAGCTACAGCACACACAGTTACAGTCTGTTGGAAGTTGTTGTGTTTTCCTATTAAATCTTTTGCCTGGGACTTCAGGAGCATTGTCTGCAAGTCAGTCTAGATGTAGGACATCCCCAACAACTTGCCATTTCCCTGGGTTTCTTAAACTGCAGGGTATTCTTATTTCTCTTCCACATGTTAGGCATAGTCCACTGGATTTCTCACACCTCAGATGAATACAGGTTTATTCTTGGAACTACTTAAACAGCCCCCAGTTAGACAAGTGTGGCACAGGTCTGAAAGATGGATTTTGCAGAATTTGGTTATCTGTAATTGCCATATCTTATTTCCTACAGGTGAGTACAGCATATAAAACCAAATTGAGAGGTCTGCGATATTCTTTCTTCTTTTTCAACATATTCATGAAACCTGTTTTCATGCATAAAATTGCAATGGTTTAGTTTCGGATTTTTGCATTTTTTTCTTAAATAAGTATCACAGAATCATAGTGTGGTCTGGGTTGGAATGGGCTTTAAAGGTTATCTTCTTCCAACCTCCCCCACTATGGGCAGGGACACCTTCCACTAGACTTGGTTGCTCAAGGCCCCATCCAGCCTGGCCTTGAACATTACTGATGGGGCATCCATAACTTCTCTGGGCAATCTGTACCTGTGCCTCACCACCCTCACTGTAAAGAATTTCTTCCTAATGTCTAATCTAAATCTACCACCTTTCAGTTTGAAGCCATTTCCCCTTGTCCTATTGCTACATGCCCTTGTATATAGTATCACTCCAGTAAGTACATCTCCTTGACTTCTTCTAACATTAATTCTAATATTTTATTAACAAAAGTGATAAAGTTTCATCAAAGACATCCTTCACACATTACTTGTGCCTTCACTTTGCAGTGAAATGTGCACTAAGCTATGACAAATTCATAAGGATAAAGGTTGAAAGACTATACTATATAGAATTACATGTGAAAAGAGAAGCAAAATTAGATATTGGATACTTGTTTTCATAGCTTTGACTTCAACCTTGCACATTATATTCCTTCCTCAAATGTTGTCCTTCCTTCCCCCATTGTCAACTAATTTCTGGTTTGCTAAATGACCTCTGAAAAATTTGCCATGAAGGCAACAGGACCCAGTCCCTTTTGTATGAAAATAGGTGCAGACCTCTACTTGCATATAGTGACCTTGGTTTTCAGTTGTGTTTGCATTGTTCTGTCCTTCATGTGCAAGGAGGAGAGTAAGATGTTTGTTTTTGTTATAACAGGGCATTACAATAAGGCTTCTTGAACTTACAGATTTGATGTCAAGTTTTTGAGGGCTTAAATGCAGAAGGGACTGGACTTCAGCACTATGGAGAATATAATGAAACAGATATGATGGCATTAAATAGAGACTTACCCGCTTATGAAGACGTTCTGCTTCCTCCTGATATGCAGCAAGTTGCTGTTTCCATTGTTTCACATTGGCAGTAGACTCCAGCAGGGCTGCTGTGAGCTTAGCATTATTACCCTTGAGTGTGGCCAGTTCTGCCTCCCAGTGCTTGCTGATTGTCGAACTGCACAGACAGAATGAGAATGGTCAGAACACCCAAATCTCTTCCCTTATGCTTTTTAAATGTCTCATAGGTAATACCATTATTGGAAAACAACATCTACCTTCCTAGTTCAACAGGGTATATTTATAAATAAAATGTTAAAGATCATGAAATCCACATCAGCTTTCCAAAATCAACAGCATGCAATTTGAGAATATGTATATGATTAGTCACTCTTTTAATATATGCACATTGAATAGAAGTGTTTATTTAATCCGCTACTTTATTAAATGTGTTGTAGGAAAATATTTGTCATTGACTTGATTAAAGACAATTGAGTGCTTTGGAAGTGCTGCTTTGTTGTCTTAATGTAAGCCTTCCATTCCTGAAATATACTTACTTTATTAAATACCATATTTAATTAGTTCTTGCAAATTCAAAGATCTTGAATTTCATAATACTGTTAATATATTTTTCCTCACTAATATCAGCAAAGAAAGTAGAGATCAAGTAGGATGGATATTCTACTGCTTTACTTTAAAGTGGAAGCTGATGTTGAGGTTTACTGAAGTAGCCTATAGAGAAAAATTCCTGCGTACAATTTAGTTGTTCTCTTAGCAAACACAATGCTTTAATTTTCACAAGTAATTAGTTTGCCATCATCTACAGGCTATATCTTTACATTCAGTTTGCAAGGGAAAAGTATCTTAGACATATAAGGTGGATGCATTATATGCAAATAGCTCATTAATGTGCACTCATGTAATGTTAACAGCATGTAAGGTACACACCTACATGGACAGTACATACAGAAAATAATTACTTCTGTTTAATTAACTCACTATTAAAGGCATCAATGAAAACCAAAAGGCTCTGACCAAAATGATATTGTATGAAGAATTATTATATCTTTTAAATATATATGTTAATATTATTAAAATAATGATAATTGATTGCTATTTTGAATGTAAGTTTATAGACTTTGTACACATGTATTATGAAATATTCTGCCATCATTTTGTCCCCTTAGTTTATTTCTTCCACTTCAGGCATATGCAAAGTCCATCCCATCAAAGCATATCTCAAAAACATTATGACTCCTATAAATGCTCCTTAAATGTTCAAAATTAACCTGACACTGGGGAACAGTCATTACCAATTCATACCATGTGTACTGTTTCACTAAAATATTATATCTGATTCTTCCATCGTCCCACATTTCCTTCCAAATAGTACTTTGTCTCCTTCAACAAGAATACAAGTTCCCCCAGAAGAGGAATATGCGCTAGCCTTTAATGATACAAACTAAAATAGTGATGATCCTACTTCCTCAGGGAAGACAGAGTCACATATTCATAAGTACGAATTTCTATAACCATGTCACTCTTCGGTTCGTCTATTCAGATTTGTCTCACTCTCAGAAGATAAATTATTAAAAGAAAGCTCAAAATATCTAGTTCATTAGTATATTCATACTTCCTTCTTGAAATTTTGATCTGACAAATATCCAAACCAGTAGTTTCATGCAATTCAGCTCCATTTAGCAGTCCTGCAGGACTACTGGCGACTACTAGCTTCTAGCACATTGTATATATGTTAATACTCTCTTACAAAATGTGCCTTGCTACTCATCTTTGTCCTCAGAAGATATATGCACACAAAATGGTGTAACATAGCTGTGTCTGAGGCAGTCAAAGGCTGAGAAAGGTTTGATCAGTCATTATCCTAAAGGAGTGAAATTTTTAAAATTTAAATGTGTCTATCTACAATGATACCCTTCTAATCCATGAAGAACCCAGAAGTCAGACTTTCAGGTAGTGATGAGCAATAATGTGAGGGTGATTTGTGGTGTATCACTTTCACCTTTGCTTGGTGCCCCTACTACAGTGCCTCCCAAGAAAACAGCCATGAGCTTTTAAGTTATTCTTTGTATAATGGAATGTCAGTATGAAATATGAAACGTGTATTTTCTATTACTGCTATGGTTGCCCTTGTTCAAAAGCTGTAAGGTTTCTTTGGATCTGGTTATTTTTCAATTGGTTATTCTCAATAAGAACGCACCAATATTATTTCTCAACTGTACATTATTTCTCAAATGTACAACATCCCCTGAGAGATCTACATAGTCCACAGGAACATTCCTGTTGTAATACAGGAGTGATTTGTTTGTAGCATGTACTGGAGTTTTTCTCTATGAATAATTGTTACTGTATCTTCTACAGATTCTACTGTGGTGCCATAAAATGGAAACATATTACTTAAATTAATCTAATTTTGTATTTGTTAATATACAAAAACTTCCTAACTCTTTAGACTTACCTTGTTTTTTCCTTAATGGATATCATACTGGGAAACACAGTCCCAAATGCTTGGACTTTTTTAGTTTCAAAAAATCAAAATTAGATTAAAATAGCCCATAATCAGTCCTGGCTGTTCGGACTTTACTTTCTCAAATACTTTCTTGAGTTTAAAAAAGAAAAAAGGAAAATAAAAACAACAGAGAAGATAATGAAATTTTGTTCTGTGGATTTGTTTGGTTAAAACTGGATTTAGATTAATTACTTTAGAACCAGAAAAAAAGCGCACTTACAGCAGGCTGTTCTTAGGTTGGACAGAGAGTATCTGCATTGAAGCCTATATCTGTAGAGCTACCTTGGTTCAAATTTACCATCCCCTCCTGAGCAAACATTGGGAAACATGATTCAGACACAATGAAACTGTGCCTTGGAAGAGGAGGTAGGGAGGCTAACCCCTGTGAAAGGGAACACACAGATCAGGAAGATGATGGACACATGGAAGGTCCAAAGGGTTCCCATAAACTGCTCATGCACGTAGCAGGAATTTTGATGGTGGAACAGGTGCACTACAGTCCCTTGGGATAGGTACAGGAGAGCTGCACATACTCATTCTCTAAAACCTTTTACTTAATTCCTGTCTGAAAGGCTTGCTTCTAAAAGGAATTGATTTTGCCCTCACTGCATTAGATTCTGTCACAGAAAATACATACACAGCCCTGACAGGTTGTCTTAACAGTTGTAAATATCTAAACCTAATCTGAATCATCCCTCATGTGTTATGAGACTGTGTACTCTACAAAGCACTTAAAATATGTACACTTACTCAGTGATCACACTGATCTAAACAGTAATTTCTACCAGAGCATTTTCCAGCTCTGCACTGTGGTGGAAAGCTGAATATAGACACTGAGGGACACACAGTCATACACACTTCCAGTCCTGTGGTGCAAGAATTCAACCTGCATACATATCTTGTTTTCTTTTGAGAGCAATCCAATCCTTTGCTGTCAGTGTTGAAATTTTAACAGTTATTTATTGAAACCTGTCAGAATTAACATCACTGACTGCCTGACAAGCCTAAAGTTTCAAGAGAGTCCTTCAAAAAAGAAACATTCTTAAACACTCTGGCTTGTTGCCTGCTTTTCAGCATGAAAAGCTACACAAAAGGTTTAAATACCCTAATAGAGAAAAAAGCCTGACTGTTTCCCTTGTGAAACTTCAGAGCATCTGAAAATACAAGGACAAGCTATTTTGCATCCTTCCCATTAGTGCCAAATACAAGAGAGAGAAAGGGATACTCTAAAGAATAATAGCAAATTATGAGTTTTACTTGCTCAACTACCATGTTAATACAAAAACCAAACAAACAAACACCACAAAAACAAAGAAACAAACAAACAAACCCCAAACCCAAACCACTTTCATAACAAAAGTTTGGGTCTGACAATGACAACTCTTTATGGGATTTCAAGTGCCCTTTATTGAGCAAAAGGTCAAAACTCTCCTGAATCTCCTGTCCTTAGTTTTGGCCACAGTATCTGGTATATGTGTAACATCAGTCAGAACAACACATAGTGCCCCACTGTCAAGGCAAAGAATTCAAAATCATATATTTAACATCTGTGACATCCAGTAATTCAACCACTTCCACAAAACACTCCTAGAAAAACTGCTGGGTAGTACCATTCATCCTAGCTGTGATACCCTCTGAAAATTGAAGTAGGAGTCAAAGATCTTCCTTCCATACATTTAGAGACTGGTCAATTAACATCAAGCCAATCTCCTTTCTTACTGGGGATTAGTTACAAGCCCAGTAAGTCACTGAGGAACAGCTTTGGTATCTGCCCATCTGTGACCTGAATAGTGTGCCAGAGGCTATAAATGCATGATTATCTTTCTCTGCAAAGCAGGTCACTTAAGGAAAATTAATCCGAAAAGCTCCAGTCACCACATTTAGCCGGCTGGAGAACGGAAGGGGGGATAAGCACACATTGATGAGTTCCATTAAGAATGAAGTTATTTTGAGAAATGCTTTAATGAAACAAAGAAACAAAAGCACTTCAAATTATGTTTCTGCTTTTTGATTCAGTATGGCTTATTTGCTGTTCGCTTAGTTGAATGCAGTACCAACACTGTGAAACATAGTTTAAAGTTTATTTCAGATTTATAGCAATAAAATGTGCAAAGAATTCGACTTTATTAATATTTAGGGAGCTTAACATTGCATTCATTGCATAAAATGAATTAGTTTAAATTTATTCTATAGCATTGTCATGGTTTCAAGAAACTACTTTTATTTGATAGTAGGTAAATTATTTTCTTCATATGTCACCACAATCTACTCTGCAGGTGTGTGGTGAGCAATCCTGTCTTGGGACAGCAGATGTGTAGAGGAATTTAGTCAAGTAAGAATAGAATACTTTGAACATAAAATGTGGATTCTGGTATAGTAACTAAATCCATAAGACTTGACAAACATGAAGAGAGCAGAGTTCTCTGACAGCAGCTTCTTAGATCATGAGTAGTGGCATGTGTTGGAAGCAGCACAGCAGTATGGTGGAGTGAGCATTATTAAGCAGAGGGAGTGGTATGTCAACCAGCTGTGCTGGCAGCAAGGAGTGACCCCTTCTGACAGCTGGGCTGGTAAGCCTTACAGAGTAGCTCTTCATGCTCAACAAAACACAGGGCATTGTAAAGCATTTGGTTCTGTTGCAGTATCATCTGAGAGATTCACAAAGCATCGCTTCTTCTCCTTGAAAGGGTAAGGCAAGTGATTTGGTTTATGTAAAATTCCCTGGAGTGTTTGGAAAGGAATTCTGCAAAAGGTCCTTAGGAAATCCCCCATATCAAGTAAGCTTCAGTTAATGCTGAAGGCTGGAAGGGCAACATCTCTGCAACAGGTTATGCTAGCTATTGCCTACATTGAAATGATGTTGATTTGATGAAGAGGTTGATGCTGCTGGTACCTGCAAGGGTGCAGCATCCCTCAAGACATTCCTAAAAGCTCACAAGAAACCTCCTTTCATTCAAGCTGAAAATGAGAGTCAAGCTCCTCAGCTTATATATCCTGATGTAGAAGAATTTTTAAACCAGCAATTTGGGAAGTACACCCCTTTTTGGAGATTTCAAAAATCATCTTCTGTGGCCATCTATAAAATGTCTAAAGAAACTTTGTGATGGAAAGGATTTAAACCTGATGGGCTTTGGGAGTCTGTGCTCTTGCTAGTCCAAAGCATCATAAGCCCTCAGTAATTATTTGGAAATCTCTCCCTCTTGAATATTCAGAGCAATACAGAACAAAAGGGAATTTTGTCTTCTATTAAATTATGGAAGAGGAGGAGCCCATAATGAGCCAGAAGTTGAAGAAAAAGCCTTGGAGTGGACCAGGTTCTATCTCACCACTCCAGGAAGAGGCAAGAAAGAAAGGGTATGAGAAGGTTTGCCATTTTTGTCTTCCTACAGATCTGTTTGCTTGTAGGGTCCTAACTCTGAATTTGCATACATGTGGGACAGAGTTGCCTAGTTAAATAATTAAATAACAGCAAAAGAGGGAAAGCTACAGTAAGAATAACAGATTTTGTGAGAAGAAAACTTAAGATACAAAACAATTGCCTCTTCATAGATACTGCTCACTGTCTTGCATGTAGTTGTGATTAACTGCACACATACAAAAGAAAGTCTTACTTGATAAGTTGGTATTTACTTAAAAAAAAAAGGTAAATCTTCTCAAAATTATAACCCAGAGATAAATACGAGGAAATCACTTTGAGTTAAATATTTTGAGTGCAGCCAATGCAAAACTAATTAATATTGAAAGAGATCCTTATCCTTAATTAGAGTATTCAAAAGAATTTTTAGCAAAGGAGGATAGGTCCTTGGGGAGAGAAAGAGGAACATTAATAGAGCATGAAAGATCTGTTCTTCCCTTTGGGATAAGGAATATCTACATGATCTCAGTGGAGTTACATCAGCGGAAAACCAGAGAAACATGGTTGTGAATCGGCTCGTAGGAAAAGAGACAAAGGAGGCCCTTGAAGCACGTAGTACTTTAAGTGACATGGCTAATACCACAGCCAACCTGCTGGAAAGCAAGAAGGGCAGCTGAGTGGATGAAATGAGCAATCAGCAGATGAGAGAATTATGTGTCTGGGAGTGTAACATTCTGTAAAATATTAAAGGCTCATCCCACTCCAGGACATGTTATTTTGTTTTGCATACACCTTTGTTCAACTTGGAGATACAATATGCTTGAACTCCCAATTTCTGTGTCAATGTAGAAGGCAAATGCAGAAGAATTTTTCTTCAATTGCATTGACGAAAAATTAAAAATTGCAATGATTAATTCAAAATTCTTCAATTTGCAGAACTGTTTTGCAAATTTGGGCAGCTACAATACACGGAAACACAAGGATTTCCCCCTCAAGGTGTTTCACATACGAGCTTTCACTTTCATTTAGCCTATCGGCTTGGCAAGCCTCTTGACTGGACTCTCAATCACACAGAGTACGCATGCAGCCCATGGACAGGAGAAGACTTGCCTTTCCACTTCTATTACAGGCAGTAGGGCTCTTAGGCAGCTATTGCACTGTGCCTATTCAGCTTACTGGGGAAGGATCAATATCTTTGTGGACTTAAGGAATGAACATGACAAAAGAAGTTGAGTAATGATACAGACTCTTTCCACTATAGAGCAGACCATTATGCAATGAAAATGATGGGCCATACCCTATTTAGATTCACCACTTAAAGTCATGCTCTGTATGTTGTAATACAGCCTTTTTTCATCACAGGGCTATAGAAATCACCTTAACACAGACTACTTTCATTATGGGACTTATCATCGAGGAATAGACTGGATATGAAACTCTTTTTAAGAACGGGAACTTTCACATATATACTACATCCAGTAACCCAGCATCATATGGCTGCAAAAGGCAACAAAGCCAGAGTTAAAAATGGCTAAGTACGTGTTCACCGCTTATAGAAACACTAAGAGTTAATAGAAGAGAGGAGCTCTTGAAAGACACTTCATGGAATGCAGAAGAGTGGCTACAAACACAAAATTAATGCTCCAGCAATGAACTCTAAGCTGTGCAGGACTTAGGTCCCAGTCCTGACCCAAGTTAAAGGGAGGAACAAAGCAAAGACAAAACAACACATTACTGAATTTCCTGTACTGCATTTCCTTTCCTGTACTGTAATGCATGCTGGATGTGTTTACACAGGTAACACTTAAGCTCTGTTTCTCATTTAAATTATGCTGCTAAGCAGTTTTAAGCATGACTTTGTATGCTGTATCACAAAGCAAAAAAAACCCTGTATTTAACCCGAAAAAAGTCCCTGATCTCTCTGAAGAGGCTCAACTTCTAATTTTACACTTTAAAAAAGACCTCATTTTTACCTTAGTCATTAAATTTTAAAAAATAAACAGAATTTTTTATCTCTTTGTGAAGGCCACAGGGTGTAAACAAAGAACAATAACTCTTTTTTATAACTTTAAGCCCTTTGAAAGTATAAGCATGGCTAATTAATTTCTAGGTTTTTTGCAGTAATCATTAAAACCTTATTGACCTAACAATTATCACATAACCTGAAAAAGTAAAAGAAAGAAATTGTCCTTGTTCCCTTATCGAAATAACATATTGGTATAGTTGGAAGTAGTTTACTCTCAGATCTGTAGTGTATAACTGATACCCAGTAAGTTTTTTAGTGCACTGAACATTAGGCATAATTCCTGGCTATTGCTATGGTGCTGAATACTCCAAATATTCCAATAAAATGACATTTTTAAAATGAAGCAAAGTTATTTCGGAACTTACATCCTGTTTTCTGAAATGACTAGGTATTTGACTGCAAAGAAAGTAATGACTATGGCATTTATGGCACTTAATCACTTTAAGAAATCAATTAGATGATGTGGCTATCGGCAAATCAGGTACTAGGACACAGTAACCCTGACACTAAAATGATCTGAATTATGGACACTTTCTTTGTGGAACTCATCTGTACATACAAGAATTGAAAGCAGTTTAACTGCAAATTCACACTCTGAATTAGTATGGATTAATTTTGTTAGGCCCATGGCTAGGCAAAATACCAAGTTTCTTTCAAAAATCCTACTAATAACAACAATCTGGGTGCACACTGAATCAAATTGCACTCTATCAGCAATGTAACAGAAGAGAGTATTGAACTTCCCTAAACACCTCTTACCCAGGTTGTCTTTTATTGAGCGCTATTCAGACTTTAACAGTTTCACTGAACTGTGCTCCCAGTTACACCTCGGTGAGTTTGAAAAACTTCCCTAGCTTTGTCACAGAAATGATGTGGTAGTAAGGACAAGGAACAACTTCTTTCACAGTGGCCACCTCCTCCACTTAGTAAAACAGGGCCAAAAGCCCTGGGCTGCCAAAGGCTGTATGCACTGGGGAGTTTGCACTCTCTGCAAACTGCCCTGCTCAATGATACCAACTCATTGATACCTGCTCAGTGGCCAAGGAGATTCTAAGCACATAGTCAGGTTTAGCACCCTTCCATCTTCACAGTCTTCTGAGGCCTTATGGAATCTGTAATCCTTCCACTCCCATCTGAAACACTCCTGGGCATGCAGTATTGATCTGTGTTTTTGTGCAAGGAGAATACCACTCAAGTGGGTGGCAATGAAGCCCTCTGAACATTGCAGGTATGCTGGACTGGAAAAAAAATGCCACACAAAACACAGTAAATGTGTCCTACAGCCTCAAGGACACTGAATGGGCACAGAAGAGGAAACACGAGGAAACACTTCAGCCCACAGACCTCAGTGCCAAGGCACCTTTTATTTAGTGGTCTAGATGTGCCTTAGAGGGCTTTGGCAACTACAGGTCAATTCTACAGGACTCAGCACAGATCTTCAGTTCTGCAACAACAGTGTGAAGACAGTAAGAACTAATCTCTGGGCAACTACAGCCACATGCAGAACAGTGAGCTGGCTAAAGAGACTTCTCCCTACCCTGTAAGCCTGACATAAACATCACATGAGTAGTGGAGATCCTCGACACAAGCCTCTGCCTGAATTTAATAGGTGCTGTCACAGCTGTAACTGGAGTGTGTTGTGCCTCTCCTGAAGGTGGAGCAGCTGTTACAAGTGGTTCAATGTGAAAGATTTACAAATGCCTGTTTTAGTTCTTAGCTGAACCTTTGGTTATTGATACAACAGGACAGCTCAGCCTGTAAGACCCCTTAATGCTGGTTTCCATCTTACTTTCACAGCAAACACAGACCTCAGCAGAAGACTCAATATAGCTGCAGGGCCTCACAACTCCACTATCAGTAACAGAAAGGCATTTTGATAGAATGACCTACAGAAATAGTTCTATGTCATTTGTATAAAGACTCTGATCTATGACTACTGGGCTTCCACCCAGATAATACATTAGGTTATCTTATGATATCAAATAGTAACTACTGGTGCAATTAATTTTTGCATTACAACTGCCAGTTTGCTTATCCCAGTAAACACAAGGACATGCACTAATTGCACAGGTAGTGCTGGGGATGGACTGTCAGTTTACATGATGACAAAATGGGCTTATTCCATTAAGGGAACTGAAGCTACATGGAAGCATTGAAAATTTAATTAAGTTTCATTTATCTTCTGTGGTAGCTATGCAATTATTTAAGAGTCAATAGACTACATATAAAGTCCAAACGAAACCATCTATGGAACTCTCAGAAGTGCTTTGAAGAACAAGCAGTAAGTCACATGATATGATCACAGTAAAATATTTATTGACTGTGTATGTTTGAACAAAACAAATCACAAGTAAGTTGTAACACATGCGGATACTGCAAGTAATTTTTTTTCCATTTTTCCATTCCAGCTCTTTAAGGGAATGGAAGTGTTACATTTTCCTTGTTTAAATCAAATCTGAATCCAAGAAGAGACTATATTGCTTGCACTATGTTGATCCTAAACCCAAATTTACTAAAACCAAATTAAACTGGTGAATCAAAGATTCAATTTAATACATGGGAAGCCACTGATACTGATACTTCTCCTATTAACTACAGGCTAACTGTCAGAGGAAGCAGTTTTTATGTAAGTTTCTCTCCCTAATTGTAAAAACTCCCATTTTAAAAGAAAAAAAACTAATATGGCACCTTTCTTAACTAACTGGTAGTTAATAGTTCTTATTTACTCTGTCTGGACTAAGTGATTTTAGATATCCTTCATCTTCTTTTTGGAATAATGCAGACGATTAGAATTCAGCTGGAAGGTAAAATAGAATTATTTATAGTCCAATTCAACACTTAACTGATGTAACAGTTTAAAAGAAGAATATAAAGCTTGGCTCCCCTCTTATCTCCTCATCCCATCTTACTTAACTCATTCCAACCCAACAGAGAAAGAATGAAGTTGCACATGAATTTTGCTAGTTATGAGTTCACAGACAGCAGAGCAGAGACTGAACTTTTCATCCTTTCATGAGGCTGTGCCTATGTGCCACTTTTCAGCATGTTTGTTTTCTCGTATTGCAAGCTCTATTTCACTTTCCCTGATAAGGCCTCTAGACGAGGCAAAGGATAAGGCAAACACAATGATGTGAAGATGTTTAAAAGCCAACTTTCTTCAGCCTCCCACTATGCTGATCATAAGCCCAGCACAAATGATTCCTAAACTGCCAAAGAATAATTAAACCAAAATACTAAAACCTAAGTATTGAAGGAAGGTACTATTTGATTGGTGTTGTCATGTAATTATATTAGTCTCACATTTCGAAGTACCTCCTAATGAAGTGAACAGGTAACTTGCAGTCATACACAGTGATCAGTTAAAACACACTTCGCACAAATAGGAAATTATTCTGGCTATTTTCTGAAAATCAGGCCAAAATAATCTGAATGTATTACCTACATGCATTTGGCTTCAGACAACAAAACCGTATTTTTCTATCTATTTGAATTATAGTGAAGGGAAAAACCCCTTTAATTTTTCTTCCTTTGACAAACTATTAGAGCTGAATAACTTAGAATTCAGTCAATTCTCTTTCAGGGTTTTGGGTTTGGTTTGGTTTTTTTTGTCTGAACCATGTTATTTGAAGAAAATGACGTCTTAATTACCTGTGGGACTGCAGTCTCCCAGAAGAATAGTTTCCACTACTCTAACTTTAATTTAGAAACCAAACCTTCTGCATTTCTTATCAGAAAGACAGAACATCATTACATCACAGTGCCACGGAGTAAAATCAGCAAAGGCAACAACTGTACAATCAAAGCTGATCACGAGGTGTGGACCACTCATAATGCTTTATTATTGTATACTTGAGAAACCAGAGTTCTGGACATTCCAGACATTTTATTTCAGCATGTTCACACAGCTCTAGCTCCATTTGCCAAATGGCTTAAGAGCTGATTAAAAAACTCTCTTATATTCTAGTTCATTACTGATTTGTGCCAACTCAATTCATACAGACAAAACTAGATGGCTATTTGGTGTCACTGTGAAATACTTTCAACCTCCAAAAGGCAATACATTAAGTACACATTTTTGACAGACAAAATAGTTGTGTGTATGTGTGCCTGCCCCTAACCTCTATCCATGTCTGCCAGAAGAAGGCTGACACTATCGACGTCCCTCTTCGAGGGCTTTGCCAACTACCATGTGACTGAAAATCAACATGACACAATTATGTTTAATCAAACAACTTGTTCAGGTGCAGACTGAATGCTGTTTGCATAGACACAGCCTGAAGTGGCTTAGAGGAAAACAGCTTTGGCTGTTTACCTGATCAATGAGCTTTTACTCTAGTCTTCTTGGGACTTACACTAACTGGACTGAACCTTGACCTGGAGAGCAGGGAGAGTAATTGAAACAGTCCATCAGGGAGCCATGGCAGGGTGACTGCAATCCCAGGGAACATCACACTTTGCTGCCTCCAGAGAAACAGAAAGCAAAACTGCGGATTGCAACACTGCCAGGAGGTACAAATAAAGGCTGTATCTGGGAAAGAGGGTTTAGTGGAAGATACCTATCTTCAGCAGGTTTAGACGTTAAAAAGCTGAGAGAGGTTAAGTATCCCAATATGGCACTTCATCTAACCAGTCCTAGGTGCCAATCTAGAAGGGAAAGCATCAGGCACTGTGGAAGCCCTTCAGGTGTTATTTTTTGACATCATTGTCACATGAAGTGGGAGATATTGCTGGTTCTCCACCAGAGAACCCAGGCCACAACATTCTCCAAGGGAATTACTACCTTAACCTATCACTAAAGAAAGGAAAAATCTATAGCAATCTTAATTCATTTAACAAAACCAAGACACTTACAAAGTGTCAGATAAGTAAAACAGCATGGATCTTTTGCCTTGGACTTGAAACTAAGCTTTTGACTTCACGTAAAAATGAAGAGCTTCAGGTCCTCTGTCCATTCGTCTTGCAGAGATGTAAAATGATCCCCCAAAGAATATATACACCTTATATACATACATACAAACACACATACATAAGTATTTTATGAATTCCAGATAAATTCTAGAAAAAAATAACTTAGATGAAAGCTATTTTTGCACAAGTGATCTATTTAAACATGGGACATTCCTTATAAAAATACACTGTGTTAATACTCTTTTAATATAGAGAGTTTTCTAAACTGCTTCTCTCTGCTTTGTTGAACTTTAGCTTTTATATATGCATTCTTTCAAGAAGTGGGCAGAGGTAATACACTTGACTGAATCCTATATAAAACCATAAAGAGGCTTCATCAACTTTGCACTGCACAGACAATGTAATGTTGGCTCTGAACTGGTGAAATCCAAAGGGGCAACAAAGTTAGCTCCTAAGACACATGTGCCTGTCAATGAAAAATATTCCAGGGACAGAAGTTCTTGCAACTCTATCCCATCCTCCCCATTCTGTGTGACCGCTGAAGGAGCCTGTACCAGCTTAAGGTACAGTTGTCAATTCTGAAGATTTACTCTGGCAGAAAGGTAGCAAAGGAACAGGAGCTGCATTCACTCCTCCTGAATTCACTTTCACAATCATTTCTGCCTACTCTTAACCCAAGCAGAATTTGGTACAGTGGAACTTTTACCTCACATCTTCCACAAGAATAAATTCATAACTTAAGCAACTCTTGCCAGCTCTCATTGCTTTTGACTTTCATGCTAATCCTCTAGTATTGAGGTATCTAACTAACTAAAATTAGCTCATTTGAAGTCCATATGGGCTTCATTAACACCATCTAAACACTTTATAAATGGCAAAGCCCATGGATGAAATAATCCATTCCATATTTTTCAGGGGAACCCACAGTTAACATTTCACAAGACTCAAGGTGGAAATGTTTCATGACTGAATATGCTTGGCATCTTATGACTCTGGTCAGATGTAATGTAAATTGCCCTATCATATATCTAATACCATTCTCATAAACAACATCACAAATAAAATGAAAGACTGGCTCTTAAGCTTAAATACTTCCAGAAGATGGTGCTAACCATCCCCTTTCTGTTTTCAGAATGTATTTCTTGTCCGTATAGAAACAGATAGGAAGGAAGTAATACAGCAAGTTCTAAAAGGAACTTAAAAATCCATACACTAAATTGGTCACTTCATTTTTAACATGAGATGTTAAAAGAAAAAGTTCCATTTATTTATTTTCTGCTCAGAAGTTTGAGAAAAATGAATTCTACACTGTTTCAAGAATAGAAATGAATTAGTCTTTCTTTAACATTGGGAATTATAGTTGTTTGTTTATCATCAGGCCTATTGGATGGCAGTGAAACACATATGATTATGAGGCACAATCACACAGTATCCATAAAACTTCAGAAGCAGATATCTATCTATATGTGAAGCTTCTCATATGAGATGTGCACAGATCTCATGATCCATCACTACACCTCAAATAACACAGGAGTCAGAGTAACTTATGGTATCAGTAAAAAAGATCTAAACTGATACATCCATCCAATGGAGCTTCACTTTTGCTAAAAAGTGTACTCAGCTACAGGCTTTTTTTCTTATACCCCCTCTCTTTAAAAAAATACTTTCTTCAAATACTCTTCTGAGTTTGGCTCCACTGCCTAAAAAGCGTACTATACACCCTTTCTCTTAGAATAAATCAGGCAGATAAGGAACAGCAACACTGGAAGTTTCAGAAGAACATGGGAGCAGGCAAAACAGACACAATACCTGGTGCAGGGTAGAGGAGCCAAGTGACTTGGAAACATTAAGACCCTACAGTTGCAATGAGCCTCTAATGGAAAGATCCACAGTTGTTTTATTTGTTTTATCATCGAATCACACAACAGTTTGGGTTGGAAGAGACCTTAATGATCACCTAGCTCCAACCTGCCTGCCATAGGCAGAGCCATCTTCCACTAGACCAAGTTACTCAGCCCATCTAATCTGTAACACTTTCAGGGATAGGGTATCCATGACTTCTCCAGTGCCTCACCACCCTAATTTTAAAACATCTGGGTGAAGATATTCAAGCACTTCTTGATCAACAAGTACTACTTGATCAACTGAACAGCTGGAGATGTTTCCTCATTAAACACAAACTCTTTATAAATATTCAATAAAGTATGGCTTGGGGAGGGCAGGTTTATGTAGACTTTAAAGGAGTAAGCTTTAAAGCTGTATTTTGAAATGTTGTTGCTAGGAGTTGGAACATATTTTAATATAAAAAACTGACAAACAGCCAAGTTTTCTCTTGCTGAAGTTTTTTTAAGGATATTTTGAGCTCGTGGACTTTGAACTCAAAACTCTTTAGCAACTCTTAAATTTCCTTCACTAAGACATATGACAGAGGCATTCGCTCATGACTGCTGACTGTAGGTTGCACAAGTGTGTCTGATTTTACTAAAAAAACTGAAGTTAACATGAAGTGAACATTGGGATGAGTAAAATACACAAGAATTGAATACAATAGTGATGGAGATTGTTCTGCACAGATCTTTAACTCTCTTTCATTTTTTTTCTTTAAAACTTTATAACCTTTTCAGTAGGTTCTATGTGGATGGAAATAGGTACCCCGCAACCCAAGACCAGATTATTCTTGCATTTCACAGAAACACATCATAATGACAGAGTCAATTTAGAGGCAGAAAACAGTAAATGAAAAAGTCTGGAAATGTTTCTTTAGCATTTGCCTATGCATATAGATGGTTGCATAAGCATTTGTGTTGGCAAAGGTAAGGAGACTAATCTTGCACTTGGAACAAAGCAGCTACACACCAGCTACTAGGAGTCTTTATTTTCTAACATACACTTCTGAGTGGCTGCTGGGGCACAAGACAGGGCACTGAAGAGGCCTCTTTGGTAAGGCAAAGCATGTGTGTGTGCAGACTGTGTGATATTCTTACCTGCAGAACAGACTGCCATAGAAAGTCTCATCAAAAATAGTCAAAATTTCAGGTTCTAAAGAAAGCCTCCAGCTTTCTTATAAAAAATTAATCCTACACTGAATTTAGAGGCATAGGTGGTTCATGTTATGTTGGTCTTAAAATACTGTAATGAATCTCCTTTCCTAGACAATGAGAAGGAGACTGTGATTGAGTGATCAGATTTGGTGAAAAATGTGCTTGTCCTGCAAAACATCCCCTCTGTCTTTCTTTTTAAGAAAGGCTTCTCTTCTCAAGATCAAACTTTTGGAAAACCCATTGAGACTCAGAAGACCAATAGCTATGTGGTTGTTTTGGCTTCTTCCCTGGCAACTTCAGGTATTATTTGCTTTCTGGTTTTGTTTCTTTAATGGGAGGCTGAAAAATGATAAGTGTGCAGTGAAGTTTCCAATGCAAAGAAAGCACAACATTTGTAGTTTCCACGTGCTAAGTCTTTCCCCAGATGAATTTAAAATGAAAAGCAATTCTACAAAGTGACTATTTCCTCTCGAAGTTTTTTTTTTTTGTTTGTTTGTTTGATTTCTTTGAGAATAGTGTATTGAGACCTACAGTGTAGGTCTTTGGTGCATCTGTTCTCTTTGCTTTGAAAACCAATTTTCAGACTTGAAAAAAAAATTTTAAAAGACACCCCAAAGATATCTCTAATATATTATGGACAGGACTTTAGTCTACTTCATGACACCTCAGGAAACTTCAGTTTGCAGTTTACAGAATCATAAGATCACAGAATGCTAAGAGTTGAAGAGAACCTTAAAGGTCATCTAGCTCCAACCCCACCATGGCCTGGGCAGGGATACTTCCCATTAGACCAGGTTGCATAAGGCCTTGTCCCACATGGCTTTGAACAGAGCCAGGGTTGGGACATCAACCTCCCTAGGAAATCTGAGCTGCACTACCTCATCAGATTCAAAGGAAATAATTTTTTTCCAATATCTAACCTAATTTCATGTCTTTCAATTTGTACTAATTACTCCTTGTCCTAGCACTACAGCTCCTGATGACAAGCCCCTCTCTGACTTCCCTGTAGGCTCCTTCATATACTGGAAGGTTGCTATGAGGTTCCCACACCACCTTCTCTTCTCTAGGTCCAACAGCCACAACTTTCTCAGTCTGTCTTCGTAGAGAAGGTGCCCCAGTCCCCTTAATCCTAGTCCTTGCACCTAATCCCTTCTTACTGGTTGAAAGGTTTTCTATAAAGACACTAAACAATATCAAGAATAGTGACGGAGGAGGAGTAAAGAAGACATGAGGTATCAACTGTCTACGTAAGTTCTTCTAAAACTACAGTCTTTTTTGAAAAGATGATGGCATGCTTAAGCTTACAACTCAAAATCCATCAGATTTTAAATAATATATGTACAAATAATACCATGAACAAATCCTACAGGCACTGCTCACAAATCTAAACAAGTATGCACTCTGGTATCAAAATGCACAATAGAAAAAGCTTGTTATTCAAGAAAATTACTTGGAAAATTTAGAATAAAGACAGTAGCTCCTCTACTGCTGCCTAAAAATTACAAAAAACAGGTGACTTCATGCTTAGGAGTAGATTCCTAAACTGAATTAGTGCAGTTCCAAAATTGTGTTCTTGAGAACCTTAATAAAAGTAACGATGGTTAAATAATGGATGCAACAAAAAAATCCAACCCAATCCACTTGCCCCACTGAATCAGATTTAGTGTTAAGTATCACATTTCCCCATTCACAAAGACAATGTTTACAGTTGCTGAAGTACTAACAATCTTTAATGTCATCTACACCTTGAATAGGTTGGACCCAATGGATTTACTTCAAAAATAGAATTTCATTCCTTAAGCAAGATTATTTTCTTTTGGTTTTAACTGCTGGGTTGGATTTTTTTCTTTTCTCTTACATATGTGATTAAAGGGGGTTAAATCACATAGTAAAAGTAGCATGTTTTTGGCTTGTTTTGTTTTTTTTTTTTTTAATATAAATTGCATAAGGATTATATTCCTCCTCTAAAAATGTACTTGACAGGTAGGTTTCAAGTGTGCTTTCTTATCCCTGAGGATGGTATTTATACCATCTAATTTCAGACACTCAGCTGAATTTACATAATTCTCTTGGAGTTCTCACTAAATAAACCTCAGGTAGTAACCAATTCACATACCCTAAATAACATGCCTAGGTACATAAGGGAGATGGTGAAATTACTCTCAAGTGTTAGATTATTTTTAGTTTTTTGCTTTCACCCATTCCCCCAGCTATTAAAATTAGCTGTATTAATTTTGAAGAGTTAAGTAACACATACAACATGAACATTCCTCCCCTCTATCTCTCATTGCATTACTAGAGAAATCTTATGAAAATGGTTTCAAAGATATCTTAAAGAATCATCAGAAATTGCCAAAATCAGGGAAGTCAGACACAGAAAGAATAAACAAACACATCCTTTCAAATTACTAATTTCCTAGCAGGAACTTTTATTTTAAAGGAGACCCTACTTGAGCTAGATTCCAGCGGCTTAGGCAAAAGTGCAGGAGTTTGGGAAGCAGCAGGAATTGGGTCAGGGAAGGAGGGGAGAGCACCAGGCTTATGTCAGTGGAGCACGAGAGACTGAAGAACAGTACACCTGGCCTTTAACATCAAAAAATGTTGCTGAGGGTAAGTCAGGTCTAGGTCTAAGTTCTAATATTAACCAGTACTTTGCTTACACTGACAGCTGGAATATATCACCTCTGAGTTTCTTCTCTGACTGTGACACAAAAAATAATGATCTTGTTCAAAAGAGCAATTGAATTTTGCAGAATTACTCTAGTGTGCCCTGAAATGTCACAGTTCACTATAGTACTGTGGAATGTGAAGAATTTGCTGCCTTTTATGTTATACACAAACTTTTCAAAAATGCCTGATTTTACCCTTTTTCATTCCAGTAAACTGTCAAAACCCAAGTGGAAAAAGTTTAGAGCAGCTTCAACTCATTCCACAGCTGTTCTATGAGCAGGAGTTTTGATTAGAGAGCCTGTGAGCTTCCTCAGAACAATAAATTATCCTCTGATCAGGCTAAAAAACATTCAAACCCAAGAATTTTTAAATAAGCAGTATGCACCCCAGGACATCCTGATAAGGAAGCATAACTCTATAATAAGCATCCAAATACTAGGACTTGAGTGTAAATGCAAATTATGAAACACTCCAGTAATTTATTAACTCAAAGATTTTCCTTAAAGCCAAGTTATCAGTTCTGCCTGATTCACAAAGTACCTGTACTATAACACAACTACAATATTTAAGTTTATAGAATTGAGTAGTTTTAATACATACAGTGAAAAAATCTACTGAAAATATTTCTATATACAACTTTTAATGAAAACTCAGAGAAAGAGCATGACCTAGCAGCAAGACTTTTTGGTTTTTCTTTGTTATACAGCATTGGATTTACATGCAGCATTATTAAATGGTAACCTATCTAGACAATAACATACCTAAGATATAAGCATCATTCGAATTAAGTCCATTTTCACTAAGGCAATGAGTTAAAATTCCCTATTAAAAACTTGAATACAAAAAAAGGAGTCGTAACTAACAAGCAACAAACACACACATTATATATTGTCTGGTCAAAACATTATGCAATAGAAACTTCAAATTTATGTATTACAAAATAAAATGAGGTAACAGGTGCAAGTCATGTTGACAGGAAACTGAAGACTTTCAAAGTTTGTCCCAGAAGAATCCTCTTATATTTTCTTTCTGAAAATGTGTTTTACCAGCTTCTTAAGGTGTCAAAATGAAATAAAGCTTGTAATAAGCAAATGTATTGTCCTCAAGAGCAAGTTCAACAGTTATCAAAAAGCAGCACTTGCAAAGTTCACCAGATAGACTATTCAGCCTTAGAATATAATTCAAATATTAAAACTGAATAGTTTAATGAAAGTTTTAATCCTCTTGGTGCATAGCAGACAATTCCGGGTCATGTGAAAACCTTAATATTCAGTCACATCTATAGTAGTCAAAATTTTTAGCAACTTTTTTTCACTCCAAACCCCACTTTATAATCGACAGTTTCCAGTTGGAGAAAAAGACAAAAAAAAATCACAACTTGAAAATATTTTTAAACAGGAAATATATCTGAGGAAACTAAATTTTACTTATGAACAGAAATATATGTACACAGAATTAAAATATGTGTATTTTTTACTCTTAATTTAAACGTTAGATTTGATTACCTAGAGTCTGCTAGAAAAAAGTGTTCTTGAACTAGCTGTTGTCAAGAAAAGGACTGATCAGTGCCACAGACAGGACTTTTAAAAATTGTAACGCCATTTCTTGGGCTACATTTTACATTCATTGTTCTGGCAACATTTACCCATGACAGCAGTGCTCAGTCTATAGTATATTACGGGATGTGGGAGTTCACAGTAATATTACTTCATTGTTCAACATTAACCATCATACATAACTTTAAAAAAGGCAAGAGTTAAAAAACTTTAAAAAACTGCAAGAGTTCATCTTTGGTGCAAGACTTGTAACTATTTAGTACACTTATCTCTCAAGCAGTTGATCTGAGTTACATTGCTTGGGTAGAGCATTAGGACTTTCCAGATGAGAATTAAATTGTAGCAACCAGACTTCAGCACTGTAATGTTCAAGGAATATTAATGGCATTTCAGATATATGCTGGAGAATCTTAATTTCAATTTTTACAACTATTTACTGAAAGAATGAGACATTTGAGTTCTAGTAAAACTCTGGTGACTCATGTAATGCTGATTTTTGGGGTCAGAAAGCAAATAAAAAAGTAGCCTGCACTTATGCTGCTGAAATAAAAGATCTTAACGACTTATGGGCAGAAGAACTCAACTTCTAAGGGCAGAAGAAAACATATCTGGCCAGCATGTTATAACAAAATCCAATGGAACATTTTTCAGGTGTGCAGATTAAAAATGACAAGCAGTAGGATATAAACTAAAGCATGACCTTCACGCCTGTAATTTCTGACCTTTTCCACTCCTGTCAGACTTCAAGTTCATACAAGGACAAGAAACTCCTTACTTGAATCACTGTTTTAACAGTAGCCCCCTTCAAAACTTTACTTCTCCCTCTTCTCTTCCACAGAGGCACCTGGCTCTGCTGTGCCTGACAACCCTCTTGGCAGCCACAGCTGTCACCTGGCCACCACTGCTGCCAGACAGAGCTGCTCAGCTCATCCTGCACGCGAAGCTACAACACTTGCCCCATGACTGCATGGGCTCCTTCTGTGTTGCTCTCATCTGCTTCCATTGCTCCAACACTCGCTGAGGACCACACCTTTTCATCTTTCACATAATAAGTGTCTAGGCGTTAATCCAGAGCAGAATGGAGCTTTCCCATTTATTGAATAGACGAACTTGCTATGGTACTGTTATTTCAGTGAAGTGTAAACCAGCCTGGGTGACTCACATGCCCTACAGCTAAACTCACTGCAGGGAAATCCACAATGTCTTTTCTTCTGAAAGTCACCTAGAGATTGATCAGCAGTTTCTGGACTAAAGGCAAATAAGTGAAAAGAAATGCCACAAACAAGACAACACTCAAATACCCTAGCGGCATTACTCTCCTCACTCAGAAATGCTGACTAAACTTTACCTTTGCTGAAACGTAGGACGCAGAAGGAAAAGGCTTGGGATCAGCAGAAGTTACCAGGGTGCACAAGGAAAGGGCTCAGTTCAGCAACTCTTCACCATCACACATGGAGTGCCACATACACACCACATCATCAGAAAGGCAGGGAACAATGGGAAGCACAGTTCTTTTCTGTACTCCTGACACAGGAGAAGTCCAGGGAGTCTCCAACAATTGGGATGTAAGGTTTTAATTCTTTTTCCCTTGTAAGTCAGGGCAAGCAGACTGCCTGGGGAGAGCACCCTTTCAGACAGCACAAGCAGTTACGTGTGTCTACCTAGTTGCAAATTCACTGTTATGAAAACCCTCTAAAAAACATGCCCATATAACCAGGATTAACACAGTCCTGGAGGTTTCAATTTCCATCTCCTTTGTGCATGTGTTTCATGCATCTTTATTTATTTATAATAAATAAATAAATAATACTTATTTATTTATAACAAAATCCTTACCTATTCCAAAATTTACTTTATTTCAGAGAGGTTTATAAAGTTGGGTTCTCTTCAGTAATAGGTCACTAACAAACTTGAAGCTACCATTAGCAAGACAAAACACTGGTCTTTTGAGAAAAAACAAGAAGTAAATCTCAAAATGCAGAGTTATTGTTGGAAGATTAATTCTAGCTACTGATATCTAACATAACAAAATCCTAAAACTAGGCACTCACACTGCATACATTAAGTAGACCAAAAAAAGGCAATGCATGTAAAAGTTTTGTAAACTCTATCCTACATCATTAAAAATGACAACAGGGTTTCAAAAGCATCTTCAGTAATGCTCAATGGAGAGCAAACTTAGTTACTACATTGGCATACCAGAAAACATATTTACATATGCAGAACCAGAGGGAACATCTTCATAATTTTTTTAAAAGAAGAAACCACACTACTCATGTGTGGACAACACCTTTTCACAAAAATATTGACAGAAAATTTTGATACTCAAACAGTGTAAACGAATTTGTTACAGAACGTGGATAGATCTGCAACATTGATACTCCTTCACCATGTACATAGCATTCTCACAATGCACCATTTCTTCTGAAACATATAATACATGCACTAGTGACAGTATAAAAATAAACAGAATCACTCTGTTAAAAACAAAATAGTGTAGGAGGGTCTCTTTTTCATTTGAAAAATGAAATTTTTTTTCCAGATACTTAACAGTATTATTCTCTTACAAAAACTGAGATGTTCTGCACAATTTTGGTTTTGCTTGTGCTCACTTTGAATTGCATTGCATATCTGAAGCGTTAATATTCCCCAAACTTTGATCAAGAGCTCTTAAACTCTACTTAGGCTGAATTGCACAATGCTTAACAAATAAATCTAGTATTTCTAGCTGTGTTCTAATTTTATTAAATGTTCCACTTACTCTCCAGGGTCCCAATAAATTATGTGTTTTATTGAGAGCGACTCCTTTACAATGACTTCTGATAGCCAAGATATATCCACTTTAACTTGTAACTTGCGTAATTAAATAAAAAGTCCTACCTTTCTCAAAGAACAGAGCACAGCATTCCTAGTGAAAAAAACCTAGAAATCAGTTTGAAGTAGAGCTGCACTTCTCTCGTATTTTGGAAAAAAATTGAAAAATTTTACAACTGTCAGAGAAGTGTTCAATTAAAGCCTGCTTTAAACTTCATTGTCCAAAACTGCTGTAAGAGTCCCTTTTCCTCCAAGAACTTGTCAATGAAAGGTTGACATCCAGTCCCATCAGCCATTTAAAGAATGCATACAAAAATAATTTAATTGGAATATTCTATGAAGCAGGTAATTTTACTAAAAGCTCAGATATTGAAATATTGATTCCTGTTAAAGGGACACCTACACTAACCAGGGTTCAAGGGCTGATTAAACTACAATGATCCCCAGATCTTATTCCAAAATATTTTCTCATAACATTTTTAATTAGAAAAAAATATTACAAATCCAAAAGTGAGTCCATTTTTGGGATGAGAGGTGGGTTTGCCTTGTTTCCCCAAAAAACACAGGAGAAGGTCCCTTTAACAAGGAAGGAGAGAGGTATCACTTAATCAGGATGTGGGAATGGAATCTGTACCTATGGGTAAATGGCAATGCGTTCTGTGTTGGTTCAGCCCTTGGTTCTGAGTTCTGCGTCACTTCTGGCATCGCTCGCTCGTCATCTGTCCCGTTAATGCTTTCTGGAGTTAAAGGAGACTGAATATCCCCTCCAGCTGATTCCTTAAGTGAAATAAACAACACATTAAAATTACACGCTGTCCTGCCCAGAAAGGTTATGTACATAAAAGCACTAACATTCATTCTTAAACAATATACAAATTTTAGTTATTATTAATAAAATGTTCAGATTTCCAGCATCCCTCATGGTCACATGGTTTCATCATGTGTATTTAATACAGAGTGTATTCCTAAAATATTTACATTGTCTTATACAAAACACAAGTGGCCTATAAATTCTTTGCAAGATTCTACCTTCTACTTCTTACAGAACTCTCTCTTACCTGGAATTACACTCTACCCTCATTCTGATATATGGTGGGTGACTCTTGACACTTGGAACTCTTGTCTCATACTTTAAATTCCAATACAGTGAAAGAAACAATTTTGGTATTTGTTTCAAAATCCAGCTTTCGTGCTGTTTATTAACCAAAGGGAACAGTAGGAGGGCCATTTTTGCTGTGCTCCCAGTTTCACCAATGAGCCATCAGTAAAGAACACTTGTTCAGCAAAGCACAGGCAAAATTTTTCATAGGCATACTAGTTTGGCCTAGCTCTTGCTGGTCATGGTATTATCTGGGAATAATGTACACATAGCTATGGCTATGTAATTAGACACCTGAAGAACTTAATGGTAGCCTCCCAGCAGAAGACACTACTGTAGTTTTCATTACCCTTCATCACACCAGCATGTACGTTTGTGTGTACATTCAAGTATGAAAAAGAACAAAGTTGACAATATAAAGAGGCAAATAAATTATTCTATACAAATGTCGTGGGTTTGTCATCTGCTACTACTAGTATTATTATTGTTATTATTATCATCATTCAACAGGATAGGCAGTTTCCATTGACAATAACTGAAAGATTTTCTGAATCTAAAACTTTTTCTTCCACTTTTTCTTCTTTGTAAACTACATTATGTATTCTAAATAATTACATACCACAGTCTAAAAATCTGGATAGCTTGTATCTTTAAGATAAAATTCCTGCACCACTATGATTTGATACCTAAAATCAAAGTCTACTTATTAAAATGTTTTAAATGTGAATACAAAAATTATTTCAATGGAAGGAAAAGAAAATACAACTTCCATCTAGGCTTATTTTTCAATAAAGTGCTTCCACAGACTTCTAATATGAATGAAATTCAAGTAACAAAAATTAAGGCAGAAAAACATCCCAGCCTATGTAATAGCTAAAGGCCCATGGCCTACAAATTCATGAACAAAAGAACATTAGTTTCTAGTGTGTTTCTCTTCCACAAAAAGTACAGGTTAAATCAGTGCTTTCACACATTCACGATTACCCCTGCCTGACAAGTAATTTATTTGCAGAGAACTCTAATGGAGCTAACTATGAACAAAACACCAAATGTAATAGAAAAAGCCACTTAAACTGAAAAGATTTTTTCACAAATGTTTACAAATAATACATTCCAATTCTACATTAATTAGAGGAGTAAAAGTATTTTAGAAGCACTTTGTGAAATGTGCATCTGTAATGAAGTTTTTATTGCATACCATTATAACTTCGCATATACACTCCAGATTTTACAAAATTGGGGATGACGTTGTAGTATCTAGTATTTAAACTAAACATAATAGTGGGTATTCATCAAAAGATTTTAACATCTTAAAAATACAAACAAACCACATGCACTCACAGAAGAGTTCTTTAAGTCAAACAAGCAGACGTTACAGCAAAGATCAAACTACCTTTTAGTGATAACAATAAGGAACAGAAAAAGAAGAAGAAGTCAGTGGTTCTAAAGTAATGAACAAACAAAAAAAAGTCTGGTATGTTTAGTTATTGAGTATTATACTGTCACCTCAGTAAGCATTCCATACACCTCCCTGGCACAGATATGCTTCATAGTGCTTCTCTGCACTGGCTAGCAATGGCAAAAGTTTGCTGGCTACTGCCACCCTAACATGTGTGAAACATTTGTTGCAATACTTGTTGCAGAAATTCATATAGCACCTCAAAAAGAGACCTTTTTCACAAGCTCTAAGTAGATATTCTACTTCTGCAGAGAAAAAAGACAAAAAATTATAAACCAGGATTATTTTTCCAAATCCAGCCATTTCTTGCACTAAAAATTATGTGATTGTAAAACTTTTCAGGCAATAGTTATTCTGAATAATTTGCATAGGAGGGGCTTAGAATTACAGAATTTTGACTTAATTATCCACCCCACAATTTCAAAAAATAAAAAGGTCTTAATACCAAGTGATCAGGGTCAAAAAACCTATCGGAGTACAGTCATCCTTAGAAAGAAAGAACTGAGTTTCAGATTCCAATTGATTGGGGTGAAACCTCTCAAGACTGATAGGGTACAAATGCAAAGTCTACAAACTGCTCTATTTGGTACTTAAACCAAATTAATGTTACTTTTAATAAAAAAAATAAAAAAGAAAAAAAAAAAAAAAGGTGCAGGTAGGTGGACACAATTTTCAGGCTTTTGCTTCACGCAGCTCAGTAAACTCCAGATCTAAGTGTAAGTACATGGGGAAGCTTGTATCTGAGAATAGACCATGGGTGGTTTGCCGCTGCAAGATTCAGGAGTTCGTGACAAAAGCAAAATGATTCCCTATATTACAAGATGGATCTGTGGAAAAAAAGGTGGTGGAGCAGGGGAGCCATTATTTTACTTTTACATAAATATGGTAAGAGGATTGCAAGTTTTTATTTCCTAAGTCTCAGTTAAATGGACACCATGTGGTATAGCTATGTATACAGGCGGTCATAGAAGTCCCAAAGTAGATAACTTCTTTCTAGACCAAAGCCTCTAGACCTACCAGATATGGATAAATTGTGTACTATTATATGAATCTGTCTTCATACACATGGCTTTAAAGTACAGGTTCTCTGACACAGAAACAATGTGTTACTCTTCATCCTGAGAAAGCCCAGTGCACTCAATGGGACATATGTATAACAAAGCAGCATTTCTCTTCTAAATTTGGTTGTCCAGGCCACTGTCTTTCTCTGAACAAGTTAAGTTCTCTTTATAGTTAAGGTAAATGGTGATTTCATCTGATATTCTGGAAAATTGAAGCTTGCTGGTAGACATGTGGAGAACAGGGATCATTAAAGAAATAGAGAGAATGAAGAGTTTAAATTAGCAGCAGCATTGCTTGCTTAGGGGAAAAGTAACTCCCGCTATTAAGTAACTGCAAATTAAGCCATGCATGGTCTTCTTTCTACCATGTGTTTCACATCCACTAAAAAAAAGATCCAAAGAGCATATTCCATAAAATGAAACATAAATACCAAAAAATCCCAAGTAACTTCTACTTCCTGGCTATTGAGGCACTTTATAGGAGCAACATTTGGCTAAAGCAAGTAACACCTGACAGAATCAACCTAACTTCAGTGGACTTCAGGCAAAATTGCTCTGAAGTTTTAGCGTGGCAAGAGTCCACTAAATATTTCAACTACAAGTAGATACCAAATTTCTGAGATATTTTTGCTGTCATCTCTTGATTTCTATGTCTCCATAGTTTCCCAAGTTTTTGCATGGCATTCAGAATTGAAGCTCACATGTAGCAGAGGTATTTTCAGGTTTGCATCAAACAATAGTGAACAGCAAATGTCTTGTGCAGTCTTTTGTTATGTTAGTTGTAGAGATATTTCAAAAAGATTCAATCTCTAAGGGCATACTGAGGTAGAAAAGCATACTTTTACTCTTTTAGAATTCTTTGGTAGAGAGGGAAGGAAATGTACCATATCCTGTACTTAAATTAACTGGTAAATAATAAGGACATTTTTTAAAGCTGTACCAAGAGAAATAAAACATTCTATTTAAGTTTGATGCGTATATTTTCCAGTTTTGATATGCAGTACTTTCCTACTTATTACTAATTTAATACAGAAAGACACCTGCATGTCCAAGAGCGCAGAGGGACTGAACCTTTTAGGTAACTGAGTTACCATTAGAGTTCATACACCTCCCAATGTCCTTCCTGTCAATGCTGTCAAAGCTCCATCAAAAAAGCCGGATTCCTATTCCTGCAAAGTGTTTAGAGACTACTAAAAATATCTCCTTCCTCTTTTACTCTCTCTCTCTCTGCAGCAGATCAAAGGGAAGAGAGGAAAAGGGAAAGAGAGCTACAAAATGGTTCAGAAAAACAACAGTTGAATTGTTTGCCTTGCAGCCATCTTTTAGCAGATGATGAAAATGAGAGCAGGTGCTCTTTCAAATGTCTCTACGGTCTCACCTCGCCTTCCAAGAACCAAGCATGCATCCTCCTCTCAGTCACAAATCCACCTGAATGAGCCCAGTACCACAGAAGTGCTGGAGCTTGCCATGATGCCATTGCTTCTTATCTGTTCTAAACTCTGAAGCTCTTGATTTCATTACCTTCCCTCTAGGGAACTAGTATGTGAAGACTGCTATGCTCATGTGTCAGCAGTACGTGTGTTACTCAGAATAATACACTAGCTTATCAACACAGTGAAAAGCCAAGAGAAAAAAAGTAAGGCCTGAATAGGAAATAATTCTTAAGTGTGCCATAAATGAAATTGCAATCTTCAATAGGCATTATAGAATCACTAAGAGTAACATTTCTGTAACTGCCTACAGTATAAAATATTAGGTTTCAACTGTAAAAAGACCTCTGTACAGGAAAATGAACAACATTAATAGCTCACACAGTTTAAGAGTAAGCTTTAACCCTGATGTGCTGCAAGACAAAAGCATCTTGTCTCTGAGTGAATACCTCAAATTTATGTCCAAACCTCGTAATAAGTCACTCCATGTGACAATGTCAGATTTAACATCTGAGTCCAAAATATTAATCAATGTGTCAAAAAAGAGGCATAACAATATTTTTGCCTATAACATCAAGTAACTATAGGCCTGGGTGAAGCAGTTCACTGTTTGGAAAGTCAAATATATATTATTGACAAGTATATACTTCCATTGTCTCTATGGAATTTATCAGAAATTTAGAGACAGTAAAGTAAACTTATAAAACTCCCTGCCTTACTTTTTTTCCATTTCAGTGGAGCAAACCATTTCCCATTAACAGCAAAAGCCAGCCTAGCATTTGGGCAAACTGCCTACTGTGAAAACAACATGAGGCTTGTTCATTGTGTATGTTCTGATTTCCACCGACTTCTCTTGGTAGGACACCAGATGTAGCTTTCTGGTAGCAATAAAACTATTTGTGCAGCACACTACAAACTGCCTGCCATCTTTACTCCATCAAAGAGCAGGAGCCTATTACAGTAAAAAGCACTGAAGATACACTAATTCAATGAAAAAAAAGACTCCCCAGAAAAAAAGTTCAGTCTACTCAACTCAAGAATCCCTGCTGTAGTAGTTTTAAAACTCTTGCATTCTCCAAGAGAACCAATTGCTTTTGTCTTCACTACTACTTAAAACAAAGCAAATAGCTAACTGAGTCAAAAATCTTGGCAGGAGGAATACACAAGAGAGATGGAGCATAAAAGCCTCAAGGAATTTCTTTTTTCAAAGCAAATTCAAAGTATTCAAAATAAATTTTAGCCATAACAAATGTGAATATAGTAACTGACTGATTATGCCTAGATTAACTCAGTTCACGTTTTGATATACCTTTCATAAACTCTTCCTGTACTCTTCATGGCTAACTGTAATAAAACTACAACCAGCCTGTGACTCTATTGTCTTCCTTCAACACATCTCACAAGAGAAAACTACAGAGTAGGAAATAAATAGTAAAAACAGTTTGCTGTTTCAACCTTTATTTTTGGTGCAATGATTGTTCTGTAAAAGTTATTTACAGTACACCACCAGAAGTTTTGTGGAAACAACAGGAAATAATACAAATAGTTCATTTACATAACTACGTTTATTCATTTTCTTGGGAAAGCTGAAATAAAGGAAAAGGCATAAAAAAGCACTCTATTTTATTTTAAAGCAAGTCCCTTTGACTTGTTTGCAATATATGTTACATGTAATTTTAAGACTTCTTGACACTTACTGACAGATGAGAGAATTCACAGCAACTGAGAAATTGCACCTTAATTTTTAATACATTTGTACGTAAGGAACAATACAGTA
Source organism: Sitta carolinensis (assembly GCA_032173965.1). NCBI lineage: Eukaryota > Metazoa > Chordata > Aves > Passeriformes > Sittidae > Sitta > Sitta carolinensis. Next base: position 23,538,873 of record CM063313.1, on the reverse strand, counting down.
AGTAGCACAGACAAGAAGTATGATGCTTGAATGAAGCAATAAGACTCACTTGAGAGGGTGTACTTGTTAGCTCCATCTTTTCATGGGATTTTTCCTTTGCTATTCGTGCAGCTTCTTTGAACTCCTGAAATTTTTCAGCAAACTGAAGGTACATATGTTTAAAGAATAAAAAAAAAAAAGAGAGAAAGAGTAGGCGTGAAATAATACATTACATGGAGAACAGAATGTTGTACTTTACATTTCACAAAGTCAAATTCTGTCAGTAATTTAAAAATTTTTTCTCCTTATTAGATACTCATTTAAATGAGTTACACAGTGACATATCTTTCAGGCATAATACACACTCTTTATATGTCAGGAAAATGACAATGCAATGAAGCATGATCTGTTGCTGGTAGTTTTAAGAAACTCACCTCAGAAACAGCTAATAATAGGGACAAACTGCCTTCCATAGCTGCTTTCAGATTCAGGTTTTACCCTCCTCAAACAACAAATAATCTGCTTCTGAAGCCTAATGCAGTCACCACGAGCGTGAAAAGCTTTTAATGTACTTTGTTCTTTCATGACTGAAACAATACTGATTATTCCCAAATTTTAACTAAATTTATAATTTCAATAACTAATCAGAAAAACAACAGTGGAAATACTGTGTTCATCTCTAGAACATTAATTGACATCAATCAAGTTAAAGAACAAATTAATTGAAGTAGAACTGCCTATACTGAACACTAAACCATGAAATTGCACATGGAACTGCCATATGATGCTTTATTTCTATGCTACATACACTCTTCCAAAAAATAGCTAAAGCAGCAATTTAGAAATATATGTCTCCTTAAACCTGAAAAATTAAATCAATTTGTTAAGAATAAGGCCTGGTTCCTCCAGCTAGGAAAAAAGTTGGCTTCACAGTTCTCGTCTTTCTACTATACTAATTGCTAGAGTAGCCACATATTTGTTTTGTGACCTACTGCTTTTATACAGAACATTATTTTAATATGATCAGCTTAAGAGTGAAATGATTCTGCAAAAATATTGGATGCTTCTCCAGAAGTTTCTAAGTTTCTTTGGCAGAAGCATACAAAGAAATTATTTTACACTCGATGTACAAACAAGGTTAAAAGGCTACCTTTTTTGTGGCACAATTTCACCAATTATTTTCAATGAGAACTTCACTTACTATGCAAGACCTAAAAAACCTTTCTGTCTTTAAATCTTTTTCTGGTAGGCTACTAGTACCTGATGGAATGTAATTTGTCTCCACTTGTATTCTGTATTTAATTTGTTACTTTATTTGAAAGCTTATTTTTCCTGAAAGTGTAATCCAGCATCAAAAATGTCTCAGAACCAATGATGAAATTGGCAACAGATCACCAAAACCAGATAATGCTTTTTTAAGACTTGTGCCTAAACCTCAAAATCTCATGGGCAACCTATTATATAAATCTGCCTTAAGACCACAGAATTATTAAATCACAAATATGATGCTGTGGTTTGGAATAAATGGCTGAAGACAAAGTTAGTAAATATGACAGCTATAGAAACTTTTTTTAAAAAATCACAAATCAATAGACAGAATTCTAAGGAAGAGGTAAAGCGACCAATTAATTTGAGGTTTTCACAAATTTTTTAGAATTCTTTGGGGCAGGCAGGTGATGGATAATAGCTATCTCTTGATAAAATTCTTGAATAACAAAGATGTCTCATGGTATGAAAGGAGAAGTTTTCTGGAAGATCACATTTTTAAGGAAAAGGTAAAAAATTGTGCATGGAGACCACATAAGGCTGCTGCCAGTATCCATGGTGTCACTTTCCATTTAGCATATTAAGCTTTATGGAATAAATCAGGTCAGCTAACTCAAAGCGGTAAGACAGCAAAGCCTAAAAGGAATATTTATTCTCATACATAAGCATACTATCAAAAGCATAGACATTCTGAAGGAGAAAGTAGTTTCAATTTTTCCTGAAAGTGAGAGGACATTCTGTTTCTTCTACTGCAGCAGCAAGAGGGACTCTGCTAACAAATCGTGGTCCCATGAATATTCTCCAACACAGGTATCTTTCAAGTATCACCAACATCTGATGGAGCAATCTTGAGATGAATTTGTGGTCTAACATTGAAAAAGGCCTGGTGAACAGAAACAAATGTTTAATTAATTTTCCTCTATACTGTTTGTATGTGAAGCTGATTAGAGTACCATTATTTTTCCATCAGACAGTCTCACTCCACTAATTCCTATTTACAATAATTATACAGAAAAGAGTTGCCATTGTTACACTTTACCCTAACAATTAGTTCAGAAGGACAGGGGCACATGAACAAAAAATAAATAGTACAAAAGTCAAATGTGTACTATAATGTATGCAGACAATAACAAGCGAATAAACAATTTACTTCATCTGCTGTGGTTACGTGCATCAGTAAACCGTGGAAATTGGTCACAAACTAGACAAACTTTTTTTGTGGTTGCAGCCTGCCTTTTGCTCCCTGGAACTTAAGACACTTACAATCCTAAAGTCCTAGCTGTATCAGAGTGCTCTGGTAAACCTGGCTATGATGCACAAAAGCGAGAGTCAGTAATCTGAGTGAGAGACAAAACAAGAAAGAATACAGACAGACATGATTTCTCTAAAGTTACAGGGCAGATCTAATTCAGTTGTTCTGATTCCCAAGCAAACATATCCAAACCAGCTCCAGTGGCTGAACAGCTTCTAATCTAAAGAAAAGTTTTCTTCCCCATCAATATGTTTATCATTTTTAAAATAACACAAAATGTTTAATCTTTAGTAGCAACAATTGGCAATTGCAACTCACATGAATATCAGTTCAATAATTAAGATATAATACAATAGGAACAGTATGTTGAAAAGGGCCCATAGATTCACCATAGTCTTCAAAAAAGGTCTGTGACTCTGTATTTTTCTTAATAAATTTGCTTATTTTCCATAAAACAGCAATCTGAGTAACTGCTCAGCAAAAAAGAAATTAAGAAAAAATGTCTACCGTAGCCTTTCAGATTAATTTTTCAACAGCAATATAGAGCTTTATGTTAAAGGCATGTTTAAAAGTTGACATCTGCTTGAGGGCAGTGAAAAGAATGGGATTGAAAGAACTGTAACTAAAAAGGTGACAGAGAAAGGGCAAAAGAAGAGTTAAGGACAAAGCAGATTAAAAAAAACCCAATGTATTTTTCACTGGCAAGGATAACCTAGACCTTTAAGTCATGCTAACAGAGGGTGCATGACTACAGCAGGATGCTTTCCTTCAAAGAATCAACTGTGAATAAGAAAAACAAGTTAGTCTACATGAGTAGTAAAACAGATTAGCATCTGTGCTAATGCCATTGAAATATTAAGAATTGTTATTACCATGCTGGTAAGCAAGTGCTTCTAGGACATACACACCAACTTAACCAAAAAGGTTTCCAAGTTCACCAAAGCCATGATAGGTGCACAAATGCACATGCAATACCAGAATCACTCAGAATGTCCTGTGTTTGTGTTGCTTTGTGGAAAGGAAAACCAAATGATTATGAAAGAAAGAAATCTTACAAGTTTGATGCTTGCCCAAATCAGATAGCTGCACAGGGTCTCATTTTCATGGCAGGCTGTGCTTATCTTTGGGTAGTGAAACGTACTTTCTCAAAAGGGCTGCTATGATTACTCTTACTTCAAAGAGCTAGCCACCATTATTCCTTCCTGAAACATATATTTCTCTTATTGCAATTGGGTGTCCAAATCTTTTCTTTATTTCAAATATGAAAATGTTCTGCTTAATATAAACACAAGTTCTTAAACTGAACTGAAATTCCTCATCTGAAGAAAAATCACACTTTTACAAGTTCCTGAACTCATCAACCAGGGCAGTAGCAAAACCAACAAATAATGTAGAAAGGATGCTCAGAGTAACTATACCATCAATTTGAGAAATAGGGATTACTGCTTTCCTTGGAATGAGGTCTACCTCCTTCCTGCAAAAGCAGGCTAGAAAAGAAGCTCATGTATGGCACATACTGCTTTAGCAAACATTTCAACTTCTGCATTCCAGGAGAAAATGCATTTTTCTTTTACACTGAATATATTTCTCACTAGCTTTACTTTAAGGCTGCAAACTTTGAAAGAATGTAGCCTAAAAGACAAAAATGCATCTGAAGACTACCAGCAGTTTTTTTCTGAGATCTGAATACATAAGAAACATTAAATTGTTTACTACTTTAAATTCTATCATGAAAAACTGTACTGGAAGAACAATTTCTAAAAAAGAAAAACCTAACATATCTAAACCTAAAAAAGTAATTAGAAAGCATTAACAACATAAATTGTAATAGGCTTTAATCTCCCTCTTTTTCTTCATCAGTTAAAAGAAAATTTGCAGATACCACATTTACTCTTATAGTTTTACATTTTAAAGATTGATACAAAACATTTTTTTTAAATAATTTTTAAATAACAATGGTACTGAGTACTGAGTCAATATGAGCAGGAATAAAATACACTTAAGTACCTTCACTAGCTGAATAATCAGCATTGGTCACACTTACTTTTGAAAGGTGATGTTCAGATGAAAATCCCAAGCCATAGACTGTATTTGCCCTGCTGTCTGCCCACTGGCCAAACTTCTGGGATGTTTTAGTAAATGTCATGTTGGGGGTGATGGTGCTGTTTATTATTGCCTGAAAAAGATGATAATTGTAAAAAATGGGCTTCATGGGTTCTGAGGTTTTTTTAAAGACAACTCATAATTAAAAATGCCAATATTGTAGGCAATTATCTGAATACACTGACTGAGACACACTGGGAACTAGGAAACAGTTTTCTAATTCAATCCCGGCTAAAATTACAAAGGCATATTTTTGCATACATTGTGTAAAAGGAGTAAAAGCTGGGAGGGGAGTAGGCATCAATTCGTACTGCAAGCAGTCCTTTAAAGTTTCTACATACAAGAACTATAAAAGTCGTTTTCTTGTCTCATACTTGTATTTCTTTGTCCCCTAAGGCAGTGCCTCGAAACTTGCCTGTCAACTCTGCTGCTTCTCCCCGTCCCTGTTGCATATGAGAGTCTCACTGGAAAACACTAATAAAACAAAAGAGCATATCTTCTTTTTAAATTTCTGTTTACAAGAGTCTGTTTCCTTTACACACGTACAAGCAAGGCTAAAAATGGCAGGGTCATGTACCAATTACAGAAGTGGAGCTACTCTTGTTACCATTTTTCTTCTCTAGTTCTTGTTCTTGCATCTACAGGATATAAGAATATCATCCTCCAGCACGTAACTTCTCATAATACAAACAAAAAATGCAATTACTAGGTGATATGCTGGCTCTGCTACAAGCAACTGAAGTTTCACTGTGGATTTCAACAGTATTTTCATCACATTAAAGAGTACATATGTGAAGTGCACATCTGTACAGGTATGAACACTATTTTCTCAGGACAATGACTGAGAAACTTACAGAGATCAAGTACTGCTCGTCTAAAACCAAGATCCCTTAGAAGTCAAAATCAATCTATACTATTTGAGTGATATGGATGTCTGGATGGATATTGAAATAAATAGTTATTTAAAGGAGTTTACTTTTCACCCTTTGCTGAGAGATCTGGGTACCTCTGGATCACAGCTGCCACAAAATTGAAATTTTCTGTGAATTCTACAGAGCAAGCTTAAAAAAATTAAAGGTGGGGTTGAGCCAAGCTCACAAACAGCACCCATGATCATATGGTGATTCTCAGATGATGTGGTGGAGAGAAGCATTGCAAGAAAATTCAAAAGAATACATTGCATTGCAACATATAGAAAGACAATCAAAGATACTGAAGCACAGATAAATTCAACATAACACTTTCTTGGTGATTTTGGCAGCTTCACTATACTCACATTAATGAAGATGAGCAAATCTGAACATAGCCAATCCTTTCTGATAATCTTTGCCTCTAAATACAAATTTTGCTTACCACTGTGAACAACTCCTTGAAAATTCTGGAATGCCTGAAAACTTATATTTGAGTCAAGAAGCCTCATCAGATCAAAGACAGGATTTGTTGTGTGATCAGAAAATGGAGAACTTTCTCCAGCATTTTCTGAAAGACATCACTCAGATTTTCATATAGAAGCTGCTCAGTGAAGCCACTGGCACATGAAACATTACTCTCCTTTGACTAGGCATAAGGTTTGGACCTCAAATAAAGACATCAGACTTCTACCTGCACAAGTACCTCCAAATGACCACCTAGAAAACAGCTGTCTTCAGCACACAGGACAAAAGAGAGATCTCAGAAAAGAGATGCTCTGGAACTATTTTTTACTTGTATGCTTCTTGTCTTCTTTCACATTGTTAGTGGTTGGAAGCCCACATTTGAAATAACCAGGTTGAAGCCCAGAACAGAGCTGTGCAAGCTCATTCACAAGCATGTGGAAGTTGTCAACAGTAATATGCTTTAAGTTAAATATCCTGAGGACTGTGTAGAACAGATTCTTCCTCCCAATTCGAGCTCTAGCTATGTTGTCTAATCTGCTTAAGCCCAGGCCCATCCATTGCTTGATTACTTGAAAGTTGCATTTGAGAGCGTGTTATGTCATGGATATAACTTCCTCAATTCAGAAGACTCCAATGCCAGAGTGCTAAGACCTCCAAGCAAAACACAGGTTTAAAGCCTCCACAGCTGCTATTTCCTGCAGTGACAGCAACATAGCTGGTTGCAGCTTAACTCAGTCAAAAACCTGGGAGAAATGCTTTGGCTGACTACATGGCAGGCTGCAACACAGAGAACCTGAACAGCATGCTTGGTTCAGAATGGGATAGCCTTTTTGACAGCAGTCTGCACTTAGGTTGGGTTACCTTGACTGTCAAATTGCTTTCTTGCAGGAGAGAAATGTAGGAAGAAAATTTTTTAAAAATAATTATGTTGAGAGAGAGTTGGCTGTGATTCTTCCCTCTGTTTTCCAAGAGAGAAAAATAAAGAGGCTTCACTTCAGTAGACAGCATTAGTCAAAAGACTGGGAAGACTACCTTCAGATCCCAGTGATTAAAAAAAAGCCCTTTCCCTGAATTTACCAGTTTTACAAAGAAGTCAAGTTTTTCTATCTTCTCTAAATTTAAAGCCTTGCTATGCTATATCTCTCACATGCAAAACTATGCTTTTAAAGGTGCAATGCTAGAACGTCCTACAAATACAGTCCAGTGTCAGCTACCTCTGGAAAGAACTAGATACAAAACCTTTGTATATTTAGCTTAAAAAGCCCAATTATTTTTAAAAACAAAATTTATAATTAAGCCTGTCTTGTCCATTCAAATGGGTACTGCTTTAACTGCGCCCCTCTAATCCAGATCTCACTGCAGAGTTATCACTTTAACAAGTGTCAAATATTTCATCAACTTTTAAGAATGTTGTTTCCATAAATGAACAAGAAGATCTTAAAAACAGAGCAAAGTCAATCTGACAGGAAGACATTTAACTTTTGAAGAAAACTGATTTAGTTATCTTCAAGCTTTTTTGGAATTAGAAAATAGCTTTCATGTTTCCCTTTCTTATTACTTTAGTGAAGAGAAAAGAGGGCATGTGACTGAGCTGTTCATTTTACCGACTGCAAACCAAACAGCTGCAAGACATATAGTAGTGGTCAAATACCATTTTGTCTTGTGCTAAAATTAATAACAATAACAATTTAGGACACAAAATTTTCTAACTCCTCCCTAAAAGAAAATCACTGAACACTTGTGCGTAAAGGTCTTACTTAAAATGTTTATTGGGCATTTAAAAGAATGTCACTTTAAAGTGAGACAAGATCATCTACAGTAACACCTATGGGAGATTTGTCTGAGAAATAATATATGCAAGGTTCATGGAACCTGCAGACTGGGAAACCTCTCTTTTCCAGAGTCTTTTTTTGCTCTAGATGAATATAAAAGTTTAAGTTTCTTTTCCTATCTTGTATTTGTGAAAAAAAATGATCAGAGAGTTAACTAGTATAGCAAGAACTACACTATACTTGATCTTCTTCCTTTACTCAGAGATGGCAAGAGACAAAATGGAAAAGACAGTGGGACTTGGAATAATCCTAACGTCTGCCTGTACTGTTACTGGAGAAATAACGGAAGCTTTGTTCCATCACCCCGGAGAAAGAAGTACTAAAACACATTTTTCCAAGGAACTCTGAAACGAGTGTATAATTAATGAGAACTGAAAGCCTTAGCAACATGTTGTCATGCCATACTACATAAGAAATCTTATTTTTTGGGCTTTCTCTTGATTCTGGGACTGGTAGGAGAAAAAGGTTGCATAAAAGATATTTATTCAAGAGGTCAGAGAAACCAGATTCAAGTTCTATCAGATTATTTGCATCAAGATTTCTCTGCTGTGGGCAACAAGGCTCTAAATATTAAGTATATAGCCTGTACACTGAACATATTATGGCCCTAGAACATCTTTTGTAGTTAAGAGAGAGGGACATGCATCATATCTGGTGCAAGATATTTCAAGAGGAGACTGTAGCTTCAGAAAAACATTATATAAAATGCATTAAAAGTAAGCAGAAACTGTGGATATAGGACCTGTATTGGCTAAATCAAGTTCAAATAAGGAAAAAAAACCCCTCACTTTCAAAATTAACCAAATCTAACCAAAATTAACCCCATAAGCAAATTATGGTTGGAAACTGCAATGCAGAATAGAGGACTGAAAATCATGTCTTTAAATGTCCTTTTGTTTTCAAATAGAAAGATTTAATGACTCTCAGACAGTCAGTATAGAAGTTAAATATTATCCAGGAATACTTCAGAAACCCACCAACCTAAAGAGAGAGAAGGTGTGGGACAAAAATAGGATTACCACTCAAATCTAAAGTATACCTCTCTCCAACATTCCTTACTGTAGTCTAGGTGAACATACATGTGAGCTGCCTTTACTTACTGACTTACTGCTCAGCACCTGAGAATTGAGCACTTCATTCTCTCCACCATACAAAACCACAGGATGCTGTAAACCCCACCAGCACCCAGGTATACAATAAAACCTGGCTGAATCTATTCCCTCTGAGGGAGTGGAATGATGGCCTCAAAACCAGTGTGATTTGACAAGTGGTTCTTTCCACTAGCAACATGTGTGCTGTCAGCAGTGTTACTGACACCCAGCTATATGCCATACAACAAAGACTCTCTCTGGGTGCACTCAAACTTAAAATGCTTTATATTTACATTTAACTCTGCATATACCATATTGTATATAAACAGACATGCTAGAAAAAAGATGGGGTATTAGGTAAAAATAAAAGAACTCTCTGGAAATTACATTGGAAACCCACTTAAAATTATTACATGTGTCCCTCTGCTATTCACCCATGTATGTTTCAGAGCAGTGTTGTGAAGTCTTGAAAGACTGGGACTCTCTTAACCATGACTGGGATTCTAGATCTTCATCTAAGACCTGGATGAAAACATTACTAGGATTGAAGCACTCACAGAGTAAATAAAAGTGATGAACTGCATAATCAATATACCTTGCCATTAGAAGTGGATGCAATGGGAGTGCTGCAGTAGACAAAAGAATAACTAAATAGGTGAACAACTACTTGACAATTTAATTCAGCAGGCATTTAGCAGGAGTTGCAGCATCAGGATGAAGGCAAAGGTAACCCAAGAGGATGTCAGAGTAAGGATTCTGTATATTCTCCAGGTCAGTTAAAGCACTACATTTTATAACTGCTCATCTTGATTTCATACATCACCTAGTTTCAATTCCCGTGTCTTTGCTCATAAATACTGACTCAAAAGGTATTTTAATTATTTAACAGAATTAATTGGATCATTTGAAGGAAGGCTGAGAAGGAAAAAAAAAAAAAAAAAAAGACTTAAAAGCTAGAAAAAATCTGGTAGGCTCTGATACCAGTCTCAGCCACTTGAAGCAGAGATTTTTGACTATGAGATCAATTTCTATATACTTCTTTGTGATAGAAAATCTCCTTTTACATTTAAAATAGCGATATTCTGGATATTAAGAAAATGCAGGGTAATAATTTTCAGCTTTCAATAGTAGTCATAAAATCTCCATGCATACTGTCATGCTTTTAACAGAGTACTTTGTTTCGAATCATTATGAATTGATGCATTTCCAAAAGCTTCAAATGAAAGTCTCTGGAAAGGATCACAACTTTTGATTACAGTCTGTATATCTTTAATGCCCTTAGTGTAGAGTTTTCTGCTACACTGTTTGTAAAGTTACTGTTATTATAGCTATGTGGGTAGAAAATCAAGGATTTTCTGCACATCAAATTTATTTTAGACGTTTTTCAACAGCAGCAGCTCAGCACAATATCCTTTCTAAAAAAAGGATCAGAGAAAAATACCAAACCAAACCAACAAACAAAAAAAATCCCCACTAAAACCAAACCAACTGAGTCTAGATAAAAGCCTACCATTTATTAGGCAGGCTTTATTAGGAGGCAATACTCACATTCTCTATGGCAAAAATTGTAAGATTACATAACAAAGGATTTACTAAGTGATTATGGCCACTCAACAGATGTCCTTCTGAAGGATGCTGAAGTTAATTATATTGATAAATGACTGAGTACAGATATGAAAGCAAGTTATTATAACCCTATTTGTACTTTTTGTACAATTTTTTGTCTTTTTAGCCTTCTCATAGTTTTAACCAAGGAACTGATCATCACTTCAAATGAGCAATAGTTATTGAAGTCAACCATGTGGAAAACAGAATTTATTAATTTATATTATAAAACACATAATGAGGCAATGTTACCATTTTAAAACATCAATAATCTGTTGGTCAGATAATGATACAAACATCTGAGAAGAAACATGAAGAATATCAGACTAGAAAATAGTAACAAAAATATTTCAGACAACTAGGTTTTCTGAAATAAAATTTACCTTTGAGCCATCCAAACTGATGATCCGGTAGACATTTCTTGTGCTGTCATAGAAGTAGGACACAGTAACAGCATGCTTGCTGGTGGGAACCCAGTTCTTCTTAGTGTTTGGGTCAATCTGGAAGACATGAGCTCGGGTGCTGAAGATGGGTTGTTCCCTGAAGGACAGAGAGAAGAAGTCGTGGATATAATTTGTATATACTATCGTTGTACACAAGCTATCTGCCAGTTTGCTCATTTTGATCTACACAAGTTACTCTGCATGATAAACCTTGCCTAATGTCTTCTGTACGTGTTGCTGCATAGAGCAGGTAAGTTTCTTAATATATATATACAAGTCTTTTAAGGCAAAAATCGGCATCCATTTGTGGAGTCAGATAAACACAGATGTCTCTAATATAGATTAAGCACCATGCCATCATCTCCTGAGCTCTTCACTGCCCATCTGTCCCTTTAAACTAAATGGCATTCATTCATTTGTAACTTCTCTCATTACACTGGACACTGCAGAATGTGCATAACTTCAAGTTGACTTCTCCAAAAACTTCTAAAACTCTGATTATTCTCATCAATGTGAGGCCACAATCTGGATCTGAACTGGCTGATTCAATGCAATTAGTCTAAAACTAACATTATTTAAGACCAAGAACATGTGTTGTGAATCCCTCTTTCTTTGGAGATTTACACCTGAAGGCATTTAGACCAACATTAAATAATGCATAAAATACCTTTTAAATTGTAAACTGCCTAGGAAATAAAATTATACGAGGCAAAAAAAACCCTTATTATAATTTACAACATTTTTCCCCATGACCGTTATCAGGACATCCAGCATTGCACAGATATCTAAAAACTTTTTAATATCACTAAGGTGGTGATAAGATGGCCTTCTAAAATAGAGTAACTATATCAGTGGACAAGGGGACAGCTGTGGATGTCAGCTTTCTGCAGATCTGTAAAGCCTTTAACACAGTCCCCTATAACATACTTCTCTCTAGATTGGAAGAGATGGATTCAATGGATGGACGGTTTGGTGGATAAGGAACTGTTGAACCATCACATACAGAGGGCAGTAGATAATGGCTCAGAGTCCCAATGGACATCAGTTTTGGAATGTTCATCAATGACATAGAGAATGGGACCAATTGCAAGTTTGCACTTGACCGCAAACTGAGTGGCACAGCTGACGCACCTGAGGGATGGCATGCCATCCAGAGGGACCTGGACAAGCTCTAGAAGAGGGCTCATGGAAATCTCATGAGGTTTAACAAGACCAAGTGCAAGGTGCTGCACTGGGTCAGAGCAACCCTGGTACCAACACAGGCTGGGGGATGGACAGCTCACAGCAGCCCTGCCCAGAAGCACCTGGGGGTGCTGGGGGCTGAGAGGCTGGACATGCCCCAGCCATGGGCACTCACAGCCCAGAGGGCCAAACGTGTCCTGGGCTGCATCCAGAGCAGCGTGGACAGCAGGGCCAGGGAGGGGATTCTGCCCCTCTGCTCTGCTCTGCTGGGACCCCACCTGCAGGGCTGCACCAGCTCTGGGGTCCCAGCACAGGAAGGACATGGACCTGCCGGAGGGAGCACAGAGGAGGCCACAAAGATGACCAGAGGGATGAAGCACCTCTCCTATCAGGAAAGGCTGAGAAAATTGGAATTGTTCAGCCTGGAGAAGAGAAGACTCTAGGGAGACCTTAAGCAGCCTCTCAGTACCTAACAGGGAGCTACAAGAGAAGTGGTAGAGGAACTTTTTTTGCCAGGGCATGCAGTATAAGACAAGGAGTGATGGCTTCAGACTGAAAAGGGCAGGTTTAGATAAGAGGAAATTCTTTACCATGAGGATGGTGAGACACTGGAACAGCTTGCCCAGAGAAGATGTGACTGTTCCTTCCTTGGAAGTGTTCAGAACCAGGCTGGACTGTGCATTGAGCAACCTGGTCTAATGGAAAGTGTCCCTGCCCATGTAGGCAAGTTGGACTTAGATTATCTTTAATGCTCCTAACAATTCAAACTATTCTATGACACTGTAGCTATTAGTTTAAATTTAGCTACATTTTAACAACAAATTGATTGCTGTGTTCTTTAAGGAATGCTGCCATCAAATTCAAGAGATATTAAGTAAGATATAAAATAAGGACTTTAGGTTGAATTTAACTTTTTAGGTACTTTGACTCTCATATTCAGGGTTTGAAAAAACCATACACTTTGACTTGCCCTTGTTTTCTTTTCAGAGAATGTTTTTAATACTTTTTTTTCCCAAAATAAAAGAAAATGTAAAAAACCCACAAAATTTTGAGTACTTGTAGTCAAAGAGATTTACTTTGGCCTTATTACAAAGGGGTACATGTGAACTCTGAAATATCTCTATTGCTGGCCAGGAACAGCAGCTTTCAGTAGCAGAATTATATTACTCAGCTGGGAGTCAAGATTCCTTGAAGTTCAATGGATGACAGATGTGTTCTCCTATGTTAGGTATTGGATGAAATGCAGAAGTATGCAGATCAGAGACAGCAAAACAGAGTTTTAATGAAAGATAAAGAAGGAGGAATGGTGGCCAAGAGGATCAATGCACATGCTAGTTCTCCACAGAAATGTGCCCTCAGCACCAATTCACCTTTTCCTTGTAAATCACGAAGCTGTAGGAGGTTGCGTAGCTGTTTCTCTGATCCAAATCTCTTGCACACAAATGTTATGCAAAGGTGACTGGCTTTTATAGACCTTTTGTTTAACAGAACAAACTAATTATTTTTGCTCTTCTGAATATCTACAATTACTTCTTCAATCATACTTAAATTTTATCTGTCTTTAATATTAGATCTATTTTAAAATTTACCTCCCAGTTAAGCATACACCCATATCACGGGATGCATATTAATATAATGCACCTTGGAAAATTAAAAAGCCCATCAAAAATATGGAAACAATCTTAGAAGCCTGAAAATTGTTTTGATGAATATTGACATTGAAAGGAAACTATAAAGGCTCTGATCATGTTAATTAAAGACCAAAGAAAAACGGAATCCAAGATGCAGGTGTGTGGTTAATGAATAAACATTTGACTAGCACTGAAATTCAGTTCTCTCCCAGTACAGTATATCACAGAACTGGGACTTTCAACACACCACAGGTTAGGATATAAATATCTAAAAGGTAGGTGAGTACTATATGGCTAAAGCGAGTATCATTGAAAGTCGACTGTTCAGCCCTGACATGCTGCATCTCCATCTGTCATCACAAAAATCTTCCACAGCCCCACCTAAATATCCTCAATTTGATGAGATGGCCTGCATGTTCCTGCTGATTGCTCAGCACTGTTACTCAAGACAAACTAGAGCATTTTGTAGGACAGAGTGTGAGTCTGGCATAGACAGTACAGTTAGGTATGGAACAGAATAAATGAAGTTTACTTACACTTCTTTAATCACTTCTGATAAAATTAGAGTTACAGTCTTTTCTTTCCATGTCTGAAGTACAGCTTTACTGAATGACAAGCTGTCTTCACTCTGGAAAAAACACACCTCCCTTTGTTAAAAGAGTTGGATAAATAACAGTTTTGCCAGATTACTGCAATAATTAGGATTTTTTTTACTGACAAAGACACTAAACTTCAGATGGCTCTAGAATTAGACCACTGTTTTGACACTTGATAATGAACATTTATAAAGATTATTTCTGCAAGCCAATGGAAGTTATGCACTCTATAACTACAGGATTAAATGTGTTACAGAACCAGTCACTGATGCACCATTGAAGTCCTTCTAAGCTGCTGTCCAATTACATCATCTGTACTTTTCTGTAGCAGCATACTGTATAGAGCTACTTAAATGCTAGATTTCATAAAACATCTGTGAACAAGCAACTGAGAATGTATAAAACATATAAAAATATTTGTAACTTCAGCCAATGCATCTTTACAAAAAAGTTTTGCTCTTCCATTATCCACATAAGGACATGATGTCCTCCCAGTCTGGAAGTTTCAAATCAATTCAGCTGAAATAACTAATTCTATTTATAATAGAATAGATACTATTTTATAGAACTAATAAATATTCCTAATTATAGGAATATTAGTTAAATAGGGAGATAGCTTCCTCTTTGTCTTACTAGGTGGTCAAACAATTAATATGGCTTTTTAAAATTATAATATATATTTCTATATATGAAAAATAAGTCCTCTATTTTTCACAGGATCACGGAATAAGCTGAGTTGGAAGGGGTCCTGAAGGATCATTGAGTCCAACTGTTGGGCCTGCATAGCACCATCCCTTATTTTTGTCCATATGGAGTTGAGGAAAGGAAGAACAGCTTTAAAGAAGAAAAATCAATCCTGTAAAAAAACCAAACCACCCCACCAGTTTCTTACTCTTCCCCTTTCAGGTTTCTCCTCTTTTTCTTTCATTATCAGGAGGTATTCACTACTCCTTAAACACCTTAATAGGAACTAAGATAAGAACTCCTCACTAATTACAAAGCAAAGGAATTAATTTTTTCAGAAATATACTGATGCTGAACAAAAAGAAAACAAACTAACAAGAATGCCATAGTAACACAGTTTGACTATTAGAAATGTCTGCTCAGGTATGGCAAAAACATTAAGGCTCCTATCCTGCTGTTCTTAATTGCCTTAGGCTGCAACATTATGGTAGTCTAACAAAGACTAGCAAGTGGTAACTGCCAAGTATTCCTGGACCTGAGAATCAATGTGATGAGTAAAGGATAAGTTCCAGTTTAGCAGGCAGAGTCATAACAGTCTTTTCCATAATTGATACATTCATTCATTCATTGATACGTGATCAGCCCTAAGCTAAGCTTAGGAGATAAACCTGTTTACTAACTCTAGAATGAACAGTTTCCAACCACTCTTTCCATTTTGACATCTTAACACAGCCTTTACAAAAAACAAAATATACCCAGAATATAGAAAGCATGTTACCCTAACCAAAGAGTGCATGAAAGAAGCTTGAGTAGGTATAGCAGGTTGGAAAGTACTTTCCTTGCTAATCCATAATTAATATATGTTTCTTCATTAAAAAAAAAAAAAAATCTATTCTTTAACTTCTGGTACTTCTACAACACTGGTGGTGAAGACCTCCTTTTGCTTATTTCTTCCCTCACACTATTGTTTACCATGATTCCAAAATTACCTTGAGCGCTTGAATAAAACCTATAAGCTCCCAAGGCTGGGATTCCATTGTCTTAGTTACTCTGAAAACAAAAAGGCCACTGAAAAGAAAGTATGAACTTCTATAACATTACTTGATGTCCTCCTTGCCTCCCCTTACAGAGCATTAATGATTCTAGAAAACATTAAAAATTATTACAACCCTCCCTTCCTCCTCCATACTGGGCTAAATTGACAGCATTTTGGCAGAGAAGTTGCTGCACTATGTAGGATGAGGTAATGAACTTCCCTGTACACACATAAGAACAGGCCAGAATTGTGGATGAAGAAGAGACACAGACAATGACTTTTAAGGAAGGGCTGGAGCAAAGATCTACTCAGGCAGAAGCAAATAGCAGACACAGAAATAGGCTAACACTGAGTAACTGTGGCCCTTGGAGGAACAGAGTTTTTTTTAAAAAAAGAACCATCACAGGCACTGCCTGGCACCTGAAAGTTTTAATTTTCTCAGCAGAGGTAATTTTCCCAACCAGTAAGATGAAAAGGGAATGAATAAGCATGTGTGATGGAGTGTTCTTACCCAGCTTGGTTTTGATAGTGAAAATTCCATGATAATCATGTAATGGAATTGTCAAGTAGACACTGATACTCATGTCAATGTCTATATCTCCAACACAGATCTTACAAACTCCAGTGCATTATCCAGACCTCCTGGCTTTGATGCACATGGAGTTCATATACAAGACTGCTTTTAAACCAAGTACACCAAAATGTGCCCTGGGATTTTTTCTTATTGCAAACAGAGCAAGATTTCATCCATCAGGTTTCAAACAAAGAGTTTCAGGGGAAGATGATGCCACATGCAGACAAAAACAGGACAATATCCCTGTGCTCAAAATGGGAGGGCAACCACACTCCAAGAAGTTGGAGTGGTGGAGACTGGACAAAAATGTGCTGTCCTCATGCCATTACACCACAGGCACAGTAGACCCTGCCACATGACAGACGGCATGCTCCACACACTGACTCCAGCAGTCCTAAGAACTACAAACCCCTGCAGTAGGCATCACAATTTTTGCAGGTGGTCATTTTGCATACACTGAGTTCTGAGCCTCTGTAATAGCTGTCATCCAAGGAAATTTGTCCCCAGGTCAGATAACACGAACACTGCACATAGTATTTCAGGCATTTGCTGATTATCCCTAGATTTAGGACAGGACAAAGACCTTTATGCTTTTTCCAAATGTCAGCATACTAATCCCTCATCTTTTTCCTGATGTCCTGTTAGTCTTAAAAATTTTCTACCCTAGCTTATTTCTGAAGCTGTAGCAAGCGTTTGTTACTCTAAGCAGCTTGAGAATAGATTCCTGAAAATAAATGAGGAGAGTGATTAAAAGTGCAGCTCTAGTCAAAACCAATTCATAAACTACAGCATCCAAGCACAGTCAGTGCTGTTTAAGGAGTCTGATTCAACAGCTCTGCAAACAGTTCAAAGCAACAGGAAACCACAGCATTTTCCCTATTCATACACATGCTCTGAGGTCTGATAAAAATTGTATACATTTGGGGGAAAGTATTGCATAACCCTGGCCTCCATTGTTTGGAAACTGTTCTGAAATGCAATTTTTTTCTGGACAGGAAGTAACTGACAATATCATCTCAGAGTTAAAATTATAAAGCTGAACAAACACACTCTGGACTTGTGTAATGACTACAACTTCAGATTTTGCTTTTTGTCTTACACACAATTTTCATGTACTATGTGCATACACAATAACAACTTCTGTATCTCAAAACAAGCTTTGAGATATTAAGAAAGTGGAAGCTACAACCAAGTAACAAAATTAAAATCTCTCCCATACCACCAATGATTTATGTAGTTCTACACCTACATTCTTAGACCTGATTTTACTGTTAACTTTTGGGTTTGAAACATGCTTATTTGAAGACAGCAAATGTTTAGAAAATTGCTACAAAACCCTTTTTTTTCTTTATATAGTTATCAGTTAATACATATACCTGCCTATTTGCCTATAAAGTTCAAAATATATGCTTTACAGACTTTGCTCTGTAGCTATGTAACAGTGCACAGACAGTAACTTCAAGCTTTTTTCTAAACTGCTTTGTTTCCATTTAAGAATCCGCTTTTAGTTTTAGATTTTTAAGCACTTAGGAGTTAGCATAACATCACAAGTAATACTTGCAAATTTTCATGATTCGAGGGGAGAAAAATTATCTAGAGACTTTCACTAAACCTGTTAGGTTAAGTAAGAAATAAATTTACCTTAGCCAGAAACATAATTATATACTGTCCATTACATTTCAAAGGACCTGAAGTTTTAACCAGTTTGTTTCAGCTTGGAGCAGGATATTGCACAAGAGACATAAGGTATAGGAAGACAGTAGAAAATAATTTAGTGATTATCAGAAATCTATTCTCTTTGCAGTGTTACTGTCTCTATAAAGACTAGTGAAAATCTGTGAGCTATTTGGACAACAGAGGGAAAAGTTGCACTTTACTTGCATACCTTTACACCCCATACTTTTGAAAAGAAAATTAATAAAAAACCCAAACAACAACCTTGTAACATTTTACTGTGGGCTAAGAAATATATACAAAATATGTATGTATACAGCTAGATGCAAAGTATATAGCTTTATATAAACCAGGTTAAATTTGATGCCTATGAGCAGACAGAACTCTCTACTTAAGTTGGCAGTTATGGACTTCCATTAGCAGAAAAGCTGTTCACTTGTGATTATTAATGAATTAATAGAAGTTTAATGTCACATAGCAGACAAGTCAGGAAAGCAAATATTTCTGAAATCAATTCCTTTTGGTAATATTCTGGCATTTCAGTTGGATGGCATCTTCAGAAGGTTAACAGAGCTGGTGAATGGACTGGAGAACAAGTCATATGAGGAGTGGCTGAGGCAGCTGGGGGGATAAAGCCTGAAGAAAAAAGAGGCTGAGGGAGACCTAATCACTGTTTATCACTATCTCAAAGGAGGTTGTAGTCAGGTGGGGTTCAATCTCTTCTCCTAGGTAAAAAGTAATGAGATGAGAGGAAATGGCCTCAATTTGCACCAGGGGAAGTTTAGAGTATGTATTAAGAAAAAAATATTTATGGTAAGGGTTATCAAGCAGGGTGCCCAGGGAAGTCGGTGGAGTCATCAATCCTGGAAGTGTTCGAAAAACATTTGGATATGGCACTTGAGATGTTTTAATGGTGACCATGATGCTGGTTCTAGGCTGATTGTTGGACTTGGTGATCTTACAGATCTTTTCCAACCTTAACAAATCTACAATTCACAGGTATGCAATCCTATAAAATGGTCTGTTTGGGGAACAAATGGATGACTGTATGTGCCAATCTCAACCAAATGCTCAGGAAGCCCACACACAGTACCTTCCAGAGAAGGAAGGGAAAGAAAACAGGTAGGAGAGTTTCATACAAATAGGCACTGTAAGACAACCACTGACAGCACTTAAAATGTATTGTTATCACATGAAATCCCAAGAGCTAGGATTACCATACCTTGGGAAATAAAGCTCTTGCTATTGAACAAACATGAAGACAAATGAGAAAGTTTACCTAACCTCATTCCTCTTCTGTCTGAGCTTCCCATTCGTAAGAGACTCATGAAGAATCTTGGTAAACTTCAGAAGAGTAAAGAGCTTTTTCCACAGCACAGATTTACATTTAGCTATAGGACAGCACAGACATTATATTCTCAGAAATATAGTAACATCAACAGCATGGAAAGTGGCAGACTTGCAAAGCTGAGGACAAATCAGTGAACAGTACTTAAAATTAAGGCTTATATAGTAGAGCAAAGAAAAATCCCAACAGAACTCTTAAATTTTGCTATAATAACAGTGAACATAGAGTTGTTTATACTAAAGATTAATAAAGCTACCTATACTTTATGTATAGGGCAGTGTTAAACTGATTAAAAAAAAAAATAGACAATGGATTTTCTTTTACTTCTGCAATTCTCTGCATTTGTTTTAAATGCCAACTCTCCAATACCCCATATGCTGTTATCATATGCTGCTCAAATTCAGCTGAAGTGCTGCAGGAAACATTCACAACAATAATTTATCACTGCTGTGAAAATTACTCCCATAGCTGAATGATGGTTCATCTCTCTAAGGTTTTCCTTTCTTTGTCCTTCCACACAACCTTAAAAGCTCATTTTCATAGCAGGAATCAAGTGAGAGTTCTGGAAATCAAATTAGGTAACAAAAAGTGTATTATCTAGTACTCAGCTTTACCTTCATAAAGTTCTCACTTCAGTTTAGTAACTTATTCCAGGGATACAGGTGTTTTCAGAATTTTTCTAGGTACCAAAGCGATTATTCCTCTAAATTGTAAAAGTAAGTGGACAAAGGCATCTCTCAGTAAACATTTACCTTAAATTTGTTTTAATTACAAAATTGGGTAGAATTAACCATTAGTATTTAATGCCTTAAGAGCAGCTAAACCATGTTAGGTTGAATTTTAGATTCAGGTTTTGATATTTATCTATAGTGAAAATACTAAGGAATCATGATAGTAAAAAGTTGTATATTTTTCTTGAATTTTTCTCCATTTGAGAACTCTTGTCAGAAGTCAAGAAAGGAATTCTTCTGTCCTTAGAACTAGACAATTTTAAGATGTATGGCTATTTTCCACATCTAGTCACTAAAAGTACTTATCAGAAGTAAATGAAAAAAACCAACTTAATGTCAGGTTCTAGTCTATGAACAAAGAATCCTGAAATCACAGTATAATGGCATTTTTGAAAGAAGTCTAGATATTAACATTACTGCAACAGTCCTTATATGCAGTAAGCTAAGCTAAGCTATGCTGCATCTGGAATAAGAAATGAGTAAGCAGTGAATGGTCTAAAAATAATTGTTTCTCTCACTTTTACAGTAAGGAAATCCAACTTAGCTGCACTTGCAAAACAAGCAAAAAAGAGAAGAAAGCAGAAAGGAAGAAATACCATTATTCATGCTTGTTAGTAAAATAAGTTTCAAAAGGCCTGAAAGCAATCCACAACCAGGCTTTCTTGTTGGTTCCCCTAGTTCCTTGATATTCTCTGTACGGAGACAATTTTTCCTTTGCAATCTTTATCCAAAATCTCCCTGCAATGGAGTTCTACAGTCAGACTGTATACATAGGCATATAAATATATATATATATATATATATGCAAATATTTTAAGGGAGAATATTAAGTAGTGTAACTGCTTAGTTTGAATTTCTACTGTTATTTCACACAGTACTTTATTACAAAGTCACATAACAATTAAGTTATAGTTTCCTGTCTTCCTGTACCACCAGTTTTCTTGAGTTTAAATGAATTGACATTTTCTAGACATGGTCTTTGGGAACAATATCTAAAGTTTTCAGAACCATTACAAGAGCTAGAATTTTAAGGGAAAAAAACCAAAAAAAAGAAAAAAGAAAAAAAAAAACCAAAAAAACAAAAACAAAAAAAAAAAGGAAAAACAAAAACAAAACCAAAAACAAACCCTAACACCAGCAGCACTAGCACAGCTCTCCAAATAACAGAAGCAGAGAGAGCAAGAGCACAAAGTTGCTTTGAGATCCAGAGACGCTGCTAGTTCAGGCAGGAGTTCATGTACTGCTTTACAAGCAGGCCCAGCAGCACTCTCCTTTCCAGGGGCATGGAGAAGGATGAGGAAAATGAGGAGGAAGGCTCCAGATGGGAAATAATTTTCAATCTCTTCAATCTCCAGAATGCAAGCCTATTCATGACCTGCATGTTTTCCTTTTCACATTTCACAAACACCCTCAAATTAATTTATGGAGTTTTTAAGATTTAAAGTTCAATAGTCTCCTTTGCAAAATAATTTTCAGCTTGTGATAAGGGCTGATTATGCCACTCACAAATAACTAATTAGACCAATTGATGCTGACTGAACAAGGTGAGAATGAAGCCAAATTGCACGGGGCCACTTAAGCGCTCTTGCTGAGACACAGATAGGTAGAAACAGCACCTTGTAAGGTCTTTGATGTTAATCATAGTGGATGATGGGTTGCAAGTGGATTAAGGGTTGCAAGACAACACTGGTGGAAACGCCACCCAGAGCAGCAGATTCAGAAAACTGACAGACCGAAACTCCTTCTTTGTCATTACATGAAAGCATAAAACAGTCCTTAAATCACCATCCTCTGTTCTAAAGTTTGGTTAGATCAATTTAGTGACTGTAATAAAATCCTTCAGTAGCACTCACAAATGTCACCATGCACAGATAGTGAAGTATGAAGGAAGCGAGAAAAGAGGGATGGCAGTAGGACATGAAGCTATTTAGATCACTGAAATACTAAGAGTGGCAATCCCACATCACTGTAGATTCCATAAAGTACCAGAGAGTTCAACAAACAATGTAAACACAGTATTTTCTGATTTGACATTCAGTGTGATTTAGCATGCTCCATCAAGTCTCATCATTGCCTAGACAAGAACTTCTGATCTGATGGCTGTATTTCACAGCTATGGAGCAAAGTGGCAAAGCTAGAGCTTTTGACAAGAGAATGATGAGAATTCTGGAACCTAGAAAATAATAGAAGAAATAAAAAAATCATATAATCAAGTCATCATGTGTTTCCATTGAGATAAATGGCAATTATATGTTAAACAGTGACACTAAAAATTAGTCTAACTGCAGTTTGTCTAATCATTTTTGACTTTGAGAAACAATGCTAAAATAATACTAGTCATAATTTTGTTATTATTAAGACTGGATGTCTTGGCAATTTGTCAGTAGAAAAAACAGGAAACACATATCTTCCTTGTTTTTTACTCCACATTTGGAATTTGTCTCAAAGATATGTCTGTACTAAAATGAGGTTTCCTCATTTGGCACCACAGTCTTTAGCAACTTCTCTTTGCTTCTTAATAGTATAGTTCATCTCCTGATTGACTCTAAACTCCCATTTTTCTTCCCTGTAGACCTTCATACAGAAAAAGTCACACTTCACATTCACTCTGTCTTTTTCCACATCTCTAGATTATTAATTTTGACATGCCTTCTCCATGTGAAAAAGCTTTTTCTTTTAGTGGGCCTGGCACTTGTCATGCCTTTCATTTCCAGCTTAAAACCCACAAATTACATATTTGACATTAAGAATTTGTCAGTTAACAGTCAGTTTTAAGAGCTTTTGCACCTATCCCTCAATAATAAACACCCTGAAATAAACCACTAGCACAACCACATGATGACTGCAGACACCTCAAAGCTGAACTCACTCTTCCACCAGCACCAGTAGAAGGATCAGAACTTACTTAAGAAGGGGCTGAGTAAACATGCATTTCATCACTAGCACCTGAGCTTCAAACAATTTGCAATTCCAACCAGAGTGCTACAGCTGAATGCCAAGTTTCAAAGGAAAAGAAAAAAAATAAATCAATGGTCCACATCAAAAGATGAGGATTGGATCATTTTATTTGTATCAAGAAACTGAATTAGAGTCCTAGAAAGGTAAACAAATTAATTTTATATTCACAAATAAAAAATCAGTTTGAACCACCCATTGAGCACTACATGAATTACAAAGACACTTTAATTCACTTTGAGCATACTATTACCATGCCAGCAAGTTTCTCCCTTCTCATAACTTACATTCAAGGAAGCACTACTGAATTTTGGATGCAATGGTTGAACGTATACTGACCTGTAATTGGAAGTCCAAGGTCTGTTTCCCTGATTGTTCACAGTACACTTAGGCCAAACATTCTGAGACACCCAAATACCATTCCTGACAGGTAATGCAGTTTGCTCATTGCATCATTGAAGGTATTCCTAAGACAGCTCCAAATCCTGTCTCTCCCAGTGAAATACCTTGTACTGTCAGGCAACCTCCCACTCTAGTGGGATGCAAAACAATGATAAAAGGGCAAAATCCATTTTTAAATATACTAGTATGAACACACACCATGCATGGAGCAAAGAATGCTCTGCACAGCCCACTACAGTGGCTGAAAAGGGAAAAGTTAGAAAGGTCTGCATAGTAAGCATCAGCCCAAGAAATTGTGCCAAGTGCTGTGCCATGGGGACGAACCCCAACAGGCAGAGAAGGACAGCCACACCTGGATTAGGCTGTTCATTCCACTGATAAGCAGCTCACGAGGGGAGAGCAGCCAATATTTTCTACTTGACTTCAGCAATGCTTTTGACATCATTGCTCTCAACATCCTCATACACAAATTTAGGAAGTGTGGACTGAATGAGTGGACAGTGAGGTTGATTGAGAACTGGCTGAATGGCAGAACCCAAAGGGTCAAAATCAGTGGCAAAGTTGGAGGCCTGTCACTAGTGGTGTCCCCCAAGGTTCAATACTGGGCCCTGAACTGCTTAACTTGTTCATCCTTGACCTGTAAAAAGAGGTAGATTTCTCCACAGCAAATTCAAATACACTGGGAGGAATGACTGACACCTCTGAGTGCTGTGAAACCCTTCAGAAGGACTTTGACAGGATAGAAAGCCAGGCAGAGAAGAACCATCTGAAATTCAATAAAGGCAAGCACATGATCCTGGTCCTGGGGAGGAACAACCCCAGGCACCAGCACAGGCTGGGGCTGACCTGCTGGGGGGCAGCTCTGTGGAGAAGGATGTGGGGCTCCTGGTGGACAACAAGCTGTCCATGAGGCAGCAGCGTGTCCTGGTGGTCAAGGCCACTGGGATCCTGGATGAGCACTGCCAGCAGGTCATGGAAGGTGATCCTGCCCCTGGACTCAGCCCTGGTGAGGCCTCACCTGGAGTGCTGTGTCCAGTTCTAGGCTCCTAGGACAAGAGCTCCCAGAGTAGGTTCAGTGGAGGCTACAGAGACAATGAGGAGTCTGGAGCATCTCTGTTATGACAAAAGGCTGAGGGAGCTGGAGCTGTTCAACATCAACAAGAAACAACTGAGAGAGTATCTCATCAGTGCATACAAGTACTGGTAGGAAGGGTGTCAAGACGATGGACCAGTGGTGGCCCATCTTTTCACTGGTGCCAAGCAATTGGACAAGAGGCAATAAGCAGACACTGATGCATGGGAAATTCTACCTGGTCATGAAGAACTTTATTGTGCAGGTGAGGTGACTGTGCACTGGAACAGACTGACCAGAGAGGTTGTGGAGTCTCACTGGAGATACTCAAGCACAATCTTGTGAAATGTGCTCTAGGATGACCCTGCTTGAGCAGGAAGGTTGGAAAACATGACCCAACTGTGGTCCCTTCCTATTTTACCCATTCTGTGATTCTGTGAAGACGACAGCTCTGGAAACACAAAACAGCATTAGCACTACCCTCAGGTATTGCTATTGAAATAATGTTGAATTGAAAGAAACATTTCCTCACTGACAGCTCATGCACTTATTTTGATTATGCTGGTGGAGCTGGTAAAGACAAAGTATTATGTGTTGTACTGGAACTAGATTAGAAACCACTTTACAAAAACATTTTAAAATTTAGCTTACAATGACCTTAGTTCTAACTCCAAGATAGCAGGTGGGTATCAGGGCTTTACCCAGAGGAAAATAATTTCAAAGGCCTCAGAACACTGCTAAGCATTTTGACAAACTGAGCAAAAAAAATGGATATCATACAGTTGGTGCAGAAGTTGGGGCTCAAACTGACTACTTTAGAGACTCATATTTACCAGCTCAATAAAAATATTCAGCAATAAATGCATGCTACTACAGTTAAGAAGCATCTAATCAAAAAGCAAGAACCAGTTATGAGCTAGTTATTTCAGTGTGACCATTTTTTTTATGAACAATTTTCCTGAATGGTACCTGAATGAACTGGTAAGGTTCCATGCCTTCAAAACCTATGTGTGAAACAAGAACTAGGAAAGCTTCCCTCACCCCAACCTGTGCATAAATATCAGAACAGATATTAAATGTAAGACACCAAGCCCCATTGTTTCTGTATCCATGAAATAAACAGTGGCCAAAACCAAACAGGTTCATTAGCTACTTACAGAATGCTTGAACTGCAAAGTCAGTTTTAAAGAAAGCTGAATTTAAAAACATTTTATAGCTGTATGCTAAACATGGTATACTCTTCCCAAACTGGAGCACTTAGGTGCTCCCATGGTTATGTCCAAAAGAGACTTAACTGAACTATCAAATAGTAGTCCATGTAGCAGAAACTGCCATTTCCAACTCACTAGCAGGTTTTGTGTTTACAGACTGGTTAATAGAGTAAACAGAATGTCATGTGCAGGAAGTACTCATATCATACTTAATAGCAAAAATTTTTCCTGTGTTACAAGCAAATGAAGAGTAGAAGTTCTTCAGGAAGACAAACAGCATAAACATTAGATAAAAATATCCAGGGTTTCCTGAATAAGCAAGGTCTCAGGTTTTACAAAAACATTAGCCAGTGGCAGAAGGACCAAGACTAAAAGACAAACACAACGGTGGAGTAGAAGGCAACCATTACAAGATCTAGATGTGGATTCTATGAATAAAGGTTGACTTAGTGCAAGTGATTTGAGGAGTACCATGTCCATCTCTGAGCACTCAAGACCAGTAGTATCATTGAAATGTTGGATTTGCTGTTGTTACTAAGAAGAAGGACTCTTTAAATATATTTTAATGCTAAGTAAAATTGTTCTTTGTAAGAATAATTGGGGAAGAAGCAGATTGTCTTTCTCTGCCTAAGAATTTCACCCCAGAATACTATTAAATCTCCAGTTCTGCCAACAGTAAAAGTGGCATATTGAAAAGGACCTACAATACTCTTCATCATTCCATCCATCCCAGTAATAGAAATTTAGCTTTTGTTGCAGTCTGATTTTAAAAACTATAATTAATGAGGACAAAAGAGGAAGTTTTGTTGGGTTTTTTTTAATCTCTATGTTATATTTAAGCTCACCAAACACAAAATTCTCAGTAAAAACTACTTCAGATCTCAAGTGGATGATTAAGATCCATTGTCCAAGACACAGGCAGTATTTACATTCAGATATGAGGTTATCTTAGGGAATCTACTGTTCAATGCTCATTTCAGAAAATTCAGCAAAATGGACCATTATTTAATCATGTATTTCAACATCTGTGTCTTTTTTATGAAAATTTCTCAAAGATCCTTTCAGTTTTACTATCATGCATAGCCAGACATACTGTCTGAGCTGCGCAGTACTTCTGAGAACCATAGTACCTAGGACTCAAATCAGCCACACCATCTATTCCCAAGAACTTCTAATTGTTTCCTGGTAAAAATCAGTTCCTCCATATATCTAGATGTAGAAAACGGACTTACACTAGTATGTTGAAAAAGCACTTGGAAATCAGTATCCAGACCAGACGCTGAAAGTAAGTTAATCCAACAGAAGTGTTCCTGTCTAATTGCAGCTTAACTCTTTCAGTCACACACAGTCAGTGAAAAACCCAAGTAGTGCAAAAGCACGGGTTAAAGCAAATCATCCAAATATCTTCTTAGGACCCCAGTCTACTGCATACAGTCATTTGACAACAGAGATACACAGCACATATTATTGCATATGGTTATTTTTGTTAGTATGAAAATTACCCTAAGATACCTGCCATGGTTGTGGTACTCCACAGAAGGTCATGCTGGAGGAAACAGTGCTTTCTCCAATATCACACAGTACATTCTTTCAGAATTTTTCACAGACAAGCTAGGGCTAGCAGTCTGTTGGAAATGAGCAGGCCTAAGAAGTAGGCCTAAGAATTATAAGAATACACATGAAAGATTATTTATTTCACCAACATTTCACTGTTAATTGTTGACCATTTAAAGCTTATTCTTCAGAGTTTTGAAAACTCAGGGAAGATCTCATCATATGTCCTATTACAAGAAGAGCTTCAAGACTAACAATGGATCCAAGACTACAGCATACTAATCACACAGCAAGCAATTTAAAAGCACTTTAAAACTCCAAATTCCATATGCAGCAATACAACCTATAATGTTTTGGGCTTAGCAAGTTTGTTTGGGTTTGGCTATGGCCTTGTTTTGTTTTACTACAAAATATGCTATTCGAAGGGGAAAAACATACCATTTCTCAATAAGCTGAGATTCAAGCTAGTGGACAGTCACAAAAAACCTTATCACACCTGAGCTTCAAGGTTGAGAAGCAAAGTTCAACATGGGTAGGTCTGAGTTCAGACCTTTTTAAACATTTCCCACCAGAATAGACATTGCTATACTAAAAAGTAGGTCCACCCCACCTGTAGTGATCCTTCCCTCATGCACACCCTTGTATTTACAGTCAGTTAGGTTACAGTACTGACACAGCTCACTGCACAAACATTAGTGCTGTAGTAGACAAGTGGAAGAAGCAGTGCTTGTTTTCTGTGGTTCCCACCATTTGGTGGCAAGATCTGTGAAAATTTAATAATGGGATGTAGGCAAAGAGCACAACCACAAACATCAAGAAAACAGTGCCTGTGAATCATTTGCTTTATGTGGAAGAAGAAAAACCTGTGAGGAGTTATGTATTTCAAGTTCTCCCCTCCCATTACAGAAAATGAGTGATGCAGTCTGCTTAAGTTAGCTAACATGATAACTGTAACTAAAAAAAACCAGAAATCATGACTAGTTACTAGAAATGTCAATATATGCTTGCATCTGGCAATCAACATCATCTATCGCATGTTTAAACAGTATCTTCCTAGACTAATTTTTAAATGATGATTGGCATTCATTACTTCTTGCCACCAAAGAAGCATATCAGAGTGCAGTCTGTTGCCAGAAGCATGATTGTGATGCAGTTCCAGAAAATCAATATAATACTGAAACACAGTTCCATTACTTCACCAAACCGAGTAATGCCACTACCAGGACTCTATCTACATAAAACAGAGCTTAACACTTGCACAGTGCAAGGACAAGGTAGAATAAACCCACAGCTCCCTCTAGTCTCTTCTCCCCTCTAATATTTCTGTCCTGAACACAATACTAATTTTGGTGGATCTCACATGGCTGAGCCTTGGGAAATATAAAAAACATGAAACAGAATGGGGAAAAGAAGTCTACTATCAAAACTGGATGTAAAAGCAGATTTTTCACAGTGCTTTCACACCCATTACACCTTACCTTTAAGACTGAATATATCTGAAAAAGCCTTGCATGGAGAACAGCACAAAACCTTGAACTAGAAAGCGTTCTCTTCAAAATTTTTTTACAGAAAGCTTCCACCTATGTAGAGCTTTTAAATAGGACATTTAAATACATGTTTCATGGTATCTTTAAAAAACACTTAAAAAAAAAGAAGAGGTGGGTGAGCTCTGGGGGTTTTTTTCAACTTTGACTAATACAGAATACTTTGTTTCTTTGTTCACTGTTACAGTTAACTGTTACTAACACTATAACCAGGCACATGGGGAAGCCTGAGAGTCTTCTCCAGTGTAAAAAGGTCTCAGATAGAAAGTGCACGTCAGTAAAGCACAGGCACATATATCCTCACACAAAGTCTGTTCCAGACTTAGTCATAGCCTGGCTGAGTATGAACACACCACACTAGCTCCCTTGCTAAGCGCTTTTTAACTTTTAACTTCTGGACTAACAGAGAGCTTGGTCCTTCATATTACTTTAGGCCTCAACAGCTTCCAAATTACAGATATCTAAAGTAGAAGAAAAACTAAGTTCTAGTCTGGTTGAAGTATCTGCACTGTTTATATGGTCTGGGATACCATAGCCTCAACTAAAACAATGTCTGATGCATCTCTACTATTGAGAAACTACCAGTAAATTAGTGTTATATCATAATGTAACACTCTTCTCTGAAGTACACTGGTGCATAGACACAGATTTGAAAGGCAATGATTTAAACAGTGATTACCTAAGAGCCTTAAATCAAATTACAGTTTTATAAAACAATCATAAAGACTAAATATTTTGCAAGAAAAATTCCAAAAAAAGTGGTATCTAAATTCAACTTAAAAGTTTTACTAACAGGCAGAAATACTCTGCTCAGCTCCAGGTAAGTCTTATCACCCTCCCTGACTAGAAATGCTGACCTGTTACAGATTACAAGCCATTGCATCTCTGTGGCTCCAAGACTGTGTATTTCCTTACATACTGGCTCAACATCTCGTTGAGTTCTGCAAAGATAATAGTAACTGTGGTAGAGCAAGTACTGTTTTGGAAAAGAAATCACAAGAACAAACATACAAAGAACATACACACACCTGATGCTTGCCTTGAAACACTGAGAATAAAAATAATCTCAATGTGATGAATCGGAAGGACTTAAATGTTGATTTTCAGCAGAAGCATGATTTTTCCTAAAGGGTTGGCAAATGAATTATTAAGATTCCCAAAATCTTCATAATTCATGGAAGTACCAAACCAGAACAACTGCAACCTTAGTTCATTAGAAATACCTTCACTAGATCAGCAATCATGATGCTCAGGATATTAATTTATGTTTTGCCAGGCCAGAGTATCTGGGTCAGATTTCTCATGCTTGTTTTGAAGTCATAAAGTGACTGTGACAGAATATAATTTAATGATAGTAGAGGTATACACATATTCTTCTCTGAAAAGTAGTTTATTAACCATTTCAGGCTGGCTTGCATGCAGTCTGTATTGGTATTTATAAATTATTAATTCTTTACAGATAATCAAGTTTTGTTAGTGTTATCTGTAGAACTTGTTAGACCCTCCATTCTGCTACAGAAGACAGCATAAACTACTTTACTGCCACTGCTTTCACACAATAAGCATCTCATTTTACCCCTGAGACAGCAAAATGGCCAGGAATTGCAGTAACGCTGAACTACTGCCAAGAAGCTACACCTTCCTCTCAACTATCTACAGTATTTCTGTGGAGCACAACTGATGAAAAAGCTGCTAAAACACGGTTTGGGGAAAGCTACCATTAAGTCTTGTGGAAGGAAAATAGGTTAAAAAATTTGAGGCTAGACAAATTCAATGATCAATAAAACTTCTGGCTCCCAAGAGCTTTACACTGTTCATGTCTGGTTACCGAGCTACAGAAAGGAAACTGAAACATTTCAGGACAAGACTGTAGTTTGTCCTATTTAAAGAAATGCATTTGACTAACTGTACATACTTCAAACAGTGTAAGATCTAGGAGGGGACCAACCAGTTGTAGACTACCAAAAATTAAAAAACTTATTTCTAGGCAAACACAGCACTAACAAGTACACTCTAAAATACTAATCTTAATATTCTCCAGCCAACTTAAGAATCCTAGTATTCTAATTCTGCCATCTCAAACTAACACAATATCATAACCACCTTTACAAAGATAACACACTAAATATAGTCCAACAAAACTGAAGATGAAGCCTTTAAAAAGACACCTTGATTAACATGACATGACAGAGATGAGCACATCTTCCAGAATCCTTTACCTTGTAATTCCTCATAATTCAGCATGAATGACAGCAAAAGCAAGTAGCAAAACTAGATAATTGTCCACAGACATCACGTAAAGACTATCATGTGAAGAAGTTATGGAGAGACTACCCATCAATAAATCAGGAATTAGAACTAGATATTATGTTTAATAGGACATCAATTTCTGCACCCCTACCAGAATTCAGAGCTACGCAGCTTCCCCATTTTATCTGTAAAGATGTGTATTCATTCCAGCCTAAACAAAACTGCATCACTGTCTCTACTTCCCCTGCTCACAGATCGAAGTACAAGCAGTACCAATGTCAAGAAAAATATAGCAATGGTTCCAACTTGTAACACAACACTTACCCAGTCAATGCATACAACAGCCTAAGCTGCCAATACAAATCCCATTTAAGTATGCCTTAAAGCTGTTACTCGAGAATTTTTAATGCAATCAGACTTCTGCTCAAAGAAGACTGATTGTGCAATACTGACAATGCACACATGAATACATGTTATCAACTAGGACAGAACATAGTTTTTGCATAAAATCTATGTTTCCCTATTAAAGAATGCTATATTGTATGTGGTCAATCCAACGAAAAGTTGTTCACAATGGTTATATCACTAAACAATAACTATTGATAAGAACTTGTTTTTATGCAACAGGAACGAGGAACTAGAAGTGAGACAGACTGGCAGATAGAGAAATAAGTGTGGACATCCTCTATGTCTGGCTTGTATAATCAACAGGGCTTGATACACTTACCTTCTGTGAGATGAGAGTCACGTATAGACATACAGGATACAGCATTAACAAAGTATCCTGAATTATACTATACATTTCTCTAGTTTCAAGATTCCAAAAAAAAAATGTTTAATAGCAGCACTGGCCCAAAGACCAGTTACCCACCAGCTGGTTTCCACCACACAACCAGTGCATGATTACCTAGCTTGCCTGATGGTACTGCACATGCCAAAGAGCAGTGTGGCAACCCACACCAGCAGAACAGTGAATTCTTCATTATATGAAAAGAGACTAAGAAAGCCTCTGCTGGTTTGGCAAGTCAGCTTCCCTCCCCCAATTTTCTGTGTTCTAACCATTAAAATAGGTGAGCTCTCCACCATCCAGGTACTACAAGATCAGTCCACAAGCTTACACAGCACAGCAGTACCCATTAAATACAGAATATAATACACAGACCATCATATGACCCAGGCACATTGAATTACCAATGATGTTTCCAACTTTCTTCAGGAACGCTCAGTTTTTAGACCTTAGTAGAGTATAGAGCATTCAACTGCTGAATTAAAATCCCAGTGCACCTTAGTGTAGAAATACTCTGGAATCCATGGGCACTTGCATTTAGAAATTAATACAAAACAGCTACTGAATCAAGACCTCTGCTCTGAACAGTAACAAATGTCGGATACTTAAGAACAGATCCACTAAGTAGGTGCTGGCCCTGGCTTGGGTGTGTTTACTCAGATTTAGAGAGATGAAAGGTTATCAGTAATACATTCCTACATTTCGGTGTTTGTCCTCCGTGTTAGAAGATGGTCTGCAAAGGAATTTTACATTGCAATACCCCAAAGTATACTGCCTAAAATGTCTTTAAAATATTTTTTAGCGAATTCAGTCTTCTTGACCTTAATGTGCCAAGATACTACTCAGGTCCTCACACCAACAACTCTGTTTTTTAAGATTATTTCAACTCTCTACAGATAGGGATTAGTACTACTTCCTAAGAAGCTATGACACCAGGAGTACTGGAGACAAAATGTTTGCTCGTCTTCAAAAGTTCAGTGGATTTGTAATATGATATGCCTAACTCAAATATCTACAAACACAGTACTGATCTTAAATCAATGAAAATATTTCCATTATTTTAATTTTACATAATTCAGTGTCTGACTAGCAATTTGAAGTACATACTCACCAGAAAAATATAATATCATTTAGACTTTTGGCAGAAACATCACTTTCCTGGATACGTAAATAGCATGTAAGCTACAAGTTTGGATTTATTCTCTTTGAATTTTTTTTAATGGAAGGGAAGACAATGGAAAAATAAAAACTAGCCTAAGGACTAAGGAGCCATTCCTTCCTACATCTTGACCTGTGACCCCCAGTGATACAACAAAGATGCAGCTGTTATCACTACACTTTCAAGGAACTTGATAAATAAATTGAAGAATTCAAACGTCCTAAGCAGCTTGAGGAGACATCTGTAATTCCCATAGTGACATGCCAATTTCAAATTCAAATTCCTAAACTACCAAAACACAAAGGACATGATTTGCAACTTTTGTACACTTAGAAAATCTGCCTCCACCTTGCAGTTTGCCAGATCATATCAGGTTTCTGTTGCTTTGGGACAAGAATGAGTACCAGGTAAGCCTGGTAGAACGGATTAATCTTTCAAATCACTATACAAATTCCTAAGGATACAACTATGGCAAGTTTTCATAGGCATCTATGTCACATTTTTATCTACCAATTTATATGAGACCTGACTAATTTTATATATTTTTTTCCTTCTCATTTCTTTAAGTTCTTAGGCGGATTCCCCAGTTTACTAGGGAATCTGCTGTGAAGCCGATTTCCTTAGCGCCTTCAATTTATTGAGAAATTCCCATGTTCGACATTCTCTGGAGAGTCCAGAAGAGTGAAAGCGAGCCTTCGCTGCTCTGGAATTTCACCCTAGCGCACTGAGTTTAAAGCACTCGTCTTCAGGACTGAACATCGCCTAACAACCAGGGAAAGGTCCTCATGGTGGAGAACCGGGAGCCGAGACAGCTCATCCAGAATTCCGAAGTGGGAGACAAACCTCTGTAGATTGCGGTGTGCCCCTCACGGATCGCACTGCTCTCCTTTTACCGGGCTGATGCACGACACCGACTGCAGCAGGATTCCTGCTGCTGGCGCACTC
Organism: Sitta carolinensis; assembly: GCA_032173965.1. Lineage (NCBI taxonomy): Eukaryota > Metazoa > Chordata > Aves > Passeriformes > Sittidae > Sitta > Sitta carolinensis. The sequence goes on along the minus strand of CM063313.1, from coordinate 23,504,591 downwards.
GCAAGTGAGACCCCTCGACTCCGTGCGCATCCAGCAGCGCCCACAGCTCCGCGGGCGGCCGCTCCCACCCCCAGCCCCGGCACCAGCCCGGCGGCCCCCGCGACATCCTTACCCCATGGCGGCCGGCAGCGCCTGGCACCGGTGGTGCCGCGTCCCCGGGGCGCTCCTCGCCGCGCCAGCAGCTCTGCAGCCCCGTGGCGGCGGGGCCGCTGCTCTGGGCTCTCCGCAGCTGCCGGGGGCCGAGTGGGGCCGCCCGCGCCCTAGGGAGCGCCCCCCGCGGGCCGGGCTCCCATGGCCACCGGCCCCCCGGGCGCCCGCAGGCAGAGGCTCCGGCCCCCGGGAGGGCAGCAGCGGTGGCTTCGGGGACAGACGGGTCGCCTCCTGCAGGCGAACGGGGAGGCGCTCGCCTTCTCCGCGAGGGACCGGCGGCGGCTGCGGTGCTTCTCGCCGGGACGTGCGCGGCCGCGGAGGGCTCCGTGTGCCTCAGAGGCGGAGCGGGATGGGGCAGGCGGTGCGCACAGAGCTCCACGCCACCGCTCCCCCTAGCACCGCCGCCAGCAGCGTGGCGGGCACGGATGCATTTTCCCGAGAAGGCAGAGCGAGCCGAGGCACCGGCGCTGGCATCGGACTCCCGGCGAGAGGCCGCTACCGACGAGCTGCGACCGCGCGTCGCCCGCGGGCACCGGGGCGCCGCGTTCCCCCGATCCGCCCGGCCGCCCACCCCCGGCTGCGGAGATGCGGGCACCGCTCCTCCTTCCCGCGGCGGCGGGCCCGCTCCTCGCCGTCACGCCTTCTTCTGCAGCGAGCGGGCGGGCATCGTCCTGGGGCGCGGCGGATCGGTCACTGACAGCGGGCGGCGGGAGGGGCCGCCGCCGCCACCGAGCTCGCGCTGTTCTGCGGCGGGGTCGCGGGCTCAGCCCCGCCGGTGGGACGGAGGGAGGGAGCGATGGCCGCCTCAGGCGGTGCCCGGCTACTCCGTCGCCACCGAGCCGCTGCCTATGCCCGCTCACAACCCCCGCCTCCACCTCACACCTCCGCCACCGCCCGCTCGTCCCCTCGCGGCGGACAAGCGTAGCCGCCGCGCGGAGCCCCTTCTTCCGTCCCGCTCCTCCTTCCCAGGGAACGGGAAGGGAAGGGAAGGGAAGGGAAGGGAAGGGAAGGGAAGGGAAGGGAAGGGAAGGGAAGGGAAGGGAAGGGAAGAAGGGAAGGGAAGGGAAGGGAAGGGAAGGGAAGGGAAGGGAAGGGAAGGGAAGGGAAGGGAAGGGAAGGAAGGAAGGGTTAGAGGCGAGAAGAGCGGAGTGGAGCCGCGCCCTGCCCTACAGCCCCGCGCCGCACGCCGCCAGCGCGCTACGGCCCGCGGCGGCACCTGCTCGCTCTGCCTCCATCCTCCGCCCGGGGAGCTTTAAATACAACACGTCACCGCGCTCCCCTACGCACCAACGTCACGCCCCACTCCCGGCGCTGACGTCACCGGGGTGCGGAGGATGATGTAAGAGTGGTCCACGCCGCCGGAAGCTCTTCTATAATAGGGAACGGCGGCGGGGGGGGGGAGAGCGGAGCGGGGAGGACTCGGGGTTCTGGTGGCGCCCGGGCCGCCTCCTCCCGCCCCCGGCGCCTGCGGCGCCGTCTCCACGGCAACGCCGCGCCCGGCGGGGAGAGATGGTGTCACGGAGTCACGGGCGAAGGCGGCGCGCAGCCCTCTCCGGAACGTGGCTACTGCAACTTCCCAGCCCTCCGCCTTGCAAAACACGGGGCCGCGTGCCCCTTTTCTGCAGACACTCTGCAGACACTTAACGCAGACGGCATTACTGGAAAAAGGGGGAAGAAACATGGCAGCCATTCTAAAATTGTCCTCCTATAAATGTAGATTCCAGCACATCCACGCTAGTACTATCGAAAAGAAAGAGGCAGCACTGCAAAGTGGATAGGACCTACAATATTTGGCTGAGTTCTTCAGTAAACAGCACACTTCTAATCCATCATTTACCCCAGTTCCAGCACCATGTACTATCTTGAAGGGAATCATCTTAAATTCTGCAAATACTTTCATTACCTCCTTGAGATTCCCTCAATTTATAAACATTAGGTTTAACTACTCCAGTACACTGCTAGTGGCATTGGGATGCCCCAGGTGGAACGTGCTCCTTGCTAGGATGTCTTTCTGTATTTTCATGGCATTTTCTGCTTGAGTGAGGTCGTAGCTACCAGAGGCAAATTAAACTACAATGAGCATAAGAGGAAGATATTGATACTATACTATATGCCAGTCTCCACATAAAAAATTGAAGAAACCCAGAATACTACCAATGTGTGTTGCAGAATTGTAAAATGTGGTAAAACCAACCATGTTAAAACTTTTGCTTTAACAAAGGGTTGTTTGTCCTCTCATAGAACCTGTATTACTTGGGACCAAGTGTATCTCAGGAAGAGGCTGGAATAAAAGACAACAAAAGCATTCACCTAACCATCTGATTTTCCCAGACTCAGGATGCACATTTCCAAAACTTATTTTAATTTACAGATGCATTTTTTACAGCCTCTTGTTTTGACATTTTGACCTTTAAAAGTAATCAGCTATGGGAAAAGCAAGAATGATAAATTAAATATCAAGGCAAACCTCCTCCAATCACAATCATAGGAAGCCCAGCATGAATTATTACCATAGGAGTAGCAGCATGGCATACTGCCTCACGAAGAAGAAAAGAACAACTTCCTCAGTTGCCCATTTCATCCCACACACCACCTCATATGCTAAAGTAAAGGCACTGAGCTAAAAAATCTTTAGTCTGAGTGGCACCAGTCTAAGGTTTGTCATGTGCAATGCTCACGTATAATTATGATGAGGCTGCATTACTTCGCTGGACTGCAATTGCTGTGGTTGATCTTCACCTGCTAGCTCTGAAACATGAAGTTCTGTGTATTTTCCACTAAAAATCAAACTATGTGTGCATAAAATAGAGGTACTCTCTGGTGTTGGGGTAGGGATGGGGTAAGATGGAGATCCACAACTATTCCTTCTTCTATATGATTAGAATGAAAAAGATCTTAATGCTGACTAGACAAGCATAAACAACAGGTAGCTTATATGTACATATTTACTGATGTCAAGTAACTAGGAGTCTATATTCATTAGCTTCTAGAAGTCTGGAATGATACTCTGCATGCAGTATTGTCAGGTCAACAGCAAGGAAACAAAGGCTTTAATTGCATATATGAGTAACTGTTGCATCAGTTTTGTTCTTTCAGCTCAAGCTCACACACTAATGCAACTTTAGTATTTCATTATGTTCACAGTATTTTGTTTAGATATCACAAAGATGATTCCATCTGTCTCTGTCTTTCAATGTGTTCACATGTTTGTCTTCCATGAAGTATACTTTTCTACAGCATGGGCACCAACCCATAAATCCCTAAGAATGAAGATAAAAGAGAAAAAAAATATAAAAGAAGACAAATACTCACTGAACCTTGGGGTAAAGAAGAATGTGTTCACTTGAGAATCAGGGGTGTGAAAAGAATCATGGACAAAGAAACACGTGGAATATCAAGAATGTCTTTATTGACTTGTGAAATAAATGAGCTGTGTATTTCATCCACTTCTATAAGTAATAAAATATGAGTATAGGGACATATAAGATCCTGGGTAGGGGAACAGAACTATAAGGACAAAGAAAGCTTCACTTCAAGTAAATCTGACGGGTTTTTTTTCATTCTTAATTCTTCATTTAAACAGTTTTTATTATTACATTTAAGTGCAGAAAGTCTGCCCAATTGCTTATTTCTCTTCCATATTTATTTTTACATTGCCTCCAGTTCTGACAAGTTTCTCTAAGATTTAAGCTTAGTCTCAATTATACCCTTTTACAATCTTGAATAGTTTCCAGGTTGATTTTGTTGAGTTAACATTGTTTGTCTTGCAGAAACAGCCTCTGTTTATACTTGCAAGCTTACTGAAATCCCTTTTCTGTCTTGTCATTCCTCAAATTAATATAGGATACAAAAGCATGGTGATCTATGTCAGCTAAGGCAGAACTGTATATACAGATACAAAGTAAGCAAGCCAGGTGATTAATCATAGATATTAAGGAGAAATACACAATCACCTCATCTTGAAGACTGAAGTGGTAAAACATGGAAAATTTTAACAGTGATGACAAGACTCAGCTCTAAGTTAGTTGCTTTGGGGTTTTTCCCCTGGAATTTTAAAAGACTTCTTTGTCTAGAGCACTTTGATGGATACAGTCTTGAGCATGCCTGGAAACCATCAGCAGCTCTGTGCCTGTTCCTTCACAAAAATACCAAGTAATGCCACAATCAAATAAAAGACAGATGGCTTCAGGCAAGGCAAAGCACAGGGCAGTGCAGGAGAAAGAGCGTTATTTTGCAGAGCTGAAGTAGCATATTCCTGGTATGTATATTTGTAGTCAGCTATTGAGCTGCCAAACCCTGCTCTAACACCCTTCCCCAGGATGGCCAACCAGCTGGGGCAACACCTGTAAACTTGGCAGCAGTTACTAGTATCTCTGAAAGTAATGCTACTTTGAGTCTGTCAGTGGGATATGGTAGATGAAAAAAAAACCAGATGGCTGAGCTGTCTGAATCCAAGCCTGCTGTGTATCATCATGTCCACTGTCCTGCTCAAAGTCCTGGAAGAGCAAAAGTACAGAGCTGGAACATCAAGATCTACAAGGTCTACATTTTGCCTAGCTTTGCATGGTACCTGTATTTTCTCCATGCAAACCCAAATCTGTACCACTTGATTGCACTCTAGCTGGGAGCTACCATTCCCATTGAAAAGACAGGGGAATCCCATTAAACTATATTAAGCAGTGAAAAGATTTTAACTGCAATTTTTTGTTCAGATCTAGTTGACACACTCAAAACAAAAGAATTCTAGCTGCAGCAAAACCGGAAAGAAACTATTAAAGGTTTGTTTGATGAATTATGTGAGAATAGAAAATCAAAAATTGGCTTGTTTTGTTTACAAAAGTAAAATCCAATATGACACATTATAATGCTCTCCAAATATTTTGGGTGGCAAAACAAGCAAGGGAGCAGAAAGATCTATTAAACAGCAAAAAAATTAACAAGTGTAAACCTTTTATAAATGTTTTTTCTGCTATGCCGAAGGTTGTTGCTCTTCAAGAATCTCATACCTTCAGGAGTAGCCTTCCTAAACAAGGACTGGTGCAAAAGAAGTAATGACTGAAAAGTAAACACAGATGGCAGCCATCTTTGACTCCACTGGGAGAAGGTAGAGGTAACTAAGGACATAGACACCTTTGCAGCTCACAGCCTGAAGATACTACTTCCTCTGCAGGTCTGGGCTGGCGTACTACTGCTCCTCCCTTACAACAGCTGTTTTGTAGTATTTGCTCAATACCAGGTAAGTTTAAATTCTTCAGTCTGTAAGGAAACTAAGGATGCTTACTCCCGTTGAAGGTGAGGGAGCCAGCACCTCACACTTGCCTCACTTCTCATCCATTGCTGCTATTTAGTGTCTCCTTTCTTCTCCTATCCTTTATATCTTCCTCTTGCCCTCTTTTCTCCTGTCTAATCGCAAATTTCCCTCCCCACACACATTTTTTTCAGTGAGTGGGATCACTTCTCCATCATTTTCCCTTGCAGGATCTGCATTTAATATATAAGTGGAGAAAAGAGGGGAGGAGAGAAATTGTCATCCTCTTCCTTGAGGATGGTTTTTGTCTGCATTTTCATCAGTCTAGAATAAACTTCACTGTCTTATCAGGTTGGCCTGGAGGAATTCTGGACCAATTTTACAAACACTATTTTTTCTCCTAGAATAGATGAAGAAACACAAGTGTTGCCTTATATTCAAGTAAATGTGGTACTCTCAAACTAAGACTAGATTTGATTTTGAAGGCAGCTGTATGATATAATTCCCTGAGATGCCTTATGGTCCAATATTTCTAACTATGCGGTTGCCAGTGAATGCTAATTTTCCAGCACCCACTTCCAACATTTCATTGTCTTGCCACCAGAAATGTATTGCACATCTCCTACACAGCTCTGTGGCAGTACACCCCTACTGGAATGTTTTAAAGATACTGATCCCTGATTAATGCTTTTATTTCTTACTTAGGTTTATCATGGCTCTGATTTCCACCAGTGCTTTTTCTGACCATACAGAAAGCATAGTTTATGCCACTAGACTGATTAGGTCAATTCGTCATTTCTGTCTTATGACACCACATTTACCTAGAGAGATCACTCGTTTTTGTTCATGCGGTTTCAGCTGAAGATTATAAAAATATTGTAAAATAATCACTGTGGGTTTTACATGTGACTATTGAGATGGTATGTATGAGAAGGAGGGAGGAGTGGGGGGAAAGCTCTTTTAAGACTTGCAGTTCCTAATGTTCAACCTGTGCATTCCTTGCATATCATTTGAGAGCAGTCAATTGAAAGAAGACACAACCTTATATAAACCTGCCCCTTTATCTGGCAGATGCAGGAATTCTGAATTGGGCAGGAGAATATTCAGGCTTGTAGCCTAATGCAAGTTTTGTAGAGGCTTGATAGTGCTCACCAAGTTATTGGGAAGGAAACTGGAGGAGAAGGAGCAAGAGCTATGTCCTGTGAAGTACAATGTGAACTGCTGGAGGGAAGAAAACACATTTGCAAATCACAACATTTTTTGGTTTATTTTCACACCTATTGAAGAAGTGTACCATTATACTGGTTAAATTGAAGTATACTGAAGTTACTTTTTTTTCAGTTTCCCTCTTGTAGATTACTTGTATTTTCTAAGATTTTGCTCTTCATGTAATGATACTTTGAAATGTGATGGCCACACAGTGCAATTCTAACTCAGAAGACATGAATTTTAATTCCTTGGACAAAAGTTAGATATAACATTATTTTCTAGATACACATTATACAATCACTTTTATATAAGAGTGCCAAATAGAGTCAGCCACAGTTATCATCTAATTTCTGATGTTTGCTGAGTAGCCACTGCCATTAATATTTATTGTAAGTTGTAATCAATATAATTAGAATTCACATAAAAAAGGATACCTATATAGATTTGATAAAGGGGAAGTAATTAAAACCATAGTATACTGACTACCTAAAGGTGTAGATTTAAGGCTTCCATGTAAATCTTAACTCTGCATTTCCTGCCTTTAGTGATTTCAAAAGCTCAGCTCCACTCTTCCTTTAATGCAGTATTTCACACTGAATACTTTCACCAATAGAAAGGTTATTCTGAAACCTGACATTTCTAAAACTCCTAATACTAATTCAGTTTGCACAGCAACAATTATAAATTATTCAGAAGAAACTGTACTAATACATAGTGCACAACAAAGACTGAACTTGCCTTAAGCTGGTGTAATGTATTATGGATATGTAGTAGCCTCTTCATAGATAAGGTGATGACAGCTTCCCTTTGGATCTCTGTTTCATTGCCTCTGTGACACTGGCTGAAGAACTGTCTTGCCTGAAAAACATCATATTAAAACTGAAGACGATAAGGAACGTACTTGCAAATATAAAATTGGAAAAAATATTTTATTTGAATTACAACTCATGAAAAAACACTAAAAAGTATACTGGTAAATTGGTGGTGGTGGTAGTGAATAAAAGCAACACTGTGGATTACTGTTTAAAATTGCTCCAATTTTCAACTTCTAACTTTTGCTTAGACTCCTGTAACTTATTTCAGGAAGAGTGTATGGGCACAGATATATGTGTCCCTCTCTTGGCTACCTGCATTTTTACATGAGTGTCAACTTTTATGGCTTACTAGTAACATAAGTGTTATTGACCTGAGAGAGAGGCACTTGGTTTTCGAAGTACATTGGACTGGCTCTTTATAGGATGCTTTACTTAAATGGTTATTAAAAACTGCATCTTCAGTTATTCCTATTGTAAGGCTTCATAGAAAAGTTTTGAAGAAAACATCTATATACATATTGAAAAGTTTAAGGTAATTAATCCTTGTCCTTCTTAACAAAAATGCTCTGATTTCTTGAGCAAAACTCCTAAATACAAGTACATTTTATTTCAAAGCTTTTATGGTACAGGAAAATGTTATTCATTCATCTATGTCTATAAGTATCTGACTGAAGGATGTCAAGACAATGGATTCAGGCTTTTATCAACAGTGCCAAGCAATAGAACAAGAAGCAATAGGCAGACACTGATGCACAGGAAATTCTACCTGAACATGGGGAATAACTTAATTACTGTGCAGGTCACCATGTACTGGAACAGACTGACCAGAGAGGGTTTGGAGTCTCCCTCACTGGAGATACTCAAGAACAATCTGGACACAATCCTGTGAAATGTGCTCTGGGATGACCCTGCTTGAGCAGGGAGGTTGGACAACACAACCCACTGTTGTCCCTCCCAACCTGACCCATTCTGTGATTCTGACAAATGTATTTGAAATTAGGCAAAATTTAGAATAACTTTTGTGTAAGTAGACATGTAATACTCAGAATATTCATATCAACAATCTGCTCTGTGGGGGTAAGACTAAAATTAAGGAATTTCTTAGCTGATAGGTACATATCTTTAACAACAAAGCCATTATATACGGGGGGGGGGGGGGGTGGGGGGTGGGTGTTCCATAAAATACTGTCATCATTTACATCCAAATAATGAAATTTAGTTTTTACACATGAACAAGCTCATGAATCAAATAAAACTGGGCATTCAGATGCATTTCACACAAACAAGTGACCAAAACCAGAGATAAACACCTGAAAGACACAGTAAAGAAATAAAATACAAAAGAATTTATGTTGGCCACCAACGGTTAGCTTTCTCACTCTACTCAGCCTCTGGCAGTACACACAGAAGATTTTAGGAAAACAGAACACAGGTAGGAAGTTATATTTATTTACTAATCCACAGCAGGACCTTCCCAATTCAAGTCCCAGCTCATTGAGAATTCATAAATTCTAAGTGTATACTTAAATGTATCAATTTTAAATCAAATATAAAATAGAGATAATACTGACTTTATTAAATGTTTAATTCATGAGAAAAAAAAATTGTATCTGTCCATCAGGCAGTTTGGGGATGTTATATAGGCGTGAAGATAAGTTGATTGATATTGCCTCTAGATCCATTAACCTTAAATCAATTTCTCTCAACTACTTACCAAAACTGGGCAACAGTGGATTATCTACTAGACTTTTGTAACAACAATAGAATTCCTATTAAAACCTTAACCCACAGAAACTGACATTTCAGGCACATCCTTCAAAAACATAACTGACTATTTGAGGGCAAGAAGAACACGAATATCCTCCTAAGGGCACAATGGGCTAATAGAAATCTGGAAAAAAAATCCAGTTTTGTAGAGTTGTGCAGAATAAATTTGCTTTATCCACTATTTTCAATCAAAATTCATGACCCTGTGTATTAAGACATGTCTTTCTTCACACAAGAGAAAAGATTAAAATTTAGGAAAACTTAGACCTTCCTTTAGAACACTTGTATTTAAAGGCATGTAATTACAAAATTTACAGAAACAAAGCACTGAAGTAATAAAATTACTATCAATTACTCATTAATCTAACCAGAGCAGAGCATTAACTATGTATCATAACACCTTAATTCTCATTAAATGCATATAGTATATTTTAAACAGTAATCTATATGGTGCACTACAAACACTTTTCTGAAAAAGATACAGGGATAATTCATATGTAGACATGCCAAATAAAGATAACTGTAAATACATATTTTGCTATAAATAATTATTATAGACTTATTAAACTGGATTTTACAATTTAAAGTTGGAATTCACAGATTTGTCATACATGTTTGCAGAGTTATAGCACATTTTTATTTGGTGCCTATGATATTAATTACATTTAATGAATTTTGTATTGTATATATTGTGATATCTATATGCATATAAAATTAGCACACTGTATGTAAGGAATACTTTAAAAGCACTGAAGAAATCATATTAGGGCATACATGAGCATCACTGAATCTGTCTGAAGGTTGAACATCAAAAGAAGAATGCTGCACAGCGGGGAAAAAACACTGCATTTGTTTAATTAATTATTAATTTTTCATTCAGAATTTACTTGCTAAACTTCTGAATCTTGCTTTTAGTGCCTTTATGCCTTTTTAATACTGTTTTCTAATGGACATCTAATTTTTGTTCTTTGTATTATTATTAAAATCTTCTATTGTTTTCCTGGGAAAGCTGCTTTTTCCCTGGTACACAAAATTTTTTTAGATCTAAGTCACTGGTTTGGCTTCAGTCCCAGATATCCTGATTTCTAAATGAAATTCAAAACATTTCATATGGGTCTCATGACTAAAAAGCTTCAGTCTTGACAGTGGATCCTTCACTGTATTAATCCCTGTTATAGTATCATTTATTTCACTGCAGCTACATTTTTTATTTTATGTGGTATGTTTGGTCTCTGTACCAAATATTAAAAAGGGATACTTAGAATGAAGCTCTGTATTGGCACATTTCATTATTTCAGACCTGGTCCCGGAGACTAACAACATCATAAATGATCATATATTACACGGGGATTTGAAACTGAAGGGCGTATTTCAAGTACGTTAAATAATTTCCCAGTAGGGACAGGGTATACAAATACATGTTTTTCATCATTCTTAATGAGTGCAGTAGTAGAGCTGCCCTCTAGCTGCCCAAAAGGCTGTTTGCTATGGTAAAGCACATTCTTACTATACACCTGTCCAAGCTCCCATAGGCCTTCTAAAGGTACCAAGAGGCAAAGGAAAGTCTGTGGACTTTTCAAAGATTAAACAAAGGCTTTCATAGAGGAACTGGCTTTTATTCTTCATTTTTTCCTTCTTGAACTACTGACAATTGAAATACTTTGATCAAACTTTCCATCATTATTTACCTTCAAAGACTAACTAGCTGAGCACTGTAGTTCCAAAAGCTTCAGAAAACTGCAAAAATCACCAAATAGGGATTTCAATGTTGAATAATGGTTTTCATTCTATGAGAGAGATTGCAGATGGCTCATCAGAGATCTCTTTGTCAATTACTTCTAGAAAACACTCTCTTTCCTATGTATCAGAACTAAGTATAGTTTGTAGCGTATAAAGGCTGACTTTAGACTCTATTACAAATCATAAATTTCCTTCATTGATCATTCAGTTTCATAGCTGTTGTTCAAATAAATTACTTTTATAAACATTTTTTTACAATAAATATACCATTTTTATTCTAATGCAAGCATCTTTTGAGGCAGAAACACATGACCAGTCCTAATGCCATTCTGTTTGGGGGAATCTGTTGGAATCACTAGTGTAAATTCTCCAATTCTTTGCTGTATAGTTGTTCAGTTGAGTATGTCTTGACCAGCAGCCTGATTCCTGACTTTGTATGTCTTTTCTAACAGAAGAGTATCTGAAACTGTCTGAGATCACAGTCGCAGTCAGGAAGAAAGACAGAACACATTGAAAAAATAGAACAGCTCTCAGTGCATCAAAGCACAGAGATTTGTCTCAAAAGACTGTTGGCAATTTGTAAAATGTCAGGTTATTTCAGGTGCCTCACTGAAATGTGCAGCTAGGCTGACAAGTGAATGCAGGTAAAACATGGGGAAAAAATCATTAAAAGTGAGCAGTCTGTGCCCCAAAAAAAAATAAATGTTTTTAGTATCTAGATTGATTCAAACAGAAAATCAGGCTGCCTTGTGCCAAGGAGCAGAGGAAAGAAAACAAGGAAAACACAAAATACATAGCAACACAAGTTACTTCAATCAGTAAAGCATTCCTAAATATTTTTTTCATTTCTTTCCTTTTTTTTTTATTTTTGCTGTATAAAAAGATGTTGATTTTTAATACCCTGCTCTAAACACTGCCTGCTGCCAAGTATATTGATTGTTAAGTTAGATTTATTGTAGGCCCCATGGCAGATGTGAAAAAGCTAGAAGCATGACATGTTTTGGTTAATGGATAAATTATGGCAAGAAAAGTAGTCAAATGATCTGGAGAACATCGTTCGAATGAGGCACGCGAGGAACTGCAGCTATAAGGAGTTGTATTGCAGACTTCTAACAGTTAAGACACAAAGTTTTTGTCTTGAGCAGGAAGTAGAAAGTTAAGTCTTTGATTCCAAACACACAGCACAGAAACATCATTTAATCCTGTCTGGCAACCAGGCATCACACAATCAATTCCTTGCTTTTCCACTAGCAGAATCAGAAAAGTAAAAGTCAGAAAACATGGACTGAGATACAGAAAGTTTAATAAAAAAAGTAAAAGCTGTGCATGCAAGCAAAGCAAAATAAGGAATTTATTCACTGCTCCCCATGATTGAGCCATCCCCAGGAGAGCTAGACTCTATCACAAGTTACCCAGGAAGACAAACAGTAAAATTCCAAATACCTCCTCTTCTTCCTTCTTCCTCCCAGTTTATATACTGGGCATGATGTCACATGGTCTGTGTGGGAACCAGGAAATCCTTCTCACAGTCCTGGGAAAATTTATAAGTCACAAGAATTTAGGTAGAATGATAATTAGTATGTCACACGGTGAAAAAGTAGAATTTGTGGATTTTAGATGTGAGATCAGGGGGCAAAGATGGAGGAAATGGGGTGTGTCCCTGGGCTTCTTCTTCGTCCTCTTGTTCTCCATCTTCTGTGGTGGTGTGGCACATTTGGATTGGTTTGGAACAATAGTACCCTGTACAACATAGTGGATAGATATTGGAGAATTGTTATAAATAAAGTACACGTAATTTTCAGTATAAAAGACAGTGCCCTCCCAAGGGCAGACAGACGAAGGGCAGACAGACGAAGGAAGGACAGACGAAGGAAGGACAGACAAAGGGCGGACAGACCAAAGAGGAGAGCACTGGCCTGCAGAGAAGCTGTGGCAGGCCAGGGAATGAATATGCCATAACAAAGAATAAACAAATTCCTGAGAATGAGAAAACAGACAACTTGACCTCTTCTACAGACACAGGGCTGGGGGAAAACAGAAAGCCTTCACAGAGACAGAGACAAGTTAATTTAGTGAAAGCCAAGCTCACAGAGCTCTCAGAAACACCAGAAAGGCCCAGACAAGAAAAACAAAGAAACAACAAAAACAGGAAGAAAAAAAAAACATACATTTTTGTATTTTTATATTTTTAAAAACCTAGCAGGTCTGCAATATCCCTTTGGTCAATCGGGTCACTGTCTGTCTGTGTCTCATCCTAGCCTCCCACGCTGCCCCAGTCCCCTCACAAAAATAAAAAGCTCTTAAGGGAAATTTCTTTGTGGCTGAACTTTGCTTTACGTCTACATTCCAAGTACACCACTAGGATTTATTTCTCAAAAATGTAATGCTAACCATAGCCACAAACTGACCCTTATGAGGATCCCATGTCATAGCCCACACAATAAAGCCCTTTCACAGCCCTAACTTTCCCTTGCCAGTCCATTTGCAGTTCCACTTCACTGGGCCCCTGTGTTTTGTTGCCTTCTTATGTACTAAGCCTATCTGTGAGTAGTCAGCCAGTAACAACTCCAGCTGTGGCCTGCTCTCAGCTGACCAAACCCTCAAGTAAGAAACTGAGCAAGTTTTCAACTTACCCCTTTCCTCTCAAACATGGGAGCTTCAATGGTGCACCTATGTATTCACAAACTCACTGTTTCAGTACCTTCTCATGCCAAGAGCTCACTTATGGTAAGTTTACTCCCCAAGAAGGAATCACATTAAAGAGGACACTGAGGTGCTGGAATGTGTCCAATGACGGGCAACAAGGCTGGTGAAAGGACTAGAAAATGTGTCACAAGGAGGAACAGCCAAGGTAACTGGGTTTGTTTAGTATCAAGAAGAGGAGGCTCAGGGGGCAGCTTATTGCTCTTACAGCTCTTTGAAAGGAAGGTGCCAGGTGGGAGCTGGTGTATCCTATGGTGCCGGCAGGACAACAGGAAATGGTCTTAACTGAAGCAGGGAGCATTCAGATTACATATTAAATTCTTTTTTCTCCATTATTAGGGTTGTCAAGCATTGAAATGCATTGCCTAAGGAGTCCCCTTGAGATGTCCTTTAGGTGTTTGGATCTGGTGCTGGTTGATAATTTAGTAGTTTACAGGTTACAGCAGTAGTGCTGGACGGACAGTTGATGGATTGAATGATCTTAAAAGTCTCTTCCAACACTTTTGATTCTATGAGTCAACGATTTTGCTTCTGTCATCCTTCAGGAAGCAAGCATTTCAATACGGTCGTGACCCCAGATTCATCCTAGCATGCCTATACTCCATGTTGGCCAAATCGTAATACTAAGCCAAATACACCAGTTTGGACACATTTCGGAACAGCAGCTCAATTACAGTCTGCTAGCAATTACAGAAAGCAAACCGGCTGCACTGCCCTGTCCCTTTCGTTCCCCGCCAGGACGGGCTGCCGGCGCCGCGCTCTGACTCTCACAGCGACTCTCACCCGCCCCTCACGGAGGCCTCGCGAGCGCCCGCCCCGCGTCCGGAGCCGCCCCGTGCATGCGTCCCGCCGCGCCGCTAGGGAGCGTGCCCCCGGGAGGCGGCCGCGAACCGGAGCCGGAGCCGGCAGAGGGAGCGCTTCCGGCGGCGGCTCGGCCGCTTCCTGCCGCATGCCCGCCGCTTCCGGCGGCGTCTCTGCTTCCGGGGGACGGGGCAGTGTCGGTTGCAGGAAGTGGTCTCCGCTGCCGCTCTGCACGGTGCTACCCGCAGGCCCATCCCGCCTGCCTCCGCTCAGGGCCTACGTGAGTGTTCTGTTGGGGGTTCCGCGTGGACGTGACAGGGAACGGCATCGGGAGGCCGGGCTCTGCCCCAGGGGTGGCGGTGGACCCGGACGCCCCTCCTGGCACGGGGGCTGGCGGTTGGCGGGCTTCCATGTCCCCGGGCTTACCTGCACGGTTTACTCGTGTGGCTCTGTGGGAAATACATGCTTGTTTGGAAACAGTGCCCCCGGGGACAAAGGTACCTGAACTGTAAGTTATGAAACTTGTTTAGGAGGGCCTACCTGACGAGGTAACTAGTGCCGAAAGTCACGGTAAAGGTCGTTGTTGCTATCGTGAGACAGCGGTGTTGTTTCATTGTTTTGGGTTGGGGAAGGTAACTCCTCCATTGCTTGTTTTCTTGGTGTTTACAGTTTCAAAGGCTAAACCGAACGTGTGTTTCTTCTGCGCCTAACTCTTGAGTTCTCATGCTTCGTTCTGTTACTAGCTAATTGTATCCATAAACAGCTTATGTATACGGTGTGCTGTGGAGAGTGCCTGTTCTGTTCAGAGAGGAATGAGGCATGTTAACAGTTGTTTTGTCTATAGAAATGGAAAAGTTTGGACAGCACATAAATACTCATTCAGACTAAATGTCAAGTGACTTGTTATGCAGCATGTTGTCATTTCTTCGGCAGAAATGCGAAAGTGAACATCTGAATAGTAGCTTCCCTTAATGCATAATGCTTCCCTTCACCCACCCATCAAATGGAAAACAAAAAAAAAAAGACGAACTCTTAATAGCTTTTTCTTGTAGCCAGTGCAGCAATGTCTGTGTATTTACTATTCACTAGTGTGGGTTGTTATCACAGGAAATAAGAAGCAAAGCCAAACCAAACCACACAAACTCCTTATTATTCATTTTCCTATGCTCTTTGGTAATGCTGTCTGCAGTGACAGTCAGAGCTATCTGCCTAGTTGTACCAGAATCAATTTTAAGTTTGAAAAATAGTAAGCCTATATTTTTCTATTACAGAGTTTGTTCAGTAAAGCAATACTATATATGTATTATATTCTCAAAGAACGATTAGATTAGTTGCAATTAGTGTCATTATTTGGCTGCTTTTCTACATGTCATGTTGTGAAAAAGTACTAACTTCATGATATAACATGTAGTTCATGATTAGCTGCATCTTCATGCTCTTATGATGTACTCAAGGGTTTCTTTCCATATATTGTGAACCTCATTATAGAATGTTTCAAATATGAAACACATTCCACTGTTACATGGTACTTTTCCCTGAGATGAAAACTGTTACATCTTGTAATTTTTTTTAAGAATTAAACTTAAAATTGAGGGGATCATATAAAAATTCACTTTTAAACATAAATAAAGTAAGCAGTAATTATGAAACTTTAGAGTATGCAGTATTTTTATTTAATGTCTTGTACTAAAATTAAATCCTGTGATAACCATTCTCTTAAGCAATTCCTGGAAGTGTATTCTAGCCTATTTGAATTTTTAAGACAAGAGCTTAAAAGGTAGCTAGTATTTCTTTTTGCCTGATTTCAATTTACTTTCTTTTCTTCTTTTTTTTTTTTTTTATTTTTAGATAAAAGGATACATGTTCACTTCAAGTAGAAAGGAGCATGTTCCCAAATTCTTCCAACTTGGGTCGTCCACCCTTCTCTCCAAAATATCAACAACACAGTACTTTCTTCACTAAACTTCCTTCAAATACACCCCCTACGCTTCCTTCTCACCAGCAAATTATCATTCCTCCATTTCAATTTCGCGGTGCAGTGTAAGTACAGTAAGATTTGGTAGTAGGTATTGAGTGAAAGAAATATTTGTTTGTGGAGCATGATTTTCATTGGTTTTAACATTGAACTGCATTGAACTTCACAAAACATGAAGATGTCATGCATACGATAAAGCAGTATCATTTCTCTTATGGACCTGCAAATCTTAATGCTTACCTGCAATGAGGATAATGCATGAGATGCAATTGCACTCATTAGAGTTGTTAATCCACAGTTCAGTTTTAAAGATCTTCAATCGTATTTGTTTGTTGGGGAGAACAGGGAGGAGATGAGAAGGGGAAGAAACATTTATTCTTGGGTCTATATTTGAAGACACTGTAGTGTTTTTTAGGCTTTTTCTCAGTTCTTTAAGTTGATTTGTTTGCTAACCCCTTCTTACACATATGCTGTCAAGAATGAGCATTTTCTGTTTTTAATGAAATATGTATTATAAACAGAATTATATCTTTATGTTGAATACAAAATAAAGATTTATTCCTTCTAAGAAAAAAATAAAACACAAGACTTGTAGAGTTTAATATTCAATTACAGCAACTACCAACCCATAAAAAGTGTCTTGGTTATCTTACGTATAATAGTTATGGACTGTAGTCTTTCCAGAACTCTTCTGGGTGGGAACATTGAAGCTACTCCAGCTGTTACTCCTGTTGTTGCCCTGCAACCAATGACTTATGGAAGTGTCAGTCCAGTGTCTACGCCAGATGCCCTGACATCATTTCAAGGAAGAAAGTAAGTGCTTTTTATGTGTGTGACTAATACTGATTGTAGTGTACCCATTGTGAAGCTTGTCTGATATCAATTTCTTGCACTATTTGAGTTATGCTAGAAATGGCAATACTGAGTACTTTTTTCTTTTTGATGGAAACAGGCCATGTATTGGCTCTTTAAAGCATTGTACCTGTTTGTGAATCTTAGTACTCTGAAGTGATTTCATGTACCTAGTTTTTCTCTACCAGCAGTTGTAGCCTTGCAGAAGTAATTTAAGTGATTCAGTGTAATACTGCAGGGGATTGTTGTCTATGTGGGCTTAACTTTAAGCTGGTTTATGTCAATGAACATTCTTTTCCTGTTAATTTGTCAAGTTAAGAATAAGAGTGTACTCTAAAGGTTTTATGGGAATTGTCATGTGTTCCTGATAGCACTTCAGGTGTTTTTCCTAATTATATTGACTGTGTAATGTATTATTTTTCAAATACATGGTGTTAAATTCAAGTATGTGTAAGTTCTTTTTGTTAAAGAGGATTTTATGGAGAACTAGTTTTTGTAGGTTTTGTTGTTTTTTTTTTAAATTAACTTGAATTTACCTTACTACCTTTATTATTTTAGTTACCACAGAAAGGGAAATTTTGAATAAATGTAGGGTTTAATTTTCTTTTAATACTTCAGAAAAAAAAACCCCAAACAGTTCCCTTTATTAGTTCAGATATACTAGTTGATATGTGTTTCTAATAATTGTGGGAATCAGCTGATTGGAAGGATGTTCTATGTAGTCTGTCTTCAGTATTATCTCCTGCATGCTATTTCTCTACCAAATCTAACATGAAAAAATAAGCACAATCAAGTATATGCTATTAAATCATAGCTGAGAATGTAATTATCCATGAACTAAGGAAGTTCCTCATTTCATTCTGCATGCATCTTTTCCTCTTGAGCTGTCTTTTCTATGAAAAACTGTGCTATGTTGGGACATTTGCAGTCAGTTTAAACAAACTTGTCATTTGGGTTTCAGTTGGTTAAGTGCAAACACTTCCCTTAAAGAATTGCATCAATCCAATTCTAGAATATCTTAATTTCTGCCATTTTATGTTCTCTTTTCCCATTCCAGGTTTGTTTCACATAGTACCTAGGACAGGCACACCTGTTCTGTAGTGTACTTGGGCTTAATGAAGTAGTTATGTCATTGTTAGTATTTCAACTTTTGTAGAAACTGTCTTTTAATTGTAAGTTGGAGGTTGTGAACTGGAGGAATTACATAGTGTCTCTCTCTAGGAGACAAAGTCAGCAGAGTGTTCCAGATGATGCCAAGCGGCAGCGGATTAATTCACACGATTCTGACACAGCTGTAGTTAACCAACTAGTGCCTTTTTCAGAAGAACGTAGGCGCTCCTTCCCAGCATCAAGTTCCCTTCGGTCTGCTGTATTGCATGCACATGGCTCACCACCCTTAATTGGATGTGTCCCTCCCTTGCAAGATACTTTGTTTCCACACCGTACAGAAACCAGTCTCCTCCCTGTTGCCAAGGACGAGGTAATGGCTTTCTGTGCCTGTGCTTTACTTCTGTCTTCCAGGTAGGCAGGATCCAGAGGTACTGTGAAAGACCACAAATATTTATGCCAGGGTTTTTGACGATATCATGGGATCTCTGTTGATAAACTACTGTTAGAAGGAGTATCAATGAGTGTAGTTGCCACTTTGGTTCTATATCACCTCCTTGTCTGTGCTTGGATTTGAAGGATTTTTATGTGGGCAGGTGAAGTCATGGTATTGTTTTCATTTGTTGTTTGTTTACATCCTAATGTCAGGAAACCTGCATGTCTGTTTTAGGAAGTAAAGTATGGAGAATAGTCCATTTCTCACACGATACGAGATGAGGAGAATCCCGACTTTAGAAAACCCACCATAGTAATATTAGAGAAGCCCATTCTGAATAAATGCAGTATTTGGCCTCTAAAGATGTTCATTACCTCTTTTCAAGAAAGCATGAAAGTTACCATAATAGCTGTTCTGAAATATAGAAGGGAATGGAGTGTAGTTTAGAACTGTTTCTTGTTCTGCACCCACATGACAGAAGAGTTTTGGGTTTTTTAGCATAAATATACCTGTTGATTATAGAACGTAACTGTTGTGAAAGAAAAACAGTCAGTACCTCCATCCAACAAAGATCTGACTTCTTCTTTAATAGTTTGTGTGGAATAAAAACAAAGGTAATTTAAATCATGTTTTTTAATGATTTTTTTCTCCCTATTATTGGTAGGCAGACTGTTGACATTAAAGTCAGCAGAACACGTCTCTGGTTGTTCACTAATTATTCACTGAAATGCAGCATATACTGATGATGCAAAAATTATTTTCTCTGGTTTGACATTTTATGACAAATAGAACAGATTTAAATTTAAAAACTTAGCAGAAATTTCTTTAGGGGACTATTCATTTTGAATTTAAGTACTGTAAAACTCTAGACGATAGAGTAGGTCATGTGAAATGGTGCTGGGTTTTGTATTTAAAAAACCCAACCTTCTGTGTTTCATCTAATTGCATCTCTGACATGAAGAATATTCTCTTTGCTGTGTCTTTACTTTTTCTATGTATGTGTCCAGTTAAGTCAACAGGTTTTGGAGTTGTTTCAAGCATGTCAGCAAAAGGCCTCTGATTTGGACAGAAAAGAGCTCTGCAGAACAGAACTCCAGAGAGAAATTAAGCTAATTTTTCCACGTATGTTTTGAATTTGATTACTTAATATCAATTTGCATGTTCTTCAAGTTTATGATTCTTCCTTCCTCTCAAGCTGTAGTATGTCACATCATGTTTATTTTTTGTTACTCTGCTATTACAGGGAGCAGACTTTTTTTGGTTGGGTCCTCACTGAATGGATTTGGCACTCATACTAGTGATGGTGATTTGTGCCTGGTGGTTAAAGAAGAACCAGTAAGTAATTCAAAACACACACAGTTAAAAAAGGTCTGGTTTTATGCATGTGCTCTTAAAAGGCTGGATCCTGTAATGATAAAAAAATGCTCAAGTCTTTTCGATTTAATAACATAGTATTGCAGTAATAATAGCTACAAACTGAGTCCAGTAATGTGCAGATAGGAATTCAACCCTATCATCCTAACAAAACTTATATTTTAAAGCTTTAACTTCAATTCATAAGTGAAAAAATACAGCAGAAGGGAAGCAGATGCCCAAAATGAGGAAGAAAACAGTTTAGAGAACTCCTTTAGATGCAGAAACAACTTCTAATAAGTAAAATTTCTTATTATTTATATTCATAGCTACCAATTTTAGCGATCAAGCATGAAAATGTATTTAGTATCTTAAATATTTTTAGAGAGAAAAAAATGTTATGAGTAGAAATTAGGTTAACAGAAAGGATATCTAAAAGAAATTTAAATAAATCATAATCTTGAAAGAATTGAAGCATCATTTAAAGGCAAAACGAGGACATTTTTCTAAGTGGGGTTAGGTTTTCATCTAGATCTATGATTTTTGAATTTCTGATAATCTATTTGCATATTGAGTATGGATTGTTCTGTCTGGCATTTACTGTGATAAATGTGTGTGTAGGCTATAAAATGCGTGTACAAGTATTACTCTTAGAACTAAATCCATTTTAAAAGCAAAGCATGCTTACTTTGAACATTTAAGTGAGATATACCAACTTTTTTCATTAATTTTAATACCACATTTCAGGTGAATCAGAAGACTGAAGCAAGACACATACTCAGCTTAGTCCATAAACTCTTCAGTACTAAACTTTGTAAGTTACCATGTAAAGTGAGGCTGTAAGATTATTGGCTGTTCTGGAAGAAGTGTTGATGCTTGGTTGCAACTAATGTATGTAATTGAGTCTCATCTAGGTTCTAATCACAGTACACTTTGAAGCTATAAATATTTAGTAATTTTACTTGATGCTGATGAATGGTAATTAGAAAAACAACAGTTTTTCTTGAAAACTAGTGGACTTCAATAATGGGTAATATCTCAGATTGCTTTTGAGTTGTGGAACACAACGAGAAGGAAGTAGATTTCTGTTTGGGAAACCTCTGTTAGTGAACTCTTGCTAATATATGAGGTTGCAGTGTCTTCCTGGGAAAAAATACTCTAAAGAATTTGTAAAATAAAATGTCACTCACAGTAGACTCTGTAGAATTGATTTTTTTTTTCCTTTTGAGAAGTAAATAACATAGGTGCCTAATGAAGAAAGTAGTAAACGTTGACAATACCAGCATATACAGATAAAACATGTCAATTCATAGTTTCTGTAGCTTATTGTTTAGACTCCCTTCAGATTAAGAATTCACATGGGCAGCTCTTGACTTTAATTTGAAAGCCTGCTACTTCAAAGAGGTTTTGTATCATCCTTTGAATTATAAAATACCCTGACATGTACTGATATCAATGACTTTATCACTGTACTTCCCAGATTTGTGGTAGATTCTTGATGCTACTCCTTAGAGTGATGTTTTGAACAGTCCTGCAGTGCTAAAAGGAACAAACCATAAATTTAAATACAGACTTCAAAATTTCTTCATTGACAAGTGTCCATGCACAGATTTTAACAGCTCATGTGGAAGAAAGACTTGATATATCTGTCACTGAATAGGCATCTGATAATGCTTATTATTACTGATTATTGATATGTGCATAAGTCTGAAAAATAATCTGAGTTTGTCTGTGGTGCAGCTCTCTCCAGTGCTTTCTTTTAGCCCAGTGATAAAAATAGGTGTGTTTTCTAGGGATCAAGAAGCTTCTAAATGAACAATCTTTTTCAAGAGCTCTTGGCCTGTGACAAACTTTTAGACAAAATCAAGTTTGTTTACCAGTATCAGAAAGGTATGGTAGTCATGTGCAAATGATCCCAAAGGTATTACAAATACCTTTGTAATACTTGCGTATTACAAATACCTTTCATATTTCTCTGATACCTTCCAAGTGCATTTGGTCAGCTTGATTTAATCAAAATAGTCTATGGAAGGGAAGGCAGGAAGAAGCATTGCTAAGATTACCACTTGTGTCAGGCATTCTTCGTTGTGGTATGTGGACCTCTTATGTCATCTCTTCAGGATCTTAACATTACTGTGGCATTAATTCCTATACCTAGCAATCTGTCCTGTGTCTGTGTATGGATGTTTTGTGAATAGAACTAACAGACAAAAGTTGGTTAAAAATGTTCAAAACCAAAAGGCTGTGGCACATGGGTCTTTCCACTTAGATTTAGCTAATTTACAAGCCGTAAGTTCAGCTAGCCAAGGTTTAGTACTTCTGGAACAAGAAGTGTCCTGGTTTCAGGTGAGATAGTTAATTTTCTTCTTAGTACCTGATGCAGTGCTGTGGTTTGGATTTAATATGAGAATAATGTTGGTAACACACTGAAGTTTTAGTTGTTGCTCAGTTGTGCTTACTCTAAAGCAAGGACAGCCTGTCTACCTAAAATGTATGAAGATGCTTCTGATAATTGTTTTCAAGTTTTGTTAGATGTCTGATAATATCCTATAATTTTAAGGTAATACCTCTTTGACAGTATTAGTTAAGTATTTCTTTCTTTCTTCTGTAGAAGAGAGACTGCAGCATGCTCTCAGCAAGTATGTGAGCAGTCATAAAACTTACTGTTGCTTCACATGAGAGAATGGAAATAAACATAGTTTGAACCAAACATGAAAGCTAAAAAAGTGTGTGCCAAGATGTAAGAGAAACAACAAGAGTGGGTTGAGGGAGAATGTTTAAGGTGACATTTAAAATAAGTTCTTGCTCTGGTTTTGTGAAAGAGTTAAAGGACTAAAAGAAGTAGGGAGGATATTTGTGGCATAGGTAAAGTTTTAGAGCTTTTTTAACCTTTTTCCAGATCACTTTGGTTCATAAACTTGAGAGAAGTCTTTTGTGTTGTGCCTCTCACAACATCTCCCTCTTTGTTCTTGCACTTTCCAGTGTTCCTATGTATACCATTATAAGAACAGCAAGTGATTCTGTGTGATTAAGGCTTATTTCACTTTATTTCTGTGATGGATAAACGAAAAAGCATTCCAAGTGCAAATTAGATCAGTTCCTTTCACAATTGTTTTTTTCTTCAGAACTTTAAGTGCCATCTCTTTTATCCTTCATATAGAGTTGAATGTGACTGTTAGATTAGGAGATTTGGGAAGTAGATTCGAAATTTGTGTAAGCTCTGGTTGTTTCAGTTTCAGGTTTGTCAAAAGTATCAAGTGTGAGCAAGGAATTTTATTCTATTGGATTCAAGTCTAATAGCAGAGCTTTTTCTGTGTTGTCATTCTGCATCTAGAATACCACCTGAAATGAAATGTGTTCTGTTTTTGAATAGTCTAATCACAGAGAAAAGTGGGAAAAAGCTTCTGATATTTTATTCATTGTTTTTGTGGGGCGTGTTAGTCTTAAAGGTATGATTTGTGTTTTTCCTAGAGAAGAGAGATGTAGGGATAGCAAATATATAATCCATAACAAAGACTAGATGATCACATGTAGCTTCTTGGCTTATTTGTTCAGATACCTGGAAATGTACTTTTTTACAAGATTGGCTGACATTCCCAGGACAGTGTGCTGAAGTCAACATTTTTAGAAATGTGAACCATTAATTTGGGGTGATAACTGAAGAGGTTATATCTAAACCACTGTGAGTAAATGTCAGGCTGATTCCTCACTTCAGATTCATCTGTGTGGCTTTCATTTGAAAAACACCTTGATAGTATTAGGTTGACAAGTGTTTACTGTCTGCATAAATAACAAAGAGCTCGTTTTCCCTTACATTTACAAAGATGTACAGTACCATTGAGATTAGGATATCAGAGTAAATCTGCCTAGTGGTGGTGTAATGGGAAATGTGTAACAGCTAGAACAAGCAAAGGTATTTGAACTTAATTGAATGACTTTGAAGGACTGTGCAGATTGTTGAGTGAAAACCAAAAAAATCAGTAGTTATTTCATCCTGTGATGGGTTGTACCTTCCTAGATTCTTCATGAATGTGGATTCAGACTTCTGTGTTGTCCAGTTTTCCTTCTGTAGCATAACCAAATCAATGAAAGCAGGCTACATGCCCAGGATGTCAGAGATATTTTTGGCATATACTATGTTTGGGATTAATATTCTGTACAATTGCTTAATCTTTCATTCTCTAAAAGAAAAGAGGGAATTAAGCTCTTCAGTTAGAAATTTTGCATGAATAAGTTATATATGAACCAGTGCTTAGTCTTCTTTGAAGCCATTATATTCTTTTTTGCTAAGCTGGAGTGGTATTCATGACCCTTTCATAGACATGCCCAAAACTGCAGAGCAGCTGTGTAGATTCGTTTTCACCTGTTTTGCTGTAGCCTCTCTGGTTGTAGCTTTCATGATCACATAGTCAGTTTACTTAGCTTATTCAACCTGTATGTATTGCAGAAATCCACATCCTGTATTTGTGGCTGTTTCTTCCCCTGTATGTGTATGTAGGGTACAGTATAGATTCTGGTATCAGCTTTATTGGTCTGAGCTAAGAAAGAGGATACCAGCAGGAAGTTACTGCTTTGTAACTTCCTCTTATCTCTTCTGTCTTCCTCCTTGCTTTTTTATCAACCTGTGAAACAGATTTGGATTATGTTTTGGGCTGTTATCTTTTTTTCTCAGCCAACTAATTTGACACAAGCATCCATCAAGTGTAGGGAGGCATTTGCAGGCAAGGATGTGTTTCGAAGTGGATTGTCACTAGAATTAGTTCAGTTAACTTCTGAAGAGCATTGGGAAGGGTCAAATGAGGAAAGTTGAATTGCTATGGCATACAGATACACCATGCATACCTTGTGTTAGTGCACTGGGAATCTGTCTTAAATTTGGTAGTGAAAGGAAAGGAGACAGAGAGCTCTGCATGCTTTAGACTCTTGCTTTAAAAATGGTCTGGGATGCTGGAGGAGAGATGGCTGAATGTGTCCAAGGGTGAGCTAGAAGGAGAGGATGCTTGTGTTAATTTAGCAGGCAGTGAACATGGATTGAAGTTGTTCATTTAAGATTCTCCCATTAGCATCAGTAAATTAGTAAGGTTATCTTTTATTCCGAGTGCCAGTCTGTGTGTTGCTTAGGCTTGTGCAATGCTTTAAAATCCAGATAAAAGATTGCTTCAGGTCCAGTCTGTCTGAACATGCATACCCACAAAACAGTTTCAGAAAGTCTAAAAAAAAAAAAAAAAAAGAAACTTGTTCTAGTTGGGTATTGCATAGCAGTGTTCCACCAAATCTGTGGAATTTGTCATCCAAAAGCAATGGAGACAATACTATTTACTCAAGGTGGCTGTTGATCTGATAGAAGTACCTTGTTGATTTTTTTTGGAGGGAAAGAAAAAATCGGGTTTTATTCAAGGTTACTTTTAGTCTGTACTACTTCTAATGTGCATACTTATTTATGCTAGTCTAAGGTTAATTTGTAGAAACAATGGGAAAATGTATGATGTTGGATATTGACAAATTCAAGTGGTCCTAGATTTGGCAACAAAAGTAATTACTAAAATCATGCCTTTTGCTCAAATTCATATCCTATAACCTACAGGCTCTACTTTTCTATTACTTTCTTGGGCACAGTATTCATTCAGGATTACGGGAAACTACTGAATATAGGCTGAGGTATCATGAAGTCTAGGGAAATCACAACCGTATGACTCATGCAACAGTTTTGGGGAACTGAGTGTGAAGGATGCATTTGGTGGCTCTGTGTGAGTGACTGAGCTTATGTGTGAGTTTGGATGGTCTGGCATTGAGCCTTTATGTCTATGTGTAGGTAGATAATCATCTGATAATCATCATCAATGTGGATTTATTGAATGTCCCATCAGTATTAAAGCAAAATACAGATAAAAGCTTATCCCATCTTTGATAGAAGGCATTGTCCTGTTTTCAATAGCATTTCCTGGTATGTACTTTCTCATTCAGATGAAGAGTTTTTAAAACAAATTTTAAGCTTACTGTTAGCCCATCCTGATTGGGTATGTCCTTTTTTTTTTGTACCTTACTTATAACTATTCAGGATTTGTGTTACAAGTACAAGTAATGAAAGCATTATAGTACTGCATTCCTTGTGTTCAAATTTCTGGAATATATTTCCCTCAGAAACGTCTTCTACTGTATGTTCTACTTACTTTCTCTTAAATGTAGACTGTGGGGGTGTTCAACCTGCTTAGGTTGTTTTTTTGCTACAGTTGCTAAAGGTTACTTAGTGTCAGTCAATAAGATTCTATTACAAGATCTTTTATTAAGATCTTCATCTGGTATGAAACTCAGTTGTGTATTTTTCTCTGTTTCAGCAAACTACATTGAGCGACCTCAGCTGATCAGAGCAAAAGTGCCAATAGTGAAATTCAGGGATAAAGTCAGGCAAGTATTCTGTTTAGCCAAATCTTTTAGACTTTGGCGTGGGAAAGTATTCTATATGCGTACTGCCCTTAGGAGTAGTCCCACTGTTATGTGTGTTTATTTGTGTGGCACTATAGTTGTATTGCAAATTTGGAGAGTTAGCATGCAGTGGCAGTCAGCTTTATTGCCTTGGTGGTCTGAAGCACCCCTTGTGGCTGAGATGCTATTTGGTTCCTGTGATGTGAATTAGAAGCAGTATATCACATATTTCTTTGGGTTATTTGTACATCGTGGACTCCAAGTTAACAAATGGTTTGACAGAAGAACAGTGGTAGAAATAAAACTGTTGTGAAATATAATTTTACTTGCTGTGCAGACATAACTATTTGAGCTATACAAACACCATGGAAACAAGCTAGTTTGTGGTGATATTTTCTTGTATTCATTTTATATTCATTACGAAGACATGAGAATAATTTAGAGGGACGTACTAGGACAGATGATGATGTATTTCTTATTGTATATGATAAAAGAGGAAAAGGTCATGCAAACACTGAAGTATGTTGACAGTCTGAGTATTTTCCTGTGTTTGTTGGCTTTGTCTGTAACAGTGATATGTATCAGTTTTCTATAGTAACATGGTTTCATCCTTCTTTGTAAATTGGACTTTGAACAGCTTTAGTGTAGCTGTCTTAACCTGTCTGTTTCTAAAATTTTGCAACCCTGCCTCTGTCCTTTATAAACCAATCAGTGTACTTTCTGGCCTCTCCATATGAAAGCGTATCACAGCACATTTTTATCATGATATACCTTTATCATGGTTAGGTTCCTTCCCTGATAAAACTATATGTCACGTTTACAATTTGAACTAATCTATATCATCAGTTTAACCTTTTGTTTCATCTGAGATTATACACAGTTGTTGGGCTTTTTGCTTTATACTTTTTTCATCAGTTGTGCCAAATCATATATTTACTTGAGTATAATTGCCTACCTTCTTTTAAAAACTTGAATATTTTTCACTTTCTCTTCTAACAGTACAGAATGTAGTTTCTTCCATATTTCCTGAAAGTATGGTACTTACCAAGCTGAAATTTGAGATATTTGGATTAGCTATGTATAGCAATGCTACTCTTTTCTTATATAAATGAAATTATAAATTCTTTGTGCAAATATTGAATAATTTTTTCCAATTTAAAATAAGAAAACAAACTTTAAAAAGAAATCTTTAATATGAAACTGGATGAAAGTGATTGTGTGAGAAGATGTTCGTAAGCGCATTTAGTCCATACTACAGTCACTTTCAAAAAATAAGTCATGATAACTATGTACCTTATAGATAGGATTTAAAGAACTCTTTATTTCCCACTAAATCCAAGTAGGATCTTCTAAGACTCAAAGCAGCACATTATATTGCTGCTGAGTAAAAATCAGTATTGTTCATCATCTGGTGCTCTTTTGCGGAAGAGAGGAGTGGCGGGGACTGTCATCATTTGGGGCTGGGATTTGTTTTGTTGTAGTTTGTTTTTGTTTTGTTTTCTGTCTTTACAGTTATCTTTCTCATACATAACTTGTGACCTCCATCTGTGGTTTGTCTTTTTATTTAAGCATTTGTATCTTTCTAGTCTCTTACTGGCCTCTTGTCTTTTATAGGCTCAGATGTACAAAAAATGCATACTCATGAGGTCTCAGAAAATGGATTGAATATCCTGTACCCAGGGCACTAAGTCTTACTTTGCCAAAATTGGAAACTAAGCATTACAAGCTCCCTGTGAAAGCTAGGTTTTTTTTATGCCCAGCTGCTGGGAGAATGTGGTTGAATTCAAAGGGTTTTACCTCTGTATGTTGACATGCACATTCTAATGTGTTACCAATAACTGAAATACATGTATATTTCATATATAACTGAAAATGGCTGTTTCTCCTTACTCTAATTTAGTGAATGGAAAGGCATTCAATTTGTATTTGTTCTCTATTATAACCTTTAAATTTGGGAGTTTATAGTGCTGTAAAAGTAAGAGAAGGTCCACTGCACTTAAAGACTTACCATCTTTTTATTTTTGTAATCTTTCCCGGGAGATTATTTGAATGCTGGTTCTGCTTCCCAGCAAGCCTTTGATCAATTATCAAGATCTTTGTACTACAGAGGATACAAAAACTTCCTCTTCTGCTACAGTTGACTCTTTTCCTCTCCTGTAGTGTTTTTTTGCAGAACTTGAATCCAAGCGGTACAAAACCTTTTTCACTTGCCACTGCTGCACCAGTTATTAAACATGCATAGTAAATGTGCAATAGAACTTGCTTTAGTCAGGATCTGGTAAATAGTCTTCTTGTCATTTTGGATAAATTGGAATTATACATGCAATCTGACTTTTTTTATTATATTAACACATGCAGTTAACATTCTTATCTGGGTTCATGCTTATATTTACAACTGTGAAGTGGTAGCTGAAGCTTGTTTATTTCCTGTACTTTTATGTACTATATTCTTAAAGCATATAAAATATTATGCTTGATACTAACTCAGGTTTAAAATTATGCAGTAATTTTGTTCCAAAGAATGTTTTGATGTAAAAAGTGTATAAAAGATATAAAACATGTAAAATGTTCAAAATATGTAAAAAATTTCTTTTAGGCCTCAAATTATTGTCTTTTACCAAATTTAATGAATTTCAGGTCCATATTCACCTTATATAGTCAAGAAAATCCAAAGAAGTATTTGGTTGAGCAAATATATGTGAATGAAATTTGTGCATGTAAAATGGAAATAGCCTTATATCACAGATAGCAACTTCTTTGTTGCATAGTTAGTGTTAATATGGCTTATTGACCATGAATGCAATATCATTTTTTGAGTTCTGTGAGTAATTCTGCTCTATATGCAGTAGGAAATTCAAACTTGGGGGCAGCTGGCGCTGTAAATAAAGCTGTTAGTGCTTGTTTGCCTTATTTAATCTTAACAGAATGAAAAGTATCAAAACTATTTTTTAATTGCAAAACGTGTAGTGTTTACTCAGAATTGGTTTTATTCCAAAGTACTGATTCTCTCTTAATGTCCTTGCAGAAATGGCTCATATCTTCTGACCTCTTCCAGTTCTCTTAGTTCATTGGCATAATTTCATATACTAATACCTAAGAGAATCCTTCCAGATATCAAAAGTTAGCTGTAGTAAATCATATAGTGCAAGTGTAGTTGGGAGAAAGATTTGGTAAAAATTAAAAAAGATATCTTAAATTGTCCTAAAGTCTAATTTTGTATCTACATATATTCTTCATGTAAAACGATTACATTTTTGTTACAAAGGAGTTTGGGTGTATAAGTGGCTCAGATGCTATAAACAAACTATAGGAATCAACGGCATTTGAAACTCTGAAGAAGGTTTCTAGGGCTTTATATTAAAATTACATTTCTCCATATCTGTCATAAAGTAGGTAGTAAACATTCAGAATTTGAATACCAAGATGCTTGATTTTTATTTTTTTTCCTCCCTAATAGCAATGTGGATTTCGACTTGAATGTAAACAATGTGATAGGTATAAGAAATACATTCCTTCTGAGAACCTATGCATTCAGTAAGTTTTAATTATATTTTCTTATTTTTTTAAGCTTTGCTTTTAGAGTATGTATTTTGCTATTGATACTCTATGAGAATTTAATAGATTTAATAGATTATTATATATATAATTACCTATTTAACTACATTATGTAGCTTTAAAATAAGTTCCTCTTGCTTAGTCTAAATACATAGAGAAAACAACTAGGTGTGTTTTTAATTGAATATTATAATATTCAGAAAATAACAAAGATTCTTCAAATTAAGGTCCACATGTCTACTGCGAGGGCTACTTCAGGTATTCTGCAGATAATAAGATCATGATAGTAATGGTTATCTAGTGGTATAATCTCCAGCTTTTATTTCCTCACAGTCAATGACAGTATGGATGGCTGATATGTTTGTGTGCTGTTGCAGAGTCTTTCCTTGGAAAATCCAAAATACTGCTTCAGTATTTATACTAATCCCAAATCAAAATAGGTTTGTGTCAGGAGTTTGCATTTTAGGGAGAGAGAGTGAAACAGCCTTGTGAAAGGAAAGTAATAACAACAGCACTCTTGGTGGTAAACTAAGGGTTTTTTTCTTAGTGTTGTGATATCATTTGGCAGATAAGTACATAAAGGAGTGTGCCTCAACCTTTTTTTTCTAGGGCAATTGCATTTGTTCCTTTACCACCTTCTTCATTTCTTGCATAAAGGAACTTCTTTCTATTTAGGGTAGGCAGTTACCAATAGAAGTTAGTTAATTTCGCTAGTTAATTTTTACTAACATTTCAGTCAGGGTAGTTTGTGTTCCATATTCATGTTACTAGAACAGTCTCTACATCTTATCCTGGATCAATCGGTTAACTGTGATTTCTTAGTACATTCAGGAAGGTGTATGACTGGAAAAGGATTTGCTTCCATGCTTCAAAATATTATGAAGTAATCGTTGCCATTTATGACTGTGGATGAGCAGTCACTTCACAAAGTCTAATGTTGGTATATTTATTTGTAGCTTCTGTCACAGATTGTCTTTGCTCTTCTCAGAAAATCACTGATTTACTGTAGGGCAGACAAGTCCAGATGTGAAAAGAGTAGTGGAAGCACTTCTAATATCTCACCTTTTCTTCTGCTCTGCTGTGGTGCTCACTTTTATAAGGCCAGCAAAATTAACTTCATGTTTCCTGGTGAAGGCTAAATAGTACTTTCTTGAGGTCAAGGAGTGAGTTAGTAGCATAGGGAGACTTGTGATTGAAAATATTATGTTCTCTGTGTTCTGGACCTTTCTAAATACTCAAACTGTATCATACAGCTTGTCTATCTTGTCTGCCTTGGACCAGAAAACTCAGGTGACATAAGGCACACAAAACTAAGTGGAAGCCTTTATCAGATTGCCTGTCTCCATACTTTTATAAGTCATATGAGCAAGGGTGGGTAGCCTTATATATTATCCTGCTCACTTAAATGTATAGTTGAAGGGTTCAGCCTTCATGGGGGAAAAAAATCAAATTACCTCTAATGTGGAAGATGTATTGGTCTGTTTTCCATTGGAACAAATTAGATGCTCAGGCAGACGAGGGACTAACTGTCTTAGTGAACATGATAAAAAAGCTAAAACTCCAAAAATTCCTGTGGATGTTACTCTGTCTGTTTTGAAGTTAACTCCTCTGTGTTGGTGCATGAGTGCTCTAGAAAACATCGAGGATGATGAGGTGAAGTGACACAAAATGTCCATAGAAAATGTAGATAGATTAGGCAGAGCTAGAATGCAAATTCTGTGCTGGTTATGTTAGCAGCGGTTTGTTGAAGGTGATATGTCTGTGATTAATTAGCAGGTTTTGGTAGCTATTTTTCAGTTTTTGGTAGCTATTTTTCAGTTTTTGGAAGCTGGACTTTTTAGCTTTGTGCAAATAACATTATTAAGCATTTTCTTGAAGGGTAGCTTGTATTGAAGACAAAGTTTACTGGCCATATTGCACACTAACTTTTTTACATACTAATTACAGGCACCAGCAGACAAAATTTAATATCTCAAAATGAGGTGAAATTAAAAAGAGATCTTTTCTATTGTGACACAAAATAGCTATGTTTGAAATTGGAACCTATTTGCATTTTTCTCTCATGAAAAAATTCTATTCTAGCTAAGGCATCTTCATGACGTGTCTGTACAATACTTTTTTGGCATCTCATAATTAGTGTAGTAAGCTTTATTTTTTAGTTCAACCACTGGTGGACAATGTCAGGAATAAGGTGATTAGTGATAAGGAGTTTGGTTGTTTCCAGAAGGTCTTTCAGATCTAGTAGGACATTCATTCTGAGAGGAGTACCACTTACATGGGCATGTGTGCTGAACAATTCTGAACATGTGAGAAAATCATGCTCGATGGTTTTACAGAACAACAGAGAGCACCCCAACTTTGCAGTTATAGGATGTTTTTTGTTCTTGTGTCCTCATAAGTAAATTATGAAACTTTATATAATGATGTCAGGTTAGAAAAGATATTCCAGAGTGTATAAGCTTTTAAGGCCATTGTAAGGCACTTGACCAAATTGATGATCTGCTTCTGCATACCTGCAAATAATAAAGTATTGTGCAGAGTCTCAGGAGTTTGTGGTGAGTGATGTCTTACCTACAGAAGATTAATACCTTAATTATTTCCGGGTATACCTCTTGTAATGTGTCTGTGGATCTTACTACTCAAAAGGTTGCTTTCAAATGCAAATATTTTGTTTTGATTTTTGTAGGATGGATAGTAATTGTAGAATAACTATGTAAATTCTATAAAATGCCTGCAGAAGCTAACCTTGGAGTACAAAATTACCATGTTAATCAAGTAAGAGTAACTGTAGATTAATTGCTGTCTAGTTAAATGTACCTTTTTAAGATATGTTTATTTTACTTGCAGTTGAGAATCGAGTTCGTCCATTAGTACTTGTTGTTAAGAAGTGGGCAAGTTTTCATGAGATAAATGATGCCAGTCGTGGTACTTTAAACAGCTATAGTCTCGTGTTGATGGTTTTGCACTATTTACAGAGTAAGTATTTTTACACGTTGAAACTATCCCTTTTAAGTTCATATTTATGTAGTTTTCCTCTTTAATAAAATAAAACTTAAAGTAGTCATCTTCTACACAGAAATATTTAAAAGTAAAGCAAATTTACTCCATGTCCTTAGAGTTGTGTTTGTCTTTAACAAGGGGACCTGTTCTTTGGAGGCAGTTACCAGCTTTAAAAAAGTTTGGAAAAAAAAATGTACCTGCAGGAAACAGTGTAGCTAAAAAATAAACTCAAGTACTAGTTCACAAAAATGCATTAGGACACTTACTGTAGTCATCTCTGGCAGCTGCCACAGCTGTCTATGAAAGAGAAAAAAAGGGTTCAAATAATCCTTTTCATGCAAAACTGTGATCAGTCATCTGTCTTGGGAAGATCAGCAGTCCACAATCCAAAGAGGAGCCTTCCTCAGCATTTTCTGTGGGGGAGAAAAAAGAAAGGCATGGGAAAAAAGTGCCTGAGGTGTGGCCCTGTATACTGTATATGCATCTAAGCACCAGATTTTTAGATTGATGTTTTATTCATACATACTTTAAGCTGTTTTTCCTGCTATATGCATGTGATATTTCTGAAAATAGACGGTGTCCTTGAACTTCTAATAGTGTTTTTGTATATGAAACTGCGGAGGGAAAAAAAGAGCACCTTTCTTTTGCACTAATGTCCCTGCCTTCACTAGGCAAATTTATTTACTATACTACGTAAATCATTTCCATGTTCTTATACTAATATGGATGTCTTTGGACCTAAGTTTAGTGTGGCTTGAGTTTATTTTGTAGCTACTCAGTGTTTTGTACATGAACTTTCTTCCAGATAATATGTCTAACTAACTTAAACAGTAAAAAATGGAAACTCCATAGAGCAAATGCTAGTGGTAAGGTGGTAATTTTTCCCCTCCCATCCATCCTCTTTGTTAAGCTTACTAAAGTATACACACCTAGATACAGTACCTTGATTGTTTGTATTGCTCAGATTTTGTATTGCTTCTTAATTTAATGTGGTAGAGAACTGGAAAGTATCCAAAATGTTGCAGAAGCATGAACACCCACA
This sequence comes from Sitta carolinensis, assembly GCA_032173965.1. Taxonomy (NCBI): domain Eukaryota; kingdom Metazoa; phylum Chordata; class Aves; order Passeriformes; family Sittidae; genus Sitta; species Sitta carolinensis. Next base: position 23,470,415 of record CM063313.1, on the reverse strand, counting down.
AAGAAAATGAAAATGTCATTGAAGCAGCTGTGATAATTTTCTTAGCAATCTTGATAGTATATTCTACTCTTTGAAAATAACCCAAGCACATTCTGAGAATTCTGCTGTTCTGATTCTTAATCTCTATGGAAAAAGGATTCTGTAGCATCTCTTCACCTGTAAGACCTTGTTGAAGGGTGAACTAAGTCCCAAGTCCAAAACCTATGCACTGAAATTATTTATTATTTTCCCTAGTGATTAATGTAGACCAACTCCTTAAAACAAGCTGAGGACATGATCTTAAAGCTTAAGTTTGAGGAGTGCTCCGACAGCTCTGTAGCTGCTTGAGTAGGATGTGAATACTTTTGGATTTTGGTCCCTCTATAGAACCACCTAATCTGGGTGATTTTTTTTTTTTTTGTCTAATTTATAGAGTTCCATAATTGCACTCCCAATCTGTGGTTCTCTTAAAAGTGACCAAGATTTAGATAATTTTGTGTTTGTTAGTATTGTTAATGACTGCATGATCTTCATAACATCTTTGCCATTTAGCAGACCAGCAAACACTATTAGACTGTATTTATGTATTTAATGGGGATTTGGCTAGCAATGCCTACTACATGTGTTGAGCATTTTTTTAATGTTATATTCAGAGACTTGGCAGCTGAAAAACATGTTGTCTTGCAGTAACTGAAGACTTGTTCATAGAATTGTATTAGATGTAAGGAATAAAAGATAAATGAAGATCTAGTTTTTCATTTACAGAATCTAGATGATTTTTTTATAGCCATGAATTAATATGAATTTCAGAAATAAAGCTGTACCCAGCTGCTGTAGAATTTTTCATGCCTTTTACGTATAATAATATCTTGGAAAGACCTTTCATGGACTGAATCAAGTTCCCATAGTATTGTTTAGTACTAAATACAGTAATAGAAATATTTGCCAAGTAATTTATTTTACAAAATGCATGAAAGTGAAGTTCTTGATAAATGTTTTTAAGATAGAATTTCAATGCAACTCTTTGATGTAGTTGTTATGATATGGCTTCCTGTGAATGACATGAATCACAGCAGCTTTAAACTTTTTTTTTATAGCCTTACCTGAACCCATCCTTCCATCCCTCCAAAAAAATTACCCAGTAAGTGTTTCTTATGGTTTTACTACATCGTATATGTGTGTGACCTTGCTTATCTAAATATATGAATTCTTAACTATCTCTGTTGGATTAAATTGAATTAACAGTCTGTAGGTCAGGTCATTGATAAACTAGATCTAAGTGTGAAAGAGTTTATTTGCTGTTTTTGATAATTTCTTTAACAAAAATTCTGTTATGCATGGGAAGATTTGACACAGAAGAAAGTGCTAATGAAAACCACTTACCTAATTCTCTTTATGCTGGCCTGGAAATATTCCTGTGTCATCTGTAACTTTCTGGTTCCTGTTTCTTAATGTGTTAAGTAGTGCTTTTTCATCCAGCTCTTGTGCTTAGAATTCCATACCCTCCCACAGCTGTTGAGTTGCCTGATATTTCCATGTGCAGAAAGTGAGTGATATATGTTTACTTAGGAAATTTGAGACATCGCAAGATTTTACTTCAGTCCAACAAGAAAACACCTTTTTGGGACCTTGCTATTGTTGTCAGATACTCTGTTCATTTCTGGAGAACTCAATGAATCAGTGTGTTTTAGTCCCCTCCAGAATTAGGAGTGTTATTAGTGAGATTTAATCTAAGAAAAATTATCTGGAAGTAAGAACTGCCCTCCAAAATATTTGTGTACAAAAGTACTATTGCTAATAGTTCTATGCTGTGATTTATTTAGAGAAACTCTTTGATTCCTTCCTCTTTACCTGTCTTCATATGTGTCAACTTAATCTTTTTTTTTATTCATAGTTGACATAGTTTGGTGTTCCTATGTACATGCGGGGGGGGTGTGGGGTGTGTTAATTAGTTGCTAACAAATATGCTGAGCTATTATCAGAAAGCCATTCTGTCTTTTGCCTGTATTTCCCATAATGCTGAAATGGAAATATTTTATGGTGCAGAACATCAGGGAGAAAATACTGTGGTGTCAGCTATTTTGGGTAATTAAGGTAACTGAGATGCAGAAGAAAGCATTGAGAAAATAATTTACTGCAGTTCTATCTCTGTGTTGTAAATCTGCTTAGGGATACCTGTGCTGTATTTTTATAGTCTTTTATCTTTTCCTGTGATTTTTTTTATGGTACTCTATACCTTCTAGTTTCTTCATTGGGAGTGCTGAAAAGCTTTTGAAGCTATCTTTCATTTCTTGTACACTTAGCTTTATCTGATAGGTTTTTGAATTGCTAGATTTGGTAATTAAATTTCCTTCTTAAAACTTGTGTGCTGTAGTATTCAAAGTTCTGTGTAGCATATTATTTAGGGAAAAGTTTTAAGAACTGGCAACTTTTGATCCTTCTGTATTTATAATGCAGACGTTTATATTTTTTGTGTTTGAACTGTGTAGAGGCCTTTAGAACACTATACAGATATTAATGCCTTCAATCAGTAAAGCAGCATACAGTACCCTAAGCTGAAAAATCTAATGAATCTAAATACAAAGTTTTATCTTGTGTGAAAATGGTAAATCACTGTGGGAGGTGAGTGGTGCTGTAAGAATTGCATTTTTGCCCTATTCTGATACAAATTATATTTGGTTTTGTTGTTCTTTGTTTGTTATATTTGGAGAATGGACAAAATATTCTAGAATTGCTAACAAAATTTAAAAAATATTTTACTTGTTTTACATGCTTACTCTACTACAAAACCAAATTGCAAGTATGTTTTTAATCTACTTCTCCATTAGGAATATAAGTAAATGCTTAAAAATTATGAAACTTAAAAATTTCTGAATACCGATGTTTCAAAGGAATTTAAAATGAAAAATACATCAAAACAATTTTGTTCTTGTGGTTTGCAGTAATAATTAAAAAGCACAGGCAGATTTCATTATCAAAAGAAACTGTATCATTTTCTTGTGATTATAGCTGGTCAGAGTTGTGTCTCCATACAAAAACTACACAAACATACTGCATCTTTCCTATATACACTTACCCACAGTTTTTCAAAATCAAATCTGCAGCCTGCTGGAGGAAACTGCTTGTCTTAAATTGCTGGTACCATATAGGAGAGAAATGCTTGCATTGAGGAGGAACCAAAAGACAGATTCTATGTCTCAGTGTATCCCTACTGCAAATGTGAAGGGTGAGAAGTCCTGGAAAGCCACCACATTTGCCCACTTGCGTTCTTTGTGTGGGGGAATTTCCAGCTGGCGCCAAGCTAATGTGCTTTGCAACCACTAGTTTAGAGGCAGTATGAGACCCATTAAATATGGGGTTGTATTCTGGGGCTTCCCTTGCTCCCTAGCCAGGTAAGGTGGATGACAAAAGCCCACCAAGTGTGTTCATCAGTTTTGAAATCTATAGTATGTGCTTCTATGTCAGGACTTCATGGATAAAATCTAGAGAACCTGTGGTGGCTTAAACCATTATGGCTGGTGAACATTTCTGTCGCTGGCACTCAGAAGGAAACTTGTGCCTGACTTTCCAGTGTTCAAAAAGTCTGGTGTATTAGCTGAAGTCAAGATGAAATTTGGTTTCCATGAGAGCTGTGGAATGGTGTTCAAGGTCTCTAGCATGAGCACATCTTCGTTTCTCTTGCCTAAGCTTCATGTCATGTCTTGCAACAGGTGGGCAGAAGGTGGGATGGTCCTTAACACAGGAGTCAGCCCTTGGAAAGACACAGTTTGCTTCACACTGAGTTGCACTTTTAAAAATAAAAACATGAGTTAAATATTCGTTTATAGGAAAGTTGAAAAGAATATGTGTGTGAATACACAAACATGTCAAGACATTGTGCTGATAACTATTAAATTTTTTTGAATGCTGGATCATGTTCATTAGAGTTAAACTTACTATACATCAAGATATTTAAATATAAATTTTATTTCGATGTACACTTGTGTTCCTTTCCAGTGTGTAAAGTGGAATGAGCATACTTAAAAGTATTATGTAGCTTGAACATGAAGCGCATTGCTGACTACTGGTGTTTCTTGAGAAATCAGCCAATCAAGGTAAAGATTAGAGATACAGCAAAAAAAGGAAAGACTTTCATGTCCCTTTTCTGGGATATCTTAAAAGAATGAAGAGCTCATTTGTATTTATTGCTCAATCAGATCCTGGATCTAATTTCTGTCTCTTAAGACTGCTTGAGGCAAAGGCACAATAACTGAAATAGGGACTAGATTTAATAGAAGCTGAATCTTTTGCCTTCTAAAGCAAGTTAAGAAAACATACTTTGAAGGGTGCTTTGTAATTCTGGTTTTTTTGCAACCTCACCTATGTACAGAATCTATAAGCTGTAGCTTGTTTTGTTTGCCTGGTTATTCCCTGAGTCCCTCTAGTGGGAAGGAAAATATTATTATCTTTTTTTTACAACAGGTGAATGGAGGTGAGTTGAAGCTAGGGGATCATCATGGATTGTCTGTGGCAAAGCAGAAACAAGCGTCTAGGTATTCCATAGCTAGTCTAACCTCTTGTAAACTGGACACTGAGTGATTGCTTTGATAAGAAATGACCTTAAATTACATTGTTGGTAGTTGAATTATTCAACATTCATATATCTTCACAGAAGTCTTCACTAAATCTAGCCAATTTTAAGTAGCAATTAATTGCTTTTTACATTACTTTCTAATATGTTAGTAGCAACTTCTTACATAACAAGTTTTCTGTGTTCCGGGAAGATGAAACACTGGGTTTTGCTTTTTATGAGGGGTGATCAGCAACCAACATTGCTTAAAAAATAAATCTACTAACAGTATCACAACAATGTGATTAATACATTGCTTTAGTTACCATTAATAAGTCTTATTTTCTTACAGAAAAGTAATATGAGTTATGCCTTTTATTTTGCAATACTCAGTTGCCTTTTTAAAAGCAATTTTCATAGTGACATAACCACTAAACCAAGTGGAAATGAGAATTACTTATATGTGTCTCTTAAACTAGGTTGTTGGGGGTTTTAGCGGTTAGCTGCTATAGACTGTAACCTGTGTTTTAACTAGAACACTTGTACAGAATAATGTGTGCATTTTCTTGAAAGCAAAAGCCTTTCTGAGTAAGAAAAACTGATTTGTCTGATATCTTATTGCCCACCAGTAAAAAAATAGCTTTTTTTAATGAAAAATAATAGTCTAACTTTTTATCTGCTGGGCATATCAACCTCACTGTGGTGGCTGTATTTTCTTGCAATTGAGAAGTTCTCAGGCATTTAAATATTTGAAGTGTAAAAAATTAATCTTGTTTTCTATTGATTCCAAACACTTACTAGTCTTAGTAGACCTCTCTTGTAATTTTGGTGCACTTCTGTTTTGTATTTTAGTAGGTCAGTGGCCCATTTTCTTCTTCCTTTCCCCTCCTCCCTTATATGTTTTTTATAGCTGGTATACTGCTAATTCTAAATTCAATTGTTCTGACTCTTCCTTAGCTTTCTGTGGGGATGGGCAAAGAGTGACTTTCACTGTAGTACCTTTCTGATTGACTTTAGGATTAAAACTGTATTTACTATATGGCATTGGAACAATTGTTCCCTTTCTAGATATTTGTATGCTGCATATCTGCTTTATGTGTCTGTGTTTTCATTGTTGCGATGTCTTCTGATGAACTATAAGCTGTTAAATTCTGAGCTTTGTGAACTAGAATAATGTTTTATATATAGCATTATATCATATGAGATCAACTGTTGAAATTTTTTTCTCTACAAGAATTTTTTTCCCAAAAAGATGTTGCACAAAATTCCTGGAAGTTTTGCTGGAGCTGGCAGAAAGGAGGATGGGAGCCTCAGACTTTCCAATCCTACTGGTTTTATCACTTAACATTACTTTTCTCTGAGGAAACAGTGCCAGCTGTGGACATGGAAATAATACTACACTGTGTAGTGCTTCTAGTGCTGTTCTAGTACTATAAAGTTTGAATCATGCCTGATGCTACTCTTATAAATAAAAAATGAATGAGTGGGGAGAGGAAAGGAGACACATAATAATCAGTGAACAGGTTCCTAAGTTTACATAAATGTGTTTCTTTATGTGAACATAATGTTTGCTCCTGTGTATCTTGAATTCATTTTCAGTAAAATATACAACATTGCTGTAAAAACAATATATAAAATAAGTGTTAAAACCAGGTATTAGCAAGTTACAAAAGTTGTTCCTGTAGCAAAAGGAGATATGTTAACTTCTATGTACCCCAGTCTATCAGAAGAACCTAAAGGATGCAATGGACACTGAAACTGCAGGGCAGTTCTAAAACCATGTGCATTTAGTATTGTATATATTCCTTTTATTCCTGATATTTTCTTATCCCATCATACCCACCCTCTTGCCCTACAGAAAAGCATACTTCAGCTGCATTCTGGTATTCAGGTGTTTTGTATAACTTCACACCTGATTGGTTTTGGGTTTGTTTTTTTTTTTTTTTTCATTCTTGGCTAGAGGAACTGATACTTGCAGTCTTTATGGTTATTTTGTGGGTGGATGCAGGTTCATTTTATAGCCAGTAGGTTTCATATGCTGTGTTTAACTCCGTGCTTGGGAACAATCTTAGGCCTTCCCTCCGGATTATTTCTGTACTTCAGTTCAGCTATGGGAAATTGACAATAGGTGCATTAACTTCACTTAGGTATTTCTCAGATGAACTGCAGTCAGCTCAGCGTAGGCTTCCTTTCTTATCTCTTGCTCTTAGATGGTGGTTTTAGATGCAAGTCTAGTTCAAAGATTGTCCCATGTTAAAATTCTTTAGGAAACAGGAGTCAGGAAAAACATGGTCTTGTATGCTCTTGTGCAAGATGATCCTACCTGAGTTCAGGGGGAGTAACTAGTATTCAGTGGTGCGGAAGTGTAATAGTCCTTGGCTTGTAGGTTGTCCTTGAACTTTTAATAAGAAACAATAGGCAGCTTTCTTATTGGGGAAAATACTTGCATCTGAGTCAAGGCTCTGTGTGTGTGTGTGTGTGTGTGTGTGTGTGTGTGTGTGTGTGTGTGTGTGTGCGCGTATACACATACATACATGCTCTGATTTTATTTTGACAGGAATGTTTTGACCCCACTATGCAGTTGCATCTTGTTCATCAAGCTCCACGTACCATTCCTCCTTACATCTCAAAAAATGGATCAAGCCTTGGAGATTTGCTAATAGGCTTCTTCAAATATTATGCCACAGAATTTGAGTAAGTAATAAGCTTATTTTAGTGGTTTAGAAGATGTGAAACTTTGATTCCTTCTATTCAATGTAGCAACACTTTATAACCCTTGAAAGAAAGAAAAGCAGCAATGCAGGAGTAGTAACTGAGAGAGAGGAAATGAGTAGAAAGACTAAATGACAACAGGAATGCCGGTTAATTGTCTGATATCTTCTGCTAAGCTAGGCATTCTTTCCTGTAAAAAAGCTGCCAAAAGTTAGAGAGCTTTGTACTTTAAAAATTACTGGGTTATACAGTTGCACTATTCTATAACTGCCTATTCATGTATGAGAAAGATCTGTTCTTAGCTGTCATTTAAGGTATCAACTGTGATATGAATTACTTGAAACTTTAGGGCTATGCTTGTCTTTTGTCTAACCCTGAGTCAATTGGAGGTAACTGGCCAGGTGGCTCCTTAATTTTACCAGAATATGCGTCTGTATAGGCCTCACCTAGTGAAGAATTCTCCTGTGTATAGTTGCTTCACTCACATTACTGATTTGCTGAAATCCGAGTTTAATTTTAGCATCTGGACTTCCTTATATAAGAGGAGAAGCTAAAGTTGTGAGGGCATCTGAAAAAGCTTTAATTTATAACTGTTTTGCCAAATTGTTAGTCATGTATTTCTGAATTTCTTAGAAAAAATGCTTTTTCATATAAAATATGGTTGTATCTCAATCATATTAAAGATCTTCTAAATAGCTTCTGAGGCAGTTGTTTCATGCATGTTGCTGTCTTGTGTATGTTCATCATCTCCATTCCTTGGAAGGAGAACAAAACATACGACTGGATACTCATAATTTTGCAAGTGTTCATAATTTAATATAAGAAGTGAAAGACAATAAAATAATTAAAGTATTTCTGGGGTGTTCATCACACATGAAATATGTAAGCTAAATCCCTATGGCCTATAGTAACATGTGAACCAGCTGTGTTTTGTGCATGCTTAAGACTGACTGAGAGATTTTCATGTAAGAGATTTCCTTTCTGCAGATCTCTGCAGGTAACAGAATGGTCTTGTGTCTTAAATGTTTCTCCTGAGTACCTGTCTTTCAGTTGACAAGGCGATGTTTGCTAAAGAGGCAAATGAGAAGACACTGCTGGAGGATTACCTTAGGTTCTTAATTTATGTGGGACGCTACATGAATCTATTACTGCTTGACTGTATAAGTTAATCTTCTGATATATGAAAGTAAATATCTTTCCAACTAAGGATTTTTCTTGTTTGCCTGTGTGAAGTAGCAGAGATGATCTTGTCTAATTACAGGAAAATATCTAGTTTGATTTTTCTGGATTTGGGTGCTTGTGAACATAGTCAAGACCAGATTTCTGCCTAAGCTGGTGGCTAGTCCAGCATGACCTCTGAGAAGTCATTTGAGGAAATTATGCACTTAATGCAGCAGCCTATATTATGTTTAACTCTTTCTGCTATGGAAATAAAATTTGTTCAAGTGTACTGTTTATCTGTGTATCCCTGACAGCTATAAATCCTGTTTGAAAGGAATGGTATTGATAGTAAAATTCCATGTAATTTCATTGACTGGAGAAGACAAATATAGTGCACCACAGGGAGGAACATGAATATGGTACTTAAAAGATTTTGTGTGTGTTACAGCCAGCCATTGAAAGTAAAAGTAGTTTCATGCTAGCCACAGGATCTGTTATCTTTGCTTTGAAGTTGCTGATGGAAACAACAGTACAAATGAGAATGAGGGTAAGAATTAAATATATAGAATCACAGAGTCATAGAATATGCTTGGTTGGAAGGTACCCATCAGGATAATTGAAGTCCAGCTCCTGGCCCTGTATGGGATCATCCCTAAGATTCACACCATGTGCCTCAAAGAATTGTCCAAACACTTCTTGAACTCTGTCAGGCTGGTGCTGTGACCGCTTCACTGGGGAGCCTGTTCACTGCCAACCCCGCTCTGGGTGAAAAATACTTTCCTAATATCCAAACTAAATCTCAGCATCATGCTGTTACCTTAAGTCCTGTCATGAGAATGAAGAGATGAGTAACAGCCCCTCCTCTTCGCCTCACAAGGAAGTTGAAAGTGCAGTGAGGTCTCCCCTGCCTCCTTTTCTCCAGGCTGAACAGACCAAGTGACCATAACCACTCCTCATATGGCTTCCCCTCAAGGCCCTTCATGATCCTTGTCCCTGTGCTTTCGACACTCTCCAATAGCTTTGTCTTTTTTGTCTATGGCACCAGCACTGCCCCAGTACTCGGGGTGAGGCTGCCCCAGTGCAGAGCAGAGGGGACAATCCCCTCCCTTGCCTGGCTGGCCATGCTGTCCCTGATGTCCCCAGGATAGGGTGGGCCCTCCTGACTGCCAGGGCACTGCTGACCCATGTTCAATTTGCAAATACACACAACACAGGGCTCTCTTGTTTCTGCCTTTCTTGGAAGAGCTGGTGTTAGAGTGTGTTGGATATTTTCTTTGCTGTAATATGTAGTTTTTTCACTGTTTGTTTCCACTGTGAAATATTTACTAGTGTCTTTCTTCAGGCACCAGAATTTTGAGTTACTATTTCAGACACTGTGACTGTTAAGTGAGGCTTTATTTATATGATCTGTACTGGGCCACTGACCTTTCCCTGTTGGACTGTCAAGTGTTTGATGAAAAGATTGGTACAGAGAGTGTGACTTCAATTTTTCTAAAAGTAATTTTCGTAGGCTCCTATCTGTGAAGTAGGATGCACTACCAGATTTGATACACAGGAACTATTGCTGAATGAACAGCATGCAGTCAAGATTGATCAGATCATGATCAGTTTTGAACAGAATAAATCATTGAAGCTGCCTGAGTAGAATGTTTAACTACTGATCGATTTTACATGTAATGGTCAGGAAGATAAGAGAAGATTGAGAAATATTGTTTTAAACTTCTCCCTCACTCTAGCAAAGGCCATTAGGTATTTTAGTTAAAATCTGTGATTTATTTTACTTGATGTAGGATAGGATGGACTTAAAGAATACAGCAAAGGAAGAAATAGGAGCTGTGCAGTCATGCGTAAGTCCTTGTGTTGTGTTCACTTTATCTTATGCTTTTAAACTGCTTTATTTATTTAGACTATAAGGTGTTTCAGAAAATTGCTTGTTGCCACGTATTTATACAGTAGCTTTTCCACAGTCCTACTCTAGGGTTTTCCAGTGTGTCCATACAAAATAATTTTATACCCCTTCATCCTTGTCCCCAAAGAAATGTGGTTTGGAAATTGCAACATGCATTGGAATAACACACCATATATGGCAAAGCTTGTTTTGCCTTTATGGTTGTATAATTTTCTTGCCATAAGAGTTCAGGTCTGTAATGCTTCTTAAGATACAGCTGGCTATGATTATGACTTCATTTTAACTTTAAATATTTAAAATTGTCCACTGATTAAGTAGTGAATGTGATCAAGAAAAAACTGTAGATGTTCTCCAAAGCAAGTATTTGGAAACATGTTTACCAGCCCCTCTGAAGGAGGTGTCTGATTTCAATTCTGCAGCTGTGAGTGAAGGCAGCAGGTTTTCACTTGGCTCTCTCCTTACAAAGTGAGACCTTGAAGGAATGCACTGGTCCCCTGAATTTATTGCTTTGTGATACTTCCCTTAAATTTACCATTGCAAATTAAGTAGCAGTTGTTTGATCATTCACTGATTTGTATGTGGTGGACATGATAAAAGCTTGCTTACTTTTTAATGTCAAAATATAAAATTTCAGCAAGAAGATGCTTGCAGCTCTTTTTATGGTAGAATTGGTCAGGTAATAAAGGGATAATTTTTAATACTATGTTGAAGTAAATATGCTTGCAACTTGTACCCATCTTATTGTATTTATACAAGTGACTTTGATTTGTAAGAATGCTCTGGAAAAGATAAGCTTTTTATTCTGTTTGTACTGTAGTCATACACATATCTGAAACTGCCTAGTCTCCTTCTTTCAAATGCTTGCCTTTGCCATGAAGATCACCTATGTAATGAAGTCAGTGACAACAGAAATAACTGATAATTGAAATAGCTGTTTAAATGGCATTGTTAACTTATGGATTGAAAATGTGTGCAGGGAGAATATCTGCTTTACATTGGCAACAGAGAAGTTATTTGCATGCCAAAGTGGCTAAAATTGACACACAAATAATTTGATTCATAATTAATTTCTAATTCAGTATGATCTTGGTACCAAGACAGTTCTGTAAGACTGTCAGATAAAAGAGTTGTTTTCAAAAAGGCTTTTAAGTTTCAAATTTAAATACAAGGCTTTCTAAACAGCAAGAAATGCCACTTTTTTGTTGCTTTTTGCTTAATCAGTGTATTATAAATTCATTTATTTTTTGCTGAGGGATCAAGTATACCCCAGGAGAAAAAGAATTCAAGAGAAGAATTACTGTTTCAAGTGGAACTGTACTGCATGTTGACAAATACAGGTCAAATACTTCTTCACATGACTTTTTCTCCCTCCCTCCCTCCCTCCCTCCCTCCCTCCCTAAAGTTTAAGCTTGTTTGAAGCTCTAATGAAGGGGGTTTGTCTTTTTGGGTGTTTGGGTTTTTTTGAGTATTTAATCTGAATTAAGCCTGTGTTGATGGTTGATTATTAAAAGACATGATAGAAAAGTATTTGATGCTTCACATTATTTCTGTTTGTCACAAAGTAGTCTACTGTGGGAATTAATGAGAGGAAGGATGATGGGTTAGAATGGAGGCTTTAGTTTACATTGAATGCTAGAAAAGATCATCATTACTAATTTTCTAAGGACTATATCAAGAGAAAGCTAAACATACACACTGAGGTATCCTAGATTTCTTCATGTGCTGTGTCCTGCATTTTTAAAAAATAAACCCTATTCATACTGTTAAACAAACGTGGTCTGTGGAAGTACAGTTATTCAAACAACTGAGTTTCATAGGAGACTTTAATTATGAGTTGTATTCAAGATAATTTGTAGAATTACTGTCACAGATTTTTAGCTATCTTGTCATTGTTGATTTAATGAAGTTATGATAGACTTGTGGTCTAGGGAGGACAAAATCATTTCAGATTTAACTTATGAATTATAGATGGTATTTTAATTTACGGTTGATATCTACAGATTTACTGCAAGTGGTTGAGGTACCCAACCCAGATCCTCTGTCAGGTGTGAGTTAGATCATTGCATCTGGCAGCACATTGCTCAGCTATTTCTACCCATTTAGTCAGGACATATGGTGATTTATTGGTAATCCAGCTGTTTCGCTGATGGAGTAGCACCTTTGTTTACAGAATCATCAAGATTAGAAGAGATCTTTAAGGTCATCTAATCCAACTGCCAATGCAGCACTGTTGTAACCACTCCTACAACATATTTCCAGGTGCCACATCCAGACATCTCTTGGGCATTTCCAGAGATGGTGATTCCATCACTTCCCTAGGAAAATTATTCCAAAGACTGTTTACTCTTTCAGTGAAAAATAATTTTCTGATATCTTATTTGGACGTCTCCTTGTGCAATTTAAGGCCATTGCTTCTTATCCTTGACACATGGCAGAACAGATTGACTCCCACCTTGCTACAGCCTTCTCATAGTTGTAAAGAGGGATGAGATCCTCCTTGAGCTTCCATTTCTCAAGAATAAACCCCCATTTCCATCAGCTGCTCCTCATATGTCACGTGTTCTAGACTCTTCCCCAGCTCCATTGGCCTTCTTGGGACCTCAGAACCTCAGCCAAAAACTGGACACAGGATTCAAGATGTGGCCTCAGCAGTGCCCAGCACAGGGGGCCAATCCCTGCCCTGGCCCTGCTGCCCACACCATTGCTGATCCAGGCCAGGATGCCATTGGCTTCTTGGCTACCTGGGCACACCCTGGCTCCTGTTCAGCTGCTGTCACCAGCACGCCCAGGGCCTTTCCAGCCACTCTGCCCCAGCCTGTGGAGCTGCCTGGGTTGTTGTGACCCAAGGGCAGGACCCAGCACTGTGCCTTCTTGAACCTCTCACCATTGGCCTCAGCCCATGATCCAGCCTGTCCAGATCCCTCTGCAGAGCCTCCCTGCCCCCCAGTAGATCATCACTCCCACCCAGCTTTGGTGTCACCTGCAAACTGACTGTGAGTGCACTTTATCCCCACATTCAGATGATAATAAAATAAAGATATTAAACAGGGCTGAAACGAGTACTGAGCCCTAGGGAACAGCACTGGTGACTGGCCATCAGCTGGATGTAACTCCACTCACCACCACTCTCTGGGCTAGCCATCCAGGCAGTTTTTTATCCAGTGAACAGTATATGTGCTCAAGCCATCAGCTGCCAGTTTCTCCAGTATAATGCTGTGGGAGACAATGTCAAAGGCTTTACTAAAATCCATGCCGATACATCCACAGCCCTTCCCATATCCAGGCTGTCAGAAGGAAATCAGGTTGGTCAGTCAGGATCTGCCTTTCATAAACCCCTGCTGACTGGGCCCAGTCCCCTGACTCTCTTGGATATGGCACATGCTGTCACGCAGGATGAGCTGCTCTTTAGTTAAGAGCAGCTGAAAGGCTGCTTAGATAAGAACATAAAACTGGAAGCGGGTTTTTTTTTTTGTTTCCATTATGTTTGGCATGTTGTATTGCCAAGAATCATAAAGATGGTGGCACATCATAAAGTCTGCCCTAAAATCTGCATGCTGTTCCTGTTTAAATGTGATAATTTCCTTGTTGTTGTAAAGCCGCCTGTAGAAAGTGGTAGAGAGTTGCACTTCTAGATCTAAAATTCAGCATATATAAAGTGTTGAAACTTTCCAGTAATAGGTTCCTTGCACAAGGCAGGCCTATGAGCGAGTTATTTCTACATATCTTTTTTCTGTTTATGGAATTGGGTATTGTTTATGGAATGCAGTATGTGACTTGTCTGCACTCACTCCTTACATTCCTTTTCTTCCTACAGAAAATTCTTAAAGATTTGATTCTGTAATATTTTTGAACTTAGAAGTAAATGTATGTGACAATGCAAATTTAGTTTGACCGTGTTAGTCAAAAGAATTCCGTTGTGAATATATGTTATTCATAGATAACTGTGATGCTCTGTTTGGAGATGCTTTTTGTACTTGAGCTTCTGTTAGGAGAAAAATTTTCTTGTTTCCTACTCATGATGTTACACTAAATTATTTGTTATTATAAAATACTGTGTTATCCAGGCTTATGACATTGTAATATGACAATTTTTTAAATGTAAACTGATACTTTGAATTTAGAACTAAGAGATAAAATTTTTTGCAAACTATTTTCCTGTTCTTTAGTTGGAGTCATCAGATGATTTCAGTTCGTGAGGCCAAAGCTATTGCAAGACCTGATGGTATTGAATGGAGAAACAAATTCATTTGTGTAGAAGGTAAAATGTGAAGCTGCATTAAAATTTTTAACTGTTAAGTCATTAAATACATAAATCTATCAATTAGAATTTACCTTGGTTGTCTTTTGAGAAATATATTGCATGTGCACATTACAGAGAGAATGAAGTTTAACCAATGTGACTAGTTTGTAAACAGTCCCGTCAAAAACATTTGAGAAGGAAGCTTTAAGTTCAGAAGGGTTTAAAAATAGTACTCCTGACCTTTTCTTCAAGGGCGCTCATTGCCCTGTTGCTTTTGAAACCTGGCTTAGGACTTTGATAAGGAATGGCTTTTATGCCGGTAGTGTGTCTTTTTCTGCTCCACAAAAATAGTCATCAGTTTTGCCAAGTTTGAACGTCTGAAAAAACACAGCAGGCACAGGTTCAGATTATTCTTGAAGAATATTCTTTGTTCTAGAAATGCTCTGGCATTGCAATGACCAGGTTATGAGTATGTTGATCCCCTTGTGGGTACTATTTTTGGCACACAGTGAGTGTAGACTGTGTGCAGAGAATTCATGATGCCTTCCAGAACTGGAGGATAAACCTAGGCTACCTATTAGAATTGCAGATCTCAGCTGTTTCAGCAGAACTGAGTAGGAGCACTCTACAGGCAACCTGACTCATGTGACACCTTTCAGGTGTTGTGAGAATGTATAAGGAGAAGATGAGCGGGTAAGCATACACAGGATATGAAGCTTGCTCTAAGGAAAGAGAAGATGATAAACTAAGAGAAGGATCAAGATGTCGAGAGAATGAAGTAAGGAAGGGACTGAGAGTTGCTGTGTAACTTGAAACAGTTGTCACAAAGAGAGAGGTGGCTTGGGCCCTGGCTGCAAATTAATGGAGGCTCTTAGGATAAGGATATCGAGGGTTGAAGTCTCAGGATGAAATAGGAATGTAACTTGAACAGGAGACAAAACAGCATGGGGAAAGTTGTTAGACACTGGGAAGATTTTGTTTGGTGAGGAGAAGAATAAGGCAGAAGTCTTGTGGTTGAAACAGACGTTCTTCAAGATTGATGAGGTTTAGGGTTGGGGTCTTGTATGCACTTTACTGCATTTGTACTGTTCTCTGCAGAGAATCACTTTCAGTCAACTTCACTTGCTGGTAATCTTGGTTATTCTGTGGTCCAGAGATCACCAACTTGGCCATACCCATATGTCAATGTAAGCCACATGATGGGATTCCTGTTCTTTATTTGACCCTTTGGGGAAAAATTAGCAGTTATAGGAGAAGAAGAACACACTGAAATAGGCTTGCACTGGACTTTGTAGTCTTAGAGTTGAGAAATGTGAGAATTAGAGTATCTGTACAGCTGAAATGATCCAGAATGCTGTAGTGAGGCATTGCCAAGGCTCTGGTCTGAATGTGGGAGGTGGGAATGCTCGGCAGCTGTTTGCTGCTGTCACGTGATGCTGATCCACTCTGTTACAGGGAGTTGTGTGTTTCAAGCTCTCACGTATTTTATGACATTACAAAGTGGTTGAATAACTAGGTTATCTTTCTGCCAGGCTGGAAAATAGAATAAATATCAACATACAAAACAGACACTCTAGATTTTGCATTTAATGGTCTTAATTACATACAACTTCATATAAATGTTTAAAATGTGTTTTCGTTTAAACTATTATAAAAGGCAAAATTGTCTGTAGGTGATATATCCTTGGTTCAAGACTTAGTGGGTTTAACCTCACATACCAAGTTTTTACTTCTAATTTGGGAGGGAAAAATGAAATCTCCTGCTTTTACTCAAAGTAAACTTCATGTTTATAACAGCTGTTAAGCTGAACTAAGTTTACAAAGTACGTAGATAAATTTCTATGTACTTCAGGAAAAGATTTCAAATGTTAGCTAAACGTGCCAATATATTCTGTTTTCCAAGTCTTTGTCAGATTTTCCTGTTTGCAGAATAAAATTTCAGTAATAGGTACTATTGCATATATTTTTAAAAACTGAAAATATATTTGTTGATAGATTACACAAGTTTGTGTCTGCAAGTTTCCACAATTGTGCATGTAGTACTATATTTAGATTAGCTCAAGAAAAGTTTGTGTTATCTTTTACATGTTATGGACCTTAAGACTGATTCTTGCATGTATTTCTGCTGTTAGAGAAACAAATATAGTAGAGATGTCTTTCCAGACACTTTAAAATATGATAGACTTTTACCATGATGGAAATACAGAGATACAGAGAGCCCTGCTTTTAGATAATATTTTGAATAATCCTTGTCAAAAACTCTAAAGGGCTAGCGACTATTGACTGTTCTAGTTTCAGTTTAAATCTTGTCTGTATCAAGTAATATCAAATACTCTCCTGTTGAAAAAGGAAAAGCTAGAAATGTGGCAATTTTATAAGATAATTACGTTTAAGTCATTTAGAGAAATCAAATCAGAAGTCATCTAAGCTGCACCTGATTCATATTTGTAGTTTCATGTCTTTCAGATCCACATGCTAAAAATAATTCCTCAGCTTGGTCAGCAGCAGTTCGGAAGTTGTGTGATATCTTCTATTTTTATTTGGAAAATTATTCCCTTTAGCCTTTCCCTCAATCATCAGTGTTAAAGCTGTGTTACTTTTTTCTTTTAATATTGTCATCTCTCTGTGTGAACAAAATAACTTATAATAAACTCTTACTGTCTTGATGGTTAGAAAACATAGTGGTGTAAAGAGCAGCTGATTATAAAATTATTCTTGCTGTGCTTCAGAGAACCAGTTAGTCTTCTGACAGTCAGTAAATGTGCAGTAAGGTTAAAGGGAAGATGTGAGTTAGCTTTTGTGACTGGAGTGTGTTTTTTTCCACCGATAATTTCAGAAGATTGTGCAGTTCAGCCCTTGTTGCTTTGAAATACAGGTATAACCTGATTCAACATCAAGGTCCTAGCATTAAAAAAACAGTTACCATCACATTCACGATACACAAATGAAATGCTGTACTTTTTCCCATCGTAAGGGACATGGAGTTCTTAATCATACTAGATCACTCTCTCTAATAATGGGACTGGCATTAGAGGACCTTGTATGTTTTATTTGGTTGCAAGTTTTTGTTCTAAACTTAAAGTATGATGCATTTTAAAATAAAAATCTGCCTGTAACTGTCCACTGCAAACTAGGTAGTTTGAAGATAATCCTTTTACAAAACTGCTAAGTATAATATTTTATTGCATGAAAAAATTTCTTAGTGAATTTAAATAGCTAGCAGAAATAAAAACCTAAAGCCATGGAGCATGTACCAAATTTGAAATTCCAGTCTCCATAAAGGCACAGGCCTTTCTGGTGTCTCTACATCACTATCTGAATAAAAGTAATTCATAACCAACTAGACTAAAAGAATCTACCTGATCTAACAAATACTTCTGTGGTTCTCTTGAGGACTTGCATGCATTCTACCAGTGTGAAATATACAATGTTACTTAAACAGTTTTCTAATAAGGAAGAAAATCTGGTTTGTAGCACACTGTAAGGGTAGTCTCTGCATCATATTTTTTTAGTATCAGTTGCTTAAATGATGGCAACCTTATCAGTAGCAAGAAGTAATTTTTAAAACTTGTAATTAAAAAAGTTCCAAACTGTTAAGTTAGGATAAAAAAAAGGGGGGGGAACATCACATTAATTTGTAGTCAGTTAGAAAGTAGAACCCCCAAATGGTTAACTTATGAGCAAATATTGCAGAATAGGTATGAAGTGATAAAATGTATTTTACAGCAGTTGATAGGTCTGACATAAAAAGTTACAGTAAATGTTTTGCTATATTGTCAGTATTTCACTGAGAAACTGTTGAATGAGGTGAATCTGAAGTGACTAGTTCCAAGAGTCTAATGTGTAATAAGTTTCAAAATATTTTAATATGCAAAATCATAGTTTGATATGTTATCACAGACTATTGAGCTGTAGCAGATAATTACTACAGCATAAATTCAGCACAATCATAGTATGCTTCAACAGATAATAATAACCTGAGTTTATTATGAATCATATAACATTAGAGCATTCATTGAATCATAGAATGGTTTAGGTTGGAAGGGACTTTAAGTATCCCATCTTTCCAACTTCCCTGCCATGGACAGAGGCATCTTTCACTAGACCAGTTTTCTCAGAGCCCCATCCAATAAGGGCTTAAGCACTTCCAGTGATGGGGCATCACAGCTTCTCTAAGCAACCTCTTCCAGTGCCTCACCACCTTCACAGTAAAGAATTTCTTCCTAATACCTAGTCTTAAGCCTGCCATTTTTGGTTTAAAGTCATTCCACCTGGTCCTGTCATGACATATTCCAGCTGTCTTGTAGGCCCCTTTTACATAATGGAAGGTGCTATGAGATCTCTCCTAGAGCCTTCTCTCCAAATTGAACAACCCCAACTCTCTCAGTCTGTCCTCACAGGAGATGTGTTCCAGACCTCTGACCAACTTTGTGGCCTCCTCTGTGCTCCCTCCAGCAGGTCCACGTCCTTCCTGTGCTGGGACCCCAGAGCTGGTGCAGCCCTGCAGGTGGGGTCCCAGCAGAGCAGAGCAGAGGGGCAGAATCCCCTCCCTGGCCCTGCTGCCCACGCTGCTCTGGATGCAGCCCAGGACATGTTTGGCCCTCTGGGCTGTGAGTGCCCATGGCTGGGGCATGTCCAGCCTCTCAGCCCCCAGCACCCCCAGGTGCTTCTGGGCAGGGCTGCTGTGAGCTGTCCATCCCCCAGCCTGTGTTGGTACCAGGGTTGCTCTGACCCAGGAGCAGCACCTCGCACTTGCACTTGTTGAACTTCCATGAGATTCTCATGGGCCACTGCACAAGTTTGTCCGTGTGCCTCTGGATGGAGTCCTGTCCTATAGTGTCAACTGCAGTGCTCAGCTTCATGTCATCTGCAAACTGCCTGACGATGTTCTCCACTCAGGACATTCAGAGAATTCAGTCTTCGGGGCATGTTTTAAATTTTCTTTTTCATTCTTTCTTTTTCTTTTTTTCCTATTTTTGTTGTTGTTGTTGTTTGTTTGTTTGTTTCTTTGCTTTGTCTTGGGGTTTTTTTTGTTCTTGTAGGGGTTTCTTTTGTTCTTTTTTTTGTTTATTGGTTGTTTTAGTTTAGTTTTGGTTGGGGTTTCATAAATGTTATGTTGAAAGAAATCTTGAGAATCAAAGAGGAATTGACTATTTTAAGCACTCTGAGAAGCAGTTATATGCTTGACCCTACTTGGTTAGTAGGGACAACCTATCTAGATTTTTTTAACAGTTTTCATGTTTGTTTTTGATCTTGCAGAGCCCTTTGATGGGACAAATACTGCTAGAGCTGTACATGAGAAACAGAAGTTTGATATGATCAGAGGTGAATTTGCACAGGTAAAAAGTACATCTCATGTAATTTTTCTAGACACTTTGTTTCTCAAGATAGTTATACTATCTTGAAAATGCTAGCCATTAAACCTGCCTGTTTCTGATTTTTTATATTTTGTAGTATAAATAGTAAAAAGGTGTGTTTTCTTAAAAAATGTGAAAAAATAATTTCTTCAGAGTATTCATTAACGTCTGCCATTAAACTTCAGATTTACACTGAAATGGGTACTTAAAATAGTAAAAACCCTTTCTCTTAGGTTTGGGGTTTTTTTGTGTATAAGATTCTAACTGGTTAATAGCTTTAAAATTACAACTTTCATTCATTATGTATTCCTACATGAATTTGGTAATAGATAATATTTTATACTTTTTACTATTGTTCTTTTTAATAAATATCACCACCAAAATAATGGGGGTTTTCTGATTTTTAATAACTTACTTAGATGGGTACTTTTCTTTAGGGAGACCACACTCTATTTTAGAACATGGGTAGTTGAAACAGGAACTTTCACTGTTCAAGTCAGGGGAGGAAAGGACACTTTGAAACAAGCTAAAATTCAGACCTTGGTTAAAAATCTTTTTTCTGAAAATTATTGCTACTGACTCTTTTATGCTTGTCTCCTATCATAGGCATTGCATAGCAATTGCAACTCAAATTCTGTTTTTCTGACATCTCTGTTTTTTATGTAGTTATGACTAGGGATTAGTGCATAGGACTGGCTTCCAACTTTAACCATTTAAGACTCCCCTATTAAGGTGTCCTTGGATGTTTGTATTTGTTCCAGTTATTCAAATCTTCAAGTGCCTTGAAGGCTTCTCCAGCAAAAGTAATTCAATGCCAGATACTTGTAATAGAGCAAATGCTAAAAGAGACACCTTAGAAAAGGATAACATTTTCTTTGTAATTCTGTTCAGAAATGTTTGTTAGTTTTTCTTTTATTTAACCATGTTAGTGTGCAAACTACTGAATCGTTCACATATGTATATTACTTTATTTTGTGAACCTGCTAAAGTCACATTTACGAGGTGATTAGGGCTCTCATGGTACTGTGAAATCAGAGTGAACCTCTCTTTTCAGAGTTTTCAGTTAACAAAATTTGTTTCAAACCTCTGTGGTTTTCTGAAAAACGTAAAAGCGTATGTTTGATCCTAGGTGTCCAGAAACAATATACTAAAGTGATACAGCCCTGAAAAAATGTCCTTTTTACCAGATACTACAAGATTGACAGTTGCTCTAAAAGTGCAAGTACTTTTTAGTATCCTATACTGTTTTTTACGAAGCTTAAGCAATCTGTTTTTTCCTTGAGAGGATTGTACTTGTGGTTTTCTTTACACATTAGAGTGTAAATGACTTCTTTATAAACACGGGAGGGTCACTGCAGTTCTTTGCAGGCTCATGGCATAACAGATGTTCTGAAACTCACACTAGAACATAGAAGAAGGTTGAAATAACCTGTTTTAGAGACACAAGTAAGTTCTGGAAATGACAGTGCATGACATCATTTATCAGGGACTTTGACATGTGCGAATTTGAGACAATTATTTTTCAGTTAGAGTACTAGTGTAATGCTTAAATATTGTTAACATCTCCATCTCCAAAAATCCAGTCTGTCTTTGAAAGGCTTTACCTTCCTCATTAGTTCATTGCATTTTGCATACTTTATGGATTTACTTCCCTTAAAAAATCTCAAAAGAAAATGAACAAAAAAAAAACCTCATCTCACAAACTTTCTTTTAAAGAAGGGGAAAAAAATTAATCTTAATTTTGTGGAACTGTGATGTTTATTGCTTATGATAATATTTAAGTTTTAATGGCAAAGATTATATAGTCTTTTTTTTAAAACGTTATGGTTTTTTCCCTTAGGCTTGGCGGTTATTACGAGGCAAGAAAGACCTGAACTGTATACTACCTTTAAAAGCAGCCAAACAGAAGAGATAACTAGCTTCTTTCATCTTCCCTTTTTTTCTTGGATCCTGCTGAAATGAAGAACAGTGTCAAAATCAGGAGGCATTTACCCCATGGTTTTTATGACCTGTTTTTCTCTGTAAACTTTTGTTAAGGAGATGTTTATAAGGATGGGGCATATTTTCTTATCAGTATTTGTTAATACAGCTGTTCATTCAAAGATATGCTTTCTGAAAATGCTGGTGTTGTTGACTTCTAGAAGAAACTCACAACAAACAACAAGAATGCATCTATTTTAAGGGAAGTATGGGGATATACTGACTTGTTTCTTGCCTGATCTGTATAACCATTAATTCAGATGGATTTAACCAAGAAAGCTAGACATTCAAAGTTAAATCGTGCAAATCTGACTACACCCTTAAGCACTGTGCACTACTGGCTTCTTGATAAACAGAAAGTCTGTGCTTTAGATGTGCTTAATTGCAGCAAGCACTTTTGCTCAACTTTCCGGTTTTATTTCACTTTTACTTGGAATAACAAGCAACTGTTTATGAAAATGAAGCTAGATTATGGTTGGTAGTACTCTGAATATCAAGAACTATAATCTGAACTGGAATTTTCAAGCAACGGTTGCACTATGAAGAAGTTGAAATAAAAAAGCCCAGTTCAATGCACATAAATGCTTCACGTTCACACAGAGTAGGAAGGAAAAATTTTAGTGCTTCCTTTTACATATTTGAAGTAGTAGTGATGTCTCTTTTGAGGAAAAGACCAAATCAAAAACAAAACACCTCACATCAGTGCTAAAATAAGCTAGGCTTCTCGTTTGATTTTGTTTAAATGTTTATGAATTGGTCAGCCACTCTAAATTGAATCTAAGTAAGTAATAAAGAAAGTTATAGCTCTTCCAAAACAATTGCAAACCTTCTCTTAGACCTCCTACAGCACAATGTGTGTCTTTCATATATTTGTTATTGAAGACCAATTAATTTTTCAGGCTATTTACCACTAATGTCAAATTCGTACTTCCATTTTTTTAAGTTTAATATTTTGTGTGGTGTCTAGTGAAATAAAGTTTATATATGGAAGATATGGGTTATTTTTCCAATTTATGTTATTTTGTACTACATATTTAAAATATTTCGTATAATTAAGTAGAATAGGAAATGCCTCATGAGGTGAGACCCATTTTGAATTCAAGATCTATCATGCCTGGCTATTCTGCAGTACATCTGTGAATAGGTGAAAGTCTGATTTATTACATTCTCTAACAAGATTATGAAAACCCTTATAACTGTAAAATAACAAGTGTCATGTCCTCTTTCTTCTTGTGCAAACTTAGAAGTTCTAGTTTATTTGGAAGTTCTAAGTACTGTAAACTATATGCCTGATGTAGATTACTTCCTACACACTTTGTCATGGTCTAGTCTGTGTAGAATTTTGCCTTGTTTCTGCAATTGACTTTTCTTCTGCAGTTTAAACTGTCTTTCAGTTTTAACATGACTCCACCAGTCCACTGAAATGTTCTTCCTCTTTGCATATGTTCACCCTCACTGCCCTTTCAATATAGGGTGTCAGCAAAACATTCATTTTGATTCACTTTATGTAAAATTGAAGCATAAGATTTTAGGACAGGATGATGTCTGGATTAAAAGATGCTCTACAAGCTCTATGTAGATTCTGGGAAAAGGGGGTATTGGCTATATCTTCTTTAAAAAATTATTGGCTATATTTTTGTCTAGAAAATTAAAAAACTTTCCGAATCTAGGATAAATAAGAAGGGACATAAATGTTTAAAGTTGGTAGAAATATATTTTAAGTAAGCTGAGTGTGAGAAACAAAACTTTATAAAAGGCATAAAACTTTCTTAAGAGTTTGTATTGCATCACCTAATGTGTCCACATTTCTTACACCTTGAATTAATGCTTCTTGTTTGAAACAACTTCTTCCTAACTGTTTTTAAAAGGTTAGTTTAACAAATTGTGCTATCTCTAAGTTACTCTATAAAAATTCTGCTACGGTTCACTGGTGTTTTTAACACAAGTTAAGGTCTGTAATCACAGCGGTCTGTGTCTTTCAAAAGTATCCTATTGTATTTTTTTTCTCGAGTTTATGTCCTTCTGATAAACCATGTCTATAACCTGAAATTCTAGGTCATAATTTTCCCCAATTTTTTTGGAACAAGCCTGTTGATAGCATAATTGTTAAATAGTGGGCTGCGGCTTTTGTCAGAAAACTTAATATATAATACCACAAAATAAATGGCTTGGGGAAGGTGGGTAGGAGCTGGACTTCAGCTTTGCATTCAGTTCTGTATTGTCTGAACTTGTTAGAGGTTTAATGACCTGGATTTTCATCTACTCTGGGCAAGTATCGAGAATGAAAAATTCACTAATGGCTATCATAAATTTTAATGGTAGGGTAAAGTTTTCACCTTTCCTTAGTTTCAAAATAAAAACTTTTACCTACTTATCCCTTGGCATACCTCCTAACAGGAATAGTTTTTTTCTGAGAGCTCTTTGGTAAAAGGTATTTTTCACAACTGAAGAGGGTTTCAGTGTGTTTGCAAGATGCTGTCTTCTCTGGGATATGTTACTGCCTTGAAATGAAACTGCTTTAGTTCAGCACTTTTTTTTTTTTCTTTTTTTTTCTTTTTTTTTTTTTTTTTAATTCTTAACTACTCTTTTTGGCATTGTCTTTTCTCACCTCATGTCAGAAACCACCAGTGTCTTCTCTAGGATTTTAAGAACTCTCTTTAGTGCTTCAGGTATAAATTAAGAGGCTCAGAGGTGCACAGTAGGACCAAACATGGACAAGAGCTTCACCTTTGGTGACAGTGTTGCAGAACTTGCACAGGCTATACACTGTGCAACTTGAAGTTTCTCTTCTAGCTCTTGCTTTCACTTGTCCTGAAATGTGAATATGTAAGTGAA
The DNA here is from genome assembly GCA_032173965.1 of Sitta carolinensis. Lineage (NCBI taxonomy): Eukaryota > Metazoa > Chordata > Aves > Passeriformes > Sittidae > Sitta > Sitta carolinensis. The sequence continues at coordinate 23,445,693 of CM063313.1, read as the reverse complement.
CTCTCAGTACCTTTAGTTATGTTGACAGTATAAGGTGTTATTTTTTTAAAAGTCCCTCACAAAGAAATCAGTAGAAATCAGTTTTAAGACTCACATTGCAAGGTGACATGGTTATTTGGGAGAAATGGGCAGTGATGATAAAAGGATGTAAGATGATATGTATGAAACCTGAAGTTAGCGTTTGTGAATACGTTATATTTGTGAATCCCAAACATTTATTTGGAACTAGTGCTTTACTTGAACTTGTGTTACTTGACTCAATTCACAGTATACTTAATGTTAAATTTAAGTCCTTCAGAGAATGTCACTCTTGGTTTATTGTACTGTACTTGCTATGGGTTGTCCTGTATTTTGTGGGCTTTTTTGGGATTTTTTTGCCTTGTTCTCTGTAATCCTTGTGTGTTCAGGTATAAATATTTCCCTTGATTTTACTGAGTATGATGCTTGTCTGAAGAGCATGAAAGAATATGTGATTTTGGTCCATTTATAGGTCAAATTCACTTGTGAGAAGTATACATGGAAATGAGTTGAAGGGTTTCTGGTAAAACAGTACTTGCCTTTCTCTTGCTATGCTGAAGATTGAGTCAAAACTTGTGCAATGTATGTATGTTTCATCTATAAACATCTTCTTTCTAGAAGACTTTTCTCAAGAAGACTCTTGCCTTCCACATGAAATTTAAGGCAGAGCACTTCATATTCTTTACGTTTTTCCGTGTACACTGTCTATGCTCATGATGAAATGTAGAGTTTAATTTAGTTTAATATATGTTTCAAATACACTTTTCAAAAAAATTACATTGTCACCTTGTAAATTGTATATACCACTGCGTGGATCAAGAGAGCAGAAAGGTTTTGCCTGTACAGAGTGTTTTGAAATGTGAGGATAATTTTAATTTAGGATGCAGAGGTAGCTTGTAGTCAGAAGTACATGGCTGGGTGTTTCTATACTTCTAGCACTCTTAAGGAAGAGTTTGCTGATTGATTTATAACCAGCTATTTATCTGAAGAACTATTAAAAAAAAATGCTGGGGGCATTAGAGTTATACTGTGTATACAGTCATTTATGCTTGAGATATCTTGGAAGTTCTTTAAGAATTCTTAGAGTCAGGGGTTTAGTGCTTTTCCTCCTCTTCTGAAATAAAGTCATTATTTTGACTAGTACAGATTGGAAATACTTCCATTTTGTCTGTGAAAAGCTCAGCATTTTGTGTAAAATGCAGAATAATAATTGTTAAATATGGCTTAACCTAGACTCTGCATGGTAGTATAGTTTGTCTTTGCTTTACACTATAATTAGTTCAAGTCTGCTCAAACAGGAAGTTTTAAATGTCCTGTGATTTAACACATTGGTAAATCGAGGGTTTAAATACATTCCTTTTGCATGGCTAAATACCATAGTGCATCTGAGATCTCTTACAGTACAATATTAATAATTGTGTTTGTCAGAGGCTTATACACTAGTTGTTGTATTTGGCCTTTACAGCTCAAGTTTGAGCACTCTGGGTGTGCTCAAGGGCAGAACTTGTGAAAAATGTACCTTCTCTTGGGGCCACAGATAAACTCTCCTTCTGCTTCATTTGTACCATCCACCCCAAATTTGCTAGAGGTGACTGGGGGAAGGTCTGCTTGGCCCCTTCCTCCCTGCTGCTGCCTGACTGACTGCCCTATCTGCTGTACAAGTGGCTCTGTGGCAGCGGCAACAAGCAAAAGGGGAGAGCAGCTGGAGAGATGGCCACAGGGCCACGTGTCCTGGCATTGGGTTGGTGCTAGAAACCAGGCTAGGAACAGCAGTGACTCTGCGCTGTAGCTTTGCTGCCTTCTATTTTAAGACTGCCCTGAGTCAGGAGAATTGAGTGCTACTGGGGATGACAGTTGCTTCAGGCAGCCCTGGGGAGGACAGGGTTGGGGTAAACATCACCGGCGAGGGCCTGAGCAGGGAAAGGAATGGAGGGCTCCCGCGGCACTGAGTGCGACAGGGCGTCTGAGACTTCGTCCTTCATAGGAGATGAAGAAGAAGAGGAAGAAGAGGAGGAGGACGAGGAGGAGGAGGCCGTGGACCCAGAGGAAGCAGAGGAGCTAACTAACAGGTATGCCTCCCCAGGGACTCAACCCCAGAGGGAGCTGGCAGCTCCACCCCAAAGCAACATATCCCCAGGAAATGCCAGGATTGGAGTCCCATACCGGTTTAGTGGCTTTCCCCCCTTCCCATACCCAATTGCTGTAGATAAAAAAGGGGGAAGTAGAGGGCTGTAATGTTTTTTTCAAATTAGTATGGCTGCGATAAAGTTTTGTGTAATAAGCGCCTTATATATACATATACATATAAAATACATACCCCGAGTTCCCTGAAAGCTTTTCTATTTAAAGATCTGCTGATGTGCCAGCTCAAGTGGCATCTCCTTCCACTTCTCCCTCTCTGGCAGACTCTTTGTCACATATGGATCTTAAATGTTCTGCAGATTTGGTTGTCAAAGAGAAAATGCTCAAAGATTATAATGGTGCATTAAAATTGGTTCCTTTTTATGGCCCTTTATTCCCTCCCCCTTCAGTTAGTTTCTTCTTTCCTTAAAAAGGAAAAACTTGTACATGCCTGCTATTGCTGGTATTGCTGGTCATGATTTATATGGCAAATTTTTGTAGTGGAATGGGAAATGCTCTATCCCTTTGATTTTTTTATTTATTTTATTTTTTATTTTATTTTTTAGTATTTTTGTTTTCTTAACTCTTCCACAGAAACAGTTTATTGTCCTACTATTGCTCTCCTACCATTAGGAATGTAACAAGCAAGGCTGTGGCGCATTGCTCTCCCAATGGTTCTGCGCAGGATGCACAGGCGTCCGCAGCCTGTTCCATGCAGACAGTGGCTGTGCCAGCCACCGTTGTTTTCATAATGAGACCACAAGGCCTGAGAGTCCCCCGACACATACCAAGTCTCAAGATTTCTTCCTTTTCTTGAGTACACCCCATCAGTTTTAAGTGGATACTGTAGGAAGAACCTAAGGTATTAATGTTGTTAGCATTTTTTTTTACAGAAACCCGTTTTTTAAGAAATGTGTTATATAGTTCCTAATACTTCCGTGCTGTGAAGCCATCTGTATTTACCATCACTCTGTGTGTGTTACAGTTCAAAGTGTGCTTTCTGACATTGCTGATGGTCACTGGAGAAAACAGATGGCACTGAGGGGCTCTTTGCAGCCTTACACACCCAAAGTGCTGCAAGAACAAAAGACAAATAGGGAATTATATCCTAGAACTGTAGGAAAACCTTCCTGCATGGGAAATAAAGAGAGTTTTCCACAATGGGGGGACATCCTGGTGTGTAATGCTTCTTTGTTCCCAAGGGAGGTGTTGGCTTTTCAGACCCATACTGGCAGAGAGAGGAATTGCATGCCAATAAAACACTGCTTGCACGTGGTTGTGTCCATGCAAGAAAACTAGCCTAAGTCCATGGAGTGGAGCTGCTCACTGCAGAGAGCTAAAACATAAATAGACAGATAATTTTTAATAAAATCTGCAATTCAATGGCTAATAATAAAACTGAAATTGTAAAACACAAGAGGGAATTGCTAAAAAGGGAGTGAAATTTTTGTGGCCTCAGAGTTATTTACTACTTGGATGAGGGGATGACTTCTCCATAGGTGCCTGTTTGCAGCTCCTCACAGCTGGGTCTTGCTTCTGACTGGCAACCTCTGCAATGTGAACTTGGGCATTGCATCTCAGCACTTACTTAAATCACAGCAAACATTCCCATTAGCTCCCAGTTATATTAAACACAGCAGAGTTTTTCTCTGTCCTTAACTGTCTTACTAATGGACAGGTCAGTGTCTACCAAAGAGGTTTTTAACAGCTATGCTAAGTGATAACGAAGCATATTTAAATTGGTCAGTTTAATTAGGTTAAAGGAGATGTAAAGGTAAAGGAGATTCTGGATTTGACACAAATGTGGTAGCTGCACCAAGCACTCAGCAATAGCTTAGAAACCTTAAATAAAAATGACTCTTTAATTGCTTAGATGTTGCAAATGTCAGCAGGGTTGTTGAGCTTCAGGCCACCTCCTGTGGTCAGTGCCTGGGCAGAGCTCCTGGCAAGAACAAACAGGTTGAGCCCCTGGGACATACTTACTCAAGCTGTGAGCTAATTATTTGTTGACAAACAGGTTTTCAAACCCCCATTGCAGAATAGATTTTTTTGAGTGCATGGGCTTTGAAAACATAGCTTAGAGGAGATGTAACTAATATCCGAACTTGGCTGAAGGCAGCTTGTCCTGGGCCCTGCTGCCATCAATTTGTTTTTAACAACCCGAAGTTCTCTGTTGCTTTTACTTTCCTCCTTCAAATGCAATTGAACAGCACCTGGTTGTGCAAGTCAGCAGGGAAGTCCTCACTGTCTCCTGTTTCTGCCTTTCAAGCGCGTTAAATAGCCTCATATCTTTTTTTATATGATAGTCATGCTGCAAGATGACTGCCCCAAGGTCAGGAAGCGCCTCTGTGAAACAAGCAGGAGAGCACTGGTGTTCCTCTTAGACACCAGCCCCTGAGATCAGACCAAACCATTCTGCTTCCACACTGTGCAGCAATTGCAGCAAATAGAATCTCAAAAGCTGCAGCAGAAATTATGACTTGTCCCAAAATTACAAAGGTATTCATGTAAAAGACAGAGTTTGGGTTTCATGTCTTTATTACTCTTATTAATGTAATGTTTAAATAACTTGATTTCCTAGCACAGTTCTTTATAGAAGTAATGAGAGTAACATGCAGCATTAGAATCTATTGAAAAGGTAGCATAAGGGTTTCATAATTTTATCAGCAAAAAAACCCACTGACTCTATAGGACATGTACAATACTTTTTTGCCTTTGAGCATTTTGCTGTCTAGAACAGATGATTGTGGTAGATGACTTCTGTTTCTAGCTCCGTGTATCCAATGAATCACCTAAACAGTGATATATACTGTGAATACTGTGTTTGTTAAGGCAAGCATGAGTATGAAGTTAACAGGTTTTAATTTTTGTATTGTTAATGGTGAAAATTAAGTCTAACTAAAGTAAAATTGCTTACCATTTAACTGGTTTACATACCCACTGGAATATCTGTGTTTCTAACATTTGTGGATGGGTGAGCTGTTCTGACGCAGTTCTGTCTTTCAAACAATTCTCTGCTGATTTCCTTCTATGGTGGGAAGGTCTCTGGATGTGTCTGTGTGCAGGGTTTACATAAAAATGCCTCTTCAGCCAATTTAAATGTTTCCAGATAGCTTGTTTGCCTGGAATAGGTAAGGGTTCATTTTATCTGCTCATTTAGTGTTTACCTATAGACAGTAGATGGGAGAAAAATGGGAAGAAAGTCCTTGAGTTCTGGAAGTGGTTGAGTTCTTTGGTTTGTTTTTCTTAATGAAGCAGTCCTTCCACAAGATCAGAGGTGTGTAAGCTTTAGAGACAAATCTTTTTTATAATGATCAGAAGAAATGGGTGTAAAGGGAAGTACAGTGTAGAAGGTGTCTTCCTGCCATGTGGGGGATGCTGCAGCATCTAGGAGAGCAAAAGACTGGATTTATGGCAAATGAATGGTGAGAAGGAAAGGGTGGGGAGTACTGTGGATTTGTCTTTCAAAAAGGAAAGTTACCATACCCTACCCAAAGCAGAGAAAGACATGAGGAACATGTGTGTGATTTTAGATGCCTCTAGATGAAGCAGTGCCTGATTTGGGCCAGGGTGGAAGAGGCTGGCATGGCTGTTTTTCTGCCACCTGCAGCAGGAGCATAAGCAGGGAAGGTGAGAGAGAGGTAGGAAGCAGAACTGTGCAGGGCATTTCAATCATGTCAGGGCAGAGCAAAAGGTAACTGAGAGCAGCTGAATGGGGCGGAATGCTGAGGTAGGGGCATTGCAGAGGGGAGGAATGCAGCCAGCCCCCACCTGCTCCCACAACTGGACACTCCATGCTTTGTTTCTCTTCAGCCTTTGGGGTAAAACTAACTCAGTCCTCAATAAAGTCCTGTGTTTTAGTAGGGCTCTGAGACTTCAGAAATTTCCCACTGGGTTTCAATGGAGTGATCACATAACTGCATAAAGGAAGTGTCACACCCAAACTGAAGTGTTTGGTACCTGTGCTCCCTCTACAACATGGTGGAGAATCCAGAATGTAGGAGCATGGCAGACCAATGGGCATGGAGGTGCTGTGGTTTCTCAAGCAGCATCTGATCCTGCAAATGGCAATGCCTCTAGGACACACCAGCAAGTTGTGTCCCTTCATAAGAGATGGAACAAAATGTGTGAGACAGGCCCAGGTCCTGGCTCCCAGATACTCATCACAAAACACAGCTTTGTAGCTGGGCAAGCAGCTAGCCTACTGTTTTTAGATAATAGTTCCTTTGAATTTAAGTAGATGCATGAGCCATTGCCAGAAAAGACATCATTAACCGAAATCAGTCAACAGTACCATATCAGGTAGAAGGCTGCATTTGAAATGGCGTCTTTCTGCAGCTCCCAATTCTCTTAGCCTGAGGAAGATGGATGAGCTGTAGTCCTGGGAAATGCAGAACAATAGTCACGGAGCATACTGATTGCTGTAGGGGGAAAGGGGCACCATGGTAAAGGCAGAAACTACAGATAAGTACAGAATAAAAACACAAGCACAGAAAATGTTTCCTTCAGTTGGGAAGACAAGCTGGCCAATACCAATTTCCACCACTCCTGCATGGTGCCTGAAAGAGAATCTTTCAGAAAATGAGATCTTGTCAGTGCAGACTACAGACATAGGTTTACATCTTGGTCATTTTTTCTGTATTGTTTTCAGCTTGTGAGGAATTATGCACCAAACAGCTACACATTTTCATACCAGCAGTGGCAAGTTGTGATACAAAGAGGATAAAGAGAGGCTGGGGAAAATTTGATACATAGCTGATAGGCTGGCTACGTGTATCTCCCATAGTAGTAGTGTGCACAGGTGGATAGATTCCACTCACTGTGTGAACACAACTACTCCAACATCTCAGGGGGTGAAAAATCCTCCCTCACATGATACATAAAGGAACATCTCTCCAGCCTGCCAGGCTGGACTACAAACCTGAAATCCTAGAGGACATAGCACAGAAGTCATAGTGAGAAGCAGGAGGAGGCAGGAAGAAAAATCTGCGTTTGAGCTATTATGGCAAGAGGCACAAAACTGGTTGTCAGTGTCTCCAAGACTAAGAAAATGTTTAAGTCAATGTCCTAGCAGTGAAATAACATGCTGATAATAAAAGTGCCAACAGGAATGGGTGTGAAATATCTACATGGAGAAAAGACAGCCCTGGCTTTTGCCCTAGATGTCAGTGGCTTCATATCTTGTTTACAAGCTGAAACATTGCAAACAGCTTTTTCCAGTGACAGACCCTTTCTCTGACTAGAGAGGGGTCTTTCAGCTACTAATGTGCAGCTTGTAAACAGTTCACAAAGGGCAGCATTTGGAAGTGCATTGGAAGTAAGTGTTTGAGTTCCAAGTCTCTCATTCTGGTCTTAAAAGTATAAAGCACTACCTCGTCATACTGTAGAGGAACATGAACTGTGACAAGTTTGTGACCATGAAAATGAGATAATGATGAATATAATTCAAGCTTTTTGCATAGGCAGGACCAGGGCAACCCATTCTTGTTCATTAATATCAGCTCAATTGGGAGTGCTGCTCTCTTCTGTATGAAGGTTTATTTAATCGCACCAAGTAGTGCAGAAAAATAGTTTTAAAAATATAAGAATGATTTAGAAGCTGAAAAATGTAAAAAAAGAAGTCAATTATTAATCTGTTTTTGTGGACTCAAATAACTGAAAGCTTTCTTAGCACTATTGCTATTGATATTTCTTTTTTTCAAATTTAATTTTGTTTTGCTATGTCCAACTTAATGCCAAGCCATGAAACTGGCAAAGGAAAAACTAAGGATAAAATTGTTATAAATGTGTTCTGCTGTAGCTCTTTTTCCAACCTGTAAGTTTTCACCTATGGAGCTAGCTTTTCTAGACAGTTCTTCACCAAGGCAGATAATTAGCTGTTCATTCCGGGGCTTAAATATGTTTGAGGGCTGGGTCTGGGTGGCAGGAGGGGATTGGCTAGCATGCAATCATTTAGTATTGCACTCTCAGACATGCTTTGAATTATGGGCCTTCAAGTTGTCCTGTCAGTCACCATCTGCAGGCCAACCCCATCACCACACTGGGTTTAAGACCCATCTCTGAAGTTTGATACTGTGATATCCCACCATGGGCTGGACAGGCTGTTGTCCCACAGGGTGACCAGCCTTCAGTTAGCACTGAGGACATCAGAGATGATCTGTGCCTCGGTCTACACAGACCTCAACATGGACCAGCCCAGCAAAGGCCTTCTTGTTCTGGGCTTTGGAAAGTATATTCATGGAAAGGTGAAGGTAGCACCACGAATAGCAGGATTACATTTCTGTTTCTGATACATACTGAGCATTTTCACTGAGTGTCCTTTACAAAAAAATTAAAGTCCAGAGAGTTTGCTTAATGAAGCGGTTATGACTTTCCACGGGTTTCTTCTCCTCCTTCAAAGACCTCTGCATTCTGACTGGTGCTCAGCACCCTCCAGCATGGTGCCACCTGCTTTTCAGGTGTATCCCCCTGTCTCTATGGCCTGTAGGTATCTCTGGCACCTGTGTGGTGTGGGGCCACAGCCTCTGGCAGTTGGTCAGATGGGTTCTGCTTTTCTGATCCCTGATCAGTAGCTAGGTTTCTTCACTTAGCTGAAGCACTTTACTCTAATCAGTGGCAAAGTGACTCTTCCCTCTGTTCAGTGGAACCAGTACACTGTGTGGCCATAAATATGCATTCTTCCATGGGAGTGACAGAGACTTTGCTGCTTCTGCTCTACTGAAGGCTACATCTTGTCCAACAGATACTCCGCTATCTTTCCTTTCTTTCCATCAGCTACAAATATAATTTCCGTAAATGAACTACTGTCTACCTGGAAATATTGTGGTTTGATTAACTTTCCCATGCTCTATTTTTTTTTTAGCAAATATTGCAACCCTAAAAATACTAAACCCTCCACACATTGTGTTTTTTAATTGCTTTTGCTAATCTTTACACTCTTAATTTGAGGAATTTAAAGAAGTTTTCTTTTCCAAAGCTTCTCAGAAAAGCCTTTCTCCAACCTTTTTACTATTTTAGCTGAAGGATTTGGTTGTAGCATATGATAGTGTATTGATTATACGTCATAAGGGTTAATACTAGCTTTATGAAACAGTGCAGTTTCATCTGGGAAGGTGTCAGTATATTTTAATTGTTGAATGTATTCTAAATTACTTTCTTAAGTTTTTAGAAGTGCTTAGAGGATAAAATATATGAGAAGAGAGTAACAAACCAGTGGATAGACTCTACTGCTTTGAGCATTGTATAATCATTCACACTTGCGCAAAGCAAGTGTGGGTGCTATTAAAACACTGACAGTATCTTTGAAGTGTTTAATGAAAGGTTTAATTTATACTGTGAGATAAACACATGCTGGATAATAGCCCCAGAGTCAGCTCAATCTCACACTGGCAAAACAAGGTCAGATCAAAGAGTGTTCTTCCTGCATTGTCAAGATTTAAACACCTCCCCTTCATTGAACTAACCTTGCTACATGCAGTTTTACATAAATTCATCTAAAATATAGTTGTGAGATGAAATATGACTTTTCTTATGATTGTACTTCAGAATTTATGCTTATGCAGTATTTTTACAACTTTGAAAACCATTTTTGGTTTACTGAAGAAATTCAGCTTTTTCCTGCAATAATTTAATTTGTTGTGTGTTTTTACAGCTTTCTTTTGTTACTTTTTCTTTTGTTTGTAGTTTAAAAGATCTTATCCAAAGTGAGGATGTGAAGCCCAAGCTGCAGTACATCATGACTAACCCTTCCTTTTCTATGGTAACATGCCAAAGTGAAGACAGTGGAATAACCTGGGAAACCAGTTCAAGCAGATGTTCTACTCCCTGGACCTCAGAAACTAGTACAGCTTCTGATCTTTACAGTATGGAAAGTTCACCAGTAGGTTCTCCTCCAGGAAAAGTTATCTTTATTATGGATGAAGGCAAGATCATTCGGAAAAGGACACACAAATCTTCAAATAGGGCTACAAGACTGAAGGGAGTCCAGTGCAATAAAAAACGTGACTCTTCTGGAATGCAGAGGCAAGAACCGAGAACTGTTCTAGGAGATGTGCAAGCCTCCATGTTGAATGTAGAGCAGGTGGAAGCACAAGACACAGATGAGGAAATACTGGACAACAAAGAAGATCTAGAGAATATCGCAGAAGAGCCCATAAAACGTACTCCAATAAGATCAATATTTAGGGAGAGCAGAATGAGAAAAGTTGGTCCAATTCTTGGAGGACCAGTGCAAGCTAGAATCCAGCTGTTCAACTCAATTTTTGGAGAGACTGGGCCAACACCTGAAACATTGGAGAAAAACAGAATCCGGAGAAGTAGCTCAGCTTCAGTAGATTCTGAAAAGTTCCTTGAAACATCAGTAAAAGAAAGATTGCAGAAGTTTGGTTCACTCTCAGAAGTAACACATCCAAAACATTTTCAGGGAGCAAGAAGTAAAATTCTTGAAACACCTTCAGAGAGAAGAAGGAAGCAAAGACAACAACTCACAGAACAAGCAAATCAAAGCTTTTCTTCACCAACACCATCTCTTGGAAAACAGCTTGCTAAGAAAAATGATGTTTCATCTGAAAATATTGAACCTTATAAAATGAAAGAATCAACTCTTCAACATGAAGAAAGAAAAGAGAGACAGCCTCTTTTGGAGACTCCAAATCAGGTTTCAGGACATTCACTGAAGTTTGAGGAAGACCACAGGAAGCAGCAAAGTCATTCAACCATGGCCAGAACATCAATAACAGAGTCAACAACTTCCACATCACTCAAGTCTGACGAGAAACAAATGCTGCTTCCCTTGGCTGAGAATGCAAACAAGAAGCCAGACCAATCCCTGCTGACAGCATCAGATCATCTGGATGAAGTGAAGAAGCAGGAAGTTCAGCCCAATTCTTCACCACAGTCTGTTTCAGCAGATTTTGTTAGTGAATTAGATAGACCAAGTTCCCAGCATATTTTGCCTACAGAATCTATGTCAGAATATCCTGAGAGGGAAACAGAGAAGTCTTACTTAACTGATGTTCCATCAGTTAAATCCAAATATTCCACTTCAACTGAAATAAGACATGAAGATATTTTTCCTCAGTCATCAGAAACTGCACAGTCTGAATGTGAGCGTGTGCTTTTACCATGTTCTGGAGATGAAAGAGAGAAGCAAGAAACTGAGTGTCCATCATCAACAACTGCACTGTCAGAGTCAGTGACTTCAGGTGTAATGTATTCAGCTGAAAGAGAAGAGGGTCAAAAGACCCCATCCTCAGAAACTCAAAATGTTAACTTGGAGAACCAAACAAAATCTGAACTAGACTTTTCACTTCAGGGAACAGAGAAGCAGGGAATTAAATTAAAACCACCAATCCCTGAAAATACAGATTCCAGATATTTTGGCATTTCATATCCTGTTCATACAGAAACTGAAGAAACACAGAAAACTTCATTTATAAATAAATTGGTAGATTTTGATCACTCTGATTTTTCCATTGAAGAACACAAACAAGCGGAAGGTGGGCAAATGGAGATGGAATATCCAGACTTCTCATATTCCACTGAAGAAACTGAAGAATCAGAGACAACACAGATGGAGACAGAGCATCTGGACTTCTCTTCTCCCAAGGATGAAACAGAGGAATTGAAGGATGAACAGATGGAGATGGAGCATCCAGACTTCTCGTTTTCCAGGGAAGAAATAGAGGAACCAGGAAGTTCACAGCTAGAGACAGAACTTCCAGATTTCTCATATTCCAAGGAAGAAACAGAGGGATTAGAGAGTGCAATACCAGATACAGACTATCCAGAACTGCTTTTTTCCTCAAAAGAAACAGAGAAATCAGGGAGATCACAACTGGAGACAGAACATACTGAATTTTTTTCCAAGGACGAAACAAAAGAACCAGAGAGTGCACAGCTGAAGATGGGTCATCCAGACTTTTATTTCTCCAGGGAAGAAAAGGAAGAATCAGACAGCACACAGCTGGAGACAGAGCACTCAGATCTATCATATTTTGGAGAAGAAATGGTGGAATCAGAGAGTGCACAGCTGGAGATGGGTCATCCAGACTCTTCTTTAACCAAGGAAACAGTCAGGGAACTGCAAAGTGCACGGCTGGAAAAGAAACATCAGGTTTTGCTTTCAAGGGAAGAAACAGAAAACCAAGTATTCAGTCCTTTTGAACGGGAACAGTCTTATTCCCCTGAAAAAGAAAAACAAGAAGAAAAAGTGCTTGCACTAGTACATTCAGATTTACCATGTTTGATGGAGGAAGCAGAGAAAGAAAATACTACAGAACTACAGTTGGTACATCCAGATATATATGATTCCACTGGAAGGGCTGAGGTACAACAAACTGGGTATCTGGATACAGCATTTTCAGATTTACCATATCCAATGAATAAAACAAAGGAGCAAGAACTGTTGCAAACTGATAAAGGAGAACAGCCACAGCTTGTACAGCAGGATTCACAGTCTGGTGGCAAGCTGGATTCCTCTGCCATGGCAATGCAAGGACAAACTACTCAACTGCAGTCAGAGCATCCAGTTTGGCCACATTCTACCAGAAAAGAACAGGAACATAAAACTCTACAGATGAAGGTGAAACAGTCAGAGACATTATCTTCCACTGGCAAAACAGAACATCAAAAATTGCAACCAAAGCTGGAACAAACTGATTCACTGTATTCCCAGGGAGAAATTTTACAAGAAGCTGTACAAAGAAACTTAGAAGGTCCAGAGCCATCATGTTTCATTAGTGAAGCAGAGAAACATGAAAATGTACAAGTAGTTTCAGAAAAGACGGATTTCTCATTTATGACTGGAGAAGCGATGCAAAAAGGAGTGGAATCAGGAACTTCGCAGTCACAATTGACTGACAGAGCAAAGCCCTGGGAAATGACACAAATGGAGCAGGAGCAGTCTTTTCTTTCTTGTTCCACTGCTGGTGCTCAGCAACAGGAAACACCACCACTGAATGTGCCCCAGCCAGATGTTTCATGGTCCTTTCGCAGAATGGAACAAGAGACAGTACAAAGAGAAGTGAAACAGCAGGAAACAGACCAACAAGAAGCTGTGCAAATGGAAACAGAATATTCAGGTATTTCAGAAAGCCTGGGTAAAGAGGAGCCCCAGGTCATAGATCAAATCAGTTTGGCACAGCAAGAAATATCTCAACCAGTGTTAGTGCATCCATCTTTGCCATATTCATTCAGTAAACAAATGCAAGAAGAAATGCAAACAGAGCCAGCATATCCAGAAAAAGCATTTTATCTAAGTACAGAAACAGAGAAGGAAATTATACAACACAAGTCACAGCAACAAGAAATAGTACATCCAGAGCTGGAGCAAACATTTTTGACTTCTTCCAGTGAAAAAGAAGCTCAACTGGAAATGGAAATAACCTCAGAGTATCCAGATTTGCCATATTCCTCTTATGAGCATGAAAAGTTATTGAAAAACCCAACCTTACCATTCCATTTCAAGCAACAAGAAACTGAACCAGCAATTGTGGAACATCCAGATCTTTCATATGAGGGTGGTGAATCAAAACAAGGTGATATTGTGGAGCAGGAGTCAGGACATCCAGAGCTCTCATACTCCATGGGAGAAACTCAGCAAAAATCAGAACATTTGGATTCACGAGGAAGCCTGGGTAATGCAGCACAAGATGAAAGTATGGAGGTAGAATCTCAGTACCCAAATCAGTCATGCTCACAGGTGGATTCAAAATATTCAGATTCATTATTTTCTTTGGTAAAGGCGAAGAACAATCAACTCAAAAGTTTGAGTCTAAGCATCGAGAATTGCCTAAAGTAGCTAGAAAAAGAGCTTCTCCAGCAACTGCACAAATAGAGTCAAAACATCCAGAAACTGCACCATGGGAAATGAAGCATCCTGATTTTTCCACTGGTGAGACAAGCCAGAAAGAAGTAGCATCATTGGATCAAAAACACAGAAAACTTTCTCTTGGCAGAGAAAAGCAGCCAAAAGCCATAAAGCAGCAGTTAGAGCAAGGAAAGTTAACACAGTCTCCTGATAAAAGGGACACTTCAGAACATGTCCAGGAGGCCTTGGAACAACCAAATTTATCATTTTCCATTGATAGACCAGATGATGAAATGACACCACCAGAGGCAGTGCATACTGATGTGGTGTCTCCTCTAGACAACACAGAAGTACAACGAAGAGTACAAGAAAGAGAGCAAACTTATCCCTTTGGACAAGTGGAACAGAAAATAGTTCAGCCAGAAGTGGAAATTTCACATTTGCCATGTTCTGTGGATACAGCAGAGGAAACAGAAATGGTAGAAGCAGGACAGGGACATTCTGATTTGCCTTACTCTGTTTTCAAAGTGGGAGGGCTGCAAACATCACAGATGAAACCTGAACACCCTGGTCTAACACATTCCTTCAGCAAAGTGCAGGAGACAATCCAACTGGGTTTGGAAGAGCCAGATGAATTGTATGGTCATGACAAAACTGAGCAACTCCAACTTGCACAGCTGGAGCCAGGCCATGCAAGCTTGGCACCCCTGGCCAGGGAATTGGAGCAACGAGGGATGGCACATACACGTGTGGAATGCTCTGAAGAGGAACAGTCTGTCAGAAGAGCAGAGCATCCACAAGCTGCAGAGGAGAAACAGGGAACTCCAGATGCACCATCCCTGAGTGGAAAAATGGAGCAAAGTGAAATGTTAAAAACAAAGTCAAAGCATCCTGATTCACTGCATTCCATTGACAAAGCAAAGCCACAAGGAACTACACAACCAATGCTAGAAAAACCAAATATGTCATCTTGGCCTGGCACAACAGAGCAAGGACAAACTGCTTTAGAGGAGAAGACAGGCTTCTTGCACCCTTTCAGAAAAGAGGCTCAAGGCAAGAAAGCACAGACAGAATTGGGACATTTAGAATTATGTCGTTCTCTCAGTGAGGCAGAACAAGAAAGTTTAAATGCAAAAGCACACCATTCAGATTTATCTGCTGGCAGATTAGAACACCATGAAATCATTCATCCAGAGGCAGAAATAATGGATTTATCATGTTCAACTGCTGAAACGCAGCAAACTCAAATTACTGATGAGGATTTGGAGTGCCTGGATTCATTTCATTCCACTGGCACAGTACAGCAGGAAAAGATTCAACCAGAGCAAGCAAAGACAGATGAGTTTTCATCATCTCTCAGCAAAGCAGAGGAATGGAAAGATGCAGGAATGCAGGGAGAACACCCTGAGCCACAGTGCTCTATGGAGAAAACAGAAGGACTGCAAAATTCCCAAGCAAACTCAGAATATGCAGATTTGACATTCTTTGTTGGCACAACAGAACCTCATAAAACAACACAGCCAGAGTTGAAAGAACAGAATTTATTGCATTCATTTGTCAAAACAAAGCCATCATGGGCTGCCCTATCAGAGACTGAACATGCAAATGTCATGGATGCCATGGGCAAAGTACTGCACACGGATTTTTTTCTTCTGTTAGTGAAGAAAAACGAAGTGCACAGCTAGAGGTCAAACAGGAGAGGGGAAGCTATACATTACACCCAGAGGAAATAGTACAGCTAAAATTGGAACAACCCGCGTTTTCAAGTCCTCATGGCATGGAAGAGCAACCAAATAGATCCCCAGTGGAAGGGGAGCTCCCGGACTTCTTTTCCTCTGGCAAAACAGAAACACAGGATGCTGCACAAGCAGGGTTCATACCTTCTGATATTTCATATTCCACAGGGAAATCAGAGCAGTTGCAACCAGAACAACTGAATTCAAAACATCCAGATTTGTCACACTCTCTTGGCAAAGCAGAGACTCATGTAATAAAATCACTGGGTTTATCATATTCCTATGGTAAGGCAAAGCAACCACAGACTGCCCAGCGGGAGCATCCAGAGATACCATATTTCACTGGTGAAACAAAGCAGAGGGATGACATCCAAGCAGAACAGCCATGTGTTAGTTTACAGTCCTCTGATGTTGAAACAGAACAGCCAGAAACACGTGTAGCACATACCTCTGTCAGGTTCAAGGAGCAGAGAACTGCACAACCAGACTTTAAACAATCAGATTTATTAAGTCCTACTGATGAAGCAGAAAAGCATGAAATGGCCCCACTAAGAGCAGGACATTCACAGAAGCAAGACACTGGTGCTCCTTCATCTCTAGGTGCTCAGCTGGAAATTGAACAACAAAATGTATCATTTTCCACTAAGGAGGCAGACAACCACAAAACTCAACCATATTCATCTCTTACTAAGCAAACAGTGTCTGCATCTTTGGGTGCTTCACACACTGCCTCTGAAACAAGCCCTGAAGGAGGTCCAAAGTCTTCACCCATAACTGGAGGCTCACCCCCCAGACATTTAGATATATCTTACTCCCACGGTAAAACAGAATACTCAGAAACTGCCCTTCCTGAGCCAGGGTCCTTTTTTGCAAGAAAAGAAGAAGAGAATATAAAAAGTCTTCTGTGTTTGCCTATAGCTGCAAAGTCAGAGGCTGAATGTGAAATTTTACCTGAAGCTGAGAGAGAACCTACTCCACATTACTTTGACACAGCAGCACAATTAGAATCTGAACAACTAAATTTATCATATTCTACAGATAAAACAGAAACTCTAGAAAGTCAGGATTACTTGACTGTACCTTCAAAACTGCAGTCTAAACCTTCAGTTCCATTTTATTTGGCTGATGAAATGAATCAACAAGAAGTTCATCCTTATTCAAAACCAGTCTCTGAATATTTGGTTCCCACACAGTCCCTTGCTGAACAAGAAAATCAAAGTATGCAGCCACTTATTACCCAGCCCATACAATCAGAGTGTGAGCATGTAATTCCACCGCACAATGAAAAACAATTGCAAAAAATTCAATTCAGCTCACCTGAAATAGCAAACTTAAGGACAGTGCCCTTGGAGAGTATGTATCGAGTGCAAGACCAAGAGAAGCCAGAATCTTGTTTGTTGGACACAATATATTTGTCTCCAGACCAGCTAAGAAGTTCCCCCAAATTCACTACTGAGCAATATGAGCAAGAAATACAACCAGATGTAAAGATGGTGCCAAGGTCAGTGAACACAGAGTCAAAGCTAACTGGTGTAGCAGACCAACAAGCAGTGTCATCAGAATCATTTATACCTTTTCATAAATTAGCTGTAAGGCCAGAATTTGAAAAGTCAGTATCAGTGGATCTCACTGATGATGAGGAGAAACAAACTATTCAATCATCTTTATCTGATGTAGCAGACATGCTTGGAAAGAAATCTAACAAAGTTTCAGGCATTTATACTGAAGGTGAGCATAGATGTAAAATGCAGCAATGTTTTGAAGACCAAAAGCATACGAGCTTGGAGCATCTGGGAGTTGTTTCATCAGACCTTGTTCATGAAACTTTGACACACAAAACTCAGTATTATTCTGGTGAATGGGGCAGCCTTTCTTCAGTAGAGATTAAGCAGCTTATCTCAAGTTCTGAAGAAAATCAGAATCCAGATATTCCACCTTTTGGGCTGGCTAGCTGGCAGGTAGAAGAGGTGAAAGCTCACTCTATTATTCCAATGGGGTCTGCAGATGTAGACATGCAAGGAATTCAGATTACTCCAAGTGAAGCTTCTGATTTTGGATTGAAGCAATTCCCAGGTGGAAGTTGCACAGAATTTGCAGTTCATGGGACTACAGAGACTAAGGGACATACATTTAGAGTTTCTGAATCAGTGTCAAATAAAGTTCCTCACAGGAAGTCCTCAGACACTAGTCCTAGAACACAAAGGTATGATTTATCATCTCTGGTAGGAGATAATCAAGGTCCAGATAAATTTCTGGAGCATGAAGCTAGTACTTTAAACCCCACAAGAATTGAAGCAGTGCAACATCTGGAGGCAGATAAAATGTCTGAAATGCCTGAAGATTACCTGAGAGGAGAAGAGGAAGAAATGGAACATGCAAGTGATGTAGAAGACAGTCAGCATGCTCTGGAGACTACTGAACAAAAAGATCTATTTAATATAATTTCAGAAGGTTATGAAATACTCAATATTCATGCACCTACACATATTTCTTCTGTTGATCAAGAAGAAAGTAAACACATGCCTGATAAATTAGAATACTTGGAAACAAATCCTTTATTTAGAAGAAAATTAGTTGAGGATGGCCAGAGAGCCCTAACTTCTAGAAGAACCACTGAAATTTCAGAAAGCTCAGTGTTGGGGAAGACTGCAAGCCATGAACTAATAGAATTAGTCAAAAAGGTTGATGTTGATGAAACCGAAGAAACTCAACAAGAAAACCTCCTGTTGCCAGAAAACAATAATTATGCAAAGTTGGATCCTAATAATGGTACTGCTGACATGGATTATTTTGAAAAATACACATTGATTGATGACAAGTCCCCAGTTAAGCCACAATTTGAAGGACGAATTTCATTGTCTCCTGTGACAGAAGACCCCAATGAATCTATGGAAGAAGCCAAATCTTTCAAAGAAAGTATTGAGGTAGATACTTTGGAAGAGTTTTCCTTACTTGAGGACCTAGATGAAGTGTTTTATGGTACCATAAAAGGAGAAAGCAAAATGCAGTCCTATGCAGACATTTCAAAACCTTTACCACTGCAGAAATCAATTGATTCTAGCAGTAAAAGCATTACAAATGTAGAAGATGAATGGAAATCACCAGGGACCCCACTCTTCGATTCAAAAGAAGGAGTGCTAGAACGATCTCTCTTGTTCCCTACCACCGTTGCTGCAGTTAACCCAGAGCTTTTAGAAGAGCCACCTGCTCTATCATTTTTATACAAGGACCTCTATGCAGAAGCAGTAGGAGAAAAGAGAAAGGATGACACTCCCTCTGATGAAGAAAGTGGTAATTCTAATGCTTCTTTCCCTAGTAGAAATTCAGACACAGATGATGGAACTGGAATGTATTTTGAAAAATACATTCTTAAAGATGAAGTTACAAGTAAGGCCATAGGGCCTCAGAAAGATCAGATACCAGAAGATGAGTCCTTTAGTGGAGGAATATTGGTTTTGAGTTCAGAGAATAAGCAGAAGCAGGGATCTGGTGATGTTCAATATGTCAAACCTGAAGTTCTGTCAGAAAGAGGTCTTATGGAGAGAGATAAATTCCAGGTTGACAGCATCATTCAAGCAACAATTTGCAAGCCAATGCATGCCATTCCTTTTGGAAGCAAAACAGTTCTTTCAGGTGCAGGAGCTGACATCACTGAACAAAGAGAAGAAGAAATTGTACTAGTAGAAAGAGCTGATGAGTTGCCAGAGCAGTCAAGTCAACAAGGATACAGTCATCAAGTGGTTTATCAGGGAGCTGCATATCAAGAAGCTAGTACAAAGCAGGAAGAACAGCAAGATATAACAGCAGTTCCTCAAATGGAGAAGTATATTCCATGTGTCAGGGTTCCCACTGAAGACAGTGTAGATGACCAGCTTACCCAGGAACATCTGTCCTGTGTTCCTACCATTCAGCAAACAGAGTATCCAGACTTGCAAAGAGAGGAGCAGCACCGTGATGTTTATGAAGATTTTGCTGAGTCAATGGACTATGATGTGATTACACAAGAAGAGCTTTTGCAAGATGAAATATCATCTCAATTTACACATGAGGAGCTATTATTTGAAGACAGGGACTCCTTTGATCATGCTGCTGATAGTTATGAATTTGTTAATGAGCCAGAACAAAGAACTCCTGTTGAGCTTGAAGATTCAGGCTTTGTGGTGATGTATCCTGAAAAATCAGCAACAAACATTCCTCAAGTTGAGAGCCCAAAAAAAGAATTGAAGAAAGCACAAGTAGACACTTATTGTTATCGCTGTAAATGCCCAATATCTGCTATTGACAAGCTTTTTGGAGAGCATAAAGACCATGAAGTCACAACACTAGATGATGCTGCAACCAAGATGAAGGTAAGAATTAATCTGGGTTAAAAAGTATCTACTAAGGCTAATTTCTCTAGTCTTCTTGCATTGTCAAGAGGAGATGCTTCAAAGAGCAGTCCAGAAACTAAGTTGCAGTATCTATTAAATAAAAACTATTCCTACACACCTGTTGGCAATCTTGAAGGGAGACTATCATATTAAGGTATTCTCTGGAATCCTAGACTTGCTAAGCTGGTATTTCAATTTATTCAGAATTTGAATGGCCTTGTTTATATGTAGTTGGTACCAGACTTTCCATCTTTCAGTTTTATCTGTGTAAGTTTGTTCTGGTTTTGATATATAAGGGGAGAAATGGGAAGAGTGTTGTTTCTACAAAAATAGATCTTGAGTAACAGCAGCTCACTTCACTTGACAAGGTACAGAAACCTCTATATGTGGAGACCGGTATCATCATAAAGTGTTCCTTGTCCCACTTACGTATGTTGGTTGCTTGGAGATGTTAGATGATTTCCCTACACAGTTCTGCTGAAGTGCCAACCTAGTTTCTGTTCCATTCACTTTCATCTGCAGAATGGCCTTAAACTGGTGAGGGATGTTTCACAAGGTCATGTAGTGACAAGGGGCAGTGTCTTTAAACTGAGAGGTGGCAGGTTTATGTTAGTTATTAGGAAGAAAATTCTTTACAGTGAGGGTGATATGACATTGGAACAGGTTGTCCAGAGAAGTTGTGGATGCCCCACCCCTGGAAGTGTTCTAGGCCAAGATGCTTGGGTCTCTGAGCAACTTGGTCGAATGGAAGGTGTCCCTGCCCATGGTGAGGAAATAGAAACTAAATGGTCTTTAAGGTCCCTTCCAATCAAAACCATTCTGTGATCTGTGCAAATAGCATTGGGGTAATAGTTTTTGAAGTCCTACTTCTTGCTATTATATGCAAGCTGTTTCCCCCTAAAAGACAGATAAAATACACTCAATTTCAGTAAGATAGTCCATTGCTATAAATTCTAGTGAAAATACTTTTTTGTGGAAGCTATTGTTCATTAAAGTGCAATTCTGCTTGTGAAAACAACCTGTATGTGATACTTCACTTCTCCCATATCAGATCCGTTCATGTACAAGTGAACATATCATACAGATGTTCCTTTCTTAGTTACCAGTCATTTACTCTCACCCCAATAAATGAAAGGTGACATCTCTATTTTGGCATGTGTTCATTTGATAGGAATACAGATTTGCATCATTTTACCAAAATTCCAGAAGGGCTTGTATTAATGATATTTACATTATCTTTATATTACGTCATGTGTAGAAAAGAGAAATCAAAATCAGGAGGAGTCACTGTGACAGTTTCAAATATCAGTACCTGCAAACTATCTCCATGGTGCTCAGATGTACAGTTGTTTTTTATATATGGCCATTCATTCTTGACTTAGCAGTGATAACAAGACACTAGTAAGTCAGCAATAAAGCCACAGATCCCAGCCACCCCTCAAATGTACCCACATTACAGCGAGTCAAGTTAAGCTGCAAATAAACATCCCATGACATCACTCCCTGGCTGTGGAGCACGGATATGAAGCCAGTATTAAATTTGGTTGCAACACAGGCCTGGCTTCACATGATTTCTAACACTCAGAGCTCAGGTTACTTTGAGACTGCATTTGTATGTCTCTTGTTTCTTCTGTATAATTACTGAGAAAACATTAAGATAGCAAAATGCTTGTCATAAAATTTTAAAATTTTAAAAAATTATTCTTTTTTTTATTATTGCATGAAAACTGTGAGAACATAGCTTCATAGTAAATTAAATGAGCTATGGATGACATCTGTCAGATTTTACAGTTCATCCCGACAAACAGAAATTTGTTTCCAAATCTTAATAACTTGCCCTAAATATTTTAAAGGGAGCTTTCAATTGTATTGTCCAATGGGACAATCTAGCTGTAATATTTTGCCATATAAGCTGTTGCAAAGGAAGACAATTTTCCTTTTCAATTTATGCCATTGAATTAAAACTTAGTACTTTTATATATTATGAATTGTGCTGGAGCAGTTGAACAACTTCTTTTCATAAAAGTCTAGAGTCACTGGGAAAAAGTTCTGAGTTGTCTCTGATGTCTCTTGTGCTTTGGACTGCTTTTGTTTCCACATAACCAGTGATTTTGATGACTTCTTGTTTATAGGAATTATATATATGTATATACACATATGCATAAAGGTATATCTATTTATCCATATATCGATCTATATAGAGACATACATAAATCTTTAAAATTCTAATTTAAAAAGCCATGACATTGTATAATTTACTACCCTCACAACTACCTTTGTTATCTTATTGTGGGCTTGTTCCTGTGATCTTTCACAAGTTTCTGAGTACCCTCACTCTCTGGCAAAGACGCATTGGAATTCATAGTGTTCAACAGCTTGTATGGACACAGCACCTTATCGAACTGAGCTCACTTGTTTTGGTTTGGAAACAGTTCTGTGGCTGTTCCAGTTGCTATTTCTGTGCTTGTCTTTGCAGTCAGGGTGATACTTGAACTTACTTAGCAATTATTCCAATGGTGGCTCACAGCATAAGGAAAATATTCACCTAAAATAAATTCTGTGTAAAAAGTTTATAAAATAACCTGCCTAAGTTACCAAAACATTTTAAATTTCAGGATCAGTTAAGTAAATTGCTAACAGCACTGGAAGAGAAGTCAATGAAGATTGAAGGGTTTGTGAGTGATATTGAATTGCGATTTAACTCAGTTGAGGTAAGTCCAGTGTTTTATCACACTAGTTTACTTTCCCTCTACAAGATTACTTCTAAGATATGCTTGCCTTGTTGTGTAGCATCATTGCTTCCACTAAAATGGGCTCCTTCTCCAGTCCTCAAATTGACTTCTCTGGAAGTTCACTGGAAGGTGTTAACTTTGGAGAAGAAAAAGATTGCTTTTTTGCAGATTACTGCAAAGTGGAATATGTAACTGTCAAACACTGAAGGAAAAAGTTCCCTTAATTTTGTTTATGCCTATAAAAAGCTCACACTGTGTCTTATTTTAGAATGCCATGCAAAGCATCTGAATTAGTTGACCAGTATATTAAGTTCAGTTTGCCCAAGTTCTTCAGCCTTAAGAACTGTATTAACTCCAGTTGTAAGTATGCATTTATGCATTTTAAACTATTTTTTGGTCAGACTTCCTATCTCAGTGGTCAAATATTAAAGTTTAATTTTAAGCCCTAACCATATTAAAAAAAAAAAAAAAAAAAAAAAAAAAAAAAAAAAAAAGTCATTATTGTTTGTTGGTTTTGATGTATTTCTGTAGAGATATTTCTCCCAGAGGAGTTTGCCTGCAGAAAAAAAATTGTCTTATTGTCAATGTCCCAGAATGAATCTGGTGGACGACTCATGTATGGGTAATTAAGAATTTCTGTGTATTCATTAAATGTTGTCATTTCATTCTGCAGGAAAACTGTAATAAAAGTGCAGACTTATTGGAAAAACAGAATGAAGAGATTCTTAAGAAAGTGGTAGCACAATATGATGAGAAATCAGAGAACTTCGAGGAGGTGAAGAAGATGAAAATGGAGTACTTATATGAGCAGATGGTAAATTTCCGGCAAACTGTTGATTCAGCAAAGGAGACTTTGGAGACAACAGTAAAAGAAACAGAGGAAGTGGATGGATTTGTTTTCCTAAATGTAAGTAAAATTGGTTTCCAGGTTGTAGCTTTTATGATATTAGTTAGGAAAGGACTTCTATATCTGGCGTCTCAATGAATTATTTTTTTTTTTAAGCTAGCTAAATCCTGCCAGCTCAGCTATTCCACTCTGAAACTTCTGGATCATTTGGTTTTGATATGGGAATTCTCAGAGAGGACTGTAGAGAGGATGCACAGGACAAAAATGTGAATTATGCTATTAAATTATTCTGTTTGTTTTTTAAGTAGGTGAAAAGACTGTTTGGTAACGTATCTAGAATTAATAACTGAGAAGTAAGACATGTTAGAGTATTTAGGTATTTTACCATATGAAAAATAAAATACATATTACATATAATAATAAGCAACAAGAAAATGTAATCGAAAAATAAAATTGTTTCTGGGCTGTAGAACATCCTTTCTGGGTCTTAAAAGCATCTCCAGTGAATCCAGGACTGGACCTACTAACTCATACAGTCATTAGTCTTAAACTTTGTTCAGGGGGTGTTGCTGGTCCTGGGTCATTCAATACTGTTCATGTGCTGCAAGACTTGTCCTTAAGTGAGCCATAGTACTTTCTTCTCTGGATGATGTTTCTGGGATAGTAATCTTCCCCATTATGGAAACAGCATGTGACCTGGAAGTTGCAGATAAACTATCTTGGAATGCCAGAAATAGAAAGGTCAAATTACTGTCTGAAGACTGATCACTCACACAAAATAAACTAGATTTTGAAACACAAGTGTCCAGCCCATATATGTCCTAGGAGCTACAGAAATGATGGACCAATATTTTGCTTTCTTCCCTGCTCTGTGCCGCACAATATTGTAGTATCCTGTAACCAGGTGAATATTGTGGTAGATTGGCTATTTTGGGATGGATGAAAAATCTAGATTAATTTCCTGATTTTGTGAGGATCAGTGCTTTGTCAAAAAAATAATTTTGTAATCTCTAATTCTTCTGTGGGGGTGTGAAAATTATTGAATTTCCCTGCAGCCTTCTGTTAGTGATAAAGGACAGGAACTTTTTTGCTCACAGGCCAGGAAACATTAGCTAAGATTCTTGGTGCATGGGACAAATTCTTTTTCTATAAGTACAAATCTCACATGGCTTCTTGTAATAAGTTATGAAGGACATTGTAGCCAGAATTCAGATTTAACTATTCATAATGTGTAACTGATTTCTTTCTCTAAAAGTCCTAGTTTAAGAACGTATTTGATTATGCTCTATCTTTAAACCTAGATATTTAATACTGACCCTCTTGTACTTAAAATTAGATTTATACTCTAATACCTTGTTGAGTCAGAGCTTTGAAATGAAATATTCCTAAGGAAAAAGATTCTCAGCTGGTGTGAATAAGCAGCATTCCACACAACCTTAAGTCAATAAAGCTGTGTATTTCAAGTCTGTGGAGAGTAAAAAGACTGTTAGATGATCATGATTAGCTTTTCAACACTTTGGGGGTTATGAAAACTTTTAACACATTTCTTTTTCCTTCTCTAGTCATCTAAAGAATTGAATAAAAGGTACATGAAGTATGGGTTAAGTGCACTGTAGTGAGTACTAGGCCTAGCATGTTGGGTGCTTCATTTAGTATTTGTGAGCTTTGAAAACACAACACTAGTAGTAAGAACTACCTTTATAAATCTTTCAAATAATGAAATTTAGAAAAGTGGCTTGATACTTGTTGCTGTGACTGACTGGATTTGAAGTGTTTTGCATGTGTTCTGTAATACATTAATTAAACAAATAGCACGATAAAATATCAGCTCACTTTTAAATCTCTACACAGACATTTTTAAACAGATGCTTCTTGTAGTTATTACTATACATACACATACAACAATCATTGTGACCATGCTTCCATCTTTTAGACTGATCAGACATGTCACTGATACGTTTCTTTTTTCACTAGTCTGGTTCTGTATCACTTAGTCTCTGAAAGGTTATAACACAAAGAAGCACAGGTAGTTTGACTGTGTTTCTGAACACAACTCCAGAAAAATGAGATTAAGTAGATTTCAAAACCTGACTAGGAGACTACAAGCTGATGTTTTCCTATGGCTTTCCATCAGGTCTGCTTGATTCAGGGTCTGTCAGAGGACTGGTGCCTCATCATAACTGTGTCATGGTCTACCTGTACACACCAGTGAATGCATACAATCACAAACAGTTCTATGCCATGTGGAATTTTCTCAAGGGAGTTGTTTTGGTGAGTCCCATGTTTTAAAAGAGAAGTGTTCAACCATCAACCCATATTTGCCAAAAAAAAATATTCTATGGTAAAGAGGAAACGTTCAGAGCAGTTGGCTGCAGGCTTTTCCTGTGCAAGCCCCCAAAACTGCACTGCCCAGCCCACCACCCCTGACTAGCCCCAGAGAGCTCGGGCATTGTGCAGTGCATATCAAACAAACCCTTGTCCGTGCTGCCTCAGCCATTGCAGGGATAAGTGTGCTGACAGGACTGGGGTATAACTGACACCAGGGTTTCAGTTTGCAGACAAATTGCAACCCCAGGAGAGTGATCTAAAGAGAATGTGCCAAACACCCCTTCAAGGTTTCTATTAATCTCCAGAATTAGAACTATAAATTTGGACTCACCTGTTCCAAGTCAAACTGTCTGGCTGTGTATCTGCATTTAGTTTATTGCATAAGATTAGAGTAGGTAAAACAGGACAAAACAATTTTCCAAGGCTTTCTGTCCACCTGATCTTTACTTTTTTACTTACACAATAAAGTTTATTCTGTTTGGTGCATGGGCTTGGTTATTACTTTAGTTTGATAATACCTGTCTACCTAAAATAGGTAAAGAACAAGTCTATTTAACAATGCATGTTTTTCTAAAGAAAGTGTATTTTATATTTGTTGTGCATTTTTAAGACTATGCATAATTAATTACGTCAGTGATTGAAAAAAATGAAGGGGAGAGATATTCTCCATTTTCTTGAGGCTACTTCTGTCCCAAGGTTAAAAATAATTTTGGGTTTTTTTGTATAAAGAACCCAGCAAATACAGGCTAACTAAGTGGAATCCATCTTCCCTCTCTTGTTTTTTGGCTTGCCACAAGCAGCTGCTTTATCTTACATCTCTGGAGTCAGCTACTGTAGTTAGCTCTAAGGTTTGTAACCTTTAAAGACCCTGCATTAGCAAGCCCAAACCCCTGCGTTCTTGAGAATCCTGCTGAGAACTTTCACATCTTCACATTCTCATGGGTTAAGTGTAAAGAGACCATGTGCACTCTCACCGTGCTCCTGATTCAAAACCGCAGTATGGCCTAAATGTTCAAAAACAGGGAGATAGCTTCTCCTTGCATGCTGTCCTCAAGTTCCTAGGAAATATTTAGAGAAGCATATGTCATGTGGTCCTTGCTTCTGGCCTTTGGAAAACTATCCAATCCCCCAAAGGAGTTACATGGACAGATATATATTTTCTTCCAATTAGGTTACTTTCTGCCATGGATACCACTCTCTCTTTAGAGAAGGTGCCCAGTGCTTTTTCACTGTTCGAGCACTATGCAGACAGTCCAGGACAAAGCCATCAACACTCCTTACAACACATGGCTGGTAAGAAACTCCAGATATTGTCTTCTCAAAAGCTAATATTTTGGCAATACTTTGGAAATTTCAGGAAGCTAAAAATAAAATCTATTTGAGAAGTGTAGATTTGCAAACCATGTAATTAGCAATCAGAGTTGAATGTAAAATGAAGTTGAATTGTGCACAAGTGTTTGGCTTTTAGTAGGTACTGTAAGATGAGCAAGAGGGAGAAGTGCTAAATTGGGGGATTCTTACATCATTTCAGACTGTACCTCAGAGAAGATGAAGGTCTTGATCTGTAAATTTCCCAGGGCTAAAGAAGTTGCTATTCCCTGCATGCAAAGATAGAAGAAGCAACCAGAGGGTCTCCTGAGGTGTCTTCCTCTGAGGGTGGCAGCCCCAGAATGTTTGGGGATGAGAGCAGGGTTGATGTCTGAGTTCCCTGGACTTGCCACAAGTGAAAGGAGGCGCCTGAAACTCCCAAGGGATTTGAAGGGCAAGTGGTTAACTATAGCTAGAAACGGCCTCTGTCTGGGACGGTAGTAGTGAAAACTGCACATGAGAAAGGGGTTTACTTATCTCTGTCTGATATTTCATGTCCTTTAAATGCCTGACTGGGCTTTCTGCTCTGCCTATATATATGGGTGTATTATCTAGACCTGGACAGTTGTCAATGAAGATCTTGTCAGCACCATTTTGTGGATTCATTTTCTCTGTAATGGGACCTTACTCCAGGGTTTCTTTTTCAAGAGAACAGTGGTTTAGGGATCTCATATCTCACTGTCATACTTTGTGGCCTCCCAATCATCATCGCATGCACCATTGCCATCGCAGTCACACCCTGAGTTTTGAAGGGAAGCCCCTTTCTCATGCATTTGGTACTTGAGCACTGAAACTAGAGCATTAGATTCCCTAAGGTGTTTTGTTCACTGGCTGGATTTTCCAAACGAATGAGACATTGGAAAGGTGCCCGTCTTGTGCAGTCTCTCTGGTGTCTGATAAGGGCTGAGTGCACTTAGCAGTGTCAGTATGGGGAGATTGTCTCTCTCCTCTACACCACTGCTTTTATTAGAGGAACTCAAATATATCTGAGAGGTTAATGTCCTTGTCAGATGTGTATGAATTTGCCTGTGGCATTTCAAGCTACTCAGATGAAGCTGAACAGGCATTTGTGCACGCAGCATTATTGCAGTGTCATTTTTTTAGGAAGTCAGATAAAAAGACCATTTTTATAACTCACTCTGCCACTTAACTTGCTGGTGTAAATGTGCTGTGTGCCTTGGCCTAATTCCTAAACTTTTTCTTGCAGTCCCATGGGAGCAACGGCTCATTCCTGCTGGGCTGCTGCCTATGGGCAATGTCATACAGGAGGACAGAGTCATGTATTTCTTTTTCCCACAAGCCACTCCAGCATTTATTTCCATAAACTGAAGTCTGCTTTCTGGGTTGGTTTGCATTAGCTACTGTGTTTGCTGCTCCAGACCAGTTTGCTTTGACAAACTGCAAATGAATAATTGTCCACTAGTAGGAGATCTTCAAAGTTATGCTTACTTTATCTCTAACATATCTAGTTTTCTGCCTTCAGTTTTACTGCAAAGTATTTCAACTGCTATCATAATTTTTACTTTGGCAAGCAGTGGACAAAAAAATTGGTGTGTTTTTTCTTTTTTGTTTGATAGTTTGTTTTTTCAAGGTTGCAGCCTTCCTGAAAGAAAATAGTTACATGTATACGTGAAACTTGATTTGGAATTGAATGGCTTGAAATCATAGTTTATCACGTACTGGGGACTATTTTCAGACACTTGGAATTTTATTTGACTGAAGCCATATGATGAAATGCATATGAATGTACCAGGTTTCTTCGATCCATGTATTTTCCTTCAGAAAGAATTGTGTTTTACAGAACAATTTCATAGAACATTATTTTCACCACTGCAGAAACATCTTTCCTTCAAAATACCCTCCTTTTCCAAATTTTCCATATCCACTAACGAACAGCCCTTTTCCCTCAAATTCTTCCTCCTTTCATGTAATCCATTTCCATTCATAAATGCATTATCATAAAAAAACCCTTGCAGCATGCCATTGAGCATAATGAAACCCAGGTTCTGTCTGGGAATAGAAGAGTGGAATTAAATAAAAAAAATTAAAATAATTATTTCCAAAACCCACTGCAAGTGCTGGCCTTTTTTACTGGAAGGCAGGGGCCTTTGCTGATCATAAAAAAAATTCCAGTAGAGTCACAGAGGAATGTATTTGCTCTCCTTCTTCAAGTACACAATGCTGAGGAAATACTGTTTCTCATTACATCAGAAAACATATGGATTACTGTGGGGATTACATAGCATGATGGAGAATTTCCTTACACCACAGGACTTGAATGAAAACTGAACTGATGAGAACATATGACACTTTTCTGTTGAAAAACATAATTTAGTCAAACTCATATTGCAAATACCTCATTTTTTGATAAAAAGGGACCACTTAAAAGAGGACAATGCATAAATGTTCTGTTTCTGAAAAGAATAGTTCAGCTTCTTGGTTTGAAATTGCTTCCTTTCAAATTGTTTCATATTATGCAAAAGGAAATCAGAAATCAAATGCTTCTCGATGTTGCTGAACTGAATTTTGATCAATGACTTTTTTTCAGAAGTTTCATTCAGTTAACTAGCTTCTGTTCAGATTTGGCTTAATAATAGATGTTGCAACTGTGGGGTTTCTGTGATCAAAAATAGTGGTTTCTAGGCAACTTCATGGGAAAAATAAAAGGTTTCCCCACCATGTCCACTGAAAGGAAGTATCTTCCTAAAGATGATAAATTTCTTAATTGCCAACTCTATATGCAGTCAAAAGACAAAATGAGGATTGTTTTTAGCAAGAAGAAGGATAATTCTTTTTTTTTCTATGGGAAGCAGATGTAATGCTATGGTACTGGTATCTCTCTGTGTAAATCATAAGGAATCAGCCAGCATCTGCATTTGCCTTGTTCATGCCACAGGGGATCATCATCATTACTGTGGAGATAACTGAAAAGAAAGCTAAAGCTTTCTGCTGAGATTCTAAGAGAATTCATGAAATATGGAAATTTACTGGGTGAAGAAATAGAACCATGTATTTTCGTTCCCTGCAATCGCTTTAACAATTATCATCTTTCGAGGCTTTTTGCTTCTTTCTTTCCCCTCCATCTCTTCTATGACATAATCACAGAGGCGAACAATATCTCATCTGGGGCTGGATCTATGTCAATCAGGAGACAAAAGTTTGTGTGAAACATGGGGAACCTTGGAAATCTTTGAAGCACTTTGTAAGGAATGCTCCTGGTAGCCCCTGGGGTTCAGGTGCTTTGGCAGAGTTCAGGTTCACCTGCAGTCCAAGAATTCTCAGTCTCTGGGCCTGAGAAATGACCATAGCAGGAGGGAGTACCAAGCTTTGCATGTGCAGTAGGAGTCCACCCCAGCACGGGGTGTACCTGAGAGTGCAGGGAGCCTCGTGCTCCCAATGCAGTTAGAGCCTTCTCTGCCTGAAGTACATTCCTGCTGGTGTCAGCAGCACTGTCATGCTGCATGAGTCCCCTCCTGGTGTGGCAGGTCCTTTCTGCCGCCCACATTCCTGGGATCAGCACACACATCTCTCTGGAGGAGGGTGTAGGCTCATGCTTGTGCTTGGTTTGGGTGGTACCAGTATTGGGAATGCATCTTATTTTGCCCAGACTTGTGAGGAAAATGGGGAGGCTCCCAACACTAAGCTATTCTGTCCCTAGTTTATGAGGATCTGTTGCTCTAAAACTGCACCAGTATTCTGTTTCCTGCTGTACTTGCTCTGTGGAAATAAGCAACCTGAGTGAAAATAATCAATTGGGTTGACTCATGAATTTGTAGGTTATTTGGCTGAAAACACAGGAGTGTGTATAACAATGGGAAACTTTCCTCTCAGTCCCACAGACACCGACTGTCATACCTCAGGAGCCAAACTCAGCCACCAGCACCTCCATTGCTGTCTACTGGGCTGTGAATGATGGGGATACCATTGACTGCTTCCAGGTCTACTGTATGGAGGAGCTGCAAGCCAGCAAAGATGCGGAGGGTGCGTAAGAGCTTTCCCTTTCTGGCCTGGCCTGGGGTAAGCAGATGGGAGGATGAACTGAAGGGAAGTGCCCAGGACATGGGAAGAAGAATAGCTGTGAACACATCATATATAGAATTGAAGATAGGCAATGGTGGGGGAAATTGTGAGAAAGATGATGTTTCTTCTCCTCCCCTTTTTCCCCAGAAATGCAAGATAATATCATGGTCTGAAAAGTCGAGGGCACTTGTTTTCACCTGCTGAAGTGCCTTTTCATGAAGAGGCCTGACCACCAGAGAGGATGTGTCCATGCTGTCCCATTGTTATTCAGGGGGACTGCAGACAGAGCTCCCAAGGGGACACATTTCATTATGTTTTCAGGACCCTGCATGTGTTTCAAAAATATGTCCTCATTGAAAAAGCTTTAGGAAAAGGTAGTCAGTACTTCCACATGTAGACAAAGATTTTTTTTAAATATTTCAAACATTAAAAATTGAAATTTAATAAAGGAAATTGAAATGCTCATTCATTAAAAAGCTCAAAGTAGAACATAAAGTCACTTTTAGTGACCAGGCTCTGCACAAATACGTGTATGCATTTATGTGCAGACTTAAAGGATGTTAAGGGCTTTTTGTAATACGTAATTTATTGTTAAATGCTATATAGTTCATTATGAGGAATTGTTATTATAGTGTGGTGACACCAGGGTTGGTTACTGCTGGTTGCATGTCCCAAACTTGCAGTCCGGTAGGACTGAGCGACATAATCTTCACTTGCCATGAATGGCATTTGTGTACTCTCAACTCAAGGACATGTCAAAAGCTTTCTGTCAGAGTGAAATATGGAGATCTTAGCCAGTAATAATTTCTGGATTTTTTTTAATTGACTCGTTTTAATATGTTGTTTGAGAGGCTTAGTTGTAAGCCCTACCAGTGCAACCATGAGTGTGAAGTCCTGTGCTTGTGTGTGTTCTCCTAGCCTTAGTGGAAGAGTACAGAGTCACAGTGAAAGAGAGCCACTGCATTCTGGATGACCTGGAGCCAGATCACTGCTACAGTGTGTGGGTCATGGCTGTGAATGCTACAGGCTGCAGTTTACCCAGTGAAAAAACCATTTTTAAAACAGGTACGTACTTTTTTTGTCATTTGATTATTACAAGTTTCAGATCCTTAGACCTATTTAGTTTGTAGTGTTAACTGACACAGAAGAAACTGCTTCATTTAGCCCATCTGGCAGATAGCAGGCAGTTCACGTTCATTCCCCTGTTCACTAAGAGAGAGTGGCATAACTGCTTCTGAGAGGAAACTTGAAGGCATTCAAACTTGAAGATGTTTCCAGTGTTGGGCCACATGGCTGCAGCATGAGGGCAGCACATTATGTATTTATGAGTGTGTTGCAGTGCTCCATGGAAGCTCTGGGAAAGCCACCTGGCTACTCCCTGCTGCTGCTCCCTCTTCTGCCCACAGTGGAGGAGATGGCTGCATGTTTTGTCTCTCTCCTCTCTTACATCAATGTTGCATTGATTTAAGGTACTAATTTTTCAAGGGAAGGACTGCTTTACTGCGGTTACATGTTGTGACTTGCTCAGTAGGACACAAATCTCAGGTGTGCCTGAGAGACTCTGCTGTTGTTTAAGTAGTATAAATTGAGATGAGTAACTGATGAGTATTGCTTATGAGCTTCATTTGACTGATTAATTTTTCTGAGCATCAATTTCTTTAATAATTTGTATTGACAAAACTATTGCTTCTTGAATTACAAGCAAGGAGAAGCATCCTTGTGTTTGAGGCCCTCCTGTCAGAATTTTTTCAGTGCTGCAGGATAAAAACAATTATTCCATTCCTGCAGTCACAAATACAGGCAAGGATATCTAACAAATTTTAGTAAAAAATTCTGTACCACACTCAGTTTCTTGTTGAAATCACTTGGCAGCAGCCACAGCTTCAAGGCTTTTGCTTCATCTACAAAACTTCAGATCTGTTGATAATTCTCTCCGATACTTAATTTGTGATTTATATTTTAACAAAGGTTATTTTCCATAGAATTCAAAGGGGAAATACAAATTTTTGGCCTCAGCAATGCAACTGTGAACATGGTGCAGACTTTCTGCCAAATGCACAAATAGTTATGAGTTATTGGTAGCTAATAAATCATAATTTTAAAAGAGGGTTTCACCCTTCTAAAACCATTATTTTTAAGAAATCTCTTTGTCTTTTGGTGTCAGGCTCACCATACTTTTTCTTAAAAATTGAATCATTCTAAGAAAAGTTAATTTATAGGAGTCTTTTAGGTCTTTATTCAGCCTGTTTCTTCAAGAAAACAAATAAACTGGGTGAAATGTGGACTTATTAAAGACCTTTCCTCAAAGCTCAGTTAAACTCCCTCTGGAGTATATGAGCCGCAGATGGACTTTTGGGAACACCACTGAGGACTGGCTGCTGCAAAATTGCTGCATCTCTTCAACACCAAAAGCAGAAAGATGAGCACCAGTAATGGAAGCCAGTTCTTCAGCAGGAGTCCAGCTGCTTTGATATAAAGATAAAATATTTCAGTTCTTCAAGTAGCCCAGTGAACTCAGAAGCAAGAATGAAGAGTTTGTTTTAAGTAGTTCAGATTAAAAGTTAGCACACACAAGAAAATAATTTCCTGGTATATGCAGTTACAGGAATATACACCTTAATAGCTGAACAAAGTAGAGACTCTTCCAGTTGTTTTATTAAAAGGCCTCAATGGGTACACCTGGGCTGCACAAGAGTCCAGCCAGACCACACCCAAGATGCACCCCAAAATGGTCACGAATAATGGATGACCGATCACGAAGTCTCCCACTTTTATAAATTCTGGTCCATTAGCATATTAGAGTCAATTGTCCAACCATAGCTTCAGGTTATGATACTCCATCCTCTTTGTTTTTCTTCTTGCTTCACCGTTGTTTTTGTTCTAGGGTCTGAAAGTTGCCCTTGGTATTGAACTAGAGAAGGAATTGTTTTGTCTATCTACCTGGAGAAGAGAGCTTAGTAGCACTTAATATGAAACTTAAAACGACCCACCAAAACAGCACAGAATCTAAAAAATATAAAAGCTAAAAACATTAAGGTGTCACTGATCTCCTGGTGATCTCTCCTTGCAGTCCTAAGTACACAAAAGTGAACACACTTTCTGCTCTTGCTCAAAACCTGTGTGATTCTCACCCTGTTGGCTCTTTGCCTCTTATACAATCACTTATATGAGTTCCAGAATATTACAATGAAATTAGATTATGTATTCTAGCTGCAGTTAATTTGTAAAAAAAAATATCAGAAGCGCAGTAACAGCTTTATCTGGTATGCTCACTTCAGCTCACTTCTCTTTAGACAAGTGTTTTCAAGTTACAGTAAAAAAAGCTTAATGTCTTGTGACATACTGTTTACACATACATAGATGTAGGTATGTATGTAAGCTGCTGAATACAGATATTAGGGGATTCAGCTATTAAGTTTTCATTCTTTAGCAAGGATGCATTTAGAAACAGATAATAATCAAATTTACCAGAAGAGAATTAAAGAACTATTGCAAAGGAAGCTACAAAGAAGTATTACCAGATGATGCTCTATCCCACAAATTCATTGTTCTGCTGAATATGTACATTAGCTGTTTCTGTAGTAAAACATAAAGTAAATCTTAACCTGAACTGCTAAACTCCTGATTTTCACTAAACCAGGAAATACCTTTAAAATACCTGTGGGTGTTTTATTTTCCTTTTCTGGTAAGAGCAAATAATTTTTCTTAAAAGACAGAAGGCATCTCAAATGTTTCCTATAGTTCTATTAGATTATCTTGTCATGAAATCATCTAATCCCTACTTTTGTCTTTGGCTTCCTATTTGGAACCCCAAAAATAAAACTAATTTATTTTTTTAATTAGTACCCTTTCTTTTAGAATTGGCATTAGGTCTGTTTATGTGAGTTTCACAACGGGTCATAAGGTGTTTTCTGTTGGTATTTCCCAGAATGGGAGAAAGCAAGAGGATACAACTGATCCATTTTTAGCCTACAGTGTTGAATGTACAGTTTCACACAATAGTTTTTGATTACTTGCAGCTACTGCAATATTTTATATTCTGTTTTCTGTATTGCAGTTGAATCTGTAGCTCTTAAGCAGAATCTCTAAAATGGAGAAATTACAGGACCAAATTTTAGCATTGCAAAAATAATCAGGACATAATTAAACAGAAAGTCAGCATCTCTCTGTCATTTTTGCAGCAGCACATTTGTTTCTGATGCAGTTCATGCAGGGACTGCTGAGGACAGGATTGAATTGATGCAGGGAGAGCTGTAGGCAGTGCTGCCTCGGTGCTTTGCATCTTCCAGATTGGCAGAAATGAGGAAACATTTTTAGAGGAAAGGCATAAAATTTACCATTCTAAAGATGTGACAAAGCACAACTATTCAAAATTACTTTCTCAGCATGTTTTTATTGTTTGTTTTCTCTGTAAAATACCCCTCTGCCATTCCAATACAAACAAGCAAAAGATCACTGCTGGATGGCAGAATCTATCTCGTGGGTTTTCAAGGAGGTGACTTCCTTCCCCTCCAAACATGCCCCTCGGGCACCCTCCTCGCAGTACAGCTAACGTGTCCTTGTGTCCCCAGCACCCGCTGTGCCCACAATCAAGGCTGAGGACTGCACGGTGTGCTGGGACACAGCCACTGTCCGCTGGCGTGCCACATCCCTGTCCGCCGAATCCTTCGTCTTGGAGTACTGCCGGCAGCACTCGCCGGAGGGAGAAGGTCTCAGGTCAGTGCCGCACCCACTGAAGCCCCTTGCTCAGAAGAGGCGGCCGCTAATGACCGTCCCCGGGCCGCGGCTCCTTACACAAGAGATTATTCTGCCTGCAGCCACGCAAGGAAGAAATCTGTTTCTGAGTGCTGAGGAATTTAAAGGGCAGGCACTAATCTGTGAGATTAGGCTGAGACATAAAAATCTTCTTTTTTTTTTTTTTATTCTGCTTAACCGGACAATCCCTTTAATTTGGGTCCAAAACCGTGGAGATGTTGTGCTGTCTGCGATCAGCCAGAAGTTTCGGGGTCGCGCCAGGCGGGTAAGGGATCGCGGCACCGCAGCTGCCGTGGCTCCGGGGCACGGCAGAGCAGGGCAGCTCCGCGGGAAGGCATGGCCCAGATTGCTCTTCGTTTTGGGGAGAACAAGGCAGGAGTCATCTCTGGGCATAGCTAGGGTGATATGGGTATGTGCTGTCCGGACGTGCATGCAGAGGCCTCTCAACACACAGCTGAGCTTGGTGCTGCCTGCCTGGCTGTGCAGGCTTGCCACAGGGCTCCAAGAGTAGCTTTGAAATTCGGGGTAGTGGCTGTTTATGCCAGACCCTCTCTGGTTTCCCCTATGCTAAGCCTGTGCTGCATAGAGGAGAGGACAAGGAGGGATGTTGGCACCCCTGAGCCATGTAACTGTGCACTGTGCTGAAATGCAGAGAAAATTGTTGCAGAATCATGGAATCTTAGAATAGACTCGGTTGGAAGAGACCTTAAAGATCATTCCAACCCCTCAGCTGCAGTCAGGGAATTACATGGTGGGCTGTATGTCCTATGGGCTTGGGGGTCTTTGTTTACTTTTTAAAAACAGTGAAAATATTCCAGCAAAATACCTGCAAAAATCTGCAAAGGTCTGAAAAGTTCTGTGAAGAGGGGTGACTTGCCATACAGGACCCTGTGGAAGAGCCTCAGACCAGCAGAAGTTGTCTTTTTCACCTCCTAAGAAGCCTGATTAAGGTCTTAACCTATAGGCTAGTTCAAGTGGGCATCATGGAGATGGGGCAGAGGGAAGACTTCCTTGAAGAGGTGGAAAGGGCTTCATACCCTGCAGTCAAAATTAGTTAAGTGGACTGAAGAGAGAAGTACAAAGTACAACTGTTAAATTGTGAGTGCCTTGCTCCTTACAAAAGTAGGCTGAAAACTAAAATTAAAAATTTCTGCGTGGGTGGGAGACTTTTTATCATGCAGTACAAGTGTGCTGCATTACTGCAATCAAGGAGAAGTCTCTCCCAGTCCTCCTGCCTCTCAGAGGGGCTTTCTCTGTTTTGTACATATTTCATGAGGCCATCAGGTCCCTGTCAACCTGCCAAAGTCACTGTTGGTTAAAGATAATGGAGCAGCTCCCAAAACATATGCTAATTGTTTGCTCTCAAGTTTCTGTGCTGTAACACCAAGTGTTTGCTCTGTGTGGTGATATATGCGGCAAAAAAGTTTCCAGAATAGACCACTTTGCTTTCTCAAATGACCTTGTATAAAATCTAACATGTTCATAATTGTACTGGGTCACATTTGACTTTTTGGCCTCCCTGTCACTAGAAGCTGGCATTTAACTGTGACAAATGTGAAAACTTTCCACAGGACAAAATAATGAATTTTCTCAGAATTGCTATAGTTTAAAATTCTATATTTGTAGAAGGGCTGTGACCTCTTTTTGTGTGTCAAAGACAGTATTTTGCCACTTACTTTCCCTAAAAACAATTGCCCTTTTTCTTTTTCCTAAATCAACCCCCTTAGAATAACCTGGAAATCTTCTGTAGTGTCACAAGTTGTTATAGTGATGGAGAAATTTTTTTTTTAAATTTAAATTTAAGATTTTACATAAAGTTGAGGTGAAAAAGCCCACTGGTAAATGGAGAACTCTGCCTTTACCACTCGTATCCAAGACCACGAAGGTGCAATTTAGAATTAGAAATCAACTTGAATGGAAGTCAATCAACTTCACTAGAAGCCAAGTATCTATATAAGGTATAATAAAACTCTGACTCTATGTACACCCAGAATTTTTGGTCTCAAATCTTGTATATTCTTCTGGGGTTTTTTCCTTGAAAGATTGGAGTTTGTCCTTTGCAGGTTTCCTGAGCAACATGCATCTTGGGG
Organism: Sitta carolinensis; assembly: GCA_032173965.1. Taxonomy (NCBI): domain Eukaryota; kingdom Metazoa; phylum Chordata; class Aves; order Passeriformes; family Sittidae; genus Sitta; species Sitta carolinensis. Next base: position 23,407,499 of record CM063313.1, on the reverse strand, counting down.
ATTAGCCGATTGTGGAGTCCTCTCATAGTCTGTGCCTTTTGTGCTAGCAGCAGCCCTAGAGCTAGGCAATTTCCCAGTCTCTGGGTGGGAGTTCAAACACATTTCTTAGCAATGTAGAAGGTTTATTCGGTTGCTGCTGCAGGCACAGTGTGAAAGCAGAGGTCAGGGAAGAACATTCAAGAAAAGTTCTGGAGAAGGCAGCATGGTCCCATCCCATAAGACTTCTTTCACAGTTGTCATTCTGGAAGCTCACCCAAGGTAAAGGACACTGCCAAGGGAGCAAACAGGGAGAAAGGCCCTCATTGAACAGCTAGAGATATGTGGTCTAAGTCAGCCCCATGCAAACTTCAGCATGCCACAGAATCATGGTATGGTCAAGGTTGGAAGGGACCTTTGGAGATCAACCCCGATAAACAGCTCTGAACAAGCAAGGCCCCCTAGAGTCAGTTGCCCAGGATGTTTTTGAATAACTCCAAGAACATCCTTGGAGCAATCCCAGCTCTCCAGGGAGACAATATGAAGCACATCTGGAAATGAAATCTCACTAAAGTTTTATTTCAAATACTGACAAAAACCAAACCAAAACAAACAAAAAAAAACCCAGAAAACTCCAGCCAACCAAACCATACAAAAAACCAACCAACCAAACCAAAACCTCCACATAAATCTACATTTTCCCTTCTCCTTTCCTTCTTCTTGCCAGCTTGCTACCTGAGGGACATGTTGTCATATAAAATCATCTTAAATCTTCAGCAAAAATGACTCCCTGGCCTGCTGCAATGGTTTTAAAGCTTCTTCCCAGGTTTAATCTTTTTCCAGAATCTTTGTGAGTGACGCTTTGAAATGTTTCTTTCAGTTTCAAGAGCTCTGCTATTTTCTCACTGTTCAGCCTCTTTGTGTTGAGAAGTCAATGGAGCTGTGGGTGGAAGATGGAAAGCTGTGAGAAATGTAGTCCAGGGATTAGGTATGTAGGCTGTTCCGATGGAAAGCCTGTGTCACATCATGAGAAATCTGTAAGACTCAGGGAGGCAGAAATAAGTGCAGTATGTGGTGAGCTTGTGAAAGTGGAAGTTGCTGAATGTCATCCTCTCTGACAGGGCAAAAAACAGGGCAATACCAGCACTCCTAGGTAATGAAATTTTCAGTTTCCTTATGGAGCAAGTCTCCCTCCTCTTTCATTGGCCACATGATAGTCCTGGTAGCTCAGGAAACAGGGTGTTGGAAACAGAGAACCTTCCTTCCCTATAGCTCTTCTGATTGCAGATAGCAGCAATCAAGGGGTGTTTTGGTGACCTAATCTCCAAGCAGCCTGATGGAGAGGAGAGGAGAGGAGAGGAGAGGAGAGGAGAGGAGAGGAGAGGAGAGGAGAGGAGAGGAGAGGAGAGGAGAGGGAGAGGAGAGAGAGGAGAGGAGAGGAGAGGAGAGGAGAGGAGAGGAGAGGAGAGGAGAGGAGAGGAGAGGAGAGGAGAGGGAGGGAGGAGAGGAGAGGAGAGGAGAGGAGAGGAGAGAGGAGAGGAGAGGAGAGGAGAGGAGAGGAGAGGAGAGGAGAGGGAGGAGAGGAAGAGAGAGGCGAGGCGAGGGCGAGAGCATGAGGACCAGCTGGGAGCAAACTCAGAGCTATTTGCTCTTTATTTTTAACTTCAAGAGTTTTTTTCCACTTGTGGTGCACCCTTTTGGTATGCTTCCACATGTATCTTGAGAAGATTGCATACTTTCACCCTAACTCCATATCAGTGATAGCAGCACAGCTCTGGAGGTACTGTTTCAGTGGGATCTTGGGGGTGGAAATGACAATTATAGCACAGAGGGTGTTGTGAATCACTGCAAGGCATATCGTTTGCTGGGTTCAGAAAATATTAAAAAATATCCCCTAGATGTTGTTTCCTTTAAATAAATGAGGATGCTGATGAGAGAAATGAGCATTGAAAACACAGCATCAGATTTCCCTAAACCCAGAGAAATCACAGATTTAGCAGAAAACTGCTAGTATAATATTCCTTGCCAAGTTAAAGGTGAGAGAACATTCAAGTCCTTTCTGTTCTGCTTTAAATAGCATGTACCTGATATTTGGAGAGCGGATTTTCAGTCTTACAGATTCCTCTTACAATGAGAGGGATTGAGAGGAGATACCTGAAATATTTAACTTCAAATGCTTCTTGACTTTCTATGCACTAATTTTTGTATCAATGATACCAATAAATTGAGAGGACATGCCAAATAAAATAACATTTAATCTAAAGACCAGGATACCTCATACTTTGATAACAGCATTATTACATTTCAAATCAGCTCTAAAGTGGGCAGGTGTATATAAAGTAGAAACTATCTGACATTAGAAATGTTGTAGGTGGATTTCTTTTTCTTTCAAAATTACAGTTCGCTACTTAAGGTGAGCTTTAGGAAGATCCATCTGTAGTGCTTGTTACAAGAAATCAGAAATGAAACAGCCTTCCACCAACACAGTCAGGATGCATTTTCCCTCGCCTTCTCCTACACATAACCTGTATGCTGTAAGCTAAGCACTACTCATACCTTCTCCTCATCCTTGCTTTTGCAGAGTTATTCTAAAGCATGATAAACTACTGTGATTGCTGGGGAACTCTCAGTATTCACTCTCCACCTTCATCCTACCCTCTAGACAGGAGAGGCAACAGATAGCAAGGCCTATTTGTTCTTTGCATGCAACTTCTTTTGCACTTGGATCTGGCTCGGAATGTAGCCAATTCCTTCTTGTCAGCATATTCTGTTTCATTAGTTGGCAGCAGCAGGACTGGTTTTGAGCCTGAATCGTAGCTAAAATTGATGGGCTCTTATTCTTAGACAGCTTAATGCTGGCTGAAATAGATTATCAAGCAGAGAATGCAATTCGAAAATCTGATCCCGTTTTACAGTCCAGATCTGCTTGAGGTCAAGATTTTTCTATCTCACTATTGATAGAATCTCAAAAAGCACTCAAACTCACTGAAAAGCAGCATGCTATTGCCCTGTGATTTAAACATACATCCAAATTCTGATTTGGAGAATTTCATATTTGTAAGAGACCCAAGTCTGAACTTTGATCACTGACCCTATTCTGCAAATGTCTCAACCCAACATGTTCTCTAAATACCTATGAGATATCCCTGGGATCTGCACTCCAGAATATGAATACCCCATGTCTACTTATTATACCGCAAGGTAGGTATCTAATTTAATTCAGAAATTATTTTGTGTTTTATTATTTAATCATCTGATAAATAGTACATAGTGAAAAAATCTCCTTCTTTCTTTGGAAGGATACTCACTTACATAACATTTTCCAGAAGACAGAAGAAGGAGCTGTGTAAAGGGCATCACTGTACTTAAGGCATGCTGATCTACATAGTGCCACAGACCTTTTCAAGGAATATCTTAGCATATCCTCTTTTCATCTTACTTGTAACTCTTTGCTCAAAACTCCTCTCTGGTAGTCTGTGATTCAGATTCACATCAAAGATGTCAGTGTGCTGCTTTAAGGAACAGATTGGCTAAGTCTTGCCTAGGAAGCATGGACAAATTTCTTCAAAGTTTAGATGCCTACTTCTTTTCCCCTACCTCGTTTCTGCCCTATTTTTCCTTTCTCTCACTTTCATATTTGCCTTCTTCCTCAGTTCCCATCTTGTTGTTTTCTTCAATCCATATTTTTTTCCTCTTGTCCCCTGTACTCAAGTCTAAAGAGCTTGTGTTCTCATCAGTCACTTCATCAGGTTATACCTCTTCCCTAAACCTTTCAACCTACTGTGCTGTCAGTGCTTTGCTGAAGTGGTCTTGTGGTCAGGGCCTTGGTGAGTCATGAGGGTGAAGCAAACCATGCAATTTCTGCCATTTCTCTTTACTGCATCAGTTCCAGCACCAATGTAACACATTCCCTGAAAGTAGCATAGTCTTGTGCTGATCATGCCAGAGCCCCAGGCTCTCTGAAATTCTTTTAAATTGAAGAAACAAATCACAGAAGCACCCAGTGCATTTTCTTAATGCTCTCAATTGCTCTTAATGACAACTGTTAGCGCAAAATATCTGTCATAGACTAATAAGGATGACACACCAGTCTTTTCTGAAGATGCCATCCTCCTAGAAAGAGATCTGTGTGGTGTAAGCATGAATCTGGTGTATTAAAGAGCTGTGAGATTTTACCTCGATGTGATAAATGCAGAAGAAGAAAGCATGTGAAAAATCCCTACGGATGAGCACTGATTGTTCTTCAGTTTGTACTGCTCTCTGGTGGGATATATTTGTAAAAACAGTCTCCCCTAATGAATAGCAACGATCTGATCTGACTGCTGACTGACTTGCCTTACCTCATCTAGGGTCACAGCAATTTACGGTGGAAAAAAGTAATTTAGTCTAGCTTCTCACAGATTCCCATTGTGGCATTGATTCCCATCGTGGAAAGAGACTGTTGTGGGCTCCACTCTCAAACCTGAGGTGGAAGGGAACGTTCTCACTCTCCATAGGCAGGTCTTCCATTCTGGAATTTAAATACTTACCTTGTAGATTCCTAAAAGCATTTCTGGGAGGAAATTACCTGCTTTATATGAATACACAGTCTTTACCTGCGGACATACAATGCAGAGCATGTATATTGTCTTGCTTTGCTGATATCAGAGTGCATGGTACCCCAACAAAGACAGACCCAGGCTTAGCTGTTAAGAATTTGTGAGTGGGGAGTTCCTAATAAGAAGTAAATCACCATTCTATGATGATTCTATGATGAAGAGCATGATTTCTCTGCTGCCTCAGATAAAGGTATAAATTCTTTTGGACTTACAGCATGTGCCCAGATAGTAAAGCACAAGTATATTCAGGGTTTTGTAACTAAATTATTAAAAGGTGTGTTTTTTCCTTCAGAAACTTGCTCATTTTGTTAAAAAAATCAGACTTTTCACAGGAGGCAGATGAGGGTTTTACTCTGAGCTGCTTAAATCTTATGTGATGAATTATGCTGCAAAATAACAATAAAGTGATCATTACATCTGTGACTGCACTGGTGATAAAGTGGTGCAGGAACAAAGGCCTCAAACTTTGTCAAACAAAGTGAAAACAATCCCTCAAGTGAAACACTGAAGCTCCTACATAACCCAGTTGTCTGTGAAAACAGTGCCTGCCTTTCTAATTTGGAGTTTCTGTATGGTGTTTGTTATTTCAGCAGTAAACAATATGGTTAGGGTACTTAGCTTGTGGTATAAAATAATCTACCCTAGTTTGGATACCTGCATACATTTTAATGTGTCTTCAACATTTGCAGATCTTTCACTGGTATAAAGAAACCTGAATTGAAAGTATCCCTGGAGCCCAATGTGAACTACTTCTTCTACTTGCGGGCTGTCAACCCATTTGGAATAAGTGAACAAAGTGAAGCAGCTCTCATCTCAACTAAAGGTAGATCATAATTTCCTGATGTCAAAACAATAGGATGGAAGTGCAAAGTAGACAAACATTTTTCTTTGGAAATTATACCTAAAGTTCCCAATATGGTTATAACCAAGTTATTGAAGTTCTTATCCCATTAGCTCAAATTTATATAAACTTTTTTCCTGCTTAAATCTAGCATAATCAGGACTACTTCACTTGAAGTTTGTATATTTATGTTCTGTGTAAAACTGGTGTGACTTCAGAAGCAAAAATGTTGAATTCTGTCAGAGAGACTAAGTGATTAAGTATTCTTCAGGGATCTCAGTTTGCTTGAATCTGACAGAGCACAATCAGATAAAAGTTGTCATGACCTTAAATAAAAACCCTCACAATTTAATCCTAATGGAATTTGAGTAACGAGGAAGCATGCAAAACAGTTTTAAATGTAATGGATGATTCAAACTCTAAGATTTCCAGATAAATATATTATGTATGGTTCTTCCAAATCAGCCTCAAAATTCAAATTTGCAATTTTGAAAAAGGCAATTGATTGAAAATTATTCAAACTTCTTACATACTCTTAAAGACCTCTTTATCACCTATCTGCATTTCTGAATATTAGACTGCTGTCTCAGCTTGGAAGGCTCCTTGCGCTTGCATCCAATTTTCTGTCACTCCTACCTGCTAGCAGACAACCCTGTCCAGCTAAGATGGCCGTAATTGTTGCTTAACATTTTATGATTCATCTCATGTTAATGTAGCCAGCCTCTCAGATCTGGTGTTTCTTTGTCATGAATTGCACCAGGAACTCGATTTCACCTGCTGACTGATACAGCACATCCTGCATTGAAAATCTCTTCTAATCCAACAGTGATCCACCTTCCTGAAAAACCCAAACTCACCGGGTGAGTAGTAATGTGATGAGCAAAACTATTCTGTGGGGTTCAGGATGGATCCATCACTTTTCTTTTCTTTCTTTTTTTTTTTTTTTTTTTGCTAATAGGCGCCTTTTACAAGACAATCATTTTGTAGAAGAACTGAATCATTTTGGTCATGCAGCCTCTGGATTTCATGCAATTGAAACCCCCTTTCAAACACTGCAACATCTCAGTAAAGGCAGTGATGTGATTGGTGTAGGTACTGGGAAGAGTACAGTGTCACACTAAGGAATGGCCAGGAAGTCAAAGGCAGTGACACCTACTTGGACTGCTCAATTTGCTTCAGCCCATGGTCACCACTTAATCTATCAAAGTCGCAAAGCAATTTTTATTGCCCTTTGAAGGTCAGCTTTGTGGGCTTAGTTTTTAATATATTGTGGATAGAAGTAATCCACCTTCTGTAGTTTGCTTCTCTCCTGAGGGCATTATTGGTAATGTTTTCCAAAATATTTGCAGCTTTGGAGAACTAGAAGTGCTTCTGGGATATGTTAACATGGTTGAACCAGGCTATCTCTATCCATTGAGAACATTGCAGGAGGGTTGACATAGGTATCAGTCCTAGGACAAGCACAGGTCCACTTGTATAACTTGTGCCCTACTGATAGAGCTTTTTACTGATGAGGATTTACTGGTTCAAGCACTTCTGTTGCTGTTGCCACTGAACATACACAAGATACTTGTGACTATGTCTACATAAAACCACTAGACTTTTTAGTTTGAACAAGCCTTCTAAATTTGAGGTCTTTTAGTTAAGTCCATCTCAGCACAAAGATGAAAAGACTCAGTTAAATCTTTCATAAAACCCTGCAGTTAGAGCAACAGAGTGCAATTCATTAGTAATTTTATGTGATGCTTCATGATTTGACTGAAAGAAATATCACAATATGGTATGTCTACCACTATACTTTCTTTACTGTATTGCCTCTTCCACAAACAGGTTTCCTTCAGTCCTGGGTGAACTGCTGCCTGCTCAAGGATGTCATTACTGGGAAATTGTTGTCTCTGCCTGCAGAAGCTACAGGATTGGGATTTGCTATGAGGCAAATACAGAAAAAACACAGAGCAGTATCCTGGGGTTGAATGATACCTCCTGGTGTATGAGATGCTGTCCTACACAAACCAGGTAAAGAGGATTCTGTCTGACAGCTTGTAAAGCTACTTGTCCTTCATGAAAATAAAGCTGGCCAGGCACAAGAATCATGAAAGCAGAAAGGATTTTTCTGCTTTCTTTATGTAAATTTGAATAATAATAAAAGGCCATCTACATAAGACCTTTAGACTTCCTCTTAGTTTAAAAGGTCTTGTTAAGCACCTTAAAAACTAAAATTAAAGTCAGACTATTTTAGCACCATTCATTCAGTGAATATAAAACTTAAAGAACTAGTTTGTTGCTGCTCATATCCTGATTTGCTTCACTAAACCCCAGCAAGTGTATTTATTTCCATAAATGCAGCCTTTTTAGAACCTACTTCCATCTCCAGGGGATGTCAAGACTTGATAGGGAATGTGTTCTCCTGCCTTGTCCTTCACGGCAACAGACACTCACCTGCCACTGTAGCAGGACTGCAGGGTGCTGGGGTAGCCTGTGGTAGCAGGCCAATTCCAGGAAGCTTGGAGGTTTGTAAGGCACCACCCTGATGCTTTGTAAAGGTGCTCTTGATCTAAACAAGTGTGCTTTTTTCAGTGTGAGATCATATAGATGTAGGAACATTACTAGCTAAATAAATATTCAAGAGGCGCTTTTTCCTTTGAGTCCATAGGTGCCAAGTGAAAAGGCTTGTCAGAATGCCAGGCAGGGCTTGAAGTGATGCCACATTTGCTTTGCCTACATACCAAACAAAATGCTGCAGCCGTGTGATAGGCTGCTGTATGTAGCCACCTTTTAGTAGACTGGAATTAAGCTGCAGGTTGTTTCTGGTGAATTGCTATGGGGAGCCTCATTGTATTCTGGTTTCCATTTTCCCACAGCTTTCTTTACAGATTTCTTCATACTGGTGTGATGAGTGATGTCCATGTGACAGAACACCTGGCCAGGATTGGCATCCTGTTGGATTACAGTAGTGGCAGGCTATTGTTCTTCAATGCAGAGAGAGGACTGGTGCTGTTTGCCATCAGGCACAAGTTCACTGATGCTGCTCACCCAGCCTTTGCCCTGGAGAAGGCAGGAGTGCTTACCCTGTGCACAGGAATGGAGCTGCCAGAGTTTGTGAAACAGAGCTAATCTCCTGCTTCACAGTTTCCAGAAAACTGGCAAATACAGCATCAAGGGATAGAGAGAGGAAGAGGTATGCCAGGAAGGGATAGCTAGTCTTCACTGATGAACGCTATGTGCACGGCTCTCCTTCACATCATCAGTAACTGTAGTTACTGCTCAGATACATAATCACCCTGAGTCTGGAAGAAGATTGACTCCTTCAGATAGAACATGCACCTAGTAATACACAGAGCAGTACTTCTAAGGGGATAAAGAAATTTTGTTAGATATGATAGTGCTAGCTATCTTTTTAAAGTTAATTATGAACCTGTGTATGAAATAAATGCATTTCTCACTGCAATACATGAAAGTTATTGTTTCATCATTTACCAGGACGGTCAGAGCCTGAATCCAAGATGATGTTCTTGGAAAATTTATAAAAATTTCAACAACTTAAACATGCTGCAGATTGATATATCCTGTGCCATTGTTTGCCAACTCTTTAATGCACAAATTAAGAAAAGTTGATCACGTAGAGAACTTCATGTTTGCAAAATGAGGGAGTCCCAAGCTAGTTCTTCATATCAGCCATATAGAGTATGAGTATGCCACACCTACCTATCCTGCCCACATCAGACTAGTGGCTACCTGACTGTGTCAGTAAATATCTGTGCTTGTGAATAGCTACTCATGAAACACAGACGTAAGGAAACTTCATAGTAGTGGTAAAACTACCCTTGTGTTTTTCATCCTCAGTGTTTTGGGTCAGTGTTTTTGATAGTGAAAGGAAGATTAATATACAGGACCTTGTGGATCACCACTTTTCTGTTACTGCTTTTTACTTTTGCTCTTACAAATTTGATGCTCCTAATTTCAGGTTTGTGTACATTTTCCTGCATCTGCCCTGCTCTTCACTGTTATCCACACTAGTACCAGCAACATGATAGTGAGATGCAATGTTTCAGGGCCACCAAAACAGGTGGGCTAAAATTGGTTTATATCAGCACAGGAGTAGGATGCTGATTTTTCTCATTGGCTTTTTCAAACCATTTTTCAAGCACTTCACACATTGATGGTATGGCTGTCTTCCTGCCTGTCTCGGGCTGAAGGCACAAATGCCAGTGGTGCTGAATTCCAGTAAGTGCTGGGGGAAATTAATCTTAAAGCAGGCAGGCAATGTTTTCTTGCTGTGTCTGCTCTGGAGATTTCTGACTCAGGAGACTCTGTTGCCAGACTAATTTTTGAGCTCAGCTGAAGAGCTGTACTCTCCGAATTAAAACAGGTTTCAGGAGTGTAATAGAGTTTGCAGCTGAAAAGAGTAGTAAATGAGTTACAATGAAGCTTCTGCTTTTTATGCTCAGAGAAGGTGCCTGCTGCTGTTGGTTTATTTATGATTTAACACCACCAAGGCATGTGTTTTCTGCTTCAGCCTGCTATATGCGTGTCATCCCAGGAGAGTCACAATCCAGACTGTCACAGCAAGCTGAGGCAAGCCTGAGCTTGGTTAAGGCAACACAAAGAGGATCCTATGACCACTAATTTTAAGCTAGAGCTCTCTCTGGCATTTCAATAAAACGGTGCCAATTCTGCATCCCTGCCAAGGAGAGAGTGGAATAAAATAACAGGATTGTCCCCTGTTGGCTCAAGTGAGAATTTTGTAGAGGTGTGGAGGATGGTGAGAAAAGGTCCAGGATTAATTGGGAAAGAAAGATGGAAAGGGTATTGGGGTAGCATTACTCTGAAGGCTGAAGAGGAGGAGGTGACAGAAGGTAGGCTGGAAACTCACACAAAGCAGAGGGTGATAAACTAAGATGCAGGTCAGGGTGTCAGCAGGGTATGTTCCTAAGGTACCTGCAGCCAGTGAGCTCATCAAAGGTTTGACTATCTCAGGAGCTTAATGTGGCTCTTAGAAGTAAGCCACAAATATCTCAGTACTGGACTGATCTTACCTATGCCCTACTCACCCTGATCACTGCCTTTCCAAAAGTGGGATTGCTTCATGGACACCAATATGATATGTTGACATGGGGTGAGACAGTGATAAAATGAGAACAAAATGACAGGAAATTATCTGGATTTTTTTTCAATGAAGATGAGAAGCAATTGCCTTATCAAAGTCTACTATGTATTAGTAGTAATTAGTGATTTTAAAATGAAATATGGAAGCTTTGTCTATTGCCAGACATTGTCACTCAGGTAATACCACAGCACCTGGGCTTGGCAAAATGTTTTTATTGGAGTCACCTCATTCTTAGAAATATTTGGTTAATTTCAAAAACGGCCTGATTATTTTCTTGATGAATTTTATATAAGGTTCACCTTTTAGACTGAGCAATATCAAAAAAAAAAAAAAAAAGTATTTACTGTTTATGTGAAAGCTGGCTAAGTTATTTTAAAATGAAAGTGTCACTCAAAGAGCTTAAACAATACTCATTTGAATGTCTAAACCTGGTCTGCTTTAAGCTACGCCAGATGAAGCAGTCCTGTTCAGAAAAATGGAACAAAGTGTGCACTAAACAGGAAACTATATACAAGTTAAGATTCAATACATGGAAAAAAACCCATATTAGTGAAGAAAGCAAACCCTAACAGCCACAGCTAAGCTGCTAGGACTTACAGTACATGGTGCAAATTCTCATGCCCTTTGAAAGCTTAGAGGTACATTTGCTGTGATATTTTACTTGCCTGATGGGCATTAAATTCTGATACTTACTTTCCAGAAGGTGATTGTCCTTAAATATTTCAAGTACAACTTGGTGTTCAGATGAATTTAGACTTTGACGTTTGCTGCTCTCACTTTTTCCTGACTATTGTAGCTTGTATACTAGAAGAAAAAGACACAAAACTCCCAGTCACTATTTTTTGTTGTGCTTGATGAATTTAGCTTTTAGAAATACCTCAAACCCAGCAAATAATGTCACTTAACTTGACTGATAATCACTAAGACTTCATGAAAATATTGAGGGTTGTGTTGTGTCTGTACACAGTCTAGTCATCATTCTATGCTTAGAACATTTTAAAAGTTACACAAACATCTGTAAAACAGTTCATCAGTAATTTGGGGTTTATTTTCATTCTGAAGTACAAAAGCTGATGCCTAACAATGTAAGCATTGTTAATAAATAATTGGACTGACCTGAAACACATTGCATTAAAAGAAACAATCTCCTCTTCAGCAGATTTTAGATTAGGCTTGTAAATGCCTGTGCACTGAGATGAGAATATACGCCTGACTGTAAAGACAGAAGCATTTATTTCCACTGTCAAAATGGGGCTGAACTGAAATATTGCTGGTATCTGTCATATTGATCCACAAATCTTGCTTAGGTCAGTCTGCCCCAGAGAGAATTTCATGCTTCTGTGCATTGTCAGGCAGACGTTGGCAATGCATCTGCAAACCACAGTATGTGCGCTGTTTCTGCACTTGCTGGAACACCTTTGCTCTTGAACTAGCTGTCTTTTCAGTATGATTGGTACTGAAAATGGTCAAGTAATGCCTTATTTTACAAACAGGTACATTAACCACCCCCAGACCACTGTTGTCGAAAAAATGTGTGCATATTATCGCTAAATCTGTTGTAAGACAGATAATTGATAAGTTGCTGCTAAATCCACAGTCCTGTGATACTGCCTGTGATATACATGTGAAATATTTCTATTAGCATTGCAGGGGGTTTTAATAGGTATGTAAAGATGGATTTCAGAGTAATGTGAAATTAGGATCTTTCAAATCATTCTCATTTCAGACTAACAAGTAGGACCTGTAGCATGTTAAAGTTTAAATTTGATTTGTAAAATCACATTCTCTGGTGTAATCACAGTTGCATTATTATCATTTTGCTGATGGATTTAGTATCTATAGAGAATCCCAGTATGCTCAGACAGTCACAGAACCACCAAGGGAGAGAGAGCACTTCTTCCACTTCCAGCCTTATGCTGTAGAAGAGATACTGAGCTAGTGAAGTATCTATATTTTTCATGGTAAGTTTGTACAATTTTATGGCATAATAAAAAGTAGTATTCATTGAGCAGAGATTACTCTGCTGGACAGTTGCTATAGGACACAGATTGGAAGGAAATGGAACAGATTTCTACCCTGGACATTGGAGATCATCTAGTTCCAACTGCCCTGCCATAGGTAGGGACACCTTTCACAGGACCACATTGCTCAGAGTTCCATCCAACACGGTCAGGAGCACTTGCAGGGACAGGGCATCCACCAGTCCTCTGGGCAACCTATTCCAGTGCTTTGCCTTCATATAAAGAATTTCTTCCTAAAATCTAATCTAAACCTGCCTTTCTTCAGTTTAAAACACCTCCCCCTTGTCCTGTCACTGCATGCCCTTTCAAAAGTCCCTATACCAGCCCCTTCAGGCACTGGAAGGTGCTATAAGGTCTCCCCAGTGCTCTCTCTTCTCTTGGCTAAACAATCTCAGCTCTTACCTTGTCCTCACATCAGAGGTGCTCCATTCCTCTGATCATCTCTGTGGCCCCCCTCTGAACTTGCTCCAGCTCTTCATTAGAATGGGCCCCAGAGATGGGCACAGCACTCCAGGTAGAGTGCTTTTAGGCCCATGAGAGTGGCAGAGCAGAATCACCTCCCTGTTGGAGTGCTGGCCATGCTGCTTTTGATGCAGCTCAGCATGTAGCTGTTTTTTTGGGCTGCAAGTGCATATTGTCAGGCCATGCTGAGCTTCTTGTCCATAAATGTCCTCAAGTCCTTCTTGTCTATCCATACTCCACCCAGCCTCTAATTGAATTTGGAATTGCCCTGACCCAGGTGTAGTGGCTTGCACTTGGACTTGTTGAACTTCATGGGTTTTGTGCAGGCTGTCAAACCTGTCCAGGTTCCTCTGGATGGCATCCTCTCCCTCCCAGGAGTGGAGCAGACTTCATGGTGTGATGTTGGCAGCAAACCTGTCAACAGCAAATTTTCAAGTGAATTTCCACTCTGGAATCACCTCTACAGAAACGATACTGTCCTTTTCAGGACTTGTTTTACAAGCACACCCAATTTCTAATACATAGCCCTCTGAACCTTGATGAAGCAGTGCTGCAAGCAGAGGAGTCACTTACAGCACGGTCAGCTGAACTTCCTTCTGCCAGGCTGTCACCACACTGCTAAGGTGTGAGGGATAGAGAGCAGGGCCTGGCCACAACAGGCACAGGAGAGAACTGGCTTCTGCTACACAGAACAGCTTTGAATACCGGGACTGGCAAAAGGAGACCTTTGTCTGAGCATGACTCCACACAGTGCACACAGTGCAGCCTTCTGAGGTGGTAAAAGTCTGCCTCATGTCCTTTCATGAGCCCTGCTCAGAAGGCACAGTGCATATGTAGACCCATAATTCTTATTTGCATTTTCACCATGAAGAGGAGAACTACATTTTGAAGTAAAATCAACAGAGATTATTTTAGCTAATTCTGTACCATTAGATATGTATATGTATGTGTATGTGTATGTGTATGTGTATTGTATATGTATATGTATATGTATATGTATATGTATATGTATATGTATATGTATATGTATATGTATATGTATATGTATATGTATATGTATATGTCTGGTTCCCACTATCTTAAAAAAAAAAAAGTATAAATTAAAAATTATACTAACAGAATGGAAGTCAAAAACACCAACCAAAACAAAATAAAAAAAAAGCAACACTAGAAGAAATTATCTTTAAATACTTTATAGCAAGAGAATGGAGCTTTGCATCAATTCAAACAGCATCCACTGGTGTTGTAGTCCCACACTGGCTACCAGTATAATTCTCGTTTCCCATGAAGGGTTTTATTCTGAAACAAATATTAACAAAATTATTTTGAATAAGATATGCAACTAGTAGTGTAAATAACTAATAAATGACTGCTAGTGCTTACTCTTTCCTGTGTCCAGTGAGGGCTTCCTTTCAAAGCAAAGAATGTGTGTTAAGAAAAGAGCTTTTCATGCACAGCAGAGCTACACAGAAACACATATTTATAGCCTGCCCAGGTGCAGAAAGAGCATTACTGTCTAGATTATAAAAACAGACACTAGAAATTAAACTGGAGCATTTCTTGAGTATAAAATAAATAAATAAATAGTGTCACTAAGCCCCAAGTGAAAAATTTACATTTTTAACTCTGGGCCATATGCATCTATAATATGCTTCTCTAGCATAAATTGGTGCTGTATTTTGTGATTTCAATGCAGAAGACTCAGCCTTCCTGCCTGGAACTGCAGTTATTTTTGCACACATTCAGTAAGGTCAGTAGAACCTGAATAGGCTGGGCATGCTGATCACATGTGGCTCATTTGGGCAAGTAAAGAACAATAAATAAAAAAATTACTCAAACTGTGAGATTCCTAGGACACCTGCATGGTGTAAAAATGCCACCAGCTTTACTTCCAGTTATTATTCCACAATTGCTGGACACTGGAAAACCCTATAGAAGGAGCATAGAAGTTTGTATCCATCTGAACAATATTCCTGCTGCAGAAGACATTCAGGCTGGAGAAGTTTACTGTGCACTTTAAATCATGCCTAAAGTTAAGTTCAGTTAAAAGGACAAAGGTAGGTAAGTCACACTGAATTTACCAGGGAAAAAACTCAAAGGATTAAAAAGATCCTCTTCCCCAGCTACTCTACTAAGTACTCCAGGGTGGTGGCCCACTGTTTGATGTTCTGCTACCAAATGCTGTTTCCAACCACTTTGTAGTGTATTTCTCATTTTTAAAAGATCAGGATCTCTGCTAACAGCAAAATTAGTTACAAGAAATCCCAAGAATTTATACAGAGATCTGGCATAATTTTTATACTCTTGTTTTTCAAACAAGACTAGAAATAATTTAAGATCTTCACATTAGTGAAACTCTTCCCTTAACTAGTGTAATTTTGGTCTTGAATTCAGCAGGCTAGCTTTAGCTTTCAAAGCTTAAAATAGTTATCTGCCTTTTACAGTTTAGTTTCTATGTTTTAAGGTGGTACACATGCTCTCTTCATATAGTAACTACAAGGCAGCTCTATTATCTGTAATGCAGTTAATGCAGTGGTTATGGAGAACATTAAAGATTATGAAATAATAGTTAAAGGCTGCAACAATCAAGAGGAAACAAACAAACAAAAAACCCCAAAAAACAAACCACCAGAAATCCATGGCTGGTACCACCCATGTGTAAGCATTTAAATATTGCAATATTCCATAGGGAAGCAAAAGCTTGGAGTATTATTAATACTCCAATATTAATAAATACTTAGTATTTCTGATGTTACCCAAGGAAGATATGAATGCTGACAAAAGAATGAATAGGTAAGATAAGCTTGATGTTTGGGCTAGGTCTTACTTTTCTCAGCTTGTATCAGACATCTAACTGCACATTAATGACTGGATGTAGCACTCTGCCATGGCTGAGTTTACAAGGTGGTGATCAGTCAAAGGTTGGACTTGATAATATTAGAGGTCTTTTCCAACCTTAATGATTCTGTGATTCTGTGAACTGTTCTTTTTAATGTACAGTTAACTAGATCTGTTAATTAGATACCAATGGATCATACATGTTTGCATTGGAAAAGCAAACTTTTTGTCGGACTCATGGCACTGAAATTAACCCAGAGCAACATTTCCCACACTACAACTTTTCATAGTCTGGTTCGTTGGATACCCCACTCCAGCTGAAAACAGTAGAGCAGCCATCCTTGATTCACTGCCAGCTTCAGCTGAGATTTCCAGTCTTTCTTGTGGACAAACTGATGAAGAATAAAGAATAAAGACAAACACTGCCAGCAGGGCCAGCTTCCTTGGGATTGCTACCAAAGGAACCACTGAAAAGGACAGTGATGTTGAAGTGCTGTTCCACCTCCTTAGCCCTGCAGAGGTGCAGCAGCGTAAGCTGTTAAATCACCCCTCTCAGCCCTTGTATCCTATGCTTAGGGCAAAGAGAAAACAGGGAATGACAGAGTGGCAAATTCCAAATCAGGTAACAGAAAGACTACAGAATGGGCTGGCATGTGGAACAGCTAGTTCCTGCCAAGCAACAGCTCCTAAATGTAGCTGAAAATGGTAACTACGTGTGATGTGTACTTGACTTACAGCAATTTCACAGCAACATGTCTCTTGCTGTAATTCTGTAAGAATTGCAATTATTGTTCTTCATGTCTTACTGAAATTTGCACAGTCCAGCTGTGACAAGTAGGCATTTCTTTAAATGAAGAAAAGGATTTTTGAGGAAGTTCTTAACTTGCAGTGCGCAACTATCTTTCTGTAATCCCTTCTATGAGATTCCCTCTTCTCCCCCAGGTGGGGGTGCTTGTACCACGAATCCAGGCTGGCTCTGGTATAGTACCAGAGTACATGGTACATCATCCCCAGTGAATTGTGCCTGCTTGTGACTATCAAAGACTGGTTGGCTGGCTTGTTGGTGTAGTAAATCAATCAATAACTTGTTTAATCCCACCTACCTTTCATGGATTAACCCATATATGCCTGCCTTTTGCTTTCAAATGCTTACAATGGCTTTGCTTCCACCAATATTAATATCTTGGAAGACTACAAGGCAAACTGCACAGGCAGATGTGCTCTGGAGGCAAGGTTTGGGCCAAAGGAGCAAGAGGAGCTTTCTTGAGCTGGCAAGACCTCAAAAGCAGAGCAGAGTGAGTTATGCCAGTCCCCTCTGCCCTGAGCAGTGGAGGAAGCAGTGGAGCCCTGACTCACAGGCAGCTCTGACTCAGAGTGAGCGGCAGTTAGAGTGACAGTGGCCCCCACATGTGTACAAAAGACACCCGCAGGGAGTGCAAACAACCAGAGCATGGTGCAGCAGCTCACAAGGAAGGGTGTACAAGGTGGGTGCTGAGGACTGCCAGCTCCAAAGCTTAGCTCAGCTGGTGGTCATCACTCTCACAGAAGAAGCTTGGTTTACACTTGGCCAAAACACACACCCTCTTTGTGCACCAAAAAGGATGGGGTGGCCCAGATGGAGCTCTCACAGAAACATGGAGCTGTCCAGGTCTCAGGCTGCAGGAAGTGCCAGAGCCTGACACTGCTCTTAGAGAGCAGCAGAGAAAACAGTCGTGTGAGATGTGATCGTATGAACAATCTATTCAACTTGATGGCAGAGCCAGAAGAAGGAGAAAAACTGAGAAGTGTTGGGGACTCTGAGAAGGAGATCAACTGGTAGAACTGTACTCTACCACCCCTTGGACAAACACATCTGCCATCCACATCACAAGACGCAATGGATCCTCTATCGTCTAGCCACCAGGCAGAAGGAGTGGATATCAGAGATGGAGGGGAATTGAAATGAGGTTCTGCCTGGGATGGCAGGGATCCTCTCCTGACCTACTTCACCTCCCCAGGTGCTTTTATACAATAGGTATGAGGCTCTGGTATTCAAGGATTAGGGAAAGAGAATGTGCATAAACATCTGTCGAGGTTGGAGTGGTTTCCTAGGGCAGGGCAACCAACCACCTCCAACATGATCACGTTAATTAAGAAAAAAAAGGGTAATCCTTGGTGTCTCCCTCCTGAGAGGAACAGAGGGCCTGTTGTGCTGACTGGACCCAATCTGTACGGAAATGTGCTGCCTCCCTGGGGTCACATCACCAAAAAACTTCCCAGCCTCGTACAGCCCAATTATTATTACTTGGTACTGGTTTTCCAGGTCGGCAGCTATAAAGCCACAGCAAGAAGCTGGCAGACAATAAGTCACAGGACCATAGAAAGGTTTGTTTTGAAAGGGACCTTAAAGATCGTCTCTTTCCAACAACCCTGGAATGGAATGCCATTCTTTAGATCAGTCCCCCATCAAACCTGGCCTTGAATACTTCTGGGGTGGGACATCCACCAACTTCTCTGAGCAACTTAGAAATGTATCAGAAACAAAAGGAGGGCAAGGAGAATCTCCATCCTTAGTTGTATGAGAGAGAAACAATGTGATAGGATAAGGAGAAGGATGAGGTACTTAATGCCTTCTTTGCCTCAGTTTTTAATAGCAAGACCATTTTTCTTCAAGGTACCCAGATCCCTGAATCTGGAAGACAGAGTCAGGGAGCAGAACAAATCCCCATAATCCAGGAGGGAACTGTCAGTGACCTCTTATGCTACTAAGACCTGCAGGAATCCATGGGGCCAGATGGGATCCACCTGAGGGATTTAGTGGAAGAGCTTAACTAAACTACTTTCTATGATTTACCAGGAATTCCAGTTAGCCAGGGAGGTCCCAGGTGACCAAAAGTTGGCAAACATGACACTCATCTACAAGGAGGTTTGAAAGGAGTATCAGACCAGAGCCAGACCTCACTACTGGGGAAAGTCACAGAGCAGCTCATCCTGAGTGCCATGACACAGTGTGTGCAGGACAGCCGGTCCTCAGCCTCAGCCAGCAGGGGTTTGTGAAAGGCAGGTCCTGAGTGACCAACCTGATCTCCTTCTGTGACAGGGTGACCTTCTTTGAAGATTAGGGAAAGCCTGTGGATGTGTCTGCATGGACTTGAGTAAAGCCTTTGACACTGTCTCCCACATTTTTATCCTGGAGAAACTGGCAGCTGATGGCTTGGGCAGATGCACAGTTCTGTGCCTCTGATCTGATGCCTGGATGACTGGCCCAGAGAATGGTGGTGAGTGGACTGATGGCCAGTCACCAGTGCTGTTCTCCAGGGCTCAGTACTGTTTCCAGCCCTGTTTAATATCTTTATCAATTATCTGAATGAGGGAATCAAGTGCACCCTCAGTCAGTTTGCAGGTGACACCAAGCTGGATGGAAGTGTTGATCTGCTGGAGGGCAGGAAGGCTCTGCAGAGGGATCTGAACAGGCTGAGGCCAATGGTGTGAGTCCAATGAAGAGCAGTTGAGAGAGCCAGGAGTATTTAGCCTGGAAAAAAAAGGAGGTTCAGGGGAAAACTCATTGCTCCCTATGACTCTGTGAAAGGAGGCTATAGACAGGTGGGGGTTGGTGTCTTCTCCCAGGTAACTAGTGAAAGGACAAGAGAAACTGGCCTTAAGTTGTGCCAGAGAGGTTTAGATAAGGTATTGGGAAAAAAAAAACACATGGAAAACATAGTAAAATATTGGAACAGGCTGCCGAGAAAACGGTGGAGTCAACATCCCTGGAAGTGTTTTAAAAATGAGTGGATGTGGCACTTGGGGAAATGGTTTAGTGGCGAACATGATGGTGGTTCCGGGTTGATGTGTGGACTTGATGATTTTAGAGGTCTTTTCCAACCTTAATGATTCTAATAATTCTATGACTGTAGCTACAGCTAGTAGATACAACATCTACAAGGGAAGGAACTGGTAGCCATAGCAAGTGTTAGATTTCCTCTCATATTTCTCCTTCAGCCTGTAGTGACAGCACTGATTTCTGTTTCTATAAGTGTCTAATTCAGTGACTGCAGCAATGTGAGAAGCACTCTCACTTTCTCCTTTTTTTAATCTACAGTCAAAGCATGCATGTGTGGGAGTATATCATGCAAGTATGGCTTCACAAGGACTGACAAAGTCTTAAAACACTTTCCTATGATTGCATTCCTGGAACAACCCTGGTGCAAGTGATGAATATTTGGACTATTTTATGTCTTCTTATTAGTTCTTGTAACTGAGATTGAGTAAAGGGGAAGAGCATTTAATTTAAACAAAAAACAAACAAACAAACAAACAAAAAACAACTGTGTAAAATTTTCAGGGAGACCAGGAGAAGGAGAAGACAGGGTAGTGTTACTAAGCCATATAATTCTGAGTTACCCAGTAACTTGAAAAAAAGTGGGTCTATACATCTTCCATTATAAATTCTGCTTTGGAATAGAGGACTATATGCTATTGAATTCCAAAGATCTCCCAGTATAAAAGGTCCATCACCTGTATCATAGAATTACAGAATGGTTATTGAGGTTGTAAGGAACATCTGTAGGTCATCTTGTCCAGCCTCCCTGACAATCAGGGTCCCTGTTGCCAGCTGCCCAGGATGATGTCCAGGTGGCTTTTGAAGGTCTCCAAGGATGGAGATCCCACCAGCTCTCTCAGCAACATGTCACCCTCAAAATAACAAAAATTTTCCTGATGTTTCCTGCCTCCTAGCCCTGTGGAGCCCTCATGCAATGTTTGGAGCTGCAATAGCCAGGCTGCTGTTTTAGAAAAGTGTCTGGGAAAGTCTTGGAGAGCTGTTACTGGAGGATGACAAGAGCTGTTTGATTGCAAAGACACCAGCAAGAGGGTCCAGCAAGGACAGAGCTGTCAACATGGGCTCTGTCCAGGGGACCCTATTTCACAGGTCTTCAGGACAGGTGGCCCAGCAGGTGCTTGAACTCTGCCCTGGTGGCTGGGAGAGAGAGCAGAGGAGACTGGAAAGTATCTGCAATAGCAGCTGGAAAGTAGCCCTACAGTAGCTTGTACTTTGGTTTTGAAACAAATGCTATCCAAAAGCTTCTGCATCTTTATTCAAATTCCTCTCACCACTGCAGGTCACAGCCGCTGTCAGGTTCATCTGCTGGGCTGGCTGCGCTCTACCCTGTGGTCTGCTGGACAGAGACACTGGGATACCGTGAAGCTGTTTGGCACCTCCCCGAGTGGCCCTTCTCCCAGCGGTGGGCTCGCTGTAGAGGCCAGGGCCTTTGGCACTGGGTGTCGTGCTGCTGCAGGGTTCTGCTGCCCGCCTGCTCCTTGGCCACAGCCTTTTTCCAGCAGAGGCCATGCTGAATATGGCCTCCTTTTAGCTGCCGACTGCCCTTGCAGTGTGTGGGACGCGGCTAAAAGGCAGCCTGCAGGCGGTCACGGCCGTCACGGCAGATCGCTGCCGGGCGCGGAGGGAGCAGGAGGTGCGGAAGCGTCCCTGAACACGGGATGCGCATCTGATGTCGCTCGGACTGTAGCTCAGCTGCAGGGAGCCCTGCCCACTGCAGCTGCCTGCTGGTGGCTGCTGCGGCAGAGGTGCTCAGCTGCTGGTTGCCCTCAGCACGCGAAACCATGTTCTTCCAAGAGGGATGTTTAGAGATTTCTTGGCACTACAAACGGAAAAGCAAAGAAAGACCCAGAAAAAGGTGGGAGAGGAGAGTCAAAAGTCTCAAGACACAAACAGTTTCCTTGAAGGATGAAAAGTGGCAGCAGAAATAGCCCTGTGGGACAGCTAGCGCCAAGGACTGCCCTCTGCCCTCCCTATCTGTCCTCAGGACACCTCCTACCCAATCTGTTCCTCCCTCAAAACTTGAGGAAGCAAAGGGTACTGAAGGAGGCAGCCAAGGAAGGCAAAGGAAGGTTGGAAATCTTCAGTAGCACCCACAGTCGTGGCGCAGCTGCAACATGGGACTGCAGCATGCTGCCAGCCACGGCTTGGCACAGAGGTGATGTTCCAGGTGGAGGTCCACAGTCCTGATAGACCACCAGGACAGGTCCCTTATTGTGTAGTTGCTTTCCAGTCAATCAGTTCCCTACATATACTGGTGCTTGTTCCTCCCCAGGGGCAGGACTTTGCAATTCCCATCACTTGAAAGAAAGATACTTGATGTTTCTTTCACCCCAGTTCTCCAGACTGTCAAGGTCCCCCTGGCCAGCAGCCTTACCTCTAGCACAGCAAGCACTCCTCCCAGTTGTGTGTCACTGGCAAACTTGCTGAAAGCACACTCTACCTCGTCATCCTGTTTGTTAATAAAGATGTTGAACAATGCTGGACCTAGTACTGGGTTCCTGGGGTACATCAAGTGTTACTGGCTTCCAACTAGACCTTATACCATTGATCACCATACTGATTCCGCCTGCCCAAGCTTGTAACAAAAGTATCCTTTGTGACCCCTACAAAAAATTATTTTAAGCTGCTGCAGTAAAATTAGCACTATATAATGGAAACTTTGCATGTAATCACATCTCAGTGGGATGTTTGAGCTTCACCATGACATTCTGGTGAGGCAGATCCCCAAGATTTTGTGGAGGTCTGATGCCCACATAGATACTGCTTAGCAACCAAGAGCTTCCTCAAGAGAAAGTAAATCCTTTGCAGCCTGGGGGCTGGTTGCTCTGACTTCCATCCAGGAAGGAGGAGGAGAGCTGAAACTGCAAAGTCAGTGGCTCACAGCTCATTCATCTCCCAGAAGGCTTTGTACCTCACCCTCTCTGTGACAACCTCATCCATGTTGCTATCTGAACCAAGCATAGCTCAGAGCCAAACACTGCCTTGCAGACTTCCCTGGTGCTCCGAGGACATAAGAAATGCTCAGCTTTTTCAGAAACTTTTTGCTTAAAAGTCTGCAACCAGAGTCCTACTGTCAGAACCTAGAATGTCCTGAAAGTCTGTCCAAAATTTATTAATTTCCTCAACTCAGGTAGCATTAGCCTAGCCTTGAAGAACACTGGTTGTGAACCTAGGGGGGAGCTGGGGCCAGCTGAGGCTCAGTACTTGCTTGTCATCATAAGGACCTGTCCCTTCACCTCTAAAATTAACACAGGAGACCTACTCCATAAGGCGCAGTGTCTGCTGATTTTTCAGAGCTCTAGAAGTGGCTTTGAAGAGGGACAGATGAAGGAAAGAAGAAATTGCTGGGCCAGTCCAGGAGTAACAACTATTTTCTAGTGAATGATGGGCACATCCAGAGATATCTGTCACAATCCCATCTGATAGAGTCCATTCTGATTATGCTGCAGCTGCAGACCACTGGCAAAGAGAGGCTTATCCTGGGTTATAAACACTACCTAAAGTTGAACTCCCATTGATACCCTGAACCTTTACTGGAGGATAAAGAATATTTCCTTTTCCCCTCTCCCTGTTATTGTAGCTTTCCCAGTCAACAACACTCTGTATATGAAGAGGAGACAAAATGGAAAAGATATGCTGTGTTTTGAATGTTCTCTGTGTTAAAAGCTGATTTTAAATCTTTGATAGCACCTCCACTAACTTATCTCATGTTTCTCATCTTCTCTGTCATTTTTATTGTCCTTCAAGAGGTCCATTCGGATGTGGATTTACATTGCCTTGCATCTTCTTACAGTCATTTCTGTAAATATTAAAAGGTTGCCTTGGAATTCCTTCTAAAAATATTAAGGCAGTCTTAACCAGCATCTTATACGATCTGTGGCAAAATTTTGGAGCTATTTTTAGGGCTACAGTATTTAAGGATAGTGTGCAGACTTCGTAATCATTTTGCTCAGGATAACTCTCTTGTCCAATAAAATTTTAAATTCTATAAGCTCTCGGAAAGTCAATCTGGTACTTGATGTTCCTTGTGGCTCCAGATTTTTTCCTTGTGCCAAATGTAAATGTTCCTTTCTATGCTATAAGCAAGTGACATGTAGAAAGATCTATTTCCATTTTGCAGATACTTATTTACATAGTTTTGACTCTATACAATATCATCTTTGCATAAATCTGATTTGTAATCTATTTTCTCACAAGTTATCTTTCCACACCTCTGAACAGGAACTTCTCATTTTCTGTATGCTTCCCAGCTGCTATACTCCTTTTGTAGTTTGTTTTTTTCCTGACATCTACTGACTAATACAAGAACTAGAGACCAACCAGTATTGAGTCAAGAAGAGTATTTTACCAGAATTCTTATTTATGTTTATGTACTCCTGTAAAGTATATGCCTTTTGTATTATAGTACAACTTATGATACACTGAAACCTACAGACCCATTCCGGAACAACTGCTGCCATCCATTACTGATCCCATCCTATGCATGTATAACTATATATTCTTACCTAAGGGTTTTTCTCTTTTTCTTCAGGTTGGGTTGGGTTATTCTGGGCTCTGCTTCTGTCTTGCAACTTTCTTACACCACCATGACTGCCTCCCAGCTCTGTTGTATGTTCCTGGAAGAGCATACAAATCACTGAAATTATTTTGAAATAGCAGTAGAGTCACAATTCCTTCTTTCATCTGGGTATTTCAGAGATGAGAAACATGCCTTTTCCAATTAAAAAAATTATAAATAATAGATTTTTTCAAAAATAAATGTAGTTTTTGGTCACCTATTTTCTATAGCAAAGCAATATGTGGGAAGTAGAATTGAACTGCACAGAATTTTTTTGTCAGAACCCAAGACTAAGTGCATTTTTGCCATGCAGTTATCTCTGCTTTTCTTCATCAGGGAAGGAATTTCAAGGATCTCAAACTATGATATGGTAATGTCTCACAGCTCTTGAGAAGTTTATTTTATTTTACACACTTATGGCCTTCTGTTAGGACAGTTATGCTGTATTTGTCTTTGAGAGAAAAAAGGTTATTTGCAAGAGAAAATGGCACCTTTTGTTTTCCTTTTTGATGTGTTGTATGAAGAATGGCATAGTAGTATAAATGTATTGTTCATCTGAAGCTCTATGATTTTGGAAAAATAGTCTTGTCAGAAATGAGTGAGATTACAAGAGGACTATCCTGTCAGTGGTATTGAAAGGGAAATCTATGTCAGTTCACTGGCAGTTCATCCACCTTCATGCTTTCATAGCAGTGCTCCATTGTCTTGGGTTGTAAGAAGTGGGAGAGGGGAAGATAATTTTCTAGCTCATGTATAACTTTGCTATTCCTAAACCAGACTGATCCTTCACATAAAATTAAAAATAGCTTAATGCATGGAAGCCACTGATGTCCAAGAGCTGGGATTAGCCAAAAAATGATGTTCCAGAAATATTCTTTTCTTTACCTATGACACGGTCTTGAACTGGCCCTGCCAATGAGGTCACTCTTCTGTATGTGGCACCCAGAGTGTCTGCCTGTGCTAGTTATGGCTGCATATTTTGGGTGGAACAAAAGTGGTGTGAGGTCCTCTCTGTGTTGGCAACGGGCACTTGCACTAGCAGCTTATGTCATTCTTTGACAGATGACAACAGTGATCATTACCTGTCCTGAAAATCATGTAGGGTAGGATATGCAAGAAAAGACACTGTGTGATAGTTTCAGAAGGAAAAATATGCACAGGAGACTCTGGTACTCTCATGCTCTCTTCTGTTAGTCATAGACTGAAAAATCTAAGGGGTAAATCTGTAGCCAGATTCACTAAGCTGAGGACAGTAACTATGGACTGGAGGCCAGGACTTGCATCTATTAAGCAAGTCTCTAACAGGTTTTGGTTGCTTCCACCTGCTGTTATCTGAAAGACATTTTGAAAAAATTGTACTATTTAAGTATTTTGGTGTATGATAATGTTTCTGAATGTGTTCCAGGAACACTGGCAAAAAATATCTTCACTCTACTAATGAGTAAAGTTGTTAGCTTCTACAGAGGACAGCTTCCCAATATCATTGAAATGCCAGGCAGTCTGAGTCAGTCTTGATCATCAATTTTGGAAAAAAAATCACTCCTTTTCTGAAAAACAGCATGAGAGAGGCATGACCTCCCAATTACTCTGCCATTCCTCAGAACAGGGGAACTTGGTGTGAAGCACAGCACAACTTCCTGAGGCTCGGGATGGGCCATGTGACAGACAACTCTTTTATGGCCCAATGCTTAAGGTACAGAAAAAGATAGTTTAGCCTCCATGGTACTAAAAGTCCTTTCCCCTCTGCATGGCTAAAGCCTATTTTTGTTTTCTGCCCTTCTTCCTTCCCAGGCATAGGAACCACCAGCAGTGTAGTGTAGCAGTGTGCTTTTTAAGTTTTTGGAATTTTTATATTGTAATATGGGTCGTTCTGTGTACCCCCTATGTTCTTCCCCTATTTGATTCATCCCCCTGGTTACTATTACCTGTCAATCTTGAGTTATGTAACCCCCAGACCCTGTCTGTCACTCTGAGACCTCATCTTCAGCCTAGAAAGTTCTGACAGGATCACAGAGTGATTGGACAGAATTCCCGCTTTCCCCCCCCACTGTATCCTGGTTTGTTCCCCTACATGTCACCAAGTTAGAGAGCCGTCCCCCGCTTACCCCTAATTGGTCCCAAGTTAGACCCTACCCCGACCTCCTCCCCCTTTTATAAGCTGCTGTACTCAGGCGCACAGAGCGGTTTTCGCCTGGTGTTGCGTCCTGTGATTGAGCAATCTCCTCTCACCTCACCCCCTCCCCCCTACCCCGACCACCAGAGCCACCCCTGTCAATCCTGAGGGACGATTTAATAAAGGGTCTCCCTGTCACCCCAGGAGAGGGCTGCCGAGTGATTGGGCAAACAGAAACAGCCCCCCCTCCCCAAAGGGGACTGGACCCCTGCCTTGTCCTTCTGCCCCGGGTCACTCCCCCCATCCTCTGGGATTGCCCGGGGTCGCTCTGGGTTGGCCCCCCCCTCCCCGGGTAAAACCAGCGGCGCGCCGCATGGTCTGGATTCTGCTCGTGCTGGTCAATATGTTCGGAGGTTCTGCTCGGAACCAATAAAGCTTTTTAACCGAACCACGACAGAATCGGTTTCTTTCTTCGCTGATCGTCTACCTTCTCTGCAAAGCCTGGCAACAACTTCTCTGTTCTCCAGCCGGTGATACAGTTTCTAGGGTCTGCTGCCGCCGCCCGGACCCCAGACTTGTCTCTTCTGGTGAGCCACGTGGCCACTGCTAAGGAAAGTATCCTTGTGGAAAATAACCACAGAGCTACCTTCCCCACGCAGGCGCCACGGGGGACCTGGATCTTAGATACAGTAACACAGCGTTGTTACAGCCTGGTCTACCACCTGTGACTGGAGGTCTCCGCTGCGGGACAAATAAAACCGATGGTTTAATCTCAAGCGGAGACTTCCTCTTCTGTCCTGCCATCGCCGCTCGCTTCCGCAGACAAGCCAAGACCTACAGGTTCAGCAAAGTTCGTCTCGCTACTGAGTCGTGCCCTCGCTGTTACGGTGTCAGGGCTGGCCGGAGCAGAAAAGACGCAGACACCATAACAGCGGAGCTCTGATTTACTTTTCCATTTGACTTTTCTCTTATGCTACTTTTCATTAAATACTAAAGGAAATCTGGGCCAGGACTTATGAAGAGATGGTGGATTCATATTTGTACAGCCTAGTCTGGAACTTTAGCCCCAGTAACATGTTATGCAAAGCAGTTGCTTCTTCTTATTTGGCTTGTCCTATGGCTACACACAGGTCCCTACATCCCACCAGGGTCTGGGATGGTGGGCCTTGGGACACCTCTATGTGAGATTTTGCAAAGCTTAGCGTCACACTGCCCCTGCTGTGGCTGCAGAGAACCAAAGCCAAATGAGCAGCAAAGGATGTGGGTCCAAAGATGTATCCTTAAAGGCTAAGTTTATCCAGTCTCTCTAACTGGCCACATAATTCCTTACTTCAGCTTACTCTCTGTCTTAATACCAAATACATCGCTAAAATTAGAACTAACAAGAATACTAAGAAAACGGAAGAGGGAGATAAAGTGATTTAAAATTCTAAAACTGAAAACATTTTTCTCTTATGAATTTGATATGAAGAACAGATGGTCCTCTTAACAAAAAATAAAACCACCAAAAAAAACAGTTCAGGCAGAAGAAAGGAGTCTAGAATGAGTCTCCCACTGCACTGGGACCATGACCAACTGAAAGGATAATGCAATTGATTGTTCTGTAGAATGGAAATGCCCACCCTGTGAGCAGAGAAAACAGCTCTGGGTTTTTTTAATTTATAGTTGCTTCTTTTAATTTAGTTTCTCAGTAACCAGAGTACAACAGAATCACATTATGTGATGCTGAAATACACTGTCCATTGGAAGCCTTAGCTGGTCTTCTTAAGATGCATTTTCACTACTAATACATATGTGCAAGAGCTAGACAATCTTGCTATAATGATATTAGAAATGGGATTGTCATGAAGACAAAGAAGCAAATAGTAAGACCTCTTGTTTTCTTGATCCTAAAATACACTCTGTTTCCAGCGAAGATATTTGCTTAGTAGGTCAGTGTGTCTAAGAAGCTGAATTTTTCTTCTCCAGAAATTGCTCTGAAAAGCTCAGTTTTTATTAACTAAAACCACAGCCCCCAAAATGTAAACCCTACTGAATCAGGTTTGGCCTGTAAGAAATTATTTTTCTGCTTCATAAAACCTAGTATTTCTCACTTCCGGCATCTAATGATGAGCAACTGGTAGCTGAAGGACCAGATAAACTTTTCTTAAGTCAGTGCATTATTTGCCTTGGTGGTCATCACAAAATCTGTCACAAATCCAGACCATCTTGTCTTCTATTCCTTCTGTATTCACAGCCCTCTTAAGCTGTTTTCTATTCACATAATTTTAAAATTGAAAGCCAAGTAAGTGGTTCTCCTGTGGTACATTTTTATTTAAAACAGTTGGGTTATTAACCATTTATGTTGGCTTGATCTCCCACCATTCTTCTGAGATGCTGTGTTTACAAAGCGGTTTGCTTCTAAAACTAACACAAAACGTCCACTTCAAATTGAACTGCTTAAAAACTTATTGTTTGCCAGGTGCCAAAGGGAGAATAAATTTTGAGGTAAACAAGCATTTGGACCCTTCACCTCACAAATCAAAGGATGCTTCCTCCAATCAAATGCTTTCTATTCCAGCTTTGTTATAATGTTTTGTACCCTTCCTTCTATTTGTTTAATTTGGCAGGACTGTAATTACAGGCCAGACATGGACCAGTATTCATCTGAGGCAAAGAACAGTGAGTGAAGCAGAAGAGTCTTGTTGAATTTTCAAGAAGCATTTTTCAAGAACATCCTGTACTTTAAGCCTAAATACTCAGGGAAATGACAAGGCTCTGCTTTTTCTAATTGCTCCTGTTCTTCTTTAAAATTACTGAAATCAGTAATTTTAAAAGGGAACAAAACAGAACAAGTTCATTCCAATCACATCACAAAAAAGGGTAAGACCTCACTAGAGGGGCATCGGGCAAATTCAGAATGCAGCTGTTATAGAAATAAACATGGAGAATCATCTCTTTTTTCGTCAGCAGAATCAATGCTCTTGTATCACTTTTGTACCTTTGTAAGACTTTGACTTTACTAGACTAACTTCTGGTTTATTCCCACTGTCAACAGTAGAGAGCATATTCCCTCATGTTCATGTATCCAGCATTATAGGAACTGCAGGCTGAACAATAAACTTAATCAATGGAAAAAAAATTAAGAAGCATCCAACTAACAAGAGTGTTTCCCAGAGGCTGAGGAAACTGTCTTTGCTGAAGAGCAGCTTCTGCATATTCTGCAGTTTTCATCCTTTGGTTGCTCCAAACGTGTCTGAAAAGGGTCATTGTGCTTGAAATGGAGTACTCAAAAGAAGCACTATCACAAGAATTTCTGTATGCAATGTAAGTTCACACCCTGTACATGTACTTGTTGCTGTTTCTGCTTTATGATACTTCTGCATTAGGAAAGACCATTTTTGTAATTGAGTTGAATAAAAATAACACTTGAATGTGAAAGATATTTGCTGGGTTTTAGAACATTTGACTTCTGGAAACAAACCACCTGCTGCGTAGGACCCATAAGTCTCCTAGCTAATAATCTTCTCTCCACTTGGACTAATTTTAGCTATTGCCACTTGAAACTTTTAATGGCTTCAGCCACCTACTGCCTTAACGTAACTTTTACAGCCCCTCTCTAGAGCTCTGCCTGTTCGTATATCTGAAGATTATAAATAGTTTTATTTGGAAAATGGTCATTGGAGATGGAGGTGGAGAGACAGGAATCATCTGAGAGTAAATAGATTGTTAATTCCCTTCTGAGCACTGAGCTGCTGACTCATTCCCAATCAATTCCCACACAGCCTGGGCTGAGTCAGCCCAGAGGGTGTTGAATAGTCAAGAGCAAAGACAATTCAGAGGATAATGGTTATGAAAATTCCAAAACAGAAAAATGATTCAGCAGGGGTAACTAAAAGAAGAAAAAATACATAGTAGAGACAGGGAAAAAAAGAAAAAGAAGAAGAAAAAAGAAAAAAAGGATGTGGTAAAACCTTTGCTGCCACCTCTGTGTGGAAACGAAGATAATCAGGGAGATTAGAGAAGAAACAGGTAAAGGAATTGATGGAAGAGGGGAAAAGTCATTAAAACCCAAAAATAGTATTGGAATGAAATCATCAGAAAGAGCCAAAAAAGAAGATGGGTGTAGGCAGAAAATGGACTTGAAGTAGGAACACACTTCCAGGTATGTCTCAGCCTAGGCACTGATTTCCCATCCATGTAAGTATGAGCATAAAAGCTTACATCTATAAATGTCATACCATACACATCCATGGGGAGGAAATAAAAGAAAAATGGTCCTACAGTCAAGGACTTTCTATTCTTTATAGATCAAAGAGCACGAGATGGAAAAATAATAAGATTCATATGAGAAATGGACACTTCAGAGATATATGAACATATCGGGAAGCACATCAATCCAGATTAAAGTCAGCCTTCTCCCTCGGAGTCTGCTGTCAATTAAGTGAAGAGGGTGAAGCTGAACTGGATGCTCTGAAACAACCTATGAGATATTTCCACAGCCTTTGATAGCTCTAACACCTCAAAAAGTTCTCTAAACTTCCTCATTCCTCATACTGCAGCTCTCTTAAATCTGAAGTTCAGTACTGCAGCCTGCTTGGGCTCAGGACAGAGACTTGGCACACTGGGGAGT
Organism: Sitta carolinensis; assembly: GCA_032173965.1. Lineage (NCBI taxonomy): Eukaryota > Metazoa > Chordata > Aves > Passeriformes > Sittidae > Sitta > Sitta carolinensis. The sequence continues at coordinate 23,376,556 of CM063313.1, read as the reverse complement.
GTCTTGTGTCATGCCTTGTGCAGGAGCCTCCTCTCCGTGCACTTTGCTCACATGAAAGGCAAGCTGCTGCCATGGTGCTGTGCCTCCCACAGCAATAAGCTCCCTGCTTGCATTCAGCACTGCTGAAGAGACGTTATGCCACAGTAATATAGGCTCTGATTTCCTTGTTCTTAAAGCATCTTCTTTTAAAATAGTGTGTATATATTTAAACTGAGCTAGTTCAAGGAGACCATATGGAAGGCTTATCAACAACAAGACAGGAGATTGCTACCGAGAAATAATATTGCCTTGCATCTGGCAGATTAAAGTACAATAATGGTCCAAATTACTGTATTAATACCAAAGCTTGAGAACAAACACTTAAAGGCATGTCCCTGGTTACATTAGCACTGCTTTGTACAGAACTATAGGGATGATGCAAGGCACACTTGAGTGAGATGCCAAAGTTAGGAGTGGATTTGCCCAGTAAAAGGTGTGGTGTGAGTGGAGAGAGATGTCACCTGAGGTGATGATTCAGCCAACTTGGCCTCTACAGGTTCAAAGAGCCCTTGTATGTCCAGCATTATCAGCTCAGACAGATGATTAAAGATAGAAAGGGGTAAGTCCAGGTCTACATCCCCATTCAGACTCAAAGTTAGGTGTTCAAGTGAGGCTGTGCAAGTCCCTCCAAGCATATCAATTACTTATATGCAGAAACAAGCCCCAGGTATCTGTGATGGGAATGTTTGCATGACAATTAATTCCATCTCATTCCTCTAGGGACATGAGATAGACTTAGCATTGCATCTAAGCCTGCCGTGTACTACTCTGACACCAAACACTTAACAGAACAGATGAAAAATAAAATTAACAGTTCTGGTATATTTTTCATAATACCACGCTCTTCTGCCAAGGAGAGAGACTTGTACAATTGTGGTTTATGGTCTGGTTAGCTCTTGAAGTTGTTGAAAGAAAGCGGTTTTATTTTAGTTTTGTTGTGTATTCACACAGAAAAGGAAAACTCTGGAAAGCACTCTTCACACTGAGCAAATACCATTGAGTTTTGAGATGCTTCCTGGCTCCTGGCAAGGCCAAAGAGCAACTTCCACAGTCTCAGACGAGTTCCAGAGAAGAGTCATATCTCCATTGAAATGGAGGCAATTATTACATCTCTGAGACAGTGATAGGACTCCAAAGAGAGTATTCTGACTGCTGACTCGGAAAAATTACCATGTGATGGCTATGGCAGGCCATGCAAGTGTGACAGAACAGAAAGCCTGTGAACAGCATGCTGCCTGTGTCAGGACTGAACAGGTTACAGACCCTGAGCTCCACTGGGCCATCTGGAGACTACCTGGCCCAGCCTGGCATTGACTTCAGTCATGACCTCTCCACAGGTGCTGCTCAGCCAGGCTTTTCTTCCTCGTGGGCTGAAGGCCAGAGACCTAACTGAAAGACATCTGCTTACCTCCAAATCAGACAGAGCTCTTTGTCTTCATGCATTACTGTGCTACAGGCTCAAGGCATTCCTTGCTCAGCTCACTCTGACACATGCATGGCTCAGAGCCACACAGTGGTGAAAGGAGCTCCAAGCAGAAGGGAGTCCTGGGCATTTCTCCTCTCCCACGGTTGCATGGTGTACTTTCCTTTGCTTCCTAACACCCTGCTCTAGGGCCTGCCACAGTTCCTTTTACTGCTCTTCCCACAAGGTTGTTCTGGTTTGATCTACTATTACCTAACAACAAAGATGGAGGGACAGAAAACGAAATGGAAGTATCTTCACCGTCTGAAAAGCTCCAACAGTAGGAGTCATGTCAGCTTGAATTGTTCCTTGCTTCAGAGAGTCTTTGGTATTACAGCTGTTACACTGTAAACATGACATGCATTTTATAATTTACACGCTTGAACACATTACTAACTTCATAGGACTGTTCCCATAATTAAAGATAAGTCTGTATTTAAGTGTGTTGCTTACTCAGTGACCGAAGGTGAATGCAGAAACATTGATTCATTATATAAGAATAAGAATATAATAAGAATTAATCACACCTTAACACACTAATAAACTCCTAATTGGTTTCTGCCTTTTTGCACTGATAGGATTTACGAAAAAAAACAGTATACTTGCAAAACAATTTGGGATCCTTATTAAGCAGAAATGAATGGACTTGCCTTATGTCATTATGCATGACTGGAAAAACTATGTTTTTCATGATGGTATAATCAATTGTGTCCAGGTTAGGTGAAAATCTTTTTATCTCACCTCGACATGATAAGAAAACTTTGATCATAAGTTTTTCAACAAGTCACTGTACAGTGGCATGATTCTGTATATGCTTGATGGATGTGGATCTGGAATCCTACTAAGGTTTTCTTTTGAAAAAAAAATAGCTGGAATAATGATATTTAGGGGTGCGTTTTTTACATTGTGCCCAGAATACAAAAAAAAAAAAAATATTCGTTTGCTGAAAACTTTAAGCTTTTATTCAAAATGGAATATCTCCATTTTAATGCTGGAGATTGGTGAGCTGGGAAAATACAGCTAACAGAGAAAAAAGCATATCAATACAAAAGCAAGTGGAGACCTCAAAAAGACTGAGTGGAAAAAAACACTCTTCAAGGAAAAAAAAATAGTCAAAAATTACATAGGAAACTAAGGCACAATCAAGTAAACAAAATAATGTATTGAGGCAATATCTTGTTTATTAGCAGCCTCCATCTGCAAGAGACCAAGTCCAAACCTTTTGTCCACAAATGTCTGGCTTGGGAAACATTTTAACTCTGTTCTGTGGAATGAAGTACCTTATAGAGGGAGTGTGTCTTATGACCTAAGGTAATGTTTCATATCCTCTGGAAAACAGAGGGTTGTCTTCTAGGAATTTGAATCCACTATGTGCAGGATGCTTGATCATCTGGAAATTCAGCTGGAGAAAAGAGATCACAGGATTGTAGCACATGCTGAGTTAGAAAGGACCTAACAGGATCATCAAATCCAACTCCTGGCCCTATGCAGGACACTCCAAGAATCACAACCTATGCCTGAGATTGTTGTCAAATGCTTCTCGAACTCAGATGCTCCTACTGCAGTCTACATCAGTGTGCTGGTTAGCTTAGGCTGAGTGCTAGGTACTTTAGCTATCCAATACCACACTGGAGTTTAGAAGTCAGCTAGAGTTTCATGAGAATATTTAAAGGAAAAATATTTTCCTTCACTTTATTCACTCAGTTCAAGTCTTAGGATATCAGGCAGTTCAGAAGAGAAGAATAAAAAAAAACAGAACTGAGCTAGGCCTTCAAGTGATAAGAGTGGGTCCTCTGGGGATCAGATCCAGGCTTAAGCATCATAGCATTTGAAAAATCTCAGTACAGCTTCTCTGCCTTCCAAACCTCCTGACAACAACCACAGACAGGGGTTGCATGTGGAGCTGGAGTATCTTTTGAATAATCTTACTTTTCCAAATGCTAAGTTTTCTCCAAACTGTTGTACTTAATGAATCACCTCAGATCAATTACTGACAATTTCAACCGGACACTTACTGAAATGGTAGCACAGTGAAGGAGCAAACTGTTCCTCCCTTTGAACTGGTGCAATATACACCGGGGCCTTTATTAGCAAGTCTCTTTCAAAATACTCCTGATAAGGGAGAAACAGTTTGTGGGCTTCTTTTGTTGACTGGTTGGGGTTTTGCTTGGGGTTTGTGTTTTTGGTTTTGTTGAGTTTTGTAGGGGTTTTGGAGGGGGGCAGCAGGGGGGAGGCTGTTTTCTTTTAAAAAAAAAAAAACAACTCTCTGGTGTACTATTTCTTTACTTTTTTTTTCTCCAACTTAAGTGATACCAGCATCACATCTTTTTTACTTCTGTGTTGCACAGACTGGGAACTTCTTAACAGCCTGTTTTCCTCACTAAATTGGGAAAATTGAAATTCCTGACTGAAATTCTTCCCAAAGGCAGATACTTGAAATTGTTGCTATTTCTAGCAAAGGATATTGCTTAATGGGACAGTGCTTAATGGAAATACTAGCAGCTTATGGCGTTGGTTTACCCCACATTCCTGATGGTGCAGCAGGCTCCTGGAGGTTCTGCTTCCTTAGATGCTAGCTTTCCGGCTTTCCTCTAGCCTGAGATAGGCAGAAAAAGCTCCCCTCTTGCCCATTAACCAATGGCTATGAGTGCAGAGGCACTAAAACCTGGGTATTTTATACCTGTTACTTATGATTAAGGGGAAAATCCTCATCCTGTATCAACCAGGGCTGATACACTCACAGTTTCATTTTTATGCCAGTCAAGGGAGACAGAAGCTGCTCCTCTGAGAAGATCCTGCTCTAGTCACATTGGTTATGAGCACCACCATCTTTCTGTGCCGTTTTCCTTTCCAGCGGGAAGGAGGATGTTTGGAGCAGAAAAGTGCTGTGAGAAATCTGCATGGGTTTGAAACAGTTTCTTCTTGCAGAGATTTAGCACTGAGTTCCAGCTCTCCTGCCAAGATAAGCCAGCTACCCCATAGCAGCCTGGATCAGAGTCTAATCCTGCCACATCATCAGTTTAAACAGGGAGCAAACAGACTTAATTGAATTGGCTAAGCTTTCAATTAAAATAATTGGAATGCTAGAACATAACAAATGCTTAAGCAGTGAAGTGAGGACTAGATAAAAATGGTTTTAGAAACCACCACTGAGAGAGAGAAAAAAGAGCTCTTAAAGAAACCCGAGAGCATAATGCGTCATATCTACCAGGGAGGAAAATAAGCACTAGGAAAGAAAAACATATTATTATGATGATAAAAGGAACTATGCTGGAGTGATTGTCTGCAGACTCCAACATCAAAATTAGAAGAATTTCTTTTCCCAGAACTGCAAAAGAGCTGATTCTCCACATGAATAATGTCTTTACCATGTATTTTCTTGTGCTTTTCATTACTGAGATATTGCAGAAAAGAACTCTTAATTTTTTCTTGGAAGCCAGTAATCGCAGCAGGAACAGCTGAGGCTTCTATGACCCATCAGTCTAGAGGTCTGTATATTAGTGGAGAAATCTGATGTTCGTAGTCTGATCATAATCCAGGCTTGCAGAAAACTACAAGAGTGTTTTCTTCCTACAGCAGGTAGGAAGAAAAGTGTTTTTTCTTCCTACATATTGCTAAATGACCTTCATAATACATAGTACAGGTCATTGTGAGGTAGGAACTCATGCTGGGAAGTGAAGGTGCATCCTTTGCAGCAGCATAGATGTATCAGCCTTCAAACATCTGCCTCATTGTAGTTCCTGGGTTTGTAGCATTCATATGAAAACATTTGAATAACTAGTTTGAGAGACTATGGAATATCTCCTTCCCAGCGAAGCACTCTTCCGAGTCTAAAGAAGGTGGATGTCCAGCTATACAGGATGATCCAAGTAAACTATGTGACTGTATAATTGTTTGCATGTGCATGGCAGCACAGTATGTGGCTAGATGTTGCTTCTGGAAACCTAGGCACATATGTAAATGTTTCTGTATCACCTACCAAAGAGTGAATAGCTGAGCAAGGATGGAGGAACAAAGGTTCTCCTAAGTGTGGTCACCAGAGAAGACATTGCAGGGAGCAAAGAAAGAAACTGCCTGATGAAGGATTAGTGAGGAAGTGGGAGTGTCACAGAAAACATGCTTAGCCCAAAATGTTTAGTCTGATCAGCTGTAAATACTCTATCTAACTCCTCATATTGCTGTTATATTGGATTAGATTCTCCCACAATCCCTGCTAAAACCTGTAACTGCTCATCTTCTTGCCCCTATCATCTGACAAAGCATGAGCCACAGGTCTCCTATGACTAAGAGCCTCTCCTTGCACTTGGGAAGTGGAAAGTTCTTTCTTACTTGTTTTTTCCTGCTTACATAAAAACATACCCTCTTTGTGATCTTTTCTTTCTTTCTTGGCCAAGAAAGATATCTTCCGCTGCAAAACCCCATTCTACTTTGGATTCTGCTGTTGTATGCCCTTAGTCTGTCACATCCACCTAAACCAGGGAAAAGTAGGAAAAGAGAAATTGGATCATGCAGACTGTCTCTGCTGAGTCGGTTCCTAGCTATTATCCATTTATTTTTCGATTTTAAACTCTGTTTTACCATCCATGATAGGAAGATACTCTGGCCATAATTTGCAATGTATAGGAAAGGAGAATTTTGGTTTCCCTTTCCAAAACCAGAAATAAGCTTCAATATAGAATTGCCTTTGCTACTGACACCAGACTGATGGAGACAAATATGGAAAATTTTGACCATCTCCTCACCTGACCACCTCTTATACCTCTGTGTCTTCTGGGAAGCTGTTTCCTGAGCACAGTCAGGGAAAACTTGAGCCTAAAAACCAGAAGTTCCTCCTAACCTCTGTACCACAGAAAGGGCACCAGGCAAAACTAACCTTATCTAGTTGTAGATACTACAGATCTAGTATTTGTATGAGAGTTGAGCATATTCTAGTAGTTGTACTCTAGAATTTTGTATTTGTTTTGCATGTAGGATGGAATTTAGGTTATATATTTAGGATATATACATAAATATATTTGATGCCTAGGTTTCAACTTTTTTCAGTCCAGTTTTTGAGAGCATTTTGACCAAACCTTTCTCTTTAGGAGTGCTACAACAAACTCAAGCCCTGTGCCATCCTTTAGTTTGGTCCTTGTGGGAGAATTCCCTTCTCTGAACTACCAACAGCTGCTGGTTGGATTTCCTACCTTTGCCCCTCAGTTCTTACCATATTGGATCCCATCTGGTCACACACCTTAAAAATGTATTGTGCTGGCGTGATAGCTGTCTTTATACCACAGAGGAGGTGTCAACATGGAAGAATTCAATGACCTTAATAAGCCATCAGAAAGAGAATGTGAAAAAGTATTAGAAAAATATATGTCAGGGCAAATAGAGTAGGATGGAGTTCCTTTAGGCCTAAAAGATAAAGGGATTTTGTCTTCAATAGCAAATTTTTCTTTGAGATAGTTTAAACTCATTGTTAAAGATAAATGTAAGGACAGAAAAACAGGACATTTCTGACAATTGCTATTTGTTAGACCTGCAGAGATTATTCCTGCTTGGATGAAGGAAGAACATTGGATGGTGTCTACCTCAACTTCCACAGGACTTTTGATACTGTCTCACAAAATCCTTATAGGCAAACTCAGGAAGAGAGAACAGAATGAGCAGAAAATGCATGAATTGGGAAGTAGCTGAAAAACAGATCCCAGAGGGTTAAAATCAGTGGCATAGGGTTTAGCTGGAAACCTGTCCCTAGTGGTGTCCCTCAAGGGTCAATGCTGCACTGTTTAACTTGTTCATCTTTGACTTGGATGAAGGGGCAGATGCCTGCTCAGCAAATTCACCAAGGACACAAAGCTGGGAAGAGCAGCTGATATCCTGGAGTGCTGTGCAGCCCTTCAGAAGGACCTCAGCAAGTTGGAGAGATGGCAGAGAAGAACCATCTGATACTCAGCAAGGGCAAGTGCAGGGTCTGCTCCTGGGGAGGAACAACCCCAGGCACCAGCACAGGCTGGGGCTGACCTGCTGGGGGGCAGCTCTGTGGAGAAGGATGTGGGGCTCCTGGTGGACAACAAGCTGTCCATGAGGCAGCAGCGTGTCCTGGTGGTCAAGGCCACTGGGATCCTGGATGAGCACTGCCAGCAGGTCATGGAAGGTGATCCTGCCCCTGGCCTCAGCCCTGGTGAGGCCTCACCTGAAGTGCTGTGTCCAGTTCTGGGCTCCTCAGGACAAGACAGACATGGAGCTCCTGGAGTGGGTCCAGCAGAGGCCAACAAATTTTATGAGGGGTCTGGAGCATCCCTCTTATGAGGGAAGGCAGGGGGAGCTGAGGCTGTTCAGCCTCGAGGAGATAGAACTCAGAGGGGACCTCATCAATGTGTACAAGCACCTGAAGGAAAAATACCAGGAGGATGGATCCAGGCTCTTCTCAGTAGTGCTGAGCAACAGGACAAGAGGCAATGAGCAGAAACTGATGCACAGGAAGTTCTACCTGGTCACTAGGAAGAACTTCTTTACTGTTCAGTCACCATGCACTGGAACGGATTGCCCAGAGATGTTGTGGAGTCTCCCTCACTGCGAGGGAGAACTGCCTAGATGCAATCGTATGAAATGTGCTCTGGGATGACCCTGCTGGAATAGGGAAGTTGGACTGTAGGACCCACTGTAGTCTCTTCCATCATTACCATTTTGTGATATAATCAGAAAATTAAGCAAGAAGGAAGTTTTTTGCATTTATTTTATTCTTTAAACAGGTTTTGTACTAGACATTAACAATAATCAGAATGGTCAAATGATTCTATAATAAAAAGACTTAGAAATTAATCAGGAGATCAGGTTCTGCCATCATCACATTTATATGGTTGAAAGTTCACTTTGGCAATATTGCAGCAAATAAAGTATGTACCACAAAAGGCTCTGCAAGAAAGACCACCAGTGAGAATTCCAAATACTACAAGATGCTAGAAAAACATGTATCACCTTTCAGGCTTGAAGCAATAGAAATTTCAATTTCATATCTGGATATCCTCTCAGATCCCCTAGGCTTTTCAATTGGCAGCTAGTGGAACAACTGAGAGGTTACCTAGTCTGTGCTTTGGAATTTCCTGAGGAGTTTAGCCGTAGTATATCCTACTTTTTGACAAAGATTGCAGATGTCCAATGTCCACAATGGGATTTTATTGCAAACTGTGGGTGCAGTTAATTCTGCTTTGATTTTTTCCAGTGTCATGAGCCTTCACTTTGGGGATTTAGAATATCGGTTACCTTTAAAAACCACCACTAGAGATCCAGTTCCTGTCAGAGCATATAAATATTTTTAGCCTTAAACAATTTTAACCCAAATGTGTTCTACATCACAAAGATGAGAACTGATTCATAACAACTCAAACAAAGATATTGATGATTTTGGGCACACGGTATTGGTACCCTATCTCTGAAGCAAGATAGTTCCTGGAAAGGTTGTCTGAACACAATTCTGTGAGTTCCCTTGAGTCAGCATTTGTGGGATCTGGCAGGCCCACCACGGCGCTGCCGTGGAGGGAGGCCCCTGAGATGAAGAAGCAGGCCTCCTGAAGAGATAAGGAGGTCCAGACCCCCTAGATAAGGAGAACACTTTTTGGTTACGGCAAGGAAAAAGAGGCCCACAATTCTTTGAGGGATTTTATGTAGATCTGTTGGAACCCATTGGTTTGTAAACCCCCACACCCACCTATGTACCCTTATAAAAACCTCTGTACTTTTCCCCAGATTTTGGGGATTTCTCATCACTGGCACCCCTTCGCTGGGTGCTTTGCAATAAAGTTACCCCCTGCGGGACGGACACACGAGTCCCTCATCTCTCTCTCCCCGTGCCGGCTGTGAAGGGGTTGCCTTGCAGGATCACTGAGCTGAACTCACTATAGCCCGCCGTGGCTACTACCCTGCTAAGGCACCCCCAGGCTAGCCGAGGGAAAGCCGCTGGCTCCCTGGAAGGCATTCTCTGAGGAGAGTACCTCTCTGGGGTAGACCCGGCTATCCTGGCCTGATACCTCTCAGGCCTCTTCCCGGTGGGCCACCTTTAAGCATTCACCTCTGAATAGACATATCATTCAGTAGAACGTGAACCTGGGAGAGGCTGTAGAATGGGCACAGCCTCTGGCCTTGTAGACAAGACAGGAAAAACCTTAAGGGTTCTGCTTCAGAGAAAGGGTCTTGGTCAGATGAGGTGTTGGTGTCTGTGGGTTGCAGAACACTGTTGCAAGGGTGAGGGTACAGAGACTGGAGACAGCATCTGTATAACATCTGCCCCAAACAGAGCCCTGGTCTATGGCTAGGCAGTGCCCTCTGCCATAGCATTAAAGCCACTTTCTTTGCCTGGTCACTTGCTGAGATTTGTGGAGATGGTGTACACTCTTTAATAGGATCTGCTACTTAAAATACTGTTATGGTGCCCACAAGTCACCAGCTTCGCCTGTCATTGAGTTTTAATTGTGTGGCACACAGAAGGATTTTCACCACTTTTTTTCTTTTATCTATGGAATTCTGAAGGTGTCTCATTATAGTCTCTGAAAGGGGACCTTTCTCAGATTCTTCCCTGCACTAAGGTTGTAATGCTGTTGATGAGTTATGTTCAGTTGTGTTTATAACCAGGTGAAGATTCACACTGTTCCTATTAGACCTTGTACTTCTTGAAAGACACCAGAGATTTTAATCCTACAGAATTTTCTACATATTTCAGTGACAAAGCTCTCCCAAACAGATATGGCATCTCCTGGCATTGCAGAAAACTGATTGTCTTATCAACCCACAAATTACTGAGTCCAGCAATATCTCTAAAATTCCAGCCCCTGGGACTCTGATAATTATTGACAGAAATTCAAACACCATTAAGAAAAGATAATTGGTAGGTTCTGAGAAGAGAACTGTAAGTGTTCTCAGAGCTCTCAGCAGGGCAAGGTGATGGACCACATGAGCTACAGACCTTCCTTCCTGTTAGTACTTATTACTCAATAATTCTGCTGTTGCTAAGAATAGGATGCTGAATTATCATCTTGAAATTCCTATATAAAAACTTGGAAAATAAGGCTCTTCACTACTCTGAGTTTTTACATAGGAATTTCAAAATGATAATTGAAGGGGGCAGGTTTTAGAGAAAGTATTTTTTCAGACAATTCCTCCTCATGTCTCACATTGCATTCTCAGTGTTTCACCTAGGCATGATCCCTGGAGACTACTCTTAATCACTGCTGCTTATATTTTATGATGATCCAGTTTTTCATCAGAATTTGTATACATCACAGATCCTACTCTGCTGTCTGATAGTTAAAAGTTACCCTGACTAAATCTTTGCAGATTTGATTTCTTTCAGCCCCACATGCTTTAAAGAGAGCTACCAATGACAGGATGAGACTTACTCCTAAGATCAGGTAGTGCACCAGCCAGATCCTGTCAAACCATGTATACTAACCAGGCCTTGTAATGCAGTCTGGTGTAGAGGAATTGTTCTGGTAAACAAGATGGGGTTTCTGAATTGTTGATTTTTTTCTTTTAATATTGGCATGCATTGCTCTCTCTTACAGCTCATTTGCTTGTAGATTAGAAGAAAATACTATGAGAGAAGTGTAGCTCCTCTCTAGTTCAGGCTGTGAGGTGCTTGTGACTTGTTGAGTCAATGAAGATGTTGATTATTTGTTAAATATTATTAGAATAATCTTGGTGTCTGATAACCAGCTGAGCAATTCACGGCAGGTTTCCACTCATGTCTGAGTAAATTGTACTGCATCCACCAACACCAAAACTACTGATGTCTGCAGCAGTGTCAGTGGGCTTGGAAATTACATCAAATACAGCTTGCAGTACATGATCAAGTATTTCTAGGTCTTCCTTCAAGAAACTGTCTGGGATCAAGCTAGTCATGATATTCCTCTGTAAGTGTATTGCACAGGGGAATGCACCTGTCTTTATTCACTTTCAGCTATGATATTTCAAGTTTGACCATTTTTTGGATATGCCTTTTCTTTCATGTATCAGTCATAAGTGCTAAATATAGTAGCTGACTTTTCTGGATTATGGTTTTTTTTTTTCACATAATTCTAGTATGGCTTAGCTGCATGTTAAGCCGTACTAGAATTATCATAGACGTGATTTTTTCCCTTCTACAAATGTCATATGTACAGCAGTCCAGTGCCTTCTTGGTGTTAGAGAATCACACTCCTTTGCAGAGTTTCTGAAGCCCCTTTGCCACTTTGACATTGTACACAGGTCAGATTCATGCCAAAGGGGCAATACAATATTTTTGCTCTGTTTCACTGGTCCTTGTTAAATTTGTACAGATCTCATACAGATCTAGCATGTGTTTTGGCTTTGCAGCTTGTTATTAGTTTTGAATCATCTTAGGTGAAATATGTGCCTCTCCAGATACTGAGGAAAGTGACTTTGAGCCATTCCAATCATGGACTGATATTCATCTTTGTGAAAGTTTCTGGTATAATCCAGTGGACAGAAGCTTTGTTTTACATAAAAAGGTATTGCAGATAGCATGCAGTAGATGCTGCCTCTCCTGAGGAGTTGTGCAATTCAGTAATGATCTCAGAAATAACACACTGATCTCCTTTGCTTGGGACATATTTCCTCTGCTTTGAACTATTCTGTCTTCCAGTGAGGTTACTCCTGCCTTTTTGGTGATCTGATAGATCTTATCTTTTGTGGACTCTTATCACAGCTTCATTTCTTCTGCTCCCACAGTCAGAGTACTCTACATTTATTTAAGGGCAGGGAGAGTCAGATCCCAGGGGGAACTTCCCACCACCCTTACTGCTATTTGCTTACTTCAGACTGCCTGCCTCATACAAGTAAAGATGTTTCTGTTTATTTTTCTGAAGTATGGGCACTGTTCCCATTTCTTTATATGTGTTTCCTCTGTGGTTTTGTACCTTCTTGCTCAGAATAAGGCATATAAAGCAGAAATTTTGATTTTTGCCATTTTATTTATTCTTACTTAATTCAGAAGGCATTTCCATTAACCACTGGAACAGAACTCAGTAATGGTGAATCTTTTCTTTGCTATTGCAGCAGCCTATCCCATCCTGTTCTCTCTCCCACTCCTTCATGCTGGGGTGTTGACTTTTCCCCTGCCTATTTGTGTTGGAACCTTTGGCAATAGCATTTCAGTCCCAGCATTCTTTCCAGGCTGGGAACAGCAGGGAGTTTTCCTTCTGGCTGCTTCTAATAATTTCTTACAAGGTGAAAAGAGGAGGAGTGTGCTCTGAGCTCCCAAATGGGCATTGGTTTACATGTTTGGAGTTACAGATCTAGACAGCCATTTGACTAATGACATTTTGAAAGTGCAAATGTGCTTTATTTAAATCCACCTTCTGTCATCCTTCTCTAGAAACAGACAATCAAAATGTCTTGGAGGTGAATGTAGCTCCCATCGCCTCTGGGTATTACTGGTTGACAGTTATTTCTTTCTGAGATCCAATGCTGACAAAGGCAAGTACCTCTCAATGAAGCTTCAGGAGCGGGCTCCTTTAGGTGAAGCTCCCAGTTGTAAATTAAAGTGTTATTTACTGTCTGTGTAGGAAATTAGTATAGGAAGACTAAACAAATGACCGTGTGAAAGGAGAGTGGGATTTTATTTGCAAACCTCTTTGTAAGTTGCTTCTACCCCCTGACATACTGACAAGTACATATTCCAAAGCAGGAACACATACAGTCAAGTTTCCTGACTGTTTTCTTTCCTGATTTTGGGCATTTGTGCCATTATTGTCTGCTGTCTTGTTGGGAAAGCTGGAAGAAGCACAGCCACGTGCACCCAGCTGTACTTCTGTAACCACCCTCCTTGTACCACAGCATGGCTTCATCAGAGCTCAGGCTGTCTGATTTTACGTAAACATTATATTCTTCTGTGTTGATCAGTTCTATTGCTTCCACTTAAGTACTAATGAGCACAGGCCGTTCTTCTAAACCTTGCTCTTTTTAACTTCCTCCCCTGCTTTCACATGCATATTTTCACTTTATATTACAATTGTCATATTTCTGTTACAAATCTCTGCACCTGCGAGCAGGTATTAGGATAGTTCGGGGATGGAGATTTTCAAAGGATACCATATGGCAAGTTTTCTCACTAAGCATAATCCCATGTCATACACTAATCCCCATACAACCCCACTCTATGCATCTCACTGGTACCAGTTTTCACAAAATACTGAATAGCATTTTATATTCTTTAAGAAGTCATACATTCCTGATATTTGTGGAGGTATTAGGCCTGGAGGAGGATGCCCTCTTCAAAAAAAAAAACAACCTAAAATGAATTTGGAGGAGTGTACTAGTAGGAAGCTACACTTCAGGTTGATTCATTGCTGTGTATACATGAAACTGGCTTCTCTGCTGCAGCTTCAGCAAGAGTATGAAGCCTTTGGCTGCCTTTGAAGTGAGACCTGCCTGGGATGAGAGCATCAAAACACATTCCACATACAAGGCCCAGCAGGCCCTTGAGGGAAGGCACACTGTGCCATCTGCTGTCTCCAGCACAGCAGAGGCATGCCAGTCATTTCCAGCATGCAGAAATGTTGGCATGAAACAGAGACTGGTAATACTTTCAGTCTAAGAAAATCCATCCTTTTGGTTTCTTGCCTGAATCTTTTGGGAATCATAGCTGGGCCTGTCTTTATTTTGAAACTTCTGTTTCTGCTGAAGAAGCATATTTCTTAAACACTGGGCTCAAATGTTCTCATTGATAAGCTGCTTAGCTTCCATAAAGTGTCATGATGAAGTCCTTGTGAGACATACATTCCAAAGACCTTACGTGAAAAATACCCAATTTCTTTTACTATGAATAAAGTTTACAGAAAATGGCTCTACCACTGAGTCCAAACAAATAAATTACATGCAAAAATTTTATATCAATATAGTTATTCTGTAGATTTGTATAAAAACATAATATCTTTATTAGCTGTAAAAGGAAAATTAGAATCATCTGCAGGATTTTTTAGTAATTCATTTAATTTCCTGTTTTCTGAGTTATTTGACTTCTAGAGCACGATAGTTAAGACAGGGGCCGAAAATATCAACTACTTTTCTTTGAAGATGATACAGGAAACTCAGGAAACCTAAGTTTCAAAAGATTAGCCAGTTCATAAGAGGAATATATTTACCAAGTCCATGTATATTCCAAATAGTGAACTGACTCTCAACTGAGCTGTGGTGACCAGCAGCCTCCATCTGTTTTCAAAAAAGGAGAAATAATGTTTTTCCCATATGTTGAGGATCTGGGAAAAAAGGTATATGTAAGATGGTTGTGTAATGGTGACAGAGAATATGTACCTGCCACCTCTAATACATAAAAATAATAGAGGTTCTCTCACCTCACTGCCTCCTTGTCCCACCTCTAGCCAAATGTAAAGATCAGATCTTCACTAATCTTCCCCATAAAAGCACTGCAAATCTTTTCCTTCCCACATCTCAAATCCAGACCCAGAAACCTCCCCTTCAGTGAAACCCGAGTTCGTTGTCAGGAGTAGTGAAGCCATCATTTCAGGTCTGCCCAAAGATCCAAGGGATAGGGCTTTGTCTCACAGTATACAGATCTTTGTCAGCTCTGCCCTGTCCCCGTGGGATCCCTGGGCCTGTACAGACTGTCTCACCCCCATTAGTGAACCCCAGCTAATATGCCTTACTCTGGCCTCCGGAGATCCTCAAAAAACACACAATGAAAAGGCAGCAGCATGAACTGGCTGCATGAAAAAATGAATCCTAGTGAAAGATGCGGAAACATTCTCATGGACTCCTCTTTAAGGCTAGATGCAGAAGAGATGAGCGGTATTGCTCATAATGCACAGTCTTTATTCTTGTGCCATCTGCTCCCAGGGCCCTATGACACCACCCTGTGACCGCCCCAAGTGTCAAGGATCAAGGGCATAAGTGCCATCTTACAGAAGTGATTCAAGCTCTCCTCCAGACAGAACAGGTTCAGCAGCCAACACCTCTAAGCAAAATCTTTCAGAGGCTAAATTCAGAAATTATCACTTGTTACCACCACTGAATGTCAAGGGAATGCCCTTGCTGTCCTATTCAACAAACGCCAAACTCCTGCACAGGCTGCTTCTTTGCTCCTGGGAAGAAAATAAGCCAAGTAACAGAAGAGAAAGTCTCCTCAGAGAAAAGCTTTTATCTAACTTCAAAGGCAAGATCTTCAGAGAGCTATGGATTAATGAATTTATTAGCAAACAAGTTCCATGTTTCTACAGATAATAGCCATATCTGATTTCTGTCACTAAAACCTTTTGATGCTTCCTATATTTTCAGTCCAGATCCCTTGAGCTATCAAATTCCAGGACCAAGCCCCAGTCGTATATTTAAAACATAGGCCTGGTGCATGCAGATGAAGTGCAGTTCCATGACATATGGGCCAGGGAGGAAGCAAGTGTCTCAGGGCTCAAAACCCAGAAGAGATGCTGTGACCATCCAGTCCAAGCTTTTCTAAACACTAGGCCAGAAGTGCACCCTGAATTCATTTCAGCTTATGTTGGAGCTGACCAGTTGGAAAAGTAGCCCTCTTCATTTTAAAGTTTCCATGGAGGCAGAATTCCTGAAGTTCTTTACTCAAAGGCATTTTCTGATCTGTTAATCATTCCAAGTTCTGCTCTGCCTCTAATTCACCAGCACCCTTTTTGAACTGCAGACAGCAGAAACCATCTGAGCACTTTGGGATTTGCACTGATGATAGAGGTACACATGGCAACTGGATGCAGGCCTATTTCCACAACATCCTTTAGCTGTTGTGGCCCCCACTGCCCATGGAGAGCTCACAATTTGCTAACTATCTGCCATGAACCCTTGACATCCTTCAAACTTCTGGGATGAGTTCCCTATTCTGCAAACAATCACGATTCTTCGTTGCCTTCCATGGATGATTTGCCATTTAGCTGTATTCAAATGTACTCTGTTTGCTTACCCCACACACTCACCCTGTCTAGGTTCCACATGGTTATATCTTTATTTTTCACTCCTTCGCATTCAGGGGTATTTTTTACCATCTGTGCTGCTAACAGGCAGTGTGATAGAAAATAAAAAGAATATTAGTTATTCAGTCCAGGAACAGCAGGGAGGGTGACTACTCTTCAGCACCCTCCTTCCCTTATCTCTCTCCTGTGGCTGCTGCCATTTTGGCTGAGCATAAGGATTGTTAAAAAGAGGACAGTGCATAGTAACACAGATGGAGAAGGGTGCTTTGGTTTACAGTGAATGTGGAATCTGCTCAAGAGCCTCTCCTCACCCCCACACAGTCCGTGGAAGTCAGGGCATGGACACAGAGATGAACACCTTACTCAGCTGATGCGTCCCGTGGCATGCGCACAGGAATGAGCTCTAAGCTGGCTACCCGGTTGTCCCAGCAGCCAGCCATGGGAGCTGACCACAGCCAGCTGACCCAGCCTCTCCATGAACCCCAACTGTCAGACTGCTGTGGCAATGGCATGCAAGCCCACCTCTGCAGCTGGCATGGCCTCTGTTGTGTGCTATGTACTCAAAGGCCGCTCTGGATTCAGTAATGCTTAACTTTCTAAGGTGCCTTTTAAGAACACCTTCCAGAATTAGAATTTGTAAAGTATACCTCAGTGTCTTTTCTCATTTGTCTTTTGACTACCAAAGGGAATTAATTAGTATAAGTATGAGTGCAAGAACTGCAGGAAGCAGAACAAGCTATATGAACTTTCTTGAGTCTATTCAGCTCCCAGAGAGTTCTCATCAGACTTCATCCAAATGTCATCCTTGGTTTGCTTCTTTCAGAAAGCTACTGCTCCTGTGTGTTTAAAATTATCTTGTGGCTGTACTGTTCATCTGAGCTAATTAAAAGCTGTAGACTAGCAGGCACATTTTGCTCCTTTTCCTATCTACAAATGCTGGAGATGCTGTATGTGCAAAGATGTATGATGTATTTTGGGGTTAAACTATAACAGCTTTATTTGCAATAAAAGGGATGTATCTGAGCTGATACTGTTTATTGCAGAACTGATTTTAAGTATTATTTTAAATTTCAATAATAGTCTAATAATTTTAATCTCAGGAAGGAAGATTATATAACATTCTCATCTTTTAAAATAGTTTCAATCTTATAGGAAAGTTAATATTAAATAGGCTAATGTTATAATTCAGTTTATTAACTTTTTAAAGTACTTTTTGACCAGCTCCTGATAAAACTTTTTAAATTAAAATCTTTTCTCATAATATTTGAAGAATTATGGTTAGGAATTTATTCTATATGTCTTTTGAATTTATAGTGGTTTTCTAACTAAATCTATGGCTTTGAAAATTTGCTTTTTCTGTGTAACAGGCTATTGAGCAAACAAAACAATGGAGAAATCTAATATGGAACATGTCACTGTATGACCTATTCTCATTTCTTTTTGTCACTACATTCATAACTTATTAAAAATTGAAAGAATTTGGAAGGAAATACATTCAAGGCTATTTTAACAGGTAAACTTAGAATGATGCACAGACATATTGTTGAGATTTAAAACCAGTGTTCTTTAATTTTTCTTCTGTTTTGGTATTGGTTCATCTGTGATACTTTACTGTCTTCTACAATTTGCCCTTTTAGCTGCAAACCCTTTTGAAATCACAAATGCTATTCTCTGCTTGAATCAGCAAAGGCTGTTCCCTTAGCATGCATTAAGACCCGGTTGGAATGAAAAGTCTGCATGGCAAACTAGATTTTTAGACAGATGGATAAGACAGGCAAATAGATGAATTAGATAGAGATCCAGTCCCAGCTGACATTTGTTGAATCAATATTAAAATAGCTGTGTTAAACGACGAGGCTTTTATATTGGGAATGTTGACAGCAGTTAAATTCTCCACTAATGAGTGGAGAATAAGAACAAGCTTCTTCTAAAGCAAGATAATGGGACAGCTTTTTCATTTATGACCTCAGTAAGCCAAGGGCATTGCTATCTCCACATGGATGATATTTGTTATTTAAGAACATATAGTACTGGTACAGGTTTGTCCGGTCATCTTGTAATCCAGAGTGAGGATGTTTTAAGTATGGATGAAGGGGAGCTTAATGCAAAGAAAATTCCATTGCTCCTAATGCAAAGAGGAATTCCTGTAATTACCACAGGCCCTCCCCATCCCCTGGCTGGAAGGCAAGGGAGGGGGGTGTTGAAAGCTGTATCCCGAGGTAGGTTGAGCTGCTTAGCACAAGCTTTTGGAGGGGTACTTTTTGCCATGTAATGATTCTGGTATTACTACCAGCCGTCATGTATTTTGGGCTGTGTTTCACTTAATCAGAAAGTGATGCCCCTACTGCAATGTTATTTATTGCATTAATGTCTCGAGTATCTGCAAGGCTGGGGTCCTTTCACAGTATTACAAAAAGCTGTAGCAAATTGTAATCCCTCAGACTGATGGCTGACTCCTGTTGCATTCAAGGAGAACTTTATGTTTTATCCAAGTAGGAGATGCAGCATACCTTCCCATGTCAACTCTTGCACGTCCTTTGTAGTACAAAACTTAGGTAGGAAAGCATCGCCTGAGACTTGATCTCAGTAAGGCAGGCAAAACCTGCCATGTTCAGTTGTCATGCTGAGATAAAACAACCAGCTAAAGGACAGGAGAAGAAGCAGTAGGTATCTGAACATGAGTTTAAACCACTACCAGTACTTCTGCATTGACCATAAGCCTGTGAGGAGGTGGTCCATCAGCAAAGATTCAAACCTCAACTATCACATTTTTCTAGGGTTGAAACAGACAAACAAACCAAATAAAGTCCAAACTACTGAGAAGACTGGTCTGAAGGACCAGTTTTCTGTTTAGGGGGATATACAAACAAAATTTGTTAACAATCATTTTTATCACACTAATCCAACATTGGCCAAATGATTCCCCTCCTTTCCTATTCCTCAAGAATGTGAACCAGATTTTTAAAAAGCAGAGGCACACTGTTATTTATGTACTTTGAAAACACCTGGTGGTGATCAGATGCCTCTGTGCCAGTTAACCCAGCTTACAGCTGGATTAATTCTAAGAAAAAATATCTTCCATGGCTATTGTTCAACCCCTAAGGAGTTGGGTAGAAGTAAGGAATATTATAATTGAATTTCCTCCTGTGTTATCATTTGACTGTACCTTCCAAAAGATACAGGTGTCCTGAGTCCCCAGTTCTGGCTGAGTGATAAGATTGAAAGTTTCCTGGTCTAGGCTTAAGCCCGTGGTAGTCTGAAAATCAGTCCTGCCACATATGGTAGCATCTGTGTAGTCTTGATATATCCACCCTTATGCAGAGCCAGGAAATAGGTCTGGATCTGGAAAAGAAAAAGGCAGATCAGGTCACTCTCTGTACAGCTCCTATCACACAGGAGAAGTGGAACTCTGAGGCCAGACTGTTTTGAATAACCAAGCCTGGAGTGGGCGAGTATTAAGACCAAGCTCTGAGCACTATCAACAGCTGACAGGTTTGAGACTCCCCTGCATTACACAGCTTGGATGTGGTTGGGCTGGGAGAGGCTGGGGTCTCCACATTCGGCCTTTCTCAATATTATCTGCTGCTTCAAAGGTGTATTGATACTGCTACAACAGGGGTTCATCACAAGCTTCTCATGCCTTGTGAAATGCTGGGATCCTACCAGACAGTGCAGATCTGCTTTCATTCTACTGGGGTAGAATTGATATAGGAAGGCTCTTGAAAAGCTTCACTTAGTTTATGATGTCAGGCTTAGCCCTTCTATCACCTCCAGGAAAAAGTTCAGAACTACTGCAGGTTATGTAAACTCTACACCTGACAGCAGATGAAATCGAAAGGTATTTTGACAAGATGGGAGAAAACGAACTGCTGTTGACTTTGTCCAAGTGGTATACTTGGGGCTTCATCTAGTCAAGAAGCAATGCCAAGTGGAAATTCCAGAAGAAAGGGCATGAACTTCCTTTTTTGAGGCATCTAGAGTATGCAACTCTCTCACACTATTTTTTTCACCTATTTAATTCTGAGGGAAGTATAGAGACACAGTGCTTTCAAATGAAGTAGCGCACAGAGCCTATGAGAAATCCTACTACAACAGGGTAGCACACTGCCCAGTGTAGGCAACATTTTACAGTTGTGTGTCTTCTTACTGTAGCAATTTCTTAACCATGGGACCATGCAGAAGCCAGCTACCTCAGAAGGTGATAATGCTTAAATGTTGAGGTAGATAGAAAAGCTTGTCATACAGTCATGGTGATTGGGGAGGCTCTAAAACTAAAATCTCATGTTTGTCATCATCTCTTCTAATTTATCTTTCAATGGAGGGTTTAACAACGTCAGAAGTAATAAGAGGTAAATACAGAGGTTTTCTCCACCTGCTTATATTTTAAATCCACAGTTGGTCAAACCTAGCACAATAGGTTTTGGGGGTTTTTTTGCAATAGGTTTTACTCTCTGTTATGTACAGTACAAGATATTTTGATACCTGGAGAGGTTTAAAGGTGGAGGCAGTGAAATTGCCATTGCACTGATCCCCAGATCCCACTGTGCCCCTGCACAGTAACAGCAGGTCAGACCCCAAAGCTTCCAGAGTGTTTTCTGTCAATGAAGACAAAGGACCTCTGCTGTAGGAACAGATGGGAAGCTCTGGGTTGGGGAAGATATGCAGGGAAAGGGCTGCTATGGATTACAGCAATCCTAGCAGGGCAGCACAGGACAACAGCAGAGATCTACCACCCCATCTTTCTTTGCTGCTGAAGGCCTCACTATCATCATCATTTATAAATTCTCTGCTGTTGTACCCAAAGAAATCCTGACCTGGAAAAGAAGAATATTTTTCTTTCCTTAGTTAAATGTCCCATTAAATTAACCAGACAGGAAAGACAGGTTTCTCCTAATGAATACTGGCCTATAGCTCTGTCAAAGAAATAAGGGTTTATGCAAAGGCATATACTTAAGATTATCTTATGAAAACACTTAAATTTCATTTTCAGCTAGTGCTGACCTTCCAAAATTTAAAAAAACTGCTGATGTTTGAAAAGTTTGGTGTTTTTGTGGCAGGAACAGAGCTGAATGCTTTTATTCAGATGAAAGCAAAGTTTGTCAGAATATACTGCATGCTTATACAACAATCAGGCCTGTTCAGATGACACATCTGTTTTTTCAGACACTGGCAGAAATACCATCATAACAGCAATATTTTGTTCCCAGAATCACTAGAAAATGAAAAAACCCAAACCAAACCAAAACCCCAACTAAGCTAGTCACTGTCTCCACCTGGAGGCAAAAGGCTGTCTGAAATAACCAGTTTATCCCATGAAGAAGAGACCATTTACACAACAGGGAATTCAAAATATTTGCCAAAAGCCCCTGAAAAAACAGGTATTTTCAGCTGCAGATGTAGTCTTATTTTTATTTGTCTGAAACATGACTGTAAGAAAGCACTACTGCTATTTAAATAACAAGTGTTTACTTCTAATTGCTCTGAAATGTCACTGGTTTCCAAAGACTGTATCAGGAATATAGTACCTGTATTCCTCAAGAAGTTGTTTTCTTTGTTGATGACAAAATCTTCCTCTATTTTTTCCCTCAAAAGTTTCTTTTTCCTCTCTTTTTTAGTCCATAGGATCATGCAAGAGATCTTTATCCCTTCACATCAGAGCACAGTTAGCCTGAAGCGAGTTTCAGCCAAGGGTACCATGAGCATATACCAAGTGACTGCTTACTGATGCTGTGGACCAAAAGTCCCCACCAAAAATAAAGCATCACTAAGCTCACAGATTAATGTTAAATGCTTATTTGACACCAGGTCATGTTTCTCTGTGTGGAAAAGGGTGACTGGGGTCCTATTTGATCTCTCAGAAGAGGTCCAACATACAGAGATCCCTGCTCAGTCAGTCAGAACAACAATTGCTGAGGAGAATCAGGTGAAATAAAATGTGTCTAAACTCACAATCTGACAACAATTAAATACATCCTCCTGCAAGTCAGAGTGTGACCCAAGCCTCTCTGATATCACTGGGTAGTCCACATGGTGAGTTAGAGCCCTTCTATGAGCCATGAACATTCTGGGCACAGACAGTAAATTCACTAGAGAGTTAGATCAGTACTTGGGTGAACTGGAGCTTTTCTGGAAACAGCTCAGAAAAACATTAATCTGATTCTCAGTCAGGAAGACATGCTGTCCCTAAGGGGAAAATGTCACATGCTTGCAGCACTTTCTATGCCCTCTCAGAGGCCCCAGGGACCTCACCAGCAGCCACAGGGAAGACAGTATTCTCAAATGTCACATGAAACTTGCCTTGGTTTGTTTTTTATCCCTGTGCTATCTAGGAGGTGGTTTGTCTTTTCCATTTGCCTGGGTTGAATATTACAGGGAGGAAATTGGTAAGACAATGAAGCACAATAGAGACAGGGGTTACAGACAATTTTTTTTCTCTCTCAGGAGAAATTCTACTGTGCAAAAATATGTGAAACTAGTGAATTTTAGCTGGCAGTTTCAGAGAGAAAAATACAGAATGACAGAACTTGTCATACTGGTTTTGAAATGCTAAGAGTCAGGGAGGGCTGGTCATCCCTGTGGTTAACCTGGTGGGTAACCTGGAACTGGAGCAGGACAGTGTGTCACAGCCTGGGACATAGCTTTGCCCACAGCCCCAGTCTATGATCAAACAGTAAGCCTTGGTCATCCTCTACCTGCCAGTCACTTAACCGTACTTCAGATTCCCACTCTATGTTCGTGCTATCCTGTCACTTTCAGCCCCACTGAGAGGTTGGGATGAAGCTTCCAGGGCTGTGAACACCAGCTGTGCAATCTACCGTCAGTGTCGTCTAGATGTCTCCACTGTAAATTGGAGATGAAAGTTAGAACAGAGGTGAGATGAAGCTGAGCTAGTATCTCAAAAAATCCCTGCATCTGGAAGGAACTTACCTATATGCTCAGAAGGTTAGCAGGTTAGCATGGTCATGCTGACCTAGAAGTTTTGCCACATGGGTATTCCACTGCTGTCTTGAAGACAGTACCTGAGCTTACTTTCAGCATTTCAGTATGAGGAAAGCCCAGGTTCATTTTGGTCTTTGTGGTTCCCAGGGAGTAATATGATGAGTGTTTTGCCAAAGGGCCAAAGGATGCCCAATGTGATGAATATTTGGATGAGAGTTGCACTTTGAAATAGTTCTGTAATGGGCTCACTCCCATCTGCCAGAACTGCTCCAGGTAAAGTTAAATACTTAAGTGTTAGAGCACAGCTGCCTAAGGATCTCTGTGTTGCCTTTTGGACATCATATTACATGTATGTCCAGCAGTGGTTGCCACACACAGACACCTCCAACAGTGCTGCCCCAAGGTCGTGCCTACACCTAGACTCTCTCCATACCAGGAGCTGCTGGAGCTTCAAACTGTTGCAGCTGGGCTGTATCTGTGCAAGGCAGTAAAACTTATGTCAGTGGCAAACACCCCATCACCTGTCACATCCTGCAAATGAAGCAGGACAGTATTTGGTTGACAGACCTCCAAGGGTGACGTATATGCTGCAACCTGTTATGGCACTGTCTGACTAAGCAAAAGTCCTTTTATGTTTAAAAGAACATAGTGGAGTGTGCTACAAGCAGCGCTGTTTTTGACATGAGGCATTAAAGAGAAGTCCTCACTGCTTACTGCTATTCCCATTTCAGGAGTGCCTTTGTGTAGGAGTGAGTGTCTAGTAAGGCTTTTGCATCAGGATGCTAGCTTGGATTTGCTGGATGGATTCCAATTCAGGCAGTTACCATCTACCTCTGCAAATTTTACATGCTGTTTCAGTTGTCTACAGAATGATTTTTCATTTCATGTTCAAATCTGACTTTAATACTTACTTCATACACTTGAACAATTCCTTTATTTCACACTCAGTGGTGGGTTGAAGGATGTTAAGTAGCCTATACTTGGATCCACTTCAGCAGAAGCTATTACCATTACTACTAGTGTTGCAATGATGAATAAATCCATGCCAAAGAGAGCAAACCAGCAAAACTGGAGAATATTCCATTGTAAAACTTACTTTGGGGCTCAGAGTATATTCAACATACCAGCAGCTCATGACAGAAATCTATAGTAACTCCAACACCTTACTAAGTGTTTAGTTCCTGCAAAGGTTATTTGTGCCTATGCTAACCCTAGGAAATTATATCTCTCTTCACTGAAAACAAGCTCAGTCTCTGCAGCAGTGGCCAAAATCCATCCTAGATGCCTGCAGTTTTACTGACACCCCAAGAAGACTGACTCCCTCTTGGCTACTCCAGTTCCACTTCCAAGTAAACTTTTTCTTCTCTTATATTCCAGTTGCTGAAATTATTTTGTCACCCTCTGCTCAAAACTGCATTTATCCTTTTCCTCCCACTTTTCACAACTGTCAGGATTATCAGCTCAGAAATGTGCAATGTAGATTCTTGAGATCTGATGTCATCTTGCTTGGCATATGTTACACACTCAAATAAGCTTCTGTGGTGAATAATGTGACATATGTATACCTCCCAGGATCTCCCAGCATTGTGAAAATTTATCAGTGCTCTATTTGTGTACCACTTAAACCAGGATTTTGCTATGTAGAGCTTCCAAGTCTGGTGTTACCAACAGAAATAAAATCCTCATCTCACCCTCTCTTCTCTGCTCTGCATATCAAACCCCAAAAATGTTCTGGGAAAAGCCTACTCTTTTGAAGACCTGATCTTTTGAAGATACCATGGGGAATACTGTGGGGATGCTGTGAGCCAGTCTGAGATACTGCAGACCATGACCTCAAGCCTGGAAGAAAGGCAGTGATCCAGAACGTCCAGCCCAGGCAGAGTGGGGTCACAACGCTATTGCTCTAGTTGCACACCATCCCCAGGCCTCGGGTACTCTTTGAAAAAACCCAGCAGGGAATGGTCCCCACCTGGAGACAACACAGCAGGCAGACACTCCACCAGAGGGCCCCTTGGTCCTTTTTGCCAGAACCTGGGCATCCTCTTAGAGAGCCTCCCTTCAGGAAGCCCTGAACATGACTTTTTTGCCCCTGTCACAGCCTGCTCCCATCACCATCATCCTAAATTGATTTAAAAATCCCCATCAGCCATGGGCACAAACAGGCAATGGGGGAGAAATTATGTCACTGCTCATACCAAGCCAGACACACACTGTAATGCTGGACTCCTTTTCTGTCTTCTGACAAAGCTGTGTTAACAGGCAGACTGAGAGTGCTTCTAAGGGCAAGGAGCTGCAAGTGGTGCCACAACACACCAAGTTCCTGCTCAGATGGAGCCTTTCATTTTAACTGATGAGGTCTCAAAAGTATTCCATTTTCTAAGAAACTTCTGTAATGTTCTCTCTTGGAGGAACACAATAATTAGTACACATAAAGCAGAGCTGTCCAACTGGTGCTCATAAACGAAAGCATAAGCTCTAATTAACCACGTTATTTTTTCAGCTTTATTACTTTCTCTATGCATTTTACTGGCATCATGTGTTTAAGTGATTCAAATTTAAAGACTTTTAAGCTATTAGAGGGAACTGGAGTCTGACCACTATTGTGATCTCTGATTTACATTTAGCAATACATTCCGTTTTTCCTGGATCCCATTTGCACCCTGGGAAAACACCAGGAACAGATGGTTTACTATCCAAATTTTATAAGCAGTTCAAAGAGGCCTAGGCACCCTGCATGCTGCAAACATTTATTGCATAATAAGCTCCTGCTAGCCACAGCCAACTGCATCAATTACGTTAGCAGTAAGTATGGGGAGAAAAGCCTGAGGCAATACAGTTTTATAAACATACTACATTGTCTTGCACAATATTTAAGATTACAGATAAAGAACTGACAGAGATGGGAGTTCCATGTCTAGAGAAGAGGATTAAACCTTCGTGTTAGGTTATTCATCAGTACCAGTCGCTAGCAAAATCTTTAGTTTCCTTTTACCTTGCAGGTGTGAAAGGCTCTTTTAACAGTTTTTGGTGAGGAGTACTCTATCTGGAGTGCATTTTTTTGTTGATGCTGATCCCTTAACACAGAGGCAAAAGTAATGGGAAGATTTTGCTTGCTTAGTGGTCTTTGGGCAACTGAAAACATATCTTTGGGGGTCTTGCTTTTGTCCAAGAGTTAAACACTATATATCTGTTCTTTCTTTCTTTGAGCAAAATAGTGTGAGAGATTCTGGTCAAGATTCGACAAGCTCAAATTGATAGAGAAAATCAAAACCCTGTCTTCTATAACTACATATGAAGTGCAAATCAACAAGAAGGTCTTTGTTTTATGATTTCTCTGTATGTTTGATTTCTAGCTGTATTTTTCAAGTTCATCAAGAGCTGTACTTCAGCAGACATCAACAATCAATAAAATATGCAGTCTAATAGCTTCTTGCTTATCTAAACTGAAAAGTCTAGTGAGTGCAGCACACTCTTTCTTGCAGGCGAAATACTTCTAATAGCTTCCTCTTGATATCTGAAAATATGAAAAACTGTTACAATCAGCATAATGACTCATTTAATACCTCAAACAGGTATGTTCAGAAATCATTACAACTCATGAAGTATAAGGAATAGTGTTCCATTAGTCTGTAGGAATAGTAGCTTGGAGGAAGAGATTTCATGTCAAATAAATGCTATTAGCTAAGAGCATTCATGCTATAAATGAAGTTTAAATTTGGAATTTGGAGACAAGTAATGTAATGTGCTCTAGGTCGCAAACAGGCTTTGTTACACAACCTTTACACTGCAATTTTAAACTAGTAGTAGGAATACTACTGCTGATAGTACCACTATTACTGGTAAAACAGGATACTATTACTGTTTTACTTTTAGGACATTGAACCCAGGACTTAATAATTTGCTTCATTTATATGTAATACATCTTAGTTTAATATGTATTGAATTTTAATATGACAGAGAACTTGACTTCTGGAATCTGAAGAGGATTAAAGTGCACTTGCTGCTTGTACTGTGATAGCCAGCATTTCATTTCCTGAAAGAATCTGCAATCATTCTGTTCAAGGTCTGCAGAGAATTGAGACTAATTGTGGTGACAAGGCATCATCAAATTTGGCACTTCCACAGCAACTAAACTTCTGCTCTTCTTTCCAGAAACCTAAAGACTATAAAATACCTTTTGGAAAAACCCACAGCTCTGCCTCATATGTTTAACCCCTCAGGAAGCAGTTTTCAGTGAAGAAAATAGTTTGGAAAGGAAGGAAAACAAAATTGATTCATGCCTTAACACAGCTAATGTTGTTCAAAGAAATTCAAAGGCTGAGTATTAAATCATTAGAAAAGAACAAGATTAAAATCTTCTATAAAATCTTTGTTTGACACTGGCACAAGGCCAGTGCCCTCATGAAGATATACTGTCTCTGGTGCTTGCTGTGAGATGTGACCAAAAACAGAGTAAAACAGTTTCTAATTTAGAAAGCAAAAGGACAGAAGAACTTTATTACTTATAATATGTAAAGAAGACACATACAGAAGAACATGAAAACTTTAAAAAACACTCTTCTTCCTCCCCCCACTCTAGTTCTCAACACAATAAAACAAACTAAAAATTCTTAATCAAGTTACCACCTTTCAGATAATTAATCTTCAGTCTATTACTACTTTTTTGATAACCAGTACTCAGTTCATCAAGGAGAGATAGGAGTCTTTCTTGCACTATCTCGTGATTTCTTCTTCCATGTCCAGTGTTCTCACCACTGTGTATGGACCAGAACTGTTTCTAGGGTTTCTCTTTTTAAAGATGCTTTGGTCAGTTCTAAAAAATGACAGCTTCTCAAATTCTGGGACACCAGTCCCCCCCAAATTTCACCCCCTGGGGCCGAGGGGCCTTGAGAACAGAGCTCTTCCTCTCATCTCTGTTCACACTACTTTCTACTGTCCACTTTTGGCTCCAAGCCAATACTTCTCTCCAGATGCAGTCTCTGCGTCACAAAAAAAAAAAAAAAAAATAAGTCCATCCATGGCTTTACAAGAAAAGTCTAGCCAAAGGCCACTCCATCATCTCCTCCTACATAGGATTCTTTTCAGTATTCTCTGACAATCTTCCACTTGTACGAATTTTCATCATCTCTGCTTAGTTCTCTCTATCTTCCTTCTTCAGATTCAGGAGGATTAGCATTTATAAAGTTTCCATCATCTACAAAAAGGGTTAAAACCTTGGACTGTGCCTGCCCAAACTCCCACAGCAAGTTGCCAGGACCTCTCGCGCCTCCTCCTCTTCACTCTTTCAGCCATGTTGCCCAGCTGCCAATATCAAATTTCAAGGTGGCACAGACACAGTCTCTCTTTCTCTCTCCGGAGGGGGGAAGGAGGCTGCCTGATACCTCTCAAGGTTCTTGTATTCTCTCCACCCTTCCATCCTACAGGATCTTTTCCCCCTCTCTGCCGAAGGCTCCGGCCTACCTCGCCCAGGCCGCATGGCTTCTCCTCCCCCGCCCAGCTCGCAGCTGGGCAGGGGAGATCTGTCTGTCCTCAGGGACCGGAACCAAGAGAGAGTTCTCCTGGGAGTCCTCTGCTTTTAACCCGCTGTGTTCTCAGAGGCGGATCCTTGTCCTCAGTGGCCACACCAGGTGCCAATATTCAAACCTGAGCACTTACTGGTTTGACCACTGAATCCCAAAAAAACTCATTTCCTTTTCAAACCACCACATTCTACCCTTCACCTCTGAGAACACACACACATTTTTTAAATTATTACAAAGGATACTAAATATTTCTCTCTACATCTAGATTTCACTACTAGTTTACTTTAATACGTTTTGCTCTTTTTCTTTGACCTCATCTCACAGTTTTATCTTATCTTTTGACTAGAATTCGATTTCTTTACATATTATAAGTAATAAAGTTCTTCTGTCCTTTTGCTTTCTAAATTAGAAACTGTTTTACTCTGTTTTTGGTCACATCTCACAGCAAGCACCAGAGACAGTATATCTTCATGGGGGCACTGGCCTTGTGCCAGCGTCAAACCATGACATTCTTGGTTCCCTGACTGCAAATCTGGAGGAGAATGGAGATTGACTGTGGACTATCGTGGCTTGAATGAAGTGACTCCACCACTGAGCGCTGCTGTGCCGGACATGCTGGAGCTCTAGTACGAGCTGGAGTCCAAGGCAGCAAAGTGGTATGCCTCTATTGACATTGCAAATGCCTTTTTCTCCATTCCTTTGGCAGTAGAATGTAGGCCTCAGTTTGCCTTCACCTGGAGGGGTGTGCAGTACACCTGGAACCGATTGCCCCAGGGGTGGAAACACAGCCCCACCATCTGCCATGGACTGATTCAGACTGCACTGGAAAAGGGTGAGGCTCCAGAACACCTGCAGTACATCGATGATATCATTGTGTGGGGGAACACGGCAGCAGAAGTGTTTGAGAAAGGAGCGAAAATCATCCAAATCCTCCTGAAAGCTGGATTTGCTATCAAGAAGAGTAAAGTCAAGGGACCTGCCTGAGAGATCCAGTTCCTGGGAATTAAGTGGCAAGATGGACGGCGTCAGATTCCCACTGAGGTCATCAACAAGATCACAGCAATGTCTCCACCAACTAGCAAGAAGGAAACACAAGCTTTCCTAGGTGCCATAGGCTTTTGGAGGATGCACATTCCAGAGTACAGCCAGATTGTAAGCCCTCTCTACTTTGTTACCCGGAAGAAGAACCATTTCCACTGGGGCCCAGAACAGCAGCAAGCTTTCGCCCAGATTGAGCAGGAAATTGCTCATGCAGTAGCCCTTGGCCCAGTCAGGACGGGACCAGAGGTGAAGAATGTGCTCTACTCTGCAGCCAGGAGCCATGGTCTGTCCTGGAGTCTGTGGCAGAAGGTGCCTGGGGAGACCCGAGGCCAACCACTGGGATTCTGGAGCCAAAGTTATAGAGGGTCAGAAGCCAATTATACCCCAACAGAGAAGGAAATTTTAGCAGCCTATGAAGGAGTCCAAGCTGCCTCAGAGGTGATAGGCACTGAAACACAACTCCTCCTGGCACCCCGACTACCAGTGTTGGGGTGGATGTTCAAAGGAAAGGTTCCTTCCACCCACCATGCCACTGACGCCACATGGAGCAAGTGGATTGCCCTCATCACACAGCGCGCCCGTATTGGAAACCCAAATCGCCCTGGAATTTTAGAGATAATTACAAATTGGCCAGAAGGTGAAAACTTTGTTCTCATGGATGAAGAGGAACAGGAACAAGTGACATGGGCTGAAGAAGCTCCACCATACAACCAACTGCCCCCAGAAGAAACAGGCTACGCCCTTTTCACTGATGGTTCCTGTTGCATCATAGGGATGAAACGGAAGTGGAAAGCAGCTGTATGGAGCCCCACACAACAGGTTGCACAAGCTACTGAAGGAGAAGGTGGATCAAGCCAATTCGCTGAACTCAAAGTTGTTCAACTGGCTCTGGACATTGCTGAGAGAGAGAAGTGGCCAAAGCTCTATCTATACACTGATTCATGGATGGTAGCAAATGCTCTGTGGGGATGGCTGGAGAGGTGGAAAAAGGCTCACTGGCAATGTAGAGGAAAACCAATCTGGGCTGCTGAAGAGTGGAAAGACATTGCTAGTCGGGTAGAGAAGCTGCCTGTGAAGGTCCGCCATGTCCCCAAGAGTAGAGATAACGAAGAACACCACAACAATGACCAGGTAGACCAGGCTGCAAAGATAGAGGTGTCAAAGATAGACTTAGATTGGCAACACAAGGGAGAGTTGTTTGTAGCTCGATGGGCCCATGATGCTTCAGGCCATCAGGGTAGAGATGCCACCTATAAGTGGGCACAAGACCGAGGGGTGGATTAAACCATGGATAGTATTTCCCAGGTTATCCACGACTGTGAGACGTGTGCTGCCATCAAGCAGGCCAAAAGGGTGAAGCCCCTCTGGTATGGGGGGCGGTGGTCTAAGTACAAGTATGGGGAGGCCTGGCAGGTTGACTACATCACACTGCCCCAGACACGCCAAGGCAAGCACTATGTGCTCACAATGGTAGAAGCCACCATGGGATGGTTGGAGACCTACCCTGTGCCTCACGCCACTGCCCGGAACACCATCCTGGGCCTTGAAAAGAAGGTCCTTTGGAGGCATGGTACCCCTGAGAGGATTGAATCAGAGAATGGGACTCATTTTAAAAACAACCTTATCAACACCTGGGCTAGAGAACATGGCATTGAGTGGGTGTACCATATCCCTTACCATGCACCAGCTGCAGGCAAAGTGGAGAGGTACAATGGACTGTTAAAAACCACCTTGAAAGCATTGGGTGGGGGATCATTCAAAAATTGGGAGCGGCATTTAGCAAAGGCCACTTGGTTAGTTAACACCCGAGGCTCTACCAACCGAGCAGGCCCTGCCCAGTCTGAGCCCCTGCATACACTAGACGGAGATAAAGTCCCAGTGGTGCATGTCAGAGGTTTGTTAGGGAAGACAGTTTGGATTAATTCTGTCCCCAGTACAGGCAAACCCATCTGTGGGGTTGTCTTTGCTGAGGGACCAGGTTGTACATGGTGGATAATGCAGAAAGATGGCACAATACAATGTGTACCTCAGGGAGATCTGACTGTTGGGTGAGAACTATGTGTAAATATCATTACTTGTTGAATGTCGCTGCCATTGTTTGTATCTAATGATAAATTGTATATATGTGTGCGTAGAATTAAAAGATGTATTAGTGTTGGTAATAAGTTGACGATATGGGGATAAGGGGTGGAATGTCCTGGGTTAATGCTGAATTGTATCCCTATTCGTCTGTTTAAATCAAAAATAGGTTCTGCACCTTTAAAACTGGATCTAAGAGTGAAGAAGAAGCAGTGGAATGTCTGAGGCGGGTGTTTTCAAAACATCAAGATAAGAGTTTGCAGCTTTGGAGGACACACAGAGAGTGTGGTCTGCAGTGCAGATGGTGGAGAGAGCTCTCCTTTGCTTTCTGTTAGTTCATGGCTAGCTGAAGCAGAGAAGTTCTCTGGACTGTTTCTTTTCCTTTTTTTCCTTGGAACTGTTCAAACCTGCTCTGGACTAACCCCCAGCAGAGCACCAGAGCTCACCCCTGTGGCCCACTGGGCCTGGCTTGGGCCCAGCATTTCCCAGTGCCAGGGACTGACACAGACTGAGTGAGCCGAGCTTCTATCAAGAAATAATGTTTGTCTTTTTTTTTTTTTTTTTTTTTTAACTGTATCCCTTTGTCAAAAGCCCCAGGAAATTCTCACTCTTAAATGTTCTGGGATGAAAAAAATTACTGACCCTCAACAAAAAGAGAATGCATGATTTAGAATATCAACCTGCTTGCCCGTTTGAAGAATCAACCAAAATTTCACTCTCTTTTCTGGAACTCTTGAATAACTTTGTCTTATACCAAAGTACTTGTAAAAGAATGCACTCTTAGCACAAGGTGCTATAGAACATCTTGGCAAAAACAGGTGGTGGGATTACAGACTGCTCTGACTCTAAGAGATGAACACACTAACAGGTTCCCATGCAGGATCCTTTCTTTATATTCCTGGACATGTTGCTTGCTGCTCCAAGTCTTTCTTTGGCTCCCAGCCCCCACTACAATACCCTTCTTCAGCTCTTGTCTTGTGACTTCTGAGGAGTAATAGTGTGTGCTGTAAAAGCTCCTTTGCTTTCACTTTTGAGAGATGGATAAAGTGATCCCATCAGCAGCTGGGGTCTCCAAGGGCACCTTGGGCGTCAGTCTCAAGAGGTGATGGCAGCTGCACATGATGTTAGATATATCTGAGCACTAAAGACTCTTTGTCTTTCTTCAGTGTACAAGTGCATGAGTGAGGAGATACTAAAACACAATAAGAAACAATTTAGGTAAGTCCTAAATGCATACTGTTTTTTAAGAAGAGTATTTTAACATTCAGCCCCCCAAAAATAATACTGTCCTTTTAAAAAAGCTTTCCTAAATGTTTGCCCTGATCAGTAATTTTGTTCTGTGAGATAAACAGAGAAATGCATACACATCTTTGCCAAAATATTGAATTCACTGTATCTTCATTCATATGGCACAGGAGATCCTAGGAACATATCCTGTTTTCCTTCCAAAAGGCAACATCCTTCCAATATTCACACCAGGCACTGTGGATGTACCTGAAGTTATCAGAAATTCCTTGCAGAATTCAGCTAGCAAATAGGAAGGTCCTGGAAAAAGATGAAGAGCAGAGGACCACAAGTAATACAAGTGCTTTTGTCAGGTCAAGCCATCTCATCTGTTCAGTGTTGGTGTTTGACCTGTGAAAGCATTGGAAGCTTCTGCAAAAATGCACCGGAGTAAACTGATTTTGTAAAAACATGGAGAAGGAAAAGTGAGAGTATGTTAATAAATCTGCCATCAAATGTAGTCAGAATAATTAAGTAGGAAATCTGAATTCACCTGTATCAACTTAAAATGACTGTATATCAGTTCTTTGCAGTGTGTGTAAGCTTCATATGATGAATTTCCTAAATTTTTTGTAGGGATTATCTAAAATCAAGTTTCAGGAAGATATCTGGTAAAATCTACAATTAAAGGAAGTGTTACTAAAGCTGAAAGCACCCAGAAAGTTATTAAAGCCTCAGGCCACACTAAACTGATTGAAAAAAAATGAAAAGGATATCATTATTATTCAGAACTAACAGCTAATTGCTTAATGAAAATCAGATGGTTTACATACTGTGGTAATTTCTGAGAGCATAGCCTATTTTCTTTTGTTCAAATGTCCTTAGGAAGAAAAGTGGTCTGGCTTTGTTCTCTACTGGCCCATTTACAGCAATATGCTATTTCAATAATAGCTCTAACAGATCAGCAGATGCAGTGAAGTGATGCAGGCTCTAAGGCTGTTGAAAACCCTTCAAATATCGTGACAATTTAGGGAGAAGATGTCATTCTGGCACTTACTGTTTCTCACTCCAAGAATACAATTTGTGTTTCAGGAAGAAAGATATTCCCTCTATGACAGTGTGTTATGGTTTCAATTCGAAACTGGGCAGAAACACCAATTTCTGTTCTAGTTTGATTTTTTGCCAATTTCAAAGTTTTCAATCAAGAGCAAAGCAGGCTTGAGCTTAAAAGTAATAAAGACTTTATTAACTAATATTAAAATAAAGAAAAACAAGAATGAGGATGGAACCTTCAAAACACTCTTCCTCCCTCCCCACCCTTTCTTTTCTTTCAGTTGACAATGTAAAGAAAACAACACTCAGGAATTTCAGTCAGTTTTCTACTTCTAAAACAGTCTCTTTCAGTTCATCTAGGGAGGGAAGGACCTCTCGTTCACTATGGTAAATTTCTCCACAAGAAAACAGTTCTTGTGTAAATCCATTCTTCATGAACAGCAACTGCCGGGATCCTTTTGCGTTCATGAAATTCTTCCTATGTTCACAATTGTGTCTCTGGGCTACATCGATGTATAGGGTCTAGTTTAAAGATAATTGTTCAAAACAAAAGTTCTCTTTGTTTTTGGGACCACCTTCACTTCCAAGGAACAGAGATTCACTTATTTTTCCAGGGCAAAGAGTTTTTATCATTTCATTACTCCGTTCAACTTCTCATGAAATCAACAGTCCCTTCAGCATCTCACTCCTTTGCTCATATCTACTACTTGAACTCTTTTATCTCCCTTATACTTCTTTATGGTTTAAAGGAAAAATTTTAATATGTTATAACCAACTACCATAGCTTACAAGAGGTTTTTATAGATCAAAAGCAACTTCCTATACTCCTTCCACCTGGACTTTCACTCTTTCTTGACTGACTTTGATACTTCGTGTGGTCTTTACACATCTACATTCTAATTTCTCATACTGGAGAGAGGATGGAGGCTTTCTAAGTTCCTTCTGTGCACTGATGCACTGAAAGAACTAACAAGAAGCAGCATGTGGCCACGGTAGTTCATGGTGTCATGTTTCAAAGCCGTGCTGGGGGACTCTCAGACTCTTCAGGCCCAGAAGGCAGCCATGGGAAAGTTGGACAGATTTCCGAAATTCTCCTTCACCCCTCGGTCTCATCAGGTGCTCCGGCATCTCTCACCAGGTGCAGCAAAGTTCAGTTCAGCTCGGGCCAGCAGCAGAGCAAATTCCATCCTGGCAGATGTTTCCCAAATCAGCTGGGCCTGCCTGGCCCTCGTGCCCTTCCCCCTCCATCCCCACTCAGCCCAAGGCCAAGAGAAGGCCAAGAGAGGTGTGTGCTCGCTCCAACGGCCGGAAGGAAAGAGACCTGCCCAGGCTTCCTTTCAAAGGCAATAAGAACTAGAAAATGCTTTCCCATTGGTCCAATAAAATAACAATCTCTTACCAAGTCAGCTCACTTCCCTGGGCTGGTTAAACTAGAACACAGTGGACACTTTTCTTAATGGTGAACAAAGAACCTATCAAAACCGATTTTTCTTTATGTCAGACTTTGCCAGGCACAAGAAAAAAACCGGAATACAAGAAGTCAGTGCACCAGAAATGTGAATTAAAAACTCAAGAGTGGAAAATGCAGTGTTACGCAGATAAGGGCAGGACTTTCCTAACGCAGTAACGCATGCCCTTACTGTGAAGGAGATAAGGAACTCTTCTTTTACTCTGCCAGATAGAACAGCAGCCTCATTCTCTGCAAAGATTTTCCAGACTACAAATCACTTTAGAAACTTGGCGAACACTTTAACCAGCTCTGGAAACCAGTCCCTTGTATTTCTCAGGAACACCACCTCTCCTGCAACTGAATGAGTCAGACAGCATCCAAGAGCTTCATTCCAGGAATCTGGCCCACTCAGAAACCCAGGAAAGAAGCACAGACAACTGACATTTTCTTGATAAAATGGAAAGCACAGTGAACAAACACTCTGGACAAAGTCTACCCTGAACATTGAAAAAAAGGCCCTTAAATTGCCATGGGCTCCTCTACAACTCTTTTCCTTAATGAACTATACAGGTTAGTAAAAGAGACATCTGCACCCACTTTTCTATCACTAATATCACAGCTTCCCTCATTTAAGCTGTGCATCAGTCTTGTTTCAGAGTCAATCCTTGTCACAGCTATGGGTGAATTTTGGATGTCCCAAGACAGGACATCCATATTTATTTGTCTTGTCTCTTAGTACAAACCAGTTATTAAATCTCAGGACAAAAGCTGTAAAAACGCGAATGGTAACATCCTAACATGTTGGATCTTCCCAAACTAAACACGATAAGCAATTATATGGACAGCTGGCAACTTCAGGTTCAGTCTGCCTTCCATCTGATGGGACTGCAGAAGAGCAAATTGGCACACTGCCAGTGTCAAGAAACACAAACATAAGTCAGGAGCCTTCTACACCAAACTGACGCCAACATACCTAAGTGTGACCTGAGGTTGACCCAAGAGAAAGCTGAGCTAGTATTTTGAGGAGAAATGTGGGTAATGCCCACTGTCTTTCACTGGGGACTGTCATTTCAGCTTCCCTAATTCTCTTTAGAATCTCTGGTGGAAACTGATGTCTACTGATGTGGGTTGCAAGCAGCACAGAGCCCCTGGGGATTGCTGTCATGACTGCTCACTGCTGGAGGTAGTACCTAGCAGATAGGGTGCCTCCCACAAAATATTCTTCAGGAAAAAATAAATAAGTATTCTGCCTCTTTCAGTCCTTTTGAGCATGTCACTCCATTGTTATGTTCTCTGCTCTGGGTGCCACCAATTGCCAACACCATTTCAACTCTTCATCTTCTCTCTATGAAGACAGCTACCTGGCTCAGCTAAAATAAGGACACAAGATAAACAGAATAATCCATTGTGTACAGCTAAGAAATCAAACAGAACAGATGAGAAACTGCTTTCTTACCCCATGGAAGTCAAGGGGATTTCTGAGTTTTTTCATATCCTGCACCAAGGAAACAGGACCTTTCAGGGATTTTTGTGAAAAATATTGTATCTCTGCCTACTGAAGAGAAGCTACTAATTCATTGACTCAGACACTTGCCAAGAGTTGTGGAGCAGCCAAACTGAAGTATCACTTTCCTGAATTGAGAGCAAAGAGCTGAAATCCCTTTCCCACATAATCACAGAGTATCAGCTATTCTAGGAGAATTTATGCCTGTTCTGTATCCATCAGTCCCATCCTCTCCTCTAAATTTCTATCTGGGTATGAGCAAACCTTCCTGTCCAAATCACTACATTTCTTTGTAGAACATGTAGGTGTAAAAAATTAGCTTTTTCCAACAGCAGTTCAGCAGGACATGTCTCACTGGCTATGGAAGTGCTGTAGCTCTTCCTCTTACCATGGCTGCTGCTGAGCAGTTGTGTGTTGGTTTTGCATGGCCTGGTTTTTGGTGGGAAGAAGACAGCCACAGAAGTGATTTTCTGTGAGAAGCTCCTAGAAGCTTCATCCATGCCTGGCAAAGCCAGTCCTTGGCTGGCTCTGAGAACAGACATGCTGCTAAGCCAATTACAGGACCTGGTAATGCCTCTGTGATGACATATTTTAAGAAGGAGATCAAAACTGTGTGCAGCTCTTCTGCAGGGAGGGCAGTCACCGTGGCCGGGGCTACCCTAGCACCACAAGCATCCATGCGGCCGGTGTGACCTTGTGGCCAGCGAGCCTTGCCCACCCGGCCACCCTGAACTAGATGTGCTGCAGGCAGGGGAGTAGGGTGCTGGCAGCGGCCACTCTCCTTTTCTGTGCCCTGCAGGGGGAGAGATGTAGAATGGCACCAGCACTGTGGCTGGCGGGGCCATAAGGCAAGTGCTGGGAACAGGGTGAGCAAGTACTCAGTGTGGACCCAGATGAGATCAACCTTTCAGTGCTGTGAAACCCTGTAAGAACTTTTCAACTGACAGAACTTGAAAACAATAGTACTTACGGAAAACAATTTTCTTCCGAGTCAGAGAATAGGAAAAGGTGAAGACACATGAGGAGGACCAACATGGTGGCACTCAGGTCAGAAAAGAAAGAGGAAGTGCTCCAAGAGCCAAAGCCGAAATTTTCTT
Source organism: Sitta carolinensis (assembly GCA_032173965.1). Taxonomy (NCBI): domain Eukaryota; kingdom Metazoa; phylum Chordata; class Aves; order Passeriformes; family Sittidae; genus Sitta; species Sitta carolinensis. Next base: position 23,338,216 of record CM063313.1, on the reverse strand, counting down.
CTGCAAACTGTGATAAAAGACTATAGTTAAGAAAGCTGTCCCGCAGCTCATTGGGTCCACAAGCGACATGCAGAGGTCCACCCACACAACAGAATGAGTGGATGCCAAAAGGGGCTATAGAAACCTGCACTCACATGGATGACTGACTCACGGGCAACAGTTAGGGGAAGCCTGTTTTGCCCATGAGAAGGACTCATTGCCAAAGAATGTGTGGGGCTGCTGCACACGAGAAGAGACCCAAGTTGGAGAAGTTCACAGAAAACTGTCTCCCATGGGTCACCACCAGAGTACAACAGAAGAAAGACTCTTTTACCCTGAACAAACACATAAAATTAGAAGCAATGAACTGACAAAAATCCCATGTTTTGTCTCCCTGCATTGTCAGTCGGAAAGAGGGAGGGGCTGGGAAAGAAAGGTGTTCAAAAAGTTTATTTTAATTCTTATTACCCTCTTTTAAATTGTTAATGATTTTTCTTTATACCTTTTAAATATGAGCCTGTTTTGCCCTTATTGTTTAATCCTAATCTCAATTCAGGAGATTTCTTTGGGATTTTTTCCCCTCCTCTGCTCAACTATAGCAGAGGAAAATGAATGAAGTGTTTTCATAGATGCTTGTATTTCAACCAGTGTCAAACCATGACCAGTTGTAACATACTACTGAAGGGATTTTCAGAGATATCTTTCACTAGTGGTCACAACTCAGAGCAAAACTCACTGTGAAATCCTGGCCTGAACATACATAGCCCTGTATGTGCTCAGTGTTATCTTTCTTTTCACCACAGCAAATGACAATACAAGTGAAATGGACTCCACCTCCATCACTTTAAAGTTGCTTTGGGTAAGCAATAGCTTTGCAGACACTTACACTTTCTTATTTGTGCTCTCCCTTGTGGCAGTGTGTTCTTGGAATTATTATATTGTTATATGGTTCGTTCCAAGTACCCCTTACATTCTTTCCCTATTTGATTCATCCCGGTTACTGCTGTCTGTCAATCTTAACTTATGTAACTCCCAGACCCTGTCTGTCACTCTGAGACCTCGCCTTCTGCTTGAAAAGTTCTAACAGGATCACTGAGTGATTGGACAGAATTCCTGTTCCCCCCCCTACTGTATCCTGGTTTGTTCCCCTACATGTCACTAAGTTAGAGAGCCATCCCCCGCCTATCCCTAATTGGGTCCCAGGTTCGACCCTACCCCCAGTTCCTCCCCCCTTCATAAGCTGCTGTATTCAGGTGCTAGCCGGGCTTTGCCTGAGGTGCTACCTGTGACTGAGGCTGTTCTCGCAGTGGGACAAATAAAGTCAGTGGTTTAACCTCAAGCGGAGTCTCCCTCTATCTGTTCCTGCCATCGTCGCTCACTGCCCGCAGACAAGCCAAGACTCACGGGATCGGCAAAGTTCGTTCTGCTACTGAGCCGTACCCTCGCTGCTGTGGTGCCAGGGCTGGCCGAGGCAGAGAGCACACTGACACCACCACATTCCCTCCCTCACCTCTCTGTTTCTGAAAACAAAAACTGTGAGGTGTCTCTGTGAGTTGGCAGGCCACCTAGCCACCCTTGTCAAAACGGCTTGGTAAATTTGATCAGAGGACCAAATGTTTATTCAAAGATTGCTTCTACTTAATGAGCTGCTTGATACTCAAGGTATATAATTTTTATGCACTAGGGGCTTATCTAAATTTTGATAACAGTAAATCACAACAGAACCCACATGTAACACTTGAACACATACAAATTTGGAACATTGATAATCATGATGAATAAAACACGTGATTTTAGAGATAAATGAGCAAAAAGGAGGTGAACAGCAGTGAGGAACATCATTGTGCCATGGGCTGATTTACTGCAAGATCTTATTGGCTCTGGAAGTACAGTGATTCCTGGTCTCAGTTTAACTTTTAATGAAACACAGTAAACCTTGCTCGCTTGGTCCTGCACTGAGGCAGACTGATCTAGCACATTACAAATATTTATATTTTATTTTACCAAACTTGTAGCAAGCCATTGGATTCCCCCCATGTTTTGCCCACAAGAGCAGTATATTGTAATTCATGAAGCAGTCTTTCAGTCCCAAATACCATGACACTCATAAAACTCTGACAAGAAGTAACTGAGGGTGAAAACAGATGCCCCTGATGCCTTTCTTCAATCATCTTTTCTTTCCTTCTCCTTCCAAGGTTCTCATTCCAACCTGATCCAGAATCTTTAATGAGCTGGGATCTACTCCTGGGACCTTTGCTCCAGGCACAAACAGCAAACCAGCATGGCACAGAGAACTCTGGACATAGTTTTTCTCTTTGCTTTAACACATCCCTGAGATGGTGCAAAAAACTCTCTTGCCACCCTGGCAGCTATCTCTGATAAAGAATTTAGCTCCAGTACAGGCTGCTCCTGGCCCTTAACTCTGCTGGGCAGGTCTCTGTTGGGTGAGGAGGAGACCACAGAGTGGAACTTGGCCTCTGCCCTGCTGCCCAGACCAGGACACAAAGCACTACAAGAGCAATAGGCCCCACATCATTGTTACCCTGGCATGGCTGGGTCTCACACAGATGCAGAACAGCAGAGTGTGCTGAGAGGCCTCCAGGCCAGATACCACCACATGCCTGGCAAGTGGCTGGGCATGGGGAATAGCTTCTCACCAAGAATCATGCCTATGATCAACTACTTAAGGACAGCTTGTTGCCAGCAGCACAAACCATCCAGATTTTTGAGCTACAGTGTAGTTTGTCAAGCTAACATATAAAGCTACTCTGCCTTCCTGCATGGGAGAAAAAAAAACCAAAAAAGCACTATGAATGGCTCCTGTTGCAATGCCAGGAACCACACCAAGCAAAAGAAACCTACTCCAGGGAGTCTGCAAACCATTTTAACCAGGAATCAAATAGGGTGCTTTTTTTCTTAATGGAGTGTAATGTTACATTAGCAAAAGTGATGTGACATCATGAATGTGTAAGTGTATATAAAAGCCTAATATAACAGTGTTTTCAGAACCGGGAGCAGGAGGAGAGAAGTGGAAGGGAGGGGCAGCCACTTTTAAAGCAGTCTTGGAAATGTTAAATAGAACATATTTGTAGCTATTAATTTGTAACCTTTTTCACCTCATTTCTTCTGGACTATATATATTCCTACAACCAGGTGACACAGAAAAATACAAAATAGCCCTAAGGGTATCTACATACAACTTTCACCAGAAAATTGTGGGAGCAGGGGCATTAAATTTGCAACCTGCCACAGCAGTCTGCTCCACTTATGACTGGCAGCTGGGTGAGTTGCTTTCAATGTAATATCTGCTCCTAGCCACCATCTTTCCAAGGGGCGGGCAAGGAGGATGAGGCTCATTGCTGCTATGGTATCAGCAAGGCCCTGGAAACCCACACTTGCACATTGCAGGTGTATGCACCAGAAGCCTGAAGTGAACACATGAACCTGAAGTATTTAGAGACTGCAGAGCTGCAGAAGCTACTGCAGCCCATGCTCTGCACAGGAAGCAGGTTGCAAACAATGACTCCAAGGCCACAGCACCGCTGCCAGAGCAAAAAGCTGCCTGACTCCTTGTGTTTCAGACCACCCACCAGCTCAGGCAGTGGATGAAAAGCCAATCACCACAGCAGGTTTTCATTTTATGGTAAAATTAGGCAGCCAGGGCTTCCTTTGCTCACAGCAGACACAGCACATGTCCAGGACTCAATTCTTAGGTGCCTCCTCTAAGGAGAGAAATCACACCTCAATCCCATCCTTCTCCCCTAGCCACAGAAGCAGCTTTGACCACTTCAGATGCAAAAAGTTGCTCAAATTGACCCCACCCAGGAAAGCATTCACCTCCCAGCTTCAGAAGTCAGGCACACAAAATGTGCCAGTAAACTAACAGGCAAGCCTGAGTTACCAGTTATGGCATGGCACTGCCCACATAAAGGAAGGTGAGTTTAAATTGACCTTGGATAGCAAATAAAATAAGGCAGTGTATGGCTGTGCAACCTCACTGGTTGCCTGGGATTATGTGCATGACTCTAGGCAATGTTTGCTGTGATTTCCAGCCCTGTTGTCTTCTGCCATCAAGTGAATGAAGTTCCTTGAGACTGTTTTATCAAATTTTCAGACTGGTCCAATCACTCACATTTAATAAGATCAGCAAACGTGTGCCTCCTCATTCCCCCGCTCCCAAGAGCAGCTGTATTAAAAGGAAGAAATGGTACTGAAGAGGTATGATAAAAATTTAAAATCTGATCTCAGGGATATGCTAAGTTGCTTCAATTTCTTATCCTAGCTGTCAGCAGGGTTTTTCTTTGTTTCTTTGTTTTAATGGACAAGGTAAACTTTTCTACAAGGAAAAAAGAAACCCACTCAAAACCCCTCAAATTTTACCACAAAAATCTCCACCAAAATTCCAATAAAAATCCAGAATTTTAATCTTGGAGTAACAACCCTTTTTACAAAGAGATTTTATAGGTTTAGTGTATGTATTCACAAAAGCGACAAACTAAGGCATATTCTCCATAGCAGTGTTTGTAAAAGAAAAGCTCTGGAAAGCTATGTGACCTGATCTCAAGAAAATCTTGTCAAGGTACAGGAAGTATGAATTTTAAATTTTTTATGTAACAGGCTGTCAGTTTATAGTTATGAGTATGAGCTAAATTATTTTCAAATCACTACAACAAATACTCCAGTAAGAGCATGAAGCTTAAACAGTATTTTGAAGTGCTCTTAAAAACCAAACATTTCAATTAAGAAATATTAAAGATATTATATTCCTTACATATCAAGTCCAAAGGTAAATTATGTACACAATCTACCATCTTGTCTTTATAAATAGAAAGTAATTTATCTGGATTTCTCACACATGACTAGTAGCCAAAGGGAAGCTGAAAGACTATTTCAATTTGGCCAGAAAAACAACAAAAAAACCCCAACCAAACCAAACCAAACAAAAAACACCACAAAAAACAAACAAACAAACAAAAAAAAGACAACACAAAAAAACACCACCAAAAAACAAAAACACCACAAAAAAACAACAAAAAAAATCCCTTAGAAGTTATCCCACACATATAGCTATCAGAATTCTGTATCCCAAGCATGGCCATTTTGGCCAATCTCCTGGTCCAATTCTCTTCACACCTACTCACAAAGCATCTGTCAGTACTTTGCCAGTAAAAAAATTACAGTATCTCTCATGTAACAGAATTGCGTGGGTCTCTAAAACTGGCAAGGCTTCTGTTAAAGACAAAATACACTTGAACAGAAGAAATATGCCCTGCAGTATACCACAGTTTGCAAAGAGAAAAGACCTTTGAACTAGACAGACCATCATGTAGCAAAAACTTTGACAATTTTTACTCTACTTTTTGAATGAACTCTAGTGCTTGCTAAAAAATAAGATGAAATTAATTAAGAGGCATTTGTGACACATTTAAAAGCCTACATCAACTTTCTTATAAACCAGTCCCTTTCAATCCATAGATGCAGTACATTTGCTAGCCAAGTCTCATCCTGACAGCAACTAAACAAACATCTCCATCCACTACAAGTTTTCTGTGATTTTGACTGAACAGTTTTGCAGCATGTGGTATTACTCTGTGCACAGGTTAAACCTGTTTCACAAAGGACTAATATGAGGTACTGTGAAATGTTAGCATTGTGCATAATTTTAATCCCCATAGCACACATGCTTTTCAATAATCTCCTTCGAAGTACAACATGACAAATTTTCAAAGATACAAACAACCATAAAACACAAATCCCAAGTTCATTAAAGCACAGTAAAAATATTTACCTGCCTATATTTTTTCCATTTGTCAACTGCCATGAATGGCAACATTTTGTCTTTTCAGACTTTGTAACTGGACTTTGTCCTTTTCAGACAAAGCGTATACCCAGTCACATACAGAAAAACGATTACAGTAACACCAAAAACCTACAAAATAAAGTAAGAGTGAACATTCCATAAGCATATTTTTAACTTAAGATAAACATTTCTGCCAGGCTATAAGGCAAAAAAATGTTGTACAAAATTATGTTAACATTTGCAGTAGTAAGCTTTGTTTAGCTTCAGCGCAGTGTGTGGTCAGCCTGATCTATGCAATTTCTTAAAAGAACAGGTAGAAAATGGTAAAGCTCTATTTCTTCTCTACTTGTACCCATTAGCAGATTCTACCCTTGCAAAACATTCATGTGAAAAAAATTGACTGCGGCACTCAGTTGAGTTACAAAACACCCGTGGTATGGGCAACAAGAGATGTCAAGGTGATAAGCGACTCATTGGACTGCTTTCTTCTCCACCTGCAGCAAGCTTGAGCGTTGTGAGCTTACGAGGGGGATGCTGAGGGCTCTTACGAAGGTTGTCATCCATCTGCAGAGAAACAATGAGAGCCGGATCTGGCAACAGCAGAATATAGATTATACAATTAGTCTTATTTGTCAGGGCTGCCATCATTAATACTGGGTTGGTGTACATTTACTGTAAGGACCAGCAAAAACTGGTGCTTTGTTTTCTTTCCACTACCAAATATATGCTTGTGTTAGAGCTGCTAATCATTCCCTTACACACAGTGCATCAAACCCAGGACACCTGGATGTGCTTCTGCTCAAGTTGTTTGGTCAAGCTTACTGAAGGAAGCAACACCAATTCTACAAGGTCAAATACTGTACAATAACCAAATGCTGTGAGAAGGCAGATCAGTACTCAAACTAATAATATCAATGGATGCTTCTGTATATTCAGCACGATGCAAGAATAAATCTTTTGAAATCAGAAATTAAATGTTCTGGAGATGCTGAGTGAATTTGTGAATTAGTTACACCATTTCAGAAAGTACGTAAGAAAACACTTGTGCTAAGCCCTTTTTGAAGACAGGTTCAAATTCATCTCTGAATATAAACAATTTACATTTTGAAAGGAAATCACTCTAATGGCCTATATGTAATGTGGTCTGAAAAAGTTTAGTTGGTATAGAATAAAAGCACAGGGGAGATCTGCAGAGGCTGCCTAGTCTATTCCATTTCTTTGAGGCAGGATCAGATTTTCCTCAATCATGCCTGACAAATGTCTATGTGAGCCATTGTTTAAAACTTCGACTGCCACACTTCAATGCCAGAAAGAGCATCAATATCTAATGCTACAGAAGCTAATCACAGTTAATCATCTACTTCACCCACTGATCTTTTTCAGGAAGAAATGCCTTCTACCCTTTCAGTGAGAGTGTTCTATCTGCATGAAAAGGCTAATTTTTCACAAGTATTTTTCAGCTAAGTTGTATAGCTTTTGATAGATGCTGAATGACAGCCTTAGAAACAAAGAACACAAGAAAAAACAGCTAATGTAGAACAAGCAGAAGAGTGACTGCCAGTTAGTTGGCAGTCTACTACAGCATGCAGCTGGGAGCAAGGAAAGCTGGTGATCAGTCTTAATTTGCAGGACCATTTCTGAGTTTTGACCAATATGTTTGCCTCCTTCTTTGCTGAACATACATTTGCAGAAAGATACCACTCCTCTGTTGGTGCACACGCCTGCAAGACAATGTTCTTTTGATTGTATTAAAAATATATTTTTCATGCAAGGCTTCATTAATTCCTCCTTCCAAATGATGTAATGTTTTTCCTGCCTCTCTATACACTGTAACTAACTAGAAAAGAAGTAATTAAAATCCACTGTACAGTTGCAACTGCCATGCAAGGATATCTGTGAACAAATAACCAAACAGAGAAGTAAAATTAAAGATACTGAAGCAAAAGTAACCTTTTCAATCAAGTTGGATTCCTTATTTACAAGCTGTGTGAGTTTCTGCAGATTAGCATCTGCTGTATCCTGTCCAGCTGGAGAATGGCCTGGAGAGTGAAAAGATATTTACAGAAGCTTTTAAATTCTTAAAAAATAAACTCATATTGGAGTGAGAGTTCATGCAGTACTTTTACGCAAAGAATTTAAGTGTAAAAGGCATCCCACGTGAGAAAATCAGGACTACTAAGCGTGAGCTGTAAGATCTTACCAATGCTTGACAGAATCTAAAACTGAGTATTAACACTTGCTTTTAATTTTGAATCCTTTCTGCCCAACTTTACAAGTTTTGTCATTTCCCCACAGAAAGTCTAGCATAAACTACATGAAATCTAATCTGCCTTGGTTCACAAATGGAATTCTGGAGTACTAATCCCAACAGCAGTACAGATGACAAAAAAGAGAAAAGAAACACCTTACCTGAGACAGTTAACCTGAAGTAGAAAGTTAAAATATCATCACAAAATCGACACAGATTGGTAAGCTGTTTCAAATGCTCTTGCAAATGTACCCTTGGGAAGCATACTTTATAAATTGGTGCAAGGAAACCAAACACAAAGGCATCCAAGGTGGTAGGCCTAAAAAGTGTGACACAAGAAAACACTGAAATGATTTGAGATAAGACTTTTAAGAATTCCACAACTTAGTTTTGCCTGTATGTCAAATACAACTCAGGACAGAATATAGTCAGCCTTTCTGTCATTCCACCTTTGCTTACCAACCTGGTAAAAGCTTTGGACCATCTACTCCCTTCAGCATCTCTTAACTAGAGACCTGCTGGCAAGCTGAAACAGTAATGTCAGCATTACAACACAGTCATGCTATCCCATACATCAGTAAGCAAGCCACTCTAAAACACCTTTCTGGTACCACAAAAGTCATGCTGGAGACCAGGGGACCAGGATCCTCTCTCACGGAGTGGTCCAACTTCAACAGCTAAAGAAGAGATCATGCTTTTCAGGACCTATTGGCCCTATCTCCTTCCTGCTCTGCACACAGACCACACGAATAGTGTTTCTGGACTTATGCCCTCCTCCCACAAGGGCACTAGTAATGCCTAAAGCATTTTTTTCTGCATACACAGACAGGAAGTGACATTCAGTGGCTAGAAAAGTGTCCTCCAGTGCACCTCACATTTTCTTACCAGCTGTGAGCAGCACTTTTCTCTCTGTGGAAAAAAGCAGGAAAAGAGACTCCACATTGACTCAGTCTGACAATCTCATTTGTGCCCTGTTTGCTCATTCAGATTTATCTGAAAAGCAGAGTGTGAGACATAAAACTACTTGGGAGCATTTTTAACATTCTGGCAGGTTAAAAAGAAAAAAGAAAGTTCAAGTGTTCACAGAATGGTGTGGTACCTTTTTTATTAGTCATTTGCCAAAATAATAAAAAAAAAAAATCACACTCACGTATCTCCAAAGAAAAACTGAGATGTTCCCAATCTCTTCGACAGGAGATTTAGGCACTCCTTGGCATCCCTGTATATCTGATGAGACACAAGACTGTCTAAGAGCCCTAGGTGCAGCCAGGCTGGTATGCACAGCACCATTCATTGTTTGATAGTGTGCCAGACTGTTTCAATTCTTGTCTTTGATAGCACCAACTTACGAATTCCTGACTGCACAATACATACCTGGGCTTCCACTTCAGAAAGACTGTATAGTGGAGGTCCTCCCTTGGTGACCAAGATCCTGTTCAGCGCTTCCCTGGACATCTTTCCAGGCAGATACAAACTCAGTGGGAAGACAATTCTTGAGCAATACCATGGCTTTGTCACCATGCAGTAATTTTCAGCCTCAATCCAGAAAGTGTGCAGCTGTATCAACATGAGAAAAAATGTAACTGAAATTTGAATGACATGAGTAAACATTTCATGACACTTGATATGCAAGACGTCTCTCAGAAACGCAGAAGAACCAGGAATTATTGTAATTTAAGGCTATCAGGCTCTGTAGAGGAATTTATTAATCCTCTGAGTGCTAGAGTAAAGAAAGAAAAAAAAACCAAATTAAAAACTCAACAAAGATATTACAGAGATCTATATGCATCTGCATAAAATTACATATGTACAGATACATATACACATACACACACACACTATACTGAAAACATATTACAAAAAATGTTACAGACATACAGCAACAGATTAGAACTTTCTGGAAGTTTGTTTTGAAATTTTATATAAATCTTAAAATATTATGAAATTATGAATCTGAAACCATGGTCAGCTGGAAAGCATCTGGTCAGAGTTTTTTTCCCTGTACAAAGTGAAGCCAAAGTCATTCAAGAGACTCAGTGTCTGTAGGTCTTACAGCTCTAATGTAATTACACTGAAATAGTGAGGGCATATGGCCATGTCTTATTTAGAACTGAAAATCTAAGCTAGAGATGGGCATTTCAGTTTACTAAAAGTTTTAATTCAACAGTTCCAGAGGCTTTCAGTTGTGTGTCTCATATCAGACACATCTTAATGAAAGGTTTTTCAGGAAATCAAATGAAACAAAAAATGGCCACAGTAAGTTTTCAGGATACTGTTTCCCAAAGACCAACAGAAAAAAAAACATCTAAGTGTCCTTTTAAAATGTCTTTCATAAATCTACTATTATTACCTGACACTCCACAAACACACACTTATTCCCTTTTCAAAAGCTGCTAGGCAATATTTCCAAAAAACAGACTAAAAGAACAACTGTGTTCCAGCAAGGGCTGTATCTGAGAGACTTTAATGTCTCTCACATTACAGTGAGGGCGCCTCTTAGAGATTCAATTCCAAGTATTCTGACCATTACAAAGTATTTATTAATATTTACCAGAGCAGGATGCAGTTTCTCTTCAAGTAGTGCAATATATGCCAGTGTATCAGCTCCTTGTTTTGCAGACAAATCATAATCGGCATTGTATTTCTACGAATTAAAAAAAAAGAACAGTCTTATGCAGAACTTTCAAAACATTATCAATGGAAAGTTACTTCAAACTTAACACCTATCAAGGCAGTAAATACATAAACAATTTTTGGAACAGAAAGCATGCAATCACTAGAATTTTCCTTCTTCAGGCCAATTCTGCCAAATTTTGTCGCATCCTGCTTTTCCACTTTCTCATTCCTAGCGCTGTGGGTCCTCCTATTTCCAAAATAATTGTGTCTCCTTCCTATTTGTTTCCAAGCAGATGTCCAGCAATACAGAGGCAATTTTTCAATACCCAGGGATGTAGCAAACTTCTGATAAGCCCCCATTGTTATTTTTCAGGAAGCATCTGACACTTCAGCAGGTGTAAGCATAAAAATAAAGCATGCATTCCCATATTTTGCTTTTAATGAACATTCTAGAAGTTAAGAAATTGGATGGTAACAATGTAAGGGAACAAATATACAGCTAAATGAACACAGTTACTGACTGAACTTTTAATTCTAACACTGGAATCTTCTAAGATACATTATAAGGATTGAAAAATCAGGGGAAATGAGTAGATTTGCTTTATTAATTTATAAACATAGGGCCAGTGCGGACACTTGAACATCTGAAAAGCAAACATACAATTGCTATACTTTAACTTAAAGAGGGCTTTTTCCCCAACATTATGGAACCTTTGTTATTCACATGAATACCAAGTACAAATTCAATCCAAATGAATCTGAAACTTCAGAATTTCAAAACAATTGTCTAAAATTCCATCTCAAATGCAGTTTCCAGATTCTGTTTTCCTCCCCACGAAGATCTGAAGTTTCACTAACATGGCATTCATCAGATCATCTCACCATACAGGAACTGCTTTTCTAATGTAAAAGTAGAATAGTGGCCTAGAAGACCATCTTAAGAATAAAAAGATGATGCCACAGTTTATTTGATATCTTTATACTTTATGAAGAAATTGTACAACTTTATTCTTTGTGTACAAAACACTAAGAGTCCTACAAAAGGTGAGTAAGAGGCAGTAACTCCTGCAGACATTTTTATGTTAAAAGCTGTAGAAAAAAATATATAGATTAAAAACAATGCTGCATGTATAATCTTTCAAAAAATGAACACTGGGAAATGACCCATTTAAACTGTTAACCTAAACTACAATATCTTAAGTCTGCAAAGTCATAATGACATTAAAAGTGTTATAATTACAAGCAGGGTGATCAGTAAGAAACTGCTCAATTATGGACAGTTTGTTGTCCTTTTCAATTATATTTTTTTTTTATGCTTACTTTTAAATCTTTCACACAACTAAGGATAGAGCTTTTAAAGAGCAATTTCTTATCCACCATTTTTCAATTCTCATACATGTATGAGAAACAGAAAAGCATTGGGTCTGAACTAAACTCCAGGTTTTTTGGAAACCTGTATCAGTGTACAAAGGAGACATGCAAGAGTCACTGCAAGTCAAAGAAAACAAATCTTTTTGAAAGAGACCTACCTGCTTTCTTAAGAAGTTTAGTATTTTTGCTGGCTGAGAAATAACAGTGTTTTCTGATACCAGGACTGGTAGATCTCCTAAAAGGCATAAATAATACAGTCAACAATTAGTATGGATGAGTTCTAACTAGAAAGCAATCAGTCACTGTATTTCCCAACAGCATGCTCTGATTTTCCTAACATGCAAACATAAATATAAAATTTTACATAGCAGGAAAGTTCCACTGAGGTTACAAAACTCTTAGTCTATTGTGACCTTTACTAACAATAAGCATAAAAAAGGACAACATCAAATAAGACTGAAGTCAATGTTTTTTGCTAGGTATCCAATACTCTGAAAACCAGGCTACTTGTCTGGATTTCAGATGTTCATCTTAAGACAAAAATTCCAACTCAGTCCAACTGCCCTCTCAACTCATCCACCCCAAGCCTCTTTTCAATTCTTCTACTGTCCTTCACCCCCAAATCCATTTTAACCATCTTTTTTCTCTAACCTTGTTACAAACAATGTCCAGCTACCACTGCACAACCATTAATTAAGAACTAAGTACTTCCCCTCCGCCAGAAGCTGACTGGACAGCCTTGAGTCATAAGATGGCAGGAGCAAAGCCTGTAGAGTACAAAGTCTCTATAACAGGGGCTACCTTACAGCACATTCACAACAGAACTGACAGAATGAGCCCAACAGGACAGTGCTAGATAATATTAAAATATCAATTATCATCAACACTTACTATTTAAACTGCTTTCTTAATTGATTTTATGTATTTTCCTTATGAGGATAGCCATCAAATTTCTAGCAAGTCGACCCAGCTAGTTCTTGGCATTTCCCCCTAACAGAAAACAACACGCTGAAAAGCAAGAACCTAAGGCTCAACTTCTGCACGAATACAGTACTGCCTGAACTGCCAATGCGGTTAAGTGATGGAGGACTTTAACCCTACAGTGATTTTACCTCTCTTAAATACACCAGGAAACAAATAAGCAATGAAAAAAGAATAGAAGCATCCAAAACAAAGAAGTCCTCTCTGACAGTTTACCTTCACCTTTTCTCAGTCAAACCCTCTAATTCAGCACAATACCAAACATCCCAGCTAGTGTAAGCTGTACTTTCTGAGGCTCACTTCCAACTGTACCAACCCATGAAGCCACAGGTAAATAAAGAGCTCTTCCATACACATGTCTAGTTACTACCTTTATAAATATGCAAAGTGCAAAAAGCTTACAAATTTTCTTTCACTGTACCATGAATTTGGACTGCCTGACTGAAACAGTTATGCACTTGACATTACTGCTTTGTTAACTGTCTGTTGCCTCACCCATACAAGTTCCAAAAAACTGTTCTCTGGAGCACTTTATTTATGACTTCCATTATTTCATTATCATAAATATATCACACGTGATCCTGTGAATTAATTAATTCACATTTAATCGGGGCAGACTACACTCATGAACACAAACCCAGCGCAAACACAAAAACTGGAACCTATATTTATAACGCGGCTGCGATTAAAATGATAAAAGCTGCAAAGATCGTACCTTTCGGCGCTCTCCAGGACTTATTTATAGTATTCACTGTGAGGGGAGCACCAGAAAATTTGGCGTACGCCTGCAATAAAGATTGGAGGGCAGGAGTGAAAACCTGTCACAATGCCTAAGAAAAGCGTAAAAGAGAGCTTTAGAAGTTGTGTTAAACACCTTCGTGCACTGAGGATCAACCACCAGCAGGTGCGCAACGGGTTTCGGTCGGGCTCCATTGCCCTAATACGGCTCCAGGGAATGCTGGGCAGAGGCCCTGCAGCCCCCGGAAGGGCGGCAGCATTGCCCGCGTCTCCCGTGGAGAACGAGCCAGGCCAGCGCCGCGGGCCCGACATCCCGCCTCCCACTCCCGGCCCCTCCCGAGGCAAGAAGGAGCCCCGCGGACGTCCGTGCGGATGGCAGACAAGACCCAGGGCGCCGCCGCTCCCTCCCTCCCTCCCGGGCCAGGCAGTGGCCGCCGGCGTTACCAGGACGGTGAGAGACTCCGGGTGCAAGGACGGCAGTCCCCAGCCTCCTCCCCAGCAGCTCAGCTCCATGGGAGCCGCCATCTTGTCCGCCGCGCCGGCCGCGCAGCGCGGAGCTGCGCCCCCCGCATGGCGGCGCCCGAGGGGCCGCGCGCCAGTTCGGGGAGGGAGGAGGGCTGGGGGACAAGCGCGGGTCCGCCCGGGAAGTCACAGAGTCACCGAATCAGTGAAAACCAGATTTTTTTCCCTGGGTCCATCGCGGCCAGCTTGTGGTCGAGCACCTCGTCAACCAGACCATGGCACCAAATGGCACAGGCGGATTTTCCTTTAACACCTCTAGGGATGGTGACTCCACCACCTCCCCGGGCAGCCCATTCCAGTGTCTGATCACCCCTTCTGTGAGGAAATTCTTCCAAATGTCCAGCCCTTGGCACAGCCTAAGACTATGTCCTCATACTACCCACATCCCCTCCCAAAAAGACAACCTTGCCTGGTTACAACTTCCATTCAGGTAGTTGTAGAAAGTGGTAAGGTCACCCCTGAGGCACCTCCTTTTCACCAGGCTGAACAAACTCAGCTCTCTCACACCTGAGAAAAACGGGCAAGGGGACCAGCTCCTTTTTGATGCCTTTATTTAAGTCAGCTCTTGGGGGGGGGGGGGGGGGCTCGAGGGGTCGCGCACCCCGCCGCTGCTCCCGCTGGGCGACGCTGAGGAGGAGGTGCACAGCTTTGTCTCTCGGCAGAGCTGGGGCTCGCGTCTTCACGGGAGTCCACTGGTTCATGGTCTAGGGCTGTCATTTACACTGAGTGCTGTCAAGTCATGGTGACAGAAGGGGACCTCCAGTTGTTGGTATATGATTTTCTGTGGTCCTGCCGGGCTGAAGTTACAGTTATTATTCTCTAATTGTATGCTGGTTCGTTGTTTTGAGGGTCCTAATTGCACCAGAGGCCCTTCATTGCATATAATCCGTGTCCAAGTTCTTCTGGGAGCAGCGGGGTGGTTTCCCGACAAAAAGGGACATGGGTACAGAGTGACAAGAATACAGGGTATCAGATACAGGATTGGACCCTCACAAGGGATCTTAACATTCAACAACAACAAAAGGCAAATCTAGAACTTCAATATTCAACATGTAACAATAACTCAACATATTAAGAGCTTGTGCCTTTTGGGACCTTATTCCTTACAATACCCTCCCCACAGGATTTATGCTCAAGAGCCTTTCACAGTTCCATTGCCCTTCTCTAGATTTCGTCCAGCACCTTAATGTGCTTCTTGAATTGAGAGCTATGTTCTTTTGTCCTGTCACTACTTGCCTGGGAGAAAAGGCCAACCCCTACCCAGGAACAAGGTCCTTTCAGGTTGTATCCAGGTAGATACAGCCTCTTGTGAAGGGACATGGGTGGCCAGTCCCTGTGATCATGTGGGGAAATGTTGCAGCCATAGTCGTCTTGAAATGCTTTTGGTACTGTCTGGCTGAACCCACACCCCCAGTCACAGAGTCGTGACTTTTCATGGGAGCAAAATAGAATTGTGGCTCTCAATCAACTGTGAAGAGCAGCCATCAGCAATTTGGCTCTAAAAACAAGGAGCTCTGATCACATGTTACTAGTTTTGACCAGGTTATAATGATAACCCATTCAGTGTGGTTTTAACTGCAGACCTTTAGAGGCATCAAGTTGCCAGCAGTTTGTTCCAGAGCTTGTGTAGATGTGCCACAGCACATCTACATACTTAGTCAAGTTTCTATCCTTCCCACAAAAGGAAACAATACCACACACTTGTTATAAATGCATATTTTAGTATTGGCTTTTCACAAATCTTGGAATTAATGTTATAAGCATGATGGTTTTTCTATAGTTTTTAGTGGGTTTTTGCTGCCTGAATACATGTATAAGGTTTTTCTTTGCTGCAGTTGGAATTCAGGTGTAGTGTGTTTCAGCTGCGTGAATAGATGACTTCCAGAAGAGGCCCAAGTGACTATCAGCGTTCACCGCTTGTGGAAGAAGGGACCTAAGCCCAAATCAAAAGATGATAACCAAATAAAAGTGAGATTACACTTGACGGACCCAAGGAGTGACCATACAGAGCAGTTCCTGGAAAAATGAATGTGCAGAAGTCCATGCATGAAGAACAGGATAAAAAGGGGTGGTTCCAAGACACCGGCGTGCTTTTAGCAGCATGCCAAGACACCCAGTCCCAACCGTATTTCTTTGCTCTATTATTTCTCCTATTGTCTTTATTAAACATTTTTAAACTTTACCAGGAAAGTGAACTTCGTTTTTCACACACTGACTAAAAAAAGCCATGCACTGACCACGCTTTTTCAGGTCTTCTATGCATTTTTCCTTTTATACTCCCAGATCCACAATTTCAGATTTACATGAAATTTGTGGAAGAAAGTGTCATGATAAAAATTTATGCCACAGATCTGAGATAATTCTGTTCCATTTATGAGGAACATGGGAGAAGAAATACATACTCACTTTTTTCGTCAGAAAAATATACCACTGGCAATGTTAACAAAAGCATATTTTTTAATTTCTATGTTACATTTTTCCTTTTAATGACTTATTTAAGATATATATTCTAAGAATATTTTTAATGTCTTTTCTACCCTACGGGCACCAGCTGACTTCTCAGTCTGCCCAGGTACTTTGCTTTGCTCCTTTCACCATGTGAATTGAGACGAACTGAAATGCAAAACTCTGAAAGGGAATTGTGGATGCTAGCAGCTGTGATCCCAAAGATCTATTTCTATAAGGAGTATTTTACAAAGGGCTCAATACTTACATCAGCCCTATTTAGTATCTTTGTTGATGACCTGAACAAGGGATCGAGTGCACCCTCAGACAGTTTGCAGGTGACACCAAGCTGGGTGGGAGTGTTGATCTCCTGGAGGGCAGGAAGGCTCTTGTCTTAGTTTGACCAGCCCAGGGAAGTGAGCTGGCTTGATAGGAGATTGGCATTTTATTGGACCAATGATAAAGCGTTTTCTAGTTCTTATTACCTTTGAAAAGAAGCCCGGGAAGCTCTCTTTCCTTTCGGCCGTCGGAGCGAGCACATCTCTCCTCTCTCTCGGCCCTGGCCGAGTGGGGGGAGAGGGGAAGGCCGCGCGGGCCAGGCAGGCCCAGCCGATGTGGGAAACATCTGCCGGCATATGGAATTTGCTCTGCTACTGGCTCGAACTGAACTTTACTTTTGCTGCGTCTGGTGAGAGAGGGTTGGGGGGGGGGGGGGAGGGGGGGAAGGGGAGGCACGATGAGGCAGGCTGGAGCACCTGATGAGACCGAGGGATGGAAGAGAAATTCGGAAATCTGTCCAACTTTCCCGTGGCTGCCTTCTGGACCTGAACCCTCTGAGTGCCCCCCAGCACGGCTTTGAAACATGACACCATAGACTACCGAGGCCAGATGCTGTTTCTTATTAACTCTTTCAGTGCATCAGTGCACAGATGGAACATAGAAAGCCTCCATCCTCTCTCCACTGAAAGAAATTAGAAGACCCTATACATCGATGTGGCCCAGAGACACAATTGTGAACATGAGAGGAATTTCATGAACGCAAAAGGATCCGGGCGGTTGCTGTTCATGAAGAATGGATTTAAAGGAGAACTGTTTTCTTGTGGAAAAATTTACTATAGTGAACGAGAGGTACTTTCCTCCCTAGATGAACCGGAGAAGACTGTTTTAGAAGTGGAAAACTGACTGAGAGTTCTGAGTGTTGTTTTCTTTACATTGTCGACTAGGAGAAAAGAAAGGGTGGGGAGGGAGGAAGAGTGTTTTGAAGGTTCCATCCTCATTCTTGTTGTTTTTCTTTCTTTTAATATTAGTTAATAGAGTCATTACTTTTAAGCTCAAGCCTGCTTTGCTCTTGATTGAAAACTTTGAAATTGGCAAAAAACCCACAACCAATCTAGAACAGAAATTGGTGTTTCCGCCCGGTTTCGAATTGAAATCATGACAGCTCTGCAGAGGGATCTGGACAGGCTGGATCATGGGCTGAGGCCAACGGTGAGAGGTTCAACAAGGCCCAGTGCTGGGTCCTGCCCTTGGGTCACAACAACCCAGGCAGCTCCACAGCCTGGGGCAGAGTGGCTGGAAAGGCCCTGGGGGCGCTGATGACAGCAGCTGAACATGAGCCAGTGTGTGCCCAGGTGTTGTCCCTGAAAATAAGCCTTCTGATTTGTTTTAGTATAGTGGAGTCAGTTCTCATGAATTGTAAGATAAACAAGAATCATGTTTGCATTCCTTTGTAAAAGATATCACCTGATGGACTTCTCAAGTGACCAGTGAAGATGGAGAGGTGGTAACCTCTCTGTCCGATCTCTGATCACTGTCCAGAAACTTATATATACGAGGTCAACAATAAACTAGAATCTTCTTCCTTTCTTCTTCTCTACCTGAACACCTGTTGTGTGTGTTGCTGTGTGTTTCTATCTACATCACAGTAACACCCAGGTGGCCAAGAAGCCAATGGCATCCTGGCCTGGATCAGCAATGGTGTGGGCAGCAGGGCCAGGACAGGGATTGTCCCCCTGTTCTGGGCACTGCTGTGGCCACACCTCGAGTGCTGTGTTGAGTTTTGGTCTCTTCACTACAGAAAGGTCATTCTGGTGTTGTAGTGAGTCCAGAGAAGTCCTGTGAGGAGTGGCTGAGGGAGCTGGGGTTGTTCAGCCTAGAAAAAAGGAGGATCAGGGAGGACCTTATCAGTCTTCAAGTACCTGATGTGACACTATGGGTAGGGTTCAACTTTTTCTCCCAAGAAGTGTTAGAGCAAGAGAAAATGGCCTCAGTTACACTAGGGAAGGTTTGTATTAGACATTATGAAAAATTTCTTCACTGAAAGGATTGTCAAGCATAGGAACAAGCTGCCCAGGAAAGTGGTTGGAGTCACCATTCCTGAAAATGTTGAGGACACGTTTTAGTGGTGAATATGGTGGTGGCTCTGGGTTGATAGTTGGACTTGATGAAGTTAGAGGTCTTATTTTAAGAAAAACCTAAGCATTCTATGAACTTTTCTGTCATATGGCTTTTCTTAAGGCAGGCTGCAAGAAAGCTTAGGAGGCAAATAGGGAAGTAAGCTTTGCATTGCCTTCAGGCCCAGTTTATCTCTGTGTTTTTGTGGAGTCTGGATGAAAGATTAAAAAAAAGAGGCAATCTGTACCTTCCCTCCCCCATGTCAGGAACTTTTTCCTCTCAGTTGCCTACATGGAATTCCTGTCAGTGTAAATGAAAAGTAAGTAAGTGCATTGAAGATGGATATATGACTTGACTTGAAAAAGCAGAGCTTCAGTTTGTGTTTTGGAAAAGCAAAAATTCTTTTGAAACCTGTCTTTGAAACTTGAAACCCTTGATACCAACATTTTTATTTTTTTTTTTTAATGAAGGAGTGTTGACATAAATATGAAAGAATGTGTTTTAGAGATGATACTTCACTTGCCTTAAGATTTCTATAATTTAATTGCCCATGAATCCTGATTTTTAATCATCCATATAATTCCCTGAAAACAGTGAGTCTCCTGATGCATATTAGGAACAAAACATGTAAGGTGAATTAAGCAGCAGGGTTCTTTTCTATTTCCCTTACCCCATTATTTGGAATTTGAACAACAAATGAAGACACTTCTGTAAAACAAAATCTGTAATGCTTCTCTGTATTCCGTATGCTTAAAATCTTACCAAATTACATAATCAGGTCAAACATTACAGTGATTGAGGTTTTGTTGCAGATTCTGTATAAAAAATTACAGTCACATACTTATGACTTTCCTACAAAATGTGACTGACATTATGAAAGTTTCTTGGAAACATGATTGATTAATCATGTTTTTATTCTTGCTTCTTATTTAACCTCCAGTAATTTAAGCTGGAGGTTTATAATCTGAAGCTGTTCTTCAGGGAATACACAAGAGTGAAAGGCAATTGCTAGTATTCCATTTTCAATGTTCCATATTGAAAATGTTGATTAAAAGGTCAAATAGTCCCTTCCAGACAGCAGATAAACTTTCTACTTTGTGAAATTCCTTAAAAAACGTTGTGCTTGAGCACAAAATCACCTTTAGTCTGTAACATATTCCAACATAAAATTCGTAATAGAAATGAAAATGGAAAAATTACAGTGACCTTTACATGTAATAAGTTCATCTACACATGGACTTAAGCTTCCGTTTATATACATTGTGAACCAGTTCCCTTCTGTCATATTGTATTGCGTTGCTTGGGCTGTTTACCAAACATTGCTTCCATGTGAATTCTTTGTGGGTAAGCACAAAGAATAAGCAGATACAAAGTAAGAACAGAATATGGCCCTCACGAATCTAACACCAATGAATATATAAGACTACGAACAAAATCCTCCTCATGTATGGCTGATCAGCACCGGTGCAAGAGACTCCTGTGTACTTAAATCAGAAGTAAGGAATGGTAAGTTATACTTAATAAATATTTCTGTCAGATAAGGAAATCTTTCAAGAAAACATTTCATATGCTTTGATAAACTCAGTAAACTGAAAGTATATAACAAATGGCTGCAAATTACTGGTGGTGTTCCCCTTAGGTGAAAGCAAACCCTTACTATCCTTTTCTCTCACCTTTTTTGTTTTTTGGTTTTGTTTTTATTTTGGGTTTTTTTTGTCCAGAACTGTAATGATTTTACAGACCTTCATAGTGTTTTTCTGTCATGCGTTTTTAAAAATGCTCTTTGTTGAGTCAAGGCTGTTCATTAATAAACAGTTGAATATTGTCAGTGCTGCTCTAGATCCATGTATTAGCCTTGCAGTATCTGTGCTGTCTCCCCATGCTTTTGGGGACAAATTCTGAACTAACACTTCTTTTTTAAGAAGCTTATGACACTCAAAGTTCATCCTTTTCTTTTTCCATCTCTTGCCTCTTGCTTACTCCTTTTAGCATCCCTTTTTTGCCTGCTCCACAGCACTCTGCACCTGATGATCTGTTTTTCTCACTCCCAGTGCAGCTCTTGGCCAGCCCATTGACACTACTGTATCATCCTGTCACTTCCACTGCAGGGGCAAGGATGTGGGAGTGAACCTGAGGCGTTTCTTCTTGTGTTTTTTCTCTGTATACAGAAGAGCAGTAGGGTGAGGACGAGGAATAGCACCATGCTATGGATATGGCAGAGCACCCTTCTGCCTGGTAATGGGCAGGGGAAGAAATGGGCAACTTAAGGAGTGGTTCAATACTGCTAACAAGAATAAGGTAAGAAGTAAGGGTGTGTTGTAGGGTATGTGCCACGTGGGAAGGGCAATTAGAGGACATGTGAATATAGGCCAGCTGAAGGTATCTGAAAATCTCACTGGACCTGTGTTGGAGCGCAGCCCACAGCTGTGCTCTGTGTGGTGCAGAGCTGCTCAGGCAGCCCCTTTGCAGCACTCGCATCCCCTGCCCTGCAGCAAGCTGTGTCTTGCCTTGCACACAATGAGCCCCGCAAGTGCTGTTCTCTGTGGTGCTCCTTAGATGTATGCACCAAGCCTGATGAGACTGAACATTAATCAAAACTACTTTACTCACTTTAACATAAACTTTCCCTTCTATTTTTGCCCTACTTTTTATGATGTAAATATCAGACAGCTCCAGCTTTTCCAACTGAGTGTGGATAGCAAGCTGCGATGGGGCCAAGCAGGGCTTCCTGGATTTCTGACATGACAGATGTTCATCAGCAGAGCTGATACATACAAAGATGTACAGGCCAAAGAGCTGTGCAGCAGGACGGGAAGCTCATGATGTGTTTGGGTTTCTCACTTGCTCCCTTTCTCCTATTCTTTCTTAACATCAGCAAGTACAGAGGCTAGACTTTTCTGAAGTAGTGGAAAAACAATGGAATGATGATATCCTAAGGGAACACACAGTGCTGAAAATTTTGGTAATTGAAAGAAGGAAGATTTTTTTAAAATTGACTTTGGCTAAGTTATTGAGTTTGGGAGTTTGCTAAGACAAACAGCCTTTTTCCATAGTCTCCATCTGGTCAGTTTGAGCACTTCCAATACTTCTGAGCTCTTTAAATGAAACAAAAGAACAGGTGATAGTTTGCCAGTCAGAGTCTTCTAGAAAACAAATTTGCCCCAGTCTGCAATCTGCATGACTCCTTGTAGTGACACTCTTCAGTTAGAGGAGTATTTAAACTCCTACCAAAACCAAGTCTACACACCACAGCATCCCCATTTGTTTTGACTTCAGACACATGAGAGAGAATCTGTTCTAATGTATGTTAAACCTTAACAGTTGACACAAACACCTGACTGCAGAGCAGGCAAATAAACTTACGAGGGGGTTTTGCAAGAGGACAGCTGTATTGTTACCAGAAGAGATATGTGGTCACCATTTGCTGAACATTGTTGCTGTGGGCGATGAACAAACGACATGAGACCTTGTTATAAAAAACTGTATCTGACTCTACTTTATTAAAACAACTGTTCTCTTTATATCCCTTTTAGAACAGGTCACTCTCATTGGTTAGAAGAGTGCCAGAACTCTTCTTCCTATTGGCCCAAAGTAATGGATAGAGACAAGTCCATCTCACAGAAAAGAATGTAAAACATCACTCTCGTTACAATAACACTTGGGATGTTTATATCAAGTCTGTGGGAACAAGGTCTTCTGAAACCTAAACACCACGAAGAAACTGAGTTCAGAAACCTCAGGCCTAGAAAACTAGACTACAGAACATAGAAAAGGAGGCAAGAGAGGTTTTAAAGTAAAATTGTGCCAACCTCAAAGTTAAGCATCCTGCAGTTACCAGGACTGGGTGAACAAGGCTGTGTTAGGTTTTTAAAATATAAAATTACATATTTTTTTCTCGGTTTTTTTTTTTTTTTCCTCTGGGCCTTGCCTTTGAGGCTATCTGTAAGCTTGGCTTCTACCTGACTTAACTTGTCTCTGTCTCTGTGAAGGCTTTTTGTTTTCCCCCAGACCTGTGTCTGAAGAAGAGGTCGAGTCGTCTGTTTTCTCACGTTCAGGAATTTGTTTATTCTTTGGTTATCTTACATTCATTCCCTGGCCTGCCACGGTCTTCTCTCCAGGTCAGGCTGTGCTCTCTCTTTCCGCCCTTGGGACGGCACTATCTTTTATACTGAAAATTACGTATGCTTTGTTTATAACAATTCTCCAATATCTATTCACTATATTATACAGTGTACTTTTATTCTAGACCAACCAAAATGTGCCACACCACCACAGAAGATGGAGAACAAGAGACGAAGAAGAACAGGGACACACCCCATTTTCTCCGTCTTTGTCCCCTGATCCCACATTCTAAAATCTTAAAATTCTACTTTTTTACCCTGTGACAAATTAATTATAATTCTTTCTAAATACTTGTGACTTATAAATTTTCCCAGGACAGTCAGAAGGATGTCCTGGTTCCCACAAGGCTGCATTATCTTCATGCTTCTGACACTCTCTACATCCCTCACCAGGCTGGTGGTTCTCTGAACGCCTGCTTGCAAGAGCGCCTGACTTGCTGTCCCTGCTGAGCTTACAGAACTCTTAGGTGACTCTTAAAGTACACCCAATTCACTTTTGGGGCCATCTTCTTGTGACTGGTAGTAAGCATAGTGGCTTTTTAACCACTGGACTCCGTGGTCTTAAAGGTCTCTTCCTATCTAACAAATTCTGTGCTACTATGAACTTAAAGCCATTAAAAACATTTCAGTTTCCAGGGCTCCTCAAAGGGCAGGTTCCAGTCAGGGTCCCCACAGGTGTTCATCGGGGGGGCATCGCTAGGATTTCCGGTTCTGTCCGAGCCACTTCCACCGACGCCACGTCTCGGCTCGGGTCCCGACGGCGCTCTCCCTCCTGGTCCACCCCAGCGCTCGGCCGGCCCCCCACCGCGGCCCCTGCCCGCCTCTGGGGGGGGGGGGGGTGGGGGGGGGGTGGGGGGGGGGGGGAAGCCTCGGCCAATGGCCGGCCACCTGTCGCCAGCCGTGCCCGGCCCCGGGGCCGCCCCCGTTAAACGGCGGGGCTCGGCGTGGAGCGACAGCCGTCCCTCGCCGCCCGGCCCTGCCCGCGGCCGCCATGGGGTGCGAGTGCGGCGCCGCGCTGCTGCTGCTGCCGCTCGCCCTGCAGCTGTGCCCGGGCCGCGACGCCGCGCCCGCCCCCCGAGGTAAGGGTCCCGCGCCCGCGGATGGAGCGAGCTCTCCTTTTCCCTCTTCCATTGAGAAGGCTCTGGGCTGGCAGTGTCTCGTCCCCTGCCCTCCCCCGGGAGCCCTGCCTGCAATGGGCAGGAACACCTCTGCAGGTCCTAGGGGAGCCGGAGCCGGGGCGGTCAGCGGGAGCCGGCCCTGCCCATCGGGGCGCAGAGCCGCCCGCCGAGCCGCCGCGCTGGGCCGCCGAATTAGCGGCGGGGACCGGAGGAGATGACGATGTAGCCGCTGTCAGCCGTCCCCATGCAGCCTGCAAAAAGTGTTTTTGTAGGTGCGCTGGTAGGTGCGTGGAGAATCTAGTTAGCCTTTTTTCGGCTGCAAGTTCTCCTAAATGAGAAGGGAATTTCTAAGCTGGGAAAACTCTCCTACATAGTAAAGTTCCTTCTAAACCCAGGATTGCCGTGGCAATATTATGCATGTAGTAGGTCAGGAGCTGCTGTGTTTTACAGCTTGAGTGAGGTGGCTGGTATCGCTCTGCGATAGCAGCTTGTGACTAGAACCAGCTCGGTTGCCGAGTGCAACAGTTAGTGCAACTTCATGCTACTCCAAGAGCCTTAAAGCTGCTTGTGGTTTTCGCTACATTTTTAACCCGCTCTATTGCCTTCCAGAATGACTTTTGACACTTCAATCGGTTATTACTTAAGCAGATCTAAAAGGCTGCCATTCACAACAACACAGCTGCATTTCCAAAAGCCTTTGTTGAAGACCTTTATGATGCGAAAACATTTCAGAAAATTGTTGTAATGACAAGTTGCGTATTACCGAATTAAAAGAAAAAAAAAAACAGATTTCTAGCTTGTCAGGGGCAGTGGCCAATAAAAACTCCACTCTCAACAAGGCATGCTTTCAGCTTCTTGGGGTCAGTGGGAAATTGTTGTGGTAGGGGTTAGGATTTCACTCCAGGTGTCTAATTAAGCCATTAATAATTACCTTGAAAAGTGCTGAACAGTAGTGGAGATGTTTACATCTCCAGTTATGATTAGGTGTGACCAGAAAACAGCCTTGGAAGATCTTAAAAAGCTGGTGTTATATGGCAACAGAGTTAGAGGAAAGAAAGGGTGTTTTAAGTTCCATGCTCTCCTGTGTCACTAATTTCACCCCTCCATGCCTCCTCATCCTAGCTCTTCCTGTCATCTAGCTCTCATCTGAAAAGCTAGCCTTGATGGGTTTAGGCAGATTTCCAAAGTGTTGTTAACCACTGTCTCACCATCTAGCTCATCCCTTGTTACCATTTGGCTAGGAGGGTGAGCAGCTCTATTCTAACAACCACAAAAAGAAGGTGGAGGAGAGAATTCCTGGTCTGTCTCATGAGCAGGCTTAGTTTAGCCCAGTGGGTATGCACACTCGTGCTTGAAGGCATGTCGGAGTTTTTAGTCCATTGTATGGATTAAAACCAGCTGCTTGTGCCTTTCAGCTTCAGCAGTCCCATTCTATACGTTTGATTTCAAATCTGCCTTTCCACGGTGAGAAACAAAGAGACAAAGTTCTTCAAAAACTGAAATGTGAAATCTTTGTGGATCTTTTTCCCTCTTCCTCCCAAACAAGTAATTGTCTCTATAATGGCTGAGACTTGTCTCTCTCTGCCAGCTCTGCTAAGGATGTAAAATTAATTTTCATAACCCCCTCATACTTCTGCTAGCTGCACATGCTGGCATGTGTGTAAGTTGTGCTCAAGGATGGATCTAATCATGTAGTCCATCCAGATGCTGGTGAGTGAAGATATTCCAGGTAAGAGTTTGATAACACAGTGCTGAAGAATCTGGCTGAGGCACTGTGCTTTGTGGAACACAAATGCCAGACTAATTTGAGTATTAATTTAATATGCAAATTAAAAAAAAATTTCAATAAATGGTTTCTATAATGTTAGACAGATGTTTCACAGTGTTTAGTCATTACTGTTGTAATATTTTTAAGTGACTCTAGCATAGATTAATGAGCATCACAGGAATTGATGGAAATTCAGCCAATAGACTTAGAACAGAGCAAAATGTGTAGCTATAGTTCATGCTCTTAAAGTCTTTGATATTGTGTTGCATTGCTCCAGCTGAGGAAATGCAGCTGTATTTTATGAATGGTTATTCCTTATAAAATGCTGTTGTACAGAGTAGTGAGTTGAATTTCAATCTCTCATATGGACAGTTGCTTTGCTCTCTCTGCACTAAATGTGATCAAGTACTCAGCCTTTTGCTTCTGCTTTCCATGTCACTGATTTCAGTGGGAGCAGTGATTGTCCTGGGATGCTGTAAAGCTGAACTGAATAAAAGAGAAGTCTTCTAATGAGGTCCACCTTACATATATGTTTCTTAGTTGTTTGACAACGGTATTACTAGTGCATGCAAATCAAGGGCCTGATATTTTCTGTAGTGTATCCTGAAAATTCTATGCAGTCATGAGATCCTTAGATCCAATACAAGTGTAGACTTCAGAGATTATTTCAATGACTTCATGAAACACAGGGAAAAAGGTCTTCATTTTCTCCCTTTTTTGGAAATAACATTAGTGTCTAAATGAAGGGATGCTTCAGAATGAGTGATAGGAGCATCATGAACCCACACTCTGGTAAAAGGAAACAGGGTTTCCCACATATCTGTGGGAAGGTCTGCTACCCATGTGGTTGATCTTTGAGTGCTTTTCAGTCCTTTCCTGCATGTAGAGTATGGAAACACTGGAACGGTAGGATGACCTCATTGCCTTATAGACAACAGCAGCCTTTGAGTTGTGCTGCATAGACAAGGCTCATCTGCAAAGGTCCACTGGTGTTTTTTCAGCCTGGGAAACTAACCTTACTAGTACAACCAAGGGCTTGAATCAAGCTGAGGCACAATGTGCTGTCATGTGCCTTTGCCTTCTACCTGGTGTTACATTTCTTCTCTGGTGACAGCTCTACAGTATTGTTCTGGTGTGGGGGAAAAAATATGGCCCAGCTATGGTAGGCCTATGGAGTGTCAGTGGTGTACAATGGCTCAGTGTGCTCTTATATTTAAATAACACTTGTGCATAATCATTTATCAGACTTTACTGCCAAGGTACAATATATATACTGCTTTAATTACAGCAGGTTGGAATAGGACATAATCAAGAAACCTAATAGAAGATTTTATTGAGTTCAGAGGTGTCATGGATTTAGGAATATGGAGGAAAACCCCAATTTGTTGTTTCAGTGCCATAAGGGACATAGCTGATAAATGTATGTGTAAAATCATAGACTCTTTGCTGATGCATTGTGGAAAAACTAGAATAAAAATTTGAAACAGCTTTTGCTATGCCTTCAGGGTTTGTGAGGTTTATTTTTGTTTTGTTTTGTTGGGCTTTTTATGTCAAGCCTGTATTTCTTTGTTTTCTGTGCCAGAAGGGAAAGATGAATCTTATTTGTATAATATATATCCTGAAAAGTCAGTGAAGTGAGAAGAAGGTTGTGAACATCATATTGCTTACCTGGCTTTTTGGCATTTTAATTGGTGCCCTGTAAACGCTATCAAAGAACAAGCACTCTGGAAATCTGTCTGAAAATTTTAATGCTGAATCCTTATCTAATTGATATGTGAACACAAACATCTGAGTTTATGAAAGCAGAAATAGATTAAAAAAGTTTCTGTTGAGGTGAGTCCTCATAAAAGAAGAATTTTTGAGATCTGCCTAAAAATATTGGAGTACCTCAATTTGAAGACTAGATATTTCTATGCTAGTAACTTATCAATAATTCCTTTGCAAAATAAAAGTTGCTAATGTAGTATCAGTTGCAACAAATTATAGATATTTTGATAGAATCATAGAACAGTTGTAGCTGGCATGTGTAGAGACATGTTTCACTAGAACAGATTGCTTAAGATATCCTTTCCAGTGCCAGGGATTTGAACTTCATGATCTTTATGAAGATGATCATCATATTGATAATTTTTTTTTTTTTTTTTGTGTAGAAAGAGTATATAATCTCCCAATATGTGGCTTCAAATCACATTCTTCTTTGGTCATTATTTTATTTAATTTGCTGTTGAAATTTGTTTTTTTTTTTTTTTTTTTCCCAGTTTTTGATCTTCTTCCTTATTCCAACAAGCGAGTGGTACTGAACTTCTTGCGACAAGAATTTGAGGATCCTATGCTGAATGAAGTGTACTTGCTCTCAACATTGAAGTTACAGCCAAAGAGCACAGTGACTGTTTTTGGCCTATATTCATCAGCTGACAACAGCAAGTATTTTGAATTTACAGTAATGGGACGGATGAGTAAAGGTGAGTTGTTTGGAATGTGTATGGTAGAGCTGGTGTTGGATCCATAGCTACTGGTGTGTGACAGATGAATGTTGACAACTGTGTGATTAACCGTTGTGCTTGAGTAATTCCTGTTGCATGCTGTCACTTTTCACATCCCCTTTCACTTTTTCATCTGTTTCCTTCATCTCCTTGATGCTGCTCTCTCCTGGCCAGGGGAAACTGACCTGACAATCATTTGGTATCTCGACTCAGCTGTGGTGCTTACTCTGAGCAAAGCTGAGAAAGAAGGAAAAAAACATGGAATATGGAGCAAGTAGTCAATTTGTTTTGGTCTTTTTGTTGATTTTTTTTTTCCTTTTTCCCCCAGGGACAGTTACTGGTTCTTATTACTCAGGAATGTGAGGGACACACGCACATGCTTCCTCATGCATATGAAAGGCAGGTTCTTGTTCCACTCACCCTGGAAGTTAGATGTGACGGTGCAAGACAAATTTTTCCCTGCACTTACGAGATCTGTTGGGTGGAATAAAGTGTTTGGTCTTTATTTACTGGAATTAAGTAATCAGGAGTCAGAGTTGGAAATGCAGTGGTTTTAGAAATAGAGAGTTTCATTGATCTGTAAATCAGATCTAGGATATACTACAATTTTAAGGTTCAGTGAAAGATTGTTGATTTATGTACATTATTGTTGCTGCAGACTTCACCACTGCTATAGTAATTTGTTACTGATTAATTAGCTGAATTGAATATACTGTGGAATTCTCCTGAGAAATTTCAGTTAATATATAGGGAAATATGCTGCAAAAGAAGAAAAGCATACCTTTTCATTAAACATTGTTGAGGAATGAGATATAACATGGGTAATTTTATGAGGTCTGCCAAAATCCTTCTGAGGTAAGGGAAGAGCTATGTGTGTGTTGGGAATGGGTAATACATGGTCACACAGTCTCATGAAAAGCATCATACAATTCCTAACACTGACTTACTTAATTGCTAAATAAATGATAGATTACACATACTCACTCTCCCTCTCATACATGCACAATTATGTGTGTAAACATTGTACATATATATAGAAATATGTATACACACAAACAAAAATATCTGCATGTCTGATGGTTACTGACCTTCTCTTAAGTCTGTTAAAGTGTTTCTGGTGGAAGGTTACATGGTTTCTTTTGGTTTTGTCCTCAGTAGGTTAGTGTTTGAGAAGCATCTGTGTGACAGGACAAACACAATAGTGGCGTATGTATAGGCAGCATGAAGCAATTTGTCCTGTTGGAGACCAGTGTTGAGTAGATGGGGGACATCTGTAACCTATCTGATGTAAAGGACTGACCATGAGATTGATGTGAAGGATTGGCCAGAGAGAGGGAGGCTTTTTGCTACAAGACCGTTCATTGGATCTCTTTGCGTCCTTATTACTTTAGAGCATTTGTTCAAGGCATATGGCAGTGAGCAAGTGATAGGCGGTGTTTTCACATGAGATTTCTCTGGAAGTGTTAGGGATCACATGTGGCTACTTCATACAGAAAGTTAAACTGCATCCAGGAGATTGTCATGTCAGCTGCAAGTATGGAGTGAGTTGTGTATGATCCTCTCAAGACTGAACATCATTGCTGAAGTGGTGAACCATCTCAACAAAATTTAGGGTCCTAAGATCTTTGGTATTTCTCTGCATGGTATTTCTAGTTATGCACCCAAATCTGTTCTAAGGAGCTCAAAGCAGGACTTAGTTATACTTTAAAATGTCACATATAAGAGTTTTGCTCACAATGGTTGCCTGATATTCTGGTTTTATTGTGGTATAACTGTGTCCTAGTTTAGGGCAAATCTGGGAGAAAACCTCCAAAGGGGGAGCCCTCTCGAGAGCAAACCTACACAACCCCTCCCCCAGCCGGTTCGGGAATGATTCCTCGGAGAGAAGTGGAAAGAACCCGTTTATTTAACAGGCACAGCACCCCCAGCACACAAAATGAACAATACCAGATGACAACACTCTTTCACCGCTCTGAGAAAGATGACAAATTCAGCGAGTCTCTCTTGGGGGTGGTCGCTCTCTTGTCACTCCCTCCGGCGCTGGGGATGGCTGCTGCCGGCCACAAGGTGTTCTCAGGTCCCAGTCCGGAGCAGGTTCGAGTGGTTACAAGAAAGGAAAAGGGAAAAAAAAACCCAAACAAGAGCAAAGCAAAGCAGGAGCAGGAGCAAAAGCAGAAGCCAGAGCTAGAGCCAAGCAAAAAAGAGACCAGCAAAAAACAAAAGCCACACTATGTATTGCCCCGTCTCTGTGTCCCGCCAGTCGTGGGGGGGAGCAGGCTGATAACAGAACCAAAACAAAACATTTGTCCTTCAGAGACAGTCTCAAAGGCACAGAACATAACATCCAACATAACAGAACACATGAATGGGGATACAAACATCACCCTAGGACAAACTGACACTAACGTATTTATAGCACCTAAATGTTTTTAAAAGCACAGGTCTGAATTACTGAGTTAACAGCTAAAGTTATGGTAGACAATTTTGACGTTCAGAGACAGATAGCATCCATGGATTTCTTATCTTTTTAAATTATTCCTTTATGGAGCAAACAGCAGTTAGTGCATTGAAGTGTTGCAGTTAAACAATTCTGTGAAGCAGCTCCTATTTTAATTGGAAGTTTGTTTCATAAGCAGTTTCGTGACACTCTCATGAATATCTGTAAAATATTCAAGTAGCAACATACTGCAGGGGCTTGAATGAGTTAAATCTTAGAGATGGAGGCTGTGATCCGAAAAAATATCACTTCAAAAGACTACTCTGGTTTACCAGATGAATACTTGGCTATGGCTGAGGAAAGAATATTTGATCCTCCTTCCAAGACTGATTGCTCCTTGTCCTGAAACAATTCTGGCAGAGTCTGTTTTGGGCCCTGCCTCCATCTCCTCTTTCTTTCCCTAGGCTACTGTTGTGTTTGGTCACTCTGAATGCAGGACCCAGATCCAAAGACCTTACTTTTATATGACCAGGCATGCATAATATTCACATAAATAAAGTGCCTGAAGTGCCTGCAATGTCTTGTCGTACCTTTGAGTTTGCCAAGAAATGCTACCTGTTAGCAAGCTACTGGTGACCTCATGCATCTTTGCGGAAATCTCATTTCTGGCAGTGTTTTGACATAGACAGTAGTGAAAACATTCCTGATATTGATCACAGCTGCTGAGGCTCTAGCACTAGTGCAGACTTCAAAGATGGAGACATGCCCTGCCCCATTCATGCTGGTATAAATCTGGGGAATTTTAATGAAAAATTAGAAAAATCTTAGCATGTGCACTGTAAGTTCAGAGGTCACCAACAAATAGGTATCATAGCATCAAAGCAATTATGTTAGTGGAAAGATGGGAAGGTAGTTTGTTAAATGAATAGGAATTGGATGGTTTCAGTAAGTAGCTGTTATTAGGTCCAAAGCTAGTAAGAGTTTTTACCTCCACTATATCCACAATTTTTTGTTGACTTAGTGTCAGACCGTTTATAAGCTCTTGCTTGCTGCAACTGTAGCAGCCATCTGTGAATTTCAGGCTTTAGCAAGACACAGCACATGAGTATTTAGATGCCTGGCATCTATGCAGCTTGATGCCTCGCACACATAACTATTAAGATCAGGAAATAATATACTCTCAGCTGGTGATCAGTGGGATCTTTCAAAACAAGGTCTGTCTGATATTGCAGGGTAGCTGTACATCTTCCACGTGCATTCAGCTTGTTCCTTCTGCAGATATGCAGTTGGAGAGCCAGGGAGAGATTTTGTGGAGAGAGCTAGCTAGCTGATCTCAGAGATCTGGCTCACAGATTCTAGCTTATTGATCCAATTTCCTTAGGAAAGAGACTTTTTTTCGATATTACTCAGCAGATATTTATTGTAAGAGTATTTGTGTGCTGTTGTGGTTTTTTGATGGTCCATTTTACTTAATGAAATGAGCATTTTTATTAGGTAGGTCAGCCACTTATGCTTTAGAAAGAGGTGAGAGAAGGTTTAGTCATCTCTAGGAGTGGACTATGCCTTTTCTTCATTATGTTATGTTTTTACTAAGTGTTTGTTACAGAGCAGTGAAGGTTATTGGTTAAGAAACATGCTTCTTTTGGTTTTTAATTATGTATTTGAATACCCTCTTAGATAGCTACACTGTATGGAGAATGCATCACTGAAATTGATTTTCTAGTTATACACTTCTACTACAGAGTATTTCTGCTTCTATCAGATGTGTACCTACCACAGTGTTGATTGCAGGCTGCCTGCTACACCCTGTAACTTTACCACTTGCCTTTTAGCACATTATGGCCTGACTTTCGTTAAGCCATTGAGAGAGGCCTGGACAAAGCAGAGGAAAACAGCACAGGCAGCAGAGCTTTACGAACAGGGAGTCATGCAAGCATCCTGCTAGTGCTACTTTGAGAGTCAATATTCCATTAGTATTACCATTGGGTCTGTGTATGGGATGCATTTACAAAAGTGGACATGTGGGAAAATACCAGAGGAATTGCAGATTTCCACAGGATGTTCCTTGATCAGCCTTGAGCTATCTGCTACCCTCTGATAGTCCTTCTGTGTATTTTGTCCCAGTGGTGCTGCGCTATATGAAGAGTGATGGAAGGCTGAATTCTGTGATCTTTAGCAACATCCAGCTGGCTGATGGAAAACCCCATGCTGTCATCTTGTGGCTGAGTGGCCTGCAACAGGGATTCAGCATGATAGAGTTGTATCTGGACTGCCTGCAAGTAGGTGTCATTGAGGACTTGCCAAAACCATTTTCAGCACTGTCTCAGAAGGTGGTGGCAGCTGAGTTGCGCACTCTCCAGGAGAAGCCACAGGTGAGCATGGAAACTGGGAACAGGTTGAGGACTTAGAAGGATAACCAGTGAACCTCTGGATCACTGAACTCAAACCTCAGTCCTCACAGCAGCCAAGCTCTGTACAGTAATATTTTAATATTAAGTTGTGAAATAAATGTAAATAGTAGCTCCCTGTGGAGCAGGTGAAATCTTAGCTCACATGAACCCTATAATAATTATGCTATTTGTTTTAAATATAACTTTTAGCTTTTTTAACAAAATTAAAAAACCTTCTGCCTCCTTCAATCTAGTTTTTTGGGGAGTGGACTTTTTGTAAGGACTTAGCTAATGCAGTAAGGGCAGCTTTTCACTGTCTTCTTACAGCTGATCTGTATGATAGATGCTTGTCTGTGTATATGGCTTTCTTCTTCATGATATGCTGAGAGACTAAAAGAGACAAAAGAAAGGAGGGACTCTTGTGGTGCCAGGGTGAACTCCTCCTCTGTTTAACTGCAATAACTTTTCTTCCTCTGTCTGCCAACCAAGAGTTGATAAAGCTTCCTGACATCTCACTATCAGCAGTCTGAGATAAACTGTGTCTTCCATCATCATTAATCAAAAAAACTATTAGAAGGTGCAAAGGTATTCTGCCCCCAAGGTTGCCCACTTACTTTGTTTCATTACAGGCTTTAAAGTGAGCCTGTTTTTAGAATGACTGAGGTGCCCATATTCCTGACATGAATATATGTACCTGTTTGAGAGGAGAGGAAAAAAGTCTGCTTTGGATGCACTTTAAAAAAATCATATGCCACAGAAATATGTGAACTTCCCAGTAAGTGAGATAATAAAAATTAGAAGAGTAAAAAAAAAAAAAAAAAAAAAAAAAAAAAAAAAAAAAAGTTTGAAATAAAACCACAGCTATGGGAAAATCTTCAAGGCAAAGATTATACAGTTCAAATAGTGATGGATGGTACTGAAGGGAATGGTGTATGACCCCTGCATGCAGAGGAAATGAACTCCCTCTCTTAAAAATTCATTTACTCCATCTGATATTTCATATTTTTCCCATTGTTGTACCAGAATTGTGAGCTCTGTTTTTCTTGTGAGCCCAGGATACACTGAGCGAGCTAAAGCTGGTAACTGGAGGAACCCTTGCTGAAGTAGGAAACCTGCAGGATTGTTTTCTTCAACAAATTGAGCCTGTGCCTCAGTACACTGGTAAGGCCTGCAACTGGGAACTGTATGTACAGCTTCTTTGGTGAAAGATTATAGGCTGTTCAGAAACGTTTTTTATCAGCCATCATCTATACTATAATCATGGTTCGCTCTCTGGACAAGAAACCACAATCTTCCAGAGTTCAAGAAGCTGGACAATGTTCTAATGCAATATGGTGTGATTCTTGGGATTGTCCTTGAGGGGCCAGGATTTGACCTGATAATCCTTATGAACCCACTCCAACTTGGGCTATTCTATGATTCTATGGGTATCATTCTCTTTGACAATTCAGGATTTGAATGACACAGACACAAGTGTATTGCTTGAGCCAGAGACCTGTTGTTTCCAAGACAGGTAGAAACAATAGTTATGAGGTTTTTCACTGTGGCTAGTGTTTGTTCATGCCAATTGGCTGTGCAATGAAGCTGGCTGCCTGCTTGAAATCCAGCGCCCTGTACTTGAACAGGTTGCCAAGAGAAGCTATGGTTGCCCCTTCAGGAAATGTTCACCAAGCTAGGTGAAATTTTGAGCATTCTAGTATAGTGAAACCTGTCCCAGCCATGGCAAGGAGGTTGGACTAGATGATCTTCAAAGGTCTTCTTCAATCCAAAATTCTATGATTCTATGCTAAAACATCCTGACAAGAGAAAGAAGGGAGGACTTCAGTTCCCTGTTGGTCAGTAATACTTTAGAGCTGTCTTAAGTAATAACTTAGTTATTACTATGAGAGCCATTCTGTTAATCATATTGCTAATGACTCAAAAATATAGAGCTATGGAATAGCTGAACTGAGGAGTTGCCTTATTAAATAGTAGGGATATGGATGACAGAGCCTACATGGAAGGCCCAGGTAACTTTATGTTTCAGGCAGGTACCTTTCACTTACCCACTTTCCCATGGATCCACTATATCGTGGACTGACATCTTCCTTAAAGGCCTCTCTTAGTACTTATCCCTAAACACTGGTTATTCTTCTGCAAGTGGGGCCTGCTGTTGGAGTTGCTTTTATTGGAAGAGAAAAAAGCAAAACCAGGTGTATTCACTTGTTTCTGCTTGGCTGTCTAAATTTGTACAAAGGACATGTAGTTCATGACAGTTTAACCTGTTTAGTCCACCTTAATGTTCAGCAGTCTGCAAATCATAACTACAGAATAGATCTGGTTTTGATTTAGATGCTAGCAAACAAACACCATCTGAAGTCTTGAGAATTTTTGCAGATTTCAATCAATAATTCCTAAATGAGTCTTTGTTTTAAAAATAAAACAAGAACAGACCCCAGCATGTGCCCTGACAACTTGTGTGCCAGGTTCCACTCTGGGATTCTAAAATACCCATGATATTATGTCCTGCTGTTGTCACCCAAATAAAAATATGGCAAGGTTAGGACTAGAACAGAGGCAGGCTCTGGAATATGTGATTCCTGACTCTTTAAACTTGCTCAGTGTTTTGATGAGAAAATATGAAGTGAAGAAAACATAGTATGTAAGGAGTTCAACGGTTTCCTCTAGAATGTTTGGAAACAGTTAGACATGCTTTGAAGTACAAAACAATGAGGTAAACATTAAGAGAAGCATTTTTCATATATGCTTTCAGTACTCACAAAAATAGCTGTGAATAAACCTCACTGAAGCTATCAGGCAAAATATCAAAATATCCTGCCTGCCTAGACTGTGGAAGAGCATGCATTTGTGAAATTTGGGGTTAGATACAGATTAGAGAAGTAAACAAATATCTTCCTCTCAAGCAGTACAAATTCAGAAGTAAGCTGCAAACAGAAGCAACTACAAGCTACTGTGCTAAACACACTCTCTGCTTCTTCTCTGTCACCATCTCAAAACCAGTGTTTCACTTAGGAGATTAAAATATCTGTAAATATCTTGGGTTTGATGTGGTCCTTGCCTACAGCTCATTACGGACGTAACTTTAGGTCTTGTCGTAGAGGTCTTTAATTCGTTACTTGGTATTGAGAACTGACTTTTGCTGTAAGTTCATAGGGTGTTGAGAAGATGTTTTGTGAGTCCATACAGAGTCTGCACCTGTCAGAGGCAAATACAGCCATGAAACTTGTGTACAGTGTGATGAGCAGCCTTTGAGAAAAAAAGCCAAGTGACTGTTGCAGTTACTAAAAACACTGTTTTGTCAGAGCAGGCACTGTTGAAGTGTTCTCAGAGCTTCACAGTGGCTTGCCCAGAATGCTGGGTAACTTCATTTTGGAAAATATGTATGAATCAGTAGTGGTTACAACTGTGCTGTGCCAGCAGGACCATGAAAGTAATCGACCTCCTATACTTGGGATTGGTCAGGCCACACCTCAAATCCTGTGTTCAGTTTCGGGCCACTCACTTTAAAAATGAGATTGAGGTGCTGGAGTGTGTCCAGTGAAGGGCAGCAAGGCCAGTGAAAGGACTAGAAATGTGTTACATGAGCAACAGCCAAGGTTGGGTTTGTTCAGTCTCAAGAAGAGGAGGCTCTGGGGGACTCTATTGCTTTCTACAACCACCTGAAAGGAGGGTTTAGCCAGGTGGGTGCCAATCTCTTCTGCCATGTCTGCAGTAGAACAACAGGAAATGGCCTTAAACTGAGAAAAGGAGGATTCAGCTTAGATATTAGAAATGTTTTTTCATTATTAGGGTGTTCAGCCATTGGAATAGGTTGCCCAGGAAGGTGGTGGAATTACCTGCAGGTGTTCAGGTGGTGTCTGGATCTGGTGCTAAGGTGATGGTTTAGTGGTTTAGTCACAGTGGTAGTGTTAGGTGGATGGCATGATTTTAAAGGTCTCTTCCAACATTGATGATTCTATGACTCTGATTCCATGACATGGAATGCACTTACACAAGGAGTCTTCCCATTGCATGCACATACGCTTCATGGCCTCAACTTGCCTTCCGGCTCCAAATAGTTTATCACAAATACCCAGTTCTGTAATCCTGAGGTTTCACTTAGGGGTGCTGATCTCAGGCCTGGGAGGAACCAGTAGCACTGGTGGCATTAGTTGCCTAGGAGAGCCTTAACTCTGAAGCAATGGTAGAAGAATTGTAATCTTATTTTTCTCTCTGTGGAGACCTTTCTGCTCTGCCCATTTCTGTGATATATGAGGAGTTCAGTTCAGAAAAGCCTTGAGTTCATGAAAATCACACTATAAAATTTGAGATAAATACTGTTTGCTCTGATGATTTCTACAGGGCGTGCGTAACAGTAGTGTCTGCCCTCCATGGCTGTTCATGAGGTTTCTAGCTTATGTCTCAGAAATTACCATGATAAATGAAGACGAGCTACGTTGTGCACTCTTTTTCATTCTCTTTCCCTGCAGGTGATTTTAATAGGCAGCTGATGGGTCAAATGATGCAGATGAACCAAATACTGGGAGATGTGAAAGACCTGCTTAGACAACAGGTACTGTATATAGACTTTGGTGTGAAATATCCCAATTTTGCCCCTTTGACAGAGTTAGCACAGACTTCAGGTAAGCAGTAAACTCCTGTGTAGAGTTATTGTCTTGGAGACATGACACAATCAAGAAGAAATAACTATGTAGGTCCTGGTACCCTGTACTTGCAAGGGAGGATCGTTGAATGTTGGAGTGTATGGCACTTGCTTATTCAGATCCAGAAAATATAGTGTCTGTTGAGGAAGTAGAGTAGCCATCATAACCCACTATTAGATATTTGTGGGTCTGTTGCATGGAACTGAAATTGCATTTGTTTATCTTGCTGGTGGATGTCAGAACTGGAATTGCTGGTGGCACTTTCCTTTGGTCAAACAAAGACTTTTGGGCCTTTAATGGTCCTGTTGATGAAGGCTGAACCTAAGTGCATCTATTATCCATATCCTTAATTTTATGGAGTACATAGAGCATCTCATTTAAGATTGATTTCCTGTGTTGCGTGGTTTGAGTGCCATCTTGGGGACTAATGGTTCCTCTCTCTGCAAACTGGAACTATCTGTACCTAAATAATATTTATTTTCTATATTCTCAAGGTCAAAGAAACAACTTTTCTGAGAAATACCATAGCCGAGTGCCAAGCATGTGGTGAGTATTCCTGTTATTGCTGGTATTCTAAAAGAGATAGAGAATTGTTTTAAAACTAGTATTGATTGCCTTAGCTTTATGTGGTTTCTAAAAAGTACTTCTTAAAAAATACTGTGTCCAAAGTTCTAGATGTATTTTTATTTGGACACAAATTTAAAATAGATTTTCACTAGAGAAAAAATTTCCACAGACCCAACCATCACCTATTGGGGGATAAAATTCCACTAAACCAAGCAAGTTCTCACTCTGCACAAAGCTGTGCCACGTGTTCCTGTGGAGGGAGACACTATCTCCAGCTGTCTCATGTACAGTCTTAGTAGAAGGACAAGGGAGGAATAATGTTCTGCTCTGGCTGGTATTATTAATCTGAGGAAGATCCTCTCAGTCCACCTGAAGTTTGTCTGATTCTGAGGAGGCAGTCACTAGTTAACAGCAGTAAGACCCAAAAGGTGGTCTTCATCTTTTCTCTAAATTAAAAAAGAGAATATTTTTTCAAATTCCACTGCTTGGCCCTCCTGCAACACACACAATTGACAATCAGTACACAAGTCCAGTCAGTATAAAAAACAATATATTCCCTTACTGTGCGACATGAAATGTCTTAAACTCATCAGGCCTTTCAGTTGATTTCTTTTCCCAGTCTGTCAGCCTCATCAAAATTCAAGTTGAACTCTAGGCAGGGTAACCTTTATGTGAAATGCTAAAGGAAAAGTCAAATTCCTACATGCATTTGTACTAAGGTTCCATACCTGCCAGAGTCTCAGAAAGACCCATCTTTGGCTGGTCTCTGTGCACCTAAGCCTGTGTACTTGCATGGTCCTGCTGTGTTTGTGGCCTGCCAGCTGCTCCTTCTTTATTCTTCTTATTTGTCAGAGATGCTGTTGTGAAACCAGAACGCTGTTTTTCTTATGAAGTGTTAGCGTTGCCAGTTTAGCCGGAGAAATTCCCTGTATTTGTACCCTTATACTTGAGTCCCTTGGTCTGAGGTCACAGTCTTTCAGAGTTTCCTCCCCTGGACAGCAGCAAATATGTTTTAGGACTAATCTAGGAGGAAGACTCTCTTATGTAGCCAGGAGGAGCATATGGACCTAAAAGAACAGTCCCAATTTCCTCTTGCTGGGGACATAGTAAGTTCCTGGGCCATTCCCATCATGGAGTCTTTTCAGCCACAGCACAGATGGCAGCAGCACAGTGCAGGGACATGAAGTGTCTTGGGATTTTCTTGAGAATGCTTGCCAGCTGAGAGCCATGATGAACATTTCTTTCAACCACTGAAACTGTTGTTCTTTCTGCATTAAAGGTTTAGGCACTGTGAGTTTTCCAACTCAGCTTCCTAGGCATACTAAACCGAAATGTGAAGTTAATTCCTGCTTCAGGGGAGTGAGGTGCATGGAGACAGCAGAGGGATTTCAGTGTGGGCCCTGCCCTGAAGGACTCACTGGAAATGGAGTAATATGCTCAGATATTGATGAGGTATTTATTAATTCACTGAATTAAAAAAAAAAAAAAAAGCTAAAAAGCAACTGTTTCATGCTTATCAATGGTTTGCTAATACTTACTGTCTTCAGCATTTACTGACTGTTGCACAGTGAATATTAATTAATTCTGATTTGATTTTA
This sequence comes from Sitta carolinensis, assembly GCA_032173965.1. Lineage (NCBI taxonomy): Eukaryota > Metazoa > Chordata > Aves > Passeriformes > Sittidae > Sitta > Sitta carolinensis. The sequence goes on along the minus strand of CM063313.1, from coordinate 23,297,997 downwards.
TATCCCTGTTTTGCTGTTTCTTCAACTTTATGGAGGTTACGTTTTGAAAATTTTCAATACTTTGGCAAGTTCAGAAGTCTCTTAAAGGAGCTTAATGTTTTGGAAAAAAATCCAGAACTTAAGCCCAACCAAAACACACTTTTGACATTGTTTTTCTATTCCACAAGAAGATGCTGTAGCTTCTGTTATAGGCTGCAGAAGCACTCTTTTTTTTTTTTTTTTTTTTTTTTTTTTTTTTAATATGGGCTTTGTTTCTTTAAATGGTTGTGCTCCTAAACCAATCTTGGAGACCAAAGTCTTCTCTTCAACCCAAAGTGGAGTCATGTTTGCATCCTTAACTTAGAAGTCTATGAAAGAAAATAAACAATCATTCTCATTGTTCCTTTTGCTTCTTTCTGTTTGTATTGAAATCTGATAATGTCGACTTAAACCTAGTTCTTTTCTTGTGCTATATGTTAAAAATTCAGAGCTTGCTTGTATTGAGGACTGAATTAATAAATTTACGGTATCTTAAATGACTAAAGAAAACCCGTGTTAATTGGAATGTGACACTTACTTGGAACAGAAACAACAAAACCACTTACAGGTTCACTGCATTTTTTCTGTGGGATGATTTTTACCATTACTCTTTAGTCTTTTTTGTGGCTGTAGTAGACCAAGGAACCAGCAGAATTAGGTCATAAACTGTGCCTGTGGATAACACAGTACTACCAGTGTACCTTTTTAATAATGTAAAATAGCAAAAGCAATTCCCTTTTCCTCCTTGCTCGCCAACAAGAAATGTGCTTTGACTGCTCTTTCGATTTACTCCCTCCTGTAGACCATCAGGAGAGGATTTCATGTGCCTTACACCTGTCTGCAAAAAGCACTGGGAAGAGAAAGTGAGTTGAGTGTGGCAGTTTCCAGAAGCATTGGCAATGTCTCTTGTTCTGCCTCACGTGGCATGAACTGTGTCTGCTGCAACAGAAGGCTCAAAAAATGGAGGTGAAGCTCTGAACTGTGAATGCAAGTGATGGATCCAAATCAGCTGTGGTACATGTTTCAGGCTACAGACAGGCATGGTGTGGGGTTCGCGCCAGCCTAGGTGGAGCCTGCCAGTATGGATGGGTTTCACCTCCTGAGCTATTTTCAGACTGAGGCAAAGCATAACAATACTCTCCTCCCTGCCATATTCAGGATTGGACCAACTCTACCCATTATAGCAGTGGTGGAAAAAGAAAAAGAGACTGCTATATGATGTCTTTATATTAAAAGTGGTTGTCTGTTAACAGTCAGGCTCTAATCATTGGAGATCCATGTACCTTCATCATCCTGCCACCCCTCCACATGACAGACCTGCTTTCACATTACAAACACCAAGGAATTTTTGCCAAATTGTGTCATAGCAATACAGTCTTGCTTATTGTAAGGTCTTTAGGTGGACACTGTCATTAAAGTGCCACCTTGTCAGGAGCAGTTTTGTTCACCAGCAAATACCTACTTAATCAACTGGATTTTTACTTAGATTTCCATAGGGAAAAATAAAGAAGCAGTAAATGGCAATAATTTTGAATTGTCTAATGAAAGAAGATTTGTCATATTACTTGTTTTCCTGAGTTAGCTTATATGCAGGTTGGTTGGTTGGTTTTGCATTGTTTTGTTTTTTTAAATTTATTTAAAGCCTTTCATGAATTAACTATTTTTTTACTTCGTAATAATAGGCATTTTAAAATAAATTATTGTACAAATTCTGGTAAAGACAAATCTGGAAGATTCCTAACTAAGAGCTGCCATAATCTTTCCTGAGGTTGTTAGCATCTCTTCAGTATGCTCCCTAATTCATTACCAGTTTGAAGACATGACTTTGGTATGCTGGTATCCATTATCTTGGGAACTGCAGCTCTGCTCTGTGTGCTGTGTAATTTGGGTGCCCTCTGCTGCCTACAATAAAGAATCCACAGCAAAATAAGGAGGCACAAAATGTCTGTCCTAGGTTTGACATTTTTGTTATATTACTGATTGATGTACTATTAACAAATCTTTCTGTCAAACACACTTTGATATTCAACGTATCTTTTCTTGCTTCTGTGTATGTGTGTTTGATTACAACTATACATCTCTTGTGAATATTGTCAGGTTTGTTCTCCCTCCATCTTGCAGATTCTTTTCTGTTAGTGATGGAAGGAGGAAAAAAAGGCATTTTTGCAAAACTCTCCAGTATTTCTTTCTCATGTTTCTCATTTATTATTGCCTTTGAACCCTGTGCAGCAGGATCGCATGTTGATCTTTTTGGTACTCTTATAGACATTACTTAGAAGCTAGTCTTGATGTTGAAAAGGCAGCAATGCGGGATGTGTTTCCCAAACTGGCACCCACAAGACCAGTGAAATCGGTCACAGCTGTTCTGTAAAACTGCATAAGGCAATGAAGTGAATGGTGCCTTCAGGCCAAGGGTGATTTTGTGAACATGTGATATTTTGGGAGAAGTTCCAAGGATTGTCTGTGGGCCTCCAGTCTAGAAATGTGTGGATGCCACTGACACATCCCTGCTTGTCTGGCTTATGTTTAGATTCCTTCTGGCTATGAGATTTATCCAAATATAAACAAAGGGAAATGCTGCTGCCACTTCTATGTGTACAAAACACATTAGAAGGGATGTTTTACAAGGAGGCTTGAAGTTATGTGGCTTTCGTGAAACTGTGGTCTGGACCCTTACAGGAGCCTTTCAGCCTCCAAGGGATCTGAATCTGACCAGCTAAAGGAAGGATTTAGTATGAGGGTTTAGGACATCTACTACAGGTGTAATGGAAGGTTGCAAATGTTATTTAAATTACAGAGATAGCTGAAGACTTCTTGAGGTCAGAAGTAAGTGCAGAGACTGCTTCCTCTCTAAGCCCTCCCTGAATAGAGGACATACAGATGTATTCTCACCATTGCCATTGGTGAGAAGTATGTACACACAGTCAGAGTCTGGATGTTCCTGAAGCACGAACATGTGCTTGGTTCATTTTTTCTTTGCAGTGTCTTTACAACCCTTGCTTCCCTGGGGTGCGATGTTTGAACACTGCTCCAGGTTTCCGATGTGAGACCTGTCCTCCAGGATATACAGGACAAACTGTGCGAGGGATAGGACTCAGCTATGCCAGGAACAATAAGCAGGTGAGTGGTAACACATCCAGGACAACTTCCATTGCAGGGTGCTGGTTTTATATTACCAGTGCACCTGTATTGAATTATATTTATTTTTCACTCATTCCATAATTGTGTTATGCTGTTAGGCAGAGCTCAGAGTGTTTCAGTTAGAATTGTGTTTGTATAGCTTTAATGGGAGTATTAACAATCTAATACTCTTGACTGGTGTAGAGACAAGGAAAAATGTTTGTAAAAAGGAAAAATCTTTGTAAGTATCTCTGATCAACTTCAGGGAGCTCTATTGATTCTGTAAAATGGCTTTGAACTAGGAAGAAAATTATTAAAAAGGCCTGTTTTACTGTAATTTTTTTTGCATATTTCTGTAAGCACCCTAGAATGGGAACAAAGTTTTTGTGTAAACTCTTCTGGGTGAACCAGAGCACATCCTAAAGTTGAAATTTTCTGTTTCTTCATGGTTTGGAAAGTGAGCCTATGGATATGTCTGTGACATTCTGAGAGCAGTTTCAAGAGAGTCTACATCTCTAGTCTTAAACTTTAGTGTTGTTTCTTCAGTCTTTGATCTCAATAAATTGACATTATTATTATTATTATTATTATTATTATTATTTGTGGTTTTGGTTTATTCCTAGGTCTGCATAGATATTGATGAATGTCAGAATGGAGGACTTGGACTCTGTGTTCCGAATTCCCATTGCATAAACACTTTGGTAAGCAAGGTCTTTTCATTTATGCCTTTAAAAAATCAATTGTTTTAAAATTTCATGAGGCTAGGATTGGATTTATGGGTCTGATGGAAGTACAATTTTTTTTTTGTCTTCTTATAAATCAAAGAAGTCTTTCTGCTTTTCCTAGCTAATAATGAAAAAGTCATTACTTGATTTATCATGAAAACATCCATCTGAATTGTATCCTTATCTCTTTCCCTGAAGAGCAGGACATCTTCTCTCCATACCATCCAGTGATGGGTGTTTATGGGTATGGTATTGCAAGAAACCTCCTTTGAAAGATTAAACCTTTGCTTCCCTTATCTCCTGAGAACCGCTGCAATAAGCTGTTCCCCTGGGTGCTGTCTTTACAGGAGTTATGCATACCATAACAGCTATCCCACTAAATAAAGGGAAGACTTAATGCCATAGGTATTAAACCCAGGAGAGCAAGCATAGTAGAAGTGAAAGTGGTTTGAAAGATGTTAGGATCCAACAGAAAGGGCACACAACCTCTGTGATGCTATGAAGCAAGTTGGTCATAGAATCCCATGATCATAGAATCATTTATGATAGGAAAGGCACCTCAGGCCAAATCCAACTCTTAACACAGCACTGAAAATCCCACCACTACACCATTTTCCCAAATGCCACATCCACACCTATGCTGAACACTCTCAAGAACAGTGAGTCCACCACTTCCTGGACAGCCTGCTTTCAATGCTTGACAGTCCTTTGTGTAAACAAATTATTGCTAATATTTGATCTTAATCTCCCTGCTCTGAGGGCCTGATGATCTGAGGCCATTTCTTCTTATCCTATCACTTCTTACTTGGGAGAAAAAACTGCACACTACCTGCCTATAGCATCCTTTTTGGTATTTGTAGAGTGATAAGTCCCTGAGTCTCCTTTTCTCCAGGCTAAACGTCCCCAGCTCCCTCAGCCATTCCTCATGGGACTTGCCCTCCAGACTCTTCGCTAGTGTTGTTGCCCTTCCCTGGATTCACTACAGCACCTCAATGTCCTTCTTGCAGTGAAGAGCCCAAAATTTGACACAGAATTTGAGGTGTGGCCTCAGCAGTGCCCAGCACAGGGGGACAATCCCTGTCCTGGCCCTGCTGCCCGCACCATTGCTGATCCAGGCCAGGATGCCATTGGCTTCTTGGCCACCTGGGCACACCTGGCTCATGTTCAGCTGCTGTCACCAGCACCCCCAGGGCCTTTCCAGCCACTCTGCCCCAGCCTGTGGAGCTGCTTTGGGGAACACCTGTGACTGGCTGCCAGCTGGATGTAATTCCACTCACCACTGCTCTCTGGGCCAGCCATTCATGTAGTTTTTACTCAGTGAACAGTGCATCTGCCCAAGCCATCATCTGCTAGTTTCCCCAGGGCACTGCTGTGGGAAGTGGTGTCAGAGGCTTATCCACTGAGCAGGTCATCCTGTTATAGAACAAGCAGGACCTGCTTTTCATAAGTCTGTGCTGGCTGAGCCTCATCCCCTGGTTGTCCTGTACATGTTGCAGGCTTTCTTCATAGCAGAAGAAAGGTTAAAAGTATCCTTCAGATGTAAAGGTGATCCTTTCTGCAGCAAGGTATGTTTGAAGCTACCATTTGTATTCAGCTTTCCTTGAGAATAAGCTTGTTTTCTTAGGGCTGCTTTCACTGTTCAATATGTTTGTATTTTTTGTTTTAATATCTAGAGTATTTTCTGTCACATTTTGTATCTTGCCACATGCCTAGACATGCAGACTCCTTGGGAAGCCATCAGGCCCTGTCTGCAGAGGGCAGGCACCAAGTGTCCTGCCATCTGTCAAAACAGAGAAGTGTAGGGTTTCCAATCCTGTATCCCTTCAGAAACAGCCTGGTCTGAAAATTCTCCCTTAGAGGCTATTTTAATGCATACCAGAGCTTGATATAGGAATATATCAAGCAGAAAATAGCATACAGAATATACTGAGCAAATTCAGCAGACTCCAGAAGATATTACCTTGGTGTCCATTAGGATAAAGTGCACAGGCTTGTGTGTTTTAAAAAAGCCTTAACATTTGCATGGCCCAGGGATTATTTTACTCTTCAGTCATCTGACGTTTATTTTCATCTTTATCCTGAAAGTATGGAGACAGAACAGAGTTAAAATTTGTAACAAAGTTAGGAACAGGGGAAAAAAATAATGTCCGTTTGAGCAGTAATTAGATTTCCCCATGATGGTGGACTACAACAGTCCTGACAGTTCTTCGAACAGACTTTGTACACAAAGACTGAAGTTGTAGGAAGCAACTCAGTTTCACCAATGGTTAGATGCACCCGTTTGTCAGAGATCTGCCCATTTCTGTTCCTTGACATGTCAAAAAAATAATTATTCTCCATAAGATAAAAAGATTGCTTTCAATTAACCTTTATGTCTTAAGTTACAGGTCTAGAGAATGTGAGACAGAGACAAAAGCCACATTGGATGCCTAAAGAAGACCTCACCTTATCAGAATTTATCTGTTTATATCTCATATGGTGATTGGCCCAACACATAATGAGATTTCTTGGCTGATTTCCCTTTGTGTTTGTTTACACAAGAGAATAATACATATGAAATACATATGCATGTGTCATGGTGAACCATAGCAAAAACTTACATGGATGTTCTTATTGCAGTGTAAATGAAGATGGCTGTGTCTTCAGGTACAGACTTCTTTCCTGAAGTAGAAGATTTGGCTCAAATTGGCTTAAAAACATTTTAGCTTAAAAATAAAATGGAACAAAGACATATTGAGCTTTCTTATTTCTATTTGATTAAAATTTGTGCCCAGTGGCCTTTAGATAAACTGATAGGTGTCCTTTACAGTGAAATAAGATCATCCAGCCTGATTAATCATCTGCTTCTTAGAGTTTTGCACAAAGTTTCAGTCACCTGGAAGCAGCACAGGGTGATGCTGGCAAGACAAGGCATCACAAAGGAGCTTTTGCTGCTACATGATTTTTCTCTGGCTTCACAAAACATGGATCTAAATAGGCAAGAGTTGAGTATGTTTTCCAGCATGCACTCTGGGAGCCAAATATCATTTTCCTGTAGAAAATAAAGTTTTTTCACAGTACAAGAGGCCTCAATGGATGAAAAACTACACTTGCACAGCATAAACAGTACGACTTGAATGTTGTTCTTGTGCTTTCTTTAAAAAGGAAAAAAGTACCGTTAAAAGGCTGTCTGGTGACTTTTTGTTCCTACAGGGGTCTTACCACTGTGGCCAGTGCAAACCAGGATATGCAGGAGACCAAACAAGGGGATGCCAGGCTGAACAGACCTGTAGGAATCGAGCCCTCAATCCATGCAGTATCCATGCCCGTTGTATTGAGGAGAGGAGAGGAGAGGTGACATGTATTGTGAGTTCATTAATTCACGCATTTTTACAATGAAATCCAGCCTTTTTTAGGCTAAAAATGAGAAAGGATTTGTGGTCATTTTAAGACCAGCTCTGAAAATTGGCTAGCAATTGTTTTGTTCTTGCCACATGTCTGTATAGCAGCCATATTTATGTATCATATTCACTGTGTCTGTGTAATTAGGTCTTTAGGAATCACTTTTGTAGACTTTCTGTAGTCTCCTCAAAAAAACTGTCAAGTGTCACTCTACAGAAGACATCACAAGGACAAATTCCTCTCCTGGTGCTCAGCTACATAGCCGTGAGTAAGGATCCTCTCTGCAAAGCCAACATGCCTGTATTTGCTGGCTGATAGAGACAATGTTTCTTAAAGTGAGATGACAGATTCCAGGCACAGGGAAGCTGTACTGTGCTTACCAGCTATGGGAGCAGAGAAGCACAAGTAGCTTATGAACTCCACTGTAAGAGTATACTGAAGTGTATTACTTAGTTTTTCCATCTTGCAACAGAAAGCAATCTGTGTCCTAAATTTGGATACAGTGCATGCTTTTGCTGGCACTTGCTTTGGTCTCATTTTTAAGTACATCTGTTTCAAAGATAAATAATCTAGGATATTTTAAATCCATGCTGTAATGGGAAGATGACTAGATACTTGCAGTAGGCAAGTCCTGCTTTTAAGGGAAGGCCAGATTTTAACATGCAGTTCTTTGCATATGTCTTCAACAAAAATAATATGTTGATTTGAAACAGTAATAATTTAATTGACTAGGAGAAACTCATGTGCAAATGCATTTGTTTTGCAGATGCAAATTTAGTAATTGCCAACACAGTTTTCTCTTAAAACTTCCTCTAGTTGCAGATTTTTTCTTGAGATACTGAACAAAACACAGTCATCCCATCTAACCACATGCCCCTTGCCAAGATGCATACTCTACCTAGGTCTCCTCTTTTCCTTTACTCAACCTGCCAGTGAGGAGCCAAAATTAGTTCCTGGCCAGTGTCTATAAGAAATCTATAGCTCCCTCTGAAATCATTAGGTGTGGCAGGCCCACATTCCATGTCACATCAAGTTGTAGCTCTTTCTATGGATGTCTGGATACACTGCAGCATCTCTTAATGTGGAAGGAAAACCTTTGTTTCAAGCTTTCTGTATCTCATTGTACTTCAGTATCTGGCCATGACTTCCATACACTGCTGTTTTCAAGACTGGTGTGACTTTTCCTTCTTGAATATTCCTACAGTGACTCATTAACCTTTTGATAGTACTGCCATGGTGTTTTATTGATAGTGTGGCATTGGCTGGGCTGGAGATGGTTATATTTGTGGAAAAGATGTTGACATTGATGGCTACCCCAATGAAGAACTCTCATGCTCTGCTGAGAACTGCAGAAAGGTAAGAAATGCTTTCTTAATTCTACAATAATTCACAGTATGAAGGGATAAAGAGGAAGACTGTAAGAAACTTGACTTGATGTGTTCATTTTTATCCAGGTAATCAAGTTCTATTTAATTTGATGATAAATTTCCAATTAATTAATAATAGGAAAAAGTAATTCAAATTATAAAGGAATCCAGTTTACTTACAAAACACCAGGCTTATCTCCTTATTTGTCTAGGACAATTGCAGATTTGTCCCAAACTCTGGACAAGAAGACGCTGATGGTGATGGGATTGGAGATGCCTGTGATGACGATGCAGATGGAGATGGCATTCCCAATGAGCAGGTGTTGTGTATAGATCAGGATGCAGGGGTCTGTGCAAACAGAAGGATTTTCCATTGCTGCAATGGAAAGTGATTCTGAAATCTGTCTCACTGCTGTTTGCCGGAGACTGTTACATACTTGTCACTGTCAGTGGTCCCTTAAATCCTTTCTTTTTCTTTCATATAATGCTCATTCTTACAAGACTTAAACCACACAGCCTTAAATCCCACCTGTGTATCCTCTGTTACTACCATTTATCATTTAATTCTAGAGCTTTTTGTATATAGAGCTTGTCTCCTTGTGTCACAGCCTCCCCTAGTATGACCTTCAGGAACATTATTTGCATTGACATCTTTCTATTTAAAGAGCAGGTTGACCTGATAACACATTTCATCAGGGATCCAAAACCCACATAAATGAGCGTATGTCCTGCCAATAACTTGAAAAGGCTTTGAATCATGTCCTCAAAGCAGAAGAGGCTTCCATGTGGGTATACACAACAGAATATATTAGAGGATACATTCAGATTGGAAAAACTGTTTTGTTTCCACCCTGTATTCGTACAAGCCAACTGTTCTGTATTAAGGTTGTTGACTGAGACTGCTTAATGTGCATCCCAGCCAACAAGAACCTGTTATCCAGAGTACAAATGTCCACCTGGAGCTAGGGCAGACTAGCAGTCAGAGAAGGTCAGTTCCAGGCTGTTTTAGCACAGAGTTCCATGCTAAATTCTGCTAGCTTAAATCAACTCATTTTATTAATGTTCTAAAATGAAAAAAAATTAATCCTCCTGCAACTGTAAATCTACTTGCAGGTTCAGCACCTTCATAATCAAGTAACTTCTATATTGTTTCTAGTGTCTGTGGTTCTTCTCTATGGGCAATAGGATGAGGTCATGGGTGTGCTAGACAGGTATAGAAGTTTTATACCACTTTGAAATAAAATTGTCTCCATATACTTCCTGGTGGACTTTAAAAGTCAATAGCAGCTTGCTTAAAACAAACAAAACCACCAAAACCAAACAAAATTGGTACCTTTTTGCATCAAGAAGTTCTTTCCCCAGTTTCCAGCTAGTCTGTACCAGAAGGGGGCAATGGCTTTTCACTGAGAGCATCTGCAAATCTTGTCAGTCTCTGAACTGCAGCTTTTGAAAAGGACCACGTGAGAAAGCTCAGGTACCAAAACAGGTTCCTCACTATGCACCCATGCAAAATGAAAATCAGAAATCAAGGTTATAAGTAAAGCTTTATGGTACTGGGTGTTTGTGATTAGGGTTCCCACAGTGTGGTTCAAAGCTGAGCTTTGAGGGAGCAAGTGAAATCTGATCAAGAGCTAATATTGACATAAAATGTCAAAACTGCTCACACGATTTTGTTGTTTTGGGTGTTGTTGGTTTTTTTTTGTTTGCTTGTTTTGTTTTGGTTTGTTGGGAATTTTTTTTTTTAAGTAGAAATAAATATAAGAGTTTTATAAATCGACTAAAGTAGAAATTAAAGATTCATGGCCTGACTGATGTCAGATTCTGTGTCTCTTGCAGGATAACTGTGTCTTGGTTCCCAATGTTAATCAGAGAAACAGTGACCAAGATATCTTTGGAGATGCTTGTGACAACTGCCGTAATGTCCTGAATAATGACCAGAGGGACACAGATGGTGATGGGAAAGGAGATGCTTGTGATGATGACATGGATGGAGATGGTTGGTGATTTTTCACTTTCAGTTTCTCTGATGTCATTTAAATTTGCCCAGAGTGTGCTGTGCATTAAGAGATTTCATGTCACCAGCTGTAACATATAGTGTTTCTTCATGAAATCTGTGTTTTTAATCCTTTTAATTTAGTTAATACATATCTCAGCCTGCCTTGGAAACACCGTATGCTGTAACAGAGAAACCAAGCCATGTTTCATGTAGAAGTTAAGGTTGTTGATCATTCAGCATTTCCTTAAAGGTACAAACATTCCAGAGTATCCAGCTGCTGCAAGTCACTGGTACCCAAAAGCTACATAACATATTATTTTCATTGCTGTAGGAGGCTTGAAAGAAGTGGGAAAATCACACTGCTTCAAATGTAATAAAAAAATGACATGTCCCATCCTTGTTGTGATACAGGAACAGGATAGAATGAATTGCGTGTAATTATAGGGTGTGATGAGATGGACCACTCTGCTTTAGCGAGACATTCCTAACTACTATTAAATGAGTGATGCACAGGTAAGAAGGTTTTAAAGGGCAAGCTTATAAATTTTATGGCAGGATTAAGTAGTTGCTGAAGAGGAAAAGTGTCTCTACTGTTTTAATGTTTATATTGTCCAGTATGGACAAATATGGGAATTGCCTTTAACACGTAATCCACTTTAGGTATTAAGAACCTTTTGGACAATTGTCAGAGGATCCCAAATGAAGACCAGGAGGACACAGATAATGATGGTGTTGGTGATGCCTGTGACAGCTGCCCTACAATCAGCAACCCAAACCAGGTTAGCAGGCAGAAGGAAAAATTATTCTTGTTTAGGGAGACGGACTGCTGAGGACTAAAAAGGTGCAAGAGAATGAAGCAACCCATGCAGCCATAGTGTTTATATTTTAACAATAAAGTGTATTTCCCAGATAATATAATATAGTATATATCTAGATATTCAGGAGAGTATTGCAGACCTGCTGACTCTCCTGATGTGAGAAAGGGGAGCCAACGGTTGTACTCTTACAGCTTGGGATGTTGTTAGGACCTCTGCACTTCTAGGGTATCTTCTACTGTCATGCTCTGAAATGGGCTCCAGTTCCACAGAGTTCAATGCCAGACTCCACACAGGGGTGTGATTTAGTTACATTTGATATTTCTTTAATTTGGACAAAAATCCTTATTTATCAAAGTTTTCAGTACTTCTAGGTGAGAAGTCATTGTTGGAATTCTGATTCACCCCCCATGATAATGAAAAATGTTGGAAACTATAGAGAAGCATAGTAGATTTTTTAAGATGCTTAAGAAATAAACCTTGGCTGGAAGTGAGGAATACTTATTTTCAGTAGTAGAGGAATCTTGCTTGAACTCTTCAATTAACTTTAACTGTGTTTATTCACTGTCTTACTTTTTTTTTATAAATTTGAAATTTTGGTTAGATGAATGGTGCAAGAGAGAAAATATAAACAAGTAAAACAAGTGTCTTTCCATGCTTTTATTTTAGTTGTATTTGATTTGGTTCTGTTTTGATTTAATCATGCAATTTAAATAGATGCTCTTGACAGCTGATACTGGAACTTTCTCTGTTCCCTTTTGCAGTCGGATGTTGACAATGACCTGGTTGGAGATTCCTGTGATACCAATCAGGACAGGTATGCTGTGAGAGAGGCTAGTCCTAAGCTGAAGCATGCTGCTGATTCCTGGAGAGCTATACTTCCTCAGGCTAGCCTAGATTTAATTCCAGGATGTTATTTCAAAAACAGTGTTGGGATTTATTAGCCTTGTTTTCTCACTTCCCTGTGTTAGTACACTTATGGATAGGATCCTTCACCCTTATAGCCATTCACACAGGCTTCCTCTGGGTGCCTTTGGAAGTGACATCCAAGCAGTTCTCTGGCTGTAAAACGCAGAGCACTGCTCAGAGCTTCTCAGTGAGAAAATGTCTTTCCTTTTTTCTTTATTTTTTCATTCTTCTTTTACTTCTCTGTTTCCTCAGCAGAAATTTCATGGTTAAGGGCTCTATGTTTTTCCTTAACAACCCAGTGTTGCAGAAACAAAATTTTATTCTCAAGTGTAAAACATTTGCAGAGCAACCCCTTTGCTTTAGCACAGCAAGACTGGCAAGGATTCTTCATCTATGGCTTTCATGTGCCTTGGGCATTCACAGGAGCACATCCCATGACAAACTGCATCACTTGTCCAGAAGCAGCTTCTGCATAATCAGCTTAAGGGATGGCAGGTGCTCCCATATGCACCTCACTTACAGCAAGAGGCAAGGGAAGTGATAGATCCTGTGCTGTCACAGCATTTCGTCAGCCACAGACAGCTACAAGGTTTCACCTCAGGCCACTGGTGGGTGCTGCTCTCTGCAAAGGGACCTGCAGGGACCCCACTTCCATGTCTTTGGAGGAACCATTCCCAGTCTTGGGCCAGTAGCTGCCAAGGCCATCAGCATTTTACTCTTAAGTTGATATATCTGTTCTTTTTTCTGTTTTAAAATAGGACTTTTTTTCCCCCCATAAACTTCACTAATGTGTATGAAGCATTTCCTCTGTGAAGCATGCTTCACCTTGCAGCAGATACACATGTATGGTGCTTATTGCATTTTACTCAATGTTGTGCAAACATTGATTACATTGATTACTCTGACCTAAAATTAAAGCACATTTCTTAAGCAGGGAGAGGTATTTGGGAATATTTCTACCTATAAGACATAGCATGACCTTAATTTGGCTGCAGATCACTTCTGCTCCACCTGTGCTAATAAGAAGCCACTGAGGGAAAACATGCCTGCTGCTAATTGCTGGAAAGCAATTTCGTTTTGGTGTGCATACAAAACACAACACACTTCAGGCAGTTGTTTTTTTTTCAGTGATGCACTTACAGTTGGGATGGAGAAGTTATGCAGCCACCCCATAACTTCTTGAACCCTCTTCTGTAGTCTGTGTCCCTGTTCCTGGTGGCTCTTCATTGTAACCAGCTGATACAGCCATGGCCTGGAGGGAGCTACAGACTTTCTCCTCTATTTCTTACAGCATGTCCCCCCTGCAATCATTCAGTTTGGAAAACACCTTCAAGATCATTGAGTCCAAGCTCTAATGTAGCAGTGTCAAGTCCACCACGAAAATCTTGCTATGCAGGAGGGTGAGAACAATGCTTGTTTTTAAATAAGTCTGATTTCAAGTGCTCATGTAGAGTTTCTTATTAAGTTTCATTCATACTCACACCTGCATGTTCATGAACACCAAGGCACACATGTGCACATAAGACAAAGCACACGAGGTGTCCAGCTCTTGCTGTTTCCTGAGTGCCTTTTGATTGGTGATGCTGAACTTGTCAGATGTGCCTTACACACACTTTTTAGGGGTGGACATTGATTGGGGTTTTGGGCTCCAGTGTTTTCCCCACACCATGTAGGGCTTCTTTTCCCTGAGTCTTTTTATAGCTCTTGGCTTGGTCTTTGCTTTCCTGCCACTTTATTTTATCTGAGTCTCTTTGCGGCTCTCCTTGCAGTTCAGCCACCTGAGCAACAACAGGTTTTGTTGCCCACTGGTATGCTTCCAGCTCCAGAGCTGCCACCACTGGAGTGTTTCCCCCTCAGGTGTCCATGCTGTTTCCTGTACAGAGGCAGGAGCTGATGCTAGTATACCATTCTTTTTTGTTTCTGTGCTTGCAGCGATGGTGATGGGCACCAGGACAGCACAGACAATTGCCCTACTGTTATTAACAGCTCCCAGCTGGACACAGATAAGGATGGGCTGGGTGATGAGTGTGATGATGATGATGATAATGATGGCATTCCAGACCTCTTGCCCCCGGGCCCTGACAACTGCAGGCTGGTCCCCAACCCAGGGCAGGAAGATGATAATGGTAAGATGGGGCTTCAGGAGCCATTTTGATTCTCAGGCAATGCATTCATCTCCAGACTGTCTACACCAGAATGCTACAGTCATTACTAATGCATACACTCATCCCAGGAGCAACAGCAGCACTCAGGGCCTTTGGCCAAAGCAGACTCACTTTCTCAGGCACTACAGCCAGCAGGGCTGACGCTCCGCCTGCTTCTTGGACACCCAAATCCCATGGGTGGGCCAGGTGCACCTTGCTTGGTACTTGCTGCACCATAAATCTTCTTTCACTTCTCTGATGCATTCAGGTGATGGAGTTGGCGATATCTGTGAGTCTGATTTTGACCAGGATGCAGTGATTGACCGGATCGATGTGTGCCCTGAGAATGCAGAGATCACCTTGACAGACTTCAGGGCCTATCAGACAGTGGTGTTGGACCCAGAGGGTGATGCACAGATAGATCCCAACTGGGTGGTTCTGAACCAGGTAAAAATACATTTGGTCTTACCTGTTTGAGAAAGACAATTCACACATCACAATAAAATTTGCTCTGTAATTGCTGGACCTCTGGTAGACATGAAAGGTGGAAGCTGTTAGTTAGTAGACTATTTTCAGGAGTAATAATGAAGGAATTTTCCTTTTGATAGCCTTTAAGCTATCAAAATTGAAGCTTCTAATAATCTAAAACAGCTACATGCTGGCCAACTTATTCTGGGTGGTTTTCACTGCTGACAGAGGGCAGACACATGTTACCCTGTCAAAATATTTCTGTAGCAAACAAGTTTCATTATTCCTTCCCAAAATGTAAAAGTCTGAATGCAGAGCATTTCATAGAATCATAGAATGGTTTGGGCTGGAAAAGACCTCAAAATTCATCTCATTCCAACTCCCAAGTATTGCATCACTACACAAGGTTTCTGAGAGCTCCAGCCAGCCTTGAATGTTTACAGGCTTGGGGCATCTCTGGGCAACCTGTTCCAGTGCCTCACAACCTTCACAGTAAAAGTCTTTTTCCTCATACATAATCTAAACCTACTGCTCTTACTTGAATCCACCGCCCCTTGTCCTGCATGCTTTTGGTAAAATCTCTCTCTCCATCTTTCTGGAAGGCTCCCTTAGGTACTGGAAGGCCACAATTAGGTCACCCCAAAGCCTTCTCTTTTCCAGGCTGGAAAAATCTGATTCTCTCAGCCCATCTTCCTAGGAGAGGTGCTTCATCCCTCTGATCATCTTTGTGGCTTCCTCTGGACTTTCTCCAACAGGTTCATGTCCTTCCTGTGCTGGTACCCCAGAGCTGGATGCAGCATTGCAGTACTCCTAGATGGAGTCCAATAACTTACTTACACTAACAAACTTTATCCTTTGGGAGGCAAATGTATTACGAGTCACAGGGAACATGCAGTTTTTTCCAATTGCAAAAGTCCCTGCCAAGCCAGCTGGGATGTATACATCTTCCTTAACCCAGTCCTGGCAGTCAGTTTAATCCTGAAGTCTGTGATTCAACTGTATGAGCTAAGCATAAGAAAAGCTCTCTTCCTCCCACAACCCTCTTCCCCTGCGCCACACTTTTGGCCCGATTCAGATTTCCAGAAGATTGTGGCAGGGAAAGTATCAAAATACCAGTATGACTAATTCTGCACTAGGAAAACCGACAAATCATTCCTGAATCAGGCTATGCAAGCAGCTAAAACATTATCATTTGATTGTAGTTCTTCCTGATTTTAGTTCAGAGCTACAAGTGTCACAGATATGTTGTGAGCAAACAGAAGAGAGGGATGAAAAAGGTGCTAGAGAAGACCAGAAAAGGCTGTCAGGCTTAGCTAATGCAGCTTGCCACACATGTTAACCGCCCTGAATTTACTCTTACAGGGGATGGAAATTGTGCAGACTATGAACAGTGATCCTGGCCTTGCTGTTGGTATGTAGCCTCTTCTGAGATTCAAGTTTTATAGCACAAAATGCACAGAATATGAACATGTGTTCTGCAGAATTGTTTTTAACTTTTGTGTTCCTTTAGGTTACACGGCTTTTAACGGCGTTGACTTTGAGGGCACTTTTCATGTGAACACAGTGACAGATGATGACTATGCTGGCTTTATTTTTGGTTATCAAGACAGCTCTAGCTTTTATGTAGTAATGTGGAAACAGACAGAACAGACGTACTGGCAAGCGACTCCCTTCCGAGCTGTTGCAGAGCCTGGCATTCAGCTAAAGGTACTGGTGGTGGCTTCTAGCTAAGGACACAGTGCTTACAGCAGCCTGGCTATGCCATCTTGCCATGTGCTGGCCACGGGCTAGGTCATAATGCCATGTGGAAGCCAAGCCACTGCACTGCATGTCAGCTGTGCTGCTCAGCTTCTGTTCTCTATTGGCAACTGCTGTCAAAATGGTTAAGTCAGGTAGCTGCCACACAGCCCTTTTAGTAGCACTGTTTTTCAACTTCATCTTGCCTTTCTAGTCAGCAGGAGCATTTTGTCTCTGCAGTGATTGAGCTCTGACCCTCACTGGTCAGATTGCCTTCTTTTCCTTTGTCCAGGTAGCCAGCTGGTTGCTTTGGCCATGTGGCCACATGCAGTGGCTGTGGCTGTAGAACAGAAGTCGGGCCTGTTGGCAGCAGAGAGGATGCTTCTGCAGACCTGCTTCTCACTAAAAATAATCTTGGTTCCTGAAATTGCCTTTTCTCTGTGGTCAGTGTTGGAAAATTCTATTTTTGTAGGCTGTGAAATCCAAGACAGGTCCTGGTGAGCACCTCCGCAACTCCCTCTGGCACACAGGGGACACCAATGATCAGGTCAGGCTGCTGTGGAAGGACCCCCGAAATGTAGGGTGGAAAGACAAAGTCTCCTATCGCTGGTTCTTGCAGCACAGACCTCAGATTGGTTATATCAGGTAAGAGAGTACAGATACATGTCTGTCTAAACTGTAATTTCTTATCATCTGATTTAGATGATAACCTAGGAATTTGTTTTAAGTCTGGGCTTTGTACTGATGAAGCCTTATAACAAATTAGACTTTCAGAATTCAGCCTGCAGCTCTTTTCCTAGACAATTCCAAGTTAAACTTCTTTGTATGGACCATCTGTCTCTTTTAACTGTGCCTTACCCTGATGAGCTCTTTTCTGGCTTTAAAACCTTGTTTTCCAAGCCACTGCTGGCTACTGATCTGAAAAGCATTATATTTCAAATTTTCCTAATTTTGATGTTTTACAATATTTTTGATGGAATTGAAATAGTTCATTTATGTAAGCTAGGATAACAGAATAAAAGTTGTCTATTTAGAAGTCGTGATTCTAACTAACAAGTAATTACCCTCATGTGGTAGATTCGAGATTATTCAGCATATAGTCAGAAAGTTTGTCAGAGCTTTGTAATGCATGCTATATAGTCTTTTTTGGGGGGGTGGGGGAAGCATTGTGGGGAAAAAATAGTTAATAGTGTAAAAAAATCACCATTCAGGATAAAACATTTTGCCCTGCAACATCCAGCAGAGAAATCAGCAGGAATTACACTTGTAGATCAAGGCTGATGTTAAAATGCAAAAAAACTAACTGCCGTGGCATGATCAGCTCAGCTCTTTCAACCTTAAAATAGAACAGAAATATGGGTAATTCAGCTTTTCTTCAAGAAAATCACCACCCTGCAGTTGAGATGTAGTAACTTGATGGCATTCCACTTTTCTAGGGCAGAGCATCATCTTCAGTGGTAATTGGAGTGAGCATGATTGACTTTTGCGCTAAAATGGATTAAGAATGTTTATTCTGTCAATTATGGTGCCCCAGCCAGAGGGAAGTAGTGAATAGGTCTTGGTTGGCAACTTACATTTAGGCCAAGAAGTTGATGAAGTTGCTGCATGAGCTAACCTCTCCTGTGGCTGCAATCTCTCCAATCAGCCTAAGTAATGCTCCCTGTAACTGGAAAAGGTAGCACAGTCCTACCTTTAGTCATTTATAACTAAAGGTGTCCAGGCCTAAAGCAAGCCTCTGTCACCTCTCTGTACAGTCTTGCTGTGGTCTGGTTAGGCCAGATGCCTAGGAAAATGTCACTTGAGCCAGGCTCTCCCATGGAAATTTGCAAGACAACATGTTTTATTTATTATACAGATACTTTTGAACTGCCTCAGCGAATAAGTAAGTAAAATCAGAATCATAACAAGATTTAGCGTTTTTTTCTTTACTTTATGAAAAGACACAGAACTTTAATTCCTTTCACCGTCTGCTCTTTTCTTGTATGCAGAGATGTATCTGCAGAATCCTTATCCACAACAGGGCCCTCCAAGCTCATTGTCCTCTAGGTCATTTACCCAGTATCCCACAGGCTGAGGACTTGATGTGGGCAGTGCTGCAACAAACAGCTCAGTTGGCTCCAGTGTGGACCTGCTCAAGCCCTTAATACAGAGCACACACTGGGAAGCTGGTGGGGTGCAGCTTTCACAGGGCTATTTGGGAATTTGCTGATGGGTCAAGAAGATGCTAGATAAGCAAAACAGTTCCTGGAGTTAGTCATATTCACATTTTTAAAGAAATCTCACAGACAAGTTTAAGATCTAAATGGTCTGTTCGAAACTTTTCATATTACAAAAAAAATGTTCAGCTTCAAACTGTGCAAGACAATATTCATCTAGCCTTCTTCAACTGATCTATTTTGGTTCTCCTGTCACTATTGACTGTGGAAAATTTCAAGAGCTAAAGTGCTCAGCAGGACTGACTACAGGAAAAAAAAAAATCCAAAGCTTTTTTAGGCTATGTAGAAACCGCTAAAAAAACCCTCTCTTGTTTTTTTTTTTTTTTGCTCCAGTTCCCAGCCTACACAGGAGCTATCTTAACTGTTTTTTCTTCCCTGGGATAGATGGAAGGGATAGCATGTCCAAGAATAGAGTCTCCATGCATAACAACATTACTTTCAGGAATGTTGCAGCCTTAGAAAAGACGTAATTGAGCTTCTGTTTGCTTTCATTAAGGGCAAGATTTTATGAAGGCTCTGACCTTGTGGCAGACTCTGGTGTAACTATAGACACCACAATGCGTGGAGGACGGCTTGGAGTTTTCTGCTTCTCTCAGGAAAACATTATTTGGTCCAACCTGAAATATCGCTGCAATGGTAATATTGTTCTTATGCCATTTTAGCTAACAACTAGCAAGTGACAATGAAGAACCAGTAGTAAGGGTGTTGGATTAAGCCATTTAGCATTCTTTCCTTTGCCCTTCCTTTATAAGTTATTCACAGCTGTGAAATGCCTCCCCTGACACCAGCAGCACACCTCAGCCCTGCCAGACAGGAACTAACACCTCACAGCTGCTCCTCCCAGAGCAGTCACTGCTACAGAGAATGTGCAGTCTGAGGGGAATAGCTGTCATCAGAGAATTAGGAATGTTATGTAAAACCAACTGGTTGTGAGAGCTGTACACACACACTGATGCCTTGAGCTTTGAACACAAGCTGAAATACACCCGGAGAGCCAATATGCTCAGGCATCAGGCATCACTGTCACTTCTGTACTTGCCTGCTGGTCCTGTGGGGGGGAGGGGGGGCAAGATCATAAGATGCCGTTCCTTCCATACACAAATGCTCCTGATTCTGTGGGAGTATGCTGCCTCACTTCTCTTGGGGCAAGAGCCTTTTAGCTTACCCCTGATCATCCACCATATAGAATAACTCAAACTTTTATCTCTCACACAGAAGCTGATCATTTCAGGGTATTTCTGTCCTAGCAGCAGTTCAGGTTACTTGAACTGGGGCTGAAGGGGCTGCCCTCCTTCCCTCTGCATCCATACTCTGCCTTAGGAAAATAATGTACCAGCCAAGCTGGAATAGTTTCTTTGCTTTCTGTGGATCCAAGAAGCCCAGTTCAGGACTGCAGGGGCGTATTATGCTGATGTACTCTGGTACTTGGACACTTACTGACTCCTGAAGTTCACAGCTTGAAAGGAATTTCAAGGCTTTTAGAAGTGCTCAACAAAAAGCAAAGGACTTACCCCTTTTTCTACAAACTGTGTGTGTTTAGACATGTACTTTTTTTGAGTTTAGAGCTACCTCTCCTGCATCAGAGTGAAGTCGAAGCCATGCAGTTGAGCTTTGTTGATGTGGCTCCATTGCTGGCTGCAACTTTAACTCTTTGGTTGCTCTGTGGCTCTCCAGATTGGCAAAGGCAGACTGCAAATAACACTTCAAGCAGAACTGTAGCTGCTCTTATGACATTGTTCCATCTCCAGCTCCCTTGTCCAAGTCTTTATGGCAGTTGCTGTTGGTCCTGGGATTAATGCTTTTTGTCCCTTCTTGTGGTCTGGGAAACCATCACAGGGAAGTTGAATTAGGATACATGAGAAATAGAGATGCTGACACTACAAATATGTCTGGCATGAAGAGCAAGACAAGCACTTTTCTTGCCTTTATGGTCAGTGTTTGTTGTTAAAAATTTAAGAATGCTAGCTGCAAAGTTTTCAGAGATATGTAATTTGAAGATGGATAATACTCCTTTGTGGGTTGGCACTGTACACTCACTGTCTTGTTAGCCTCTTCATGTTTTTCAGTGGTATATGGCTAAAAATGAAAATTCCTTGTTCATTCTTAATGTGCAAACAAAAAAGAAGCATGTTACCTAAAGAGAGTAGGTGGGTAATTTAAGTGCTCCTTAATTTTGTCAGAAGAGACTAAACTTTTGTATATTTTCCTGTTTTCAGACACCATCCCAGAGGACTTTCAAGAATTTCAAGCGCAGCAATTTGGTGTTGGGGATATTTAAAAAGTAAAAGCAAACTAACATTGCTATTGCAAACAGTAAAACAATGTATTTTAAATCCTTATATGATTTTTGTTGTCAGACTGGACACTGCAGCTTTGTTCTCATTGATGTATGTCAGACTTTTTTTTTGTATAAAAGTGAAAATAAAAAGGAGCCAAATAGAGTTGGGCCTCACTTCTTTTCAAATTTTCCCTAAAATCTAGGGAGCAGCATGTAAATGGAATGACAATTTGCTTAAAACACTCTCAAGGAAAGTTTTATCTATTGCCTTTTTGGATTCAGTATTAAACAGGATGGGGAAAAAAGTGAAATTTTCTCTACTTTGAATGTGTTATAAACAACAGGTTGCCTCTGGTAATGAAGTGATCAGAGCTGTTTGGCTGAGCCAAGTAGTATCTTTCCAGTCCTCCTAGTATGAATAGTTTCTCTCTCCTTTAGGACATTTTAAGGCCTCTGAAGACCGTTACATTTGGCAGATCTCCTCTTAAGCAATGTATTAGACCTCTCACTCCCAAAAATTGTGAGTAACACTATCGCATCCTGGAAAAGCAAAAAAGCTGACAGCAGAGCATTGTAGTCACATCTTGTGACTTGCACATGACTAAAACAAACAAAAAGACTACAGAGATAATAAATGCAGAATCACCTAGATAAAACAATCCTAATCCCTTTCGCATACACAAAGTCAGGCTTTGACCTGTCACCAGAGCTGAGCTCTCTAGGTAGCTACTGCAATATTAGGCAAAGAAGTCACCAAACTATAACTCCCAAAGCTAGCATTAAGCATTAGTAACCATTAGGAAAGGACTGCAAACAGAAAGCCAAAAGAAACTATATCACAATGCACTCTCTAATTTGAAGTGCAGAAAGGTGTTAACACAGTGTGCATTTTTTACTACATTCTCTTTCAAAATGGAGCAAGGAAGGGAGGGAGGACAAGCTCCGAGGACTGTTGAATAGACAGGATAGTTACTTTAAAAATAACTATATACTTCTAAATAACTGTAGGATAGTTACTTTAAAAAGGACAGTTGGAAAACAGCACTTCAGCCTGGAGGGAGTGGGAAGGAAGAAATAAAAAGGGAGGGAATACAGTGAGAGTTTTAAAATCAGAAGTAACCCTGGGAAAATGAACAGTCCCTTTCCCAGCACAAGGATACAGGGGAAATACTCAGTTAAATTAGGGTAATGCTCAGTGAAATTATCAGGTGAGAGCATCAAACAACAAAATGTTATTGTTCTTAGTACAATAAAAACACCCTTAAGGATATTACACGCTATCAGAGGCTTTTACCACTGGCAGAATTTTCCCATGGGCTCCTCCATCATTGCCAGAGTTTCTGGAAAGAGGGTGGCCCTAGGAGCTGTCCCATGAGGATCCCAGAGTCCCACTAGGAAAAGCACGATGCAGAAGTTTGGTTCAAACTTTGGTTCAGTGCTTCATGATGAAAGGTCCTCCAGTTTCAGTCCTCCTTTCCCCTTGGCATCACTAAACCCGACCACTCACCAGATGTCTGAGGACTGAAAGGCTATTTACTTTGATGCAACACATAGGGCATTGTCAAATTATGCTTAATAGATGACAAGAAATGTGTTTTTCTAGCAAGCATGGGCTGTAACTGCAGTATTGTTCATTTATAAAGGAGAACACACACTGTAAAACAAATTTATATCTTCCTTATTATAAATTTGCATATCACCAGAAGAAGCCCCTTCTCCAGGCAGAAATCCTCTCTGAATGGTCTGGGCACAGCCTGGGCAAAAGGCAATCACTACACTCACCCATACCACCACTGCAGAACAAATGGGGTCTGCAGTGCTCACATTTTGCACAAGTGGTCTCCTCATGGTGAATGTAACAGGCCCAGCCCACCTTCACCTGCCTGCAGCATGGGAAGCACACACCAGCTCCATCAGAAGACATGATTGCACTTGGCCTTCAAATCCTTGCCAGACTCCAGAGCTCTGGCCAGCCCCCTGTCTGCAGCCAGAGCCTCTCCTGCTACAGTGGCTGGGAGAGAGCAGCCTGGCCCCTTGCCTTATCAGCTGGCTTACCACCATGGAGCTTACCTGTTTCCAGGCTCTCTTCCAGTCCATGGCCACTGGAAGCTAGGTGGTGAGATACAGGCTCTGGCTCTCATGCTGTTGCCAAAGGTAATTGTGTGAAGCTGTGAGCCTTTAACTGCCCCTGACAGAAAACCTACTGGCTTGCAGTGCTGATAGCCACAGATAAAAGTTACAAGTCAGCTAGCCAGAGGTTCCATTTCAGAAGGTGCTGTTGGAACAGCTTACTGTGTCTGTTACAATGGTACACCAACTGCTGGGCAGTCTATAACCTCAAGAGTAAAGCCAGCTGTAGCAAACATTTGTCCCAAGAAGATCACGGTCTGGGACAGTCTGGAGCTTGGGAAACCTTCTGCCTCTCATGTTTCCATTAGAGATTGTGCAGTCCCTGTTTAAAAGTGTTTAAACAAGCTTCTCTAGCACCACAACCCCTTTCTGGACTATTGTGAAATGCAGACATAGCTCCATATGTGGCCCCTGGCAAATGAAGATGCTGCAATCCCACATCTAGCTCACTCTTGTCCCCACTGCCTGCACAGCAGGACTGCACTCAGCTGGAGCAGCAGCTGTAACTACTTTGGAGTTCAGAGCCCCACAGCTTCTGCACCAGGATGCACCCTCTCAACACAAGTTAACTCTTTCCTGTGTACTGCAAACACCATGGCAAACACACTTCATGTGCTTCTGCTCCCTGAAGACCATCTGGTTAGAAGCACAGGGAGGGAACATCCTTCCAGGATGCTGCAGTGTTGGGTGAGGGCAGCGGTGGGCAGACTGGCAGGAGGCTGTGGAGCACAGGTACTGGACTGTTTCAGCCCCTGGGCACCATTCAGAAACCTGTCTCTGCCTTGCTCCTAGGTCCAACCACACGCCCTCCCAGCTCCATGCACTAGAGCTCACTCACACACCAGGAGCTGCACAGGGAAGAGCAGCCACCATTGGAAGCTTGGTCAGCAGTTTCTCAAAACCATATGGAACTGTGTCCTGGTGCAGGTGTGGTCAGCTTGGGTACCACCAGTACCGGAAGGCAGCCTGTGCTGAAACAGGACACGAGATGGCAGGAGGGGAGGAACCACCACCCATGAAGACAAAGCACTTTCCCTGGTGTGGATCTCAGCAGGCCAAATTCAACAGCTGCCCACCCCCCATCTGTGCAAGTGAAGGAAAAATAAAGATAAAATCAGAGAGCTGCTTAGTGCTTCAGCGCTACAGCAGCCTTGAAGATACTTTGTTTGCACTGCCAGGGTATATTACACATTTCAGGGAACTGGATTGTCAGAACAGGTGCAATCTGCCATCATCCAATATCACACACAGGAGAAATACAAAGACAACATGGACAGTGAAGGCTTCTAATATTCCACAGAGCAACATTTTTTGGCTAAACGACATTGAAATTTAGTGGAAAAAAAAGATGAACCAATTTACTTTTACTGGCTCAGTAACTGAATAGCTCATATATTTAGATTATTTTTAAAGTTTCTTCTTCTAGAATGAACTGACTTCACAACTTAAATGTATCACAACAATTAATTTCAAATGTAAGAAAAATTTTATTGGTCCAATAAACATTAAATCTATAACAATACATTCACTCAGTATACAAAAGGAAGTGTCCATAAAAACCATTAACGTGCTAAAAAGGCAAAGCTGTTGACTATTTTACAAGTAAGATCTTACAATTCTGGAATCTTTACCAATCCTTAAAAGTCAAACTGTTACAGTTACTAAATATCACAACACTTGCAAAAAGTTAAATAAACTAGCAAACTTCCACTTCACTGGGCTACAGCTTAATAAAATAAAACCAACATACACACCAAAAAGTTCCATTGAGATAATAAGAACCTTGAAAAAGACTAATTAAAATCCCTCACCATTAAGAAAATGTGTTTATATTTTGACTATTCTGCATCCAGTTTTTGAACATGGCATATATGAGACTGAACAGCATACATCAGTGATGAACAAAAAGCAGACACTGAACCCATATGTTCCTAGTAAATCTTTTCTCAGCTTGTATATTACAAGTAGAATGATTTTATTTGGAAGTTAATTCTCTGCGCTTTAAGTCTGCATGGATGTCCAAAGGACACCTAAGCACCTAGACTTGTATCAGTAAGTGGAAAACTAAAGCTATGGTATGTCCAATGATCCATTATTTCCCCATAGTTTTCCAAAATTCTTGGCTTTGCACTTTCTTCTTGGCTTCTTGCTGAGGCTTCTTTGGCAAAAGCATGGCTCCAGTGCTGCACCCTGCAGCTCTGGTGACCAAAAGCCTTGGAAGCTTTCAGCTGCTGGAGTGGTTTCAAAGCTGATGAATGAGCCTCTGAGCAAGTCTGTGAAAATGTTTGTACACTATGTGTTGCAAATAAACTGAAAAATAAAGTAGTAGTAGTTCTGCTAAGGATTTGAATCGGCCTAGTCGATGCTGTTAGAAACCTGTGCTGAGTGTTTGTAGTTCTAAGGCTGTAACTAAGTAACCAACCGCACCTAACTGTAACTGTCTTGAGAATAGGGCATAACGACTTTGTAGATAAGACATAATCTTTAGAGATAAGAATGATCTAAGAAGGATTCGCATGAATGTAGAAAAACAATACACCGGATCTAAGAAGGATTCGCTTAAATGTAGAAAAAACAATGCACCTGATCTAAGAAAAATTCGCTTGAATAAAGAAAAACAATGTATAGGTGGGATGGGGATGGTGGGGAAAGTATAAAAACCTGGAAATTTTGTGACTAAATCGGGCTCTGGCTTTGGACATTAGTCCCCTTTGCCCCAGGGCCCTAATAAAGCACCGCATATAACGGCTTCGGTTGTTATGTGTCTTTAATTTCTTTTATCGGGCAACATATGCACTGGGAACTATCAGAGACTGGCAGGCAGTGGGGAAGCCAATGTGGCTTATATCTGAAATAAATTCCAACTCTTTAAAAGCAACATTATTGAACAGGTGTAGAAAGAATCAAATCCAGATTAGATAAAACCCCTGAACAAATGGGATTTATGGCCTACTTGAAACCTACAGAATTTCAATGGGCATTAGAAAGCAGTCATCATGCCAGTCTCTCAAAGTTGCTGCTTCACACTCTGTACAGTGTGTCTACATCCCCATCCTAGGGCACTTGGGCACTCTGCCACGAGGACATAGAAAATGCAGAGACATACCAGTTCCCAAGCTACATACCCTGTTCTGAGCAAAAGAAGCTAAAGCTTTCTAAGCACTTGACCCTGGCATTCACTTATACAGTCATGTGAAACACTGAATTCTAACTACTGTTTACAAAACTGAAAACACAAGTAAAATGTCATGGTGTTCATTAAGTGTTTCCCTCCCACAAGAACTCATAGGCCACTTCAGAAAACAAAAAGCAGTTTTCACAGAAGAAAACTGATCCATGTAATCAACTCTGATCTTTGACTCTGCTTCAATGCTGCAGGTTGTCCTGCTATAAAAAGGAAAGAATCAGTAAGACTTGGCAAAGAGGTCTTTGCTAGTTTCTAGCACCAAAGACATCCCATCTGACAGGCAGCAGGTTGTCTGTGAATGAAGGAGGTTTATACTGCCTTTAAGAAACAAATCCAAGGAGAAACAGGCAAGTAAAATGAGGAGATACAGCCTCCAAACAAAAGACATTGCTTCTAAAGCCCAGAAAGAAAATGAGGGCAAAATTTTAGCTGTGGATAGTCTCAACTCATCTAGCCACAATGGTATTTTGCTTCAACAATTTAGGAGAAAAGCCTAGCAAGTGTATAAAATCTTTACAGTGCAGTTTAAAAACAGTCAATGAATTACTTTGTTGCTGATTTGTTCAGATGCCCATGATACTGTGGGCTGCTAGCCAAAGTTCAAGCAGAACTACCTTAAGTACCCAGATTTTCCTGATGCCATCATTCAAAGCCAAAGAACTGTTAAAAACCAGCTTTTTCACAAGTGCAGTGGTTGCTTCATTAATAGCAATGTTCTAGCCCAGAAATGGCTGCAGCAGTAGTGGACAAAGCAATTACACATGCATAATTTATAATCTCAAAGCGCTTATAGACTTGTAAAAAAGGTGCTAAAACACAAAATAAATAAATAAATAGACATGCAGCGTTTATGATTCTGCGAGGGGAGAAACCCTCTCTCTGGACTATGCAACACTGAATTCTGCACTTCAGAGGAAAGCAGCCCAACCCAGCCAGGATTTACCATATTAGCTGGGCACATACAAGCTGTCTGAACCTCATGGAAATGCTTGAAAGAGAAAGCTGAGAATATCACAAACAGACACTGCCTTTGGTGTGCAACTGCAGTGGAGCTCCTTACTTGGCATCCAGCTGCAAGGGCTGCCTGCACATTTTGAGGAGCTGTGTGGCAAACAGCAAACAAGCATACCCATCTGCTTTCCATATATCCCTTATAAAGTTTTATTGTCTCATTTGTTAGTCCAGTTACTTGGATTCAGACACTCGCTCTCCAAGTCTGTCCCAATTATTTTACCCCAAACAAGAACAGTCATGATTGCAGCTCTTGGTTGTCTTCACAAGGAAAATTTCCTCAGTCTCAAATGATAGTGCAACAGTGAAGTCTCAAATAATCTTTATGACGGCAAATTTGAAAATGTAGAAAAAATAAATTTTTTTCACTTTCCCAGCAGGACTCCTGTCAACACTATCTGTTCCTCCAAGAGTCTATTAAAGAGAGCATTAGTTCAAATTTAAATAGATGAAATTTAGTATAGGACATGTTCTCTGGTCTTGCTGCCTTTGTAAGCTTCTTCACTTCACACAGCCCAAAACCCTAGGAGCCAGAAGTTCTGCACTGCTTACTTCTGGGAACAAATTCAATGAACAGTCATGGTACAAGGCAGGATAGACACTGTGAACTGCCTCAGCAGACAGTCACCTGTACTTTCTGGTATGGGGAGAGAAAGTTAACTGTTTACAGCTTAAATGTAAAACTAATGATTTATTTACAAAAGCATCAGGCTACTTGTGAGTTTTTCCATTTAATTTTCCACTGCACAGTAATATCTGAAGCAGTCTTATCCCCAAAGGTTTGTCAAGCACAGATTGTTCGGTCTTCCACATGCACCCTGGGTCTGGTTGTGCCTTGTACACACTGGTGCAATGTACAAGGCAGCATCACCCAGTCACAGGCTCAGTCCAGGTTTTCCAGTTCTAGTGCCACCTGAATTAATAGTTATCACAGCAGTAAGTATCAAGGCACTTCCTAAAAAAATTCTTTTAAAAGTCCATTTGCATGAACTGTTTGGAATCTATGGGCTAGGAATTTGATTCCTTGACCCGAGCTGAGGATTTTATTATGTAGTTGCATATAGTAGTTCACAGTACAGATTTTACAGCAAACACTAAGGCTGTTTGCCTGGCCAGCAGGAAGCATTGTCTTGGTGAGGAACTAGAGTCTTTGCACACCCAAGTGCTACTAGTTACTGGTTACTGTATAATGTATTTTTGTATTTCCTGATACAGAAAGACCTGGAAGTCCACAGCTGATCTGGGGCACCATGATAGGCCCTCAAAGTTATTTATTTTTGGGGGTTTTCCCCAAAACACTTGCTCAAAGTCGACAAAACTGTGTACCACAGGCACTGCCCTATTCCACTCTACATATACCTGTAGATCTAGATGCTTAAGGTCAATAGTTGGTAGTAGGGAAGGATGAAGGAGCAACTCAGTGAAGTGAGTGCTGTGTAAGAATGGATTCATGCCTCAGTGTGGACTTTCTTTATATAGCCTTGTTTCCTCTGTGCAAAACCCATTTCCCTAAACACAAACTAAAAAAATGAGCACAAGGAGGTGATACAAAATACTACATAAAATAAGTGTTTCTGTAAACAAGTACATCCAAGATCAGTATCAAGATCATCCACATTTGTGACTGGGATGCCTGCTATCAGAGCTAGACAACAGGAATTTTTCCCTGCCCTGTAACTTGACATAGTGTGTGCCTTCCTCCATAAAGCTCCTTTCCCCAATTGTTCTGTTATCAAAAAGCATGGTCAGTTTATGAAAAACAAACCAAAACAAACAAAACTAATAAAATCCCAAACATGACAAACAAAAAAAACACCCCGATTTCTCACAGTACAACATATATGACACTATAAGGGAAATCTTGCATGCCTCTTAGGATCAGGCAAGGCATAAGCCTGGACTATTTCAGTTGCAGCAAACAACTACAGCACTGGATCAAAACTGTCAGAATTGCTGCTGTTAGGTGGAACAACTTTTAGTCATCATTGCACAGCCCACAAGCTCTTATCTTAGAGATTGGACAGATGAATCCTTCTGGATTAAAAAAGCATTAATAAAGGCCTTTTTCAGCTACAGAAGTATCTGTGTAGCGAGACTCTAAATGCAGGCAGAAATATTCTGACAGGTCCCCATGCTAGCAGAGCTTTTAGCAGGATATGAACCTCCCTGCAGAGGCAAAGGGAAAGAGGAAGACCTGCCTCCCTGTCCAGAGCTATTTGTTGCTTTTCTAATTCAGTGTCAAAGCCTAGCTTCAACTGCTGTTTTTAACTCTTGGTGCAAACAAGAAGAACGTCAAGGCAGTCACTGCTGGACAGACTCCTCCTCCCTCAGACCTCAGGACTCCTATTCTGGGGCTCTAATCACTGGGATAGGTGGCATAAGTAGACAGAACTGCAGACCTGAAGATTTTGTTTCAGGTAAGAGTGCACAGGGTGGGGAAGATCATATCCCTAGAAAGCTCCAAACAGGACAGAAGCCCTGGGATACTATAACAACAAGGCAGCTAAAAATGGTAATAAAAACAAGACCAGAATCAAGATATCCAATATGTTAAGATTACTCATCATTAAGTTAATAGGCATTAGCCATTAACTAAGATATGCAAATCTTTTGGCCAACCCATTGGCCTCCATGTTGTGCTTGTCTTTGATTTGCAGAAAGCAGTGGATAAAGATTTAAGGCTCAATCATATTTTTGAAAAAATGAGAGCTGCTAAATTGGTTGATATTTTACACTGTACATGTGTATGAATGTACATGTAGAGAGAGAAGACAAAAACCACCATGACTAGCTCAACTCATAAATTCATCCTACTAGAACACAGATAACTATGGGTGTTCAACCTTTTTCAGCATTCAGGGCATTTGAGCTGTTATTTTACCACCAAATAATCTGCTTAAATCAGTAAAAAAAGGGTGACAAGGTAGTGGTTAATATTGTCAAGTCATTTGTACTAAGGCAGCTGCTTGTTATATTTGTGTCTTCTGGTTTTGCTTTTCTGACTGCTTACTCCAGTGCTTGGAATAGGAGTTCTAGAAAAGAATTTCTGTCTCCATTAATATATTGGTTGGCTAAGTCCCATCCCAACAGCAAAACCAATATCAACGGAGAAGTATAAAAATATAGCAGTTAGAAAAAATACTTTTCAACCAACACACAAGCAGAAAACACGATGACACACCATAGTCCTTTTCTGCCCATCAATGCATTTAAATATTATAAAACTAGTCATGGAAACAGAATGGGAGACCTTTAGGGGCAAGCTGAAATATCAGGGCAGAAAAGTAAATGAGCACCTCACTTTAACAGCAACTAGCAGTGCTCCCTTAACTACCATTTTCTCAACAGCAAACAATGTGAATAAAGAATGTACCTTATCTTATATCCCCATGCAGTACACTCAATTTTAAATAACCTGGCAAAGCAAAACTGGACAAAATTCAGTTTGAGAATCTGTGTGCAGAACTCCCTTTCAGTTATTAACTGGGCAAAGTCTGAATTGCATAAAATATCCAGGTGCATTTAAATTAATAACAGAATAAATACTTTACTACCATTGGTACATTCCTTTCTCAATCTAGGTATAAAATAACTTAATATATTTAATACTTTGATAAACAATTTTTAGTAGATGCTTTGGCAGTCAAATTTTATACATTCTCTTATTTCTAAAGAAGTATTTAGATAAGTTTTTGGAAAAAAAAATCTGGATACTACTTACAAGAATTATATGCTGTACAAAACAGCAGTCTAAATCATCACTGCAAATTGCAAAAGTTAATGAAAGAGTATAACAAGGAATGAATGCATATTTGCTGGAAGATACCAAACATTCATGGGATGTAAGAAGACATCATCTCCACCATGAGTTTTTCTTTTCTTGTCAATGAAGCCAGAGAAGGATTGTCAGTTATTTGAAGAGTATTTCACTTATTCCAGTTTATGCAACAACTGTGTTTTCTACACACCATACATAAATATTGTAGAGTTTTGAAACTGAATTGTTTTCTTTCGGCAATACTTGTTCATGATTAAAAAAAATTGGTAAAAAAAATCTTCAATCATTTGTTTAATCTGACAAAAAAGGTAATAACTGATACATTATCATAAGTGGAGTAATAGGTGTTTCCTCATTCCAAAAACAAAAGGGAAAAAAAAGAGAAAAACTTAAAATGACCTTTTGACTGTTCACACTGAGAAATCTCTGGTTGGGCAACAGAGTGGAGCAATAAGAGTCCATAAGTACAGACAGACACAAACCCAACAGGAGACCATCTTAATCCAGAAGATAGACCAGGTTCCAGTGAAGAATTTTTCAATCTGAGCACTTTCATAACTGTTGAGGAAAAAAGAATAAAAGAATGACACAAAAGACTTAAACTAGGTTAACCCATAGAGGAAGCAACAGAGAGTAGCCCTTTATGGATAAAGATCTTGCTCAGGAATGCCCAAGAAAGACTTGTAATATCTGCTCAAACTTCTACCATAAGGACAGGAAATAACCAAACAACAGAACTTCCCATTCACATCTTCCCTTTAAAACAGAGAGACTGTAATTTCTCGGCATTAAAGAAATACATTAAAGAAATACACTTACTGGAACCAATGAGTTACTGTCATCATCACATAGAGAGAAGCCAGGAAGAAAACAAAGTGGAAGTAGGCATAACTGTACACTGTACCCTTCTTCTCATCATAAACCACAGTCTGGCCTCCCCTTTTTTCAACATGCTCTTCAGCATCAGCTGCAAGAGACAGGCAACAAGAAGGTTTTGCAAATGTAATGAGAACTGAAAACAAAACTGAAAACATCAGCTGGCTTCACAGAGCACACAGCAAAACATTTATGGTGTGATTTGGGAAACCGTGACTGACACGGAGTAACACTTGAACATTTCCTCGACCTCAGGACATTGGCCTAAACCGTGAGTCAAAAACTGGACTAACAGTAAAATCCTGCTCCCTGGTTTACTGAGGAGATTTTGAGCATTGAGAGCATTTAAATTGCTCTACCTGTACAACATTTTTTCTGGAAAATCCAAGCTGATAATCCTGATTGTACCAGGTCTGCAAATAGGACACTCCCTTCCTATCTCACTCCTGAATGGCAATCCTTGCACAGCTGCTGAGCCAAAAGTCCAGCAGTCAGTTATAAGCCACAGGCATGAAAAGACCAGAGATTACTCTTTGTATGTTGCAGGAATAAAATGTTCTTTAAAAAAATTATTAACTAGCCTAGTATTTTTGAAACAGTGTTGTGGCATCTCTTGCTTCCTTCTGTAGCCTAACTTGGAGCACTTCATCTGATTCAGTTTGCATTCAGTACTCTATTGAAGGAAGGTATGAGCAGCCCTCCACCCACAGTTGCATCCTTACTCTCTTGCCACAAATAAGGCAAATTGTGCAGTGAAAACATAATTACCATCTCCATCAGGTACACAGCAAAAGCAGCAACGAGCTACCTGTGGAACAGACAACAGGAAGGGGGTAAGAACCTGTGTGACAGCAAAGCAGAACAGTCGGGGGAAGGAAAGTCTAAACTACCGAGACTAATTTAGAAAAGTCTGGTTTGTATTTCTGACCGGCACAAAATTCAAATTGGGATTTGCCCAGTAGCTCAGAATAGCAGTTTCCAAGCTTTGGAAAAACCAGCTCAGTAAATCTGAAGAAATGAGGCAGTCTTTAAAAATTACTCTACCCATTTTATATAACTCTAGGTCCAACACAGATGCAAATAATTACGACAAAATGGTACAAAAGCTATAATAAAGCACATTCATATTTAGAGGACTTACCTATTTAGATGTGCATACAAGTGCTTTTTAGGACATTTCTGTTGAAGACAAAACTATAAGGAACTTTTAAAGCTCTGATGCATGTGTTGGAAATCAAAACTGTACTAGTGTAAGCCTGAAATGTACTTCTCTTTGCAAGACTTTGCTGAAATGGAGCCAGAAAGAACACAAGAAAAATGAGTTAAAGCAGAAACATGGTTTTACTATTTTATTTAAATTAAGATTTCCTCTTCTTTTTAACCTGATAGAGAAAGAAAAGCTGAAATTTACATCTTCTGTGTTGAATGGTAATGTAAATGGAGAAAAGATGTTGACCATCTAATAAACAAATATAATATATATATATATATATATCCTGCACCAAACTAAAGTAAAAGTCAGCACTTTCTGTAGTGCATAACAAATATTATTTGTACTGATAATATCTTTCTCTGGGATTTCCTTTGATTGTGGTCTGATTAAGACAATGAACCCTGTTAGGAAAATTCACTTCCCTATTACATCAATCAGTCATTATAGTATGCAAGTGTATTAACTTTTTTACTTGTATTAATTCACAGTATACTGTACAATGTAATGGGACACTGGAATTTTACTGGAGACTTTGGTATTGCTCATGCTTAAGTAAAACAAACTAAAGGACAGCCCAGTCCTGAAAATAAGGACATTACTTCTTGGAAACTTAGAGCTTCTCCATGAAGAATAAAACACAGCCATGGACAGCCAAGGTAAGGCTAGAATCCTAGGGCCTCTAAAACACCTTTGAAACCATACCAGCATCATAGATAAGTAGTTATCTCAGGGCTGACTTAAAAGATGTCTTGATCAACAGATGAGCAATGAGACTGCTTAAGAAATATAGTTCCTTGCAAAATTTTATTATGATTAGTAATGATGGTGTAGGTGCCAGTGATTAGTCAAATCATGCTGCACCTGAAGGGTAGAAGACTCTTGTATAAAACCACATTTGGGGTGACCCAGCTTGATTAGGACACCACAAACACGTGAATAAATATTTATGTTTTGCACTTCTAAAGTTTATGTTTTAGCTTATCCCCTCTTACAGGGACTGGTTGCATGTTTTCCCAGCCAGTAGGTCTTTATAGTAAAATGTCCAGCAAAAACATCAAGTGGCAGTTTTACCCTGCATATCCCTGATTAACTGTACACACTGGGTTCATAAACTCTGGAAAAGCCAAAAAGCTCATTCTTTTCCAAAGACTGTCCAACACTTTATGTGAACCCCTTATTCTCTACCCTTTTCTACTCTTCTTGTGCCAAGCCTCACCTGCAGTGCCAGCCTGAGTTATGTTGGGGCTGCACTCACTTTCTGAAGCAAGAACTGGGTTCCCTTCAACATGGTAACCACTTGTAATTAAGTCCTGGCACAAACAGTGTGATGAAATTAGCAAGGCTAGCAAACCGCTCCTAACCCCCAACTCTCCGCCGGCTTCCACGGAGTTGACAGACCCCCTCAGGACTGGGAGACAAAGGTCCTTTGCCATAGAGAAGGCAATCAGCACGCAATTAGCTGCTCTTCCCCAGTCCTTTCTCTACATTTTTATTCAATGGCTCTTGTACAGTCCTTAAAACACAACAGTCCAGAACAAATCCAGTGGGAAGTAGTCTGGCTGACAAGATGGAACTTCCTGGAGAGAGGCCACATCCCAAACCCATGCCGTGCCATAGGTCCCAGCCTTCCCGCTGCTCCTCCACAGGGCACAGACCCAATCCTCTGGTAGAGGCCTCCTACAGTGCAGGGCTGGCAGAGAAGGCGCAGGGGCACAAAAGGTGGCTGTTTTCTCTCCAGTGCTCCCTGTCCTGTCCCTCAGCACGGGGGGCAGGCACAGGCCCCATCAGCCCATGCCAGGTCCGTGGCATGAGCTCCGTGCCCAGCTGGCAGCCAGGGCTGGGCTGGCACCAGCGCCCTGTCCAGCCACAGCATCCTGCCACAGGGAAGCCCCTGCACCCTGGCACTCCCACACTGGAATGTGTTGTGCTTCCCCACACCCAGCTACTGCAAATACCAAAGGCCTCAGCAGATAGCACTGTTCTTTTGAACTCTCAGACTGATAAAAGACTCCTGAAATAGAAGCTAAAACTGCAGATGCAAGTAACACCAATGCAGAGAGAGATAGGGATGGAGACTTATTTTTCAAACACACACATGTATTTGAAGAGCATCACTAGTAAGCCTAAGCAAGGGGAAACTGTTACTTAGCAAAACCCAGTCATTTCCCAGATTTTTCTGGGTATTCCTAGGACAAGGAAGTCAAAGAAACAAGCAGGTGGAACAAAGAAACTTCTACAGCTGAAAAAGGGACAAGAAACATGATCAGAGATTGAATTATAGGTGTTATAAACAACAATATGATATTGGCTTTCCCATTCATGTACTCGCTTTTGCATATAGTTATTAATCACAAGTATCTTTGATATGGTACAATTTAGACTTACTTTTAACTGCTTTTGGGTATAGTTATAATCTGTTAGCTAACGTATGCACCATATAGTTTATATAAATAGTAGTGTGATAAAATATTATATAGTAGACTTTAGCAAAATGTTAAAATAGAAACTATGTAATATTAAACTGCTTTTATGTAACTAACTCAGAAAAGGATGTGAAACGATTATACTGTTTCTCACATTTGCAGACTGACCTCTCCAAGTGATAAGATAGCAGTGACAGAAACCAGAGCACTAGAGAGGATTTACTAATTACTTGTTATCAGGGAGTGAAATAACAGGACGAAACCTCAGGAAGAAATAAAATATATTGACCTAATCTACAGAATGTTATGCAGACAAGTCAGAGATTGAAAACAAACAAAATACTTCCTGGGACATCAAAAACTCAAAGGAATATTTGAATAATGTATAAACTCATGAATATGCATGTAACCCCAGCAATGTAATCATATATAGAGAACATGATTTTAAGCTACTGTTGTGTTCTTTGGCTAATCACCCAAAGCACCCCAGTGCTGGATAATTTGTCTCTTATTTTATTCCTTATTAAACTTTAAAAAATTCTAAAGCATTAACTTTGTTTTTCACAATATGCAAAAAAGAAAGGAACTAGTTATGTATGGAAACAAAATAAGAGATAAGAACTTGTGATCTTAGTTGCTATGAGAACAAAGCAACTGAAAACGTTCAAGAATGCCTCCACTTTTTCTTCTGGTAGCTTTCCAGCATGCTTTTCCCTTAAATGAGAGGACATGAGTTCATGTGGAACATAAGATTAACAAGAAGTCTGCAGGATGCTGAATAAACTTCAAGAGCAGCAAATTGTTTCAGTACATAAAAGCACCTCCATGAGACCAGCAACACCTACAGAAGGGCCAATATGGACAAATGTTCTGATGAGTCTATACCCAGAGGCATACATACTACCAAGAATAGCTCCTGTTTTCAGATTTCAGGCCACAAAAACAACAGCAATAAAAGCATGGGAAAAAAGTCTGTCCAAAAATTTTGTGTGAAGAGCAAGAACTCACTTCAGTTTCAGCGGTCGCATATATTCCTTTCAGTGCCTCTGAGCTTGCACGTGTTGTTGAGGTCAAACTAGGAGGAAAAGAAGACAGTGTCAAATTCCTGGGCATAACTATAGCCCCAGCAGAGTAACTCTTCAATATCACAGCAAACATAAGCAGGCTACTCCCATGTCTCAGCTAAGGATTTGCCTGGATGCTATCATCAAGCACTAAGCATGTGAAAAGTATGTCCTGCACTAGGTATAAGCCAGCCTGGCAGATGGTCACTGGTCAGCTCAGACTGAACCATGAGCTTAAAAGTAGGTCAGTGCTGAAAGGTGATGAATTCACCACCATCTGAAAACAGCAAAATATAAGTGCTCCAATTTGCAAGCTAGAAGAGATCTCCCCTGCTGCGCACAACCAGTGCTTTTATACTCAGTTCACAGCTATCACTTTGGCTCTGGTTTTCTGTAAAGGCTTTGCCAGCAAACTCACAGGTCTCTGGCAGCAGCTAGTTTTCAGAAGTAAATTACCAGCAACTGTTGTCAGTGTACCAGTTCCTAGAAATTACTTTCTTGCATGGCTGTAGTAGTTACCTGTGGGGGGAATCCTTTCTACTTTCTTCTGATGGGAAACACTTGCCCAGTCCTGCCCTTTTAGGATGTGAAATGCAAACTTTCCATTACTCACAAGAAGGCTTTGGTGTACACACTGAGCCTTGGCAAGCAATGCTTCAAAACACCCCCCTTGAAGGTATTCTTACCTCCCAATCTATATGATACAGTGCAGTGGCAGGCTACATGAATACTGTCTGTGTGCTGAAACACCTCCCTGATGCACTGAAAGTGCCCTTCTAATGTGAACTAGATCCACAATATCCATATTTATATATTTAATTTCAGAACAAAATGAAACACATATGCAATATTTGATAAACAGAAGAGTAAGTTTCTTGTTTTCATTTAAAAAAAAATATGAAGGGGTTTCTGTATGTGAGTTTTGAAGTGGACTGATTCAGAAGCAGAACCTGCTCAACAACCTGCAGCAGGCAGGCAGTGCTGTCTCCTGGCAAGCTGCACAGTCAAAATAAATGACACACTACCTTTCAATCACCAGCAACTCCCTGTCCCATAGCTTAACTTAATTTATTGAAGACAGCTTCAATAATACAAGATGAGCATCATGGGCATAAGAAGGGTTTTTAGAAGAGATGAATGGCAAATCCTGATGGCAACACTGAGCTCATCATTTGTTCAAAGGAAGTCCTAAACACTCCCAAGCTTTTGTTTGTTTTGATGACCTTTAAGGACAGTCACAGCCTCTGCCAGGAGGCTACCAACATATCGGACAGATTTTTCAGGTCAATGTAACTGTATAGAGTTTTAGAGTTTAACACTGAGATTATTTGGGATCATGGACACGTGGAATTTTTTTCCCTCTGCTCCTAGATCTAAACTGCCTTACTTGAATTTAATAAGATACATTTGTTTCAAAAGTTGTATTATCTTGTTGAACATTTTTACTTAAAACGTCTAAAATTCTGAAGTTGAGGACAATATGAACCTTCCAGCTCTGCTTTATTCCACATTTATTTAGTCCTCTCTGACTTTGCATGAGGCCTGCTATAAGCCTTCACTCTTCAAACCACAACATTGTATTTACAGAAAGATAAATGCAAACTCTCAGACTTACCAAGAATATAAAATGCAGCCAAATAGAATCGTAGTACCCAAGCCAGTAACCAGGTTTTCATCTCTGTGCAGGCCTTGACTGAATTCAGGTACACAGATTGTGATATTCCAGTTGTTTTCATCCAGAACTTTGCAAAACAGAACAAACAAAAAGAACAGTTTGCACAGCTCATTTCACTGCATTTTAAAGTAATCTTCAGACTGAAGGCTTTCATTGAATTTTTATTATCTGACAGTAGATAGGCAAATTTCAGTTTCTGTCTATCTTTTAGGAAGATCACAGAGAAAAAGAGGTAAATCTGACCTGACAGACTCCATGTTTCAGACAAAACAAAACTTTCCTGTTTGACCACAACAGACAAACAATGAAAAAAACCAAACTGTTTTGTGAACTAAGAAATAGGAAGTTGGAAGTCTGCCAACACTTCATCCAAAGCTACAAAACCACATAAGACCAAGATAGTACAGACCTCAGACCAGAAATTTCTTTGACAGTAAGGGTGCCTTGAGGACAACTATGAAGTCCATACACAGTAAAAAAAGGTGGTTTGTAGCTGCCCTGTTCTCTGACTGACTCACAGAAGACCAAGGAAGAAAAGATGTACCAGTTACAGGCAAGTTTTTATCTTGGCATGTAAGCAAATCCTACTTTTAGGTCCCTGAAATGAAACCAATTCAGTCCTTGATGTTCCAAAGTTGCATCTGGCTTTGTATTATCTCCTGGAGTCAAGGCAAGGCATGGAGTAGCCTGCAGCATCACACCAAAGCAAGCAATGACAGCTGCACCTTAATATCAAATCAAGAGCTTTTTGAATCAATGCTGCTCAAGGCATTTCCTTTTTCCCTCCAAACACAATGCAACCCTATTGAAGCAGCACAACTGTTTGTAGGGGCAGAGGAAAAATGCAGCAGAGGCTATGTCCAGGTTAAAAATAAACTCAAAGCCAGTCCCCTGACCCAGTGGGAGAGGACTTTGTATGGCCCTGCACAAACAACTTTATCAGCATGCAGCAGGGACAGCACCAAGGGGAGAGCAAACAAAAGGATGACCAGCCTTTACAGAACACCTTGACCAGAGATATGCAGATTCCCCCACCTGTGTCCATTACTGACATGTTTGCAGCCAGGCAGGTCCACTGCTTGGCAGATGTTTTAGCCAACTCTGGCACCAAAAAGCTAAGGCAGGCTGTAATTAGCACAGATTCAAGAAACATCACTTTTTGTTTGCCCATTCCTTCTAAAGACATATGCAACTCTTTCAGGGTGTTGCAAATACTTGTAACTTGCATTTTTTTCAGGCCTTGTATGGAAGATGTCCAATTTGGAAATCCCTCCTTGACAAATGAGTCAACAGTAGGTAAGTTCATGGCAAATCTGAGTTACAGGGCCTGGGACACCATAGTAAGGGCCAGCACCTCACACATTCTCTAGCACATGCTGATGTGAAAGCTTACAAGCAAATCTGGAGTCCTTATCACACAGACAGGCAAGGAAGGAGCATCTCTGAGAGCAGATTATAACCATAAAAATTCTCAGGCATGGGAAGACAAGGAGGTCTGAGAGTGTGCCTGATGCATACTTTAAAAAATGCAATAACCACTCTTGCAATATATACAAGAAGAATTAGAACATTCGCTTAACTGCTGAAGACTTTGTGACAAGCATGAAGAAACACAAGGCAAATTATTTCATTCCACATATTACTTTCTTTC
The DNA here is from genome assembly GCA_032173965.1 of Sitta carolinensis. NCBI lineage: Eukaryota > Metazoa > Chordata > Aves > Passeriformes > Sittidae > Sitta > Sitta carolinensis. The sequence goes on along the minus strand of CM063313.1, from coordinate 23,257,815 downwards.
CCTTCTTTTTACACTGTGGCAAGACTCTTGAGTAACTCAGATGCCTTCTAAATTCAACTCTACATTAATTGAAAACACTGCTAAAGTTCCATAATTAAACTTTACACCTAAATACTGTCTGGTTTACTTCCTAACTCTAGAATACTCTTGTGTGTATGTCTCTACCTACACGAGTATGACAGACCTTTTCCCCGCCTCTCTCCCCTTGCTTCTTGAGAGGTGTCTGTATAAACTTTTCCTGCCTGTCATTGGACTCATTTTCCTCTAATTAATGTTGTTGCAGCTATTGAACACTAAAAGTTGGGCAACGAAATAAGGGGTTTTAGTACTAATTCAAACAAGAAAAATCTTCTCTAAGTAAAAAGACTGCTTCCAATACAAACATATGAATCTGACACTTATTTGGGTAAAGACAAGTTTGAATTGTGCTGTAAAGTCTTGCTCTGGTTTTGCAGTGTAAAGAACTTAAAACTCTAGTGAGTTCTATACTCCTGAATTGTAATACTGGTGGCTGAAAGGCAAGTGGACTTAAGGAACTCTGCTGAATAAAAGCATCATCTCAGCTGCAACCTAACTCTGAGACAAAACTCCAAGTCCTTTCTTGGAATATTTCCTCTCAAAACGAAATACAAGTGGTATTCAAGTTTTTGCTTCACTAGGAATCCAGGCCTACCTAGCAGATTAATTCTAGGAGAAAAAAGTGTCATATTAGCATCCACTTTGATGGCCAGCACCTACTAACTGGACCTTGTAAACTTTTGTATGGAGCTGATAACCAAACTTCTTCCAGAGGAATCCAAGAGCCATTTCATCCAATCCTTTCCTATCATGTATTGAATGCATTATGTATTCTGTCATATTTTATTTTATGAGAACATGTACTTGTCACTACAATTGACTACAAGACTTAGGGAAATTTGTTCATAGGAAGTGGTGCAACAGATGCAACTCACCCAAGGTAAGTTAAGTGTCCCCAAACCAGCATTTAACACACATGAGAGAGTGCCAGTTGCAGAGTCTCTTATCTGCACAGATTTATTTGTACCACTTGCAATTTTTTCTGTGAAGACCATACCCAGAACTTTTGTATCCCTGAGTCTGTTAATCCAGGTTTGCTAAATTCTTGCTTTTAATACACAACATGTTTAAAAGAATTTACATAAAGCATTAGATAACTTACTCGTTTCTGGTGGTTTGCTGGATAGTGCTGAGAAAGTGAGGTACATGACATAGCAGCTGATAACTCCTGACTGCAGCAAGCCAGAATGGGGCTGGCCTTTACAAGAAAGAGGAAAATTAATTATTTTCGTAGACACTTCAGCAAACTGAAAAAGAAATTTATATGCTTTAAAGAACAGCATACCAGTATCTTTTATTTTTCACTTAAGGCGGTTAATAAGTGTTTGAGGCAGTTTAGATACAGTTCCACTGTCCAATAAAGAGAAAAAAGTCTATTGTTTAGTTCTGTGGGCCCTTTTAGAAAAGCACTAGAGTCCTGTGTTAAGTAAAGAATCACCTCTGTGCTTCTGCCAAATGCAGCAGCTTTTCAAGAGCTATTAACACACTGCCACAATAATTTTATTTGCCTGCAAAATCTCTGATGGAGTCAATCTACTATTTTCAAGCCCAATGTATGAAAGATACTAACAGCACACAAAGTACAAAATACTGCTGGCAACTCCACCAGGCCAAACTTTACAGAGGATAAATCCCAAGAAGTCAAAAGTAAATGGTAAAACAGTAGTGAGTTTGAGAACTAACACTGCCAGAATTAGGCAAATTTCACAACACAGTGCTAGCCACCAACAGGTAGGCCTTGTCTACACTATGTGCCTGATAGCACACCTCTGTAGTTTCAGCAGTCAAGCTGACAATGAGTAACGGCACTTCATAATGTAGATAAAGAGTCAAGAGCAGCACCAGTTCTGAACAATCATTAGACTTTCTGCCCAGACATGGCTTATGCCTCCAGGTACATGATTGTGGCAGCACCAAAAATGCAGGAGGAGAAAAGGTCACTGGACTCACGATTCTGGACACAGGGTGATATGGCCACCAGGGATACAAAGAGGCACAGGCCACCGTTCACCCCGATCAGGACCTTGTTGTACATGCAGCCCTCCGAGCGTGTGTAGAAAAGAGCCATGAGGACCAGAGCTGCCACAGCAATGGAGTACAGTATGAGAGTGACCAAGGCAAGCAAACCATTCCACATCTGCTTGTGGTTTCCACCTGCAGTCCTGGGGAGAGAGAGACAAGCATCTTACATTTGTCTTCCCTTGCCCAGAACATAAAATTCTAACAGCTGGAGAGTTAATATCCTCACACACAAAAGACACTGTTTACTTTCCCGAAGCAGGAGTGTGTCACTACATCAGCACAGACTCTTGCAAGGTTCCTACCCATGAAACAGAGGGAAACATTCCTTAGCACCAGAGTTCATCTTCTGTATACTATCATAATCATCTCCTTCTATAATTATAGCCCAGTGCTGACTCCTAGAACTCCCAGGAGTTCTCTGGGATCAGTCCATCAGCATATCTCAGCTCAGCTTCAGGGGTTTCCTCAGTGGCAACTCCAAGTGTCCCAAGCTGGCTAGCAAGTGGTGCTCTCCACACAATGAAACCAGAGGTTTATTGCTTGGCATGGCCTCTCTTCTACTCATTGTACCACCTTGATAGTTTTACTACTGCTCTTTTACTCAAAAAGCCTTGTCTCCATTTGGGTCTAACCACCAGTCTCCCTCAGTTAAAGTGTAGTCCCTCTTGTTTTCCTTTCTTCACCTTCCAAACATCTCTTGCAAAACCCAAAGGGTTTAAAAGGAGCAATTAAAACGGTTGTTTTGAAACAAAGGGCTGTTTTGTAGATGGAAAGTCTTTTCAGTGGGTCTTTTTTCCTGTTGTTTTGTGGAAACAGGACTTATTTTAAAAGAATACCTAATGTAAAGAGAACTAAAATTAAATGCTGCTGGAAGGCTTTCATCCTCAGAAAAACAGCTAAGCAACTAGCACTAAAATTATCTCTGGTATAAGGAGTTCTCACCTCTTCCTCCCTGAAACAGGAATTTAACAAAGCCGAAGGTTTGCTAGAACTCTTTCTTAGCAGGTGGTATTTTAATTAGAACAAGGCAGAACTGCAAGAGTTTGTAGAGGAGGAAATATGAGACAGAAAGGATGGAGGTGGAGGCAGGAGAATACATGTGGGAAGACAACTTAAATATTTTAATTTGATGAGAGGCAAAGGGCTAGGACAGTAATAGAAAATATACTTGAACCAGAAAGGAAATCAATGCACAAATAGTGTATATCCAGGTTGGTAATGGAATCTTGCATATTTAGATGACGAGAACAAAGTTGAACAAAAATTAGTAGTTCTTAACTTGAGAAAAAAATTGACATGCATTAAGCTGACATGGAAAAAGCAGGGTTTATCAGTGCACAGCATTGCACAGTTTCACTACTACATTTTGCAAATCTGTGGTGGTGGATGTTAAATTTGTTTTTTCCCAAGTGGTCTATTCCTGTTACCCCCCACAATGGGTTTGGTCTGTCCCTGGCTAGCCACTCCCCGTCCCATTGTATCTATCCCCCCGATGGGAACGCCCCTGGACTGATTCAGTATAAAAGCTTGGAAATCAGGGTACTGTGCTCTCTTTTGCACCCCCTTGAGAAGAATAAACATCTCTGCAAATGTGCCTTCTCGGACCTTCAAACCCCGATGCTGAGGGGTCAGTACCTAGGAAGCAGAGAGTCTATCTGCTTTCTATTGATCAAAAACTGGTTGCAGCCCGAGAAGAGCTGACCCTGGTTATGCAGTTGGGGGACAGGCTAGCTGGGCCCCCCGGAAGAGTAGCCACACAAATCCAGTTTTATTCTCTTGCACCACTCTACTTAGCAGATGCATTTTCATATAAAATGTAAAATAATTTAAAGTAAGAAACTTTTGCATTCCAAGACACTACTACTTAATGGAAGCCACGCAGTTAAGGTTAAGAATAAATCAGCAGAGTAGAAGTAAGCAATGAGGAAACTTTCTGTTGGGGAAAGACAAAAGTAGATGAAGTACATATGAACAGCTCTGAATACTGGCAGTCAAGTGTCTTCTTTTAAAAATTACATCGAAGATACTTCTACATTCTTTGTTACAAGAAAAGTATTGGTCAGGAGTCCACCAGAATTTTAAGCAAATAACTACTTGTCCAATACATACCAATTTTTATTCCACTTGTGTGCAAACTCAACCAGCAGGATGAGCTGAATGGCAATGAAAAGGAACCCTCCTGTTGCTCCTACATAGCGCCAGGCTGCAAGGCAGAGAGGCAGAAAATAGGTCAAATGCCTTTCCCTTGAGATAAAATGGATTTATTGTCTATGCAGTGAAGCTGTTTATGTGGTCTGAATATCTGAAGCTAACAAATGTAGCAGGAGAAGAGATTTCAGATGACAGGCCACCTCAGTTAACTCAAGATTAGCTCCCTGATGAATTCAGCTTGCAAGCAACCTGTTACACTTTCAATATAGTCATGTTAGGATAGCTACGGAGTTTCCCTAAACTAGAAAATTTTTGTGGAAACTATGAGTTACTATATTCAAACAGAAAATACTGAAACCTTTATTTGCAACTGGCAGGAGGAAGGTGGTGTGAAGGCATTCCACAGGAATCTAAACCCTGAAATTGCAAGGTACTGGAACCCAGTCATTACTACAAAGGGCAATTTCTTCTCTTCCAGATTCCAGTACCACAGAAAAACAAAGGTGGGGTTTATCTATTCACAAATGCTGTTCCAAGCCACTCCCAAGGAACACATAGTATTCACTGACTGGTTTTAAGACAGGTTATTTGGGAACTTAACTGCTGACCTACATACAGATAGTGTATTTGGGTAGCTGCTTGGACGTTTTCAACAACAGATTTCTTATATGCAACATCAGAAGTGTCTGAGGAAATACAGATACCTATTTTAATTTTTAGCTATATATACAGCTTGTGCTGTTCTGCAGTACACAGCCTACAAATTACTCCAGGTGTGCAGCTGATTTCAGTGAAGAAAAGACAAAGGAATTGCATCAGCAAAATTCAGCCATATCCTTCCATTGTGCTTTCCTATTGCAAAAAACATGTGTAAGTTAAGTGGAAGAACAGAACAGTCAGGGCTCATTTCCATTAGCAGCTGATGTAGAGATAATTTTTGTACAACACTATAATAACCTCATTATTTAAAAGCAATCAAAAATGTCATTGCCTGATTTCCTAAACATAATGTATACACTTGACAAGCATTCTGTTCTTCAAACATACAAAACAAAAAATGGATGAAGTTATTCTGTAAAAAAGTACACAAAAAATAGGCAGGGCACAAAGTGGCATGTGTATTTGGAAGAGGGAGAGTAGGAGAAGTCAAACCACCAATGAAGTGAATAATTAAATAGTACCAGTGTGCCAGTGCTGTGACAGCAGTCCTTCCAAAACTGGAAATGCTTCTGACATGGCATCCTCAGCAGAGCACATGTACTAGGGCCCAAGAACTCTAATTTTACCTTTTTCTGCATATATGCTGCCAACCTGAAAATTAACATCCCAAATTCTTTTGGGGCACTGCAAGTTTTCAGGCAACAACCAATGCCCAGCAGGTTACTGTGCCTCCTGGAGCACAACCTCTCCACAGCACAGCCTGACTGCTGCACTATGCCAGAGCTACCTGCACAAGTGAAACTAATATGCAGCTCTGTATTCTTGAGTGAACAATTCCTTCTGCACCATTATAGCTCCATATTTCTTAAAGAATTGGCAAGAATTCTTAAAGAACTGCTGCAATGGTATCGTTACCTACCACTTCAGCCTGCTCTTCGTCAGAAAAAACATGCTGTTTCCAGCACATTCATATGAAGACCACATAGTTTGGCACAGAGTGTGCCCCCAAACAGCTCCAAATACTACTTTTGCATCTGCCCTGTAAAGGCTTTACTTGAAGAAACAAGGCAATATTCATGTTGATCAGACCTCCCAGATTTCTAACCACACACAAGACAGTAGAGAATGAAGCAGCATAACAAAAGAAGAGGACATACCATTGAGGAAAGTGTCCTGATCAGGAATGAAGAAGGCTCCCGAGCACATTGCTGCCAGAACTATAAGTTTAATAAGCCAGAATCTGTATGAGAGGAAAAAAACACAAAAAACCCCCCTCTGGTTGTAATAAGAATTAGAGATTTTCAACTTTAGTACTACATGAAATCTGTTTAAAGTATAATGAGGAAAAAACCCCATCCTTTGATGACTGATAATCAGTTTACTTAGTTTTCACTTGACCACATTATTTCTGACAGTAAGAACAAAAGTAGTCTTTGGGGTTTTGTTTTGGGGGGTTTTTTCCGCCTACACCCAAGTGGAAAGTTCACGGCACAAACTTGTAAAGAGATGTGAAAATTAGTCAACCAAACAAAAAACTCACCCATTATGAATATATGCTCGGCAGCTTTTGCTGTTATTAATTTTGATGGTGAACAAGAAGAATAAAAAGAAGAAACAGGCCATTCCAAAACAGACTTTGTACACTGCAGAGTATCCCACCAACTTCTCACACATCTCACCCGCCTGAATACCCTTGCACATCTGCTTATAGAAGGGAATCTGAAAAGCAGAACACATTATACATAAGCTGTTAGAAGGGACATAAAGTGCACATAACCAAGCAAGTCTATGTCTGTGCACCACAGAGTTTCACTGGCTTCATTTAATACCTTAATTTAATACCATTGACTTTTGACAACCCTTCAGCCTGCATTTCAGGGTCCACAGGATAAAACAAAATCTAAAACAGTGGACTGAAGTCTTCCAGAGCCTTCTCTCAACTCTTCACAGATCCCTTGGGGTACAAGTCCACTTTCCTTCAGCTCTCCTGGTTCATCCCATTCCGGCCCATTACTGCTTATTCCCTCACCCTGGGGAACTTCTCCCTTCTTCCCACACTGTACAGCAAAAGACTCTGATTGCTTCAGTAATTCAGCTTACATTATGCATGCTTACAAGCTTACATACCAGGGGCTTGTGCTTCCCTGGCTGGAAATGCAGAATGAAGCACACCCAAGTGTCACAGGGACAGCAACCACCCTCCTCTCCATCAGAGCTTCTGAAAGGGAGTTATGCCAGTTGACCTGATTTTGTTTTAAATTAACAGAAAGGTGAAATATTCCTGCCTCTCTTTACTCATTAAATATTTGCCTTTGAGGCCTTTCCCCACAAAGGGGAAAACAAACAGCTGCACATTTTGGCTTCAGTTTCACCACATGAACATGATGTTGGGCACTCAGGTCTGTGTGGTGAAGACCCACTGCTGTGAGGCACCTCTGTGTAGACATCCACCCCTCACAGTCAGAGAACCATTTCGCTACACAGGAACACAGGAATTTAATTAGAAAACCACAGTCCATTTCAAAGAAAAAAAGGGCCTCTGTGTATGCTTACAGCCTTCAGCTGAAGCTGGTAAGACCAGTTGAACAACATTATTAAACCCTCTGGATTTGACTGCTGCTATTCATACAGGTGACTGGAGAATAGAGAAGTCAACATATAGCAAGACACAACATGCAATCAACAGTTACGGCAAAGGAAACCCCTTCATTCAGCAAGCAGGTCACTACACAAACCCATAACCAATGAAAGAGCAAGATGGCCTGGGTGCTAGCCATAAGGCAGCAGTCCCAGCTGGGTAGAAAGCCCTCTGAGATGCAGGAAACACGTGATAAATAAACTGCCAGCTTCCATCTACCAGACTCGGAAAGCCCACCACTCTCAGCAGGGCATGCAAGTTCAATCCATGTTCCAGGAATCTAAACAGTCATCAGCTCAACAACCCTCCCAGCAGTTTCTCAAAAACAGGAGCTCATAGCAACACTGAGTTGCTGAGCTAAGGGTAGCAAACCTACCTACAATATGGAGCTGATCCTTGGGGGACTAGAACCAGCTAAAGAGATGAAAACTGGTCTAGCACAGCTGTGTGGTGTTAGGAGAATGGATTCAAGCTGGGCCACTCCGAGTTGCTCTTTCAGCAGTAACTCAGAGATTAGTAGCCACTGCATAAAGAAGCTGGACACTAAACAAGTAGCCGTGGCTAATTTGCATCCAAGAGTTTTTGGAAAGCATCTGAGAAATTGTCTGGAGTTTCAGCAAAAATTTTCCCAGGTCTTGGAAAGAAATGAAATATCAGACTGGGCAAACATGACAGTATTCAAAATGAGCAAATGTATTTGACTGGAATAATTATGAGAACTATCAACACCACAATGATGCCAAGGCAAGGCAAAAGGCCACAACAATACCAGAGAAAGCAACTAGGCTATAATGCTTTCCTGTTCTTTGCTTATAATAATCAAACAGGAGAGGTTAGAAAATGGCATAATACTGGACTAAAAATATTTCTGGGAAAATTACTTGTTTGTTTGACACAGATGATAATACTTTCCAAGGAGACAGATTTTTACAAGATCGGTTCACTTTACTAACAGGACATTCAGAACAACACACAAAAACCCAAAAATATCACAGAACTTGATTAACTGACTAGCTAATTAGAAACAGATCTCTGGGTAACCATAAATAGGCACCTTCCTTAATTGCATAGGTTTCTACAGAAATCTTGCTGGGATTTTTGAATCTATACATTCTTTCCTTCTGTAAGTATTAACTTCATTACAGGTCTGGCTAAGAGAAAATAGATGGATTCACAAGAACAGTAGCTCAGTTTACCCTACACAAGCAAGAAAGAGTTTAGCCACCAGGTAGTATTCACTTCACTGTTCAGTAAAAAGTGATGGCCACAGAAATGGTCCTGTGGGACTGAATATTCTTTTAGGAGACCCATAGTCCTGAAGGAACAAAACAAGAATAAAGTCAAACTCTTGGAGACAGACAAAACACACAAGCACAGTGTTGGGGACAATAGGACTGGTGTAATAAAAAGGGCAGGCTTTTGTGAAGGATGGTCTACTGGGAACAATTTATCAAGGCTTATGTGACTTCACTGTTTCTTTTCAATCTGTGTATCTCTGAAGCATCCTCAACTGACAAGAAGGCTGCCCACCACATGTGCTCTACCATGCTAACCATATGCTGGATATTTCTGACAGCTGTTAACTCCCGTATCAGTTATAAGCCAAGATACATCAAAATACCTACTTTTGTACCTCTAAAAGAGGCAGAAGCTAAGCATTCTTGTTGCAGAAACTCAGTATCTGCTCCAAAAACACAAATGCCTCAGCTGCTGCACAAGCAATGATGTTATCACAGCAAAGCTGGCAATATTCCAGCATGCACTGGAGCTCTCACAGACTATCAACATTTGAGCATCATGCTCAGAAACAGGATGCCCCAAACTTGCTCTCCTCTCACTGCAAGCACATGGAACCACCTTGGTGAAAGAAGCCAACACTGGGGCCTGGCCCCCCCGGGAGGGGTCTGTCAGCACCCAAACGTGCGAGCACAGGAGCACGGCAAAGCATATCCAAGGGGAAGAGGAAGGAAGATGTGTGGCCCTGGAGGAAACTGCTTTCACCTGGATGTCCTCATCCAAGGAGGGAGAATAAGGTAGGCAGACTTTGTTATGGAAACAGAAGCAGCATGAATGAAAATCTATGTAGGTGGGAAAGCAAGGGCAAAAACCCCAAGTAAAATCACCTGTCCTGGGCAGCTGACAAATTAAATAAAAATAAAAGAAGCAATCAGACCAGAACACGTCATGATGAATCTATGACTAAATTTTTATCAGAAATATGCAACGGGCATCTGCACTCAGAACCCTGATTTTTGGTAGCATATTTGGGGTTTAACATGCAATAATGTAGTTAAGGGCCTAGATATAAACTTAGCTGGGGAAATAAGCCTGAAAGTATGTTTTACCAGAACATGTGACCACCTTGTAATGAAACACTTTCACACAACTGAATGCAGTTTGACTGGTGTTTGTTTTCCTGAAAATATCTTTCTTCATTTTCTTTCATTAATTAAGTAGGACATGGATATTTTCAAACTGAAACCACTAGTTTTGAAAGAGCTTTAACATTAAAAATTTAATTTAAAAAAATCAAAACATTGTTTTGAGAGATCGAAACAATTCTTTCCATTTTTCCTCTCTCAATTTCAAAGCCTGTTAAATGCAAGTTTTTGCTTCAACAGAACATATGTGAATAAAGCCATATCTGTTTCTTACAAAAAAAAACCATAACAGGAAAAAAGAAATAATATATGGATCAAGGTATAGAAGCACAATATGGAGTGTAACTCAATACTTTTCTGTATTTCTGTCCCTGTCACCAGGCTCACGTCTTGATTGATGAATACCCAATCTTTTGCCTTGATATGCAATGTTGCTTTTGCAAAATCTATTTTACATTTTACTACCCAAAATTTTCCTACAAATAGCCATCAACTTCTCCCCTGTTCCTCCACTGCCTCTTGCTTCTTTCCATAGAGATCTACTATGGTAAACTTAGAAACTTATAGCAAGACAACCAAAGAGAAAAAAAACACTTCTCACTGACAAAAGGGAGATTCCTTCCATGTAAGATCAGCATGAGTATTTGAACTCTACACTGGTAAAGGAGACCCACAGTTCCTTGCCAAGATTACAGCTCTAAAAAGGACTGCACTACAATTTGAAATTCTTTACCTAAATACAATTCTTTTTTAAAAAATCAGATTAAAATTAATCAAAATTTGTCTTCTCAAAAAAAAAAAAAAAAAAAAAAAAAAAAAAAAAGCCCAAAAAACCAGAGGGTGAGGTCCCAAAAATGTAATGCAAAGTATTTGTTTACAGTCTGGCTTCAGGAGTTGGGAGTGTTCTATGACCCAGACAAAAGCAAAGGAATCAGTAAGTGCGCAGCACTTTCAAAACACAGCTCATCACTGAGAAGCTGAGACTGGTTAGTCTGAATAAATATTGTCAAGGTGCACTCTATTAAAACTGTGCTGAATTAGCTTCAGGGGTCTTTGAACTTTTAACAGCCCTGAACATAATTATTAAATTAGAAAGCAGATAAAGAAAGCTGACTTTCAGATGGTCCATTTCCCATTCAAAGACATCAAATGCTCTGAACTAAGAAAGTGATTATCTTTCCACTTCAAACTTAACAGCTACTCTTTGTGCCATTTCTTCCCACACTGAGCTTTCAAGACTACGAACTGGAAAAGAAATCTGGCAATACTGAAAAGCATGTTGTTGAAGGTTTCCTGAATCACTTCTCTGTTGGCTAAAAGGTATTTTTTGTTAAGGATACAAGCTGCATTAAAACCAGACTACTGATGGTAAAGAACTTTATAAAATTTGGATATGAGCACATAATTTGTCTCCCACACACTTAAGTTCTTTGGGTTATTCACTTTATTGCCAAGCAAAGCATCTAGTAAGTCAAAGTAATTCCTGGCAAGAAATTTCAGCATGCACATGTTGAACACTTTTTAAGTCACAGCTCACAGGCAAGCATCATGTCTAGGTGCTGCTACAGGATGGTCATCAACTTCTGGTGGCCTTGGGTAAAACGTGGCACTAGGATAACTCATGCAAAGTGCTATTAAATGAAAGAAAATCAGGATAGAACATACAAAGAAAGAACAATGGGAAGAAAGAAAGGTTACAGGCAGAGGAGCACAGAAGCCCTCATATTAGCCTGCTATAAACCCTCTGGTTCATCTGTGTTGCAGGAAGGGGGTGCTGCCACCAGCTTCTGCATCTGGGATGCTCTGGAGGGAAGTGTTTCAGAGACAACCAAAAGTCAAGTGCAGAATGTAACCAGGGCATCAGCTTGCTCAGTAACTGGTTCAATAAGGAAAAAGGCCTCACTGTGCAACCTCACTCTCTTAGGAGATGAACACAAAACAACAAGGCCCTGATGGAAGCCTTCTGAACCTCCAGGACAAGCACACACAGAATCCCAAAGCAGACCAAATGATGCAATTGATGAAGAACCTTCATTTTTAAGAATTAAGCAATGCAGCCCTTGTTCCCTCTAGTTAAAAGCAGAATTTATTATTGTAGTTTGTAGTTGGTGAGAGAGAGGATTTGTGCTACTTGGGTGGCTTATAAGCCAAACCAAATATGTGGAACAAGAGGACCAGTGTGTGAGCACAAGCAGGCTGGTGAGAATTTAGCTTAGGAAAGTTATATTAAGACTCTGAAAGAAACTTGAGTTTTAAAATCTAGCTTTAGCCACGGCCCCTTTCATGCTTTTGAAGCTCTCTAATTAAGAGATGAACAATATTTGCTGTGGTTACACAATGCTGTTAACACAATGACTCAAAACACACTGAAGAAAACCCCTTGCAGAGGCTCTGCAGCACTGTGCTTTCCAGTAGTCTGTCACACCAGGAAGGCTGAACTTAAATTGCAACACTTGAAGAGTTATTTTCTAATATGCTGCTTCTGCTGCTAAACAAGCTGCCAGAGACAAAAATCTAGGTTAGCGTGAGCTGATGTTCTACTAAAACAAGTTCCCCAATACTTTTCCATTTTGTGACACTGCCCACACAGCAAACTGAGGGTGGGTTCACTGCAGCAGATTTCTGCACCAGAGAGGAAGGATGCTAGGCCTTGGCTCTTCCTGTTGTGAAACATACTCAGTGGGTGACAGGAAAACACTGAGCATGGATAAACAAAAGACTGAACATGGAAAATCATCCCATCTGGGTTTAGAAGTGGACAGGTGGAGGAAATTGACCGTCTCTTCTGAGGGAGCACCCCTATACACAAAGAGCTGTAGAAGGAGCCCCATTTTCTTCCAAGTGACCATATCTCCATTACTTACGTGAGTTTTCATTTTGTTAGCTACTGTTGTAGACATCATGACACAGCAGATGATGGTCACCAGGATGAAGTAAAGCGCGTACATGAAGCGGGTGCTGGTTGACTGTTTTAACTTGGGGCAGCATTTGCAGCACAAGGAACAAGCAGCAGTACCACAGCAGCAGGCCAACTGAAAAGTAAGATAAAAAACCACAAGTCAAAACCCCACCAAAACCCTCCATCTTAAGGTTTCTATCCCAGGAAACTGGGAGACCTCCTGCAGAACTCCAGAATTTCTCAAAACCTCTCCTCCCAGCTGAGCAACATTTACGTGGAAGCAGATTGTCTTGTTTATAAAAACTCACTAGTTTTAAGCACACCAGTGTCAAGCTTCCCCAAATTTGCTAAGGATGAGAGATAGATTTCCCTGTGTATTTTAGTTTTCTACCAACGACTGAGGATCCACCAAGACGAAATCCACGAAATGTAGCAAAATTCATGCAATTATTTTATTCAACAAGGAAAAAAAGGTACTGGATAAATCCTGAATGGGATCTTGATTGAAGTTCATAAGTTTCTTGCTGTCAACATTATCACCGAATAATACTTTGAAAGAACCTGGATTTACCTTCCCTGTCTTCTACTTTTAGAAAAATCATATATGAAATTCAAAGGTAAGCTTTACTTGTATATATAAGGCAGCACTGCACATGGCCGGGCCCTTACTTGCAAAAGGCAGCAGCTCCATGTGGTTTCTGTCTGTGCTTAACCCACAAACTATGATCACAGGAGCAATTTTTGGACATCAGCAGGCAGTCAGGAGCAGGGAGCCATCCTCCCAGGTCTCATTGCTGCCACCCCAGAGAAACCTCACCCCCCTACACTCCCATTTTCCAGGGGGTCTCTGAGGCCAGGTATGCTGGTGTGCTGCCAGAGCCTGGCACTCCGGCACTCCAAGGCTGCTTCTTTCTGGTGTTTCCTCAGCTTTTGGAGGGGCCACAGGAATATTCAGAATATTCTGCTTTCAGTAAGCAGTTGTACAAGGTAGATGCTTGCCAAAAGATTGAAAATTCACAAGCACCACGTTTGAATCATCCAGGCAAACTTCACAGGTTACATGTGTCTTCAGGCACCCAAGCATCATGCACTGTTTTCCTCCCAGGACACTTTCTCTTCCAGCATCAGTGACCTGTCTGACAGAGAGGAGGGGGTTTCATGTGTTTTTGCAGACACATATATCTAATTCCACAGAATCTCACAACCAGACTGGTTGTTCAAAGAGCTTCCAAACATTCTGAAGAAGTCTCTTGAAAAGACTCCAGTTTATCACTTCCTTGCTATGACTATCTCTGCAACACTCAAGGTCATATTTCCTGCCTTCAGTCCCCAAGAAGGGGGTGGCAGACAGGCCCTTCCCCTTCTCTCAGCAACAGCTCTTCAGTCACAGAAGACATAAAACGGGGCAGCCCAACCCAGCCCCCATGCTGCTCTTCTCTCACTCCACCACTGGATCTCATGCCAGAGGAGACGGGGCCTCAAACCATGCAGCTGCTAAAACTGCTGCTACTGCAGAACAGAAATCATCCCCAAAACACAGCTCCAGATACGGTGAATAAACAGAATGGGATTAAGTTGTCACCTAAGTTGGAAACTAAAAATACTATGTGCAAAAGCACATCATGCAAGTATGCTTTCAAATTAGTGACTGAATGGCAATCCTATTTTTTATAGATAGTGAAACTACATTACCTTTTAGAGCATCAACACAAGTCCAGGAAAAAAGGAAGCTACAGAAACTTACTGATTACACAAACAAATGGGATAACATTTCAAAACAAATGCATACCAGAAATACGTAATTCACCCACTTCAGAATTGTAACATAAACAAAAAAAGATTAAGAGGAAAGGTTCTTTTAACAACAAAGGATTTGGTATCAGCCTGTTACTGTGACACACTGAGGGAACACACAGTAACACACACAACGGGTGTTCAGGCAGAGAAGATAAGAACTGTCCCCTTTATTGTTGACCTCGTTTCTGGACAGTGACCAGAGATTGGACAGAGAAGTTACCACTTCTCCATCTCTACTGGTCACTTGAGAAGTCCATCAGGTGATATCTTTTCACAAAGGAATGCAAATATGATCCTTGTTTATCTTACAATTCATGAGATCTGATTCTATTATACTGAAACAAATCAGAAGGCTTATTTTCAGGGACAACATTAGCCCAATCCAAAGTATCCACAATGAACTTGAACTCTTTGCCTTAGCATAACATTAACAACTACAGTATAGAAGTAAAAAGGTATGCAGCTTTGGCATGTGTAAGGACGAAAACATTTTCCTACACCAGGTGATAGAGATCTGCCAGTGAAATCTCATCTACATCCAGCAACGTCTGCTATTCTACTCCTGGGTCCCCAGAGCTGCTACTTAAAGCAATAAATGCTTAAACAGAATATGCAAGTCATTTATGTACTTTTCCACATTACTTAGACTTTAATGATGGTTTCTAATACAGAGCATGTACCCTATAAATAGGAAATACTGGTGAAAAATATCAGTATTTCCATCTTTTTCCAGATCGACCTCTTAAAGCACTCTGAATAGCCATGGAAACCATAGAAAATTGCTTAGACTATTCAGCCACAGCCTCAAATTTGGTGGTTTGGAGGTTTTTCATGAGGGTTGATGTTTTTTTTTCTTTTTTTAACTGTACTTCTAACATTCCAGAGTAGGCCACAATGAAATAGGTGTTATCCAGAAATAAATGAGAACAGTCTCTGTCCCAAAGACTAAGATGCTGGCCACAATCTACCGACTCAAGGGGTTTCAAAGATATTATCTTTGTGTGACAAGACTTCAAAGCCCACACGTACAAAGAGTTCTCTGTTAAGTTTTGGTCAATGTGCAGCTAAGTTATATAGATACCCTGATACCACATCCTTCATTGCAGGCATAGCCCACCTCATTTCTCCTCTGCCTTTTGACCACAGCAATGGTCTGCACAGAGGCTCAAAACCCAATGCAAGCCAGCAACAGATTTTTTCACATTATAAAAAACAGACTGAGAAATAAAGAAAGTAATGTCAAAGACTCTTTACAGATTTAGCTTATCATTAAAAGCTCCTCTAGAGTGGGGTCCAGCAGGAGGAAGATGCTGTACAGTTTTTAGGACAGAGACAACCCAAACAACAATGAAGGTCAGTGACTACTGCCAGCAGGCAGGCCTTGTATGCACAGGTCTCTATGTACAGAAATCATGACCACCTCAAGCCCAGGTTCTCAAGAGCCCAGCACAGTGGCACCTGTATGCAAAGCTGCTCTACCAGGAGTCTGTCATCCTGCTGCAGGTTCTGGCTTCAAGTCCTTCTCAATCCAAAGGCTCCCACAAGTCAGACAGCAAGCACAGCCAGCCTGGCTCTCTGTCTAGCTTTACATCCCCTCACTGGGATGAATACCACAGCCTGACAATAATTACAAACACTGGGCAAATATTTTTGCCTTCCACAAACACTTATCATTAGCCGGCTCCCTCATACTAACCCACCACAATGCCACAGCTTAGAGCAGCTGCCTGCTTTGCTCAGTGCTACTCTCTCAGAGCTCACAGAGTACAGTCCAAACTTGCCTGAGACCCCAGAATCTGAAAGCCCAATATACTTGAAAATGGACTGCACCAGAATTTGAACCACCTGGATGATGGCCGACTTGACTGGTTTCACAACAGCAGCTGTGGAAAGCTGTGTGGGAAATATATCTGTTAAAATACGTTCAAAGAGCAGTTTCAGACATTTCTTCTGGCAGCCAGACTGGCTTAACAACCCCGGGCTCAACCCAGCCTTTCTCCCAATGACACCAGAGTTGCAGGTACAATCCCCATATATACCATTCACGTAAGAGCTGGACTCAATGATCCTCAGGGGTCCCTTCCAACTGAGACTGATCTGCAGCTCCTCTGCCAGCCACTCGCTCCTGCTCCATGAACCCCATGAATCCTTATGGCTCTTCCGTGTGCTGGCAGTGACCAAATAAAGCAACCTAGGTGCAAGGTGTGAAATTACATATCCACCCTTCTCAGCTGCTGATTTATTATACAACAGCAGCAACAGTTCTGCCACTTCACATGAGGGCACAGTGCATGGGCAGGAGGGGAAAGTAGAGGGGAATGTTTTTCAGCTGTCCTACATGCCTTTTCCCTTCTCTGAACAGATGTTTCCAGTGGCATTTTCCTACCACCTCATTCGAGTGCTGTACGTGACTGCCAATGCAAGGAACAGTAATTTTGACATTCACCCAGTAAAGAGCAGAAGGAAGCAGACACATAACAGCACTAGTTCATGCAAACTACTTTTCCAAGTACATGCAGGACTGGGCATATTGAACAGTCTCATCTCATGGCAGCCTGGGGAGCATCTATGGTTAACAGGAGTTAGGTTAACAAAACAGGGCAAAAGCAGGCTTATCAACTTGCATGCAAACTATCAGTTTCCCACAATAAATACTCCACTAACATACACTTAACGTTTGCCACGCACTCCAGTCTTGATTTTTGTAAGCTGTGATAAATCAGTGGAATGGGACATGAGAGTCATGTTAAGCACGTGTAACTGTTTCCATACAAGACTGAAAAGTAAGAGAACCTATCTTGCCTGCTGCTTTTATAGAGACGGTGAGATTTTAAGAACGTACTTTCCACATACATTTCCAAAAAGATCTTGAAGGCTTTAGAAAATACTTTGTGTAGTCATTAAAGTGAAGAGTTTCAGGATCACTGCCCAAAATAGCCTATGGTATTTTTAAATTATACAAACCATAGGCAAGTATCAAGCTTATCACAACAAAGAATTTCCTTCTGGGAAACTTCAGCAGAAATGGTAAAAATCAAAGGGGACAAGAGCACAATGGGGGAAATAAATTACATTCTTTAATGAAATGATGACTTAGCAGCTTTTCATTTCTTCCTTCCTAACTGACAGCCTGGTGAGTGTCAGGAGAGAATGCATGCCTTCCAGCCTGTCCACAGAGCACAGGAATGTGCCTTGCTGAAGCTTCTTTTCATGGGGGCCTAGAGCAGCTTAGTTTTTCATGCACTGCTTGATTACTTGACTACCAGCATTATTTGGGCCATAAGATTTGCAGATAATGTAGTCACTGAGCTGTTAACAGCAGCGTCCATCAAAAAATTCCAAACATCTACTCTCACAGCTACAGGCAGCATCCAAGCAGGCTGGACAGGCAAAGCAGCCAGCCCTGCCTGAAAAAGATCCTGAAGTGGCTACACACCTGCCATTGCTTGGACTTTTGGTTTCAGGAAAGAATATCTAGAAGCAAATATTTTGTTAGTGCACTGATTCATGAAAACAAGAGATGTCTGATGCCTGATGTCCTGAATGTTAGAGCTCATCTCAGACTATTATTGACAACTCAGTGCTGTTATGCATGTGCACTTTCCAAAAGCTTCTTCAACGGGTCACGTGATTACACAGCTGTTTGTTCCTCGGAAGTAACTAAACTCACCAAAAAGGAGGCTTTATTTTGTCCTTTGTCTGACTTAAATTGCGTTCTACTGCTTGTTATTTAATATTCAGACTCACCATGCGACTTAAGCCAAAAAGGCTTTGTGAACCAACATACCATTTAATCAATTGATGACCTATTTTGAGGAGAACATCTCACACTGCAAACTGTGCAAAACTGAAACAGATTTCAGAGAAAAGCCACACCAGCCCAGACACTGCTTAAGTCATGCTTTCTGGTGAGGGTTTTCTGCCCTCAGCCACCATGGAGCAGAACTGCCATACAGCACCAAGCAGCTTGAAACCTAGGCAAGAATGCTACACAGAGTTAAACTGTGGGTGAGCCTCTGCCAGGCACTGGCAGAGCTGAAGTTAAACTGGACTGAGGGTAATTAGCTTCTGTCTCTCTGCACAAACGTTACTAAGTGGTGACTCAGCTCAGCATTAAAAAATAGCATCACTGCAAAATGTCTAAATTCAAGTCTGCTCAACTGCTCTTCTGATGATTTTGGAAAAATCAAGTCAATTGTTTAGTCTGACCTGAGCCTCACAGTGTATCATATCACCCATCTGCTCTACTGAGCTATTTTCCATTAGCATAGACCATCTGGATTTGACAGCAGTATGAGGAAGACTATCCATCCCTGTGGTTACTTAAATCCGACACTGAAGAGAGAAAAAAAAAGAAAAAAAGCCACCTAATTTGTCCACTACAGTTCCCCAAGGACTGATTCCTGGTGAGGCTTTCTTCACTACCTTAGACAGCCTTTTAATTTCCTGATCTCTTCTCCCTGCTTATCAAAGAAGAAAACCAAAACATTTATCCTCCTCAGTGTCATTTGAAGGCTTTAAGACTTCTCCTCCCACCACCAAAGTTGTTCAAGGTATTTTTTCCTGAAAAAAATTAAAATTTGCCCAGTACTCCTAAAAAATCATAGTAGTCCAACTGCAAATCACCTGACTCATCTCTTCAGCATACAGCCACAAAGGGGTGAGACTCACCCTTGCAGGACTCCACACACTAGGTGGGCAACCAGCTACATGGCTGTACTTAAAAAGTTGTATTTTATTTACAGTAATATCATGCTGTCCAGGTAACATCTGCTTCAATAATAGTCTCCACCAGTCCTTTCATCTGCCTGTGTGCTTCTGGGAGCAATTTTAAATATTCCCTCAAGTCACCGAGGAAAACAGACCTGATCCTGAAGCTTTGTTGCATTGATCCCTTGATATTCTTTCACAGACAGCAACCTCTGCTGGGTGACAGGTTCAGCTGCCCTTTCCTATAATTTAATATTTCAGTTTTCCCATCTGCAAGGTAGTTTAAGCTCATGCTGCAGCCACTTCTCAAACTTTCACAACAGAGAAGATAATAACCAAGCAACTGAAAGATGAAAGAGAAGTCAGCAGTGGAAAAGTCTCACAACTGGGGCCATCACTTCATACAGAGAGCAGATTTTTCCCAAGTTTGCTCTGAAGTTTGAGACCAGGACTCAGTAGGTAGGATGGCATGTGGTCTAGTGTATCATCAGGTACAGAGAACAAAATGCAGGGTAGTAAGTCCATGTATCACTGGAATGAAGAAGCAGTTAAAATTAAATTTTCATATGGATTGACTTAAAAACACACAGCTGCTTTGCTTGAGGACTTTAGGGTGGAGAGTAAAAAAAAAAAAAAAAAAAAAAAAGGCATTAACACTGTACAAAGTGACAAAAGGACAAAAGCCAATAAACTGGTACAAAGCCTTAACTCTTTCTCATCCCTTCATATTAAAAAAAAATCTACTTGTTCAAAGCACTGCCAAAGATGCTTCAGTTTACATCAATGCCACAACAATCACACACTTTTCCAGGCTGGCAGGTTCAAAGTGGAGCCTGTTCACATCCTGACATTGCTTCTTGATGAGCATTTTTAAATATAAATTTGTGATATATAAATATAAATTTGTGATATATGCCTATAAATTTGTGATATAGGAAATATTCCTGAACCACTGTTTTGCCAGTGACTGTAATAAGCCAAGAGAAAAACACTTGAGACAGGTCTTTTCAGAAAACATGAAGAACAGCTCCTGTTAAAACTTAGTACCAGAGATTACAGGTTGACATGTTTTGAATCAGTGCTAGTGGACAGAAGGAAGAGCAAAATTTTACGTTTTCAGACTGTTAACATTTATATGCGTAAATACTTGAGCACACACCATCTTTAATTGTTGGAAGAACCAATTACTAAACTGCAAACAGTAGTTCCTGTGTAGCTATCAGTAATTTAAGAGATGGTGAGACCACAGGTGCATAGGTCTCCCTTCAGGACGGGCACAGAGCTGCCTCCCCCCATATGCCATCAGGGGCACACCCTACAGTGGCCCCACAGCTCCGGCTGGCTCAGACCCTCACTGCCTCACGCTGAAACATGCAGAAGCTTATCTCCTGGATGACTTGAACAAGGCAGCATGTCAAATCCCATCAACAGAATGGTCAGTTGCAGCCTAAATATCTTGGAGGCCAAATATTTAAAATGCTAAGACCTATTAGGGCCTGCACAGTTGAGAGAGAATGGAAGTACCATTGACTAGGGTCCTTGAAATGGACACAGGAGCAACCTAAGGTCCAAGCATCTTCACATGGCTAACTAGAGAGCATCATGCAACCTCAGTATGTGGTAAGAGAGCAGTCACTAGCTCCAACGAGACCTTCAGCTTCTACCGCAGGCACAGCTCAGGCTTTCATCCCTGAACTAAGTATGTCTTGTACCCACAACTGTGAGTGTTTCCATTGCAATTAAAGTCTCAGAAACGGGAAAAAACATATCCTGGAACTACCACACTTGCAAAAACTAAAATAAAACCAGCAGTTGTACTTAGATCCTCCAGCAGAAAAATACTCCCTTGCCCTTAAAAGTGAAGGCCCTGCTCTTATACTGCCTTCATGCCAAATTCTACCTTTCTAGACCTATGGGTATTTAAGGCATTTCTTTAAACCCACACTCATGGGATGCAAGGAAAAACATCTAAAAAAATAGGAAACAACTGGAAATCATGCAGGAATGAGAAAGATTGTCTTCTCCCTCTCATGCAGTGACAGAGAAACGATTCCAACCTAGAAATGAAATGTCAAATGAAACAACGCTTATTGGATCTCCCCATCTTTTGGTCACTTTTCCTTCCCTTTTTAATCACTTTTAAATCCAGCAGTAAATTTTATTCTGCTATGGCAGGCAGATGGAACCTCAAAGATAAGTTTTTAAAGTTTCCTTGAAAACATTTATGAACATTTGAAATTAACATTTCAGTGGAGAAAAAAATGATCTCTCAACCCTAAGCAAGGAAAAGGTCGCAATGTAACTTTATGTTTACTAGAAAGGGAATCAGCATGAGATACCAACCTCAGTTGACAAAGCTGCAGGAAATCAGGTTTTGCTAATTCAACTGTTCAAGAAACCATTTATTTAAAGAAAAACCTCCATTCTTCTGCAAAGAGGCAAAATAGTCTTTCACCAGGCTTTTTTCCGTAACATACTGGAGTACACTACAATATTCTATAATCTCAGACAGCTGGTTTCACTTTCTATCACAATTAATAGCAACAGTGGCAGAGGTATGGAAATACCAGCTGCTCAATGTTCAGGTCAAACACACTAAGCAAACCTCTCTCACCAAGGAAGATCATTTGCAGAGCAAGAGATGGTAGTTTTGGGAGCACCATGTGGAGTGAAGTCAGGAACACCCACCACCACCATCCATCCCACAGCATACCACAGCTGTGGTACATCACACTACATATATGTCCCACAATGCTCCTGTGATCTCAGGACACAAATCTGTATGAGGGTGAACCACCCTTTCACCATGTAATGAAAAGAGGAGACCATGGGGACAGGACTGCAGACCCCCTTCTCAGTCTGTAGGTGCAAACAGGTAGTGCCAGAGAGGCAGGCAGTCCCAGAGTGCACAGGGATCTATCTCCCTCCTTTCCCCAAAAGCTATGAGTCACAGAAAAAAATCATTAAAAGTAAAGCAGCACTGTTTTTACCCCCTTTTTTCTTTAAGAAAACCCTATCATAATTAGAATCCTGGGTAGAAAACGAAAACCTGATATTCTAACTTGAAGAACATCTTTTATTTACTGCATGATACAACTTCTAAGTGCAGAACACTATTAATGACATCTCTCAAGGTTTAACCAGCCTACAAAAAGGTCTGTTTAATAGCTACCAGTTCTAACTGAAAAATTCATCTTCGTGAATGACCAGCTACAACATACCGGTCCACTCAAAATGAATGTTAACAATCTAAATTACATTTATTTAACTCTGGAAAAAACATATTCATTGTAAAAAACATTTTCCACAACAGCTGCTTTCTTTAACTGTGATCTCAACTTTATTCTCTTGAGAATCACTTCTGAAGAAAAGCCAAATACAAAATCCTGTTTCCTGTCAATTTAAGCAGAGTTTTTATGTAATCAAAAGCATTGTGGAGGCCCAAGCCAAACTGTATTCTCAATGCATTCTCAAAATAGGTCTATCAAAGAGACATGAGCAAAAGAAGAAACATTTGGCAAGCTTATTGCAGCTCGGAAACCTAAATGTCACAATTGTCTTCAAAGTAAGGTTGTACATTGCCCAACTAAAAAAACCCTCCAGAAATAAAAGTTTATAAAAGACCAAGCTTCTTCAAAGAAAGCTTCCAGGGTCTACTTGGCAAGAATGCAAGTCACACAGTAACGTCCATTAAGATAATTTAAAATAATTTTGCAATTGCAAAATCAGCATAACTGAAGTACACTGAAGTAGTATAGCTTGCTGCTATATCCTGTAACAACAGGAATCTGGGCTGCAAAACCTGAATGCATTAATTCTGACAGGTACCACCAACTAGACATTTAGCATGGTTTGACTCAAAAAAAGTACTAATCACTCATCATCTACTTCACATTGGGAAAATTTTTTGGAGTGAAAATTAATTTTCATGTGACACTGTGAGGTCACGGAGAGATGCAACAGAGATGACAAAGTCAGATCAAGAGGAGAGAGAGATTTATTTTTTCGACTTTACCTTATATACCTTTCACAGAAAGGCACTACATTGGAAGATAGAGGTTCAACCTCTTCAATTCCACTGGTCTTGGAAAATGTCTATCAATTTTCCCTCCTACTGGAAGGAATGTCAACAATAATATTGTTTATAGAAAATCGTGAGAAACTGACCCTCAAATATGTAAACAATCAGAAGGCTATAATGAACAGTAAAAGAACAAGGCGACAGTCATGTTAACTCACAGTAAAATTTTGATAACAGCTACAGACAAACAGCAATTACACACAAATGACAGTTGCACTTAAATAGCTCAAAAAGACAATACCAAAGTTCTCAGTCAGTTCTGGGAAAGCAGTTCCACAGACAGAGGCATGCATAAGATTTAAACAAGGGAAAAATACTTGTCACAAAAAATTCTCATGCTACAGGACATCAAGCACATTAAGCTACTATATTTTAGGAAAAAAACCCCAGGGACCTAACAAGAGAGTTGTTTTGTAGAACTCATACAAGTTTGGTCTTTCCACAAGCACTTAACACTCCTGCTGGACACAGGGTTAACTTCATCTTCAGGGAAACATTGAGGGAGAGGCCAAATTCCTTCTTGATCTTCCAGCTTGATTAACAGTACTCACAAAATGCCTGAGGAAGTTTGGATGAGAGAGAATTAAGAACTTCTATCCCTTTTGTTTTTCTTGAGTAATAATCATGTTATACAAACATGCCCTCATCAAGGTTGGAATAAATCAAGTAAAAAAGGCAAAGACCATTTCTCATTTTAAAAATGTGATATGCATGCTATTGAAACATGGTTTATGTTGTTTATTATCTTAGCCTGTGAAAAGCTTATCCACACTATGTTTGTTGGTGTAGTTCCAGCAATATGTCATATTTAGCATAGATAAGTCTAACATCAAAAGTAGTGCCTGAGCTAGCAGAATAAATCTCCCCAGGGATTTCTCACACTATGACTACATCCACCTTAGGGCTTTCGCTTCATCTTCAACAACACTAAGGAGTTCAGTTTATCTACAGACTCCAAAGTGACACATCAGTGTTAATGAAAACACATTACTATCAGGAATTACTACATGGGGTAGGGACTGAGGCTTTAAGAAAGTCTCAAAGGTTGGTCATGCTAAAGACATGCCGTTCACCACTGAGCATCACAAGAGTTTCATCTTGGTAAATTTAAGTTACTTCTCCAGGAGCTACACCAAAAAAAAAGCACAATGAAAATGCAAAAAGCCACAGACCACTGTAGTAACAGCACCTACTAACTGCACTTTGTTGAACTGCTCCACAACTTGTTTCACACACTGTCAAAATAGTAATAAGGCAGCAGTCAGGGAGGCCCCTGCCTTAAGAAGAATAGTACCAAATGTAGTTACAGTTGTTCGCCAGGTCTACAGGACTGTGTGGAGAGGCTCAAGGCAGCTCCCAGAGGGCAAGCAACTGGATGTATGCTCAGTAATCCTCTTGTCCCACTGAAGATTGAAAGAACACAGACAAAACACTCAATCAAGCCCAGGATTTTAAATTACTGGAAAGGCATAAGATCTTTCCCAAGTGGTTCACACAAGAGCAAGAGAATCAGATTCTAAGGGTGGGCAGAGTGAGCAACGAAAAAGAAGTATCAATATAATTAGGACCATAAGGTGTTTAAATTTGTTAACAAGACTAAGCTTTCTGGCTAGTCTGCTACAGATAGAAGTAGTAATGGGTTTCTATTGCAGAAACAGAGATTTGTGAAAATAAAGCACAAAATAAAGTGCCTGAAGAAGATGTCTAACATCAAGCCAGAGAGACAACTATTAGGAACAGGAGTCCTTCCCTTCAGCGCAGCCAAGGAGGAGATCTGGAAACTACTGCCTACTCCAATTTCCTACTACTACTGCCTGTCTCCTCCAAGTCATGATCCTCCATCTATGGAACTGATTTAAATAGGAAATCAGGTGCACCATGGTGAGATGAGGAGTACTGAATCCTCACCCTACGGACACGGAACAGCGTAGGTCCTGCACCGCCCCCCATCACCACTTGCTCTCATCTCTCACTTCCTCCACCAATACCTGAATATGCCGAAATCTCACACAAACCGAATTTAAAGAGTTTCTGAAAGGGTCTGAGGACTGATAGGCAGCCCGTGGCTACGAGATTAGTTAAGACAATTCCAATTCTTATACCGTTCTGTCTCATCTCCCCGACACCTGCAGCCAGTGGCTACAACCCAACCGCCTCTCGTGGCTCTAAAGGGTCTGCCGCCCCTCCGGGAATTGCTCCTTGCCGCGCAGGGCTTTTGGAAGGCTGCTCTCGGCGTCGGCGCCTCCCCCCGCAAGTCGCTGCTCCCGCCTGCCCGCACGCACCTTGGGGGTAGCCTGCGTCCAGCCTCCCTCCCGAAACACGAGGGGAATCCACACAGGAACAGTTTCACTGAACACAAACACAACCGTAGGCACTCGAAGAGCCTGGACAGGCACCACCCCGCTCGCTGCGAGGGCTTCTTTTCCTCTACCGCGCCGAGGTCCCGAGGAGCCCGGCGCGCAGACCGGCCTGCTGCCCGCCGAGCCGCGGGGCAGCGCAGGGACGGCGCGCCGGCCCTTGACCCCGGCCTGCGGAGAGCGCCCGCCGCCCCGGCCCGCCCGCCGCTCCCCGACACCTCGCTCCCCGCCGCGCCCCGGAGTTCCCGGGCGGGCCCCCTCGCCGTGCCGAGAGTGTCCGCCCGCACACCTGCCGCGCTTCCCGCGCCCCCGCCCCTACCTGGCCGGCGCAGCAGCGGGCGGACATGCTGGTGGAGCGGGCCGGCGCGGCTCCTTCGCTGCTCCCGCACGCAGGAGCGCGCTGGGCTGGGATGTCCTGGGCTGCGCGGGGCGCCGCAGGCGGAGCGGCACAGCCTCTGCCCGGCTGCCGGCCCGGCCCCGCCGCCCCGCTTCCGTTGTCGTCAGCCAGCGTGTGAGCTTCACTGCCGCGCTCCCCGGGCCGGTGGGAGCGGCGGCGGCTGCGGTACGGAGGGTGGGTCCAAGCACGGCCGTCCTCGGCAGGCTGTCTTGCTCGCAAGGGCACTGCTGAGATCATTTGCCTGCTAATATACTCACTAAAACACCTGGTTTTGAGTAGCTGGAATCTAATAAATTCAGTGAATAGGGCATTTAATCATGCAGGTCTTACGTGGCTGGGCATCAAACTGAAGTTCAACGCTGTAGTGCACCAACGCCGCATCGCACAGCCAGCACACAAGCCCATTCCTGCGTGGGAAAGCCGTGTTTGTTCCAAGGACAAGCGCTTTCCTAACAGGACCTGAGACTTTTCCTCGGTGTTTCTCAAATACATTCTCCAGCCTCAGTCACTAAGAATCATGTGCGGTACTAGGCCGTAGACAAGGATTTCTCAGCTTCCCATGTGAAGATGAAGCCAAGTGAAGATGACTTGTGAAGCCAAATTCAGATATGAAAGGCGTCATCGTATTATATAACCGTGTCTTTACAAACACGCTTTGTGAATCTGCTTGTATATAAGGCCAGAGATTTGTAGATAAGGAAATAACGAGAGAACCCTTTAATTTTAGAAAGTCTTATTAATTGACACAGACTGCTGCTCATCATGACCTCAGCTGAGGTCATGCTAAACTCCTGAACTTTGTGAAGAAGAACAAAGACTTAATAGAGTTATGAATATTACCTTCTCTGCCCAGGGCGGATTTAAAACTAATTTTAATGATTACATATGTAGGAGGGCTACATATTAAAGAGATGTGATGTTGGTGGATAGGGAAGTCTGTACTTACACAGGACTCCTCTCTCTCCTTTGTGAAAACTAACCTATAGCAACATGAATTTTCTGCACAGATAGGAATTACTACTGCAAAGCTATGAAATGTAGAAATTAAGGACTCTGTGGAGAGACTCCCTGGTATTGACAGCTTTGTGTCCTTCTACATGTGTGCATGCTGTAATAGTTAATATAACTGTTTTAAAGACTATTTCTAGTTTTAACTGCTCTTACTTTAGAAATTCAGTGCAACTAAAAGCTATCCTGAACAGGGTTACATACGTGTAGATAATGTAGCAACACAAGCGGGGAAACTGCGATGGACTGCAGAATGTAAAATCTCTTCCTCTTTCCTCATGTACGCAAACGGAGTTGATGCTTCAGGAAGTGGATCATGTGATGAATTAGCATTACATAATTTGGTGTTATACTAGGGACTGAAGAGACCAGTTACCACAGCAGTACAATTAATAAAAAACAGATATGTACCTTGTTTTTAATGGTGCTCCAAATGCTGCAGATACCCAGCTAGAGACAAGGTATTTACCACTCTTACAAGATTAATTCTGTCAACCAGATGGTTATTAACCTGTAAAAGACTCCAGTTTGTGGGCATCTGAGAGGAGCCCAGTACAGTGCAGGCACTGATGGAGCTGATGCTCGTGCTTTGTAGAAGCAGCAGAAGTCCCAACCTCAGGTGAGGACTCCTCAAGCCAGGCCTCGGGTTGGAGGCTCAGCACACCTTCTCTGATTTATAGCTCCTTACCCCAGAAACTGCAGAGGTAGACTCAAGAACAGAACAACGATCAGGAAAGCAGCACGACCAGCCAACAGGCAGTGGAAAACCACTGGTGTGTTTAACTTTGGAACACAGTCAGCTTCACAAAGAATATAGTTAAGACATGGGAACACAAGGATCACAGCATAATGAGAACTCAGCAAAACTGCAGTCATCTTCTATTTCTGTTCCAGACTTCTTATACAATTGCAAGAAGCTGTCTGGTCAGGCTTTGCTTAATTTCCATATCTGCAAAATCAACTCAAAACATGAAGGAGAATCTGAGGTTTAATTTAAAAATGAAACTGTCTTACAAAGAGAGACTGGTAAAGGTGACGTATGGGCATGGTGGAAGAGTACAAGGGGTTGTACCACACGTCATTACTGCACACAGTCATGGTATAGAAGAGGGCTCAACTGTACATATATAGCAGAGTCTAAATTGCTGTGTGGGAGCTGGAAAGAAACAGCTCCTGAAATTGTATTGTATAAAAAAATTGCACTTTGTATCTGCTGTGGCATACATGCATACAAGACGTAGCCTTGGTCACAAAATATCCTCTCACCTTGTTTTGCCAGCTGATGGGGCAATTTAAAGGACACAGACACCAATGGAAAGAATGGTCTTATTTTACTATGACTATTAAGGTAACAAAAACCTAAAATGATACATTCAATAAAACAATAAGCTTACTGCGTGCTCAGCTTTAGCAACATGCAAAAATAAGCAAAGTAATGCACCTAATTACTACTACACAAGAGAAGGGATAGTGATTTAGAAAGGTGTATGTATCACCAATTGCCTAAATCCTTTACCATTATCCAGAGCACGAAATTGCTGGGGAGTCCCATTTCACAATGAGGACCTGGAGAACCCTTCCTGGCAATTGGGAAAATTCTATGTGGTGCGTCCACTCACAGATGATATCTCCAAATTCTCCCGGAAGGGGGTCTAGCTTTTATAAGTCCAAATCAGCAAGTCAAAGTGACTTGATTATATTTTTAGTACTGAAGCACCTGGGTCTGATGGCATACTTCCCTTCCAGTTGGGCCAGGGCGTGGCCAGAGGTCAGATCTTGGCTGGAGGGTTTTCCCTAAAACACTCTACAAACAGGCCTCTACTAATGCCCGTTGGGAAAGTTCCTTAAAATTATACATTTCTTGCAGATAGTTGCACAAGATCAAATGAAAGTTTCTAAAGCAGCCAGTTTGGAGATAAACAGCTAGCATAAGCATCTCAGTAACTTGTTTTTAGTTGTTTCTTAATGTTATTTTAAACAATACTGATAGTGTTTAGTCACATAATGCTCAGGTTTCATCTTGTAAGTCAGCTCTGGCTGAGGCCAGCTGCTCAGGCCTTTGTACATCACAATTCAAGCCCACTATTACAGAGCACAGTAACCACGGTCTGTACTTTGATACACTGACTGCCCATCTAATTAGGAAACTACTCTACACCTCTTGCCAGTAGGCACTTAAAGGATTGCTACTTCTAGTGGAAAATGTTTCCTTCGGGAAAGGGTATTGTTTAGACAAATACAACTGTTTTACCAGAAAGAAATGGTTTCTTTTCCAAAGCAGAATTGTCAGAATACTTAAGATTGTCACTGTCATGCAAACCTTATCTGTTATACCCAGTAGTAGGGATACTGCATTTTTCAGTGACTATCTGTTTTAGGGGCTGAACGTCTCCAGGCTTTTAGGACCTATTAGAAAGATAAGCTAGATAAGCAAATGCAAGGAAGTTTACAATACTCCTAAATCCCTCTTCTCTATTCACATTAACGTATTTTTGAACCTGTGCCAGTGAGAAGTAGGACTGTAGTTATCTTAATCCTCTAGCCTGCAATGAGGAGGATGACATTTGATTAAACAGACAATAAAAATTAATACAAGTATTGTTAATGGATAAAACTTTCCTCTACACTGTCAATTAGATCTTAGGAAATCTGCTTACTTGTCAACTGCCAACAACCAATGCAGCACACAGCAGGCTACTGGGAAATTACTAACTCTTTTCCCTTACAAGACCTAATATTTTAGGGTAGCTCAAGTAGCAGCACAATGAAGGAACACACGAGCAAGATGATGGTTGCTGCTCCTCTACGAGCCTTAGTCTTGCACTACTACACTTGCGGCAAAATTAGAAAAGAGAATGCTGAATGTGGTTCAAAGGCAGAAAGATAACAATGGCTCAGCAGGTATTCAAGATCCACTGCACTGCAGCAGTGGGCACACAGTTAAGATGTAGCAACAACATATGTAAGCTTGGTTCTCTCCACTGCAGAAGTCTGGTTACCCAGAAGAAACTTTGCTACCTCTCCATGCTGGAATTCAGGCAAAGCTGAGTCCCATGTCTGCACTATGGATTGTCTACAGACACAAGCTGATAGGAGGACTAGTATAGCATAGTTTCCCCAGCTGGATCTTCCTCCTCTGTCTCTCACTGTAATCTTCAAGGCTTTGAAGGAAACAGTATTTCTATATTCTCAGGTAACTTCTACAAGACTGGAATAGGAAAAAAAACCCTTCAAATAATTCACATTCGATCTGCACCTCATAATGTTTTCAAGGCAGTGGATGTGTCTTTGGAGAAGTTTTAATGCATGACTGCTGAGAGAGCACACACAAACTTGTTTGTTAACACATGAGCCTACTAAATGGAACAAAAAACATCCTACCCTTTCCTTACAGGGACACATTTTTATTTCAGATCTGGAAGACAGTCATATGTTCATCTAAGCTGCGTGTGAAATGACAATGTTATTTGTAGTTTTCCCATTTAGGATATGTATCTGTACAGGATAGCATGTGATTCAGCACAGAGGTTCTGCAAAATTAGTCTCTGTAAACCTGTAGCCTGCAAGCAATTTTCACAGTTATTGTCTCAGAGCACAACTCAAAGAACAAAACAACAAACCACATAATCTTTTTTTTTTTTCTCAAGAATTTTTATTGCAAAAAAGAAGGCTAAATGAAACTTTTGTTTCAGTAAGGAAACAGTAAATTAATATTTTACAAAATAAAATAATAAAATACAAAAAAATATCCATCCAGTGACTATTACAGTGTTTTATCACCATCTGGGACTCAGGGCAATTTCACTCATTTTCATTCATCATCCACAGCAATCAAAAAATCAGTTTTTTTGGTAATCCTGAAAAGTGTAAATCACATTGTTAGCAAAGTGTAGAGGTCCAGCTCTCCCCTCAAAGTTTGATATCATTCTCAAGATATATCTACTCTTAACTGCTAAATGCTGTTTATGACAGTGGTAGTACATGACATTTTCTAACAAATCTATGAGAGTGCTAGAATCAAAGTTCACTTGAAACAGTATATATAATCAGTATTCCAAAAGTCACAAATTCTGTAATTAAGTTTTAATTGCATTTAGGATACATGTAAATATTTCTCTTTGTTCATATAAAAACCTAAGCAGTCAGTTGATATGAAAAGCTAACCACCTAATTCTACTTTGAAACCTAAGAAAAGCAAGCTGTTCTAAGGCTTAAACCTGTCCTACCCCACACACATTCCTAAGGATTTTTTCTTATATGTACTGTCAAATCCGTACTCTCGAATATGAATAGAATGTTTTTGGTTTTTTTCCAAACCAATAGTTTTGATATTAAATTCCTTATGCTGAATTAACTTAGGAAAAACTTAAGTGCACCATCCTTTATAATCCTTGTTTTCTGTAGCTACAGCTCTGTAGGAATGTATATTAATAGAACTAGAAATAGATGTTCTGAGGAAGCAATGCTGCTTTTGGTTAAGTGACAAAGAAAAGATGCGCAGTTACATCGTCACAGAATCAGTGTCTCCACAAACCTCACCCATCAGAAATTAGTGGTAGCAGTAGATACAAAGCATGCATGCTTAATACTTTTCAGAGGAAATAATCCATCTAGCAGTAGTTTTCCCCTAAGAATAGAGGCTGTTTTCTAAGAAGTATTTAAGTTTGGTGAACACACTCCATAGGCTATAGGGGTTTGTTCTTGTGGAAAAGCAGCATATATATATGGGGATGGCATGAATCTTTATCCCAGCAGTCAGCTCCTGGTGCCAATATTTTCGAAGAGGATACCCATCAGCGAGCACTCAATCTATTCTGCCAAGTTCTGGACTGCTGCCTCAAAACGGCTAGGGGAAAGAAATGTGCCTTGCAGGATGGAGAGCCATTCTAAGAATTTCAGGGAATGCAACTTACTTTTCTTGGAAATTTGCACATTTCCACCCACTATAGGAATGCTGTCCTTCAAATTTTTAATTTAAACCAAGACTAGAGGATTATTCTTCTAAATCACTATTCAGATTTTAAATATAGAAGGTAATGCCATGTAAGACTAGCAAATGAAATCTAGGGCAGCAGATTTGCTGGCTCTATCATTGGCTCCTTCCTTTAACATTTATTGGCACTACCTCTAGCTAAGGCAGTAAGAGAACATTATGGAAAATCCACATTAGACAATACATCATGCCTTCATTTCCAGCTGGTAGAAATATTGCTTTTTATAACAATACTCAGAGGTCTCAGAAAGTAATGCTGACTTCCTTAACGCCTCATTTATAGCCAATCACAAAACTCCTGGCATTCACACAAGAAGCATGATTTCCTCTTGTTGAAGATGAAACTTTTGGAAGGATATTAAAGTAATTATTGTTCTAACTTGATACAACTCTGGAAACTCTGCTCATTGTCAAATGCACAAATTCAAATCACTATGTCAGAGAAAACAAGGAATCATTTCTTTTCCTGTCCTCTAGTTAAGAGTAGTATTTTAGGGCATATAGTCCCAAACACTTATCACAGACTCTCACATGATCTTTGGAAAAGGAGCTAAAATGCCTAAATTAATAGCCTACTCTATTGTAACTTGACAAGCTCCCACAAGCCAGGTGTCTTACCTTAAGACAGAGTGAGCAGAAATCTCTCCTCTGAATCTGATCTACACTCTCCAGCCTGTCACAGAATATCATGCTGTGTTTCAGAATCTGTCTTTTTATTTTAAGTGGTGTGAAGTTAAATTACTTCCACCTGAGTAAGATGTCTCAGGAAAAAAAAGGTTCATCATAATAGCCTATAATTTACTGGGAAGTACCACTCTCCACTACAGAAATTAATGGAATCAGGTTATTTCCTCTAATAGACTCCTAAGCATAACTGGAGAGCCTTTTTTGTGCTAATTCTGTTAGAACACAGAACTGAGTAATTCTGACCCCAAACCATGTATCATTAAAGGGCTTCATCCAGTGGCCAGGGAATTAGTTCATTTAAGGAGCTTTTTTTCTAAAACACTAATGGAAGCATCCTATTCTCTCTCAGCACGTAGCCCCTATTTAAAACTGGTGATATATTACAAAGTTACCTTGATCTATTCCTTCCGTTCTTTTCCTTTTTAAATTTAAAAGTGCATTTTGTTGCTCCTTCCAGCTTCTGCAGGACAGTTGGGTCTTGGCAGCTGATTTCCTGGAGTGGGTCCTGGTCGGTTACTAAAATACTTCTGTTTCAATGCCTTATTAATAATCAAAGAAAAATAAACAAGTAATTAGTATGAAGTGCCATTTATACAGTGGTTATGGTGAAACCATATTGAGACCTTAAAACTACTTGAACACTTTTATAATACAGGGTGGCCTTGGGGCAAATAAAGATTGTGTTCACAATTACTATCCACCCCACATGGATCCGTAAAGCAAGGGATAATTGTGTACTCCTATTTTTAACTAATGCTCAGATGTCCTGAAAAAAGTAGATTATTTTGTAAGAAGTCTTGTATAAGTGACTTCTAGCTCTCAAGAGCTTACATTCTGAATAGATAGATCAGATGAGATGCATATAAAAAAGAAAGCAAGAATAAAGAAAAATTAAAGGAATATTTTTTAAGTCTTGATCAGATTCAAGATCTGGACACCGGCTGTTTTGTTAGCTTTTAAGATGGGTCTTTCCCTCAAATTTCTTTAACTGTGCTGTTTCTACCCTGTAAACCATGAGAAAGACATCACTCGGAGCAGAAAACAAACAGTAGTCATTAAGATTGGTTGCATGTAGTGGAATTATATACCTTGTTTAAATTTTAGGAACCATGAAGTGTGATTAACAAAAAGTTGCTAAAAAGTTGTCTCTTAGGCAATCATTACTTGTGCCAGTTACATGATATTCAATATCAGCTATAAATCAAACCAATACAGTAAGCACAAGTTGTTTTCTGTCTTAAACTGTGGCATTTTCAACAAAAAGTTTAGACTAGAAAAGTAATATATATTCAAGTCACTATCCTATAATATGACCTGAAAAGTTACTTCATTCATATGATTACCACAAAGATGTCTCAAGCATAGCAGAACTAATTATCTGGAAACTTATATGGAATGTCCTTAAAGACGGTGGCCAAAACAGCCTGAATGTGCTCTGAAAAAGTCTTCTAGTAAAAAGATACATAACACATGCACTAATCTCCTGGATTCAGATCTAACCAGCAATGAAGGAATTCTGGCCCTAAGGGGACAGCTGTTTCTTGCATGCTTCACTATCAGTGTAAACTGACAGAAATACTGTTTTCTACTGCCAACTGGTGCATCTTCCCCATCACAGAAATCAGTATTGCAAACCAGAACATTCTGCAAGATTTTTCTTCTAAGTCCTTCATTTTTCCCTGTCAGGAAATAGTGAAATTGAAAGTATCATTGGAAAGGATAATTACATAAAAACTATGGGTTAATCACCACAGAATTTTATGTTTAAAAAGTACCATAAAAGTTTAAAAGACATTAAAGAAGAGACTGGATGAATAAGGAGAAAAACCTTTCAAACCCAGGGAATAAGATAAGCTATGTTAAGACTTAACTTTCAAGTTTTAGGTGACTGAATTTACCATGTCAAATATGACTGTTGGAAGGTCATGGCTCATACACATTTTAGTTGTCTACCTTGACGTTACATTGGGAATGGAGACAATCACTTAGTTATTATCCATACCTTTCTCTCTATAAAACACTGGGATTATATCTCTAGTAATTCATGTGATGTTTCATTTCAAACCTGGCTTACTGTCTTCAAAATACATTTATGTGATATTAACAGTTGTTTAATGAACATTAGAAGATAACCCAAGGGTACTATACCTGAGTAGCTGTTACTCTAGTACAAGGATTAAAAGTGAATAAGCCTTGAAGAAGACTGAGCAGA
Organism: Sitta carolinensis; assembly: GCA_032173965.1. Taxonomy (NCBI): domain Eukaryota; kingdom Metazoa; phylum Chordata; class Aves; order Passeriformes; family Sittidae; genus Sitta; species Sitta carolinensis. Next base: position 23,222,744 of record CM063313.1, on the reverse strand, counting down.
TCATCACCAGCTGCACTGAAGATATGTTGAAGTGGCATTCCAGGGAAAGGCTTAAATGTGACATAATCTGGAAGACTTGTCATCCCCTACAAAGAACAAAAATGGAATGCATGTATTTCCCATAGAAAAATGTTCAGCTTTTCATAGAAAGGGAACTTAATATGGCTGTCTTTCATCAGAACTAATTCATCTTTCAAAATGCATTGCTAATACTTGGTCACTGAAATAAAATAAATGTAATAAACTGTTACAGTGTGAAACAACTTTCCAAATGAGCCGTCCTTCCCTTGCTTTAGTTGGGTCCTTAAGTCCAACAGGAAAAACTGATGAAAATTTTAGACTGGGTCAGACAAATGAAATAAAACTTCCTTTAGTGAACTAACATGGTAGGGGGACAAGAGTAGGTCTTCACTTTCTTTATATTAATAAAAGTTAGCTGAACATCATGTTCATTTTGACTTCTAAATGAACAATTGAAACTTAATGTGGGCCATGGGAGGAGGGAAGGAAAACATGCATCAAGCAGTTTAACAAAAAATTAACTGTGTACTTTTTTTGTCTGCTAGCTATGAAATCAATCCCATTGTCTTTATATTCTAGGATAAAAATTACACAGACAATTGTAACAGACAATTACACAAACATAACTTTTGCAGTGTTTTAAGTATTTAAAGCCTTAGTTGTCACACTTCAAGTTCATCAAAGTAAAATCAAGTATTAACACAAGGTCAAAAATGTCTTGATAGCAACGGTTTCAGTTACTAAAAGGTACGTGTTTGGAAAGGAACTAGGGAATGCATCATCTTTGTTGTGTTAGCCAATCTCCTATTCTCTCTCTTCCCAGCTTGCCTCTTAAATCTTCCTCTCCAAAGGAAGCATAAATGTCATGGTAAGATGCATTCCATTTAGAATCCTGGAGAAATACCAGAATTGTGGAGGGCTAGCAGTGTCTCCCACAGAAGTTCTCCATTTGGCTACAGTTCACATACCATAGCATTCCAGCATCAGTTACAATAAGGAAAAGCTACATGAAGAGGGAGTAGAGATGAACAAGTCCAGCAAGTGCTTCCACATCCTAATAACAAAAGACAACAGCCTGATGAGGGAATCCAGGTCTCCCTGTGCCTGGCATCTGGTACAAGCTGCTCGTCAGACATTATGTCCCACTTCCTGTCATTGTTTAATAACCATGGTTAGGTAGGTCACTGTGTGACCTGACAGTAAGTTTGGCCTGGTGTTACTTAATTTGCTGTGATCTCAGAGAAAACTGTACTACTAATTTTTATTTGTTTCAGGATCATTGTTGAGGCAAATTTTTTATCCCTAAAGCTGTTGGTCTGTGTCTCTTAATATCCCCAAACTATAATTTACCAAGGCAAATTTAGGTCCCTAAAAATGGTTTCTACTTCTGAAAGTGATTAAACCTTCCAGGTTAAAGCATGCTCATTAAACAAGGATCTCAAAAACATTAAGCAGCAACAATAATCTCACACCAGCAGCCATGGGAAACTACACACAGAAAGGAAATCAAGAAGTGTTGACACTGTTGCTATTGACCAGAGATTTGCCAAGAGAAACAACAAATATCAGCTGCTTCATGAGACAAAAAACTGTCTTCCAAAAAATCTACTCAAGTATTCTGGTATAATCATTTAATTTTAAGAGCTAAAGTAAAGAATATCAAGTAAAACCAATATTAGCCTGTTAAACAAAAAGACTCACAGGCCATTGTTCTTCTGTTGGAGTGCCCAGTGTTTCAAATATCCTTGTCAGCTGGTCAAGATCAGAGTCTCCAGGCAAAAAAGGAACCTGGAAGAAAGACAAGGCATTTGATTGAATTAACTTCTGAACTTCAATTTTAAAAACAAGCTTTGATTGATACATCATAATTGTAAGGCAAAACCCCTCTGTATACCAGCTCCTCACAAAGAGGTACACTGGATATTTGAGGCATTCTAGTTATGTTCAAATAGATTCTGAATGTTTCCTCAACCCAGGCTTGGTATCACTGATTTGATAGCAGACAGCTTAAACATAAGATTACACCACAACAATATTAATGTAAAATTTACTAAACACAGAAAATATTATATATCTCCATTGTCGGCCTAAAGTCAATTGGTCATGGTGATCTTTTCACTACCTGTTTTCTGTAACGAACTTTTATATATATTTGAAATGAATCATAACTAGATTACAAAGTTAGCCTTATGAAATGAAATGAAAGCATGAGGGAGAGTAGAGACCCACTAGGATAGAAAACTGTCTGATCAGTGTCACATGTCATTTAAACAAAGCAAAAGACTGAAAAGGGAATATCTCCCAGTCCAACTTCTAGCTTGCATATCAGGCATACAATGCAAGTAAAAAGAAACTTGGTGACCAAAACAAAAGCAAATTTATGAATAATTAGAGGAAGTGTTTAATTAATTAGGACAGAAAAACCATAATGGATATTCCTAGTAGACAGCATAATAAATAGTGGCCTCATGAAGGCCCCTTGAATATAAACTGCTTTCATAAAAAGCTCCCAGAAGTTGCACTGTCCTGAAAAAGGACACATACATTTCAAAATATCACAGTAATAAAAAAGTGAACCATAATACACTTTCTGTTTTGTGACAGAAAATCAAATAAACTGAAGAACTATTGCCTTAATAACTTTGCTTAAATGTATTTAACTTTAGAAGGTCTAATGCATATTTATGTACCTTTCACCAGTGCTGCTTAAAGAGCCACTGTCATTTCCATATCTGAACTGCCAATCAAATTGAACCAGCACAACTATTTGGTGTGACCAATCAAAGCAAAAGATTTCTTTCAAGGTCTTTCCACACAGAAGGTTCTCCAGTCTGGATATGATATGGCCACGCAAGCATTCAAAGGAGCACGAACCAAGCCAAAGCCACTTAGTCATGGAAGATAAATTATACTACAGACTATTTCATGCCTTCAGCCATGTCTGTACCCCAGCCCTCCACTGCTCCCTTCACACTTTAATGTCTTCTTCAAAGGGCTGTAAAATAAACATTCTACTTCAGTGGAAAATACTCAAGGACCATTACATTTGTGTACCCCACTGAGGAGTGCCATAGGATTAAACTTCAGCTTCATTCCATTATTGTCAATTAACAGCAGTTTAGAAAAACATTACTTTTCCATTCATTTCTAATAAACCCACAATGAAGGTACTGGTGATCATAACTGAGAAACAGTATATATGGGACAGCCCATGCATGCAGCTGCAATGTTACATTTCTAGCAGGCTACTGAACTAAATAGGTGTCTGACCTCTCCCAAGGCAAGACTGTGACAGCTTACTGCAACTTTTTTACCTAGCTGTCTTTAAAGACCTGTAGTGTTTGGGATGTTTATGAAGCCTCAGTCTATTCTAAAAAAACAAACCTTCATTAGAGTTAACAAGCTTTTGAAAGTTTCTCTCTAGCCTGTGTTTCATCTGCTTTTAGCAGGAAAGAAGAAACCAGTAAAAAACCATAACGGAAGGGCAAATACAAAATGCTTACATTATAATACTTACTCTGAGGAGCAATTCAGCTAAAATACAACCAACTGCCCACATATCAACACCAACACCATACATTCTAGCACCAAACAACAGTTCTGGGGCACGATACCACCTAAAAAGAAAACACATTTTGGAAGAATTACCTGGCTTTGTTCATAGCAAATGCTACATATTGTAGCAATGCAAAAGCTAAAAAGGGATATTACTTCTGCCTATATACTTTCCAGACATTGAAGGGCTGTATTCTGTGAAGTGTTTTGTTTAAGAAAGAATGAACCAAATTTGTGCACACCTCACCATATGGCCATGCATAACCACAGGTTAACTGCAGTTTCAACTGACCTGATAACAAGTATTGAATTGCAGACACACAAGGAAGAAAATTCTTAACATGCAGGTAAATGGAATTTTTCTTAAAATTTTAGGTTGAATGAATCACAGCAAGACAGAATTCCTCCCATCTTCCCAGAATCTCCATATCAACAGATACTGGAAACCAAGAAGTTAAATTTCCTTTTGAATTTTAGAAGGAAAGAGAATATATGGAATCAGAATAAGATAGAAATAAATCTTTAGGCTTTCTAAGTGTTTTTCTAATGAAAAGCAGCAAGTAAGCTGCCTGAGTAGCTGTAGAGGTCCAGTGCCCTAGAAATACAGATTAAGTTTAGTATTTTATAGACATAATCAAAACACAGTAAAATATTGTTTTACATTTTTGGATATAGTAGTCTACAAAACCAGAGAGTAGCAAGGCCAAAAAGTAAGTTAAAATATTCAGATAATACCAAAGTCAAAAAAACATGATAGGTTCTGCACATCCACGAGGAAAACAACTTATGTAAAACCACACTGAAGTGTGTAATGTTTTTTGTAATTTTAATAGGTGTAGAAAACTGGTCTTACATTCGTGTTTTTAGCTAATTGATTAATTTAGAGTTAAAACCTGGCCTTAGAGGCCAGGAGAGAGAGAGACAGCAATCCTCATCTATCTGGTTGCTATGCTGCTGCTTTGCCTGCAAAAGGGGGGAGAGGAGGACGGGGGGGGGGGAAGAAAGATGGTCGCAAAGTTCCAGCCAGCCACCAGGCCCCTGCCAGCTGCTCGTATCTCCAAGTCCAAAGCCACTGGACCTCTAAAGAGAATCTCTGAGGCTCTGTAAAACTCTAGGGGCCTCATCCTCAAATTATCCCTGCTGGCTACCTGAGGTTTGTGGTACCAAGAAGACCCAGAGGCTCCAGTGTCTCTCCAGAGCCTCACCCAGAGAGAACCCTTCAGCAAACGAACTGCACCTTCAGAGCTGTTTTATTAGACTGATGCTTTTTAATATATAACTTTTAATACTATAACAGGACTTTAGTAGCCTAGCTCCCCCCGCTGTGCTAAGAAACAGACCTAAGCATAGAGACTACTTTTATGCAAAATGAGCTTTGTTGTTTTGCATCAACTACTCACATTACCTAAGAACAATCAAGTTTAATGAAATGACATTGAATTTGACACTGCAGAATTTCTATCTTTTGAACACAGGTGTTAAACCAGCTTCATCTAAATAGTTTTAGCACCACAGCAGTCAGAAAGCAACACATTGTATATTTTGCAGCCACACTTTTTATAGCTTACCTTAAATAAAAATGCCATAAAAAACATAAATAAATATTTTAATTTGTTCAAGCATTTGTCTCAAAATAGGTAATGTGACTAGCTCCAAAAATGGTTCTAGGTTCTTGTGATTGGCAGAAAGTAGTAACTGTCTTGCTCTAAAATCCAAGCTTATAAGCAGATACATACTATTTCCATATATTTCAAAAGAGAATAATTTAATAGATATGAGAACCACCCCCACAGATTCATACTCTAGCAGTTCTTATGGAGACTTTGTAAAACAATGCTTCTTTGTGGTTTTTTAATGCAGCTCTTGCCTCATCACATGGGCAGATGTCGCTTTGAATATGTCAATTTGACATGACACATTTCAAGAAACACCTACAAAACAACTAAACAGTCTCTGTGTAAGAAACGAAATATAGTGTCTTACCTTGTTACTACCTGGTGTGTATAAACTCTATTTGGGCTTCCAAAAGATTTTGCCAAGCCAAAGTCAGCCAATTTTAAAACTCCATTTTCATCTAACAACAAGTTATTTGGTTTAAGATCCTGTCAGTACAGAAACCAAATAATGAAATTTGTCAGTATTGATAAAAACAGACATAAAATGAATCTCTGGGCAGATATGTCGTAACAGTATTGTAAAATGAAGGATTTGGTTCTATCCTAAAACCTACACTGTGAGCAAAAATATTTAAACCCCCCAGGAAATACGTATTTCATCATATATGAAAATCATAGTGAGACAGACCCATTTGAATATTAACCATTTAAGTTGTAGAGTTTAAAAAAGCCTCTTGATAGGTTTTACCTTTTCTGCAGGTACAGCAGTTCTGTTATCTGTATAACTGCCTACTGAATAACAAAAAGACCTGACCAATGCTTCAAATAACAGCAGAAATCATGGAAAGGACACTGTTCAATACAGTAGCAGTGTATTGTGGGTTGACCTCTGGCCAACAGAAAAGTGTCCACACACCCATTTGCTCTTTCTATTCTCATCCCACCCACCACCTTCAGCAGTATAGGGGAGAGAAGAACAAAAGCAAGAAAACAACAGGAGCAGTATAAAGGCAGTTTAACAGGTGAAGGAAAGAACTAAAAATCCAAGCAAACATGCAAGGCCATGGAAATCCTTTACCACCTCCCAAAAGGAAAGTGCTACACAGTCTCCAAACACCAGTCACCTTGGAACCCAAAATTTCCCCTTTTTCCTCTACCCCACTTTTTATCACTGACCAAGGCATTACACGGCATGCAGTATCCCTTTGGACAACCTGGGCCAGTTACCCCAGCTGTGCCTCCACCTTACTTCTTGCCCAAAGCCTATTTATCAGGACAAGGGCAGAGTGGGAAAAACAGAAAGCCTTGACACTACCTGGTAGAAAGGAGAAAGCTTCAGGTGTTCAGCTGCTGTGAAAAAAGTCCAGTCCATCCCAGGCAGACCCAGTTCACAGTGATATCAAAAGTCACATCTGACTGGAGGACTTATTATATAAGTATCGAAGTCATAACCACGTCAATAAACCTTAAACATTTTTGGTACTGCTATTATTGCTCTAAAACAGCATTCATTATGTGATGAGAATGCCTGAATTCCAAAACTACCTTCATTAGGCTTTAGACTAAATCCACCCAATGTGATTTTTGTTGCAGGATGAAGGCTGTCGATTTAGTACATGCTTACCCTGTGTAGAATCCAATGCTGATGTAAATATTCTAATCCTTGAAGAGTCATTAGCATATATGCCTTGATGTGAGACTGTGTCAACACAATACTTGTATCCTTTATAATAACCTGCAAAATGTTGAAGTCATGGTAAAGCTCAGCACACATGACAAACTGATTTCCATTCTTTCATCAGCATTTAAGACAGGTTTCAAATGGGCAGTCACATATTCTCTACCATTTCACCCTTTTTCCAGAAAAACAGGTCAGTTCTGAAGATCAGAAATTGAAATGGGGTGTCCATATAACTTATGTGAACTCTGCATAATCCAACAATGAAAAAATGTCTGGGAAACAGAAGTTTAGTATTTAATCTCAGTTTCATGTTGATACCCAAACTTCCAGGACAAAGATGTACACAAACAAATGATAAATGCATCAGTAAACTTGAAATTATGTTTCCACTTATTGCTTCTTTCTCTTTGCAACCTAAGCAACTAATCTTTGTAAATACAATGGCTTCCTCTTCTATTCCCAAAAAGACCAGAGGGTATGGCTCCTTTATTTTTAAAAAGCTACTTAAGTTTTCTACATTCCTTGAATTTTAACGTTAAAAATCTATGCAAACACTCCAAAGCTTGTTTGTTAAACTACTGTCCTGTTCAGTAATAGCCTTCAGAAGAGCTAAGACCGCACAAATTTCCTGTATGCAGCATATGCTTAATCACAACAGGCAGCAGTCTCAGTGGCAGGCTGACTGATAAAACAACACAGTTTAAAGGCTGCACACCACAGCATCATGCAGTACAAAAGTATTTATTTTTTATTGGTACACCAATCTTCTTCACCTCTAAACTTTACATAGCTACTATGTAAACAGAATGAATCCTCTAAAACTCTACTCATTACTAACTTCTATTAGCAAAAACCTGACCTAACCTTTTCAAGTCTTGCATTCATCTAAATTTCATCAAGCCTGTACCTGTAACATACTGATCTGCAATTACCTAGCATTGCTACATTTGAAAATATGTTTTAAGTGCATGTGATTTTACTACTAGCTCAACTCTTACTATATTTTAGAATCACACTTACGTGAACATGTTTGATATGATGTTTATCGATTGCATTCCAGAAGCAATGATCTGTGCCAGAGGTTCTACACTGACTGGAGTTCCAGAAAACTAACATAGTAAACACAATTTGTTTCTTTAAGATCATGCTGACAAGTATTTAAAAGTAAAGAAATTAATGAAATGAGAACTCATAAAAACTGAAATTACTCAAGCTACTTTTAAGACATGATCTTCATCAACTGACATAACAGACGTCACCTTTCTAATATGGGCAAATGTAAGCCTGTTAAAGCAGCACTTTGATAAACCATCTTAAGATACTGAAATAAAAAAATCTTTTAAAATCTTACCTCTAGATCTGTTTCCATAAAATCAAACACCAAACTAATATTCGACTTGTGTCCAAATGCATCGATAAGCTGCAAAACAAAATGCTTTATGATTAAGCATGCTCCAATTCTTCCAGTTTTATGAAATTCAACACCACTGTATTCTGCCTCAGGATTTTCAGCTTATTGAGAACTGGTTCAAGTTTTTTGACTTGTAACACAAAAATTCATATTCTGTTTAGCTTCTTAACTCAGTTTCTAAACTAGAAAAAATCCCCATTAAGTATGGAAATAACATTTTATATGATTGCACTTCCTTTCTGGAGATAAGAAAATAGAGAAAGAATTAACTTTATCAGTTTAACTACAACAGATAATGTAATGCACACCTTGTCTTCAAAATTTTGTTGTTTTACGAAACTCCTACCCTTTATTGAGACAAGACTAAGTTTTCCTGTGGATTCAGCTGTGTATATCTGCTTTCTGTAAGCATACATTATTTAAAAATTTTAAGTGTTCGGCTTATTAGCTTCAGATATTTTTAGATGTGTATTCATTTTTGTAGCAAGCTTTCCAAGATAAATAAAACACTTTGGAGAACATCTGAACACCCTTTTCTTAGGACGAAGCTGTGTAATGACACAATCAATTTTTAATTTGAGACCACACAAGCAAGATATTGAGCAAAAACAAGAGATTTTACTAGCCTAGTATTCTTCCTTCAAAGACAAAGAAGGTATATTCTCTCTGGTGCAGTTCATTTCTTAGTCTCAGTGTGATGACCACTTGAACTGGCAAATAGCAAGATACTTGTTTGAATAGTTCATAACAGCAGTGACTGTTGCCCCTTACACTCCCAAAACCCACAAAGCCTTCTACGGACTACTAAGAGAAGCATAACACTGTCTCTTGTTTTTAGAACCTGCCTATGGAACCCCTGGTCATAAGTTTGTCTAACTCTTTTTGGAACTGTTGAGGCAATTTGCTTCTATATGGCCCATGACAACATATCCTATAAAATAATTATACACTGAATGAAACAGTACGATTTCCACTCCTGCTGCTGATAAGTTTTAAATACATCTCCTACTTCTAGGACAATGGGGTTTGGAAACATCAGTTCTGCATGGACACCACCTATCACCTTGGTTTTGTAGAACTCTCCATGCCCAGCCCTTCCCTCTCCAAAGTTATGAATTCCTCACTTTTTTATAACAAATATGCTCCATCCCTTTGCCATTTTAGTTGTTGTCCTCTGCATATTCTCTAAACTGATAGCTAAAGCAACCACTTTGAAAGTAGGCTAACAATCCAGGTGAGAACCATATTTCCACTTTGAAAAGTACATAGAAAATTCATATTTCATGTACTTAATCATATTTGACAGTTTCAAATTATCACTATGAGCTAACTTTTAAATTTCTTTAGCTCCAGCTGGGTATCTGTAGGCGTAAGTGTACTAAAATGCAACTGAAACGGAAAAGAGCGCAGTTTTACTCCTTCCAAAAGGAGATTTTATACATCATATCTGTGTGCTAAAATATGCACATGACTAATAAGCCACATGACTGCCCTTTTACTATTGTTTTAATAAGCCTGCTTTCTGACTGTCACCAGTTCCATATGAAGCAAACAATCAGGTAAATTCAGCACTGTGTTCATTAGCAATTCTATCAAGAGATGCAAAATCAAGTGTTCTATGTTTTCACAATTCTTCCGCCATTAATATGTACGTAGGCCCAAGCTAAAAACTAAAAGGATTTTAAAGAATTACTTTCCCTTTGTTATTGAAATAGGTCCATTGCCATAATAATTGTAGAACTACTCAAAGTATTTGAAGATTGATTCTAAACTAGTATTTATTTTACTTACACCAATAATATTTGGATGGCTTAGCTCCTGTAACAGTTTTATCTCTCTGAGGGCTGTTCTGTTGATTCCTACATTGAAGAAAAAAGAAAAGAAGATGAAAGAACAAAACAAAACATTTGGATTAAGCTCCAAACAAACCTGTCATTCTGCTACTCGCAGACTATTTACTACTACAAGTTACATCCTTAACACTTGACAATTTGCTAAATAACAAGGACATTACCATAACTAAGTAATTTGCTGCAAAATAAAAGTGGGCATAAACTTTCTTCCACTGCAAGTCAATTTCACACCATAGTAATCAGTTTTAGGTTATGAAGCAACATGTCTACATTTTGGCAAAAAGGGAAAGTCCTAGGAAAAAAAAAAAACCAAACCAACCAACCAACCAACAAAAAAAAAAAAAAACAAAACAAAACAAAACAAAACCCCCCACCTTTTCCAGGGTATTGAAAGGCTTGCTTTAATTTTAAAGAAAAGTTTCATCTTGCAAACATCAGTCCCTCAACATGTCTCATTTCCAGAGGGAGGCATACTGTAAAACCTCATGAAGAAATAGATCTCTTTTCTTTTTGACATAACATTATCTAATAAAGCAAGGCACATGTTTTTCTACATTTATACATATATAAGGCATAAAAGAGAGAGTGACCAAAACCTGCTTAGTCTTGCTTGAATCTCCTCATAAGCAGATCTTATACAGGAAAAATCAGGAGCCAAAGGGAGCAAATGGTGCCCTTCAGCAGTCACACTGATGGCACTGTATCAAACCACGATTCCTGCATGGTAACAACTTGTCCTTCAAAAATGCAAGTATGTGGCTTGTATGAAACTGGCAGGCAAATGATCCTGTGGTATATCATGTAGGAAGCTGCAGCTGCATATGAGCTGAAAAAACAGTGTTCTAAAACCTGGGATATGATTAAATGTTAAGACTAGCAAAATTTTGGGCTAAGCTACATAGATTACTTCACATTCCTGCTTTGCCTTTTTTAATTACATGTTGTGGAACAAAATTAACAAAGGCTGCTTTTGTGTGGGCATAGTGTTAGATGAAAACTAAAAGCATGCCAGATAACACAGGGAAAGCAGATATTATAATTATTTTTAATAGCATCTTTTGTCTACAGCTAGACACTGTAGAGGCCAAAAGTAAAGACTGTCTCTAAGGGCCATTAGGCCACTGAAGGCCAAATGGATCACAACTCTCAGGCAGCTGGCTCAATTGTGAGACTATGGGATTAGTAATCAGTTTCTCTTTAAAAGAAAGGAATTGGAGAGTTGATTTCAAAGACTCTTCACTGGAAAGCTGGTAATCTTGTGAAGGAGGACTGAAGGACAGCAGCCTGTACACAAACAAAATTCTGCTGCACTACACAGGCAATAAGAGAAGACCAAGCCAAAATGGTTTCAATTTGCCATATCCACGCATACAGACACAGGGCTGGTCAGAACACATGCTCTACAGTTCTGAACATAAAAAAAAAAAAGTACACAGAAACAAGAGTTTTGATTTTGTTTTTAATCCACTTTTACCTCTGCATACATTACAAAAATAGAACAAAGGGCACATCTGAAAACAGACACAAATACTCTCACTCATCTTAAATATTTAAGGCATAGAGATGTACTGATAAAAAAAGGTATTCTAAACTCAGTGCTGTTGTTATTATTGTATTAGTCTATGCTATATTCATGTTTGAATTCCATTAAAATTGAGAAGTTATATAGTCATATTTACACATATACCATGCATGCAAGTATATATGCTGCTTTTGGTTGTCCCTGCAGTTTGTAGGCAAACCTCTACTAAGCCTTACAGCAGGCATTGAGCTCAATTTTCTCAGCCAATGGTATGGGAAGTGAATGTATCAATTCACAAAAACAAAGCAAACAAAGCACAGCTTCTACAGCACGAATTTGTTTTAAAACTCACCATCCTTAGCTTCTGATCTATGCCCCAGTTTAATCTGAAAATAAATATTTCATGTTAAGTAAGATTAAGATGGTAGGGAATACATTTTTTAGTATTGCTCCTCTAAGACAAAATGAGTTTCAGTATAATGAAGCACTTTACCAGATGGGTTGCTTTTACTTGGGGTTTATTTTCCCCTTAAAAAAATAATTGTCTCTACAGCATTAATTTTTACAAAAAGTAGCCATGATGGCACTACAGAAAGACACAATGCAAAACTGACAGTATAAACTGCTTTGAAGCCACAAAGCTTTATTATATCATTAATGAGTTTCTCCTCAGGGAGAAATGAGGGCTAAGTAACTGACAGTTATCTTAGAACGATTCTAGTAAAATTAGCATAGGCTGTAAACATGGGCTGACTCTCGGTCCCTTTGTCTCAATCATCTAATGTCCTGAAATTTCAAGTCCAGAATCCTACCACTGATTTTCCAGATGTTAAAAGTTTAGAAAATATTCTGATACAACAGAGAATTCTCTGTTGTACCAGTAGCAACCATATAAGAGAAGTACTGCAATGCTAAAAGGGATTAGTGAATTAACAAAATTATTTACTATAGATGCAATTCAAGGTGTTGAGTCTTTAACCAAAGAAACCACTGTAACAAGCATTTTTCATCCCTTACAAAGAACAGCTGAAGACCCATTTTTAATACAAAAACTTCTTATAATCCCTTCAGATAGTAACAAGTGAAACACTTCATGACAATGTAAACATTTTCATCATTTGTATGCAAACAAGCACATTAGAGATCCAAGATAATTTTTGTCATAATTTATCAAAAAACTATCATATTGGATAAGGGACATTACTGGAAAACTCACCAGTCTGGTAAGGCCCTCTGATTATTATTCCCTATTGGTTGCTCAAGCTGGCAGCAACACAGTAACAAATAAAAGACTGAGGGCTCTCAACAGAGAACTTCAGGGCCCTGAGACAATTGATATAAGCACAGATATATATAGATATTGATATACAGCACAGATAGTAGTTTCCTCAATCCTTCTGGTATCAAGAAATAATACTGATAGGAATAGGCAGATCCATCAGATCAACACCTGGCTCTGAGGCTGGTGTCATCAGAAAAACTTTGGGGTTTATGGCCATGGGACGATCTGTTCAGCACCTGTTCTACCGACACCTGATGGGGTGCCCCTTTCTCAGAGTGGAAAAAGAGCTCTAGCACAGGACCTAGCAGGGCTCACTGACAGAGCTTTAAACTGGCTCAGAAGGGAGAAAAGGAAAATACCCAGCTGATGGTCAGAGGGATGGTGCGTCAAAACTCGAGGAAATGAACACTAACGGGCTACCCAATCTGCTTCACGAGGTGTTGGCTACAATGTACAACACCCGAAATGTTTCTCTACCAATACACACAGCATGAGGAACAAAGCAGCAGCTCCAAGCTTTGGCTCAGACCCAGAGATTTAATATCATTGACTTAAATGAAACCTGGTGACTGGAGTGCCCTGTTGGGCAGCTCCTGGCTCTCCAGGAGACATACATGGCTCAAAAGAGGCAAGGGGTGGCAGCATATGTAACAGAAGGGGTGGAATGTACAGAACTCACAGTTGGCAATGGTGCAGTTGAGAGCCTCTGGATAGGAATAAGGGACAAATAACGTGGATGTCATTGTGGGAGTCTGCTATGGACTTCTCAGCCAGGACGATGATGCCAATTAATTCTTTGAGGAACTAAGGGATGCTTCCAAATCAACCACCCTTGTCCTTATGGGGGACTTCAACTTCCCAGAAATCAACTGGAAGCATCACATAACAGGCACAGCCTGGGCCAGAATTTTCCTAAAAACCTGGACAACTTTGTGGAAAAGGTCCTGAGGGAGCTGACTCAAAAAAATACCATCTTGGATCTGCTACTTGTCAACAGAGAGGATCTCCTGAGCAAAGTGGAAACTGGGGCCATCTTGGCCACAGCAATCACAAAGCCACTGAGTTTAAAATCTCTGTTGACAGTAGGAAAGTGCCAGCAAAACTTCAACCCTGGACATGAGAGCAGACTTCAGGCTGTTCAGGGAACTAGTAAGTAAAGTCCCCTGGGAAAACATTTTTGCAGGTGGTGGGGTCCATCAGTGCTGGGCACTTTTTAAGCATCACCTCCTAAGGGCACAAGAGCAGGCAATTCACAAATGTCACAAGTCAAGCAGACAAGGCAGATGGCCAACTTGGCTGAACAGAGATGTCCTCTTGAATATAAGGAAAACAGGGAAGGTGTAACACAACAGAAGAAAGGCAGGTGACATGGGAATAACATAGAGATGCTGCTTGTGACTTCAGTATTTATTAGAAACTGAATCAACATGAGATGCTCAACGGACAAAGCTGCAGGATACACAGCTTTACTAATTCAATTATTCAGGAAACCATTTGTCTAAAAATGACAGGAGTTGAGGTAACAGCATGAAGCTAACTCAGGGGAGGTTTAGGTTGGATATTAGGAAAAGTTTCTTATTCAGAGGGGCTGAACACTGGAACAGGCTTCTCAGGGAAGTGGTCATGGGACCAAGCAGCTTTTGGACAATTGTCTCAGGCACATGGTGTGATTCTTGCATTGTCCTGCATAGGGATGAAAGTTGGACTTGATGGTGTTTCTCCCAACTCAGCATATTCTATGATTCTATACATTTTAAGGAACTTAATAAAGGATAACAGTCGGGACTGAAGGAATTTGGGCACAGTAGCAGGAGAAATTTAAAATAAAATAAAGAAAGGCTGCTATCAACGTACATTAAAATCTGTAGTTTGGAAATGTGTGTGTGTTCATTTGTTTGTTGAATAAACCTAACAAATAACCAGAAATTCAGGTCACAGACCATACAACCCTTCAGAAACTCAAAAACAGAGCAAAGCCACTCTCTCTTCTGGGGGGGGGGGGGGAGGGGTGGGTTTGTGGGGGGCATGACAGACAAGTTAACCAGATCATTTAAACAAACTTCGCTAGAAACAAAAATACGCATTATGCCATTTCCGATCAAGCTGGTGGGTCAAGAGCAACCAGACACTTGGTGACACATTGAAAAGACATTCTGACACTTACCTTCTTAATAGCCACGATTTGGTTGTTCGTTTTGTCCTTGGCCTTATAGACGGTGGCGAACTAGGGACAGAAAGAGATGCTGCCTTGAGCACGGCCTGCCAGACAGCGCGAGGGAGAGGCCGTCGAGACCTCCTCAAGCCCGGGGTGGGCTCCGCCCGGACCCCCCGCCGCGGGCGGCGACACGGGACGGGCCCAGCCGGACCGCTGCAGCCTCAGGGCCGTGGGTGGCCCCCGCCACGGTCGCTCACCTGCCCCTCCCCAAGGAAGTCGAGCTTCTCGTAGCGCTTGGCGCGGGCCCGCGCATCCATCGCCGGCGGGACGTGGGGCGGGAGCGGCGGGGATACCCAGGCGCGGCGACGGCCCTGCTCGGCGCTTTAACCCCGCGGGCCCGCCCCTTCCGGCCCGGCCCGGCCCATGCGCGCGCAGCGGCCCTCGGCAGGGCGCAGGCGCCTTTCCCCGCGGACCGGCCCTCGGTTCCTGGGTGCGCGGGGTTGTCACTGCGCCTGTCTGCTGCAACGCGCAACAGGGTAGCCCAGGAACTGCTTCTGTTTTGACGCTGATCTCGCGCCTGACTTTCGGGGAAGTTTGTGTATACTCTCTGCGTAGATAGTTTTTAAATGAAAATATTATTATTCTCTAGAAAGGGTGCTCTCAGGCACTTTGTTAGGTTCTTCTTGAAATTCTTATTTGTACTTCTATAGTTTCTTCATTATGAACAATTAGCTGCAATATAGTACTTAAAACTGCCATTCAATAGCCATCTGAGGTACATACTGGAGAAATTCTCACTTGAAAATTAATTTCCCTATATGCCCAAGATTTGCTGTTATTTAATAAATTAGTGTGTAACATTAACGAAGTTGTGTAACTGTGAAGAGCAGCCATCATCTCTGAGAGCACTTCAGTGTCTCATTCCTGCCTGTAAAATCATTCCCCATGAGACACCCAGGTGAGTCAGTCTTCAATCCCTGGAAAAGTGGTGTGCCTCATATTGGAAGTCATCTCTATGTGGATGACAAGAAGGTGATCAGGAAGAGTAGCATGGCTTCACTAAGGGTAAGTCTTTCTTGACCAACCTAACTGCCTTTTGCAAGGAAACAACTACCTGGATGGGTAACGTGAGACCAGTGATACTGTCTACTTGATGTCAGTAGGGATTTCAACACTGTCTCTTAACACACTCATAGACGAACTCTGGGATGTGGGCTGGATGAGTGGACAGAGAGGTGGATTGAGAACTGGCTGAACAACAGATCCAAGAGGGTTAAAATCAGTGGCACAGGGTTTAGCTGGAGGTCTGTCCCTAGTGGCGTCCCTCAAGGGTCAATGCTGCACTGTTTAACTTGTTCCTCTTTGACTTGGATGAAGGGGCAGATGCCTGCTCAGCAAATTCACCAAGGACACAAAGCTGGGAAGAGCAGCTGATATCCTGGAGTGCTGTGCAGCCCTTCAGAAGGACCTCAGCAAGTTGGAGAGATGGCAGAGAAGAACCATCTGATACTCAGCAAGGGCAAGTGCAGGGTCTGCTCCTGGGGAGGAACAACCCCAGGCACCAGCACAGGCTGGGGCTGACCTGCTGGGGGGAAGCTCTGTGGAGAAGGACCTGGGGCTCCTGGTGGACAACAAGCTGTCCATGAGGCAGCAGCGTGTCCTGGTGGTCAAGGCCACTGGGATCCTGGATGAGCACTGCCAGCAGGTCATGGAAGGTGATCCTGCCCCTGGACTCAGCCCTGGTGAGGCCTCACCTGGAGTGCTGTGTCCAGTTCTGGGCTCCTCAGGACAAGACACTCCTGGAGTGGGTCCAGCAGAGGCCAACAAATTTTATGAGGGGTCTGGAGCATCCCTCTTATGAGGGAAGGCAGGGGGAGCTGGGGCTGTTCAGCCTCGAGGAGATAGAACTCAGAGGGGACCTCATCAATGTCTATCAGTACCTGAAGGGAAATTGCCAAGAGGATGGACCAGGCTTTTCTTGGTGGTGCTGAGCAGTAGAACAAGAGGCAATGAGCAGACACTGATGCCCAAGAAGTTCTCCTTAGCCATGATGAAGAACTTCTTAACTGTGCAGTCACCATGCACTGGAACAGATTGCCCAGAGATGTTGTGGAGTTTCCCTAACTGGAAATATTCAAGCACCATCTGGATACAATCCTGTGCCGTGTGCTCTGGGATGACCCTGCTTCAGCAGGGAGGTTGGACCAGATGAGCCCCTGTGGTCCTTTCCAACCTGACCCATTCTGTAATTCTGTGATCTCAACCAGTGGAAAAATAAAATTACTCTGTTAAGATTGCTGACTTTTCAAATGCCTAATTAGAAAAATATTTTAATGGTGCAGTTATCATATATATTCAACTACTGTAAGCCATCAGTATAAAATCCTTCTTGGTCACAAATCAGTATCTGTTGTATCTCACCCAACACATGGGACTTTATTAAAGCTATTAGCATACAATAATTTTTAATATTAAGAAGATGCCTTTATTGTGAATATAATGCCACATTCTTCAACAGTGGCCAAGAAACTATCTCCTACATTTATTCTGGACCTCCACGCTGTAAAAGAAAAGCATATAGTTATATATATTCCACTAATAGAACGTAAAACCAAGATCAGATTCTCTTTTGCACTGTTACAGACTAAGAAACGTAGTTCTAGTTTTTTATTTAAATATTGACTTTTCTACCTATATAAGAGGCATACAGTGTAAAAAAATCACCTTCTACCAGTCAGGGCTATATGTTTTTTCACGGGAAAATACAAAAAAAATCAGCACATGCTACCTACAATTACAGCTGTTTCCATGTCTCTTTCTCTAAACAAACCTGACTCTTAGACTTAAAAATGTCTGACAAACATAATGCTATCAGACACAAGTTTTAAAATAACTTTCACTGCCTACATTCCAAAATGCAAAGTAAAAACAAAGCCAAGAAAAGTCATTACTGTCTTAATGAGAAATCAGAAAGATATTCAGTTCATTATTTTCCCAATAAAATTATTTTACAGCTTACCTCACTGATAAACAAACCTATGCAAAAAGTCAAGAAGTGCTTTACTATGGGAAATAACTGATTTTATTTCTACTATATAGATACAGCCTACTTGCATACAAATAGGAAGGAAAGGAAGGAAAACTGATTTCCTCTACTAACACGGATATGCTATTCATGTCCTTACCATTTAACAAAGGTTTACAAGCATCTTTTCATTTCAAACTCACAATCCCCTCACAAATTCCTCATATTTTGTGCATTCTCCCTTTTGAATCATCAGGTTTTACAACTGAGAATTGTTACAGAACAGAAGCAGGTGTTTCTTGCCTTTCATGTACAATTTCATATTTATAAATATTGAAGACTATTTATATCAAGTTTAATAAAATGTTTCCTCTACTAGAAATACAAGAGTTAATTTACTAATAAATAACTTATAAAACTAATTTGAGAAATATTTTGGACTTTGATCACCTGGTAATAGCTTTTCCTGGTCTAAGAACAGACTTCTGTGCTCCTGCTCAGCACAGTCAAATTACACATTAAACAGCTGTTATAAAACAGGTAGTGGTGGCAACTAATGCAGGCTATGACTATCACCAACTTACCTGCACATCTGTTCTAAGTCCATTGTACCACAACCTACTATACAGTGAGACTTGGGTACCTTCTGTATTAAGAATCGGTGCATCAGGTACTGCGTCTGAGAACCAGGAAAGCCCAGGGCACACTCATATAAAGAATTACTATGTAATACCATACTGGAAGATGTAAAAATAAGCTAAAGAAGAAAACTTACTTGAATATATTCAATCTCTTCATCTGACATTTGTTTCCTTCTGTATTTTTGAGGTAAGGTTCTTGTTAATTCAGAAGTGTCTGGTATACCTTGTACTCTACTAACAGGTGAAATATTTTGAAAGGCCGGTGATATGCCTCCTACAGATTCTTGTGCATTTGAAGCAAGGAGAGATGGCATACTTGCTTGTAGAGATTCCTGTACTGAAACCCAGATTTCAAAACCATTTACAGAAATATTACTAGACTGTAAAATTAATAAGCAGTCAATAAAATTACCATTTCTTGAAAATCTTACTCGTTATAACAAATACCTAAAAGAATTAAGTCACTCTACTTCTCACAATCTGCTTTTATTGTTGTTAAATGTATTAAGTGCAGAATCGAAAATTCTGACAGTTTGAATGGCAGAAACAATGATGTGAAAACAGAAGATATACCAGTGTATACCCTAACAATGGCTTTCTCACTGGGAAGCTGTACTTGGAGAAAAAGCATAAAGTTGTGTAAATGTTTGTGTGGAGGCAATTATGTAGAAATATAACTGAGATAATGTTTTTTGTTTACTGCAGCTGAAAAGACATTCAAGTGAAACAGACCTAGAGGCTTACAGAAAAATAAAGCTTGCAACCACAACAGGCCGCAGCATGAAATGCAGTGCTGAACCCCTTTTTAATATTACAAAATGGCATCAAATCACATTTTGCTAATGATGTGCAGAATGACCACCAAGCATCAGCCATCACCAATCAATGTTAATGAAATGCAAAGGCCAAGGAGTGCATGAAGTTCTTCACAGGTGAGGATAAGGAGCTAAGCTTCAGGAATTCACATTAGAGAAGTTGCCTTGATTGTGCAGATAGAAGAGATGACAAAAGGGCAGTGTAGTCACAGTCATCATTCTAAACCTTAGGTCTCTCCCACCACGGCTGATTTTACAAAGGAAATATGCACTTGCCCCACCTGGCAGAACAGAGATCACAGCAATATGTTCATTTCAGCACTCTGTCCTATATATGGGATGGGATCTATCCCAGGGTGATGAGGGAGCTGGCAAATGAGCTTGTGAAGCTGCTCTCCATCATTTACCAACAGTCCTGGCTCACTGGTGAGCTTCCAGATGACTGGAAGCTGTCCAGTGTGACACCCATTCACAAAAAGGGTGGGAAGGAGGATACTGGTAACTGCAGGCCAGACCTCAGTACCTGGTAAAGTATTGGAACAGTCTATACTGAGTGTCATCACACAGCACTTACAGGATGGCTGGGGGATCAGACCCAACCAGCATGAGTTTAGGAGGGGCAGGTTTGACCAACCTTAACTCCATTTATGACCAGATGACCCCCCCTGGTGGATGCAGGAAAGGCTGTGGATGTTGTCTATTTGGACTTCAGCAATGACTTCAACACTCTCCCACAGCACACTCCTGGAAAAGCTGGCAGCCCAGGGCTTGGACAGGAGCATTCTCTGCTGGGTTAGGAACTGGCTGGATGGCTGGGCCCAGAGAGTGGTGGTGAGCGGTGCTGCATCCAGCTGGGGCCAGTAACCAGTGGTGTCCCTGAGGGGTCTGTGCTGGGGCCAGCTCTGTTTAATATTTTTATTGACAACATGGATGAGAGTATTGAGTCTTTCATTAGTAAACTTGTGAACAAAACTAAACTGCGAGCATGTATCAATCTGTTGGAACACATGATGGCTCTGCAGAGAGACCTGGAATGGTTGGGTGGATAGGTGGAATCCAATAAAAAAAAGTTCAGTAAGTCCAAGTACTGTGTCCTGAATTTTGGCCATAATAACCCCCTGCAGTGTTACAGGCTGGGGATGGTGTGGCTGGACAGTGCCCAAGAGGAAAGGGACCTGGGGGTGCTGGTCAATGGCCAACTATACATGAGTCAGCAGTGCCCACATGGCCAAGAAGGCAAATGGCCCCTGGCCTGTATCTGGAACAGTGTGGCCAGCAGGAGCAGGGAGGTCATTCTTCCCTTGTACTCGGCACTGGTGAGGCCACACTTTGAGTGCTGTGTCCAGTTCTGGGCCCCTCAGTTTGGGAAGGACATTGAGATGCTGAGCATGTCCAGAGGAGGCAATGAGGCTGGGGAGGGGCTGGGAACATGAGCCCCAGGAGGAACAACTGAGGGAGCTGGGGGTGTTTAGCCTGGAGAAAAGGAGACTGAGGGGTGACCTTATAACTCTCTACAACTTCCTGAAAGGGGTTGTAGTCAGGTGGCGGTTGGTCTCTTTCTCCAGGCAGCAGCTGACAGAATGAGAGAACACAGTCTTAACTTAAGCCGCACCAAGGGAAATACAGGCTGGATATTAGGAAAAAGTTTCTTACGGACAGAGTGATAAAGCACAGGAATTTTCTGCCTGGGGAGGTGGTGGACTCACCATCCCTGGATGTGTTTAAAAAACGACTGCATGTGGCACTCGGTGCCATGGTTTAGTTGAGGTGTTAGAGCATGTGTTGTACTCTATGATCTTGAAGGTCTTTTCCAACCCAGTGATTCTATATATATAACGGTATTACAACTGGCAAAGCAGAATGCTTCCACAGAAGTCCTTCCCAGTGCTCCAGAAAAATGAGCAAGACAAATACAACATCTAGCAGCTGGACAGAGGTTCTATATAACTATAGAATAAGCAGCATGTAAACTGCATGAATCAAAGCATGTGAGCAACTACACCGTCCCAGTTTTGCCTGTCTTTGTCCTTCCTGGCTCCAGCAAGACCAATGACCACACAGGAGAGTTTTAGCCTTCATGAGCCTGATGCAGTTGCAGGACTTGGACAAGCAACCAAACACTTGCAGCACTGTGACCAAGCCACCATTGAAAGGCATATTCAAAAAGTTGTCAGTCATAAGACTGGGTCTGAAAGTCCCAAGGTGCTTCAGAAATAATGGAAGATCCCAAATAGAACAAGGCAGAAATGAGGGGCCCATCAGAAACAGCATACAGAGCTGTTTTTTGCTTCAAGAAATAATACACCTTACATAGAAAAAAAAAAAAAAAAAAAAAAAAAAGACAACAAACAAACAAACAAACAAACAAAAAACAAACAAAAAAACCCCCCAACAATTTCTCAAAGTTTGCTTGTTTCATCTACCACAAAAAGTCTAGAGATTTGTCAAGGACTTTCCTCTACTGTATGTTTCAGTCTGAAGTGTAATTGGAGTAGACTCATTAGCCAATTAAAAACATCAGAAGTGCAGTAATCAGAAATCTTACTGTTGCTGCTTCAGTTCTACTAGTTCTATTGCAGTCTTTACATCACTCCCTTTCCTGTTTGAGACCATAATGTTGCTGTAGTTATAGACCCACCAGAATTTGGCCGGTGTTTTATATCCCTAAGTTGCTCTGAGGAGACATTTAGCTATGTAGGAGCAACAATCTGGAACAATTAAATGCAGTTTTTGCTCCAGCATTCAAGCAAGACAAAGTAGGTTGCAGTTTACTAAAAAGATGACAGATCCTGATGAAGGTAGAAAAGTCTAATGCACTTAAAAGATACAGTTACAAGAATCTTCTGACACAGAGATAAACATGAGGTCAGAAACACATGTTCAAGCTTTTGACAAAGTAGTTCACTGGCATGACAGGTAGTACATTTGCCTGAATTGTGCAAAACGTACAGAATTTTGACAGAAAGTTATTGCAGAAAGTAGTTCCTGAAGAGTTCACAGGTAAGTCAGAAGAGGCATTTATAGGCACTGTGGAGAATTTCAAATGTTAAACTAAACTTAAAGCTACACTGTGGGCTTGATAATGCTGTGGCAAATAACTAGGCGCAGTATAATTTCAAAAGAAGTGAGAATGACAGAACAGAGCTTTTTAATACAACTCCTACTTTTCTTTCAGATGCTTTTTGACTCAAAAGGACTTCTAAACCAACACATTGCTAATATAAATCTGTTGTTTAAATATAATAGTATTGGGAATACCATAAATATCAACATAAGTATAAAAGTTAATGTCTAATGTCAAGTTTTTTTTTTCCTCAGCATTAATTAGTAACAAAATAAAATACTTCTTAAAAAGTACAGAGGGCTGGATCTCCCAGCTATAATCATATTTTGAAAATAGAGCAGAAAATACACCACACACTTCAACTAAAAAATGATGAAAATGCAACATCATTTATGCAAATATCACTGAATAACTAAAGCTGCTTCAAACTGACTTGGTAAATACTAGTATTGGGGAAAATGTGACTTTATATAAAGTAGAAAACAAACACTGGAATTGTTTGTGATCTTTCTTGATGAAAAAAATAAAGATGTGCATGCATTATGTGTCTACACAGTTGTACAGAAAAGAAGTTGTGAAGAAAGTTCAAGAGTTCCCTTCAAACTAAATCAAGCATGTTTCAAAAACCCCACTCCAACTCAGTTCAGTCGTACAGCTGAAAGAGAGAAACTGTGTCATGGTTCTTAAATAAAACAGCCCATGTACAGAAATGTGGTGCAAGCTGTACCCATACCCAAAATACTTACTTTTAGGTCTGGGACCACTTTTTCTGTCTGGGAACTTTATTAATGGAGTATGTGGCTTGACTACCTAGAAAGAGACCAGGTATTGGAAGAAACAGACACAGGTTAATGTGAATAATAAAATGGAATATACAATGCATCAACCACTCTCAACAGCTGCTCTCTGCACCACTACTCTGATACACTTACTACTTCTTGAAGTTCTAAATTTATCCCAGGAAGAAATTTTACTTTTAAAAGTAGTCCTGCAGTATGATGTCCAGAGCAGGTACAGCTTTGTCTTCCATTTCCCATCTGTGTGTGTGTGTGTGCAGAAAAAAGCCACTGCCACTGCATGAATGCAATCACAGTGCAATCTGCTCTGGTGAGAACCCACCCAGAGTGCTGTGTCCAGCTCTGGGATCCTCAACATTAAAAAAAACTATGGACATGCTGGAGTGAGTCCAAAGCAGGGGCATAAGGACGTTCAGAGGGCTGAATCACCTCTCCTGTGACGACAGGCTGAGAGAGCAGGGATTCTTCAGCCTGAAGAAGGCTCTGGGGAGACCTTACAATCCAAAGAGGACAGGTTTGGATTACAAAGATTTGGAGGATTAGGAAGAATTTTTGAGGGTGGTGAAGCACTGGCACAAGTCGCCCAGAGCATCTGTGGCTGTCCCATCCCTGGAAGTGTCTAAGGCCAAGTTGGACGGGGCTTTGAGCAACCTGGTCTAATGAAGATGTGCCTGCCCACGGCGTTGGGGGGGGCTGTAAGTAGGTGACCTTTAAGGTCCCTTCCAAACCAAACCATGCCGTGGTTCCACAGCGCTTTAGCACGCGGAATCGCCAGCTGTGCTCTGCCTGTACAAAGCACTTTCACCTTGGAGAGGTCCATTTTAGGAAGAAGCTGCCAGACAGCTCCGCACCCGCTGCTATTACAGGACCAAGGACCTGCGACACCGTGTGCGCGCCACTGCACGGCTCTCCCCAAGGACACCGGCCGCCCCGGCGGCGTGTCCTCAAGCCGCGGCCACCTCAGACCTGCTGCTCGGCGGCGGCAGTAGGAGAAGCGAGCTCCGCCGCCCGAACCAGGCCTCCGGCTGTCTCAGACGCCGCCGTCCCGGGACCGCCCTTACCTGCACCGCCCGGGCGGCTGCCGCCATCTTGCTGCCCATGGTGACGAGCCAGAGCGGCAGCCCCGGGCCCGCCCACAGTACGAGCGCCCGCGTGGGCGTGGCCTCTGAGTCTGTGGGCAGGGCCCGGAGGGGTGGGATGGCCTGACAAACAAACCGCTTTATCATCAGTTAAAAAACCCCTCCAGACCAAATAAAACATTTTCAGGAAAATCAGTTTTATTTTTATTATTAGATCAAGGCACTCACCTAAAAAAAATAGCTAAATTAAAACCAAATTAAAAGCATACATACCAAGGTAACAACAGACACTACATGCTCCCAAAACATGCTACAGCCCAAATTGATTTCCTTCAAACATCCACCAAACACTGCCAATTAAAAAAAGCGCAAATGCTATTGACGATGTGATTAAAACACTGCTTAGCTGCACAGTCAACAGTATGAAGTCACCTCTGCAGACAAGAGGCATTGCTAACAAGAACATATAATCCCAACCTCAGATTTGCTAATAAATTTTCCAGTTTGAGTTTTTGACTGGGACACAGCAGGGTTGTGTATCCTTCTTGATCTCCATGGCCTGCTGGTCGACAGGAAAGTGGTACAGCAAAGCTTCAGTTTAAGTCCACTTCTACATGAAACCTTGAATCCTTTCTTGCATTATTGGTGACTTTCAGAGGAAAATGAGTGCTTGAGACAGGACAGCTTGAGAAGTGAGTCTTCATGTAGTTTCATTTTATCAGCTCTACTCCTCATTCAAACATTTGTTGTCTACCAGAAGATACATTTCATTTCAAAGAATTGCTTGGACACATTCTAATTCTCTAGAGAGAACAACACCTTTGAAAAAGGTCAAATTTTAAATTTTTTTAAGTGCGTTTCTGAGATACACATAATCAATCAAGTTTAGTTAAAATGAACACACTGTATAATATAAACACCAAGACTCATGATTCATTGAAGATAGACATTTTTTTCAAGCTGTAGAACAATTGCTTTTAAAGACGGATCTTCTGCCCAGTTAACTCTGCTTCCAATTATGATGTTCTATAAATGAGAAAGTTTTACAGGTTAAAACAAATCCTTGAAGGGACAATTCCTAATAAAATATCTCAAAGAAAGTCTACTTTTTAATTTTTAGTTTGAAAGCTCTTGAAATTCTCAAGTGTTTGAAGTAGGCAGGTGTGGGAACCAGGAAATCCTTCTGACTGTCCTGGGAAGATTTATAAGTCACAAGAATTTAGATAGAATGATAATTAGTATGTCACATGGTGAAAAAGTAGAATTTGCGGATTTTAGATGTGAGATCAGAGGGCAAAGATGGAGGAAATGGGGTGTGTCCCTGAGCTGCTTCTTCATCCTCTTGTTCTCCATCTTCTGTGGTGGTGTGGCACATTTGGATTGGTTTGGAACAAAAGTACACTGTACGACATAGTGGATAGATATTGGAGAATTGTTATAAATAAAGCACATGTAATTTTCAGTATAAAAGATAGTGCCCTCCCAAGGGCGGACAGATGAAGGGCAGACCAAGACCAAAGAGGAAAGCACTGGCCTGCAGAGAAGACCGTGGCAGGCCAGGGAATGAATATGCAACAACAAAGAATAAACAAATTCCTGAGAACGAAAAACAGACGACTCGACCTCTTCTTCAGACGCAGGGCTGGGGAAAAACAGAGAGCCTTCACAGAGACAGAGACAAGTTAAGTTAGGTGAAAGCCAAGCTCACAGAGCTCTCAGAAACACCAGAAAGGCCCAGACAAGAAAAACAAAGAAACAACAAAAACCGGAAAAAAAAACCCCAAAACATATATTTTCATAAACCTAACAGGCAGGAGGGGGGGAAAAGGAAGTATTGGTTTAGACCCTATTGTTGATACATAGGCAAAAAACCCCACAAATTATGCTTTTTGATTTCCTAGAAGGGCTTGCATACTACTTCTATTTTAAACACAGAAACCTAGAGAACATTTGTAAAAATATGAAATAAAGTTTGTCTCAAAGACAAAATAACAGTTAACATTCTCACCCTGCCATTCTGAACTGAAAATGGGAATATAAATTTAAACAAAGAGGATTTGCTCTACTTAAGTCTCAGAAAAAAACAGGAATACAAAACCAGGAGATAGTATAAGACTCTAATCTAAATCCCAGTAAAATATTAAATTTCTCTGAATTTGAGAAGTAACAACATTATCAAAGCAAAATAGTAGCAGGCATAGCATGCAGAGCAAGAAGTCAGAATTCTCTTTTTATCCTTGACATTCCTATGCAGCCTGAGACCCTTCCACCCTAACCTAAACCATAAGGTTTTTTCCTCACTTTGCATGACTCCACGCTCCAGGTGACCTAGCAGTTGGCTGCATGTATATAGACTAGTTAGCAGCCCCTCACACACAGATAACGAAAAGGGCAAAGGCTACACTGCTGGAAGAATATGGAGACTGGCCATGACTGCAGGCCAAGGCTTTCACAGGACTGTAGGGGGTGACAAAAACAGAGAAAGCACATGGTCAGAAGGGGCAGATGGAGGATCACTGTAACATGGGATTAACACCTATTTATTTTTTCTAACTTTGAGATGGGGAAACAGATGTGGTAGGGTGCAGAGGTGACTCAGAGTACAAGGAAATACACCCATTACTGTGACAGACATTCTTGAAGAAAGTTGCATTTTTTTTGTACCTTTAAGGAAACAGAAATAGATTGATAGACTGTCTCTAAACCCTACAAAAAATTAATGCAAAGATGCTTGTGACAATTTTGTGCTCTTAGCCTTTAAAGCAATAGAAGTCTTCCTTCTATACACAGTTCTTCCATTACCACTATTAAACTTAAAGGTTTTAGAAAACACAGTTTTTGTCGTTAACTTATATTTGCCACATGATACGTTATCTTGAGTGTAATGAAAAAATGTAAACTTGGTTCTAAAAGCCACACAACTTTACCTGGAACACGTTTTGAATTATTGTAGTTGCTTCTCTTTCTTTTTCTAATTTATCAAGCATCCTCTCTTTTTCAGTGACACTCACACTTGCTTGTTTCTCCTTTTGCCTTTTTGTCATGGTCTGAATTTGCTGTAGTTTCTGTCTTCCATCATTTTTTAGTGCTGTCACATTATTAGGAAAATTAAGCATTAAGTAGTTAGGTGAACAGTAGAACTGAAGATATTCTTTTTCCTCACAGTCACCTAAAGCACTTCCACTGCAATAACCCTAATTTCACACTCCACTCCTTCCCTCCAATAAACCTCAAGATATTTCTTTTATGAAAGAGGTAACACATGCTGTGGCTACCTGGTATCAAACTACATCAATTGGCTCCCTGGCCAACAGCAAAACTGAAAGTACATTTTATGCTGCCTGCGTTTCCCTCACACAGGGACTAATTTGCATCACTGTCCTATACCCTGTTTTTTAGTACCACAACTTTTACTGGTCTTTTTCCTACCTCTTAAAGACCCTGACTCCTTTTTCAGATTTCAATAAAACCAAATTCCAAAGGAGCATATGGACATGACCAGTGAACACTACTGATTTTATAAGTAACCAGGCTAAAAACTAGACTGATTGAAAGTGTTTAGGGGCAGTTTATACATTGAAAGAATGCTAGCAGAGCATTCCTTCCTTTATTTGCAAAGATAGCGAGTATGTTCATTTTTCACATGTGAACAGTTATCTCATTGTGTTTCTTCATTACTGTCAACATATACACAACTCCCTACGTGTGAATCAAACACTAGCTGTTAAAACTGGTGAAAAACCTGCTCATGAAAGAACATTCAAAGAACACATTTACCATATGAAGTTTTGAATATTGATGCCACATCTAAACTTGACCCACTCTTAGCAAGACTACTATTATATACATATAATATATATACTTCCAAGTAAATCCCCTCCCTATTCTGCAAACACCTCATAAATGTGCAGTATGACAAAAAAGTATCTTTTAGGTGCTGTAGGGCTGATTTAAATGACTAAACAATGTGTAACTTTCTGACGAGCTTACATAAAATAATAAAACGCTCCCACATTGTTTTTGAGTGTTGTCTTGCATGTCTCATTCTAACATGACAGTTTCACATTCGAGTAGGGAACACACCAGCTCATCTCTACAGCACTTCCTGGTCTTTTAACAAGTTTTACAATTGTGTTTTGTTACTTCCCATGTAAATTAACATTGCTACAAGAACAACTTCAAAGATTCAAGATACAAACCAGTCAGTACAGATAACACACTTACAGAGTCTTTTCCTTTTAATGTCAATCAACTGCTGCTCCTTCTGACGTGCTTGCTGAAAGGAATAAAGTAGTATTTTCCAGACTCTGTCTTCAAAAATATTGAAAGATGCTAATTCAATCCACAAAAACAGCTTAGGGCAACTCTAAAACAGACTTACATGCTCACTTAAAATAATCCTCTGAATAATTTTGACAGCTGTAGGAACTGCACCCATGTCACCATATATTTAGCTTTGAATGACTTGTGCAGTCCTGTTGCTTTCAAAGTGCACTCCTGCGCATGCTGAGGTTGGTTGACCTGCACAACAGTAACAGAAGCTACAATTGTCACTTACCTGCTGGTAATCAATTATTGTCCGGCTGAGCAATACTATGTGTTTCATTGTTTCCAGGATCTGACTAAGGAAGGAAGCAGTTGCATACCTTAAGAACACTAATAAAAATCAATATCATAAATGTTTTAATCAACTTTATTTAGTTTAAATAAATAATTTCTCATTTCTCCTAACAGCAAAATAATATTATGTGTCCACACCCTTCATTTTAGAGTTAATATACACAGTGTCATTGTAGAGGCCAAAGAGTTCCCTTACTTCCCTCTTGGTTTCCCTAAGATTCCATTTAAGTCTTTCCAACATTTTACATCAGAGTTTGGAAGGTATCAAGAAAGCCTAGTGATCTGGAAATGGCTACAAACTAAAGCTCCTAAATCATGGAAATGCAATCTTTTAGCTGTATTTCTGACAGAAATTAAATTTCTCATATTACACTTCATATGCATCCACCTGTTAATAACGGGTAGGAAATTAAGAGCTACTTTTAAATACGTTTAAGTTTTCAGTTCTTTTTCAAAGACAGTTTGTTCCTACATATTTAATTAATAAAGGCAGCAAAGCAGAGGCAAGGCCCTGTTACAAGCCTGTAATATGTGCTCAGCTATTATAAATGCAGATAATTCAGGCACTAAAGACAAAAAGCTCTCTTGGCTACAAGCAATTCTCGTTAGTGAATCAAGAGTTATAATCTCTGTAATCAAAGTTGGGTAAATTCAGAGCCCAACTCTAAATTTACCATGGGTGTATGAGGTCTGATCATGCTGATTCTAGCCAGAAGGTAGGCAGTATATAATTCTGTCCAATCTAGAAAAAGGAGGCTTGCTTTCACAAGAGGTAAGATGAAATAATATACAAATAAACTGTGCAAAGTCCATTCCTTTCTGGCCATCTGATCCCCAAGAACACCTTACCGTGAGTCCTCATCATCTTGTTTCAATTTGTTTCTCAGGGCTTCCATAATTTGGATCCTGCATATTGTAAGAAATAACACATGATTGATGAGAATTCATAAGAAACTGAGAGAAGCAGGAAACAGAGAAGCAGATTTGAATAAGTAACAGAAAAAGATCATTTCCAGGATTCCACTTTTGTCCACTTTCACATTGGAACAATATAAACAAAATATTCAGTATGCCTTTTAAATATCATACTTCTTAAATAATGGGGCTTAACTCTCAGGACAGGAAAGAAGTATCAATAATAATTTGTGAGAGTGACAACTCCTTTTTCTCTTGACCAACATATTTGGACACAATTAATCCAAAGTTTGCAAAAGGGAAGCTGGGCAAAAGTGGGAATCCTAATTCAAACAGCCATTAAACACATGGGATGTCTAACATTATCAACTTCCATCTTTTCATAGGCATTTGAAAAATACTGCCAAGAAATATGCTTTCTGATCTGTACAGTCGCTCTTTCCCAACTGTATAGGGACTTCTGGGTTTACACATTTCAACCGGTAAGTTTTTACTTTTGGTAGGCTTTTTTTATGTTTTGTTTTCTACAGCATATTCATCTGTATTCCTATTGTTCAATGGTACTTAAAATCTCCCCAGTCTCCCATATCACTTTAAAATCCTGTTTTAATCAGACCTATGTATATATGCATCTCTGTATGCACACACAGAGAAGAAATAAAGGGTGAAGAAAATTCTACCTTTTCAAGGCCAATGTCTTGTTCTGGAAAGAGACTTTTACTTCCTCTGTATCTCTTTGCAAATCTTGTGTGGCACTGAAAGACAAAAAGCAGTAAGACAGACAGCCTAAGCATGAAGGTAACAGTTTAAAAGCAGTGTCACATTTTAACTTGCTTTCTACATATCTAACACAAGAACTTTTCATGTGAGCCACAAATTATTAGGGCCAGGAGTAATTAGGAAATTCTATCCATCACATAAAGGACTGCAAATTTAAAAGCCACATCAGAGACAGAAGTACATTGGGAGGATGAATAAAGCATTTCTTCCCCACATTTTCTCTTAGTTTCCATTATTTTCATGAATCTTCTCCAAAGTACCGATTGTTAACCCAGCAATTCACTAAGAAGCAATAACTAGAAGAGAATTTTGAAGTTATCCAGTGACATACCTCTGGATAAATTTTTCTTCAGTTGCATGATCAAGGAAATTTTCTTGACCTGCACAAGAGAACATCACTAAAGCAAGCACAACAGAGACTTTTAAATACAATCTATAGAGCATAAAGGATTAGCATTTTTTGTATGAACAAGTTATTTTTACTACTACCTCCAAGCTTTATAATCTTCTACTGTTAATGAGAGTACGCTATTAATCAGCTATATCGAAGAAATAATTAGGCTTTAAAATATTTTAATTTAGCACTTTTTAGATGAGCTAGAGCTGGTTCATGACATTTGTCTATATATGCCACTGGATGGTTCAATGGAAGAGCATGTACCCAACTGCACCCTAGGCTGTATCAGAAATGTGGCCAGCAGGTCAAGGGAGGTGATTCTGCCCCTCTTCTCTGCTCCTGGCAGATCCCACCTGGTGTGCTGCATCCAGGCTTGGGATTCCCAACATAAGAAGGACATGGATCTATTAGAGCAGGTCCAGAGGAGGGCAATGAAGACGGACAGGGGCTGGAGCACCTCTCTTGTGAGGAAAAGGCTGAGACAGTTGGAGAAGTTTGTATGGTGACCTCGCTGAGTCCTTCCAAACCATGACTGGAGCTTACATGAGAGCTGGAGAAGAACTTTTTACTAGCATATGTAGTGACAGGAAAAGGGGGAATGGCTTGTACATGAAAGAGGGTAGGTTTAGATAAGATACACTGTAGGGTGGAGAGGCACTGGTAGAGAGATTGCCCAGAGAAGCTGTGGACACTTCATCCCTGGAAGTGTTCAAGATCAGGTTGTCAGGTTGGATAGGGCTCTGAGCAAGATGGTCTAGTGGAGGGTGCTGCTGTGCACGGTGTGGGGTTTGGAACCAGATGTATTTAATGTCCCGTCAACCCAAATCATCTTGGGACTCTACAGGTAATGGAAACACCTTAAATCAGTATTGTTGCCAAACATGTTGGCAAACTTTTGGCAAGATTTCAGCCCCAGCCACCAGATTTCTGAAAACCATCACTACATGACAGAGGAGTCTAAAGTTCAAACCCAGAAAAGAAGGGAAAGGGCAGTGGGCAACAACTATATGGCATCTTTGTCAACATTAAAATACATCTCAAAAGCTGTCTAGAAAACGCGTTAAAACGTACAGCCAGAGAAACATCATTATCATAAAGAGCACTTTTGATAAATAATTAAAGATTTTTTAAAAAATGTGTATATATATATATATGTGTGTATATATATATATATGTGTGTGTGTGTGTATGTATATATATATATGCCACACCGCATTCTTTGTTAGTGCAACTACGAGGAGGGATATACTTACCAGCAAGAATGGCCGTGTTGTACTCCATAAGCTGCTCCTTCATTTGGTCCCTGAGGCTGCGGCGGGAGTAAAGCGACAACGGTCAGATACTGCACATCCCTTCATCCCACCGCTGCTCCCCATCCCGCCCCGCCGGCACTAACCGGAGCAGAGTGAGGACACTCACGTCACCGTCACCGTCACCGTCGCCGCTGCCGCTGCCGCTGCCGCCGCTCTGGGCCCAGGCTGAGGCCGCAGCCGGCTCCAGCTCCCGGGCCGGGCCCGGGGTCACAGACGCCATGGCCGCAACTTCAAACTGCGCGGCTCCCGGCGGCCCGGGCGGCCCGCGCGCCCCGCGCCTGCGCAGAGCGGCGGCGGGGGCCCAGCCCCGAGAGGCCCCGGGCGGGGAGGCGGAACCCTCAGCCGTGCTGGGTCGGAACGTGCAAGGGAAACATTAAATATTGGCAGAGCGCTAGGTGAGGCGCAACAATCCTTCCCTCTGACCTAGTGTTCGCGTGGAGACAGAAGCAATAGGAGCAAACTACTAATGGAAGTAGAAATAGACTACAAAAAATAAACACTAATGTAATAGGTAACCAAGTATATTTGTTCATCAGAATTAGGAAGAACAAACCCAGTGAAGGGATTTACTTTTAGTGTGAATGTTAGGAGACGGGTGAGGTAAATGTTTAACAGCAAAGCTGCTCAGCCGGGTACCCCTCCGGCACTGGATTGCGAAACTTACCCCACCCGGAGAGAAGAAGAAACGGCTGAAGAAACAGAGATCGGAGGAAGAGACCCTATAAAGGAGGACTGCGGGAGGGGGAGTGTGTGGGCCACTGGTGGAGCGCTAACTCCCTGGCTACACCCAGCGCTGTTTGCTTGTTACCGCTTGCTGTAATTAATAAAACTTTGATTGGACTTTATCGGCTGAACAAATTATTCGCCGTAACTTATAACACTAAGTGAAGAGAGCCGTTGCATAAAACCAGAGACTTACTTGGGTTTACTAGCAACTGCAGCTCTCAACCCAGCACATTGATCCTGTTCACCATTAAACCATGTGACTAAGTGGTGGGTAAGTGACCATGTGACTAAGTGGTTTAACCATTAAACTAAGTGTTATATTCAGACGTTTTTTTGAACATGCCCAGGGATGGTGACCTCCGCACAACTCTGGGCAGCTTGTTCCAATGTCTGACTACCTTGGAAAGCCTCTGCAATTGTCTAAGGGAGGGTAGAGTATGGCTCTACCAGCAAACTGCCAGAGTCCTCAACACTTTCCCCTTCCTCTTTGAGGTCTGTCACCAGGCTGAGCAGATCATCCACCTCACACAGCTGTTTTCTCTGCTGCCCCAAGTCTAACCTGGCTGACACTCCACCACCAAACCAGCAGAGCTCATGCCAATGCTCCTGTCCATACACCACCCTGTGTGACCCACCACAGCACCTGAGCTGGCCACAAAGCTCACCCAAGCTCTCAGCACCAGGCAAAGGCTCCAGGGTGATGCCTCAGCTGTAGCAGGAAGATGAGTGTGCTGCCCTCCCCACCAAAAAAACCCAACCGAAAAAAAATGTTAACAGCTTTAATAAGTTTAATACAAATAAGGTACTTTGTACATTCAGTGAGAAGCATTCTGCTTAAGTTAATACAGGAGTTAAAAATGTTTAGCCAGATCGGTGGTGGTAATGCCACGAAGACGTAGAAATGAAACAATACAGTTTTGAGACAATATTAGTATAGAAGCCAATATAAAGGCTGGTCTTTGTTAGAGGCTTCCAGGGGCAGCTATGGAAGAATGCTCCCCCTCCATGGGGTGAATACAGTTTTATAACTTTAGCAAATTAGTATAATTACAAGAATTCTCAATTAGAAAGAATTAGAAGTGATGAAGTAATTCCCACCTGTTCAACCCTCTCACAATCCTCTCCCAATCCCTGCTCTTAGATGGGAGCTAAACTTTTTTTTTTTTTGAAAATGTGTCTCAAAGAGCTGGTTTCAACCTTGGCTCCTAGGAAGAACCAAGATAGCGTAGGGACCTTGGACCACTAGGTTTTGGAGCCTCTGGAATTTTTGTCTTTCTACCTATCAGTGTAGGAAAAAGGTGGGGAGAAGTACTGGGCCTAGATAGGAACTGTGTTTTACAATAATCTACAGAGCTATGAATGTATATGAAGGAACTATAAAAGCAAAAATAATTCTGGCATCAATGGCATGTTTGATCATGACTGCCTACACAGAAATAAGGTTGATTATATTTACCCTGTTCACTAGTACTATTTCAGCTTACTTAATGCTTGGTGATCAAGCCAGGCCCATACTAGTACACAAACCCTGTTCATGGATGATCCATGCCACCTGAGCAAGATAAAGATTTTCATCTAAGAAGTGAGCAGATCTTATTTAAGTCTGGCTGCAACTGAACCAGCCTCAGTGTGCCATGTATCAACACATAACCACACATATTCCCCCCACACCGCTGCACGCTAAGATTCTTAACTTTTCCTTAGGAGCTGTCGTAGTTTGAAAAAAATGAGTTTTTTTGAACTTCAGTGGTCAAACCAATGAGTGCTCAGGTTTAAAGACTGGCACCTGGTGTGGCCACTAAGGACAAGGATCCGCCTCTGAGAACACAAGGGGTTAAAAGCAGAGGGCTCCCCGGAAAGCTCTCTCTTGGTTCCGGTCCCTGAGGACGGAGGGATCTCCCCTGCCCAGTGGCTGGCTGGGCGGGGGAGGGGAAGCCATACGGCCTGGGAGAGGGAGGCTGGAGCCTTGGGCAGAGAGGGGGAGAGGAAAAATCCTGCAGGATGGAAGGGTGGAGAGAGTACAAGAACTTTGAGAGGCATCAGACAGCCTTCCTTTCCCCCCCCCCCCCCCGCCCCCCCCCCCCCCCCCCCCCGAAGAGAGAGAGAGAGACTGAGAAACCGTGTCTGTGATCTGTGTCACCTTGAAATTTGATATCAACAACTAGACAGCACGGCCGAAGGAGTATGGGGGGTGGCGCGAGAAGAGTGCCCAACAGTAAAGATACTGTGAGAGTTCGAAGAAACAAAGCCCAAGATTTTAACCCTTTTTGTAAATGATGGAAACTTTATAAATGCTAATCCTCCTGAATTTGAAGAAGAAAGATAGAGAGAACTAAGCAAAGATGATGAAAGTTTGTGCAAGTGGAAGATTGTCAGAGAATGCTGAAAAGAATCCTAGGTGGGAGGAGATGATGGAGTGGCCTTTGGCTGGACTTTTTTGTATAGCCTGAATGGAGTCATTTCTTTTCTATAACACAGAGACTGCATCTGGGGAGAGGCGTTGGCTTGGAGCCAAGAGTGGACAGTAGTGTGAACAGAGATGAGAGGAAGAGCTCTGTTCTCAAGGCCCCTCGGCCCCAGGGGGTAATATTGGGGGGGACTAGTGTCCCAAAATTGAGAAGCTGTCGTCTCCTGGAACTAACCAAAGCATCTTTAAAAAAAGAAACCCTAGAAGCAGCTCTGGTCCATGCACAGTGGTGAGAGCACTGGACATGGAGGAAGAGGCCACGATGTGGTGCAAGGAAGACTCCTATCTCTCCTCAATGAACTGAGTACTGATTATCGGAAGGGTGGTAATAGACTAAGGATTAATTATCTAAAAGGTGGTAACGTGATGGGGAATTTTCAGTTTGTTTTGTTGTGTTGAGAACTTGTGGGGGGGGAGGAAGAGTGTTTTTTTAAAGTTTTCATGTTCTTCTGTATGTGTCTTCTTTGCATATTATAAGTAATAAAGTTCTTTTTCTTTTGCTTTCTAAATTAGAAACTGTTTTGCTCTGTTTTTGGTCACATCTCACAGCAAATACCAGGGACAGTATATCCTCATAGGGGCACTGGCCTTGTGCCAACGTCAAACCTATGACAGGAGCATACTTATCCACACTGGTTACATTCTTTGCCATATACCATAGAAGTGAGAGAATGTCACTCTTGCTGAAGTGGTAACTGAAAGGAAGGGAATCCATTAGATAAGCCTATTAGAATAAATCCAAGTACACTAGGTCCTTTATCTTCAGTTTTGCTTGAACAATTATGGTCTCTTGTCTCACAGTGGTTTTAAAAGTACTGCCCTACTGCTGTCTTCTTTTAGTCATCCACAGGGAGACAAGAGGAGTGGAAGAGACATGCACATTTTAAGAGTGGCCTTTTAAGCTGCTGCACAGGCACACTGAGTCACAAAGTAGGAGGTAGCCTGAAAAGCACAACTTATGAACTTGCATCCATTGAGGAGTGTCAGAGACAAGCAGAAGGCATCTGCTGCAGTCATGGATGGAGGGAAGTGAACTATGTAATGATTCACAGTGCAAAGCTCCATCAGGTACTTGGCCAGAATGCTTTGTTCAGTTTACCTGCAGTAAGTCAGAGCGGAATATTGGCTATCTCCTGGGCAAGAACATCCTGTCAAGACTTGGTTTAGTTAAACAGGAAGAAATACTTCCTGAGAGAACACTTTCAGAGTACAGGGTTGAAATTCAAGTGTCCTAATCACAGAACTCTTCTGTGTTATATTAGGCTGCTCATATTGTAGGACCACACCTTTCAATGGCAGTCTAGGAGTTATCTCCAGTATGAATGACACTTTCCACTGAGGGAAACTGCAAGGAGCTCTTTTAAAATTAGATGGTCAGGAATGAAATTAAGTCAAACGAAACAAACATAACTAAGAATCATTTACTGATAATGAAAAAATAAAAGGGAGTTACTTTACTAAAGAGGGCTAGAAAAGATAGAGCAAGCGGAAGAAAAAGAGGATAGAAATGGGGGAATGGGGGGGTGGGGGAGGAGAAGAGAGAATGGGAGAGAGAGAAAGAGAGGAGACAGAGAGAAAAAGGTAACACTGGTCAGGGTGTGCATGCTGCTTGACGGGTGACTGGACATGGGGCTGGGGCAGGAGGGCCAGGAGCCCAGGCAGGGTCGCGGTGAGGGTGGGCTGGCTCGGAGGCTGGCTGCATCATAGGTGGATCAGGCAGGGGCACAGGGACAAGGGCAAGCAAGAACCAGTGAGGGCAGGACAGCCAAAAGGCAGGCTGGGGCCAGGGCAAAGAATCAGGGGAAGGTCAACAAGGCTGACATCCTGGTGGGAGTCTGTTATAGATCACCCAACCAGGATGAAGAGGTAGATAACTTATTCTACAAGCAGCTGGAGAATTTTTTAATATCACCAGCCCTTGTTCTTGTAGGTGAATTTAACCTGCCAGCTGTCAGCTGGGAATTCAACACAGCACAGAAGAAGTAGTCTGGGAAGTTCTTAAGAGTGTAGGGAGGACAACTTGTTACAGCTGGTGAGTGAGCCAACCAGGGAGGAACTATGCTAGACCTGCTACTTGCAAACAGAGATGGGCTGGTGGGAGATGTGATAGCTGGAGGCCATCTGGGGCACAGTGATCACAAGCTTGTAGAGTTTTCAATATTTGGTGAAACTAGGAGGGTCATCAATAAAACTTCTGTACTGGATTTCTGAAGGGCAGACTTTGGCCTATTCAAGAGACTTATTCAGAGAGTACCTTGGAAGCAGCCCTTAAAAACAAAGGAGTCTAGGAAGGTTGTGTGTGCTTCAAAACAGAAATCTTGAAGACACAAGATCTCTGTCCTGATGTGCTGAAAGATAAGCCAGTGAAGAAAATGACCAGCCTGGATGGGCAAGGAGCTTTTGAAAGAACTAAGGAAAAAAAAGGGGTGTATCACCCTTGGAAGGAGGGTCAGGTATCTCAGGAAATGCTTAAGGGAGTTGCTAGATCATGTAGGAAAAAAGAATTAGAGAGGCAAAAGCCCAGTTTGAACTTACCAGACACTTCTGTAGAAGATAAAAAAATATTTTTATAAATACATTATTGGCAAAAGGAGGGCAAGGACAACCTCCATTCTCTATTAAATGAGGGAGGGAATTTAATAACTAAAGATAAGGAAAAAGGCAGAGGTGCTTAACACCTTCTTTGCCTCAGTTTTCAACAGAAAGACAGGCTGTCCTCAGGACAGCTGTCCTCCTGGGCTGGTAGGTAGTGTCATGGAGCAGAACAGCCCGTCTGTAATCCAGGAGGAATCAGAGACCTGCTGAGCCACTTAAGTGCACACAAATCTATAGGACCAGAGGGGATCTGTCCCAGGGTGATGAGGGAGCTGGCAAATGAGCTTGTGAAGCTCCTCATTTACCAACAGTCCTGGCTCACTGGTGAGCTTCCAGATGACTGGAAGCTGTCCAGTGTGACACCCATTCACAAAAAGGGTGGGAAGGAGGATACTGGTAACTGCAGGCCAGCCAGGAAGAACACTGTGTGTGTGCTGGGTAACATGCTGAAACCTGCCAAATGCAAGCTAAGATGCAGGTTTGCACTTGCCTGTGAAGTATCCAGGTATGGGCTCATCTTCACTGCCATAGTCACAGTGCCAGCCACCTTGATTTGTTTTGGGTTCTGCCGCACCAGCTGAAGTAGGAAATCACTATTTGCTCAGAGGAAGCTTTGGAAAGCGCAAAAGCTTTACAATTATGTTAAGATAATGATTTAAAAGACAGAACCATCCCCCATTTCATCATCTTCATTTCATGTCACAATGGGGTTTCCTGAAATACTATCAAGTCTAGTACAACCACCTCAAAACAGGAGTGGCACATGTAAACGTTAACTGAAGCTTTTTGTTTAAGTTTGGTTTCAAAACAAAAATATCACCCTAGTTCTAGATGGAGTATAACTGTACCTTGTCAAGTGATGAGTCTTCCAGAGGAGGCAACGTAAGAAAACAATTGCCAAATGTGCAGAAAACAGGATCCAGCTTTGAGGAGGTGGTTCTCTCCAGCACTGCCCCAAGGCATGAGGGACTGTGATTTATGCACTTAATCTCCATCACTCTACACAAATGCAATGCAACTTCTAGAAGTTTTCTAACTACAGTTTTCCAAGTCAGTCTTGTACTGCAGATAGTGTTTTAACATAGTATGGGAGGAACTGCTTCAAGAGTAACAAACCAAACCACAGGCTCAAGGACATCCCTAAGTGCATTCTTGTTAAATCTCCTCCAATTATATAATTCTTTTATCACTCTGTTCTGTCCTTCAATTTCACTAACATCAAGTCTATTATTACTATTATGGTATTCAGGAACCACCAGAATACCAGAAACAAGAAAACAGTATGACAAAACAATACTGCCATGATACATGGGATGATCAAAGATATATTCATTCTTGTGAACCACTGGATTAATTTCTTAAATTTCAAGGACAATATTAACATACTACGACAAGAAAGGGGGCACAAGAAGCCTGTAAACAGTTGTAAGTACAACTACCTCTGAAGATGTATTTAATTACCCCAGATTTTCACTAAACACACAGATTTGTTTTCTTTGTAGTATTAAGTCCCCAACAACCATAATTCTTTCTTGAAGGCACTCTTTCACTTTCCAGTCAAGAAGTCTCAATTTACTGTTCATTTCAGCAACTCGTCAAGTCCAAGACTGTTACTGTGACATAGATAGAAACACACAGTAACACACACAACAGGTGTTCAGGTAGAGAAGAAGAAAGGAAGGAGTCTCTTGTTTATTGTTGACTTCGTATATATAAGTTTCTGGACAGTGATCAGAGATTGGACAGAGAAATTCTCACTTCTATATCTTTACTGGTTACTTGAGAAGTCTATCAGGTGATATCTTTTACAAAGGAATGCAAACGTGATTCTTGTTTATTTTACAATTCATGAGAACTGACTCCACTATACTAAAACAAATCAGAAGGCTTATTTTCAGAGACAACACAAGACTACTGTCACAGTTTACCATTCTAAACTTGAACTTCTTCCCTACGTAATGCATGGAGGTACAGTTGGCTAGAGTACACCTGTAGCTGTCATGATATTACTAAAAAAATTGAGTAAAGTACAGGATAGCATATCTTGAAGAGATGAAGTTTAGCTGAATGGTAGGATGCTCACTGATTTATTATTTCTAGACTTCAAATATTGCACCTGCAGTTATTCATACAAAAAGTACAAAAAGTTTTATTTTATACAGTGGTTTGAATT
Source organism: Sitta carolinensis (assembly GCA_032173965.1). NCBI lineage: Eukaryota > Metazoa > Chordata > Aves > Passeriformes > Sittidae > Sitta > Sitta carolinensis. The sequence continues at coordinate 23,182,241 of CM063313.1, read as the reverse complement.
ATGATTCTCAGTCTTCCCAGGAAAAAAAGTGTTTTCATTTTTCTTCCCTTCCCTATTTCTTACTGTTAAATCTGTGGATTTTTCTTCTTAAAAAAAATAGTTCAATACAAATGTAAAATGGTAACATATAATTGCTCTGGTGCATTAAATGTAGAAATCAGGTTTTTATGCTGAGACATAATATAAAAACTATGCATTACTAATATCTAACAAAGTATGCAAAACATAGGACTTAATGTATTTTAATCCCCATAATAAAGTGGTTTTTCCATTCCAAGAGTCACCAAGCTATCCTTTTAAGAAAAAAAAAAAACAGTGCCCAGTTGATTATGTCTGCATTCCAATATAAACTACTTCTATTTCCCACTGCTAACAAGAAATTACAATACCGATGTTCCATACTTTAGAGAAAATATGGAATATATCTGTGCTCATCTACAAGTTTCAAGACTTCTGTTTAATAAACACCAAGTATAGTATATAAGATTACGATTATTTTCACATTTACAGCAAGTACTCAAGTCCTTCTTATTGCCTTTAAAAAAGCATCTCAATCAAATTAAGAAAGACAGTACACCTACAAAAATTCAAATATATAGTACATTTGCTTCTATACATGTATGTGCAAGATCTCTCGGCAAAAATACAAATATGGAATCCAACAGCTTGACCATTTACATCTCCTTTGGCAAATACAGCTTTGTATCACATGATGTAAGTACCATCTTTGTAGTATTTCATGGATTCTAGCTGCTGAGTCATTGCAAGGACATCCTGAAATCCTGTACTGAGTCCAGACATGTGTTGAAAATAAGCTTCCTTCTCCACTTGGACAGTTAAGTTGTTTAGACCAGCATCTTTCAGAATTGCTGTGACCTGAACAGAATGGTATGGTTAAATTAGTACTGCACTTCACATGTATCTCACTGTAACTTGCAGTATGCTGGCTCTGCAATGCTGTAAAAAAACCCCACATACCATTGTGAAGAATTCAATTCTCTGGAAAACAAAGAGGAGCCTAAGAGGGTATGTCTTTGTGACTTCTGCACACTGGGTGATTCTCAGTGTCTTGCATAAGGAAATTTGTATCGTTTTAAGGAAAAGAAAAACCCACTGCAGATAGGTAGTGGTAATCCAGTTTTAGACATGTGATTAAAATCCAGATATCCCTATTGTTTAGTCTCTGTTTTTACACCTCCACTTCTTTTCTCAGAACAGATGTAGTGCTACTTTCAGTCAGTGTTTTGGCAGATGTTCTAGCAAACAGCTCTTTACACAACTAATTTCAAGCTAGCAGGCAAGGGGCAGTACAGTGTTAAAAGACCAGCTCTGAGACAATAACAGAGAGCTACAAAAATAATCATACATGTTAGCTTGAAACTTCAGTCTGTGACCAAAAGGGAGATGCCAAGTAGGAAAGTAAGAAATTAAAGAGTCTAAAACCCTTGCACTTTACCTGCTGTACAATTCTCTGTTCCATCACATCTGATACCACTTGTACATGTATTGTGCCTGCCACAACAGTTGCAGAATGACACCAAAAATGAGGATCTCTGTAGGATATAACTCCCTCTATTTTTTGAATCTGTGAAAAAATTTCATTAGCAAAATTTAAGTAATTTTAAACTTGTACATGTAGATGGCTGTTAGTGGATAATATTTCACAAGGAAACAAAACTGTAGCACAGCAGCTTTCTAATTAAGCTATATTCAGAAATATCTTGTATTGAAAGGTTACCTTACTACTACTGTAGAATTCTAGAAGGATAGAAGTCAAACTAAATGAAAACCTCAGAAGAGAAATGCTAAATAGGATGAGAAAAAAAAAATCCCTGTATTTAATGAACAGATCACAGGAATATAAATGGACAGACTAATGAGAATACTGGCCAAACATCTACCAGGGCACTTGTTACTTCACTGTTTTGCAGCAGTACTTAGTTATCAGATCTGAACTTTATTCAGAGACATAACTTTTTTCCATAACATAATTTTTTTCAAATTGATCTTTGTTCTGAGTTGGCTGTGATGGTTTTTCAGAGCAGCTAATAAGGCACTTGTGTTTTGGATTTCTGCCTAAACCTGTTTTGATAATACACCGATGATTTGGCTATTGCTGAACTGGTCAGGCTTTCTCTTTTCTATCAGGCAGTTTCAAGGCTTTCTATTTTCTCACTTTACACTTGTCCTGGTGGGTAGGCTGGGGATGGGAAAGAAGCAGGGAGGTGACTCAGCCAGGGCAGCTGACCCAAGATATCCAGAGGAATACTCCATGCCATGTAACAACTTGCTCAGCAGTAAAAACTGGGTAGAGGATGAAGGGGGATTTTGGCTTCCAAGGTGGCAGTTGTCTGGGGACTGCCTAGGGATCAGTCTGCTTGTGGGAGATGGTATACTGCTTTTTTTCTTTCTTTCCACTGCTCTTCCTTCACCTGTTATATTGCAAGTAGAGTTTTCTTGCTTATGCTCCCATCCCACTGGCAGTGATGATGGAGGTAAAGGAGGGGAGGGAACAAGTGGCTGTATGGATGCCTGGCTGCTGGACAGGGTCAACATACAACAAGCACATTGTTTTATTGTGATGTAATTTTAAAAATGCTTTTCCTATTATTTTTTAATCAACTGATCTTTGATTGTTCTCAAAAAGTACTTTCTTTTTCCCCAGTCTCAGTATTACTGTCTTCCCTCATCAAAAGGGAAACCACACTTTCCTTTCACTACATGAATCTCTCCCAGACAACTCCTATTTGTTCTTTTCTTTCTCATGCAGACAAGAATATATTTTCCCATCTAGTAACTGACAGGTCACCATAAGGATAATTTTCCTTGAAGCCTCTAGTTGATGGAATCCTCAAAGAACTTTTAACGCATTCTTTTACAGAGAGGAGTTCTCCACATCATGATTCTGGGCAAGAACTTAAAATAAGGCAAGAGCAAAGACTAGGTACAGCCTCAACGCAGATGCCATACTGCACCAGACAGGAAGAGAACAGTCTAGAATGAGAAAACAATTAAAAAAAAACAGCTTAAGTTTTGCCATCCCACCTATTGTGAACCACTGTACCCTTCATGATATGGATAAATCAGAAAACTTGAAATTACAAGCTCATGACATAATCCTATAGCCTGAATGTTCATAACAAATTTAAAAAGGCTGCAGGTTTGGGGAACTGCCATATTACTTTCTCAGTACTAGTGTGGTACATTTACCAGACTGTTAACCATATTTGTCTCAAATTTTGGGCTACCCATAAAAGCAAAAAACACTGGAAGTCTTTTTAGCTGCAAACCAACTTTTATAGTTAGAACTAATCATCCTGTCACTTCTCTGCAAAATACATTTTCAACAACATGAGACAGGAAGTTGTCTAAGACAACAGAAGGTGTCTGAGTGAATTGCTTGTGTTCAATGATCATTAAAAACAGTTATAGCTTTGTTTGTTTTTATAAAAAAACATTTATAATTGTACCTTTTCTAGAGCAGCATGCAGATCTTTTTCCTGTTCTGGAGGTATTCTCAACAAAAGCACTTGACAGGCATCTTTCAAAAGTGGGATAACACTAAGAAAAATCAATGTAGCAATAAAGAGAGAGCAGAGTGGATCAGCTATGAGCCATCCAAATTGCTGAATAAATATCGTAGATATGATAACACCAACACTGCCAAGAGTGTCTGCTAACACATGCAGAAACACACCTAAAACCAAAACAAACAGAGTGATTAACGGTTCTGTCTAAAATGTAGTATGTATATATTCAATAGCAGAAACTTAGTAAGGCTTACTAAAGATCCTCAAGCTAAACAGAGATGACTCTCTGCCTAACCTGGAACAAAAATATTTAGCTCTTCTGATGTTTAATTGCAAATGAATGTAAAAACAGTTTTTCATCTGTGGGGCAATGATCTAGGTAGGCATCCACAGACTAAAGTATATGTGAATAGTCTTTAAATTGTTAGTGGGATTTGTACAATACAGCATAATCATTTAACTCTGAATATAAGGACTCACTGATCCCTAACAGAGAGGGATTAGAAGTGTATTAGAAGATCAGGGTACATGCACTGACTTTCTAATGTGGATGCACATTAATGTACTGGTTTTTTGTATGTCATTTCTACTCCAATTTTACAAGAGAATTGTCTTTGTGCTACTGCTATGAATATTATACTTTTTACTTTTTAAATTGTGGGTTCATTCTCAGTGCACACTAAATGGGCATAGAAAAATACTTGCCAACCATCATTAAGATTAGTGCTAGTTAAGTATCAGGACTTTAATATTGAAATGTGAGTATAGGCAGACTTAAAAAAATTATGGACATAACGAATATGAATAACCAGGATAACCAACTGAGTTAAGACATTAAATAACTTATGAAACATGAGACTATTCATCATATTCTGACAAGCTTACACAGAAGACACCAATCTTTTAAAAGGTTTTATTTTTTATAAGCCAGATAGTTGGTAAATAACTACTTTCTAACTACTAGAAAAAAATTCTATGCTGAACTTTCATATACAGTGCCCTTCTCAGTTAGCTTATGATTTTAGATTTGAAAGTTTTTCTTTACCACTTTACCTTCTGAATCACAAATAAAAGCATATTCTACTGCTGGTCTGTATTTGTTCTCCTGCTTCTTATCCCCTTCCCAGTGTTTTTAAAACCAGCTGTCACATGATTTCTAGAAGCATGGTAGTATCTTTATAGAGAGAGACCTTGTACTTTCATTTCCAGTTTGAATTTAGAAACAAGGACTTAACGCTTTTTGAGTATGATTTACAGTGACCTTTATTAATGTTAGTGAGTACTATAGATCACTTTTTATTGTTCTTTATGTATTACACACAGAGAAACATTTCACATTTCTTCAAGTTAAATTCATAAATGGTTTGAGCGATTCCTGTGTAGCGTGTTTAATGCCTGTCATATCATTCCTCAAGAGTGTTTTCGCAAGATGCATAGGTCTGATTCTGAAAATCTTGTTTCCTAAAAATCACGTACATCGCTTATGATTCAACCATCTGTACTTGCCTCTCATGTTGGTGTTCATGCCTCCTCCAGAAGATCCATGGGAATGTCCATGGCTGTGCCCGTGGTCGCTGTGGGAATGGCTGTGCCCATGGCTGTGATTGTGGCCATGGTGAGAATGGCTGTGATCATGTGTGGGACAGCCTCCCCGAGAGGCCCCGTGGGAGTGCGCATGGCTGAAGGCACAGATACCAACAAGGTTCACAATCAGCCCTCCAACGGAGACTGGCTGTGAGAGGGAAAAAAGTTTTTAAATTCACTGCATTCTCACAGGTATTCAAACTTATTTTCTAGAACATGGTTACCAAAAATACCATGCACTTAATTAAGGAAAACTGTGGAAGCTCATAACTTCTCTGGACAAACTGTTCCAGTGCCTTACCACCTTCACAGTAAGGAATTCCTTCCTACTACCTAATTCATTCCTAATACCTAATCTATACCTACCTTGCTTCAGTTTGAAGCCATTTCCCCTTGTCCACTAAATGCCCTGTCAAAAAATTCCTCTCCAGCAGGCCTCTTTCAGGTAGTTGAAGAACTACCACCCTGGAGATAAACGTATATTAACCATTAACTGCAAAACTACACGGAAACAGAAGGACAAAACTTACAGTTAGCATGTTTGTATCTATGTCTGGAGGATCTACCAGTCTTGCCACTGATTCCATAAAGACAAAGAAAGCAATCACCATCAGAAAGAGGCCATTAATAAATCCAGAGAGAATTTCTACACGGCCATACCTAAAAGTAAACATATATACTTCTGAGAGTGAAGAATGGGTACTCTGAACAAATGTCAAATTTATAATAAATAAAATTATAATTCCTTCAATACAGCATTAACATTGCTGTGCTTTTTTCCTCAATGTCACAAAATCATGCCTCAATTTCTAAGTTATTTTTTTCTGATCAAGAGATTGCCAGTTTCCAACTGTCCAAACTCCATTATAATCAAACAATATAGAAACATTCTCTTATATATACTACCCATTCAGGGCTTCAAACTGCTAAACTGCTATACAAGCATATAAAGTTTAATTATATCAGCCAAATCTAAATTTTCATATGAACACTGATTTTTAATAAAGATTTCTGTTTTACATAAATGCCTAGCATGAGGTAATTTCTAGAGAATATTCACAATGATAAAAGTTTTACTTGTAGAGATAAATGAAAATTACATTTCAGACACATTTTTTGCACAGGCAAGAAAAGAGTAGCATGAGCACAAATGGAAGAGAAGAGACATAGCAAAAAACCCACAGAAGCATGTATTAGTAAAATATCCCATACATACCAGGACATTTTTAAAATGAGCAAGTTTCAAATAGTCCTTAAAGAATCCAAATACATACCCATATGAAAATATGCGAGTTGCTTTCCACCTTGTCATCAGAGCTGCAAAAAGCCCCATCACTAATGCAGAACAATCAAAAAGCATGTGAAATCCATCAGAAATAAGACCAAGGCTATTGGTCCATACTCCATAAAAAAGCTCCACAAAAGTGAAAGCCTAAAACGAAATAAAAGTTTGAATTTTTCCTTAAATATTAGCTTTTATATTAGTGTTTTGGTAGATAGAAGGATATTCTTTTCATAGAACACTCAACATTTTTCAAGGGTATTGTTCTATGTATTCCTAGACCATTTCTTCTCTTCTCCAAGGAAATACATGATGCATTCCAAGTGTTTAAAGAGACTTTTTTGAACCAACTCTCCCTTCAAACCTCACACATAAAAAACCAACTCTTTACAGGAGTAAATTTTTTTTTTTTTAATTTTAAACTGACATTCTGCAGACAAAATTCTAAGCATTTTATCATTAAAAATGTAAGAGTTCTGATCTGACATATTAGTGTAGAAGTAATGCTATCTATAGATCTGTTATGCCAACACTTTCTTCACCAGTAAGATGACTGTTTAAATCTTAGGAATCGTCTCTCAGAAAGGTACACAAGGAAACATTTTTAATACGTACATTTACCCTGTACATTTTAGTATTATTGATAGTAATGAAACCTTTTATTTAACTGCCTAAAACCTTTTTTCCCAATCTTTCATATTCCATAATTGAATTCCTTTCAGTTAATACAGACATTTCAAGTTTCTCCCCTTATTTTCCTGGAGATATTTGCAAATGAGGTTTTACCAATTTTGCTTATTGCATCATCTTTTCCTATTCAAGAAAGAGAGAAGCTAAAAATAAAACTAGCCTGCTCCAATATGACACTTATCAATCCCACACCTTTTATTTTGTTGTCCCCATCCTTATCAGTTTCACTGAGGCCTTATCAGTTTCACCTTATCTCTTGGCAACATTGAGGTATCTCAACCTTAATCATACTATCATATAAGTATTCGGTTACTGGTGTAACCCTTATGCATAGAACCAGTTCCGCACTGTGACAACAAATCAGGGACCACTACTTAAATTGCTCTGCCAAAGGTCACTTTCAAACCAATTGATTATGGGAATCTTTTAAAAAATAACTATTCTTTCTGCATTATATATGCACTATTGTGATTCGGTTTGAAGGAAAAAACCACACACTTACCAGATTTAGGCACAAGAAATAGAAGATCTGCCGAGAATCATACTCCTCAAGGATTTGTTTCAGTGACTCCTTAAAAAACCGGGGCAATGACTGGGAGCTTTGCTGTAATGCATCACCCATGAAGTTATAGAGAGGAGTGCCTTCAGGGGAATAGCCAATAAGGGTACCCTTCTGCCCTTTCCTGGAGGGGGAGGACAGGATATTGGCAGCTGCAAGGAAAGTATTGAAGTTTTTGTTGCTGTTTCTAAGCTTCAGAGCTATTTTATAATGTGTTTAATCAGCAAAGTTTACATGAAATTTTCAGGCAGCAAACTGATTGTCAGCTTCATCTTCAGGTTTATTATCGGATTTCATTGCTACGTAAAATTAGATCATCACTTCCACAACAGATCACATTCCATTTTTTTTCTGTAGACAGACAATTAAAAAGTGAAAAGCTACAGGCTGCCTTATGCAAAAGAATCCATAAAAGCTCATCCAAAAGAATTTCACACACTTCAATTTTCTGATTGACGTCCCAGTCACACAGACCACAGATTTACTATATTTTAGACAAGAATACGTACATAATACAAAGAAGACAGCACTCACTACCACCCCTCCAGAAAGAACGTGCTCCGTGCTTTCATGGTGTGGTGGCTTGTTCATAGCTCGAAGCTGGTCTGTTATTGGATGTGTCCAAAAGTTTCCAAAAAGCAGTGCACTAATGAAAATAAGAGAGGATCCGTATCGAGCACATGTGGAAGCTTCCATCTTCACAGAGCATATGGACTCCACGTAGAAATCCAGGATCACAACAAAAAAGATGACTGTTATGAAAGGCATGATGAGAGAAGACCAAGACTCTACTTTACTCTGCAACAAAAATAAATTTCAAACAGGACTGCTCACCAGAAGCATGATTGTATTTATAGCATTAAATGTAGTTCACTTGAATGACAAGTGTTTTCACAAATCCATAAAACAAATATGTTTATACTTTCAATTTATCATATAAACACATCATTCCAGATATAAAAAGAGACATATAACTAAAATGCACGAAAGTACTTTATTTTAAATACTTTCATGTTCATAAAAGGAATTCCATATACAATGCCATGGTTGCAATGGCCTACTCTCCCTATGCACACAAGCATTTTTTAAAATGACAGTAAATTATCTACTTCTTAGGGATAAAAGGGCACTGTATTTATACAGTCATTAACTCTTGTGAAATGTTAGTAGATGAACGCAAGATATAACATCTGAGCTAGAAGGATGAAATACATTTATCACACATAAGAGGAAATTTAAGTATCACACAGATAAAAAACAAATGTAGAAAAAAAGTATAATGGAGAAATTTCAAACAAACTTTACTACAAAAATAAAGACAGCAACATTGGTAAATTTAAATATTTTAAAGGAACGACTTAAATTGCAATTCACAAACATTACAAAAAAATGATTTATCTTTGTATTTATCTTACCTCTGTTGTCAGAGAGAGAACAATAACCCACGGGCACAACAGAAGGACGGAAACAAGATGAGACAAAGCTTGAAGACGCTTGGCTCCACCTACATCTACAGATAGTTTTCGGGATGCCATGTGGAAACCAACCTTGCAGCACAATGCCAGTACCAGAAGCAGTACTCCACCCTACAGACATAAAGAGATTCTATTAGCATTTCTTAAGTACCAAAACCCTCACTTGAAACACAGTGACCACAGTTATAAGGAGAAAATATTAATGTGCTTTCCTTAACCTAGAAACAAAAACCAAAACTAGGATATCTCCTGTAATTTTTTATCTAGCTAAACAGTAACATAGCATATATGGTTGTGCCTTAGCACTATTCACAACAGCCTAATATACATGTTATTTACCTTGTGATCTGCAACACCCAGGAAAGCAATGATTGTATACAGAACATGAGTAAGAGCACTGTCATGATGTCCCTCAGCTAAATAAAAAAATTAAGGAAGAGTTTCATTAGATTTTTTTTTTTTTTAACCAAGAACAAGAACAGGCAAAGGTAACAGAACACAGAAAGCAGAGGTAAGCAAACTGAGCTTCTGAGCTTTATGGTGTGTTGGCATATGCAGGAAAACCAGGGGATCACATCCAACCCTCAGCATGGGTTTGTGAAAGGCAGGTCCTGACCGACCCACCTTATCTTCTATGACAGTGATCTGCCTAGTGAATGAAGGAAAAGTTGTGGATGTATGGACTCCAGGGCTGTATGGTGCCTTGGACACCATTTCCCACATGATCTTTCCAGAGGAGCCTGCTGCTCCTGGCTTGGGCAGATATACTGTTCACTGGATAAAAAAAACTGCCTGGATGGCTGGCCCAGAGAGTGGTGGTGAGTGGTGTTCCAGCTGGTGTTCAGGCATCAGTGCTGTTCCCCAGGGGTCAGTACTGAGGCCAGCCCTGTTTAGTATCTTCATCGGTGATCTGAATAAGGGGATCAGGTGCACCCTCAGTCAGTTTGCAGGTGACACCAAGCTGGGTGGGAGTGTTGATCTACTGGAGGGCAGGGAGGCTCTGCAGAGGGATCTGGACAGGCTGGATCATAGGCTGAAGCCAATGGTGAGAGGTTCAACAAGGCTCAGTGCTGGGTCCTGCCCTTGGGTCACAACAACCCAGGCAGAGCCACACGCTGGGGCAGAGTGGGTGCAAAGCTGCCCATAGGAAAAGGCCCTGGGGGTGCTGGTGACAGTGACTGAACATGAGCCAGCAATGCCCAGGTGGCCAAGAAGCCAATGGCATCCTGGTCTGGATCAGCAATGGTGTGGGCAGCAGGGCCAGGGCAGGGATTGTCCCCCTGTGCTGGGCACTGGTAAGGTCACACCTCAAATCCTGTGTTCAGTTTTCGGACCGAAGTACAAGAAGACACTGAGGTGCTGAGATGTGTTCAAAGAAGGGCAACAGAGCTGGGGAGCACTTACAAGGAGCAGCTAGCTGATGGAGGTGGGGGATGTTCAGTCTGGGGAAAAGAAGGCTCAGGGCAGACCTTATCACACTCTACAACTATCTGACAGTATGTTGAACCCTGGTGGGGGTCAGTTTTTTCTAACAAGGACAAGAAGAAATGGCCTTAAGTTGCATCAGGTATTAGTATTGAGTAGATTGAGTATTAGGAAGAATTTCTTCAGAAAGGATTATCAAACATTGAAACAAGCTGCCCAAGGAAGTGGCTGAATGAAGATGTAGCACGTAGAGACATGATTTAGATGTGAGCTTGGCAGTGCTGGGTAAACAGCTGGACTTGATCATCTTAAGGTGTCTTCCAACCCAGGACATTCTATGATCCTATTTTATGATTCTACTCACTGAAAACTAAGCAAATTCATAAATAATTCCAGAATATACCATTTGTGTCTGTAATTCCATGTTTTTATTCCTCCTTTGGGAAGTTTACTTTCACCTTGTTTATTTTCACTGCCCATCTGTAGATGTACTACCTTTTGTCAGTACACTATTATGAAATGATCAATGAAAACTTACTTCAAAATCATTTCTAATTATAATTTAATTCAGTACACTCAATTTCACATTTTCTCTGCTCCAGTACTAAGAGTCACTTGCTCTTTCACATAACAAGAAAGGATACGATGTTCTGCTATTTTAGCCATGAGGTCATCATTATCAAAAAGTAGTAAGCAGATGATAGCTATGATGAAAAATGCAGCACCTCTTGTCTGTAAAAAAAAACAACCAAACAAACAATAAATAACTAAACAACAAAAGCCCCCAAGTATTTCTAAACTGTTACAACAGATTACTGTAAAAATCTCAGGAAATCGATCCCCTCCTTCCCTGCTTCCTGATCAATGTAAGCGTACTTCAGTAAGAAAACCATGAAAGGAACTCCTATTATTTTTAAGAATGTGATCTTGATAATATAATTTCAGATTTTTTCTGGCTTTCAGACTTACCATATAACTCAGGACATATAACCACGGCAGCAAGCTAGATGCCAGTATCTAACGAACTTTAAGTGTGATTGCTTTCTTCATGGTGTCTTTCTGCCTGCCAGAATGCACTGCTACATCAGCCTGATGATTTAATACTTTGTAGCATCAATGAGCCACAAACAAGATCCATACAAACTGTTGAATTTTGTCTTACTGGACCTAAACTATGCAAAGACTATGAGAAGAAACAGCTCTGAAGTGCTTTTGTGGGGAAAGGACAGAGGTAGCTATGAAATCCCCACTCCCAGAACGTTCACCACCCAGACTTAACCCACTGCAATTTTTGGTATTCATCATCTTAGCTAGATACTGAGCTCTATGTCTGAAAAACACTATCACAATTATTTCTTTTAAAGCCAAACAGACCTACATTCTTGTTGCAGAAAGCCAGCTGACCAGTTCATTTCATAAAGCTGAAACATTCAGAGGACAGCATTACTGCTCCCTTGTTTCTGCTGCCTTAAGTATGAAGCTTAATTGCAACACATGGCCCACCCACTAAGATACAGACTGACAAAGAATGTCTGTGAAGCTCTACATTTATCCTTTTGGTAACTGGCTGGAAAAAGTAATTTGTCTTCAAAACTTCAGCGTGATCTACATGCTGGATGCCCTAAGCCTCTCAATTTGCAGAGGGTGAGCACAGAGTGTCAATGCAGATGACTGTGATTTTACACTAAAGGCTGCCTGAAAGGGCTTAGGGGACCCCAGTGCAGTTATGAGACACAGACTTCAGAACTCCCAGCCTGAGATGGCACCAAAGTGAGATTTCCCTTCTAGCCTGAGGTATACAACAGGAGACATTTTCCTCCACCTGTTACCGTTTTTGAGCAAAAGCACTCAAGACTGCTAGGTATTGGGAAAAGTTCGTTCCTTTTAGGGCTGATCAGACACATTCAGAGAACACTTCGCAAAAGTATGGGCAAAGGGACATGAGACAGGGCATGCATCAAGTATAGGTCTTCAATTAAATGAAACGGCCTACGTATTCAGCATATATAGGATCATGCGAGTACTTAGATCATAAAAGCACTTAGAGAACCTTCTGTCAGAAAGAAACAATGTATGTGAAAAGCTAAACACACTGAAGATTCTAGGCCAGGAATCGGAGACTGTATTGCTGGACTTCAATGTCTAAGGTCAGGACCACTACATGCAGAGATGGTCTTTTGTCAGTTTGAACCCAAAATCCCATTACAAAGAATGCTGAAGTGCAAAAATAATTCTCAAGGTTCTTTTCTGCCTATAAACAGAAAAACCTCTCTGGCACCTACAACGGATATCCAATACCTTCACCTACCGTTTCTCTTTCAATGCCATATTTATTATTTCAAGTAGTACATCTTACAATTTCACCACTACTTAAACCAAAAAAGCACATTTTCTATGAACGTGGATCCAAAATACAGTTTGTTCCAGGTAAAGAAGTACTTGAATTTATGGGATTCAGTATGTTTTACATTTGGTAAAACAGATTTTTAAATACCTTTGCTGGTCCTCCACCTGAGCTTGTGAACAAGACACTGAGGAGTGACAGCACAACTACATCACTGTGCTCAAACAGTAACAATGTCCTATAAAAAATGAAATAAATACCTCATTTACAATGACTTTACCTCACAACCTTGATATACACTACAGCTACAAATTAATGACACAAATTTCAGCTACAAATTAATGACACAACAAAGATTTATCCTATGATTAGAACAGCAGGTTTAAACAATTCAAAAGAAAAAACACAAATCAATTTGCCTTCACCGGCAATAGATCTAGCTGCAGACAGCTATACGTGTTACAAAACAAGAACTTCCTAAGTCAAGGAACAGATTAAAATTATTCATTTATAGATAACTTTAAACTGTAAAATTAAATTTAAATTTTCTCCTAGCAACACAACAAGACACCAACTTGCTCAAGATGGAGTTATTACTGCCACTACAATATCTCCTCTAAACCAATTTCTGCTCCCAGAGAAAAAAATATGCCCTGTTCTGTACCGTTGCATCCTATTCATTGAAGTGCTGATGACCTAGTAGCTTATGCCACCTCAAAAAATTTTAATTGCTTAAAATAAAAAATTCTAGCTTACATGCTACCTCCTTCAGACAGCAAAGGCTAACTAACAAGCTGTATTGACAGCTTTCCTGAGCAGAACGTGAAAGTAATTATTGCTTTCAAGTTTACCAAACGCTTTTGCAATCCTCTGCATAGCAATATATGCTAGGACCCATGTAACTGGTTCTGTTTGGGAAGACTGTCAGGGTCCAGAGAGACATGAGAGTATTAACTACATTAATATAATTAATCACAGTATTATTATGTATGCCTTCTCAGGTACGCCTTCTCCTGTGTAGATGACAAAAATTCACCTTCATAAAATGTATAATTTAAGGTTTTACTTTTCTCTCTCTAGCGAAACATGCTTTCAAATATATTAACCTTCATTTTTGGAAGTCCAGATACTCTTCTGTAGTTACTCAGTCAGTCCCTGTATATGCACTAATGTTACCCAATTTCAACACAGAGCACGCAGCCAACCAGATAAAGAAATACTCTGCAACAAATGCAGAAATTGATTCACATGTCAAAGGAACGCCAGCAGCATTAGCTGTCAAGGCATAGACTCCAAACAGGTAAATAAACAGTTGGCATTACATTAATGAGAGCAGGGAAGAAAAAAAAAAAAAAAAAAAAAAAAAAAAAAAAAAGCACTAAGTGACCTTGATGTATCACTTGTATCACTCACATCAAGTGTTTAAGCACTACCAAGAATTTCACTGGCATCTCATAGAAGTAGTTCTTCTGAAAATTACCAGTTCTACAGAAATTATATGTATTTTTTCCCCAAGCACTAAAGATTTCACAGGAAAATTCATAAGGATTCATTACGTTTTTGGATATACATCAAGTGGCTAGTAGCATTGTCTGACAGACAAAAAACAAAGGAGCAAGACATGGAAGAATCACAAAAGAAAACCAGTATTTACCTCAGTGGTCCACAAAGAGTAAGGCCAAAAAACCACAAGAGTGAAATAATACATCCAACAACAGCATGCTTAAAAATTTTGATCCACTGAAAAAGAAAGGCATTTCATTATTCTTTTCTCCAGAGTTCCAAAATAAACACTTTTTAAAAAAATAAAACTAACATTGTTTTAGCACAATAGCTGTAGAAACTGAGGGGAAAACATGTGCTTTGCAAGTTCTATTACTATAATTTAAAATATTATCTTCTTAGATAATCTTTGCCAGGCAACTAAGATTTATTTGGACATACTACAAACAAGAATTTTTTCCACCACAGTACTAGATTTTGTAACATTGTCTGAGATCTCTTCAACAAAAAGCCTGAAAAATGGTTGAAAAAAAGTCAATACCTATTTTGTAATCCATTGTATAAATGGATAAACATAAAAAGAACTAGATAAAATGTACAAATTGAGGCTAGGACCTTATGCCTACAAATATTTATGTGTGTGTTATATTCTTTCCTCAGGAAGCAGGCTGTAAATCAGATATTCAATATATTATTAATTTCAGATGCAAGTTTTAGAAGAAATTAATTCTGGAAATATGCTAAACAAGGCAAAGTGCTTACAACAAACATAACATCTTCAAAATCCAGAATTTAAAATTTTTAGCAAAAGTATATGGAGATATATATATATATAGATATAGATATAATATAGATATAGATATAGATAGATATAGATATATATGGATAGATTTTTCTGAACTCAAATCAAAGATGCCATTTATTCCTGTTTACATTTTTCTGCCATACACATCTAGTCATGAAAGAAGGACACAAAGGAACACTTTGAGGCTATCCTTCAGATTCTTAGTGCATGCACTGGATCACATTTTTGTGCACACAATTACACAAACCCAAGATGAACATGAAGTAGGTGAAGAAAATTTATTTCTTACAACTCAGCAGGTTCCAACTTGGCCCTACTCTAAACTCCTTGGAATACTGGGAACTCATAAAGGTCTGATGAGCAGTTATATTAGGCCCTCGTCGCATTTGTTCTGAGTAAGAAGAATGGAGTCCTTTCTGGCAGTCCAGAAATTGCCTAAGTATCCAAGTCAGCTACGTAGACAAGCTCTTTTTTAAGTAGTAGTAAGCTTTTACTACTACTTTTACTAAGTAGTAAGCTCCCCTTGAAAATCTACTCCTTACAGTTGATGCCTGCTTGGTGAAAAAAACAGCCTCTTCACTACACTCTCAAAAGAAGCTGACAAAATGAATGTTTTAGCCCACAAGACACTGAGTTAGTGGAATACCTCTAGAACCTGTAACCGTATCTTCTAAGTGGAGTAATCTTTGTTCACCTTCCAATTTTGGCAAAGAGCCATACTGCCAAGAACATTTACAAGGACATCAGTCACTCTTACATCAACTCACCTGACGCTTGGTTACCACTTTTCCAGAAGAAAATGGTTTTTGAAAAAAAAAACATAAAAAAAGCAGACCTGTCAAAAGGAGAAGGTTTTCTGTATTAGTTTATTAGCAGTCAGCTTTTTATTAAAACCAGATCTAAGCAACTAGGTCTCTCATATCTGGCTCACTTTACAAAATGGCTTCCTCTACATTTTATCCATTAACAGGCCACACTGACAACAGTCACTGATTTTATTTTCCCTGCTGCATTACCAGTGTCAGATACCAGTACCACAGGTACTGGTACAAGTGAACTTCAGTTCTGTTCAACTTCAAATGCCAGTTCTTGAGAAGATGACTAATGATCAGTCAATTTGTGATTTTTTTTTTTCACAATAACTGATCTCAGAAGTTTTGAAGAGAAATAATACTCTGATTTTTATTAGCAAGATAGGTATACAAAAAGGCTTACTCATATATAGAATGCTGAATACACAGTCCTGTAGGAACAGAAGACACAGCACACAACTCCTTCATGTGGGATCAAAAGTGATGGATAAAAAAAACTATGCTGCTTGGGAACATGCAAGAGAGATGTCCATAAATGTACATGAATATTGAATGAAAGGAAAAAATGAAATTCAGAATGTTCCAACTCTGTCAAGTTTACAACATAAATGCCCTTCCACATCTTGCCAGGTAAACATAAAGCAGGATTTTGTCTGCAAAGATTGTTTCTGTGTATTTGCTATCAGTTTTCATACCTCGCCCCTCAATCTGGGAAAAACAGCAGCTGAATCCCACAAGAACTTCAGAAATACAAATTATAAAGAAAAAAGCTTATCTTCTGTACTGTTATTAACAAAATTTGGACATGCCTGAGTGTCCTGATTTTAGCTTGGACTGAGATAAATTTTTCTCAGTAGCTATACTCCAGTGCTACTGCTACTGAAGTGCTGTTTTGGATTCAGTGTGAGAACAATGTTGGTAACACTGTTTTGGCTGTTTCTTAGTGCCGCTTATCTGAAGTCACGGACTTTCCAGTTTCCCATGATCTGGCAGCAAGCAGGTGCACACAAGCTGGGAGGGAGCATGGCCAGGACACAGGCCAAAGGGATGCTCTTACCATAAATACCGTTTACACAGTATATAAACTGGGGGAGCTACCCAGATGGGGGCTGACTGTGGTTTGATGGGCTGGGTATCATAATTGTGTGTTGAAGAGTTGCATTGTGTATCCCTTGTTTTTATTGAGTTCTCTCTCTTACAGTCTTTCTCTGGGGGAAAGTAAGAGCACATTTGTGAGATACTGGATTGCAAGATGGACTACCGTCACATCATGACCAACAGCACTGTCAGAACAGGCCCAGCTTTGAAGCTGGAAAAATACTGAAGTCTCTCAGGGGTTGGGAGGCCTTACAGAAACATATGGTAAGACCAGAGAGCTGGGCAACTGCCAAACATATGAAAAGAACAAGTGTTGGATTCTACATCTGTGCTGGGGTAACATTACTTGTATGCACAAAGCAGGGGACAATGGGCTGGACAGCAGCCCCACAGAAAGAAATCTGGAGGTCTGGGTTGATACTAAGTTGAATATGGGTCAACAAAAACAGTCAACTGTGTCCTGGGGTGCATTTGCATTCAAGCACAGCTGCTTGAAGAAGGTGATAGTCCTGATCTGCAATTAATTCAGCATCAGCTGATTCAGCATCAGCTCAGGTCCTGTGTGCAGTCCTGGATGCCTCTGTTTTTTGCCTTCAGTCTTGCCATCAAACTGTTGAACTGTGTCTGGGGGAGACAGTCAAGATGGTGTAAGGTTTAAGGGCAAGACGAGCATCTGAGGTTGCTTGGTTTGCTCAGCTTAGAGAATGCTGAGGGGTCACCTTGTGGGACCTTGCTCAGAGAAGGGGCAGGGGAGAAGCAGATGTTGATCTCTGGTGACCAGTGACAGGGCATGAGTTGGAATGATACTGCATCATGGTATATACACACTGTGCATCATTGAAAGGTTCTTCACTAAGAGGGTGGCCAGGCACTTTAACTAGCTCCCCAGAAGTGTCACAGCTTCAAGCCTGTCCAGAGCTCAAGGAACATCTGGACAACACTCTTAATCACGTTTCAGTTTCAGGTAGATGTGTGAGAAGCAGACAGTTGGACTCAATGGACGTTACAGGTCACTTCCAACTTGAGACATTTCACGACACTGAAATTACAGTGAACAGAAATGCAAAGCAAAAGCACTGCTACGGACAGAACACTTTCTGGATTCCTTATTATGCCTTTTCCTCTTCGAGTAAACTATAACAAGATAATGCAGGGTTACAAGCTTGACACTGTCAAAGAAAACCTAAAGTATTACAGGTGGCGGACAAGGCTCCATCCCCTGTACACTCACCCCAGCTGCACTACGAAGATAAACTGCACGAGGTGTATCACTTTCAGGAGATCATAGGACTCAAACAGGCCCACGGCTTTCAAAACCTTGGCGAAACACAGCAGCACGATGTACCGAGTCAGCCTGTAGAAGGAGAGAGGCCGGTTCGCACCTGACACGCCGCCGACCGGGCGTGGCCCCGACGCCTCATCGAAGGCCGCGGGGCGATGCCCGCTGCCCCCCTGAAGAAGGGACGGCTACGGGCCGCCCGCCGGAGCCAGCAGGGCGGCCGCTCCCCCCCGCCGCCGTTACCGGGCGCTGGGCACGTCCACAGGCCCCAGCGCGCCGCCGCCGGCTAGAGCCTGCCCGCCGTACGGCTGCTCCATGGCGGGACGGAGGTTGGGAGCTTCTGCAGGGAACGGCTGCGAGCGCTCAGGAGCTCAGGCGCGGCCCACCTGCCCTGCGCCGGGAGCACCGCATCGCCCGCGGGCAGTGCGGCGGGGCGGGAACGAGGGGAGAGGGACGGGAACCGGGAACGGGAAGTACGTAAGGTAGAGCTCCCGTAAGCGCGCGTGCGCGGAGCAGCGCGCAGGCGCCGCCGGGCGGGGCCGAGGCTATGAGGGGCGCGGCTCCCTCCCCTCGGGGCGGGGCGCGGGGCGCTGAGAGTGGAAATTTTTTTTTTATTTTTTATTTTTAATGCAAATCAGTTTATTTTGTGCTGTTATGCCACAAAGCTTTGCGCTGATATGAAGCATCCGGAGACGGTTTCCCTGCCGAAGGCTTCAAATGTCCAGTTGAAACTGCTGGGCAAATTGAGAGGGAAGATAGGAAATGTCCATATTGTGAGCTAGCTGCTCTCTTCCAGCCAGGTATCAAGTTCTCTGGTTTTCGTTCTCAACACATGATTTTGGTACATAGTTCAGCACTGAGGGAGGAAAAAAATACCAAGAATCCACTGATGTATTGAATTAGTTCAGCAATGATCAGCTGCAGATTGGATTTCTTTGAAACAGATTTGTTTAAATTTTAACTAGAAACAGATGGAGAAATAGGCGGACAGAGGTGTAGGACTGCTGGCAAACGAAATTTTCAGAATTCGCTGGTCAAAAATCAAAGGTTTTAAAAATTTATTTACAGATTTTCAAATTAATCCCGGTGCAGGTGGAGACCTCAGCATGGCATAAACCTGTTAATTGAAATGCCATGTCTTTGTTCCAGCTGTCTTGTGAAGACCCCTTCAAAGTTTAATCCACAGGTCTTGTCTCCTGTCAAAAAGGCCCTCAGTTAACAGCTTGGAGTCCCTGAAGCCCATGGGTCAACCACAAGATGTCGATAACGTTTGTAAGGAGAGGAGAGGGTAAAACCCCGTTTATTTACGTGCCGTGTGCGCTGTGTCCGGGAGATGGAGGTGTCGGCAAACAGCACATGGGAGAGGCCGCAAACTAGAGGCGGAGGTGGCTGCATGACCCGGGAGCCGCGTAGGGAGACCGAGGCTGTGGAAGAGGGCAGAGGACAAGAATCAGCCCTCTGGGTCAGAAACATGGGGAGAAGGGGAGAGAAGAAGGCTAGTAAGGCACAGGGGAACGCTTTCTGGGACCCAAACGGGGAAACACAAAAAGCAAAGGTGTGAGTTACATTACAGCATTGCAAAGCTCAGAGGATGCAGACGTGCATCCTCAACACTTTTTCAGGATGAGTGTATGTGGCGGATTGGGGCAGGCTGCGGCCCATCAGTGGCTCTCCTGCTCACACAAGCCCTGTGGTGTTACAGTCATTGGCCTGCCAGTTCACATAGCTGGTCCCCACGGAGTGCCTCTCCAACATATGTCTGAAGCATCATCTGTTCCAGGTGGCATCCTCTTGGCTGCTGGGGATCCCAGGCTGGAGTGATGGCACGGCATTCCTGCCTAAGCTCTGCCCTCCAGCAGGACCCCTAGCTCAAAAGAAACTCCTGGAAGGAAATGTGTCTTGCCATATCAGTGGTCCTGTCTCACTTGTATGTACATAAACATACCTAGGACATGAAGTTAAACCTGGGTGTAATCTTGACGTATTGGAAATCCACTCCTGGCTTGTCAGCGTAGTGCAGTTGTATTTGATTTGGCCAAGAGGTATTTTGGTGTCAGCGTGTGGACTCTATTATGTGTGAGAACATATAACTCTGCTGGTTTTGAAAATACACGTTACTAGGCCCTGGCAGGGCCTCTCAGATGTGCATGTTCATGCATTCCAGTGGAGCACCACTGCACACACAGATGGTTACTATTCTGCTGCAGAGATGGGGGCAGGTACCTAAAAAAGAGTACTGCAGAATCAAAAACCACACGGTGAAACTTGTTAGGGTTGTTCAAGGTAATGGTGAAAGTACATGACCAGTAATGAGAGCAAAGTTGGTGTCTGCAGGAACAGCTGAAGGAGAGAGAAGCTAAAGGCCCAGAACAAATAGACCTAAACCTGCAGACTTCATGACTGAAAAAGAAGACATGCAGGGTATGGGGTTCTTGGACAGGATTTGAAAGGACTCTTATTTAAACCCTGCAAAACATGCAGAAAAGGTGAGAAAATCAAGACATAAAATTATTTATAAAGGTGTATTATTTCATTTAGTTCTGTCCTGGTTTGACCAGCCCACGGAAATGAGCTGGCTGGGTTTGAGATTGACATTTATTGGACCAATGGGAAAGCATTTTCTAGTTCTTAATACCTTTCAAAGAAGCCCGGGAAGGTCTCTTTCCTTGCAGCTATCGGGGAGCTCACATCTCTGCCCTCTCGGCTCTGGCTGGGTGGGGATGGAGGGGGAGGCGGCGACGGACCGGGTGCGGCCGGGTCCGCTCAGCCAATGTGGCCGGGCCCGGGCTGGGCCCGCTCGGCCCGGCCGGGATTCTCCATTCCTGGAGGGGTGGGAGCGGCTGCCGAGCCCCTCACCGAGGAACCCACTGGTCCCCGTCCCAGTAGGGGCAAAGGAGCTGGCAGAACCTGCAGATCTTTTGTTCCAGTCGAACCACCAAACCACACCGGCCTGAGGCTGTGTCAACATCAGGAGCAGCTGTGCAGCGGAGACCAGCACCTGTATGGGCACCAGAGGAGCTGTGCATGGAGACCAGCACCTGGATGAGTGCCAAAGGAGCTGTGCATGGGGACCAGCACCTGTATGGGCACCGAAGGAGCTGTGCATGGGCACCAGCACAGGTGGCCCCCGTGGTTCATGCTAAAGGCGGCCTTGAAGCCACGAGCAGCCCTGACGCCTGTTCCAGACTGAGAGCAGCTGGCACAGCTCACATGGAGTCGGCAAAAGAGCACATGGCCAGCAGAAAGAAGCAGAGAGAGCTTGTTTCTAGTACAGGACTTGGACTAAATTGACCTTTTTCAGTGTTACAAGACTTTGTACTCAAAGAACACTAATTCTCTCTTGAGCTGAGAAGGGAAAAAAAAAAGAGGAGGTGAAACTTCGTAAGAACAAACCACATGAAATCGAAGTCAGTAAGAAAAGAGTTAGATTTTAGATTGAAGAGATTTTGAAAAGTTTGTCTCAAGCTTAAGCTGTAAAATTCTTTTGTGAAGCTATGGTAAAAATATACTTGATATATCAGACTTTGGGTTCTCCCCATTAAGTTCATGGAATGCTTTGGGGTGGTAGCGTTCTAGCCACAATCATGAGCAGAAGCACCAGTGTTAGAGGTTTGACGAGAAACCTCAGCCCCGGGGATAATAGGGGAAGACCTCTGTTCCCATAGATGAGTGAAAGGATGCTAGAACGGCTTATCCTTAAAAAATGCACCCCAAGAAGCTGATACGGACCGAGAGCACAGTTGTGAGGGAAAACTGTGAAAGATGGGAAAGACTTCACAAAGGCAGATCTCGGGCACCTGTGGTTTGTGAGAAAATGAAGCCACAAGAGTTCTTTTCTTGTGGGGAGCTTTCCATAGCATTAGCAAAGAATACTTTTCTCTCTAAATGAACTGAAGAAAGACTATTTGTAGAGGTGAAAACTGACTGAGATTTCTGAGTGTTGTTGTCTTTACATTGTTGGTTAAGAGAAAAGAAGGTGTGGGGAGGGAGGAAGAGTGTTTTGAATGTTCCATTCTCATTCTTGTTGTTTTTTTTTTTCTTTTAGTTAATAAAGTCTTATTACTTTTAAGCTTAAGCCTGCTTTGCTCTTAATTAGAAACTTTGAAATAAGCAAAAATCAAACCAAAACAGAAATTGGTGTTTCTGCCTTGTTTCGAATTGAAGCCACGACAAGTTCTAAATGTGTATTATTAAGCTATGATTTCTGTTTTCTTGAATGTTGCATGCTCCTGAAGACTTAAATTGTGAAATCAGAGTATCTAGAAGATTAGCAATCTGTGGAAAAGTAGTTGACATGTTAGCAGTCGTCCTAAGGTGTCTGTGTTTCTCTTCAGTGAAAATGTGATGTGGTAAGAAGGAGAACACAGGCCTAGCAAATGTCCCTTTGAAATGAGAAACCTGATTGTTTCTGCAACGTAGGGAGACCAGGGAAAACTTGGAAGGAAAAGGCTCAGAGAAATCTGGGAGGATAAATTTTTTGCATTTTCTCCACTAAACGAGATCTTGGAGCAAAATTGCAAGGAAGCAAAAAAACGTCCACTTTCTAAGTGATGTACTTCTATTTGTTATTTCATGATTACAGTTAACTATAGTAGATTAGGGGAAAAAATTCCCCTCCCTGTGAAGTCAAAAGTACTCAAACTTGTGCTGCAGTCATTTCAAGGTTGGACTTCTGGCCTGTCAAGAAACATCAAGCATTTTCCCTCCGCACTGAAAGAAATTATGTCTTCATTTGCGACCAAATGCAGGAGCAGGTATCTGGAGCTGGCTCTGTAGCTAAGTCTGTGGGGAGGCACACTCAGGATAGTGTCAAATGTCCTGATGAGGGAGCCGTGGTAGAGCTGTGCTGCCAATGGGCATTTATTTCAAGTTGTGCTTTTATGAAGAGTTTTGTTTGGAAAATATCTTAATAGCTTTGTATTTATTGAGTAACGGTGTGTTATGGTTTGACGCTGGCACAAGGCCAGTGCCTCCATGAAGATATACTGTCCCTGGTGTTTGTTGTGAGATGTGACTAAAAACAGAGCAAAACAGTTTCTAATTTAGAAACAAAAGGAAAGAAGAACTTTATTTACTTATAATATGTAAAGAAGACACACAGAGAAAAGGATGAAAACTTTAAAAAAACACTCCTCCTCCCCCCCCCAAGTTCTCAACACAGTACAATACAACTAAAAATTCCCAGTCAAGTTACCACTTCTCAGATAATTAATCCTCAGTCCATTACTACTCTTCTGATAATCAGTACTCAGTTCATCAAGGAGAGATAGGAGTCTTTCTTGTACCATCTTGTGACCTCTTCTTCCATGTCCAGTGCTCTCACCACTGTGCATGGATCAGAACTGTTTCTAGGGTTTCTCTTTTTAAAGATGCTTTGGTCAGTTCTAAAAAATGACAGCCTCTCAAATCTTGGGACACCAGTCCCCCCCAATTTCACCCTCTGGGGCCGAGGGGCCTTGAGAACAGAGATCTTCCTCTCATCTCTGTTCACACTACTCTTCTACTGTCTACTCTTGGCTCCAAGCCAATGCCTTTCCCCAGATGCAGTTTCTGCATCACAAAAAAGAAATGAGTCCGTCCATGGCTATACAAGAAAAGTCCAGCCAAAGGCCACTCCATCATCTCTTCCCACCTAGGATTCTTTTCAGCATTCTCTGACAATCTTCTACTTACACAAACTTTCATTACTTTTGCTCAGTTCTCTATCTTTCTTCTTCAGATTCCAGAGGATTAGCATTTATAAAGTTTCTATCATCTACGAAAAGGGTTAAAACCTTGGACTGTGCCTGCCCAGAACTTCCACAGCTTGACTTGCTGCTGGGCACTTTTTTCGCACCACCCCCTCCATACTCCTTCGGCTGTGCTGTCCAGCTGCCGATATCAAATTTCAAGGTGGCACAGACACAGTCTCTCTCTCTCTCTCTCTCTCTCTCTCTCTCTCCGGGAGGGGGAAAGGGGGCTGCCTGATACCTCTCAAGGTTCTTGTACTTTCTCCACCCTTCCATCCTGCAGGAGCTTCCTCTCCCCCTCTCTGCCCAAGGCTCCAGCCTACCTTGCCCAGGCCGCATGGCTTCCCCTCCCCCACCCAGGCTGCAGCTGGGCAGGGGAGACCTGAACTTCCTCACAGACCGGAACCAAGAGAAAGTTTTCCTGGGAGCCCTCTGTTTTTAACCCACTGTGTTCTCAGAGGCGGATGCTTGTCCTCAGTGGCCACACTAAGTGCCAATATTCAAACCTGAGCACTCATTGGTTTGACCACTGAATCCTGAAAAACTCACTTCCTTTTCAAACCACCACACGGTGACACAGATATCTGTTCCAGGAAAAGCTCACTGGGATTAACTGAGTAATTGGAATGGCAAAAAATGTCTTTTCTCTTTGACTCAGCATTAGATGATGGTGACTTTGCTAAGACTTGGCTTCTGCACTTCTTCCTTTTGATTCTAATGCAAACTGTGCACCTTCATTTTTCAGCTAGCAGAGAGCAACTAAGTAGAGAGCAGAATTATTGTGAAGTGCACAGATATTCATGGT
Organism: Sitta carolinensis; assembly: GCA_032173965.1. Taxonomy (NCBI): domain Eukaryota; kingdom Metazoa; phylum Chordata; class Aves; order Passeriformes; family Sittidae; genus Sitta; species Sitta carolinensis. Next base: position 23,157,321 of record CM063313.1, on the reverse strand, counting down.
TTCCATCATCATACTAACTGACACACATAATTTTGCAGAAAATTTCAGACAGTTGATGTCTGAGGAAGTGAGGAAAGGAGGGCAACTGTCTCTGAAATAACATTGTGACTTGGATTGCTATGAAACTGTTGTATATATATATATATGCTGTTGTATATACATATCACTATGCAAACTAGTGAAATTACAGTGATAGAAGAGAAAGTTATAAACATCCAATATTAACTATGTAGCAGGAATAAAAAGGGAAAAAAGGGCTGATAGAAAATCAAAAGTGCCTGAAAATCAGGATCACTTTAGAGGCCTTTGTGATTTCTTGTAATGTGTCATAAACAACGTATTGTACTTTTGCGGGGAAATTTGTAGCTGAGGGCAACATAGCAGAAAAAAAAAATTGAGGCATCAGACACAGGATTTCTTGCTAGAATGAGAGTTGTGTTGTTTATCAAACCATTCACAGAGGATGGTCCCTGTTCAGATTTACATAAAGCATACAAAAATGTATGTTAGGCTGTACTATCATGTTTGCTGCTCCCTTGCAGCAGGAAGAAGCAAAAGGTTTAATTTTGCATCGTCAGAATGCTTGAATGTAGGTATAATCAGTGTTTTTTACTTGAACTCATTAACACAGATTACTACTCTGGCAGTAGTTTTCCCACTACTCCCTGTGCTTGCTGCAGCCTGACACGATCTTCCTGGTGTGGTTCAGGCTCTGACATGTTTGGCACAGATGGAGCCACCAGTGGGGATCAGGCTGGTTCCAGCACTGCTTTGTTAGCGGGCAGTCAGCCTCCTCCTTCTAGCTCCGTGCTCAGGTGTGTAGCCCTGCTGACAGCTAGTCTGCAGCCTGACCTGTATTTTCCCCACAAAAACCAAGAGCCCCCAGAGATCAGTCCTGCTCTGTGTTAACCCCTTCAGGGTTTGTCCCTTTGATAGTGGTGATGCATGCAGAAAGCTGAGTGTCTACCAAGGTCATGTGTGTGGCTTGATAAATGTTTAGTGAAAGGAACTCATACAGCAAGGGTCAGCAAAGTGATGGCTCCATGGGTTTCTTAGGGATCTCACTTGATGAATGTACCTCAGTTGTAGGGCAGTGATTTAACCAAGTCAATTCCTTATTCTTTTAAGCTTATTTAATAATAAATCTGAAATAAATACTTGAAATTGTCTTACATAATTTTTTCAACTTTCCAGTCAGAATTAATTAGGTGCTATGAGTCGAGCAACTGAATCATTAGAAATGATTCACTGCTTTCCTTTCTAAGGATGTGAAATAGCACATGTTGTGTTTTGCTGATGGAGTGCATTCTGCTGTAGGAAACCCATGTAGTATGCTAGTGAGAGTACAGACAAATACATAGTGCTAACTTTCTGTCTAAACCCAGAAGCTTCAGTTAGCTCTTATTTTACATTGTCTTCCCAGTGCCAGATCTGAGTGCTAAGAAACTTGTGATGCTGAAAAGGTGAACAGCATAAATGTCCTTTAATGGCATTTTGCCCCAAATTTCCCCTTTTCCCAGCATGACTGGGAAAAAGCATCAGTTATGGGTTCATAATCATGGAACATTAGCAAAACCCATTTTATTAGATACTTGAATCTCCAGGATGATACAAAGATATACAATGGTTATTTTTTGCCAGCTCACCTATGTTTTCTAAAAATTGTAGAAGAGAGCTGGAAATGCAGGCAAGGGAGATGATGGAAATGTGGCGAGTTCATGGCAATAGATAGTCTAAAACCTGTGACTTGCTTCAACACCTCTTGCCTTCCCCAGAAACTAACACTGGCTTAAAAAAAGGTGGTCTTGGGCATGTTTTACAAAAAAAAAAAAATGCTTTAAACCCCCTATATTTGCACTTTGTACTGTTTGACTGTGCCTCACTGTGTCTGGCTTTGTTCTGGTGTCAGCCATGTATGACCCCCAAGTACCTGCTTGGACTCCAGTTCCTGGACATGGAGAACTACAGATATATGGGCTGGACATGATGTGGGTGGTGTGCAAGCCCTGCCTCGGGAACAAGCCTGGTCCAGTGTATAGCTCACAGTACAGAAATATTCAGAAAGCTATCCATGCTGACATAGATAAATGGAAGCTGTAGAAAAACGATAGAAAACAGAGTTCAGACTATTCTCTCTGGGTTATATTCCTCTTCATGTTTTATTTCCAGTTATTTTAAAATTAAATCATAAATTGAAGGCAGAATTCACATTACACATTCATCTCTTCTTCTGCAGGCCCCAGGGTGGACAGCTGGACTACTTTATAAGGATGGAGAGTGGAAGGTAACTGACCATTGCTGAGCTCTTGTGTGAATGTATGTGTACTGCTTGAACAGGCAGATGTTTTACATTGTCCTGGGATGTATCATGCCTTTTTTCCATACTGTTACTAGTTAGCATCCATACTGGTATTCATCAGGTCTGTTTTTGACAAGCTGTATAATAAGGCTTGGTCTCTGGAGAACCAGGACTTAGGCTGAGGATAAATTTTTGCTCATATTGGAACATAGGGTTTTTTATTTTATTTTAAATTAGACCTGAATTAGAAACCTAATTATTACAGCAGGTAATGTGAAGAGAGGAGGGAAGAGAAAATTAAAAAGGCGCTGTGAACAAAGAAATGTTTGTATTGCCAAAACCGTAGCAAGTAATAACAAGCAGGCTATCTGGAATGACATTCTAACCACTGAATCATCAATTAACCCTGAGTGAAATTTTATCTATAACTGAGGCATTTAGGATGGTCTTACTATGTGTGGATTCTTTTTTGTCTGGTAGTTGGGTCAAACTCATAGTGAAGACTTTCCCCAGTGGGACACCATTCTAGATCTCTCTCATCCACCTGGGTGCATATTTTCACAAGCTGGGAACTTGCTGCAGTTTCAGAGACAGACAAGCGACAAGACGCTACGTGTTCATACAGTAACAGCCCAAGTTGTTTGAGGTGCACCCCTTTTATAGGGCTTTGAATTTCCCCTGCTTACACAGGTGGTTGGTAATGGGTGTTAGCTCTGCCCATCTCACTGACCAGTGATTATGGGTGCATCCATGTTCCATAGGGATGGGTTGGGGTCACCTGTTTGACCCTGAACCTGACATATCAGTATTGTGTCCAGGCTTGTTTACCTCAACTCCCTCACAAGGTCGGCTCGTCCAGTAAGTGTCTGTCATGGCCAAAGCATCTTGTGCAGCAATAGACCAGCTATAGCTGTCGCAGGAACTGAATGTCTATAGGACCTCTGTTGCTCCATCAGTAGCAAAGGCTGGCCAACAAGTGAGAATATCTTAGGAGGAGATGAATGCAAAGCCATTGAAATTACCTGTAGACAATACCTGGGAGTGCAGTCTGGTAGGAGAACACACAGAGGACCATAGATTGGTTTGGACTGGAAGATAACTTAAAGGTCATTTTGTTCCAACCCATGTCCCAACACCCTCCACTAGACCAGGACACCCCATCCATCCTGGCTGTGAACACTTTCAGGGGTCCAGCAACAGTGAACCTAGATAGGAAATTAAGCTGTGAAATGGTTTGGCTGACTTCTGGCACATGTAGCCAAGCTGTCTTCAGGTATGGGTTTGGCTCTAGCCCCAAGGGAACTAATCAACATGCCTGCTCACAGCTACTTCACTCTGCAAGATCTCATGGGTTGGTATGATGGAGGGTGGCCGGCTGGCTTGGAGGGATGTGTATGGGGTTGCTGGGGATCAAATGAGTCATCTTCTCATAGTGTTGAGGAAGGAAGGGAGCCTGAAGGGTAAGTTCTTTTTGGAGAAGCAATGGAAATGGAAACAAACAGAATTGCTGCAGGGAGGATCTTGAGGAAATAAGCAGTTGAATTAAAATGCTTAGGTGCTCTGATGAGCTACTTCTTTCTTCCTTGTCTTTCATAGTCTGATCCTGCCTACAGCTCTGAAATCATGTTTTTGTACATCTCAGCTTCCTTCGTCTGCTTCCACTTGCTGTTTAGCAAGGCTGAGTGTTTTCATGACTGGGCTACAGAGTACTAGGCTCTTTGGCACAGCTGGTGGCTGGAATCAAGGATTGCTTTGCATTCTGGCTTGGCAAGCCATAGTTCCTCTCTCTGTAAATCCTTTTGGGTTTTGCTATCCAGACATGTTTGTTAGAAAGAAAAAAGAGTTAAGAGTTATTGTTAACCATATTTGTAGTTGCAAAGTTAATAGTTGTTTGTAGTAACAACTGTTATAACTGTTAAATAATGTTAAAAGTATCACCTACCTCGTATCTGTATTGTAGCCCTATCCCAAGTTCCTGTATCCTGTTTCCTGTATCCTGTTTCCTTGTTCCTGTGTCTGTCGGGCCCCGCCTCCACTGCTCCCCTACTCTTCCCCATGACAACCAGTGGCTCCACCCAGTATGTAAACCATGTGAACTTCCAGACCCCCGAGGGACCACGGGAGTGAGAGCACCGCATACAAACTGCTGAAGTTCAGAAACTAATAAACAGCTACCTCGCCAAACCACCCTAGAAGATTGGGAAGAACAACAGCTATCTGGAGAACTGTTTTAATCATCTCACATCTCACTGTAACAAGAATAAGACTTGCTCGGAGTCACCCCATGGACTTCAAACGAGCCAAGTAGTCTCCTATGGGACTCCTGTGAAGGTGGAGACTCCAGCTCTGTCGTTAAGGCAAAGCTGCTTGCATCTCCTCCTCTTTGTTGTCCACAGGGAGCAGTGGCGGTGAGTGCGACTGACCCCTTGCATCCCCATGCGCATCCCCCATGCTGATCTCACAATAAAGGCTTTAAAAAGGAGCAGAAGAGTTCCTGGCCCATTTATTTATACCATGTTCTTACCTGTCTGAGTGTATCTCCCTCCATCCAGCTAATGGTGCAGCATTACTTAGCATTGATTCTCTCCCAAATGGACTAAGTGGAACCTGTGGGGCAGAGGCTGCAAACACATCCTTTCTTACTTGACAAGTGTCAGTCCTTCTCTAACAGAGCTTCCTTGACTTTTGGGGGAGTCTAAAGCAATGCAACTGTATTTCACACAACCCTCTGTGGTACTATCTTTGTTTCAAGAAATAAAAACTATGAAGAAAGGGGTATGGTCAGCCAGACAATTCCCCAGATTGCTGTGGAAATATGTTTAATCTTACATTGGTGTGAGCCTGCTATCAGTTTCTTGATGCCAGTACATTTATGTCAGAACATTTATCATAACTGCTCTGAATTATCTCAGCATGCCATCATGTCAGGCAGAGCAAGAGTCTCCCTTTGAAGTGACCTTTCTTTCAGTAGGTGGATTTAGCAAAGAAAAGGAGAAAGTATTTTAGTAGAGATTATTTGAACAACCTAATCACTCACAGTGGATGCTCCTGCTTGAATTGTTGCTTTGTGTGTACTCAGAGAGTAGCAGATGATAAAGAGCTAGATCTGATACTGGCATCCACAGCAGAGTGGCCTGTTGTGTAAAATTTGGATTTGGTAGTGTGTACAAAGACATATGGGATGTGGAAGAAGGAGATTACCAGAATTCAGGAAAACACACTGGGCTAAGAAGCTAGTCCACACTGGAGATGATCAAGCTGCTCTCTGTCTCCTAATAAACAGTAACTGGGGTTGTGAGCTGAGGGAGATGGCATGTCTCAGTCCTTCCAGAGCAACATATTAAGAAGGCTCATTTTTCTCATGGCTGAACCAGCTGGAAGCACTTAAAATGTGCTATGGGGTGGTGAGCTTAAATATCAAGGAATAAAAAACATAGCTATGGACAGGTTGGAGGAATGGTGCTAGCTCTGCCTTTGCTTAGAACTGGTTGGACATCCAGCAGCTCAGCCTGAGTATGCTGTGGTCAGAGGCTCAGCCAGAGCAAGTGCATGCTGCATGGATGTAGAAGGATCTTTGCTCAATTCAGCATCATGCTACTGAGACCACACCCTTCCCAACGTGGTGTGGCCGAGGAAGGTAAAGCACGCCTGTTCCTCCCTTTGATCTACCCTATAGACATATCTGGGACAGAAAGAAATTGGCTTCAATCTTACCAGCTGCTTCAGATTCTGACATCAGAGGAGTGATGGAATCTCACCAGGGAGATGTGTTGGCCCTGTAGACTCTGGAGATGTAGCTGCTAGAGAAACATGAAGCTGAAGAGGGGGATGCAGTGATGAGGGTGGCAGAGGAGCACAGATAACTGAGTATGTGTCAGCCACGGTAGTATATACACTTCACTAACAAAACCTGGCTACTGTGAGACACATCTCGAGCTGTATTTATTTTTCAAAAGTCTCATTACATGGCAGACCATAGGAGGATGACAGCAGCTTGTGTCTCAAGCAGCAGATGCTGAGTTCTGTGTTACAATACACTTTAAAAGTTTTACAGCCAATAGCAGAAAGCAAAAGCTTACTTGACAGTAGCTTTAGCCAACCACTACAAGTACACATACACCTGCCTAAAACAATGCTTGCTTATTCCTGAAACAATGCCTGATTGTTAGCCTTAGAATAGAATGCATTATTAAGCTTAAAACTTTCTATATCTTGACAGATATGTTTTTCTGCAGCCTTAAGATTTTTGCTACCCAAACTTCAATACTCAAGCCATTGTTTTCTATCCTTGTCCTCTATTTACTTAGCTACATTCAAAACTTGCAACTGCAGCTCTAATTTCTGTTCTGCTGTTTCTGAGACCTGCTTTTTGCAGGTCTCCCATAAACATTTTACCTTTAGTAATTCCCACATCTGAGCTGCTGAGAGAGATATTTCAGCTCTGATAACAGCCACATTGCACAAGAGGATCTGAGGAAAAGATGGGAATGTAACTGGGACAACTTGTATGTGTTGTAGCTTTGTATCTTCTGTAACACCAAGACAGCAATGTTCCTCCCCCTGTATGTGTTCCTGTCAGGAAGTTTGGCAGTGTTCCCAATAATAGACCAATCCTTTTTGCTCCTTTTCCCTGCAAAAGTTGTCCTGTTATAGCCATGTAGAGTGCAACCATGTCTATATGCTTGCCCCTCTCATTGGGACCTATGGACTAATTTCAGCTGGATATTTAGAAGCACTTATTTAAAATAATTTTATTGGAAATGACAGGTAGCATAGAGAGAAGAAATGCCATGGAGGCCACCTTTGAGAGGCCTGTGCCTCTATGCATTCACCCTTTATTGAACTTCGTAGAAAAGCTACATGTGAAAGGTATGTTTTTGATATTTTTTATAAAAGAAATATTCACCTGGACCTTGTGCTCGATTGGAAAACCCCAGCCTGAGAGTCGAAGTGTCAGGAGACCAGACACTGAACCCGTAGTTCAGTGACTCCCAGTGCTACTTCTCCCTCCCTCCCTTGCTCTCTTAAGTGGACATGTGTAACTGAGAGTGAGTTTGGCACATTTCTTGGGCATCCTGACACCACAGGAGCTGAACTAGGCAGAGAAACTCACCTCTTCTGCAGTTCTGCCACACCAGAGATGTGCTGTGAGCAGGGCTTGGAGGCAGCCAGGAGGGAAAGGAGGACTAGGAGTGAATCTGAGGGATGGAGCAGTTTTTGTTTCTGAAGACATGGAAGACTCAACCCCATCCTACATTCTTTAGGGGTGCACCAATAAAGTGTAGCTTGCTGAAGGGCATTGTTCCATTTGCCTGCATGTTTTGACTAAGTTTGTTGTTACCAGGTTTTATTGGTGCTCTTTGGGTTTTCATTGGTTCACAGAGACCAAGCCCTCAGGGCACATGACAAGGGATATGAAATAGAAAGGCAAGCAGCCTCATGCTGCAAGAAGTCACGTTTCTTTATTGTGGAAATTCTTTGCTAAAAACACAGTATTTGAAAAACAAACTTTGATGCAAGCTAGATCAAGGAATGACTGAGCCAATGCAGTTCATATGAAAATTAAAATACTCAAGCAAAGAAAGACAGGAGCTTTCTTTGTTGTCTTGCACTGATTTGAAACATTGTAATTGTGAATACAATTACAGTTTGTGTTTTCCTGAGGTTTTCAAAATTCTAGCTAGTCTTTTTTAGCTCCTGTTTTGTGTTTTATCTCCTTATGCTTCTTGGTTTTGGACATTACTGCAGAAGAAGTCATGAATTATGAGAAAGATTGGTGTTACAATATATTCTGGCCAGGCTGAAATGAGGCATTTTCAGAATCTTTCCTGGAAGAAAAGGCATAGGGTGATGTAATTTTTCTAAATCAGGTAATTTTAGACACTTGACAACTATGCTTCAGGTACTGGTTGCTCTGCAAATAAAATCACAGGACTCTGTATGCTGGAATATTGTACTACCTGCTTTGCTGAGCCATACTTTGCACATGCAACTATTTAACATGGACTAAATTCTCATTTACATGACAGCCTCTTTGCCACCTGGGAAGTGCAGTGCAATATTTAACACTCATGTATGTATGGACACAGAGCTGCACCCACAGCGACACACAAACACATGCATTTACCTCTAAAATATATACACGATGCATCTATATCTAGATTTACAAAGGAATTCAGACTGCAAGTGTAAAAGATTTTGTTACACAAGGTCATTTTGGTGTTCTCCTCTTGACACCAATGAGAGAATGGTCAAGTGAAGAATAAAGGGTCTGCCCCGTTTTGTACTGTATGTACTGTTAATACAAACATCCTACTCTAAATGTTGATCATATGGAAATCAGTGCCAGTTTTGTCATTGATTCCAGAGCAATGAGGTGTTGGCCCAAAATCTGAATTTACACCACCTTCTTAATGATTTTGTCTATTAAATTTAAATTGCTGGAGACTATAACATAAACATGGGGGGTAAAAAAATAATAAAATGGTTTAATTTATTCCTGGGTCCATCAAATATTTGTGCTGATAGCAATTTAATGTTCTTAGGATTCATTTTAAAATAAACAAAAACGCTGTGATGGGTGAACACCTTATTTTCCGTTAATAGAATTTAAATTGAAAAGCATTTTTCATTAGGAGACTTGCTCATTAAAATTGTAGATAGCAGTTTTGTTCCATTTTTAAGCTCTTCCCTTCTGGCTGGAGATCCTTGAGTCATAAGGCATTTATAATTTCTTTAACAATACATAGCAACAACAAAATTCACATTTCCACATACATCTGTAAAGATGCTTAAAGTGTATTTTGTTGTAACAAAGAAGGGAAAAATCAACAGGTTACAAGAGAGAATCCCAAACACCTGCAGCCCCTCCCCACCCCTGAAACCTGTGTCTCTCTCTTCCCTGTAGTAGTGATAACTTTGTCAGTCCATAACCAGACAAGCAGGGGACTACTCAAAATGAGAGCTCCAGCTGAGCCATGTCCCTTGGTGAAGGGAGGACATGGTCATACTCATGATCCTGACCATATATCAGACCTACAGGTTCTGCAGTTCAAGTGCCGCCTAATTTAGAGCAAGAAAACAGGGACCAGGAGATGACATCTCTCCAGTGTACTGGGGCTCCAGTAAAACCTAGGCTGTGCAGCTGGATTGCTGGGCAGGATAACTATGTGAGCTGATAGGGCAGTGGGACCCATACATATTTGAAATCTTTAGTTTATTTGTATACACTTCATCTTTCCCTCCTTGTAATCATGGATATACATACACAGATATTTATGTTTACATATCTGTATCCATATCCATACATGTATATGTAAGTACATGTGCTCAGTAAGAGGTAGGAATTTCTCGCTGATGATGAAGCTGTGGAGATATCTAGCGGACAGAGGGTTGGGATGTGCAGGTAGTGGATAGGTGCAGGACCCCTGTAGGGTTATGGCAAGCCACAGGCTCAATAAAATCCAAGTGTGAGGTCCTGGTCCTCCTGAAGTGAATGGAGGCTCTAAAGCCAATACCTCACATGGTATGAGCAAGATATTAAAAGCAAATTGAGTAAAAAGTAGAAACTCTGGTAAACAGTGACCATGAAAAGAAAAACTGGAAGACTAGATGACATTTTAATGGGGCTTTAGTTTAGCAACACATTTTGTTCTCCTAGACAGTGATGCAGTGTAAAAGTGATTCCTTGATTCCAGATTTATCTGCTTTATTGGTTTTGTGTCGCTGTCATAATTTCATTGATATTTTCTTTTAATAGTGATTCTGTAAGAGGCCTCTTAGGCTAAAACATATAGGGAGTAAAATCTTCTACATTCATTTCACTTTTCAAGTCAGCCTCCTGTGTTTAAATTTGGTGTTCTGACATGCACTTTGAGGCTTATTGTATGGCCATTATGTGGGAATAGGAGAGGGAGAATTCTGTCCTTGAGGCTAATTTTTGATTTGAGATTATTACCATCAGTTTCATCAGTCATGTTGGATATGCAGTAAATTACCCCAATTGTTTAGGAGCCATTAATCAACAAATCATCAACAAGATAAAAGTGTCTCTTTTTGTGTCTTTGAATGTGAGGGACAGTGCCTGATTTTTCCTGAGACAATATAATCAGAAGAAAATTGCTGCTGATTTCCTTAGGAGTTAGTGTGGTGTTGTTTTCCTGGTACTAAGCTTTCCTGGTGAGCCTGTTAAGTCTTGTGGGCTGATATCAAGGGATGTTTTGTTGGCTGCTCACTTATTGCAAGGAAGTTCAAACACTGGAATGTCTTCATTTTATGGATGTGAGAAAGTAATTTAGGAGATTTTGCCTGCAGCCTTGAACTGAAACAATTGCACAAGTGGTGTTGCTTGGAACTCCGAGTTTTAAGCATGAAGAAACACAAAATCCTCAACATAGTGTGTACTTCTGCAAAAACATTTGAACATCATGTTTCCCATTCTGAAGAGATACAGAGAGCTAAGGAATTATGGCTTATAGTGGGAGATAGGACCTGAGAGAATGTCATGAAGCTGTGTCAGGATATGTTTAGGTTCGATATTTTAGAAAAAGTTGTTTTGACAAGAAGGTGGTTGGACACTGGAACAGACTTCCCAGGGAAGTGGTCATGACAGGAGGCTGGCCAGAGTTCAAGAAGCATTTGGAAAACACAGTCAGGAATGTGGTTTGATTCTTGGAGGTCTCTTGGGCAAGGCTTGGAGTTGATGTTTGTAGGTGCCTTCCTAGTCAGGATTCTATGATCCTAAAATATGATTTACAGTCTTCTGGTTTTTGGTGTTGCTGGTCCAAAGTACTGACTGTTTCAGAAATTCCCTTCATTACACGTTCCAAACTCAGTTCTATTTTCCTGGTGTATGTATTTATATTTTGCATTTAGCAGAATTAAATGTTAATATCTTATAGATCTTTAAATAGTCATTTGCAATGGGCTTTTGTAATGTGTCTGCTGCTTATGAAAATGTTTTAGTTAGTACAGCAATTCTGTCTGATGAGGGATATAGTATCAAGAAAACTTGATTTGAACCATCTTGAAATACGATGCCCAAGCCTGTAACATGACTCAGTGACATGCACTCACCCTGATGCATTTTTAAAACACTTGAAAGTCAAGCTCTCAGCCCGTGCAATTTTGTGCAGCTCTTTCTTGCATTTCCAGTATTTATTCTATAAATACTTATTCATCTGTGCCAAACTTTAAAGAAGTCTCATCCATTCCTCCTGAAATCTTTGGATTTCATTCAGTATTGTATAGTGCAGAAGTAGGCCTCAAACCTTGGCTTGCCTGTGTTCACAGTGCAACTTTTCAAAGAGTAAGATTCACTGGGTAGCCAATAATCTCTACAACAGAGGGAATGTACACAATTTGTTCTTTGTTTCCAACAGGAATATACCAAGAAACAGAAGAAAGTCAAAATGATGGAAGATTGTAATCAATTTTGCTTTCTAAGTACCTTTATGTCATTTTCTTTATGGAGTTAAATGATATACAGAGAATGATATGTATAAACCAGTTTATCTGCTATTGGGTGGTGCATTGTAAATGAGCTAGCATGTTTTAGGGAAGGGACTGCTGAACATCTACATGTGTGCATGCACTGTGTAACAGGATGAGCATGGTTTCTAAGGGTTACTGCAGCTGTCATGCATTCTCCATGCCTGGTAAAGCTGGGTCTCAAATAATAATATAGAGATACAACACCACATCCATACTTCTGTGTTGGAGACTTCTGAAACGAAAACCACAGCATTGGTAGAGCAAGCGTGCCAATTAGTAAAGTGGTTTGCGTTGTACATGTTAAAACTATGACATAGAGTACATCAAACCCCCAATGGAGATTGGTGATATAGAGGGGGAGGTACAATTAAGATTTCTGGTGGTAATTTTAGAAATCAGCTGGTAATTCAGCTAAGCCACAGTTTTGCTAATGCATTCAGTGGCTGAATTCTGCTGTAAATTATTGAATTACATATACCTGTGAGTGCATGCATTAAAACCATAAATAGTGTTATTGGGTTGTCCTATAGAATGGTAAATGTGCTTCCTTCACTGACTGACATGGGATCTCAAGATCCATAGAAGGCAGTAAATTTAAAGCTTGGTCTTCTGAAAACTTCTGCATGTGCTCATTTTTAAGGATGTGTCTATGTCTATTGCTGTTAATGACATTCCCCAAGTGCTTAGAGGTGAATTGTTTATAAAAGCTTGCAGGTATGTAGGCTAATAGCATCCCCATATTGGGCCATAAGAGAAGAAGGGAAAAAAATTGTATCCTAAAACGTACCATATTCATTCAACAAATATATTTAAGTTTTTATTCTTTATAATATTTCAGAGTATATTAGTAACTTTTCTCTAACATACTGATAATAGCGATAAAGTCTGAGTAATTCAAGATCTAATTACATCATCTTGCTATTAGTTTGTGCTTAGAAGTAGAAGAGAATGCAACAGTATAAATTCAAACAACGTATATTCAAACATATTCAAACAATATGATTCAGCAAAAAAGTGCCAGTTGCACTAGATTTCTAAAACTTTTAGGAATATTGAGTAGCAAGTATCTCTGCTTGTCTTAAGAGATGGGGTTATTTAAGTTAAATGGATAACTTGGAGTCCTGATTTACTATTTGTGGTAAGAGAAGCAGACTGTCTTGCAATTTGTATTTATTGTATTCAGAATGCACAAAACCCTTCAGATTTGCTCTCCATCACTTTCTTCGTGGAAGAGGCCTGTGTTGACCAGGCTGGAGCAACAGAAACTACACCTGGCATACACACAGTGTTGTTGCTTTGATCGTCACAGCTGTGAAGGCTAGTGCTAGCACCAGCTGTGGTTTGGCAAAGTACACTGATGGTGAGTCCAAAGATTTGTCTTGACTGGCCTGGGTGATGAGCACCATGAAGAAAAGATTTCTGTCACAGCAAGCAAAGGTCAGATCCCCAGGAAGACATCTGTCTTCCTACCAAAGTACCAAGGTGGTGAAAAAGACTCTCACGGCCGATGTGCAGCTGTGTCTGAGATGGCTTCCCTTGCTTGTCTTGTGTTGCCTACTTTGTGGTGCTCTCCTTCACCTCCTCCCTAGTGCTGTCATGAGAGATCACCAATATGTATCATTTACAAATGGATCAGTAGACCAAAAAAGGTTAGGCATTAGGAAGATAATATCTTCTCCATAGCACATTGCCAGTTGTTTTAAAATGTTTCTGATTAACGATTCTATTTTAGCCATTTCAGTGCTCAGCAGTCTTCATTTGTTAGTATTGATAGTGGAAGTCCATGCCTTTCCTGAATCTGAGTCATTTTGACCAACAAACATGGGTCAATTCAAATCAATAGAGATGTCATTAGCTTCTCAGTACTGTGAAAGATAACACGAACATTTCTCATACATTCAGTTTATTAAAACTTTCTTAAGTGTGAAATATGTGTGACAAGTAATGATGTTTTAATCTTTCACCAAGGTAACAATTGAAAGCTGGTTGATTCCATTCAGTAATTATAAAATAAAAATGATGGAAGATTGTAATCAAGAAGGATTCTGTCTCATACTTTGTCATGCCTCCATGCAAGATAAAATTCTTATTTGTAACATCTCTTTTATCCAAAAAGAAATCAAACTCAAATCAAAATTATTTGCCCAGTTTCAATCTCATGGCTCGTTGGAGGACAAGCTTTTTTTTTTTTTTTTTTTTTTTTAAATCTGTTGAGAAGAAAAAAACAGCTTGCATCCACCAAAGCTGCCAGTTTTCCAGGAGAATGCCATGGGAGGCACAGTATCAAAGGCTTTACTAAAGTCCAGGTAGACAATATCTACAGTCTATCCCTCATCCACCAGGCAGGTCACCTGGTCATAAATGGTGATCAGGATGGTCAGGCAGGGCTGCCTTTCACAGACTCGTGCTGGCTAGGCCTGATCCCACTGGTTGTCCTGCATGTACTGTATGATCACCTACAAGAGGATCTTTATTCCATACCCTGCTCCAGCACCAGGGTCAGGCTAACAGGCTGTAGTTCCCCAGATCCTCCATCTCGCCTCTCTTGTGGATATGCATCACACTGTCCAGCTTTCAGTCATTTGGGACCTCCCTGGTTAGTGAGGACTGATAAATGATGGAGAGCAGCTTGGAGAGATCTTCTGCCACCTCCCTCAGTATCCTTAGATGAATCTCATCCAGTGCCATACACTTATGAATGTCTGACTAGCTCAGCAGGTCACTAACTACTTGTTCCTGGATTTCAGGGGGTCTTTACTGCTCCTTGTCCCTGTCTATCACCTTATGGAACTGGTTGCCCTGAGGATATCTAGTCTTTCTTTGAAAGATTGTGGCAAAGAGGCAAAGAAGGTATCAAGTATCTCAGCCTTTTCCTCATTCTTGGTGAAAATGTTCTCCCCGTCTAATAAAGGATGGAGATCTTCCTCATACCTCCTTTTGTTTGAAGGATTTATAAAAACATTTTATCATGTTTCAAAGCAGTGACCAGATTCAGATTCAGCTTACACCTTTCTGAATTTCTATCTACATGACCTAACAACACCCTTGCACTATTGCAGAGTTGCCTTCACCTTCTTCCAAAGGTCAAAAATTCTCTTTATTTCCCTGAATTCATGCAAAAGCTCCCTGTTCAGCTTGGCCACTCTTCTTCCCAACTTATCTTTTGGCACACAGGGATGTTCTGCTTGTGCACCATTAAGATTTCCTCCTAAAGTGTGTCCAACCTTCCTGGACCCATTTATTATTAAGGACTCTTTTCCAGGGAACTCTATGAACCAGTGTTTCAACAGGTCAAAGTCCAAAATAGAGGATTTGTTTTCCCCTTCCTTACTTCAACCCAATTATTTCATGATCACTGAAACAATCCGCATGTCCCATCAGACCTTCTTTGTTTGCAAACAGCAGGTCTGTCAGGGCATTGCCCTGATAGGCTTACTTATGAAGCAGGAAGTTATCTTCCACACACTTGGGTATCTCCTAGACAGCCCTCTCTCAGCTGTGTTGAGTTTCCAGCAGACATCCAGCAAGGTAAAGTCTCCCACAAGAACAAGGGCTAGTGCTCGTGGAACCTCAGTCAGCCACTCATGGAATACTTCATCTGCCTCTTCATTCTGGTTGTGAAGTCTGTAACGGACTCCCACCAGTATATCTGCCTTGTTATCCTTCCCCCTGGTTCATACCCATAGCCACTCAACCTTGTCATCACTGTCCTTGGGCTCTGTGCAGTGAAACACTGCCTAATGTACAAAGCTTCTCCATTGCCTCTGCTTCCCCACCTGGCCTTTCTGGAGAACCATTGTAACCATTGTGGCAGCACTCCAGCCATGTGATTCATCCTTTTGGTGATGGTGACTGTCATGGCTTTCCCACTGCCAGTGACTTCCTCCTGTTTGTTGCTTTGTTACCCAGACTGCGTGCACTGGTGTGGATGCTCTTCAGCTGGGCTACTGATTTCACCTGCAGTGCTGACATGCCCACTCTGGGCTCATCTCTACTGAGCCTAGTTCAATGATATTCCCCCATCAAACCTGGATTAAAACCTTCTCAATCAGCCCTGCCAACTCACAGACTAAAATTCTTTTCCCTCTTTTAGACAGGCAAACCCTATCTCCGACAGCCATGGCACTATATAAAACACCCAATGAGCAAAAAAGCTGAAATTCCACTGGTGGCACCAGTCTTTAAGCCACATGTTGATCAGGTGGCTGTTCCTTTTGGCTACTGAAGGAATTGAGGAAAACTACATCTTATACTCCTATCCTTACAACCAGTTTTCTAAGTTCCCTGAAGTTCTTTTTGATTGCCCTAGGACTTCTCTCCTCAGTGTCATTACTACCAAACTGGGCAAAAACAGTGATTAGTAATCAGTGTGCTGACTCAGTTCAGGGAATCTTCTAGTAACATCTCTCACCCAGGCTCCAGGGAGGCCGCAGATTTCCCTGTGGAATGGATGCTTTTGGCACCTGGGAGCCTCAGTTCCCCTCAGAAGGAAGTCACCTAGAAAACACCAGGGATTTGCTTTTTACGTGTCCAAGGGGGAGACACCATTTAAAATGTCAAGAAATAAATTTAAAAAGAAAAATTCAAGATTTCTTTGGCTTTCTAGTGACTCAGCAAAAGCAAAATCAGGCCCTGTGTTGTTAGGAAGAGGAAAATTTTAAATTCTTTTCAACTGCAGCTCTCACTGCAACCTTTTGCTTGATGCAGATTATTGGCTGGCTGCTAATTTTTGGCAAGCTGCTTGTTAGGATTATTTTCTTTAACAGTTTTGCTGTAGGCAGGCATGCATCCTCTAAATAGCCTGCTACATTATTTTGACATGATCTTCATATCTTTTGAACTTAGAGTTTCTGAAATTTTTCTTCTTCCATTAAGAGGCAGTGTTGTTGGGTGTGCTTTTTCTATTAAATCTTGATGGATGATGAAGAAAAAAGCTGTGTTTCCAATGGCTTGATAATTTCAGAGTGAAAACAGATTTTATGTGTTGATCTTCTTTCACTTGCTGATGCATCTGTTTAACCAAGCAGCTGGTGCATAAGATCTAGCCAGCAGCACATAGAACACATTAGGAGAACAAAGGGAATGTGAGATTAAACCAAAAAGAGGCAAGAATAGCATTTCTTCACTGTTCTGTTCACATTCAAGAGGATGCAAACTCAATTTTCTTATTGGATATACGGCCTCTTACCCCCATCAGATTATTCAAAGGTAAATTTGCTTTTCACTCTCTCAGAAAGACCATTTTCCCCTCATTGATATACTTAATAGTAACATTATTTGTAAAATGCTGACTTCATTGGCTGCACTGTTATGATGTTATCTCTGTGTGCTTCTGCGAAAATGTAACAATGTCATGAAGAAAAATGATGTAAAAATGATGCGGGTACATAAAATGGGATTGACAGAATGTAATAAATCACTGCTGGTCTGAGTAACAGACCTGCACGTATAATGAAATGCTTGAGCATTACATCATTGCTTATGTAACATCTGGCAGAGCCTTGTATTTCAGTGCTGGTTTGAATCAGGATCATTTTTTCTCTCTGATAAAAGAGAAAAACAAGCCTCTAGGTTTTGCACGTAGAAAACTGTAAAGGAAAAGAAAAGAAAAAACAGCCCTTAAAATGCCCATGTTAGTTTCTCCCTGAGAAGTTCTGCCATCTCCAACTGGATGCAAATAATATAATGACCAAGATGCATACAAAATAATTAGCATCCTGGAGGATGTTTTCAGTTTTATAAGAGAAATATATTTTTAATATGAAGGGGATTTCTTGACATTATTTTATCCAAGAAGAGTTTTTCTAATATACATCATTTTACATGCCTTGGAACCAGACTTTTAGCAAAAAAAAAAAAAACAAAAAAAACCAAACAACAACAACAAAAAAAAACAAACCAGAAAAAACCCAGGTATGAATTCTATGTAGTTTCATATTTTCCATTTAATGTTTTATTTATTTATTTATTTATTTATTTTTAAAAATTTTATTTAAAGGATAATTGAGTTATCTTTATTGTAAACTTCTGATCTTGTCTCATGCAGACATGTGGGTAATACCTCAGTGTTGATTCATTCCTCTATCCCAGGCTGTCATCAGAGTCTTCCTCATCCCTAGGGTAGATCACTCTGCCCTGTTCACCTGTGGTGCCAGGCAGGAAAACATGATGTGCTGGTAGGGTGAGGGTTAGTTGAAATGTGTTTAATGTGTTGAAACAGGTGAAATCAGGAGCGTGTCTGATGCAAAAGTGTCTGGACGACACACTCACCTGTTTGAAACAGAAGAAATCTTGCCATTAATTTCTAGGGTTCTTGGCAGTTGTCTTGTGCTTCTTGCCTCTGAAGCCTTTGGGAGGTCCTGGTGTGGTAGTGGTGTTGCTGTGATGGTGCTGCAGGGATCCACCAGCCCTCTCAGCAGCTGACTCTTCTTCCCCAAACTTTTGGTGAGTTGCAGCTGCCCAGAACGCAGTGCTGGGGCATTGACAAAACTTGATGCATCTGAAAACAGGCTTTTTGTTTTCCTTTTTTAAATACTAGGAGGAAATAGAACAGATTGTAAAAAAGAAATCACTGTTTATTTAGTCTCTTTTCATTTATCAAATACCATATAGGAAAGCCATGGTTACTGCATTTGCTCATCTCCTAGGAATTTTTACATGGTGTGTTTATTCAGCAGTGTAGGACTGGCTGCTACATTCATAGAGCTAGTTGTTACAGCTATTTTACTTCCCCTCCATATTTTCCCAAGGCTGGTACAGAATGGTAGATCTTGATACACGTCAAATAAAATGTTATATCTGAGTTTGTTTTCTTACAGCAGAAAAGGCAGAGGGAAGAGGAGCAGTCCCAAAACAGCAGTTATTAAAAGCCTGATGAGATGCAGGTTTCTGGAGTGCTTTTTTCTCTTTCCGAACAACTGTTCGAGTTACTGAAAATAACTGAACTGAAAATTGTTTCCTTCATTTTTTAAACTAGCAATGACTTCTGTTGATTTCATTTGGAGCAGAGAGGTGCTGAAGAGCATGAATACCTTTGAAAGTAGTGCTGTGTAAAACTGGCGAAGGCAGAAGAGGGAAGCAATGGCCATATGATTGAGGTGTAAGATTCAAAGTCAGGATGTCTAATTCCTATTTCTGATTTTTGAGCTGATGACTTTGGGGGAAAAAATCACTATCAGGGGTGAAAACTAGCCATGTGCAGGGCCACAATGACTCTTCAGCAGCTGAGGCAACAGTGATATGCTCTAGGATAGAAACCATTCTTTCCAGCACTTAAGTATTTTGGATAAACATGTTTTTTTACTTATAGAAGTGCATTGGCAATGTATCAATGGCCTATGGATTTCCAAGGGCAAGGAGAAACACTTTCACATCTCAGAGGCATGACCATGACATTTTTGATCCTGGAAATTGCAAGAGTGGAAGCAGACTGGGCAGGAGTAGGTCGTATAAGGTTAGAGAACAAGTGCTGGTGGAAGCTAAGGCCATCTTGAGTTGAAAATTTAGTTGTGCTAATGCCATCTCAACCAACTCCCTCTTCTGTAATGAAAATAAATTACAGACCTTTGCAGTGAGGTGATATCTTCCCACAGGACTTTCTGTGAGATGCCAAGTGAGACCTTCAGTGAGTTTAGTGGTGGCTTCACATTTGCAGTTTGTACCTTTATGCTGTGTAATGTTCACAGTTTGAACTGGTTAATAAAAGATGAAATTATCTAATGCTAGTAAGGTTGTCTCAGTCCCCTGGGATGGATGAGCAGACAATGCAAGAATATCTATAAGCATCGTTAAGAACTGGCTTTCAAGGAGAAAGTCCTTTGACAAATATTGTCTGACTGGAAAGTGATTTTTAAAATAGAGATTAAAATTGCTGGTTTCAATTTCGGCAACCTTGTCTGTGGAGAAACCTCAGACCTCTCCTGGCCTGAGAAGTCCAAGAAAAGGCAGGTCGATTGCTCTCTCTTCCGTACATTCCTCCTGTGGATTGATCAACAGGAACTTTGTCCTTAGCATCATCCCTGTCCTCAGTGGATCAGATGTCTGATGGTGAAGGTGCAACTCCATGTCTAAGACTGAGTAGTATGTTTCTAAAAAAGAGAATAAAGAGACTTTCTCTTGCTGTTTTTTTACTTTTCTTATGGCAAGGTCAGGAACTGGTGAGAAGCTGTCACTATAAGAATAATTGCTTTTTTCTAGAGTCAGTGTTAGATCTGCCTCTTGCACAGGGATGGCCTTACCCACCTAAACAGTATGTTGGCATTAGCCTACATGGTCAAAGGCCATGTCTAATTCAGTGTGTGGCCAGGATTTTGGGCAGTCCATTACTGTGCTGAGCAGGACAGAAGATTTTACTTTTTGATGGACCAGTAGCATGTTCAGGATTTAATTAGGCCCTACAGCAGACACCAATTCACACCACTGGGACAAGAGAATGAGAATTCCCAGTCTGTCAAGGAGATGAGAGCAATTCTGGAGAAATAAAAGCAGTCACTCAGTGGTGAAAAGGGCTGAAATGCTGCCTGGGGGGGCCTGAGGCACCAGAGTTGGTTCACTACTGCTGCTGTCCAAGGCACCCCATTCCCCACAGTCCCTAATGTCCTGTGACTTCACAGCAAGGGCAAGATGCCCTTGTGATTTCACTTTATATATGAGGAAATAAAACATGAGTTTTTCCATTTCTATCAGCTTCTGTCCATAATAACTTTGCAGCCATGCAACATGTTGGGATGTATGGCTAACTCATTCATATTTGCTTGTGTGATGACTTGGTTGAAATTAAGGGTGAGTTGATGCTAGGATCCAGGAACTTCCAAGCTGGCAATTCTTAAAATGGATACCACTCTCTGAAGTCCAGAGAATGGCTTGAGGTTCTCTTCACCTGTGCCTGCTCCTTCACTGAGCATGACAGCACTGAGCTGCGCACCATCACTGCTGCTGCTCTCCGCTTGGACAAAGGGCTGTCAGTAATCACTGTGGCCACACTATCCTGTGGAATTTGGGATAGTAACCAACCAGCCTTTGACTGTTGCTCAACAATCAAAGCTTTGAATAATCTTATTGAGTTAATCCACCACTTAGCAAATCTTTTCCTGGTGGTGTAACAGATAAAGGAGCAGTAATGGTTACAGGGAAGGACTTTTGTGTGAGGAAGTATAACAGTGGCATTTCAGATTTCTTTCTTTTCATTTTTGACAGCTGTTTAGCATTTCACAGATGCACATATTGATAATTTTTTCTGTCATTTCTACATCATGAAGCTGCACTTATTTCCCAGATCTTCTATTTAATTCAGCCAAGCAATATTCAGTTAGTTATTTAAAAAGGAGATTGTGGACAAGCAAAGCTGGGCTGGAAGAAGAATTGATTGGTTAAATCACAGCTGACTGTGGAAAGGTGCCTCCATCAGGCTGTGTTCCCTGCTTCCCTTCTTCATGATTTTCTGGAGCTGTAGAGATAGGGGAAAGCAGAAGGGAGGCAAATCCTTCATCTCCTACTCTGGCCTGTGCCCATGCTCCTTGTTCCCGTTAGGTTGATAGGATTGTGCTGGCAGGAGAATTATTAAAGTGAGTGGCTATCTTGATCAATTGTTAGGCTAAAGATTATCACCAGCACACCATATCAGGTCCATGCAAAATATTCAGAGAATTTCCGCTGCCTAAGGTTGTTTCTGCCTTGTTTCTTCCCTGTGCTGATCACTCAGGGCAACCTTTATTAAAACTACTGGGCTGTTCCTGATTGCTCTTACATTGTGTTCTCTTTCCTTTGAGCTGGTGGTGTCGACATGCCAATTTATTCCAAATTGATTGCAGATGAGGTCAGAATCATAGAATTATTTGAAAACAATAAGATTGAATTATATACATTGTCTATTTTTTCACTTTGTTCTCTACTATTTGATGGTTTGCTTCCAGTGTTCCTTTCTGCTGACTTCCAAACGAGGTTTCTTGCTTTATAAACAACTGGATTGATTTCCCATATAGACTTTTGCTTCCTTGAAAACATCTTCTCAGGGGAAATTGGCAGTTCTCTCTGTATGTATTTTCTTATTTGTATTTACTTGGGGGTTTGAAGCCCAAACACAAGATTTATGTCAACAAATTCCTTTTCCTCTTATCCAATTTAGTTGTTTTAACATAATGCAATCATTTTCTAAGTCAAACTGATGGAGTGCTTCCTAAAGGCATTACACCAACTGTATATCTGGAATCATATTTGCCTTCTTTTATTGCATTAGCACTAGGCTTGAACTTTTCAAATTTGCATTGTGCTTTGTAGAAGTTCTCAGGATATTTGAAGCAGTTTATAGCTAGAATCTGGCCTGTTTTAAACAGAAACTGGAGAGTGAATTGTAGAGCAAAGCACGTGTAGAAATGAGATTTTAGTTTCATAGAACAAGAAGAAACTGGAACGAGTATGCAAGAGGAATACAGCACCTCCTGGGTGCATTTGGAGGCACTGCAAAGGGGGAGTGCTGTTACAACTCTGATCCTGGGTGGCTCACAAGGCTTTCTAAAAGTTTTCATTTTTGCTCTTTGAAGAAGGTCCTGAATAAGGATCTGACATACAGCAAAAGCATATGGGCAGAGAGTGCCCAGGACAATGCACTTAACACCTGGGATATAAAGTGATGATGCCTCTGAGCTGGCTTTTAGCAAATATGTCACTTGTTGTTTAAACATTGTCTTTCACCATGTGGCCTAACACTATCAGGCATCCTTCTCAAGATAGGCTTGTAATACTAATGAGGGTGTCCTAGGGTGATGCTTGTATCCCCATTCATGTGTTCTGTTATGTTGGATGTTATGTTCTGTGCCTTTGAGACTGTCTCTGAAGGACAAATGTTTTGTTTTGGTTCTGTTATCAGCCTGCTCCCTCCCCACGACTGACGGGACACAGAGACAGGGCAATACCTAGTGTGGCTTTTGTTTTTTGCTTGGCTTTTTGCTTGGCTCTAGCTCTGGCTTCTGTTTTTGCTCCTGCTCCTGCTTTGCTTTGCTCTTGCTTTGTTTTTTTTTTTCCTTTTTTCCTTTCTTGTTACTACTGGAACCTGCTCCGGACTGGGACCTGAGAACACCTTGTGGCCGGCAGCAGCCATCCCCAGCGCCGGAGGGAGTGACAACAGAGCGACCACTCCCGAGAGAGACTCGCTGAATTTGTCATCTTTTTTCAGAGCGGTGAAAGAGTGTTGTCATCTGGTATTGTTCATTTTGTGTGCTGGGGGTGCTGTGCCTGTTAAATAAACGGGTTCTTTCCACTTCTCTCCGAGGAATCATTCCCGAACCGGCTGGGGAGAGGGGCCGTGTGGGTTTGCTCTTGGAAACCTTTGAGGTTTTCTCCCAAATTTTCCCTAAACTAGGACAGAGGGGAACTTTCAAAAAACACAAAAAATATTCTCATGCTCATCTATGCTTTTGAATATCTCCTCCCTTGTTCTTGTGTGGTTATTTCAGTGATAATTCTTGGTCACACAGAGCCATGAGTAGTTTGGAACAAGCTGGCTAAAATAAGACCAAGCACATACCGTGAAAGGGGAAAAGAAAGCTCAGGTGAAATTGGTTCAGGTGCAGAAGTGAGTTCCCCAAAGTGTGAGATGGAGAGGTATGTCCTACAACATAATGCAACAACCCTCTGTTCGAACAGGACCACAGTACCTCCTGTTCTCAGGGAGGTTGTGTGAAACCCTTCCAGTTTCTCGGTGCTTGGAGCATAGTTATATCACAGCTCTGCTAACTCCTCACATATTACTGTGATGTCACTGAGATGATGAAAATTCCATCAGAGCTGGATACTTTAGGGTTCTGCTGAAAGGTTGTGGGAGTAACCTGATCCAGTCTGGTGTTTTTTGGCAACTCTCCTAATCTTCCAGAGCAGAGGCAAAGTAATCCTTTCATAAATTCTGACCCTTTCCCAAGCACTAGTAGACAAATGGGTGCAAAGGAGGTTCTTGGGGTAAGACCACGTCCAATAAATCACATTGCAGAAGAGGAGTAAGCCAGCAGTGGAGCAGCGAGGGTCCTTTCAATTGCAATTCCTGGGCTGTGAGTCTAAGTCTATTTCAAAAACATTATTTTCCATTCCACACAAAACCCCCCTCCCCAAATATCACAATCAGCTGTTGGAAAATAGCATAACATCTAAAAATTTAATGTCAGATTATGAATAATAAATCGGCAGAAGATAGCTTACAGCTTGAGAGCATTCTCTATTTTAAGTGCAAACTTTAGATTTTAATAAATAAATAAAATTACAGTGATAAAACCCTTTTTGAGGATTCTACTGCAATTCTAGAAATAAGATTACTTAAAAAAAAAAGTAGTCTGCTACCTCCAAATGACACTTAAATGAACATCTGGGCTCCCAGCATAGACAAGTAAAATGAGGCTCATGGTATTTATCTGCAACACAGATCCTGTCAGATGTGGCAGGCATTCCTGACATGAAAACAGCCTTGTGCCCAATTGAGATTCTTTTGTGCTGGCCTGTGGCTGGGTTTTTTGCTGGTCAAGGGGTAATTTCTGATGGTTTGTCATCACTTCACAAACCCACTGAAGGGGAAGGTGTAGTTAACGGAGGATGCTCAGGAAAGGTGCACAGTCTGAGTCCAGTTGACAATGAGTATTCATTACATGGGTGGTTTGAGGTCCACTGATGCTTTTGCCCCTTTTGCCCTATCCTCTCTACGGATCAGCTCCTCTCTCTGGAATAAGCACTGGGCAAAAGGAAGTTGACCACTGCTGAATTCATATCTAGTGCACTACATTTTCTGAAAAACTAAGAGGTTTGTGATGTTGCAGAGGTGTGTGACCTAACTGATTTGGTTCCTGCTGACACTGCATTAAACCAGCCCCATTGATGGCTGCAGCACCCTCTCTGAGATGTTACTTGTTACTAAGATATTTAAAACATCCTCTCAGTCTATTGACTACCCACATGAGCAATTTACTTACAGTCCTTTACTTTGATTATATTAGGAAAGATGAAAAATAGGAAACCAGCATTTCTGAGACTAGGTCAATTTATAAAGGCTCCTTCTCCAAATTAGCTGTTTTGAAATCTGGTATATGAACATAAAAATCTGGTCTTAGTGAGAAAAATGTCTTCACACAGTTTGTTCTCCTCATTTTTTATTGTTGAGCTTTGCAAGGGAACCATGAAACTGTAGAGTGCTTGACCTCTTGCCAAATGATTAATAACATATTTTTACCTCAGATAATCACATCTTGTCACAGTTTCAAACTGCAACAAATTGTCAATATGTCCCACATGTTTTTCCCCTTGCCATATATCAACAATGTTGTATTTCTCTGTGTATTTCCTATTATTATTATTATTATTATTATTATTATTATTTATTATTATTATTATTATTATTATTATTATTATTATTATTTTGAATGGTCTTGTTAGAGAAAGATAATAGAATACTGTAGGTATTACAGTGCAGTATCACTCATCCTTTTTCATGCTTTTCCCTTTCTTTGTCATATGCCATAGATAACTTAATGACCATATTGAAGGCAGAATCCCAGAAAGGGTTATGATAAAGCTGTGTTGGGAAGGCAGGATTGCCTTCGTGCCCTAGAGTATGATCCTCCTTCCTCACAGAGGAATACCAAACTGATTACCTTCCAGCCACACAGCATTGTAAAACTACATCTGTTTCTGTTGTCCTCTGAGTTTATTTCAATCCTCAATTTTGAAAGGTGGTACTATTGTCTTAATGGAAAGTGCAAACTGCTATGTGTACTGAAAAAGGACTGAAATGCAGAGACCAGGGAAAACAATGTTCATACCCAAACACTTGGGTGACAATCTGTATGGCACAAATGGCAGCTCAGATTCATGTCTTGAACGTGAATTTGCTCTTCATCACATACACAATGCACCTGTAGAATCTGTGTGTGAGCAGGGAATGGGAAACTTGTCCTGTCCTCTGCTCCCCAGCCTCTTCCAGCACCTTCATGTGACTTACATTGTAATTTCACCTCTGATGTCAGTGGGTTTTAACTCAACAGTTAAATCTGCCACAGGAAATCAGAAGCAAACTGTCCTAACTTGGTTTTCCTAACCTGAGGACCTCCTTCACCACTGTCTTCCCGGCACATAGATTTTAAGATGTCATTTTCCCCCTAGTGTGGTTATGAAAGGGTGTTGTTTTGTATGACCCTACAGAGTAAAGAAACCTAAGTCAAATTTTGTTTTCTTTTTCTTCAGCCATAAATTTATTTACCAGCAGGGGTCTCCCTCATGATTATGGTTGGGTGTTTACCAATGTTTATCATGAGGTTTAAAATAAAGGATAGCAAATGTATCAAGATATCCACGACCCCAGAGTTTAGGGCAGATGTGGGTTCGAAGCGGATTTTGGCTCTCTGAGTGTGTGTGGGTCTTGTTTCTCTGTGTTGGGAAGCTCAGGAAGTCAGGGGACCGTGCTCAGTCATGGGACTTGTGCTCTCTTCACTCTTCGCCTGCCTGGGATGAACAGCTTTTGACAGTTGGGATAGAGAACAGGATTTTGGAAAACCCACTGCGGGGAAGATCTCTCCAAAACTGACCTGGAGTCCAGCCAGCATACTGTGGAGAAAGCCCAAGTGCCTTGAACGTTGAAGGAAGCTTGAGAGAGAGAGAGAGAGAGAGAGAGAGAGAGAGAGAGGGAGAGAGAGAGAAAGGTGGCTGCTGCCAGTGGCTCGTCCACCAGAGCCTAGTGACTCAGTGAGCATCCTGGGGTGCCGTGGGGGTAGTGGGAGTAGGACTGAGCCCTGGAGGCCCTGAGTCTTGGCCGCAGTGCTCCTCAGCCTCCCCCTTCACAGCTGGCAGGGCGCACACTGGAAACTGGTTTCCCACACTGGAAACCTCAGAGGCAGTGCCTCCAGTCATTCAATGGATACAGCTTGGATAGAAGACTTGCACTGTCACAGTAACTACTAATGCTAACACACAGCAAACACTGCATACATCCAAACAGAGGAATGTTACGTTACTGGAGAAACAATAATCTTGTCCCTAGCTGGTGTGGCAGGAAGGCTGTTTTCCTTGAATTTACCTGCTTCTGACTACCTTTCATGCTCTCTTCTGCTGTTGAGATACACTCTTTATAGTACATAAGGCATTTCAAGTGATTTCGGTTTAATGGTACACTCTAAAAATCTCATGAGTTAATGGCCCCTGGGATCCTGTTGTAATCCAGCTGTTGTCCATTTTTAACTTAATAATTTCTATATACTAATAACATATACAGTGAAAGAAATTTTTGCTTACAGGCACAGTACATGAATAGTTTTCTATTTCTCTTTCCTTTCCCCCATGTCCCTGCCCCTCAAGTGCAGCGTGGCAGGCTGCATACTACCATGACAGCTCCAACAGTGTTAGCTGCTCCATCAGGTCCTGCTCCCACTTGTGCCCCACGAGGACACGCATCCGCTCTGCACCTTGAACATCCATCTGTACAAGCACAAGCTTGGGGTGCAGACAGTCAGAAGGTGATACTAGGGGGCAGAGCCACTGTGGATCAATGGCTGCTGGGGATGGGATAACTACACATGGGAATCTGAGAACAATGTGATTACTATGGCTACTTAGCAGCTAAATGTTAGGATGATTATTAAATAATGTTTGAAATTGGGTCATGGGATTTGGCTGCAGAATCATCGGCTTGTCTGGTGTAGCTGCATGTAAGATGGGAGGTAACTAATTTTATACTAGTCCTGGTTGTGTTGTGTGGACATTTGGTTTTAAGAATGAATGACAGCTGTCCATGTGGGAACCAGCCCAGACCTTGGAGGTGACAATGCCAAAACCAAGTCACTTAGAACAAAATTTGAGATCAGTACATATAAGCAGATAGAGTGTATGACTTTGAATGAACTGAACATAGATATCACCTTAATCTTCCCCAGGCACATCTACTCTGTGTTCTGAAGTGGTTTTGTAAGTGACTGTCTGCCCTTGTGCATACTGATACTGTTGATGGAAAAGATAATGACCTTTCAAGTGACACCCGCCTTAAACAAACAGTGACAAATGAAGACTAAATCACGCTGTTTTTAGAGAAGTCACTGGATGAAAATTTATCCTGGTCAGAGTGTCTCCATGGATCTGCAGTGACATTTCACAGGCCTGTTGGGGGAAATGGAATGTGGCCTTTGGGTGTTTCATCCAGCTAATATTGGTCTTTGTTGTGGCATTTATAGTGTCTTAAAGAAAATTGTAGTGATTTTTCAAAATTCTAGCAGTTATTGAAAGCAGTTGAATTGCTTTTGAAAAAAACCACCAGAATGTTGTATTTATGAGACCAATCCTTAATCAAGCAAAGAAAGAAAAACCAACAACCCAGGAAGGCAAATGGTGATAAAGAGCCCAGATAAAGTCACTCTTCTCAGCAGGCAGAAAGTCTGATGAACTGAAATGGAAAGTCCTTCTCATTGATTTCACTGGGAAAAGTAATTGACTTTGAACTCTTTGAATAAGTTGCAATCTGTATTTAATTTCTCGTCCAAAGAAGAAAATGTAATTTTGTTTTTCTTGTGGCTGATATTAGCCTTAATGTCAGTTGCACAGCTGAATCTCTTGCATCAAGCTCAAATTTACCCCTGATGTCAGTGTGCTCAGGAATAAAGCAAAAATCAGCCTTTCATCTCTCAGTTGCTTAAATGATCATGCCATAATACAACAATTATTAATTCAAAATCTCTCTTGTCTGTACATGCACAAATGGAACTAAGTATTCCAAGGAAAGGCACATAAAGTGTAAAGATTTTAATTTAACTTTCAGACATTTATGCAACCTATTAACTGAAAATATTCTGAGAGTTTTAGCAAACATGCATATTTGCCCTTGGGCTGCCTGAATGGAGAGATTCAGCAGTTCAGGCTGTCAAGGTGGCAGAAAAAAACTGCCGGTTTTCTCGCAGGGCCACTTTAACTTTTGAATGATGTGCATACAGTGCTAAGTTTGTTGTCATCAGTTCCAACATGGACAGGGAGATCTGCATCTGACCTCAGTGGAGCCACAGAGCAGGTTCTTCATGTAGATGTATTTAGGTAAGATCTGGTCAGTTCTGTATTGGGACAGCCATCTAAAGACAGAGGAGCTGTGCTTGGGCTTGTGCATCATGTCTTGCCTGTTCCAGTATGAATCATCTGATCCTGCAGGACATCCTGATGTAAAAGTCTTACACGTGTGCTTGCTGTCCACATAACCTGGGTATGTACAATTTATCTGTAAAAGCTCCTGTCCTCTTCACCGCTCACACAGACTTGTTTAGCCAAAGATTATGAGGAGGAGAAAACGGTCTTGATAACTAAACTTTAATGATTTCCAATGGCAGTCTGGGGACATTACACTTTCAATCACCAATACAAAAAAGATTATATAGAAAGACATCTTTATGGAGAAATAATCAGTCTTTTTAAGGCTCCAGACAGCAATGTGTGCTGGAAAGGCAGCAAATGATAAATACCAACCCACTTGAAAAATCCTTTAAAATTACAGAAAATTGTAAACAGACCATTCTGTGAATGAGGACTGGGGGTTATTTGTTTGCATTTATTAGCCCTTTTTGTAAAAACTAAGGGAAAATGACAGTCCAGATTGGTTTTGAAGTGCTCTGATAGGGAGAAGCTGTGACCTTGAGGCATGGGTGGGTGAGGTGGCCATGCCTGGTTCCCTGAAGAGGCACCTTCTTCACCCAGGGCAGAACATTCCTCCCATACACAAAGTTTCACAAATAAAAAATGCTAAGAGAAACTGTGAAAACAGATGACAAATATATTTAAAAATGGTGCTAAACTGTTTTAAATGCCTCTTTTCTCAAAGAATGGAAAAAATGTGATCCAAATACATCTGCTTCCCAAAGAATATGTGTTCTTGTGTGCAGAGTAGAAAATCAGAAGAAAAATTTTTGTTTTTCCCAGAAGTGTTGTTGTTTGTTGAATACTTTCTTGCATTTTTCTGATAAAAACAGAAGATGCACAGAAGTATTTCTGTACACAATCTGTGTATTCCAAGGAGCCTCAAGCTGCAGGAACAGTCTGGATGTAGATGTTCATGTCTAAGTATGTGAAGTCCAATATTCTATGCTGTTATTCATTGTGTTTGTTTTCCTTTTGTTTTTCATGACAATCTATATACAGATTTGCTCCACAAATTCTGACAGCTGAATGTTGTTCCTGCAAGGACATTTTTGTACTAGTGGAGTACCAGTCATGGTCTTGCTTTTTATGTCTTTCTTCCTCAGTCATACACTTTTCTTGTAGTACTGTTTGCATATTAAGTTCTTTGAACTTTGTCATCATATTTATGTCAAAATTCTTTTTTGTCTTGTTTTTTTTACATGGGTTTATACTAAGAAGTTCTTATAGGAATTTCTAAGAATTTATTTTCTGTAGCCCCACTGAAAATTTTACAAGCTACTTTGCATCAAGTTCGGCTACAGAATTTTGCTTTTTATAATTTCCTTATTAACAGAATTTTCACCTATCTTTCATTAGTATGCACTGTCACAGGCTGTTTTGCTTGAGAACAAGACTCTTATCCTCAATTATGACAACATTTTTGCTATCAGTATTAAAATCCTGTAGATGTCAGAGCATATAGGACAATCTGGGAAGTTGTGGAGTAGCTCCACTGTAAAGGTCAAACTTGCAGACACTGTACTGGCTGAAGGATGTACAGCACTGCAAGGACTCAGAATAACCTAAGTCAATGAGTAAAAATCTAAACTCAGAAGTAATTTTTGGACACAAAGGTCAAAGGTGATGCACCTGAGGTTGTTTTTACCAGCATTATTAATTTTACTTGCATGTCATAAAGGCTGCCAGGAACTCCATAGCTTTCTAGCATCTCTTGTCTTTCAAAACAAGCCCTAAACCTTTCTGTGTAGCTAATGCAAACATGGACCCAGCCATTATGGTAAGCAAATATCACTTGCCAGAAGGACTTACCTTAGTACTACATCTGGATAATCCTCTCCTCTACAATAAAGGCTGCCTCCTGACTTTGAAGTTTAATCAGAGGTCATGATATACAGCAGGTTCTGTGATGACTAATTCCCTGTGCACCATTGCTTCTGTGTAACAGGCTACACCACCAGGCAGGTTTTACTACTGATTTTTCATTAAGATCTTCTCTGAAGCTGTTGATGCTGTTGACTGGGCACTGTTGCTTTGATTGCAAGCAGGTGATGTGAGTGGGCCATAGTTAAAGTCCATTCATGGAAGAAACAGAATAAGCTGAAGAAACATTGCTAGACTGACATATGTTGTTCCTTGAAGTTTTACCTGTTTTCTCTCTTCTACAGTGTGTTCATGAGACATTTAATTGTCATGGCACATGTGTTATTGTGAAATCTCAGCACTTCAGCATCTGAGCTGTGTTTATCCCTAAGACATACCATGACTAAGGCAGTGTTTTTATTCTTATATTTTTTAAAGATTGAAAAATTGCTAGGAAGTTAGTAAGTGGCTTGATGAAGAACACAGAGCTGCTGTGGGCCAAGAAATCCTAAATCAAAAACTCATAGTAAATTATACTGTTTTTGCTCCATGACAGCGTGAAGAAACACTTTCTAGTCATAAGGGACAGCCTTAACAACAGGCTGATAACACATGGCTATTTTTGTCATGTGGGTCTAGTGTGAGCTGGCAGAGCCCTTGAGTAATGCTTCCAGCTGGAAGCATGTGAGGACTTTTGTCTTTGGAAACTTTGCTCTCAAAGAGAGCCATTTGGTGGAAGCGAACTTGTATTTTCTTCTGGTTTCTGCTCTTGAGGAAATGTGGGTTGAACCAACATGGAGCAAGAAGAGCTTTAGCGTATTTTTACCAGATTATTTGTAAATATAGGAATGGGATGTAGGCATTTGCCATGCATTACATCCTAATTTCTGGGTGGACTTTAATTATCTTCTGGTGAACCTGAAACAGCAAAGAAAGATGCACTTGTTCAATCCTCTCTTGTTGGGAAACAGAGGGAGCGGTCATTCAAATGGTCACAGACTTTTAATTTCCAGAGATGGCTTCAGATTAATTTATCTCTAATCAAGATTTCCTGAGATTCTCTTTGGATGAAAGGAGATGTATTTCTGTATGGCCTGGCACTGAAGATGATACAGGTGTGTAGGTGATTGACTTCATACTTCATCAAAATCTTCTAATCCATCTGTCTTTTTTGGAAAAAAATTGGAAAGTTGACAGATAGTGTTGTACTGAGTGGTCTAGAAGAATGGTTGGTCATGGGGAAGCATTAGATCTGTCCTAAACCTTGTATTACTCAGCACTGTTATCAGAATCCTTTTTATGAAGATAAAAGAGTTTCCTTTTATAATTTTATGCCACCCTAAGGGCTACTGGAGGGCCACCACACAGATAAGTAATTTTTCCTGGGTCAGCACAGTCAGAAGGACTTTCACCTAAACCAAGTAAGATTCAGTGTACGAAAAGTAAGTCATAGCCCAAAGAAAGCCAATTGCTGTAATTTCTTTAGTGATTGGGACACATCAGACACCAGATTTGACTGAGAAAACCTAAGACAGTGACTCCTGTCAAAGGGGCTTCATCCTCTCAAAAGAATGTTACAGAAAAGCTGCTCCCACTAGGCTCACCTCACTTCAATGTGTGTAGAATACAGGATCAAAGAATTTGCCCTCTTGTTACCTATCAGAG
Organism: Sitta carolinensis; assembly: GCA_032173965.1. NCBI lineage: Eukaryota > Metazoa > Chordata > Aves > Passeriformes > Sittidae > Sitta > Sitta carolinensis. Next base: position 23,124,872 of record CM063313.1, on the reverse strand, counting down.
AGCTGATTTACTTGTGGTGTGACTCTTCTATGGGGAGAGAGTAATAGCTATTAAAAGAGAATTTAATGTAGTGGAGAAAGATATAATAGACTGGAGTTGCAGTGCAGGGAGGGTAATATTTCTGGGGTAAACCATGGGAGCAGAAGACAGAATTTCTAAACCATGGGAGCAGAAGACAGAATTTCTATCTCCTGATGTTTTCATAACATGACTGGATGTCCAGACAGACTAAAACATCTCAGTCAGGTCAAAACCAGCTGTTCTCAGGTCAGATGCAAGTGCAGGTTTTTTCTACCCTGGGCCTCTTAGGCACTCATTAAGTAATGGATATAATGCTGCCCAGCATCCTCTATAGAAGAGATGGTCCAAGTTAAGTTGATGTTGATTCAGTTTTTTATAAACTGAATTGATAAGCTGAACTGTCCCCGATGCTACTCAAAGACATCCTCTGAAGGACCAGGGCTCCATTTGCACATCAATAACTGCTCAAACATCCCCTCCTCCTGATGTGGTAGCCAGACAGACAGGTGCCCAGCAAAGACTTGCTTCCCAGTCCCTGAGTTTGGCTAGGGAGCCATTTTGTTGGTCTGCTGGGGCTGCTGTACCATGTCCAATTTTTGAAGGGATCCTCATTTTTATTTAGAAATAAATCTGTATCTTTACCAATTGCTGTTATGTTTGTGAGTTAATGAAACCTATTTTGAGACTGACATGTATGAGGTTATTTTATTTGCTTGTTATTATTTCTTATATGGATCTATAAGAAATATATCCATAAATAACACCAAATAGGTTTCTTTAACACCTGAGCTTATACATGGATGGGTAGAAAACAATAAAATTTAAAAATAAACAACCCTATATAGATAATGCAAACAAAATTTACACTGCAGGTAAAGAAACAGCCATAAAAGAAATTGTTTAAAGTGTTCCATTTCCTAGCAATTAAAAGAGATTTCTAAGCATGTAGCTGGTGATCAGTGAGATCTTCTAGAAACTTCTTCCTATAGAAAACAACTGGATATGTGATTGGAGTCTGTGGTGAGAGAAAATGTCTGCATGCATTTGTGAGGTGGCATGGTGTGCAGGTCTGATAGGCTCTCTGCCCTTGGTGAGGAGGAAGGTTGCCAGCATGTGGCAACATTGGCTGTTGAGGCATTTGACAGGAGCTAGAGACAAGAGAGGAACATAATTCAACACAGTTTTAGTGTGGTATTTACATAAGTAATGTAAATGTACTTTTTGTGTTTATGCCCTATGGTGTTAGTCATCTGGAGCCATATATGAGGCTGATGATGTTACAGTCCTCAGGGGGACCATCAGACATCTGAATTTTTGTGTTTTGACTGCAGGCCAGAGGTACTGGCAGGTAAAAGCAGAGCTGTCCAAGTAGGTGGGCAGGAGGTGTCATGGGCTCTCAGAGTGCAGGGTGCAGAGCTGTGATGGCTGTGGGGAGCACTGATGGGGCTGGACAAAGCACCCTGCCCTGCTCCCTGTCAGCAGACTGGGAGAGATAACCAGCTGAGTGCCAGGAGTAGATTCCTGTACTCCTGAAGCATCTTTCTCCTGGGGGTAATTTTTTCACAGGTGAGAAGTTTCATTTAGCTGTCCCTTTGCCCAAAATTTTAATGACATCTAGTGCAGGCAGTTGTTCTGGATCACAGGATGGTATTTGAATTTGTGTTGGTGTGACAGCTTCCCTCTCTTTCACCTTTTTTTCACCTTTCTGTGTAAATCTTGTCCTGCCCTCTTTCTGAGGTGAATTTGGCTTTGTCAGTGACTGATTGCTGTCTGCTGAATGTTCCTCTCACTCTTCCCAACAGGTATTGCAAATGGACACTGTAGAGGTCACCAAGCACCTGAAATTGCTATAGACAATTTATTTGTTCCTATACACCCTCTGGAGAGTTATTCCTTTCCTAGAGAAGTTGTCCAATGAATGATACATACAGACAAGGCAGTTATTGGCACATCCTTTCTGTTCCAATGGATAGCCTGGAGCATTCTCTTCTTCCTTCTTGGAACAGTCCAGATGTGGCAAGAGATACAGTGTAGCTCTGTAGTGCAGGACCACGCATGTGGTTCATGAAAGGGGTCCTGCCCAGCCCCCTGGCTAAAGCATGACAGCAGATTTGCCACAACCCAATAAGTGTGTATTCCTGCCCAGGGCACTGAGAGGCTGGCAGGGAGTGTCCCATCAGCTTTACAGCAGTGGCCCATGGATTATGGCACCACATCTCTTTGTGGGGCATCACAGAGACCCTGAGGAGGGTCTCTCTGCCTTTTGAATAAGGTTTATCAATCATTTCAAGATGGATATTCACACCTTCATAAAGCAAGGAGTGATATTTATTCTCTTTTTACTAGTGCCTTTAACTTTTAAATAGAACAGAAGAGAAATGGTTTTATATGGATTCTTTTGCTTTTTCATATTCCAAAACACTTTTACAGATCAGTTAAATTAGGATACAGTGCTGGCAATGCAGTGACTCTGGGCAAACAGGGCAGTCTGAACTGCACCATGTATCATGGAACCCATCTTCTCTGGATGTGATATACATGCTGTTTGATTTTTTAAAATAGCTGTTCCATACCTGCCCTTGATTTTGACTGACTAAATCCAAGCTATTAAATCTGTGTCTCAGTATGTCTTTAAACAGGATGTTTTAGCACTTGTAAATGTTGCCAGATTAAGGTAGGTTTGTGGAATACAGTTTATCCCCTAATCACAATGCCAACGCATTTAAATATTCAAGGAGATTGTAAGCAGCAAATCGGCAGCTGAACTCTGCTGAGCTCTGTCTTTTTGTAGGAAGACTGCCCTGATTGGTGTCCTTTTATTGTAAAAAGTTCTATTCCCGTTGATAAAGAAAAGGGCTTTTTTCCTTGTAGGAGATAACTTTTGAAAATAAAGGATAACTCTCCTTCCTTGTAAATATCTTTATTTATCTGTAAAATACTGGTCCTGCTGTGTATGTGAGAGTCATACAGGTGCTGCTGGTTCCTCTGCACTGGTGGCCAGTGGGGATGTTGACAACAATAGCAGGGAGCACAGGACAGCTGCCCAGTTATGGGAGCTGCCTCAACCAGCCAGCCTCGGGAGAAACAAGTACCCTTTTTACCAGCTTTTTTAACTCGATCAGTGTTGCAGAGCAGCAGGTGGTGCTTTCTTTGAGCCAAGGCTGTGGCAGCTGAGAGAAGCTTTGAGATACTATTATTCGTACTGAAACACTGGCAAAGAGTTTTATAGCCATATACTCCTGAACACACTGCACCAGACCAGCTTGTAATCATTCGTTTTTAGTTCTCTCATTTGTGCCTCTAAAGTGAAATAGTAAGTAATTATTTCTGTACCCCAGAATCTTCCCATTAATCTTCATTAATGATTATTTCTGTCACTTTCGAGCTGGTTCTGTAAAAAATTTGGCTTATATAATTGACCAAATCCCTCTCTCATTTCCTCTTAGGCTGTATTATTGATGTCACATGAGAACAGAATACTCCTGAAGCGTGAGACCTGAATTTGGCTCAAAGACTATGCTATGCTAAAAGCTTTCCTGGCCTATTATAGGTTGTATCCAATATTTTTAGTGGAAGAAATTATGAACTACACAGAGTCTTTTGTCTAAAAAATTACCAGGAGAACACTTAACAGATACCAGTGAAAGAAAAATAAATTAGGGTTTAAAAGAAAATAGAAAGGAAACTGAAACCTTTGTGTGTGTGTATATATATATATGTATATGTATATGTATATATGTATATGTATATGTATATGTATATGTATATGTATATGTATATGTATGTGTGTATATATATGTATATGTATATGTATGTGTGTTTATATATATGTGTGTGTATGTGTGTATATATATATATATATATATATATATATATATGTATATGTGTGTGTGTGTATGTGTGTATATATATATATATATATATATATATATACACACACACATATATATGGCTGGTATAAAACGGCAAACACACTGTATTCCAGTGCAAATCACTAATGGTTAAATTCTTCTTTCAGACCCACATAAATCAGAGTAGCCTCACAGACTTTTATAGAGTCATGCCAAAATTACAGTGGTGTAGTCAGCTCATTTTGGCCTCACATACTTGGCATTTGTCATTGTAGATCTAATCCAAACTCTGTGGAACCTCTTGGGAATCTTTACATTCAGATAATGGGATTTGGATTGGATGGTATAAGTTTAACATGAATCATAATTAGCTCATTTTGGTATTTTTATGGCTCATAATATTCAAGAGAGGCACATGAGCCAGCTGGAGCATTGATCTTGTTGCTTAGGAATGGAAGTGAAACCATGAAGTGTTTCCCTTAGTCCATCTAATTTAAATCAGATGGTACCTAAGTTATTACCAAATGAGAACACTCTTGAGCCCTGACTGCATATCATGGGTTCTGTCTTCGGGTCCCAGGTCTCCAGTGAAGTGATTCTCCTCTTTTACTTCTCATGAGTCTTGGCCATTAATAATAATCTCATAATGTCGATGTCACTAATTGCATTAGTATTTAATATGCTACAGGAATACTATGTTTGCTTAGTTCATTATGTTCTGTACATATAGTGGACAAGAGGACCCAGAGGTCACAAAGCCTCTTTCTGATCTCATTAACACTAGAGATGGATCAATAGAATTTGATGAACTTCAATGATATTATTCTTGGTAGTAGTTGGTAGTGCAGCACAACTACGAGTCTGAGGCCTACTGTTATTCTGTTAATCTGCTAGATTGGCATTGCTCATGCTGAGGGTAAAAGGGAACTGTGGTTGACATGTATATAGGTATATTTATATAATGATTTTTTTAAATGGCTGTTCGCTTTCAAAAGGAGAAAAAAATTCTCTGTTCATTGGGGATTTCTGCAGATACTAGACTGGTGTTAGCAGCAACATTTGGCCCAGTGTATTGACTGGAATCAAAATGACACACAACCAGTACATACATTCCTTGTCAAAAACCCTCAACTAGGAGCAAATGTCTGTCACCTTCTGCACTGATAAAAGGAAAACATCTTACTGCCAATTTGTATGAAGAGAAGAAGCCTTTCTTCTGGTCTTCATCTAAGAAACAAGCAGATAAATGGAAAGGATGCTTTTGTATCAATATCACATAAAGGGTAATGGAATTGGAAATAGATGAATGATTTATTGTTCTTCCAGCAGCACTGTTAAGTAAAATTTGCTTTCAGTATATACAGTAGCAGCTTATATAGCATGACTAAAGAAAGACCCTGTGAATATGAAAGGCCCCAAATGAATAAGGCCTGAAATGGAAAACCTCTATTTCTACAACGGGCAGGATTGAGCGGCTTTCACATGCCTTGCTGTAATTTGCCAACATTTACATTTGATCTTTTGCTTTCAGAAGCATTGACTTAGTGGGCTGTAAAGGCCCCTTCCCCCACCTGCCACTTGCACCAATAAAAATTATTTTATAACTATCCCTTTTTCTAGGTGTCAAACAGGAAAGCCATCATCTGGGAAAAAGGGGAGAAGTGGTGGTGTAAACTCCATGCAAGATTCCACATCACTTGCTACACAGAATAAAATGTGAGGTGTGTCCCTTGGATGTGGGACAACCATCTCACTGTGGAGAGGAGGAAGGTGTCCTAAGTAGCTAGGAGTAGGAGAGTGTGTACTAGCAGAGAAGATCTTGACCAGGAGAGCACAGGGAGGCAACATGCCCTTTTTTGAGTGTTGCCTGGTGTCATCCTCAGTGGACCTGCCATGCCTCTGCAAGAATTAGTACCACCTTCTAGTGAATGACCCGATTACTGGGGTCTCTTTGTTAGGGTTGGTGGTAACCAGTTTCCTAACACCTTGGTGCTTGAGTCTTAGATCAGGAAAGCAAATGAAAACTTGAAATGTTTTGTGGGGCTGGAAACCTGTTTCCTAAACCTGTTTTGAAGCAGCAACAATCTGCTGGGATGTTGCCTCTATGCCAACATGTGTGACAGAGGAACAGGCTTGGATGCAAAAAGCTGATGTGCTCTTTGTGAGGCCCAGCTAGTAAAGAGGCATGCAGTGCAATTTCTTTTCTGAATTAATATTCCTGGACAGGCCCTGGGACTGTGTCTGTTTCCTAGATCTCTCCAGCTAATGGAATGGCCAAATACAATTGTCTGGCAATGGAACTGCACTTCAGCAATACAAACAAAAAGACACTAATTTACATTTGTGCCAATACCATTAATGTAAATTGGTTATTAGCTATTTATGCTAAAAGGCTGTAATAAAAATCATAAAGTTAGTTTTATTAACTACATTTTGCTCCATGAAATCCATGCTAGAAGGCATGCTTTGCAATAAGTTGCAATAAGGCAATATGGCATTTGCTCCACCTAGCTAGCATATTTATAAACAAATTACTCTCCCTTTTCCTTTACTTTGCGTTTTATAACACATCACTGCTATGAAGTTAATAGGACAATGCTTTTGCTATGCTTTTGTAATTCAACTGCAATGTTGTATTGTTCTTTACCCTATCATTCTCACACATATTTAGGAAGTGGTAATTAAAGAAAAACTGGCATTTACAAACAATTATAATGCAGAAAGAGCAAGGATGGAAATGTATTTCAATCATTGTTTTTAAATAGAGATGTGGGGAAGACTAACTAAAGCAGAAAAACAGAGCAGCACCTGATCTACCCTTTTGGTTTTAGTCTCCATGCATCTGTGGGAATATTTTCTAGGTTGCATGGGTCAGATTTTCCCTTATGTGGCGCTGTTATACCCATGCTGATGGAAGGAAGAGCCTGTGACCTTCTTGACTTCTAGCACAGCCATTTCAGTGTCATGCTGTGTCACCTGAGCCTTTCTGCAGCTCTTATGCATGCAGGCAGTAATGACAAGAGAAGGGAAGAGATAATTCTGCTGGAATGAGGAGAAAGTATGTTGGAAATGGCATGCTCTTTGCAGAGAAGTCCAGAGGTACAGTGTATGCACACAAATGCCTGCCTCCCTCTGCCATGTTGCATAGGCATCTGTGTGAAGTTACAAAGAAGATTAAAATATTGCATGAGGCTCCTGGTCCCAGACATGTCAGTTCATGGTGTCACTGAGGCTAGACTTAGACAAGGCTTTCTTCTGGCAGCAGAGCCATAGACAGCAGGACTGGCCTCCTAGTCTGGCTCCCTTGTTCAGCAAGATGTCACAAAACCAGTTCCCCAGACCCCAACCCAGGAGGATGATCCAGCTTGACTCAGGTTGGTCCCACAATCCAATTGTACCCATCCCAATCAGGTGGCCTGGTGCAGGACCTTCCCTGTGGCAGACATTCCTTGTGTCTGTGTGCAATTCCCACTTCCTGTCCTGCCCATTACTGCATCAGGCATTTGGGGCTGAGGTTCTGCTCTTTTCCTCTCCTAAGAGGAGCCGCATTTGAAAATGTGATGTCACCTCCTTGGCACGAGAGAAGCTCCAGGATGTTTTGGTGCTGAAGAGCCATTTTGAGCAAAAAAAAAAGTGCTTCAGTATGGTTTGAGGTTATCAGATGAACCTGTCTCAGCCATCTGCCCCTTTCAGGGTTAGTGCTTCATGCATCCAGACCACACCTTCTGATTTGGATTTACCACCATGCAGATGCAGTTTCAGCCAGGTATTTTGGTTCCTTGCTAACTTCTTTGACTGATACTCCTTTGGGGAAGGTAGGATGAGAGAGGTGAAGGTTCGTGCTTTTCCTTTTCCAGAAATTAAGGTTTTTTAATTTGGACAGAACTGCAATATCCCTAATAGCAACTGTAAATTTGGAGGTTGGTTTCTTATTTATGTAAATAATGTATTCTGATGGATGAAAAATCTTCTGTTAAATGAATTCACATGTCCAGTGGAATTTCAATCTTTCACATAGGAATTAGAACTTCACATTAAATTATATTCTTAAATTTCAGTCTCACCTAACCCAGCTATGTCTGATTTCTAATAGGCTGTTAGATATTTTAAGGGAAACTAGCTAGTTTGGAAAAGAGGGAGTTAAACCTGTTTTTCATGCAAAGAGATTTGTAATGTTGTGATAACTGGTAGATAGCAACCAGCTCTGTGGGTAGGAATGTTTTTACCCTATGTACATTGGCATTCTCTATATGAGGAGGTGTAGGAGACTCTGAGCATATACATTCTGTGACACAAAGTAGTCTGGTGCTCCTTTTATTCTGGTAAGGAAGATCAGTAGACCGGTTTTTGTGGTGAGTTGATATCAGAGACTCTTCAGCTGTCTGCATTCAGTGACGCTGCCATAGCCTGTTCTTAGAGGGCTTGTGTTGATAGGAGTGAAGGACTACCTTGCTCTCCTTTGACCACTTGTTTGGGAGTCAGCAGTGGTGGCTCTGGCTGCAGGGTAGAGCATGAAAAACAAGTTAAAAATTGACCTATTGTCCTTGTTTTTCATTCTCAGAACTACAGACAGAAATGATAACATCTGTTTCTTTCAAAAATTTCTTATAACTAATAGAATGTTTTTTACATCTTTTGTTAAAAACAACAGACATGGAAGGTCAAGGAATGAGTGATTTGCTGTCTCTTTTTAACGAGCATTCTTTAAAGAAGGACAGATCAGATACTGCTAGGAAGAATCATGAAGCATTCAGAAAACTTTGTGAATCAACCGCAATAGGCCGACTGCCATTTTTTGTATGACTTTTCAAGTTCACATCAAGGTTACATGGCTACCAAGATGAAAAGCGCTCATCTGGTTTTTTTCTACCACAGCTTTTTCCCATTACTAAAAATGCGGATTGTGATGAATCATGTCTAGAGATGAACATCAAACACAAGTCCATAGTCTTCAATGAGCATTAAATATAGATGTGAATATAAATAGAGAAGAGAGGTTATAATGTAGGAAAAAAGAGGATAATAGCTAGGCACAAGTCAGATATTTAACATGTACTTTCTATTCTCTTGGTATCCTACATTCTTTTATTTGAGAAGAGGGCAATGGGTTATCATGACCCTGTTGTAGACTATAGGCTTTCAGGAGAAAATTAGGATGAATATTATCTGTGAAGCAATTGCAATTCTTCTCCATCTCTGTAAATATCAGAATGGATATTTCATCCTGCTTTGTACTTACATGTCTTCATCCAGCAGTAGTTTGTGTCATGGCACAGAGGAATCCCAGGGTTTAATTTTCCTCGTACATCAGAAGTATGGATGTAGTATCGTCTATGGTTGAAGTATCATCTCTGGTTGCAGAGAATCTGCAATTGAACTTGGTCTTACCACCCTCATCTCTGCTCAAGACCTCCAGGCTCTGCTCTTCCCTCCAATCCCAGTGCAAGCAGCTACACACAGTGCTCTGCTTTTCCTCATTTGACACACAGTGTGAGCAGGTCGTGTCTCTGATGCAGACTTGATTAATCATATCTGTTTAGCATGTTGCCACTACACTACAGATTTTGGCTTGCAGGGGGTCTCCTGGCTGCATCTCTGAAGACTGTCTCCAAAGGCCTCAGTGCTCAGCTCACATATTGGAGTTCAAGACAAGTATTACAATCAAATGCAGTGATTTTTCTCTCTGTTATATCAAAAAATTCTGGATATAAATGCGGAGATCACTGCCTTGGCTGCACCCCCCCAGCTATCTGGCTTGTTGCAGGCTACAGACTGAAATGGAATGGTCTGTTGATCCTCTATACCAGGTTTAGGGTAGAACCTTAGAAATGTGTTACAGAAGATAAATGAAGAGTTGCATCATGCAGGCAACCGTTTCAACCAGGCTAGGGTCAAATTCATCACCAGCTAGTTCCTCTTGGTAAGATGGAAGGTAAGTAAGTACGGAGGCTTGTCACCCAATTACTTTTGGAATTGGATGGATCTAACCGTATTGAAATGTATATCACATCACTGTTATTTGTTTCATGGGACATTTTAATTGTCCTTATCTTCTTCGATTGAGAAAATATCGAACGACCTTGTTCATGAAACCATCCATGCTAGTCACCTTTTTTCCACACTTTACCCAAAACTATTTTGCAATGAAATAGCAACACATTTGTGCCTTTTGCCTTTTGGGGATGGAGTTGGGACAATTTTCCTGGTGACTTTCTGGATTTTCTAGAGTACAAAGTTTTAAAGACCTGGTTCATCTAGTTAGTCAAAGCTAGAAACTTAACCCTGAGATTTAATAGACCAGCCTTTGGTGATTAAAAGTACTTTGTAACTCTAAATTGACAGGAAACATTTTCTAAAACCATTTAACACTTTAGAAAGAGAATCAAAAGTTGTAATTCAAGTACAATACAGCCCCTTTAATTAAGTCTTCCAAAGATAAAAAATGGTCCTCTAGAAATTCTGTGAGGATCTTTCTAGCAGAAAAAAGCCATACTGACTTTTCATATACATGTCTTCAGTGGATGACTTTGCTGATCAGAAGAGCCCTTAATGATTTGGCTTAATTGTTACTCATCAACACCACTGCACCATCTGTTCTGAAGTGGTAAATTTCTGTGATAGCTGTATAATACCACAACAGCAGTCCTCTCCAAATATCAGAATATTAAATTAATCATGAAGGGGTCTTCATTAGCACTGGGAAATACTGCCTCTGTTTAAAAGACTTTAAAGAAAATCTGGTCAAGGATCATTTTAACTTTTCAAGGAAACTTAAATGCATGTGGTAAACTCAGCAAGGCTGCTGTGCCATGTGCTTGTTCTGAATCCTCTGGGAATTCCTGTTAGCAATGTTTCTAGTCTCCCTGGAAGTTCTTCTTGCTTTAAACTTATCATTTTCTTCTGCTGAAATGCACAGCATTTCCTTCATACTCTTTACTTGTCTTTAGTTACTTATAAAGTCAAAAAGCTTGCTGTGTACTTTCCAAAGACTTTCAACTTGATATACTTTGATAATGACTCTCATCAGAAGATGAAACTCTCTCACCTAAAAGAGATGTTAGTAGGGTTTTGAGGTATCACTGCTAAACTGTAGAGGAGTACAGAGTCCAGGCAAAACATTTGCCAGTTATCTTCAATAACTGCCAAAAGTTTTGAAGTTACTCACCTTGGGAGTGTAATCTAGCTGAAGCTTTTACAGACAAAGGAAGAGTAGGAAGGAGAGACCTGGTAACTCCATGGAGAAAAGTATTATTTCAGTGCATTGCAAGCAGGTATAAATAGAACACAATCCTTGCAAGTATGCAGCCATTCAAGGTACATGGAAGTAAAGCATGCACATTCTGGGAAACTTCTTTGAAACAAAATTTCTGTATCTATTCTGACTTAAAGAAGATATGTGTAACTATCACCATATTATAATTCTAGTGTCTGTAGGGTTTCACTGCCTGTGAAATATGTGAAAGCTTGAAAGCCTGGAAAGACCCTCAAGAGCTCTCCATGCCCACCTCCCTCCATTGTGACTAAATGGGGTACTTTTGTTACCATTCCTCAAGGCTTTGCAGGCAGCTTTAGCAGGTGAGTTGTTCCAGGGCTTCACTATGCTTGCTCCTGAGGAGCTTCTCATGATGTCCATCCAGCTTGTATCTAGCTACCCTGCTACAGTAGGCCCACTGAGTATGGTCTGTTCTATCATGGGCACTGGGACAGCTGGTTTATTTCCTCTTTTCTGGAACCTTTTATGTATTTGAAGCTGAATTCCCTGCAGATGCATTCTTGATCATTGTTTTGGAGATAACATTCTCTACAAGTGTGGGTCCTCAAGACTTTCAGAAAGATGTTGGAAAGCAACAGCTGTCTGAACTCTAGCAGCTGCTGCTAATAAACAGAGCCGTCTGTTGGCACATGCTATGAAAGTCAGGAAAGGAAAGCCCCTTTGGCACAGAGCCCATCCTTTCCTAGCATGGATGAGAAGGACTGTGAAGTGTCTGGGCTGCCGTAATCATGCTCAGTGTGGCTTTTTGTACTGCTACCCAACCAGCAGGTTGGTGTAGATTTTGTGTGAGCTTTATGACTGGTAAAACTATTCTTTGTATTTTAGAACTTTGAAAAGTGGAAGGAAGAACTCTTTGCATTGGTTGTGGTATGAGCTGGATGAACCTCTAGGGATTCTGAATTTTGCTTAGGAGACAGTGTCTCTAGTCAGGCTCAAGTTATAGAAAAGGGTTTACAGGCAATGACAACTATAGAAACTGCATAAGTCAAGTGTATGCTTTCAAAACCAGTCCAGAAAGGTGTCTTAAAAACTTGGGCAGGCACACAAAGGTTTTTTTAGCTCAAGAGCTGTCAGGGAGATAGAGTCAGGGAAGGATGCAGATGTCTTCTCTGCAAGAGTTTTTAGGGTGGGTCTACTCAGCAGTGTTCCAGGACCCAAACTGCCTGCTGTGTTAGGCAGTGCTGGCAGAGGGACTGCAGTCATCTTTGCTCCTCCAGTAAGTTTACCACACAGTAAATGGGGTCCCCAGCAAAGAGGAACAACCAGGAGTAGTCTAGATACACCACTAGCATATCCTGGACTTGTTGTTTCATTTCCTTAGCATCTGCTGACTGGCACCGCAAGGCAGAGCAAAGCTGTGTTGTGTCTTTTGAACAGGATCATTTTATTCATATAAAGGTGTTTCCCAAGTTCAGCGAGAGGAAAACTGAGAGAGAAATCTCAAAGGTGCTGTCCTGTTGCTGTGGGTGATGAACAAATGATACGAGACTTCGTTATAAAAAACTGTATCTGACTCTGTTTTATTAAAATAATTGCCCTCCTTATATACCTTTTGGAACAGGCCACTCTCATTGGTTAGAAGAGTACCAGAACTCTTCTAACCATTGGCCCAAACTAAGGGATAGAGACAAGTTCATCTTACAGAAAAGAATGTAAAACATCACTCTCGTTACAATAACACTTGGGATGTTTATGTTAAGTCTGTGGGAACAAGGTCTTCTGAAACCTAAACACTACGAAGAAACTGAGTTCAGAAACTCAGAAACCTCAGGCCCAGAAAACCAGACTACACTGTCCCACTAGCCTGGCCATCACACTAATGTGACCTTCTCTAAGAATCTGGCAGTAACTCTGTAGCTCTGTAGGCATCTTTTGAACAGGAATGGTCCCTGGCATATACATCATAAATTGCTAATACACAGGTCTGAGGTAATCACGTGGGACCACTGGAACTTGGAGAAAAACCTTTTATTTCACACTATCAACTGTTTACTGGTGGAAATGAAATGCCCATCCATGCATTTCCTTCCAGCCTCCTGATGCATTCATGAGGAGAGGGGAGACGCATCCACAGGAGTCCTCATGAATACTTATTTCTGCTTTTCAGTTTTGCACTGCCTTGTCCCATCAGGCTCACAAAACCTTTGTAATGGTCCATACTGTCTAGGAAGTGGCTGGGGAAATGGTGTCTTTCCTAGAGTGAATAATGATGCCTAGTTTTCCAGAGAGGCCTTTTACAATGGTGGAAATAGTATAATCAGAATAAGTGTGTCATTTGAATCTCTTCTAAGCATTCTCCTATCAAATTTTTATTTTATTTGAAAGATGCATAGCACCACCCTTAGCACAACAGAGCAGCCTCTGTTAATATTGGCCAGATAAGGAACTGCATAAAGAGATTGCACAGGGGGAGATGGCCCTAAATAAACAGAATGGAACTATCAAGAAGTCTGCCTCTCATGGAAAAAAAAAAAGATAGTCTTCCTTCTGCAGACATCACAACCTCACAGTTGCTAAATACAAAAAGAGAAAGGGATAGAGACAAAAATTAAAAATAATATGTGCTGCCCCTCAAGAGCTTTTTTGTTATCTGTGACATTCTTCCTAAGTGTGAATTTGTATGGAGAGGACACTTGTTTGTGATAGGTTTTCTTACCAGGTACTTGCCATCCTGGAGCCTGGAGGCTCTGTCCAGGGAGCAGGTGGGTTTAACTCCTAAAACAGTCAGAGTCAGCACAGTAAAAAGCAGTGAGGTATACTTTCCTAGCTAGAAGCCATAGATTTTATTTTTTTTAATGCTGGAATTGCACTATGGAGATATTGAATATTATGACTGTATTAATATTAGAACCAGTGTTCAGGAAATCAGAAAGTTAAGTGAAACGATGTACTATACAAGGTATTTTTCAGCCCTTTGCGCCACCATTGAAGACTTAAATGTATTTGTTCCCTCATTTTCATACATACTATATTGCCAGTGCTCAGCCAAGTGTTGCAAACCAGAGAGAGTTAGTGGTGTTCTGCTTGGTGGCAAAGATCAGACTACAAGCATTTATCTCTGAAATTGTGAAGTTGCCTTTGAAAACTGCAAACACCAATATTCCCCTTTTAGGCTGATGAAGTACTGGTTTGCCCATATGTTTGTTTATATGTTTGCCCATATATGTTTGCCCATATACTTGGACTTCAGTGGTGCCTGCAATTCTGAAGGAAAGCCAGTCACTCGACTAGGAAATTAATAATAATAATATCTACTCAGAAAAAGCCCCCATTCCCTCCACTAAAAAAACCTAAAAATCCCTAATCTGCAAGGTTCTTAGGTTAGAGAAAGCACATATCACTGCAATGAAATAATGAATATGTCTCCAGAACCGTAGCATTTAACAGCTGTCTGGACATTTGGGCAAATTTCTCATAAACGTAACTAAAGTCCCTAGAGGCAAGCACTACAAGAAGGTAATTACAAGAACAGTAGGTGCTAGCTTAAAGTCCAACTGAGTACAGCCTGACAGCTAAGTATTTTTAGGCTTTGAGTGTAGGGGAACCCTTGGATGCCACAACAGTGTTAGGGCAAGCTCATGGCTGCACTTTCCTGTGGAAAAGATCTTTATGGGTGATGCAGGAAGGTAAGGGGGTGAGCAACCCATTTTGGTGATTTCTCACCTTCCCTAGTTAGAACTTAGCTGTTGTTTGGCAGCCTCCTCAAGTGAGCAGCTGCAACATCTTGCCTTCCCCTTGCCAAGACACTATATTTGTCAAGGGCAAAAAACCTGATCAAAGAGCCAGCTGAGGTTGGGTAAAGTAGCTGAAAGGTCTTAGTTTAGGACTATCTTTGTCAGTTGAACTTCTTGTGTTCAGTGAAAGTAAATGGATCAGACATCCCAACATAGCTTTAGGGAGAGCAGCTACTTTGACAGCAGCCTTCATTGTGCGTATAATGAAAAAATAAGAATGTTGATTAAAACTTACAAGTTTACTCTAGAGTCAGGCTTCTTGGACAGGGATACATGGATTACACAGCCTGGTGCCAAGTTAGCCTGTGGTGGTAAGTGTATACCCCAGCTGCTGCTCTCTATAGCTGCTGCTGTTGGCCATGGTACCCAGCAGAAATATTTAGGAAATTTCTTTAAAACTGCATCTATAGCAGGAAACAGCCATCCAAAAATCAGTTTGGAGTCACCAAGGGAGCTCATGCAGACCCTGTTAACAACCTGTATTTTAGAGTCTAGAGACACACCTCACAGAAGACCTTGAGATGCTAAGGAGGGTTTTATAGGAGCCACTTGTTTAAGGCTAGAAGAGAAAGGTATGATCTGTGATTCATTCACTTCTTATAGTCAGCAATTTGATGTTAGCCAAGCCAAGAAACAAGCTGCTGTTTTATCTTCCCTCCCTCTTTCCTCACGTGTGTTCAACTACCCATTCACCTACCTATCATTAATCATAAATTCAATACTGGGCCCCATGCTAGGTAGCAAGATTTCACTGATGCAGGTTAGTTTTAAAGAGCTTGTTCAATAAATCTCTATCGGGATCTGTGTTTTTTTAATTGACAGTTGGCCCCTTTTCAAAATGCAAGAAATTTTCCTTCCCACATCATTGTTGCATCTTAGTTAAGTGGGAAAAGACAAAAGATTAAAAAGGCCTAACTAGCATGAGGTGAAAGGACATTTTATAGAAATGTGTGGATGTAGTGAAAAACACAATTCCTTTCCCTGGACTGATGCGCTTTGCATTTCAAGATTTTGGAGTCAGGTTCCTCTTTCTCATCCATTAGCCTGTAGGCTGTAGAACTATGCTTCAATCACAGTCCAACAAAGTGCAAATTTTCTCACAAGTTAAATGAAAGACCTTAAACTAATTTACAAGCTAAAGTGTGATATATTTCACTGGCTTACCTCATTTTAACATTTGCTTCGGAATTATTTATTGCCTGTATCTATCTATGCAAAACCATATTGTGGGCTGTTAAAGTATAAAAAACATGAGAGTTAGAAAACATTCTAATTTCTCATCAGTGTAAGAAAAGATAAGAAAAAATTTTACATATTGGATAATAGCTTTCTGAATATAATTGGATGGATTTGCAAGAAAGGAGTCCTAGGCATTGATCCCAGCCTCTCTTAGAGGCTAGAGTCAATGTAACACATTATTCCCAGTTTTGGGAATAATATACTTTTTAAGAAGCAGTTAATACAGGCCAGATTCTGCATGAGTCTTCATAGCATGGATCTGGTATAATTCCATTTGTGTTGGTGGTGTTGTGTGAGTGTCACTGATTCACAGCCACTGGGCAGGCACCATCTACAGCCTGGCTCCACAATTCATAGTCACAGTACAGTGATAGCTGAGGAACTAGTGAAAAGCTACACATGGCTAATAGAGAAAGCTGTACTTACACTGGGAAGTGAACAGTGGCTTTTTTGGAAACTGTTCCATCAAATCACCTGGGAAACAATCCTTAATAACAAAGGACCCCATGAAAGCTAGACATACTTTAAGGAGGAAATATTAAAGGTGCAGGAGCATCTCCATGTACTGAAAAATGAACCAATGAAGATGAAGACTGGCCTGGCTGAACAGAGAGCTTTTGATTGAATTCAGGGAAATAAAGAGAACTTTTGACCTTTGGAAGTAGGGGTAGTCAACTCTGGAAGAATACAAGGATGCTGTTAGGTCATATAGATAGAGATTTAGAAAGGTGAAAGCTCAGCTAGAACTCAGTCTGGTCATTGTTTTGAAACATAATAAAAAATGCTTTTTCAGGTATTTCAGCAGCTAAAGGAGGTCCAAGGAAGATCTCCGTTCTTTATTGGACATGGGAGGAGCATTGTAACCAAGGATGAGGAAAAGGCTGAGATACTTGATGCCTTCTTTGCCTCAATCTTTTACAGAAAAACCTGATATCCTCAAAGTAACCAGCCCCCTGATCTGGTAGACAGGGACAGGGACCAGAAAAGACCACTTGAAATCCAGGAGGAAGCAGTTAGTGACCTTCTATTTCACTTAGATGCTCATAGTCTCTGGACCAGATAGGATCCAAGAGTGCTGAGGACACTGGCAGAAGATGTCACCAAGTTGCTCTCCCATCATTTTTTCATCAGTTCTGGCTAATCAGGGACATCACAGGTGACTGGAGATTTGCCATTGTAATGTCCATTTACAAGAAGGATCAGAGAAGGATCTGGGGAACTACATGTTGCCAGGCTGACCTTGGTGCTGGGAAAGGTTATGAAAACCATCCTCTTGAGTGTCATCACACACAAGGCATGTTCAGGAGAACCAGGGAATCATGGTGTGTGAAAGGCAGGTGTGTGAAAGGCAGGCCCTGCCTGACCATCCTGATCTCCATTTATGACAGGTAACCTGCCTGGTGAGTGAAGGAAAGGATGTAGATAAAATGTCTACCTGGACATTAGTAAAGGTTTTGATACTGTCTCCCATGGCATTCTCCTGGAAAACTGGCAGTTGATGTCTTAGACAGGTGCACTGTTCATTGGGAAAAAACTGCCTGGGTGGCCAGGTTCACAGAGTGTTTATGAGTGGAATTACATCAGCTGGTGATCAGTTACCAGTGCTGTTCCCCAGGGCTCAGCATTGAGGCCAAATTCTTTTTAATAACCTTATCAATGATCTGGATGATGGAACTGAGCCCACTTTCAGTCAGGAGATCTCTGCAGAGGCATGTCCAGAGGGATCTGGACATTGATGGGCCATGGATTACTGATAAAAGGTTCAACAAGGCCCAGTGCTGGGTCCTGCCCTTGGGTCACAGCAGCCCCAGGTAGCTCTACAGGCAGGGGCAGAGTGGCTGGAAAGACCCTGGGCGTGCTGGTGACAGCAGCTGAACATGAGCCAGGGTGTGCCCAGGTGGCCAAGAAGGCCAGTGGCATCCTGGCCTGGATCAACAATGGTGTGGGCAGCAGGGCCAGGGCAGGGATTGTCCCCCTGTGCTGCGCACTGCTGAGGTCACACCTTGAATCCTGTGTCCACTTGTTAAGGAAACTTCCCTGCCCAGCCATATGGTAGCCACTCTGAGTCACTCTGTCAGTCAGTCTTGCACCACCTGAGCTGGAACTGAAGCCGAATCTCAGCTACATACCCTATACCCACACAGCCAGATTAGATTCCCTTACTGGCTCAACCCCAGGTTTCTCTTGACAGACTCTCAGATGTCCAAAGCCTTAAAATAATTTAATCATGGCATAATAACAGAATAGCAACTTGAGCTGGGTGCCTCTGAGGAGGGACCCAGAACAAAGGAACCCCTGGCTTTTATACCCTCACAGTGTAAACATAGGAAAGTCCAGGTGTCTTCAGCTCCTGCCCTCTCTCAGTGTCCCTTGACCTGGCAGGGCCACAGGTCCCTGGGCCCCTTGCTCTGCAGAGGGTTGGCAGTTCATGGCCTCTTGCCAGAGCTCAACCCAGAGCTCAACCTGCAGCTCCCACTGCAGCTGCACCGTGAGCTACCTACTCTGAATGTATTCCTCAACACCATTTATGTGCATTAAAAGAGAGCAGGACATCGAAATCCTGGAGTGTGTCCAGAGAAGGACAATGTAGCTGATGAAGGACTTGGAACACAAGTCCTGTGAGGAATAGCTGAGGGAGCTGGGGTAGTTTATTGTGGAGAATTAGAGGTTCAGAGGACACCTTACTGCTCTTTACAACTGCCTAAAGTGGGTCTTCACTGAAAGGGTGGTTAAGCATTGGAACAGGCTGCTCAGGGAGGTGGAAGTGTTCAAGAAGTGACTGGGCATGGCATTTAGTGGACATAGAAGTGATCAATCAAAGATTGGATTCAATGATCCTGGAGGTCTTTTGCAGTTTCAATGATTGTGTGATTCTTTGATTTTATACTTCATTGCCATAATCCTTCTCTGTAGAGAATCTCTTACCAAAATTTCACAGAGATGCTGAATAATAGACTTACCAAGACTACAATTTTTAAACATCAGAAAATATATTTTTGTCTTAAATCTACATTGGGTTGTTCCAGTTTTGAGCTTTTTATTACAGATGTAGCAGGGGAACTCAGCTGAAATTACTGAGAGTTGCATCTTTAATTTAATCAACTCAAATCTTCAGTTTTGAGTTAATTTAATTTTAATATTTTAATTAATCAAGTCTTTAATTTTGTCTTTTGAATAAGAAGGATGCTTGTCCTTTATATTTCTTGGTCAATTAAGAGGTGAGAAAAGCCCCTGCAGGAAGACTTGTAGACATCTGCCTAGCTTTGGGCAAATTTGGGTTTTTGTAGGCTAAACCAGAATTACTTCAATACACTACAGCCAAGGCAGGCACCACTACAGCAGAAATGTGAAAACAGCCAGTTTATATCCTTCAGGATGGCTTTTGCACCGTTGTCTCTTTGCAACACTTGTCTGGTGGATGTTGGCAAGGCCTGGTTCAATCCCTGACTGACAGAACAACTTATGACATGATGAAGGAAATCTAGCTGGAAAAGCATCCTTCTCTCCTACTTTCTTTCTTTCTCTAAAAATAAAACACAAAAACCAAGGAGAGAAAGTTGGTTGGATTTTTTTTTCACCTAAGTACTTTCTACTATATTAATTTCAAGCATTTTGAAATCTTTTTCGCTTTTCATCTTTGAATTCAGAGAACTTTCATCTGAGGGAGTAAAATCACTGGCTAGCTAAGCCTGTTATCTAGTGGGAGAGGATTAGTTTTCTTTTGATTTTGAGAATGACCTTATACAGAGCATTTGACAGAGGCACGTTTTCCCTGCCATCAGCCATGTTTTCCACCATTAATCTGCTTAACCACAAGATGAGATTTTATTTACTTGTTTTCTCATAGGATAAATGAAAAAAGATTTTAGAACTTTGCTGTCCTTGAATTTGTATTAAAACCTTACACAGAAATTTAGAATATTGGACTGAAACATCCTTTTGGCTAAGCCTGAGCAAGCAGGAAGGTAGAAACTTTACCAAAAAGGAAGGGAAAGGCAGTTTCTTACTATAGCAAAATGTGCCCTCTGAGCTGGTTTCTAACCTCTCCCACTCCAGATTAATCACCCCTGGTCTTCAGAAGAGTCTCTTTGAATTTTTATGTGTGTGAAGGAGTTTCTTCCCCCTATCTTAAAAATTGTGAATTACCTTTCTAACACAGTTTGTCCTAAATTGAGTTGAGAGAATTGGCAAATTCTTATCTGTCTATGGTTTCCCAACCTTGGACACCCCAATGTAGATGCCCCTGTCAGTGTGGCTTGCTCACAGCTCATGCGTGACCAAAGGAGGTGAGAGAGACTCCCAGGAATGTGATTTATTCTGTCTTGAAACACAAGCATAGATTAGCTCAGATGAATCGCAGACTGAGTCTCTGCTTCAACCACACTGCTAACTTCAATTGTTTGGTCCAAATGTTGGTGTCATACCACAAAAATCCTTGGAGGGTGTTCGCAGTCTTGATGTCCCTGGGGACCCAGGGTGTCTCCACACCCCAGCGCCCAGGACAACATTTCAGCCACGGAGGGTGTGAGTGCTCGAGAAGTCTCCCAGCTACAGTAAGGGTGAGGAAGAGGCTCCAGCCATCCTCTTGGTGGGAGCAGGGGTTGGGGACACATGGACTGGCAAGTGTGCCTGTTAGGAGCTGAAAGAGGAAGAGTGTCATGGCTCATCCTGTGGTCAGGTGCTGTTGTCCTGACTGGACAGCCAGTGCCTGAGCTGCAGCAGTGAGAACTCCTCTTTCACCTGTAGCCAGTGCTGCTAGCCTTCCTCAGGGTGGTTGCAGGAGCCTGACTCCAAGTCTGTGGTTGTCAGGACAGCCAGAGAAGAGATGTCTGAGCTGCTGCACTTCAGAAGGACTGTGTTACTGGTATGATACGACAATACAGAAAACTTGCAAATATCTAATTTGAAGAAAGAACCTGAATCTCCTCCTGTAGCCCTGTCTAATTAAACTGCTTCCCCATTGCCCCTAATTCTTGTTGGGATGTAATATAACCTATTACAGCATCTCCAGTTTCGCACTCTGCAGAGCGTTCTCATACCTTGAGCATAAAAAATGACTTAAAAATATAAGTATATTCTATATCTGCTGTTAATATCATATTCTTTCAGCTAATAGAGCATTTTGCAGGCCCCATTTCATATCCCAAATGTTAACTTTCTAGACAAGTTTAGCTATGGTACAAAGGTTTTATGTTGAGAAGGAATTTTCCTTTTCATTTCTTCCTGTTCCCCCTTACAGCAGGAGGTCAGTTCTGTAGTGCACATTTTTCCCTGGAATATTCTCACTCCAGGCTATTGACAGACAAAGAATGACCATTTCCTCAAGGATTCATTGTGATGGAGATTTGTTTGCAGTGCATTGCTTGAAATGTGTTTAGTCGGTTGTTAAGTTTAAGTTTATTTTAAGAATTAGCAAGTGTTTTCCTGCTCTGCCTTGACCGTCTGAGGGCAGTGTCCCCTAATATTTGCTGTAAATTATATGCCTCGTCACTGCAAACTGTCTGCACTGCACCCACCCTCTAAGCCTGTTATCCAAAATTTGCAGACATCAAAAAGAGCCTTTCTATGCATCTTAACTATGTATTGGACTTGGATTTATTTTACTCACTCTCTGGGCCAGAATGTCTGTTGCTATATGTCTTTATTGGCACTGAATCAATTTTGAGGAATTCTACCTAATCCTCCCATCTAGATCTTGATCTAGACAGAACCATGACTGATCCTCAGGTCAGAGCACTCATAGACATCCAACATAGATTACTGGAAAGTGCTTTTTGCATGATGCAGTTTATGCTTGGGTAGAGCATGGCCCTGAAATGAATATCCAGTTTTAATGACCTCAAGTGATCTTGAAAATATCTACAGCAGTCTTTGATAAATTGTTCCATAGGCAATCAACTTTGCTGTCAGAAAATTCCATCTTATCTTGTTTACTAACTAATATGTTAGTATTAGTCTAATAGAGAACATATTAGACTAAATATGTTAAGTAAGTTCACATTCCACTGGATAGTCAGTTACTCTGAATAAGTTGTTCAATCAATTCTCTTTTTGTTATTAATGCTAATAGTGCATTGTGGAGCACAGCAGACCACCAGACCTTCTTTTTGAGGTTTCTATTGATTACATGCATGCAGGCATCTCTCTCTTTTCCTTTAATTCTATTTCATTCTGAAACAAAGCCTTCTGTATGTGGTTATAACAGGAGTTTTGGGTAGGAAGGAATGAGAAATCCCATGGAAGTGGCGTCAATGAGAAATTAATATGGGGCTTCTGACACGGGTAGTGGGCACTTTCTAGATTTCCTCCTCTGGTCTAAAGGTGCAGAGGACGGGGATGATGGAAAAACATGGAAGACCACAGAATGATGGTGGTTTATACCAGTTAAGAACCTGACCTTGTGGTCATGCTTTATTCAGCCTAATTGTGGGCAACTAAAGAGTGGCATGATTTTGTTTCAACCCACATACATAGGTGATGACATACAATGGAAGATATGTTTATACAGACATGCCTCGTAGTGCTCCTTGTCATGAACAACATGGTTACAAGTTTCTCTTTACACTATAATGGAAGCCTTTGCAATGTGATTTATTCTGAAGGGAAATGGCAGATTATATTGGTTTCGGGGAGATAACAACAGAGATAAAGTAATTAGGCTGTTCTTCTTGATCTTTATTTAGCAACAGAGATATTAGGTGGCCAAGTTCTGGATAAATGCCAAATAATCAAAGATAATTTTGGCAGAAATGTGTAAAAATCCCTAAAGGCTACTATGATCAGCACAGTAATCCTAGCATATTAGGAGTTTGTTCACCACTTTAAAGTGTTAAATGTAAATGTTTCATGATTGGCACTGAGAGATAGCTGAATATTGACAGTAGAATACAGAGGTCACTGAAATTCATGAATTCAATTGAATACCAGTGTACTAGATGAGTGTTAAAGTTTTTTTAGGCACTAGTAACCACTCTGGGTATAAGGGTGATTCTGTGACACTGAAGAACAATTTTGAAAATGCAACAAAAGTCAGGAAATTTGCTCTCGTTGCTCTCACTGCTATGATCTCATTCCAATTACAGAGACATGGTGGGATAGCTTGCATTACTGGAATGCTGTCCTGGGCAGGGACAGCTACATGCTTTTTTTTAGGGAAGGGTGGCCAGCAAGGCAAGTTGGTGGATCTGTTCTTTATGTGAGAAAGCAACCAGAATTTTCCAGCTCTGCCAAGGGGTGGATGAAGAATGGGTATAGGGGTTTGTGGGTATATATTACCTATAATAGCTTATAGGTAAAAATTAAGGGGCAAGCTAAGCTAACATGGGTGACACTGCTGTGTTTGTTACAAGCCATCTGATCATAAGGAAGGAGTAGATGAGGCCTTCTACAGATAGCTGGAAGCAGCCTCACAGTCAGAAACCCTTGTTATTCTGAGGAAATTCAATTACTCCACTCCAAGATGACACACTGAGGCACACAGAGTTCAGGAGGTTCCTGCAGAGCATTGCGCTTTGGCACAGATGACGGAGGACACAATGTGGAGAGGTGGGCTGCTGGACTTTGTACTAGCAAATAAAGGACTAATTGGAGATGTGAAGGTGGGGGGCAGCCTTGACTGCAGTGACCATGAGATGGGGAGCTGTCTGGGTCTCCACATCTGACTGAGCTTTGTTTCGTGCTGCTAGATTCAACACTAAGTAGATCTCCCTCCACAGTGTCTCTCTTGATTGGTATTGTGGTTTAGGTGCTGTGCTGCCCAGCTCAGTGCTCCACGGAGATTCTCCCAAACCAGATGCTGATCTCTTGCTCTCCCTTTCCCTTCCACTTCCCGGAGTTGAGAATTGCTAGCACAAAAGGTGCAAGTTAGGGGTGGAGATAAAAATAATTTACTGGTAACAGCAATGAGATAAGGAAACGAACAGTAACAGCAACAATATTAATTACAGAGGTATTACAAAAGAGAAGGTGATTCACATGCAAAAATCTCAGCACTGTCCCCAAGAAAAAGGAACAATGACAGACAGCTTTCCCCCTTCCACCATGTTTTTTTGACTGGAAGCCATGCCCTTCTTCTCAGAATCCAGGAAGAGTCTCTTTTCCCTGCCCCTGGCAATGATGTGAGGTGGTATGAAATAACATTCCGGTTGTGGTTGGATCTAGGATGGCTAGTTACTGATGATTTTCCTACCACATAACTTTTTGCTTTTCCCACCACAATTTGATGTTCTTACCATTTGGCCTATTCTTTGGGAGATGAGAAATCAAATACAGCATTGGCTTAGAAACAGAAATGTTTTTAACCTCATTATCATGAGTTATGATCCATGTCAGCCATAAAAAGGTGAAGAAAAAAAACCAAACCAAACCCTGTGATGGATGGCCTCCTTGCAATAAGTGATTAATGGGTTCTTTTTTAAGAAAGAAAATAAAGAGAAAATTAAGGATGACATACCTTCCTGAAGGACATATTGAAACACTACGCAGAGCGTGTTACCTGCACATAGAATAGGATGCATACACTGACATAAACCACTGTGTTCTTGGGACTTCACTCTATCTTGCAGGTTTTTGTATCATCTGGAAGAGAAACAGAATAAGGTGGGAGGACATGTTAGACAGAGACTATTGGCATGAGAGAGAGAAAGCTCAAACACTGTGCTGGAGTGAGAGAGCAGTGCAGTCTTTCTTTTGTGACAATCATGGACAGTTTCAAACCAGAAGCTGGGGAATGGGGTCATGAATTTGCCAGGTAGAGTGATGTATTCACATTTTGGAAAAAATGTTAATCATGTTCTGTCTTTACTGTGAGCTGTTCTTGGCTACTTAAGCCATATCCTGGAGAGCATGGAGGGGAGAAAGTGCAGAGTGGAGCCAATAGACAAGAGTGTTGCAGGGTTCAGTTTGTAAATGCTTAGGGAAGCTGGTCAATTGCACAGGAAAATATTTGATTGCTGACAAAGAGCATACAAAATCATTATACTTATTTTTGAAAACCTCATCTCTACTTCCCAGTATTTCTTTTATTAGATTTTTTTCTTCGGATTATAGTGACAATAATCCTTTCCAGACACTGGTATAATGGTTGCAGCTTGATTGTCACCTATTTATGTGGCAGGTGAGGCTAAGTAAGTAGTTAGGAAAGAGATCTGCTTTCCTGATGGGGTCAGAAGGTAAAATACAATTAACTCTATTTTTGGTTTCACGGGTCTTTGTTTATATTGTTGTTTATAGGCAGAGTTTCTCCCAGAGTAACTCTGGCTTATTTGTAATTTTTTTTTTTTTTGACTGGTACTCAGTATTTTGCTATTCAATTCTCTGATGTTCCAGCAAATAGACAGGTATTCTTTAAAATAAATGTTTATATTTATGAACATATGTATGTTCATTTACTGTGCGTATTTTTCCTTCTGTTCATTTCTGGATCTGTGAAATGGGAAGAGATCTCAGGAGCAGCCCAAATTTATTTTGCAATGAGAAATATTTTGCCATTCTATTATTTTTTTCCATGTACCACAGTATTGTTTTCTTCATTTTATTGTCTCAGAGCTGATGTTAAATGTGATTATTTTTAGGGTATGCTTTAATTTTCCAGTATTAAACATTTTTTCTGCCTTACAGAAATCAGAATTCATTTACTGTCAGATGACTGATGTTCACCCGTGTTGCTTAGCTGGATGGTTACTAGATGCTACATGTATTTCATCTATATTACCCTAGAGAAACCTTTCTCCTCTCTGTTTTTGTCTCATTCCTCATTTTCATGTCTTGTTTCTTACACAGCCTCAGCTTCTCTTGGTCCCTCTTATGACTTTTGAACTAGTTTGTCGATTTAAATTAAATTAGCAGGAGGTCAAGAGGGAGGCTCCAGCACAATTCATGAAAGTAGGAGATCTGTTAACAGATGGCTGCACTAACAGTATTGGCCACACTCCTGTGTCCTCCTGCCTGCCCTGTGCAGCTTCAGGCAAAAGGTTGCTGTCCTCAGACCTGATTTCTGTGGTGATTCTGAGCTGGCTGAAATGCAGCAGTGAGGCACACATGCTCTGTCCTGTGCTGTCAGTGCAATTGTCATCTCTTGCCTTGGGTTTCTACAGAGAAGAAGCACTGTGCAAGGGGAAAGAAACTCTTGGGGAGAAAGTGCAGAACTCCACCAGCTGGCATTGTGCTAGGTCTGAGCAGACAGGTGATGTTACTGTCTGCCCTGTCCATGCCAGCTTTCAAGCTACTGACAGATATAGCACAATCTCCCCCATGGAGCAGTCTGCCGTCCCTGGAGAAGCTGCAAGGATCATATGACATTACACAGAGGTTTTCTAAAAAGGGAATTGCAAGAGTGTCTACCTAGAAAGCTAATCAGCCTATGTATCAGAGAGGTGTTAGGGCCAATTTGGAGCAGAATATGATGCTTCACATACCATTGGTATAGCATCACAGACACACTAATACACCTTCAGCTTGAGGCTCGGATGTCTGGAATTCACATATGCAAAATGACTCTGTGCTCCTCTGTTTTTGGGACAGACAGCCTTGAATGGGCTCTGAAGCCTCTACATTTAAAGAAACAGTCCCAGGTGTGAATGGGCTGTTCTGCTGTGTCCCACAGCAAGAAGCCTGCAGTGGGGAGGCTCTGGGGAGCACGGTGTGTCCAGAGCCCTGTTCTGTTGGAAGGGTGGCTGTTTCAGACTGCTAACTTCTGGGGCTTGGGGCTGGCCACTTTAAGTCAGGTGTCTGGCTTTGCCACCTAACTTGCACTTAGATTTTATGCCACATACAAAGCAGTCTTGCCAAATGTCTGTGCTCCCTTCCTACTGAATGGACAGAGGCAGGAGCCTGTACCTTGTCAGACAGGATACCCATGGAGGCTCAGAAGACCTGATTTGTTTGCTCTGCAGAGCACAGGTCTTTACTACTTGATTCTGCTTTCTTAGGCACCTTCTAGTTCAGGGTCTGGCTTGTTAGGTTGTTTGGATGCTGCTGTCTTAGTTCAAACATTGTTTTGCAGACTAGATGTGCACATGATTGCACAGTGCTCAGAGGAATGCCTCAGCACAGGTGTGTGCACTGTTGGAGGCACCGCTGTAGGTTTGGCCGAAGTCTGATCTCTCTCATCACAGGTAATTTTCCTATCATCCCTCCTGAAGATGCGGTGTAAGGAAGCCTCTGATGTCTTGACTCACCACAGAATCTATTTAATAAAAAGGAGGCCATGCACACTTCAGTAGTACTAGCAGGATGCTAGCTGCTCAGGTTTTATTTAATCCTAAAGAGTAGGAATGCGTTGAAATTTCTAGCCAACTGATTTTCTCATTTTAGAAATCGTTACACCAATATGAACAAGAGGCGCTGAAAAAGCAGATAAAAATAGCAGTGAGATTTGCTTATTTCTGCTATTCTTGCTGAGATTTTATGATGTGTTTTTTAGTCTTGATTATATGCCTCAAAGCAGAAAACAGGCTAAAGCAGATATTTTATCAATTGTGTAATGAACTTTACATTATTTCCTTGATTGTATTGTTGTTTTTCAGAGGAAATTAAAAAAGAAAAAGAAATTTTTGACATTATCACTTAGCAGATAGCCGCTCTTAGTAAAACAGTCTTATCTGCTGCGGTTTCTAATGCTAGGAATTCATTGCTAGAAATATTGCTCTTAGTTTTCACCCTGAATCTTTCTTCTTAATAAAAAAGTCAAAGAACACTCTATTTATTGTCCAATTTTGAAAATTCATGGATTCACATATTCATGTATGAACTTAAATATCTACTTAATGTTCTGAATGTTTTTTCCCCTTTTATGAATCACAATACTTAATTTAACTGTGCTTTTTAATGTATTTGTAGATACTGCAATTTGATGAATACATAATGAATAAAGTCACTAGCAGACTTCTCATGTTTTATGTCACCTGACAAACAAAAAGAAAAGGCCTGACAGAGAAGTTTTAGACAGGATTTGTTTGAGGTTGGTGGAGTGAGTGAGTCTGTGTAAAAACCATCAGCTACTGAAAACCTGAAACTATAAACTACCTTTTGGTTTAGATTGTACAAAATGCTGAATACCAAGGGAAAAATAAAAAACTAGACCTATAATAGAAGAATACCAGTTAGCTGATGTCTGTAAAATATGTTTTAATAAAGAATTATGAATCAAAATTTAATTATAGAAATTATATTTTTTTTATTTTAAAAACATTTTATTCCATCAGCAAAAAATTATGAAAAAACAAAAAGTAGACTAGGATCCAGAATTAACGTTACAGAAACAATAGGTCAATGAAGCATGAAAACAGTATTAGCTAAGGTCCCTTTACTTGTGAAAACCAACCAAAAGTTGCCCTTCAGGAAGGCAATGATCAGGAAAACCATGAATATATTCTGACTAGCTTAAATTTTTACTGGGTACAAGTAAATATCTTCACAGGACTGGTACCTTCCTGTATTCTGCATTTCTCATTGCATATTCAGTATATTAATGGACTGAGTAATTCAAATACCTTAACTTCTGGGGTTTACAAAAGCTCCAATTTTCAATCAAAATTAAAGCATATACACAGCTGGATTACAAAATATACTGTCTGTTGTTTTTCTCTGTAAGAACTTACAATATGACAGAGGTTTTGTAGCCAGGTTCTTCAGAGAAAAAGATACTTGCAGAATGGAATATAGTCCATAGAGAAAAATGCCTTACATTTTGATCTTTGGATCAATTCACTGACATTGAGAAGTCAAAGTGCAAAGAAACAATCCCTAGATAAAGAATAAAATGAATAAGTTTGTTTTGCTTTGGTTTGCTTTGGTTTTTTGTAGTTCTGCACACTGTTTCCCTCTTCAATTGCACAGGAAGCAACAACTTGGGGAATGTTAAACAGGTCTATCCTGAAAGTAACCTGGGGCTCCATCATGCAGAATGAAAAGTGAAAGGTAAGGACAAATGCAAGGGAAATACAGAACACAGTGCAGGAGAAAGCTACTTGGTAAATATTTGTAAGTGGGACAGCTCTTGAACATGCATAAACTTGTTAGAAAAATTATATGATCTCTGGGGCCTCTGTCCTGTCAGACAAGAGGCTGAAAATTCACTTTTTTGCTCAATATGTCTCTACCTCAAATATATCTTCAGACATCAGAAAAGAGGCAAACATTGGAAGTGTAGAGTGTAACAGATGACATGTACTCAATAGTTATAGATAGGAAAGGGAAGAAAAAAAGGAGCAATACAAAGATTACACTTAAAATCTACAGTGTTAATTGGAATCAAGTCATTGGTGCTTTTTTTTTCCTGGAAAAATAGTAGTTTGTCTTCAGGTTTGGCAGAAGAGCAGCATATGTAAGAGCAAATAATATTTGAAAGTAGAACAAGCCAGCATGGCACCAAGTGAAATAAATGCTTAGCTCATAATCATTAACTCCTGGCCCAGCTACTGCTTCACATTGCCAAAAAATCAGGATTTGGAGATGAATTATGTAGTATAAATAATAGTTCCAAGATGCAGCATCAGAAAATAGTTGCAACTTTATTTGCCCATGATCATTAAAGTGCTATAAAAACAGAGAAAAAAGAACATCTCCTCTTGGGAGCCCTAAATCGCAGATTTGTTCTGGTAGCTACTAATTTTTGCTGCAAAAGTAGCTAATGTCCTCATTATTCATGAACCAAGGGCCTGCTTCTGTTGGCGATCTTTTCCATTACTACCTGCCTGAGCAGAAAAGCCCTGCTGTCCTTAGAAGGGAGAGAAAGTGGTTGCAGCATCTTCTAGAAGACAGATCAAAAGTGTTCTGGACTTCTGCCTCAGCATGAAACTGATTTAATGTGCAAAGTCATGTATTTAACAAGATAACCATCTGGCTAGAGTAGGTTTTATGAGGTAAATTTGCTTTTATTAATTTCTTCTAGTAAGTAAGATGAGTGGACAGTGCCTACAGCATTCAGTTTGGGTGTTTCATCTTTACAAAATCTCCTATCTTCCTTTCTGGTGCAAAACCTGATGATTTTCAGTGTATCAAAGG
The DNA here is from genome assembly GCA_032173965.1 of Sitta carolinensis. Classification (NCBI taxonomy): domain Eukaryota; kingdom Metazoa; phylum Chordata; class Aves; order Passeriformes; family Sittidae; genus Sitta; species Sitta carolinensis. The sequence goes on along the minus strand of CM063313.1, from coordinate 23,094,750 downwards.
AGCTTCCCAGTGCATCACTGTGAGTGTGGGAAACTTGCTTTTCTTCAAGAAAAGGCACTTTTCAATCATCAAGTCTGAAGCAAGAAAAGGATGTTTACTCCAGACTCCTCTATTTTTTCTATGCATTGCATGCTATCTACATGTTCTAACTTTGCTGAAGATTTCTAAAGACTTGCTGCCCTAAATCAGAAGCAGCTATCACATTCCTTGGCAGCTTGTCTGAAAGTTGTCCCTCACACTATTTAAATATGGTGACCTGTTCCTTAGCTACATTTCCATCTTAAATTTCCATCTATTAGTTTTACCTGTGCCTCTACCTTGAGCATAAAAGGGACTCCAGGACTGAGCATCTTCATTGCCTAAAGGAGCTACAGCAAAGCATTTTGCTTTGCAAAGTGTTCTAATCAAACTCCAGAACTTTTCCTGCTCTTCTTCCAGTCCTAGCTAATTTATATAAGTTTTACCTCAATATCTGCAAGATTTCAGTGTGTTTTTAGAAATGAGGATGTCAGACATAGACAGAATTGCACTGTGAGCAAAGCTGCTTGCATTAATGGAACAACAAATTTTTAAAGTTTGGAAGAGATTTTAAGGTAAATCCAGACTCCATAATAACCTAACTAGCTAAGTAACACAACCTAAGAAAAAGGAGCTCATGTGCTTCTAAGGGTATGGTGGCCTTTAAGAGGTATTAACTAAAGAGATATGGTGATCAATCATGGGCAACATTTCTTTTATATGATATGGGAGGAACGTTGTAAAGGTCGTTACCAAATCACATAAGAGCAGGCCCTTCTTTAATCTGCAAAAATAAACTCTAATAACAATGTCCAGTGTATCCAAGGATTATTTTATGGACATGGCTGCAGGTTCTGCAGCCTCCAATGCAGAATGGCCAACACAAATATGGTCAGTAACATGAATGTTTTGTCTGCTTCTGTGCTTGCTTTACTGCAATCTCTTCACTACTCTAAGCTTTTCATAATAAGGCTTTATTTTCCCTTTCATTTTACTTCCCTGATCTTCCACTGGAATTCATATTGGAAAGTGCCAAACCCAAACTGCCCCGGGTAAGGCGTGAGCATTGATGTACACTGAATTTGAGAGGGATGGAGGTCCTCTTGGCCTCCAAGGAGCTCATCAGGTTGCTCTTGAAGGTCATCAGTAGATCATTGCTTCAGAGTGTTATCTATTGCCAGAGCTTGTCAGGGTATGGCTGAGAAGCCGTGAGTGATCCTGATCATGGTTATTCTTCTTTAATTTTGCCACCCGTTTCAGAAAAGCTGGATGCTGTTCCTTTGTAAATGGTGAATGGATTGTCTGCATCAGGTCCTTCCTCTGCGTCTTCATGGGGACTTGTTAGTCTTCCTTAGTTGGGCAGGACCACAGACTGGGTCACTGTGTGCTGATGACACACCAGGAACAAAAGCCATGCACAGCTCTTTGTGTGTGCTACACACAACCATCACACCATGACCAAACCATGCCAAATTCTGCTGGTTCCCAGGAGGGCACACTCAGCTTCAAGTCTTGGAGGGATTCAAACCAGCTTTGGGTACACTGCAGTCGTTAGACCAAGGAAAGGAACACTTCCTGAGACAGGTTTCCACAAATTTTCCTAAATATGTTCTGAACATATAGTTCATGCCTTACCCATGCATTAAATTTAGAGCTGCTGAAACTCAACACTTCCAGAAAATTTGTTTTGGCAGCTCTGTGGGGAAGCAATTCGATTTGAATGGGGAAAGGACCAAAGGAAGGTTTATCCAGATGAACACATGGCAGAAAGAGTTGTAGGAAAGTCGTAGCCTGTTACTCACACCTGTAGCCAGACAAGTGAAGGAGCTGGGGTCAGCATCATAAAGGCAGCAAAGCACAGTCATGTGCTTTTTTTCATAATAGAGACCTTCTCCTGGAACAGCCAAAACCTTTATTGATGGTAGAAAAAATGGGCACAACTTGGAAAAGCTATTTAAAAAGACAGTATGGCAAATGAGCACTTGTTACCATTTATTGAACAAGCTGACAGAGAAGAGGGACTTAGAGCTGTTATGGCAGAATCCAGTGTACTGAATTGCCATGGTCAGTTATGGGATAAGGAGAAATTTTGATGCTCTCTCAGAAGCCAGTGAGATAAAAGCCCTGGCTGTTATACAGGTGTCCCCATGTATTGCTACTGGTGATCTGCTCTGTAGGATGTCTGTGTAGAGGCAAGGCTTGCCTCAGAAGGGTGTGCACATAAAAGCAGTGGGAAGGTGGGAATTGCATTTGCTTTTAGAGCGTGCCTCATGGGAGTCTCTGATGTGAGAGAAGAGTCAGTGGCAGGAGCAAATGGTGTACCATTCTCCAGCTGCCTGGTCCTAGAAGGCCAAATTCCCCAATAACGATATCCTGCCTCTCCAATTCCTCCTCAGCCTCAAGGAGAGTGGATGCTCCTTTTCCTCCCTCCCTCCCTCCCTCGTCAGTTGCTTCTCCAGGGATCTGCTTCTCAGAGATCTGTATGTAGACTTGCACAACCCTCTGGAAAAAGTCACTCTCCTCAGAAATGAAGGCCATGCACTGTGCATGCGCACCATGCTTCACTGCTGAGTAAATGCTTTGGAGCTTTCTATTAAAAGGTTTTATCCATGGAGAAGCATAGTTTGCTTTTGTGTTACACTCACTTATGTTGTCACACTGAGGAGAGGCAGGGCACACATACAAAATAGTATGGGCTGCTTGCAAATAAATGCCCTTCAGTGAGTAGCTTTTAGTAGTGTAAACATTCTTCCCAGAGGCAACTTGAGAAGAGGACCTGGCATAATGTGAGTCCCTGTGTGAAAAACGATGTTCATTTTCCTGGTAAAGTTTTAAAAATGTTTAATAAAGACAATAAGAGAGAGATAAAGCAAAGAAATACTGCCCAGCACACCGGTATCTTGGAACCACCCCTTTTTATCCTGTTCTTCATGCATGGACTTCTGCACATTCACTTTTCCAGGAACTGCTCTGCATGGTCACTCCTTGGGTCCGTCAAGCGTAATCTCACTTTTATTTGGTTATCATCTTTTTGATTTGGGCTTTGATCCCTTTTTTCACAAGCAGTGAATGCTGATAGTCACTTGGGCCTCTTTCAGAAGTTGTCTTATCTATTCAGGCAGCTGAAACACACTACACCTAAATTCCACACTACAGCAAAAAAACCCCATTACACATCTATTCAGGCAGTTAAAACATACTAAAAACTACTTAAATAAACATCATATTTATGACATTCATTCCAACATTTGCGAAAAGCCAATACCAAAATATGCATTTATAACACTTGTTACGTGCCAGGATCCCTGGAGCTGCTCAGTCATGTCATTGCTTCTCCTACTGAACCTTTCTCTGGCAGCTTCTTGAGGAGACCAGGTTGTAGACCCACACTTACCACTTCCCTTACCAGGATTTGAATTTATCCTTTCCATGTGCCCATGGCCTCCCCTGACTTTGTTTCCTCTAAATGTGAAGAAGGAGCCATCCTTGGATGGTAGCTGAGCTCCTCTACCTCTTGCCCCAAAGGCAGCAGGATGGGCATGTTCCTCCTGTTAGGCATCTTATGGAGGGTGTGGTGGAGAATATCAGCTCAGCTTCTGTATCTGCCTAAATTCAACAGTGATATCTCCATTTGCCCTCAGTGCCTCTGCTTGCTGCAGAGATGGGACAGCCCTGACAGCCCTGTGGGCTGGCCCAGGGTGGAGAGAGGGGTGTCCAGACCCCCTGGAGCCGCTGGAGTCCATGCCGGGGCAGCCAGGTGTGCGCGGTGTGTGCGGCGGCATGGCAGGTGACCCCTGGCAGCACAGGGATTGAATGTCTTACAGGCGTTGGGCACCCAGCAGCAGCCCTCAGCTGCTGAACAGGGTCAGCTAGTGGCAAAAATGTCTTGGGCTAGCTTACACCTCGGGCTGTGGGATATTTGATCCATTATCTCATGTTTCTCTGCTGGAACAGGCACACGCACACCAGCCTTGGTCTCACCTGTGCTGCCGGATGGCCAGCAGCAGCATAGTGGAGCTGCTCTGTAATCACAGACATAAACACTGATGGGGCTGACCTCTCTTCAATGTCTGGCTTTAACCAAAATCATATGTAGCTCTCCACAGCCCTAAGGATGCTTTTCCTTTTTATATGTATACTTTTTCTTTTTTTTTTTGAAGTGCAAAGAAGGACAGTGTACCTGTAGATGTTCTTCAAAATGGAAATCTTGTGAATTAGTTGCAGAATCCACAAATGCTTGCAAAAGTTGAAACAGTTTTAAAATAGCGCAGATCAGTTCTTGGGGATGTAATTATAAATGCCTCATCTAAACTTCCAGGGAAACCCCTGAGAAAAAGGGTTGTCCTTTTTTTTTAAAGTCTGTTCTTTATACAGGAACTTCTAATAACCTACCAATTCTGAATTTGCTATATTGCAAAGCCATTGAAAGACAGGACTTGATTGCTTATTTTCTGGAGGGAAATGGTTATTCCATCTGTAAATGACAGAATGGATCTAATTGTACTATCATATTTGGGATATTAGAATGGAAAATTCCAAGTTTTAATGGTATTGTGTAGTTATTGCTTGCGGTAAAACTTCATTAGAAGTTTGTTTCTTTAAAATATTTGGGATATTATGGAGCTGGAAGACATAATGTGAAGGAGGTTTCATTAAACCTCACTCTAACTCTGTGTCTTTGGGGGGGATTTCTATTGGCTGCTGTTTCTAAAAATTAGCATATCAGCAAACAGATTATGGGAAAGGCAGGAATTTGTCTGTTCACTGGATCACTGCTTATATTATTTGCAAGACAAAAGTGTGCATAATGGGTAGAATACCCAAACAAGAGGAGATAGAGTCATTAATCTTAAGAAAGAAATTAAAGATACATCCTTTATTTTTTTTTTTAAATATGAAAGTAAAATTTTGATCTGAGTGATGCTAAGTCAGCCTGCTCCAGCTGGGAATCTGCCCCATCTAGTCATACTCAGAGGGATGGACATTAATCTATTATTCAACTGCACGAAGTTCATTGGAATAACTGTTCTCACTAATTGCTAATTGGCAAAATTGCTGGTGCTTATAGGAGATATTCTGGTAACAGATAATTAAGCAACTAAGTAGCTGAAAGTGTCAGGAGAGAAAAATGATCTTTTCACCTCACTGAGTTCATTTTTAAAACCGTGTCAGCTGAGCTCACTTGGCTCTGTTCAACCAGCCTGCAGGTCTGCTGGGGAGGGGATGCTATGGCCACCAAGCACACAGAGGGCAAAATGAGGGAAAACCCATTTTTTAGATCCTGCTTTAGCAGCTGCCATTCATGCTCAAGAAGTAAGTACAAATCTACAACTGCTCTATGTAGCTCTTGCTTTAACCATCAGGCTTTGTCCGTCACTTGCTTCCTGGTTGAGAGATGTTGTTCTTTCTCACAAGCCTCATCCCCGTGATACTGAATCTGGAAAACCTCTTCTGTCTCTGTCATCCAGATAGAGTCCTAGAGCCTCTCCTTTTTTGGGAGGTGTCAAAGGAAGGGTGGACATGTTGACTATAAAGAGGAGGAGAAAGCACTTTTTTTTTTTTTTTACACCAAAAGGGTGAGATGTAGTCTGGTTTTCCTAGGCCTGAAGTTTCTGAGTTTCTAAGTTCTGTTTCTTCATAATGTTTTGGATCTGAAGGTCTGTTCTCACAGTCTGAACATAAACAGTGACATTTTTTGTAACAAATGTTTAATGTTTTGGATTCTTTCTATGGGATGGACTTTCTCTGATGTCTCTTGGCTTTGGCCAGTGTGGATGAGGAGTTGTATCACTTTCCCTACCAATGAGAGTGGCTTGTCCAAAAAGGTATAAAAGGGGTCAATTGTTTGAATAAAGGGGAGTCAGATCATTTTCTAAATGAAGAATCGTGTCATTTGTTACTTGCCGCAGCAACACTCCACCATGTTTTCAGTTCACCTCTTGGTGTTTCTGGGGACAGCAAGGGAACAATCCCTGACGCATTGGAGCCTTGGGGCAACGCAGAGAGCACCTCACCTCTTGGTGTTTCAGCAGCCTCTGGGACAGTAGTGGACCCAGGCATCAGGGCAAGGTGGTCCCAAGCAGCATTTTGAAAGCTGACATATCACCCCAAAGCTTCAGCACCTGCTTCAAATTTGTCACCCTTTTTGGGATAGAATACAGCTGGGGTTTCCTTCTGCTACCTCTATTCCCCCATTGCAGCCCCAAGAAGAGTGTTTATATGAAACACTGGATGCCCTCCAAGCTCACGTCTTTATTGGCAGCAATAGAGTGCTTTGGTAGCTGTTTCTGCACATCGTAAGGATGCCCTGAAACTTTCTCTCTCTCAGGTGTGAGTCTGTTCCTGTTTGGATGTGTTTGTGGTATCACCCAACATCCCCTTGCATTTCCTTGTAATCCAGATAGGGAAGAGTGGAGACTATTTGATATATTTTGCTGCTCTTTCTGATTGTGTGCTAATGAGTTCCAATGAAGAAAGAGAGCAAGGCTCCTATGAAGAAGCCTTGCATCCCTAGCTGCCAGGTGTTATCTTGGTTGGTATCACTGAAATTCACCTTCCCCTGCAAACCTGGCTGCCCACCCTGTGCCAATGGCAAGCTGATGCAACAAGGAGCACACGTCTACTTAACAGTAATGTTACAGTGGAATGTGATATTGCATCAACATTTGTCTCCAGGATGGCCACAGAAATATTAGCACACCCTTTCTTGGACACTTGTGTTGTACAGAGAACAGTGCCACTCAGAACATCATACTGGGATTTGAAAGGTCAGTCTGGATGACTGGATACTATTGACATGTAGTTGAGGTGAATTTTCCTCAAGAGTTTGGAAGTTAAAACTCTTTCAAGTTAGAAGGTTATAAAATAGAGTGACAGATGCAGTGCCAGTATATTACAGGCACACTTAAAATTTTAAAATTTAAAATTAAAAATACACTTTTTTCTAAAATTTATTTTTAAATTAATTTTAATTTAAAAAAATTAATTTTAAAATTAAAAATAAAAAATACATTTCTTCTGCTTTGCTGACATAAAGCCGATTCTAAAATCACAAAGATTCAAAAAAATCTCATCAAAAAGGAGTCCTCTGCCAAAACTCCTGTCTCCAGTAATGCTTCAGCAGGGCAGATGAGAGCCTGCTGGCTGATTCCAGCTAAAAGGCTGCAGTGGGGTTAAAGTCAGACCCACATTGATTCTCAGGTGAGTAAGACACAAGACAGTTTTCTCCAGGGATGGCCACAGTGACTTTACACAGCTCCTCTATTCAATCAGGGCTAACTACATGATAGAACTATAATTCTATAAACAGAATTCTTTGAAAATAAATTAAGGGGCTAAGAGGATAACATGTAAGTCAGTGGACATAGGAACTAGACTGCAATGCTGGGACCCAGCAGAAAATTTAAAGAATTAACTAAATACTTATATGTTCAGTAGATGAGAACAGTTCAGTAGTCAGAGACAATTTTACTTGATTACCTACACTAGGCAGAGGATGAATGAATGTGCAGAATCCTCAGGATCCAGGGCATGGCATGTTCAGGAGGCTGAAGGACAGACCAAAAGCTGTTGGTACATTAAAAAGGGATTTCTGTGCTGACTTTGGAGTGAATGGCAAGTTCAGGTGTCCACCATTAGGGTTTGGGCTTTTGTCATGTCCCACCTTTTCTGCCCAGAATGAGTGTGCTAAATGTGCTGAACCGATACCTGCTGGGCTATGACTGGTGCAGTACAGCTGAGTGAAAAACAGGCCTTGTAATCATGTGGCTAATCAAAACAAAAAAACCACAAGATAAAATACAGAAAAATTTTGAGAATTTAGTTAAAATAAAGCCCAAATGCTGGCCGACATGTGAAATATACTCCAGTTTCATTTTAACATAGCTTAATATTCTCAAAACTTTTTTTTTTTCCTTCATTTTAGAGAAGGGGACATCTGCATCAGTTTTGAAGTAGAGCACAGTGTTACCAAAGAAGAAGTAAAAATGTTTTGTTCTTCAACATCAAATGAAAATCATAAAAATATAGAATGTCCTGGTTTGATGGGATCTTAAAGATTATCTCATTCCAACTCTCCTGCTGAAGGCAGGGACACCTTTCACTAGGACAGGTTGCTCTGAGTTCTCTTCAACCTGGCCTTGAACTTTCCCAGTAAAGAATTTTTTTCTAATATATGATTTTCTAATATACTCTCTTTGAGTTTGAATCCATCCCCCTATTCCTGTCACTACATTCCCTTGTGAGAAGTCTCTCTCCGTTTTTCTTGTAGGTTCCCTTAGGTACTGGAAGGCCACAGTTAGCGCACCCTTAAACCTTCTCTTTTTCAGGCTGAGCAAATGAAATTCTCTCAGCCTTTCCTGATAGAGGAGGTGGTCCAGCCCTCTGATCACCTTGGTGGCCTCCTCTGTGCTCCCTCCAGCAGGTCCATGTCCTTCCTTGCTGGGACCCCAGAGCTGATGCAGCCCTGCAGGTGGGGTCCCAGCAGAGCAGAGCAGAGGGGCAGAATCCCCTCCCTGGCCCTGCTGCCCACGCTGCTCTGGTTGCAGCCCAGGACATGTTTGGCTCTCTGGGCTGTGAGTGCCCATGGCTGGGGCATGTCCAGCCTCTCAGCCCCCAGCACCCCCAGGTGCTTCTGGGCAGGGCTGCTGTGATCTGTCCATCCCCCAGCCTGTGTTGGTACCAGGGTTGCTCTGACCCAGGTGCAGCACCTCGCACTTGGTCTTGTGAATTCCATGAGAATTCCATGAGTCCTAGAGCTTATCTAAGTCCCTCTGGATTGCATGCCATTCTTCAGATGTGTCAGCTGCAGCACTCAGCTTTGTGTCATCTGCAATGGTGCAGCATTTCTAAAACAAATTCCCAAATGTTAAAACCCACAAAACTTTTGAGCTTTGATATATTGTGCCATTTTTTTCCCTTGGAAACTTATCAAGTTTGACCCAATTCTTTCAAAAATACATATTTAAGCGTTTCACTTATTGACAAAAAAGACTCCTTCCCCATCTAAATTAGAGTTAAAGCTGTAAGCTGCAGTCCTATAAGTTAAGGCTTTCTCACTGAGTTTGGAGCAGGCTGGTGTTTTCTCTTGACATGAATTTACCAGTGAGCATCATAACTCAGGGAAGTACAAAACTGGTTGAGCTACATGGCTGTAAAACCACAGCCATGCAGAAGGGAATAAGTCATAGGCTGCTAATTCACACCAATGGGGAAAAAATAGGAGTTTAAAGTTAACTAAAAATAAAAGAATCCCTCTAAATTATACCTGAGGATGTTGAAATGAAAAGGAGAGAAGGTGAAAGAGTATTTAAGGCCTTCTATATGAGGGAATTGAACTAGCTCTGGTAGAAGATATTAAGACTTGCCTTTGGCCTCACTGTTTTCCTTGCTGCTGGGGAGACTTATTCATGTAGGTCTGCTCCCAAGATGCAGGCATGATCTGGAGCCCTTGTACCCTAAGCTTGGGCAGTTCCAGCTGAGTTTGTGCATTGCCTGGGGCTGGGTACTGGAGAGGTCTCCTGAATGTTCCTTGCTGCTTGACAACCCACTGGCAAAATGAAAACTGCAAGCTGGCCCTCAGGTGCTCCAGGTTGTCGTCGTGGTATCTCAGGTCAGCCTGGCGTTCGGCTTGACCGCCCACTAGCTCTCATACGCCTTGACAGTATCGTGTGTGGGTACTTGGCTCTGCAGCACCTTAGCCTATGCTGTCACGGCTGTGGTTTCAAAGAGGGGACTCTCAGAGACATCTGGGAGCATAGGTTTTATTCGGGGTTACAGGGGAGGCCCCTGACCCCAGGCCCAGTGCCTCAGGCATGAGAGACCCCGAACCTGGGTTACAAGGGGGTTTTTATCCAAAGGAAGATGGGGGGGAGGGGTGGATACAGATTACAAACCAATAAGACGACTTAAAGTAAGTTGGGGAGGGGTCTCTGGGGGATTCACCAACCTCTGAAGGTCCTGGACTGCACTGGACCTTGAAGATGATTGATGGACCGAGGGAGTAAAGCTACATTGCTAGGGTGGACAGAAGCCTATCTCGGGGAAAACCAATGGGAAACGGTCTCTGAGCAGAGGCCAGGGTTGTCTTGGGAACTCTTATCAGGAGTCTGACCAGGTGTCTCCCAAAGCAGGGGGCCCCCTTTACAGAGACTAGAAAAAACTACACTAAAATAACAATAATAACTATACTATACTTATCACTAAAACTTATCAAACAATTCCAGCATTCCCACACCAGGTGTGAGGAAGAATGTGCTGCAGACTACTGTAAGCATAGACACAGGGAACTGGAGATTGAAAGGCATGGGGGAATCATAGGATGTGAGACCAGACCAACACCTGCCACAGAAAGGGATCCCACAGCTGGCAGGGCTTGAGGGCAGAGCAAACTTCTGGAAAGGGAGGGGAAACCTCCATCTTCAGGGGAACCTGCAGGATGGGGGAACCTCCATTTCCAGGGAAGCTGTGGGGTACAGCATTTGGTACCTTAATTGTGACCTAGCATCCTGAGCCATGCAATACCCATAAAACAGCAGTCTGTAGCAGCATTTTACCTCAGTGAATCTAGTAGCTCTTACCATGTTATATACCACATTACTCCTGACCTTCCAAAGGATTCAGCGGCCAGTCAGCCCACCTGTTTGTGGGCTGCCTTGCTGGCACTTCAGTCAGTGGGTAATTCACTGTCTTGTCATGACATCTGTGTTTTCTTCAGGTGAGACATTACAGATCATCATCTCCTGTTTTTGTCACAAGGAATCCTTGCCAAAATCCCATGAGTATACTTTCAGTGAAAATGTCTGGAAACCCACTTTTTTTCCAGCTCTTATGAATGGCTTTTAACAAAACAAGGTGATTTGTTCCTCCTGTGTGTAGCAGTTTTACATCTAATATGGTGTTACCTTGTCACAACAGCAAAGTGCAGCAGGATGGGGACTTATCACATGCATCTCTTTGGGAACATTAAGCATTAAAAGCCCATGGACTCTAAACCATAAGACTTCTGCCTGTGCAGGTAGACTACTGGCACCAGAAAATTTGCCTTATGAATACCGAGATGAAGACAGCAGGTGTCAAATACACAGGAGAACTTGTTCTTCTTCCTAATGCTCAATTTTTCCAGCTCTGCAATCTTAAAGGAAAAGAAGGAAAGAATAATCTTTTACTCAAAGTGGGAAAGATGTCTGGGAGGAATAGAGGATGTCCTGCCTCCTGAGTTCTGGTTTTGCCACCAAGCACACATTCATGATGGAAGGAGTTGCTGTTGCAATCTCTCTAGAAAATATGCTACAGCTGTAAACAGCTTAAAGCCCCAAACACTGATCACACAATACAAGTTAAAAATGGAGCAGAGAAACTAAAGCTCTCTACTGAATAGAATTAGTTTATAACAAGAGAGGGAGTTGAAATTTGTCATGGTTGAATGTTTCCTATTTCCTCTTAGCACTTGCAACTCCTTTTTTAAATTGTGGGTTTGTAGAGAGAAGTATGGGAATTCTCCAAGGTTTTGGAATTATTCTTGTATTATCTTGGAAGCATTTGTCTGGTTCCTTCATGACACAGCCTTTAACCTCTCTCTGGATGCACTGAGATGAAATGGGCTGCTAATTTCAAGGCTGAAGTCAGAAGAGATACTATCTTCTCAGTTCCCTGTGTAAAAATTGCTCCCTAATATAAACCTCCTGGAATTCTGCTATTGTGTCCTCAAAAGGATTGGGTTGTGAAGATCCATGTAGATGTGCATGATCTCTGTAGGGGCTGAAAAACAGAACTGATACTGAGAGTTGATTGATATTACATAAAATTTTAATAAGAGATTGAGTCACATAAATCTTTTCATTGCATTCCCTTTTGTTCTTAATATGTGCTCCAGACATGTCTGTGGGATCTAGCTTGTCAGTGTATATAGGTACAATCTGATTCATGTTGACACCTTGTAAAGATCGGGGAGGTGTTTTTCAGACAACTGCAAGGGCAATTCTCAGGGATTGGGAAGAAAAACTATTACGCCCCCTCTAAAGTGAGCTTTTAAAAGTTGCTTCATTTGCCCAGCATGTCCAAGACATCGAGTCCAAGTGCCAGTGAGAAGCAGAGCCAAGAGGGGTTAAGGAAATCGATGATGCTTGATGTTAACATCTTTCCCCTTTTTTCAGCTTTGTAAAAGATAAATGTTTCAGATTTCAATCTGTGTTTCCCAGCAGTGCTTTGGAAACACTGCAGTAGGCCTGCAAAAATTGCTAATGCTGGGCCAAGCTGAGATAATGCGTCTCAGCAGGAGTGACATAATGTCCTAAAAGAAGACTATGATGTAATGAATATCTCACAAATCAGAGCCAATTTCCTTTAGAAAGCCTTGAAGTCTAGCACTAATACTGCATTATGCAAAATGTTGGGGGTTTAGTTCTTTTTTCCTTTTTATTTTTTAAGAATGACTTTGTAAGGCTTACAGCACTGATGCAGTTTGTCTCAATTACTAGAGAAGCTTCTCTCTGTTCCACCCTTTCTTGCTATTCAGTTTCTTACAGAAAGCCATCAAGCATTTCACCTTGGTTGAGGTGCCTGCAATACGTTAATACGAACACGGTAATTTATAGCATTAACATGCAGGTGAGGCATAAAGCGTATATAGCATATTACAGTAAATCCCGCTTAATGAAGGTGTTATTCAGGGATTTATTAGAATCAGTAATGTCTCACATAAAAGTTAAGCAGTATTACTGCAAAGCTCAGCTTTGGTTTCAGCCAGTGCAACTCCTTGGTGGCATTGCTTATCTAGGTGAGACATTTTTGGACCCATGCAATTTATAAAAAGTCATGGTTAGTTTTCCTGTCTTATATTAATACACATGATCCTGTGGTGCCTGAGCCAGTGCAACCAGAGTTCTGGGAGCTGCTACAGGGCTTATGTCCAAGCAGGGCATCCCTGAGCAAGCCTGCTAGGGTCACATACCTGCCCTGACCCAGCCCCTCACAAAGTGGTTGGATGTTCTGGAGGGTCTCACTGTCCTGTTTGACCCACCCACTGTTTGTGACAAGGAGACCATTATTCCCAGGCATTCATCTGCCTTTGGGGCCATAGCCCTGCACCCTTTGTAAACCCTTTTGTGGATGGGGACAGGAACTGCTGCTGCTGGCTGGCTCTGTTCTTTGGAGGCAGGACAGAGCCAGGACTCTGAGTCTGCAGCTAGGAGAAAGACTCCATAGTTCCTGGCACTGGAGGGAATGACAGCAGCTCATGTGGGACAGGGTGTGGCCTTGGCTACCTGTGCGGCCACATTCCCCTGCAGTTGTAACACGGCCATGTTACATAACCCATTCAGTGTGCCTTCATCTTACTATTGTCATGTCATTGGGGCTGCCTCCATGCCTTCAAAATACCTCAATTTCTCCAGAACTATCCCTGATCAGAGCTGTACATCCAGTTCCTGGGATGGGACCAGGGACTTTTCAGAATCCCATCCCAGTCAGAACAGGAGTCAGTGGCCCAGAATCTGTCTCACGTGAAACGATAACTATATTGCAGCCCCTTGCATCTACTCAGAGAGGTATGTACAAGGATGTATCCTGAGCATCAGAGTCACTTCGAAAGTGTTTGCCCTGGAAACTGTAATCTTTTAAAAAATGACCCTTGAGGTAGCTCATGCTCATTAGCCCTCCACCATGGCAGGCAGCTGTCAGCATGGTTTTGACTACCATAGTTTCTGTGACAGAGAGCTGATCTGTGCTTATCAAACCATCTCATCTCAAGCAACTGAGGTATTAATATGTAACCTCTGCTGGCTCTTGTAAATTCGAGGTTTACATTTTTGCTTCTCTGTGTTAAGAAACATCAGGAGTGTCACATTCTGAAGGCTTATGTTTACTTGCCTACAAGATGTGAGGTTGCTAACTGAGATTCAGCAGGCATATAAACTTCTGACCTTGTTCTAAAAATTAATAAACCAGCATCAGCACCTCAAAGGGAGGGGGAAGCTGGCATCTGCTCCTGTTAGTTCAAGCCTGGACCTGCTTTTCATTCAGAACAGCCTGACTGCAGATGGAGACTGCCGTATTTTATGTAACAGACTGCCTTCTAAAGGAGACTGACCCATGGCATGTGGCATCATTAAACTGGGAATGATGCTGGACATGTACCACAATCACACAAGTGAAAGGTGAGTTGCTGTCTCAGATTGTTTTGAAAACGCATTAGCATTAATAAATACCAAGCTGTATTACATGCACCATTTCATTAAAAGAACGTAGCCAGAAGAAGAGCTTAATTTTCTAGCTCTAGTAAAAAACTCTAGAGGCAGATGGGAAATGTATAATTATAGTGTTAATATGGCCTGCTGGCCCAGTGGTAGACTGGTGAAATGGAGACCCCGCTCTCTAAACCTAACCTCAGCTCTGCTATATGGGACTGTTGGGGCAAGTCATTTAACCTTCTTTCTGACGTGGGAGCTGTCATACTTTGAGAAGCAAGTAATCAAAGTGCCTTGCAGACTAATTTTTGTGTAAGGATTGGAGTATTTCTAACCCATTTTGGCATTTCCAGTTTGCATTTATGTGTACTTAAATATCTGCTCACCTTGTTCCAGCTAACTTGAACACAGCAACTAAGATTATGCTAGCTAAGGAGGCACTGCAAGATCTAAGACAAGGGTAGCCAGTACCCAGCCACATTGTGAAAACTAAGTACTAAGTGAAGCATCTCACCTGATGGAGAAGCACCTTGGGTTCATGAAAGATCCTTGGGAATGTTCAGTGGCATTTGTATCGTGCAATGGGGGTGGGTTGCCTTTCTGTTGGGCTAGCAGACGATGGAAAACAATATACCCTTGGTGCAGTACAGCATTAGTGCAATGAATTAGGGATGTTAACTTACCCAGCCCTGGGTAAATTAACTCAAGAAAGGCAATGCAGCAGCAGCATTCCTGGTGCCTCTGTCCAGGGCTTGCTTTGAACTACCTGCAGAGTTTCTGTGCCAGTGGTGCAGAGATGTGCTGTGTGGCCTTGCTATTCTGCATGACTATCTGGAGCAAAACTGGGGGCTTCATCTGGCCATCCTACTTTTCTACCTAAACATTTAATATGCTTATAAAGCTCCTCATTTTTGCCTCTCAAAGGCTGCCAAATATTGAAAATCTTATCTCCATTTTGAGGGTAGTAAGGCCTGTAAGCACATAATCCTGTTTTAAAGGTACAGTGAGATCTACTTAGGAAAAAGAACTGGTCTACTTGGAAATGTCCCATTGGATGAGAAATTGCCAAACCCATGACCAGGATAGCCTCTCCCTAGCTGAGCAAGGAGCTGAGATAAAAAGCATTTGAGTGAGATATTTCCAGTTCTGAAGGGCAGAAATGGCATTCATCAGTTCTCTGCTTCTGACCCTATCCCACAGTATGAAAACAATAGGTCTTATTGACATTAAAGGCAATGAATTTAGAAGACATTACAAAGGATATTGCTTTGCACTCTGAATAGAGAGGCTATAGTCTTCACTAATGCAGGCATTTAATGTCAAACATGTGTGGATGGATTTTTGAAAAGTGATGGCTAATTTAATCAACACTGGATACTACATGTCGTGCTAAAATAATTCAGTGCTGGATTTCATTCTATACTGTGGCAACTGATTACCTCTGGGGTACCTGTGTGCCTTTAGGGGAGAACTGCACCACTGGCTATGTATATCCCAATTGTTATCTTCTTCTATGTGTTAATTTATATCTTCTGAGATGTAAGGACAAGGCAAATGGAGTAATATTGGAATAAGAACATTCCAGAGCTATAAATCAGATCCAAAAGGGAATCCACATGTCAAAATCTTCCTTGTTTGTATACCCAGTACAGCACTAAACTTAGTAGGCAGTCAGTGCCTAAATGTCTTGACAGATCTCATCCTCTTGGCTGAGGTAGCAGTTGTGAGATTCATAGTCTCTACACAACTGAGAGAAGAAGGAAAGTGATTCCTGTCATCTTTGCTTCCAAGGAACTCAGAACGCCCTCCGCTATAATTTTGAAGCCACCTTAAGGGTTGCTTCCAGTTGTTTCCAGTGTAATGATTGTGCAGCTGAAATCTCTACTGCCTTTTGTTAGTTGTGCCCAAGCACCCAGTTGACTTTGCTGCACCATGTGGCTTGAACAGATTGTGAACCTGCTGCTGGGAATATGGAGGTTCAAGTTTGAGCCATCTACACTGTGCTTGCGTTTCCTCCCTCAGGACCTCTTGAATCTTCAGGCTGTCTTCAGAGTAAGGCAGCTGTGAAATAACAGATGGCACAGTATCCTCTCAGACAGGTGAAGGAAAGCTGGGGTGCAAGAGCAGGCTGTTCCCTGCCTCTCCACACACATGGCATGATGTGGACTGTGGCAAGGGGGTGATCCTGGGGTCTTGATTTGTCAGGAGAGCCTTCCTGCTTTTGAACTTCAGGGAGCCTGTCTGGCTTCTGTACACTGTACACCAAGACTTGCTGCAACAGTAGTGCAACCCACACACCTTCTCTTTCCAGAGAGCAAAGCCCCTCAGAGGCTGCCGCAGAGAGGCTTGGGAGTTCTGTGGCCTTGCACACAGAGTCTCTGTAAATTCAGCACATTGCAATGTGTCTCTCATTGTCCCTGTGGCTTGTAGTTTCCTGCTGCTGTGGCTTGTAGTTTCCTGCTTCTGAGGCAAGAGTGATTCACACATGAACACTCTGTATGCCCAGAGCCCCTGCAGAGGGCTGCCTGCTGAACAGTTGCCTATACACTCTTTCAGGTCACTGAAATGGTGGCTTCTGGCTGCTGGTTACATGAAAGCCGTGGAGACCTCCTGGGAATACCTGGGCCTATCTGACCATGGGCCTGGCCTGTCAATCCTATGCTGTTTTGCAGTGTGACTACCTACCCCCAGTTCTGTAGAAAAATAATAAATCACAGGTCAAGCTACAGATGATGCCGAGGGCAGCAGAACCAGTGCTGAGAACAGCACAGCCTCCTGAGACACCCTGTGCTGGGCAGGCAGGATTCAGTGACAGAAGCAGCTCAAGATGCCTTCAGATGCCTCTTTAATTTCACAAAGAAAAACCTGTTCCCAGTCCCACAGCAATGATCTTACAAGCAATGTCATTTCACATTTCTGAGTGCTTGGAGGACTTGAATGTACACAAGCCACAGTATATTGCAGCACAGGCAGCTGCAGGTGAAGCAGGAGATGTGTCAACCCTGGTGTACAACAGCAAGGAGAAACACATGTTTCTGAGTCCCTGGCACAGACTGGAGCCTCTGAGGATATGATGACTCTCAGCAGCATGTCAATAATCAAGTAAATACTCTGGATGTCTCCAGCTGAGGGAAAGCTGTGTGTCTCAGTGCTGCTTTGTGCTGGAGAGGTTTCTGGAAGTGAGGGGTGGGTGGCTGCAGCAGCCAGCCCTTGGGTGGTGACAAGGGTACCCAGACCTCCCCATCCAAATGCACTGCTTGGTGACCAGGTGCCCTGACACCCCATTGAAACAGCCACTGCCTGCCCATTCCCCATCAGGAATGGTACTGCCAGTCCTGTGAAGCTCACATGAGATTTGAAGGCTGGAGAGAGTAATTCATAGCCTCAGACAAAACTGGTGGCACCTCCTTTAAAAGGTCTGCACAATATTTTTCCATTGTAAGGGTCTGTTCCTTGTTGCTTCTCTTTCTGTCAAGAGCATCAGCCTAAAGGTGATCTTTTCTTTAAATTTAATCCAGAGCAATGCAGCTATTTCTAAAAGTGAATGGCAAGTACTTTTTTTAAAAATCAATACACATCTAGATATAGATATACATATACATATTTGTGGAAAATCTGCAAGCAATCAGCACAGGGAATGTCACCTTGTCTGCACAAAGCTGCCCAAACAAGCCCTGTTTACCCTGTCTCAGTGGGGATCTGCTGGAGCTACAACTGGACCTAGCTTTCCTACAGCTCCACCTGCAGTGAACCCACCAACCCATGGCTCATCAGGAAAGGTGGGGAGCATGGCCCAGCATACCCACCCCCCATGCTCTCTCCCTCCTCACCATTCCTCTGATCCAGCTGATGCTGCTCCTGTCCTTGTTTTCCCTTTTCCTTGTCCTTGCTGTGAGAAGTTGGTGTACCTCTACTAGCCATACATCCCTCCCCCAGACCCAGCCACACCAGTCCGGCTGGAGATGGGGCATTGACATGGACTGAAAGCAGAGGAAAATATTTTGAAGGAGAGCTAAAATCAGGGGAAAAAGCACATCTGAGGCTTTGTTGCCAGATGTCTGCTCATGGCAAACCAGGGCTTGTGGGTTCTGCAGCTTGCAGAGCAGTTTCTTGAGAAACAGGACATGAATTTTCCCTTCAGCTGAGCAATGTGGAAGCAGAAGAGCACTAGAGGGAATGTGAGAATATGACTAAAAGAGGAGAGATGGAGAGAAAATGGAGATGTCTCCTCTACTTCTGAAAATTACTTGCACAAGGATACTTACTTAGGTCAGTTGTAGGGATTCAAGTGTTTGGGTTTACAGGAACTGGTTTTCTTTTAAAAGAATGATTGTAAGTGATGTCTGCCATAAGAGATGTGTATTGCCCCTAGAGTTTCTGTGCTAAGAAACTGTCAGACATCACACTGGAGGGGTGCGTGCAGGAACAGTTTGCCAGAAGTCTATTTTTGGAGATGGTCTTCAAACACAAATCTTTTTTCTGCCATGCTGCTGCTTAATTTATGTTTCACCTGAAGCTTATAGCGTATCTTTATGTGTGCCACATCTGCATGACCAAAAGACAGCTACCTCTGGGGTCTGGAAATGGGGGATAACCCAGTACATTTTCCCCTGTCTGGGAATTAGGGCCGCCAGTTCAATATGCTAGGAACCTTGTAGCCATGCCTTTGCCCAGCATCTGGCAAAATGAAGTTTATTCCAAGACTGGACTCCTAGTCAGGCTGAAGTAGTAATATTATAAAAACCAATAAAGCAACCTAATGATAATAAATGCATGGCTTTAAATTTACCAGAACCCAATGTGGGTTCACAGGACAGGATCCCATGCTTGCTGGGATTTAGCTGAAGCACCAGATGTTTCAAGCACCAGATGCTTTAAGGAAAGGGTTTTGAGGGGAAGAAACTAGATATGCATATATCATACAGTTTATTTAGTGTAAATGTCTGGACCCTCCACCATGAGTGTTTTATGAGCAGAAGTAGTTGTAATTATTCCCACCACACAATTAATTCAGAAAATCGGGGAAGGCCAGCACAGTCTTTTTGAAAGCAGATACTTCACCTTCGGTGATCCTGGCTGGGGCTTGCAAATCACTTTTTGACGCAGCTCTGGGTGCCCCATGAAAACTTGCTGGCCTGAAGAAGGAACAAACCTGTCAGGATCACCTGATCTGAGAACAGAGATGTGAGGGGATATTGTTCAATAGTAGAGGCTGATGCCTTATTTTTTGACCCTATTCCCTGCAGTCCTAGCTTTTCCTAGATGTAGTTTACCTCTTGTGACTCTGGAAACCTCATTGGACTTGCCTTGTTCTGCAGGTAATATTCAGACCTTCATTTATTTCATCATTTTCTGCAAACTTGCATCTATTTTGCCATGTTCTCTGCTGTATGGGCTGTCTCCCCATGTGCTGTTCCAGCACCTACCACAAAGAGGTTCAGACTTTATGGGCTTTTGTATTCCAGAAATATAGTTTGTACGTTCTGCTTGTTTCTGCAAATTAAAATGCCTTATACTGACTTTGGTGTGAATATGCTGCCTAGGGAATGAGGCCATAAAGAAAGGTCTTACTGGACTGCATCGAAGTTTAGTGAAAACAATGCTTTGTTTTAGTGACAAGTGGGTGCTCAGCAGGCTTATGAAGTGGTGCTCATAAGAATATTGAAGAGAGGGTATTAATACCTACCGAATACCAGCTCATAAAGCAGTGCTTTTGCTCTTTCTTCTTCTCAAAAGGTATCATTTGTTGACTGTATTTACCAGTCTAATCTTAAAAGCAGGATTTATGTTAGCTTTTAGGCTACTTCTTCCTGTGGAAATAGCAGGCAAGTCAGTGTGCTTCTCTTCCAACACACTCACAGCACAAAGCCAAAGGGTGACCCTTGATGGGGGCAGACTTGGGACATTTTAAGAAGAGCCTAATGTGGGAGGGGAAACTCTGGTGCTGCTGCAGGCTGTGCTGGCCCAGGACACTTAACAGTGCCATAGTATTTGTGCTCCTCTATATGGCAGGGAACCTTAGGCAGCTGAGCACCTCACTAGGCAGGTTGCTGAGAAAATCTGTCCACACTCCAGGACAGCTATTGAATTGTGACATCTTTCTTTTACTAAATCCTTGCCTGGTACTTTATCTGGACTACTTACAGAGAAGTAAAATGTCATATTAGCACTTCCACACAGTTTAGTCAGGATGCTGTGGTGTGGCAAAATGAATGGCAGGTGCTGCAACAGCATCTTTACTTTCTCTTTGGGCAAAGGTGCATGAAAACTGTGCTCCATTTCTTCCTCACTATTGAGTTTTTAAGTCCTTGGCTGAACTTCCCTGGGTCCTTTTGAGAGGGTGCACTTTCTCATCTAGGTAAATGTTGGTCTGTTTTTCATTTAAATATTAATTTGCGTTGTCAGAATGACATGTGTAATATTGCCACTCTCTGTGAGGATTATAGTGATTAGGAGTCTCAGAATACACTTTAATCAGTCTGTTCAATACTGCTGAAATTTGCAGTACACAGTCTCCCATGCAGCAGCCAGTCTTTTGACAAGCTAACAAAATTGAAATGAGTTCCTTCATCTTAGACAAGGATAATTAATCTTCAAACACTGTTTATCTTAGCCCAAAAATCCCAGAATTCAGAACTAAATTAATTTAAAGTCTAAATCTGCTTTAGCTAGTAATTGGTTAATCAATGGGCTCGATGTGTAATTATATTCTTTGTTCACACTCTGTACAGGCTTGAAAAGACCATCTAATTTGTTGCTTTCATTCTTATAATTAGCCCATGTGACATACAATGGTGTATGTTAGTGAACAAATTTTTCCTGGAATAATTTCCCACAGATTGTTCCCTACAGATGAATTTGGTTTTGTTTGTTTCTTTTTTTTATTATTATTATTTTTTAGCAACTTAAAAATCTTTCATATGATTTCTTTGTTATTTTGGATTTCTGTGACTCATTTAGATATTGTGCAATGAGTTTTATAGTTTGAATCTTTGCTGTCTGCCTGTAGATAAAGAAATCTACACTTTGTTTTAATTTCTCTTACTTACATATGATATAGCCTGAACAGTAAAGGGATTCTTGCTCCCTCCGAATATTGATAGGATTGTGGAAAATTCGTGATATGGTCATTCATTAATGTGGTCATTCTGAATATGTTCATTCTAACTGTCTTTCAGGACAGACCAGATACAAAATCTATTAGCTGGTGTTATTCTTGTGGACAGCAGTTATCATTGCTGTTAGGAATGGGAGGTCTGAGAATAAAACAGACAAGGAAACTGTGGTCTTTTTAATGCAGTGGGTCTTCTTTACTTAGTGGATTCTGTTATAATTGTATTGTGGTCAGTGGTCCAGTCAATGGTTTTCATATTTCTGTTCACAGGAATTTCCACCAGCTTCATGAGTGCTTATATACCACTAGGTATTAATATTCTCTCTTCAATATTCTTCTTGCTGAAACCTACTAAAGCCCAGCGTTTAACTCTATTTAAATTATTTGATCTACTTAAACTCTATTTAACTCTCTGCATACCTAAATGTATTACATCTTTCATTCTTGTTAATACCACATAGATTATAGCTCCAAGATACAAGTCAAACCCTTCTTCTTCTGATGAATGAGATGCAAGAGTTTTACTGCCAACACCTTAGTGATATGAGTTCTTAGACGACAGGAATATCAACTTCAGAAGTGTTTGGGCCTAAACTTCTGTTATGTATGGATTCATCCTGGCATTTTGCACTGCCCTTAGAAGTGGAGAATTTGGGTCATTAGCAAAACATTTAGAGGCTCTGGGTCCTTTCTTTTAGCTAGGCAGGAACTTTAGCATCAGAGGGGGAAAATTAAAGGGGGACAGTGTAAAAAAATTTCAGATGAACTGCACTGGATGTTATGAGGGGGGAGTGATGTGTGTGACAGGGAGGTCTTTCTTTTTGTTGATAACAAGTCATCTCTAACATTTGTCCTTAGAAGTGTTGGGCATGTGAGATGACTGGGGTGCTGAGAGAGAGGTGGAGGGCAGTGAGCAGTCTGGAGCAGCAATCCCCACTGTGTTGCTTAAGAGATGCTACCAAAGTAACAAGTGGTTCCCCCATCATGATGTGATGTTAAGTTGAGCTGGTGACCCATATGTTCCTTAATGAAATTTCAAATTCTCTTCAACATCAGACTGAGAAATAAGCAGTGAGCTGCTGCCTGGGGGTTGTTATTCCAGGTGTACTCCACTGCTCGAAGCCATCTCCCATGGGTCAAGGACTGAGTCACCTTCCTCTAGGAGAAGGACAAGATCAGGCATATCAAAGGCACTGCCAGAAAGAGTTCTTCCCTTCAGGAAGTAATATTTTTAAAAGATAATTACCCATTAAAAGTTTTCCTTGAGATAGATTTCCAAAGATAATGTCAAAACATGGAATAAATCAATAAAACTACCACAGCAACCATGCAGTCCAAGAGGCTTCCCTTCCTCTCTACCAACTCCAGTGAATTGTTTTCTGACCATCTGCTATTGTCTCATTATTTTTGCTAAACAGACAGTTCTTGTTTGCATTCACTCCTCTGTATCCCCTTGCTTCTGATCTCTGGTGTTAGTCTAGGTTTCTTTCACTTACTCATCTTTGCTGAAAACCATAATCATCAGAGTCACCTCCTTGCCTAAAGAGGTGGTACTTCTGTCCTGGGGCTGAGATTGATCCAAGTCCCTGGAAAAACTTTTCCTGGACTTGCAATAGCAATCTTTCTCCCAAGCAGTGTCATAACAAGGAGCTCAGAGTTTTAAGTGGAGAAGCAAGTCTGTTTTATCTTGAGGTCTCCTTTGCAGCCAAAAGGTAGAAACAAGGAATACCCAGTAATACCTAGGAGGGAGCCCTGAGTTACCCCTGGCCAGACATGTGGTTGAGCCCCTGAGGGTCCCTACTTGAGGGGTCTTTACTCTGCAGAGGTAAGGCTACAGCATGGCTGAGGGCAGTGGTAATGAAAAGCCCAGAAAGTCAGTTTTAAAACTCAGTGTGTAAGGACTGCAGAAACAAGTCTTTGCTTTTCTGAGCACAGAGCAGAATTTTTTGCTTGTTTATGTCACTGAAAAATGTAATATGGAGAAAGAAATACATAAGGGTTTCTTGGAATTGTTTGCTCAGCTGTGGTATCTTTCAGCTGTGGGAGCCCAAGCCCTGGGACTGGCCCTAGGCAAAGATCTCAGGATGTACTTGTCTTTGCACTGTGAAGCAATATCCTAGCCAGAGCATCTGCATGCAAAAATAGTCCATCATCCTCTTCCTGTCTCATTTCATTACACATAGCACTGTCTTTGAAATTACAGAGCTGTAAATTTTTGTTTCCCTTTATTCAGTTGCCTGCTTCTGAGCCTCTATGAGTCACATTCTCAAGCTTTTTGTAATAAACATGGGGATAAATACAATTCTTGAAATGTTCTTGAAAAGACTAAACAAAGAAAAACCCAAATGACAATTGCAATTCTCCTGTAATTTCCTGTGTTGGGTAGGGAGACTCTAAGAACATAAAGCCTAGGAAAATGTGCGAAGATTCTGGAAGCTGGCGATGACAAAGAAATGATGTTTTGTTTGGGCTTTATAAGTATAAAGCACTCTCATTCAAGCCATTAGGAACTCAGGAGAAGAAACATTTTGAAATTTCTATGTTGTTTCTGTAAGAAAACACTTGAAAGAAACTTGGTTTGAAAGGTTCATAATCTAATTTTTTAAGAGGATGTTAGTACCACATTTCTAAGGGTAAAAATCTTTTATTCTGGCACCTAAATGAGTTCCTAAGAAAGCCAGTAGTGTCTTCCTATTTATACAGCACAGACTATTGACAAAATATTTCACTTAATCTCTGTGAAGAGGAAAAGGTGTCTCTCTTCCCATTTCATTTTGAAGGAAGGTGATTGCTTGACTCAAGAACCCTTCCAGACTGAAAAATTGTGTCCAGATTTCCTCTAGTTTCAGCCTTCTAGGAGACTGGGATTTCACTATCAAGTTTTCACTATGTGCCTTCACAGACAGCCATAGAACAGCTAAGGAAGATTTCCTAATTTTTAATTACAACTTCTAGGCACTGCAGAGCTGCAATCTTTACTTTGTTTGTTGTGATGAAAAGGAAAACAGAGGTAACACAACCTCCTGTTACAGGAGGTTACACTTATAGGACATGAGTGTTTAAATATCCTTGGCCTGTGTAGAATATCATAGAATATCACTTTGGAGACTTAATCCTATTCCCATGCAATTAATAGAACAAAGAGAGCTGAAACAGTACAGATGGATGTAAAATGAAGCCTCTCAGTGATGGACAAGGTGGAGGAAACTCTTGATATTCCATTAATGCTCTAGCAGATACCTTGATCCTTTGCTCTGCTGTGCCTCGAGCCACTCAAGAATTAAAGTATTTCTGTGATACACAAGGAAGCTTGAGTTACCCAGAGTTTTTCAAAGTCTCACTTTATCGTTACTAACACCAGGATGCTAACATTTAAACTCCCAGGGAAAGTCTGTCTTTCCAGGGCTCCCTGCATTGGGCAGGCAGATGCTCTGAGTACAACCTTCCCTTTGCTTCTCACTGTTCCTCTTCCTCTGTCCCTAGTCACAGATGGGAAGCTACAAGCTCTCACCATAAGCAGCAGCACAGCAGCTTTAGACAGGTTTGTGAATCTCAGAGTGTTACTTTCTGTCATCTCTTAGCTCCTGCTACTTAGAAATCAATCCTCTCTCCCCAAAACAGATGCAGCACCTCCTGATGAGCCAGCTCTTGGGTTCAGTTTGAAATCCTGTTCCTTGCTTAACTCTTCTCCCCACTGCATGATAGCTCTTTGAGAGGTTGGGCCCTGTTGTGCCCTCTCAGTATGACTCATGCAGGCACCTCCACGGCCCTTGCCTTTGGGAGCCCTCTCCTTTACAGGTTTTGAGGGGCTTATACCAGGCAAGCCTGTGGTGTTGCCTTTGGAGTGACAGCTACTTCAGAGTATGTTTCTGCAGGACCTCTGCAAAGTAATGGTGATCCTACAGTACATTTATGGTGTGGCTGAAGTACCTTAGCCTTCAGGCTTTCATTGGCCTCTGTGTAGATATCATCCTCAGAATTGCAGGGATGTTTCAGCTTAATTATACAAAAGCAATCTGCAGAGGGTGGGTTTTTTTCCCCTTTCAAGTTCAGCCTCATCATAGGTCTAAATCTGCAGATAGAGGTAAGTACATTACAATGGTGATGACTGATATCAGAAGTTTTTTTGTGTTCACAGTGTTCCCTAGTGTAGACCATTTTTCATCATCTAGAGTTGCCTGATAACGATGTCATTTCCACTGCTTGAATGTTGAAGGAGCAGCCACATATCATGGAGTTAAAAGGACTGTTTATGGGGCAGCTAAATTGTGTTGTTATCAGTTTAAGACAGTGCTTGCTTTGCTCTTGGGGGACAAAATGACAGTTGGACTTTCCTAAAACTCATCAAACAGGGATGAGAGTGCCAAGAATACAAATCTGCGCTGTAGTCAAGCTGGAGGAAAAAGAGGGGAGAGAAGAAAAAGGACAGTTATTTTTGTGTGAAGATGTGGTGACCATCAGATAAAAATGACAAAGTTGTACTTGTCAGAAAATAAGTCACATTGCTGATCACTGGATAACTTTGATATAATATTCCACAATCATTTAAATGAGATTTCATGGCAAGATTAATGGTAAAGATTTTAAAACATGGATGAAGAAGTGCTTTCTTCTAATATTCAGCTGTCAGACAGTGCTTATCTGGGGCTTATGTTGACTGATTATGATTGGGAATGATGTAGAACATGACCTTTAAATAAAAAAGAAAATTATGCAGATTTGGAAGTGAACCAACCAGCCTTTTCCTAAACATTTCAAGACATCAGATGATTGTATATACATATGTATGATATATGCATATGTGCCTTTGCAGTCTCAGTCCCACTAACCTGGAAAATCAGCCAGAAAACTCAACTAATTTATCTGTCTTCTGTATCACAAAATACCATGAATTAGGTTTAATACATAATTTCCAACATACAGGACTCACACTGAAATGAGATGTTTATGAGATACTATGTGATTGTAAGCACTGCATGTATTTTGAGTGAATGCAGATCAATTTGCTTGGAAAAAAGAAGTGCTAGTTTCTAGTGTATGACATTGAATGAATTGTTATACATACATTGGAGTAGATGGTGAGCATAAATCTCCCTTTGTATATTTCCTAAAATATTTGCAGCACATTTTAACTAGTTTAGTGATGCCAGTTCTTATGTAGTGCTCACTGCCTACCTTGTGATTTCACAGGGGACTTCAGCAATGAAGGCAGGTATGGGTTGTTCTGGCGAGGCACAGTGCTTACCAGATGCAGCCAACTGGAGACACCTTTTTCCCCAAAGCCTCTCTGCTGCAGCTGAACACTGAAGAAATGCACTGAAGACAGGACTTTGCAGTTTTGCCCTCCATTAATTCCCTCCAAAATTGAAGGAGGTTCACAGCTCAGTTGTGTTTTTTATTTCATTAGTCACTGAAAATGGACTCGGATTATGGAAAGCATCTGGGAGATCCTAAACTTTCTAAAACCACCTCAACCTGAGCAAAGTGATGGAGTCAGGTAGGTGTTCTTCACTTCCATATAGTGTTGCCTTGCACAGCACACCCACACAGGACTGTCTGAGGTGGATGACACCCAGAGATCACAGCATGCCTGCAAATTGATGGGACCAACTGTCATGGGTACTGCCCTTAATCTGCCCTGATCAGTGCTGCATTCTTTTGTAAACTGCCCTCTCCATGTTTTGATTAAAAGAGTTCTCCAATTCAGTAGGAATTCAAGAGCTTGCTTGGACCTGTGTGAAATCCTGCACAACTACATTAATCCCGTAAATGAAAGTCATAGCCAGGTGAGAAAGATGAAACAGAAGACAAACAGAGCTACTCTGTGAGAAGCTGGCGTGGTACTCCAAGAAGGAAAAACAAGGGTGGACTCCTTCCCTGTGAAGTGCAGCTTCAAATGCCTCCAAGCCCTTGGTTGAGGTGAGCTGGTTTAGATAACAGAGGTAGTTCTGAAGAGTGGCCATGCCTCATGTGTCACATCTGTATTTGAAAAACTGTTCATACAACCATTGCTAAAAAGAAATAAAAAGCTCTAGATCCATCCAGAGATGTTCCTCTCTTTCTAAAAAAGAGGGGACAATCAAAGAGGGATGTGATAGCATTCAAAATGCTAAATTAATTTGCATTTAATTGCAAAGGAAAATCAATGTGACAATGTCCAATGAGGTGGCCAGTGATTTACTTCCCTTTTCACTCTTATTTATAATTATTTGGGCTCACAAAGAGCTGAGAAACTATGCATGATGACTGTGCTTCTTCCCTAGCTTGTCTCACCTACTTGTCCTGCAGCCTGGCTATGCTGAACTCTGTGGCATGCGGCGATGTTCCACAAGATGTTCATCTTAAAGAACCAGGTTTTGTTTTCATATGAAATTCTGCTCCCTGTTTCTCACTTTTTTTTTCAGTGTCCAGTTACAGAAAGGGAAGAGAAAATGGAGAAGTAGCAAAAATATTTCCCCATTTTGTCCCCAAGAATAAAAGGCAGGAGTAATGAAAGCAGATTCCCCCCCTGCCTTTTAAAGCTATTTTTTTCTCTTCAGGCACAATGAGTTTAGGGGTACCACTTTCCTTTCCTATTCATGATAAATCCTTAAATGCTTAAAAGGTTGCATTTATTAAAAAAAAAAAAAAAAAAAAAAGGATTTGTCAGTCCAACATGATTTTTAGAGAAATATTTTCAAAGTAGACAAAAATATATTTATTTTCTCTTCTTTCTCCTGGATCTTGTAGGGATTTCTTTTTTATTTTTTGCATTTTGATCTTATCTGAGCTAAGTATAAAGAAGGTGTAAAAGAGGGCTAATAAGGCTTTAGGATTTGTAGCTTGAATGAGAAGCATGTAAGAGGGAGATACTGCAAGAGCTTTCAAATGGTAATTCAAAGGAAATGGAGGTGGGGCCCTGACATCTCCTTGTGATCCCGTAAGTAGAGGCTGTGATGCAGATTAGGTTACTTGTATGTAGGACACATGTAAATATGGTACAATCCAAATCAAAATTGCTGAGCTTCATAAATTCTGACATGGATAAGGATGTTCTTGCCACTCACTCTCAAGAGTTTTATAAATCATATTGTAGGACCTTGGAACAGTGCAGAAGAATCTGACTTGAAAAATTGAGCAATGTTCAATCATTTAAAATGGAAACCTGGTTTTCAAAGTTAAATATTTAAACCACAGAATCATAATGCATGCAGTCTGGGGAAAGTTGAAAACAAGAGTGAACATCTCTTTACAGCAATATCTGCAGTTTAGTTTGGAATACTGTAAGTGATGTTGTTGTAACAAGTGTGTCATGAATTCTAATGGCACAAGAAAGCATGATAGCACGGATTTATATCAAAGTCTATTGTAGCAGACAGTCTTGTAACAAGAGTAGAATATATTTCTGTCATACTCAAAATGTCATCTCAGTCACAGACAAGACTGATGAGGAAAAATGATTAGCTGCAGAGATTTCATTTATCTTTCTTTTCTAGAATAGGAACTTTTGATGATCTCCCTCCATGTTTAAATGCTTAAACCCCAAATTTCCAGCTGCCACTGTAACACAAAGGAGATTTGCTCTGCTTGCATATTTTTCCCTTCATTTTTCAAACTAACTACTGAAAATCAATTAAGTTTCACTAGTAAAGCAAAATCTTTTTGCTCTTATTTTTTCCATAGAGGAAGCTGAAAAATACCCATGTCATAAAACAGTACCACATTTTCCTGATTAATTCTGGCCTGAACATGGAAAGAAATCCTCTTACCCTCAGCCCAAGATGAGGGTTTTTTGTGAGGATCTCCCTTGATTCAGCTTTTCTGACTCTGCATCCTTGTCCTGCACCACTGTGAGCAGCTAACACCACTGCTAAGACCTATAGACTCCATATTCCTAGGGATTTGAAGGAACCTCAGAACAGCCTTCAGAGGTATTCATCTGTTTTTAGCACTTGTTGTAGTCATCAAAGAAATTCAAAGGTCTCAAACTCCATATTATCATCTTATTTCATAAAACTCTGGCAAAATTTTGATGCACAACTTTAAAGATTGAGTATTCCTAAAGGGACTTTTAGACTCTACAGGTAATATTCAGACAGTGCTCTTTTTTAGTAAGCCTCTAATTGTTATTGGCAAATAACCTTTACAATTTTATTAAAATTGAAAACAATACAGCTGTAACTTATTATGTTCTCTAGTGGGAAAAAAAGGACAAAAACTAATGGTATTGCTTTCCTTTGATTAATACAGAGCCTGGGGTGAATAATGAATTTCTTCAATTTGAATATCAGAACTAAGTTGCTTTGGATAGCAAAAAACCCCCACCCCAAAACCTAATCCAAACCCATGACATTGCAACTGGCTGGATTTACCTTGTCAAACATTATACGTGCATTTTTTTTCTTTCCAAAAGAGGCTATATACAATCTCTTGATTATTACTGAATGTCCCATTCCTAATGAGAGAAATCTCGTCTTTTCTAAAGAGATGCTTTTCCACTGTGTCCTGAAATGGCCTCATGATTCCTGCATAGGCACCAGAACTGCACAGATTTTATAGTACTGAGGCTCCCTAGGTAGATGAAAATGCCCATACCCTCGTTTGTCAGTGACTAACAATTTTGGGGCAGTGGTGGTGAAAATCAAGATACAATCACATCATACATTTCAAACATTGCTAATGAACTCCTAGCATGGGAAATGCTTATTTCTGTCTCCTGTCCAGCTTCTCCCATTTACATTGTACCCATATGCAGGTCTACTAAGCATGGGGTACGAGCCAGTGAGAATGCTGTCCTATAATTTAAAGTCCAGGTACACCTGTGGAGTTTCAGAGCAATAGAGAATGAGCTTCTACTCATTACTCATCAATGTCTTCCGCTGTTCAGAGACTAAACATGCACAGAACCAATAGGAGGTTGTTATGTTCCTGTTAGCAACTACTGTATGGAAAAACAAAATCCTGACATGAACTGTGCAGTCTGTCAAATATCACACAACCCTGACAGTCCTCCTCTGTGTTAAACTGAAACATCTACAGCTGTGAGGTGCTGAAGCTGCAGTGGTAAAAGCAGCTCAGAAATCAAAAAGGTAGAACTCAGCATTACTCTCAACACAGCCACATGGCACAGATGTAATGTGTTGTAAATATTCTCTTTTTATATCATCCAGTTCAATGTGTCTGGTATCACAGTACTGAGTTTTTCCCCTCATCTGTATGTGTTATTAGAAATTAGACTGGAGATTTTTCATCTTTATACCCACACATGTGCCACTGAAGAGCAACATTATAAAGAGTTAGTTCTCTCCTTGCAGAGTCTTTTCTAATTCAGTACAGTGTGGTCAGAAGAAGATACAAAAGGATACTCTGTGGTTTGTTAAAAAATGTTAGGCTCTTTTATCTGCTGATCACAACTGTTAAAGGTTTGACGTTGGCACAAGGCCAGTGCCCCTATGACGATATACTGTCTCTGGTATCTGTTGTGAGATGTGACCAAAAACAGAGTAAAACAGTTTCTAATTTAGAAAGTAAAAGAAAAAAAAACTTTATTACTTATAATAGGTAAAGAAGACACATACAGAAGAACATGGAAACTTTAAAAAACATTCTTCCTCCCCCCCCCCCCCCCCCCCCAGTTCTCAACCTAACAAAACAAATTGAAAATTCCTTATCACGTTACCACCTTTTAGATAATTAATCTCTAGTCTATTACCACCCTTTCGATAATCAGTACTCAGTTTATTGAGGAGAGATAGGAGTCTTCCTTGCACCACATCGTGGCCTCTTCTTCTATGTCTAGTGCTCTCACCACTGTGCATGGACTAGAGCTGTTTCTAGGGTTTCTTTTTTTTAAAGATGTTTTGGTTAGTTCCAAGAAATGACAGCTTTTCAAATTTTGGGACACTAGTCCCCCCCAATATCACCCCCTGGGGCCGAGGGGCCTTGAGAACAGAGCTCTTCCTCTCATCTTTGTTCACACTACTGTCCACTCTTGGCTCCAAGCCAACGCCTCTTCCCAGATGCAGTCTCTATATTATAGAAAAGAAATGAGTCTATTTAGGCTATGCAAAAAAGTCCAGCCAAAGGTCACTCCATCATTTCCTCCCACCTAGGATTCTTTTCAGCATTCTCTAACAATCTTCCACTTGCACAAACTTTCATCATCTCTGCTTAGTTCTTTCTATCTTTCTTCTTCAAATTCAGGAGGATTAGCATTTATAAAGTTTCCATCATTTACGAAAAGGGTTAAAATCTTGGGCTTTGTTTCCCTAGAACTCTCACAGTATCTTTGTTGCTGGGCACTCTTCTCGCGCTACCTCTCTATACTCCTTCGGCCGTGCTGTCTAGTTGTTGATATCAAATTTCAAGGTGACGGAGATCACAGACACGGTTTCTCAGTTTCTCTCTCTCTCCGGGGAAAGGGGAGGGGGGGAGGGAAAAGAAGGCTGTCTGATGCCTCTCAAGGTTCTTGTACTCTCTCCACCCTTCCATCCTGCAGGATTTTTTCTTCTCCCCCTCTGTGCCCAAGGTTCCAGGCCTACCTTGCTCAGGCCGCATGGCTTCCCCTCACCCGCCCAGCCCGCAGCTGGGCAGGGGAGATCCGTCCATCCTCAGGGACCGGAACCAAGAGAGAGCTTTCCGGGGAGCCCTCTGCTTTTAACCCCTTGTGTTCTCAGAGGCGGATCCTTGTCCTCAGTGGCCACACCAGGTGCCAGTCTTTAAACCTGAGCACTCATTGGTTTGACCACTGAAGTTCAAAAAAACTCATTTTTTCCAAACTACGACAACAACAAAAATCAAAACATCTTAAATTAGGCAGAGTCTCCTGCCTGGTGATGCTTGGTGTAGTCAACAATAACAGAAGCAGAGCACTTGAACTGGCAAGTGCGAACAAGCACTATTTAATCTAACCTGGCTTGAGAGAAAGAAATATCCTCTTGTTCAGATGAAGGCTGATAAGATAACATTTCGGGGTAGCCAGGAAGGTTCTCTTATGCTACAGCCAAAGGCTATGTTGGCTAAAATGTACAAGGGGAAAATCAGAAAGAAACTGCATGACAAAGGAAGAGTAAGAGATGTGCAGTGCCTTGAAGGAGAGAGACACAGCTAAACTCAAATTTAATGCAGCTCAAGAACAACAGGTTGAATTAACCATTCCAGAAAGTCTCTGTGTGCAGGATGGAGGGATTTTCTGCTGATGCTAGTACAAAACTCGTATGTTTTCTTGATGCAGAAATACTCATTTTCATAAGCACAGCAGGGGTCTGAACTTACAGTCTTCCCATGCAGGATTTGTGAGCTTGGATAATTGGCATTGCCAGGGAAGGTCATGAAAGTGAAATTACTCTGTATTGTACCTAGAGATTTAAAAGTCCTATTAATTCCAAACAATAATATAGTAATAATACAAAATACTCTTTAAAGACAACAGAGCTAGCAATTTTATATTTCTTTTTGCTGTGGGAAGGCCTCAATAGACAACAGTTATGTGAATGTGGGACCACATGAGCTACTTTCAAAGCTTCTGCGTAAGCTGGGTTTGCCGTTCCAGTTGTGCTTATGAAAATGCTCTTTTGTATAATAGATTCTACTTCTTAGTTTTTTACAAACCCCATATATAACAGTAGATTTAATACTGTTGCCTAGTATTATTGTAATTTTCTAAGCAACTCATTCAGTTGCACAGTTGTTCTTGCCAAATTTAAACCTTTGATGGATATGTGGCTGTTAATACCGAAGGTACCAGGATAAGGCACCTTCAGGAACGCTGATAAGTTATTAGGGATGGCTTCTAAATCCTTTCAAATGATAATCGAAATGCACAAGAACTGTAGAAGAATGAACTAGTAAAGAATTAAAGACACACAGCATCTGACTAAGATTTAGAGTGGAATGTTTTGAAACTCAGATAACTTAATCCAATACATTTCCTAGTGTCATTTTTGTACAGCAACAGACATATGTGGCAATGCTGGTGTTTATTTTCCTCTTAAGATTATGCCTATTTGGAGTGGAGGGAAATATTATGACTAACATATGAAACAGTGTGATCCATGTATTTTATCTGAGTGTTTTATTCACTTTTTCCTCAGTGGTGTTCATCCACTGTTTTCCTCAATGAGCCCTATTTTGACTAAGAGGAGATGTCTTGAGGTTGAGTAGCTATAGTGAAAACAACCTTTCTTTGTAAACATGACTATTAATGTTAAAAAGGTACTCTGCTAAAAATATTACCTTGCCAAAGGTAGTTTAAAATCAGTGTTCCTTCAAATTCTGCTGGGAGATGAAAGAAATCTTTTTAAAAGTGGTGATATATTTCCCAGTACAGTCTGTTTAGCAATAAATGTTAAGGTTTTGGTAAATAGGTTTTATTTTGCTTGAGAATTTAAAGAACCTAAATGAACTCTTAGCTTTCTTTTCTCACTACAGTTGGTTAAAAGACAGTGGGATGTGGAGTTATGACTGAATGGATTCGTGACTGAATGGATCATGACTGAATACTTTTGGAAACCTCACTCCAGTAATATAACTGCAAATATTTTTTTTCTTTCAGAAGCTGAACAATGACAGTGGTGAATCCATGAAGCCATCTATGACAGGTAGTTAGCCTGGAAAGACACTGTAAATTCACCTCTGATCTGTACCAGTTAAATGTTCTGTTAAATGGAGAAAGTGAAGGCTGGTGCTTGTCTTTTTCATTGCCTTCTCAGGGCATTCAACTTGTGATGACTGCAACAAGAACAGACCTCTGGCATGATTACTGGCCTCAGGGCAGTGGAATGGCATGATAAAGATGCCAACCCGATGACTTTGACTGGCTTTGCCCCTTTTCACCTCCTCAATTTCTATTTAAAAGTTGTATGAGATTTTTTTAAAAGTGCCTAAAATAACTGGCACAAATCAGCTTGCCCAGTTGAACACCCAAGTGAAATAATTTTTTTTTTACATATCCAGCACATTTAAATGCTGTTTGAAGACCTGCACAGCACATGGACTGAGTAGTCAGGACACACAATTTTCTTCATTTAGTTTACTGCTTACCAGCTAGCCCAGGCTGATGGAGACTAACACTCCTTGTCGCTTTGTGACAGCTTATGTTTATGCAGCAGCAGACCTTAAGTGAGTATCGGTATCAAAACAGTCAATGAATATTGGCAATAAGTGGTGGCTTTACTGCAAATCCTCCAAGTAGAGAAACTAAAACTAGGAGGATGAACTACTAAGCCCTATTTCTTAAATACACAGCATGGCTTTAAGGTTGGGCCATGACAGCAGCCTGGAGTTTGGTAGTTGATAGCAGTAGATGCATTCCAGAAGCTCATCCCATCTGGCTGGGCTGTGTGGGGCTCAATGGCCTTACCCACAGCAGAGCAGGACTGAAATTGGGAGAAGGGCAGCATGCCCAACTCTGCTGCCACACCAGCAGTGAGCAAGGACAACTTCATCAAAAGAGGCAGTGACATTTATCAGTACGAAGAGAAAAAATAATACAACTTATTGTACCTGGACAGTAAAAGTGCAGATGGCAGTGACATTTAAGGAAAGACATGCATGAACTATGTCTTTCAAAACTTGATAGTCATTTGTAGATGAAGACAGATCTGTCAAAGCAGCTAAACCTTGAAACTACTGTAATACTACTTGTGATTAAACTGTGTTGGGGGTTGGGTTCACTTGTAGAATTTTTTTCTTCTTTTTTCTCTTTCCCATAAGTTGCCAGGTAACTAATGTCTGAGTACTTAAGAGTAGTTAATAAAGACAAAAGAAGTGGCTGAGGTGGGGGGAGGGGGTCTTTTTCGGGGGTGTCCTGGAAATCCGGTACGGGAGCACTGGTCTGCCTCGCCAGGAGCCGTGCCACGGCAAAATCCTGCTCTCTCTCTCCCCTTTGCTGTTTTTCTTCGCTCCTGCTCCAAGTGTTTCTCCAGCACCCCGGAACTCTGCACCCCTGCCCTGCCAGGACTCGTGCTGCAGCTCCAGCCACCGCCGGGGAGCTTCTGATCCATCTCCAGCACCCCGGATCTCTGCACCCCCTGTCCTGCCAGGACTCGTGCTGCAGCTCCGGCCGCCGCCGGGGAGCTTCTGATCCATCTCCAACGCCCCGAGACTCTGCACCACAGCTGCTGGTGCCGGTAACTGCACCAACGCGGGGGGGGGAGGGTGCCAGTGGCAGAAAAACGCTGTGACTGTTTCCCTAGTTCTATCTGTTGTTCATATCATAGTTATTGTTGTTCTGTTTTACCTTGCTAAACACAAGTAAAGAACTGTTATCCATATCCTCATATCTATGTCTGAGAGCCCCCTTCAATACCTGTCTTCTAAACTAAGACAGATTTTGGCGCCCAATGTGGGGCCTGAGGGCATCGAGAGGAAAAAGGATACCAGTTCTTGCGTAATCTGATTTTTGTTTGTTTTCTTTTTCTTTGTGTGTATTGAATTTAAGAACTTGTTAGGTGGAACCATGTTGTCTAGTGTACCCTGGTTTGGGTGGCATGTGGTCACGGCCATATTTCTCCCCTTTGCAGCCCCTTACCTAAACATGGGTCCCATAACTAAAGCTACTTTGGCTGTTATCCAGTTTATTTTGTGGGTTGATAAGGTGAGGAATTCATGGATTTTTAACTTCCTCTGGAAAGCGAGCTCATGGATTCAGAGCTATCGCAAACTAACTGGATGTTTGTGGGATTAATAATGGCACCTACTGTGAGAAAATTACACCAGGGGAAATTTTCTCCCAACCCTTCATCCAGCTCCTTGGGTCTACCCTAGCAGTTTTCGGAGGGTTCAAATTTTCTAATGATATCCTCCAGTGGCTGGTGTTGCTGATATGCCTGTTAAGTTTTTTCCATTCAGCATTCAGAGATATTAACCAGCCGGATTGGGTGGGGGTTCTGGTGAAGGAGATATGTGAGATGGGCCAGGTGCTGAAGGAATACACCCTCCCTGCTAGTGGGAAACCCTCCCCCTGCCTGGAAGAGGCAGAGTCTGATGGTGCAGCAGTAGAACCCACAAATGTTACAACTGTCCAGGTTCCAGCTGAACCGCAAGGGCAGCCACAGCCAGCAGCAGTCACCCCTGTGGAGACTAGGAAGTCTAAGATGAAATCAGATAAGAAAGGGGGGCCCTCACAACCTGCAGGGGAGCCAGAGGTGGAGATTGTCACCGAGTCCCTGTCATATGAAAGTCTCCGTAACCTGAGAAAGGACATTGTGAGACGGGGCCGTGAGACTTATACAGCCTGGTTACTCTGAGTCTGGGACCTCATGGGTAAAGGCGTGCAACTGGACGGGGGTGAGGCAAGGTATTTAGGACCCTTGACCCAAGACTCAGGTGTGGATCAGATATTTGTAAGGGAGCCTGGGCCCCTTTCCCTCTGGGAGCGGCTTTTAATGAATGTAAGAGAGAGGTTTGTCCACAGAGACAGAATGCAAGACTACCAGCATAAAATATGCTGGAAGACCCTTGAGGAAGGGATCCAACAGCTGAGAGAAGTGGCGGTATTGGAGGTGCTCTTTGGAAGGGGTGGACAGCATGATAATGACCCTGACAAGGTCAGATGCACAGGGCAAATGCTGTGGAGTCTGGCAAATCTGGGGCCATCCCAATACACCACTTTCATTGCCACGATTAATGCTGATAACAACCGGGAGACAGTAGGTTCTGTTGCCAACAAGCTTAGGAATTATGAAAGTATGGTCAATGGCCCCATGCATGCTCATGTCTCTGCCGTAGTTAAGGAACTTAAAGAGGAGATGAGAGACATGAGGGAGGAAATGAGGGAGGAGATGAGGAAGATCAATGCAGCACCAGTGCAAGTCCCAGGCCCCAAACTCAAAGCCCAACATCCCCCAGCTAGAGGGAGAGGGTACACCCCACGGGCTGAACTGTGGTTCTTTTTGCGTGACCATGGGGAAGACATGAGGCAGTGGGATGGGAAACCCACTTCTGTCCTGGCAGCACGGGTGCGTCAACTCAAGGGGAGAAACTCCAACCAAGGGAGTTCTACTAAAGTGAAGGTAGCAGCAACCTCCCATGACCGAGCTGCCTGGTGTGACAGAAAGGATGATGATCTGTCAGACCCCCTTGAAGGGACCTCAAGCATGTATGCCCAGGAAAGAAATAATAACCAAGGTTAGAGGGGCCCTGCCTCTAGCCAGGAAGAGGTATGGGAAAACCGTGTCTTTTGGACAGTGTGGATCCGATGGCCTGGCACATCGGAGCCACAAAAATATGAAGCTTTGGTTGATACTGGTGCACAGTGTACTTTAATGCCATCAGGACATGTGGGGGCAGAACCTGTTTCCATTGCCGGGGTGACGGGGGGATCGCAGCAATTGACTCTGTTGGAAGCTGAGGTGAGCCTGACCGGGAAAGAGTGGCAGAAACATCCTATTGTGACTGGCCCAGAGGCCCCGTGTATCCTGGGCATAGACTTCCTCCGGAGTGGCTATTACAAAGACCCAAAGGGACTCAGGTGGGCTTTTGGAATAGCTGCTGTAGAGACAGAAGGCATTAAGCAATTGAATTCCTTGCCTGGACTCTCAGAGAACCCATCAGCAGTAGGACTCCTGAAGGTGGAAGGGCAACAAGTACCGATTGCCACCTCGATAGTGCACCGCCAGCAGTATCGGACGAATCGAGATGCCGTGATCCCCATCCATAAGATGATCCGTGAGCTGGAGAGCCAAGGGGTGGTCAGCAAAACCCACTCAC
This sequence comes from Sitta carolinensis, assembly GCA_032173965.1. Classification (NCBI taxonomy): domain Eukaryota; kingdom Metazoa; phylum Chordata; class Aves; order Passeriformes; family Sittidae; genus Sitta; species Sitta carolinensis. Next base: position 23,056,746 of record CM063313.1, on the reverse strand, counting down.
CCTTCAACAGCCCCATCTGGCCTGTGCACAAGTCTGACACAGAATGGAGATTGACTGTGGACTATCGTGGCTTGAATGAAGTGACTCCACCATTGAGTGCTGCTGTGCCGGACATGCTGGAGCTCCAGTACGAGTTGGAGTCCAAGGCAGCAAGGTGGTATGCCACTATTGATATCGCCAGTGCATTTTTCTCCATTCCTCTGGCAGTAGAATGCAGGCCTCAATTTGCTTTCACCTAGAGGGGTGTGCAGTACACCTGGAACCGACTGCCTCAGGGGTGGAAACACAGCCCCACCATCTGCCATGGATTGATCCAGACTGCACTGGAAAAGGGTGAGGCTCCAGAACATCTGCAGTACATTGATGACATCATCGTGTGGGGGAACAGAGCAATGGAAGTATTTGAGAAAGGAGAAAAGATCATCCAGATTCTGCTGAAAGCTGGTTTTGCCATCAAGAAGAGTAAAGTCAAGGGACCTGCCTGAGAGATCCAGTTCCTGAGGGTAAAGTGGCAAGATGGATGGGGTCAGATTCCCACTGAGGTCATCAACAAGATCACAACAATGTCTCCACCGACCAGTAAGAAGGAAACACAAGCTTTCCTAGGTGCCATAGGCTTTTGGAGAATGCACATTCCGGAGTACAGCCAAATTGTCAGTCCTCTCTACTTTGTCACCCGCAAGAAGAACGATTTCCACTGGGGCCCTGAACAGCAGCAAGCCTTTACCCAGATCAAGCAGGAGATCGCTCATGCGGTAGCCCTTGGCCCAGTCAGGGCAGGACCAGAGGTGAAGAATGTGCTGTATTCTGCAGCCGGGAGCCATGGTCTGTCCTGAAGCCTTTGGCAGAAGGTGCCTGGGGAGACTCAAGGCCGACCACTGGGATTCTGGAGCCGAAGTTACAGAGGGTCCGAAGCCAACTACACTCCCATGGAGAGGGAAATCTTGGCTGCCTATGAAGGAGTTCAAGCTGTCTCAGAGGTGATTGGCACAGAAGCATAACTCCTCCTGGCACCCCGACTACCGGTGCTGGGGTGGATGTTCAAAGGAAAGGTTCCCTCCACCCACCACGCCACCGACGCCACATGGAGCAAGTGGAATGCCCTCATCACACAGCGCGCCCGAATTGGAAACCCAAATCGCCCTGGGATTTTAGAGATAATTACGAATTGGCCTGAAGGTGAAAATTTTGGTCCCACTGATGAAGATGAGCCGGTACAAGTAACACAGGCTGAAGAAGCTCCACCATACAACCAACTGCCCCCAGAAGAAACAGGCTACGCCCTTTTCACTGACGGTTCCTGTCGCATCATAGGGATGAACCAAAAGTGGAAAGCAGCTGTATGGAGCCCCACACGACAGGTTGCACAAGCTACTGAAGGAGAAGGTGGGTCAAGCCAACTTGCGGAACTCAAAGCTGTTCAGCTGGCTCTGGACATTGCTGAGAGAGAGAATTGGCCAAAGCTCTACCTCTACATTGACTCATGGATGGTAGCCAATGCTCTGTGGGGTTGGCTAGAACGGTGGAAAAAGGCTAACTGGCAATGTAGAGGGAAACCAATCTGGGCTGCTGAGGAGTGGAAAGACATTGCTAGTCGGGTAGAGAAGCTGCCTGTGAAAGTCCGCCATGTAGATGCCCATGTTCCCAAGAGTAGAGCTAATGAGGAGCACCAGAACAACAATCAAGTAGATCAGGCTGCAAAAGTAGAAGTGTCAAAGATAGACTTAGATTGGCAACACAAAGGAGAGTTGTTCGTAGCTCGATGGGCCCATGATGCCTCGGGCCATCAGGGTAAAGATGCCACCTATAAGTGGGCATGAGACCAAGGGGTAGATCTAACCATGTGTCATAGGTTTGACGTTGGCACAAGGCCAGTGCCCCTATGAGGATATATTGTCCCTGGTATTTGCTGTGAGATGTGACCAAAAACAGAGCAAAACAGTTTCTAATTTAGAAAGCTAAAGAAAAGAACTTTATTACTTATAATATGCAAAGAAGACACATACAGAAGAACATGAAAACTTTAAAAAACACTCTTCCTCCCCCCCCCACCAGTACTCAACACAACAAAACAAACTGAAAATTCCCCATCATGTTACCACCTTTTAGATAATTAATCCTTAGTCTATTACCACCCTTTCAATAATCAGTACTCAGTCCATCAAGGAGAGATAGGAGTCTTCCTTGCACCACATCGTGGCCTCTTCCTCCATGTCCAGTGCTCTCACCACTGTGCATGGACCAGAGCTGCTTCTAGGGTTTCTCTTTTTTAAAGATGCTTTGGTTAGTTCCAGGAAACGACAGCTTCTCAAATTTTGGGACACCAGTCCCCCCCAATATTACCCCCTGGGGCCGAGGGGCCTTGAGAACAGAGCTTTTCCTCTCATCTCTGTTCACACTACTGTCCACTCTTGGCTCCAAGCCAATGCCTCTTCCCAGATGCAGTTTCTGTGTTACAGAAAATAAATGAGTCCATTCAGGCTATACAAAAAAGTCCAGCCAAAGGCCACTCCATCATCTCCTCCCACCTAGGATTCTTTTCAGCATTCTCTAACAATCTTCCACTTGCACAAACTTTCATCATCTCTGCTTAGTTTTCTCTATCTTTTTCTTCAAATTCAGGAGGATTAGCATTTATAAAGTTTCCATCATCTACGAAAAGGGTTAAAATCTTGGGCTTTGTTTCCTCAGAACTCTCACAGTATCTTTGCTGTTGGGCACTCTTCTCGCGCCACCCCCCCATACTCCTTCGGCCGTGCTGTCTAGTTGTTGATATCAAATTTCAAGGTGACACAGATCACAGACACGGTCTCTCAGTCTCTCTCTCTCTCTCTCCGGGGGGGGGGGGGGGGGGGGGGGGCGGGAAAAGAAGGCTGCCTGATGCCTCTCAAGGTTCTTGTACTCTCTCCACCCTTCCATCTTGCAGGATTTTTTCTCTCCCCCTCTGTGCCCAAGGCTCCAGCCTACCTCGCCCAGGCCGCATGGCTTCCCCTCCCCCGCCCAGCCCGCAGCTGGGCAGGGGAGATCCGTCCATCCTCAGGGACCGGAACCAAGAGAGAGTTTTCCGGGGAGCCCTCTGCTTTTAACCCCTTGTGTTCTCAGAAGCAGATCCTTGTCCTCAGTGGCCACACCAGGTGCCAGTCTTTAAACCTGAGCACTCATTGGTTTGACCACTGAAGTTCAAAAACCTCATTTTTTTCAAGTTACAACACCATGGATAGTATTTCCCAGGTTATCCACTACTGTGAAACGCGTGCTGCCATCAAGCAGGCCAAAAGGGTGAAGCCCCTCTGGTATGGGGGGCGGTGGTCTAAGTACAAGTATGGGGAGGCCTGGCAGGTTGACTACATCACACTGCCCCAGACACGCCAAGGCAAGCGCTACGCGTTCACAATGGTAGAAGCCACCACGGAATGGTTGGAGGCCCACCCAGTGTCTCACACCACTGCCCAAAAACACCATCCTGGGCCTTCAAAAGCAAGTCCTGTGGAGGCATGGTACCCCTGAGAGGATTGAGTCAGACAATGGGACTCATTTCAAGAACAGCCTCATCAGCACCTGGGCTAGAGAACATGGCATTGAGTGGGTGTACCATTATTCCCTGTCATGCAGCAGCAGCTGGGAAAGTCGAACGGTGTAATGGACTGCTTAAAATCACTTTGAAGGCATTGGGTGGGGGGACTTTCAAGAACTGGGAGATTAATTTAGCTAAGGCCACCTGGCTAGTGAATACCCGAGGTTCCACTAATCGAGCCAGCCCTGCCCATTCTGGAGCTTTGGGAACAACAGATGGAGATAAAGTTCCAGTTGTACACATGAGAGGTATGCTGGGAAAAAATGTTTGGGTAAATTCTGCCTCCAGCAAAGACAACCCCATCCATGGAGTTGTCTTTGGTCAGGGACCAGGCTGCACCTGGTGGGTGATGCAAAGGGATGGAGAGACCGATGCATACCTCAGGGGGACCTTGTGTTAGGGTGAACTGCTCATAATACTGTGCCTGTATCTGCATGTATATATGTATATAATGTGAAAATTAAAATTTGATATAATATGTTGCTATGGAAAAAAACAAAAAAAAATCGGGGTGGATAAAGTTGAGGGTTGGGTTAACTTGTAGAATTTTTTTCTTCTTTTATCTCTTTCCCATAAGTTGCCAGGTAACTAATGTCTGAGTACTTAAGAGTAGTTAATAAAGACAAAAGAAGTGGCTGAGGTGGGGGGAGGGGGTCTTTTTCGGGGGTGTTCCGGGAATCCTGTAGGGGAGAACTCATCTGCCTTGCCAGAAGCCGTGCCACGGCAAAATCCTGCTCTCTCTCCCCTTCACTGTTTTCTTCGCTCCTGCTCTGAGTGTTTCTCCAGCACCCTGGAACTCTGCACCCCCTGTCCTGCCGGGACTCGTGCTGCAGCTCCAGCCACCGCCGGGGAGCTTCTGATCCATCTCCAGCACCCCGGATCTCTGCACCCCCTGTCCTGCCGGGACTCGTGCTGCAGCTCCGGCCGCCGCTGGGGAGCTTCTGATCCATCTCCAACGCCCCGAGACTCTGCATCCACAGCTGTTGGTGCCGGTAACTGCACCAACGGGGGGGGGGGGGGAGGGTGCCAGCGGCAGAAAAACGCTGTGACTGTTTCCCTGGTTCTATCTGTTGTTCATATCATAGTTATTGTTCTGTTTTACCTTGCTAAACACAAGTAAAGAACTGTTATCCATATCCTCATATCTTTGTCTGAGAGCCCCTTTCGATACCTGTCTTCCAAACTAAGACAAACTGCTATGCCAAGCAAAAAATAGAGGGAAAAATATTCTTTTTTCAGAAAGGGACTTATAATACTACATGACCTTGGACAGTTTATTAAGTAAGAATCAAGTAAAAAGGTGCTTGGACAAAGGAAATCTCTAAAGCTTATGACTATTGGCATTAATAAGGTAAGACCTCAGGCAAAGACAGCAGAGGAAAATTACTTCAGATTTAATAGGTAGTGTTTGCAGATGTAGAATACATCTTGTAAAACACTGTATTACTAGTTCTGGTTTCTGAAAAATTTAGAAGTCAATAATAAAATACAAATTGTTTTAAAGACAGATATCATTAAAATAAAAACCTCTAAGTCAGAGGAGCTGTTAGGCCAGCTTGTAATCACAGAGATGCTCTCATTTTCTGTCATGCATGTTGTTGCACTGCTGTTTTTTATGGCTTTGGCTCCCAAAGGATTGAAGAAACTGATGTTTGAGTAAAAGAATATAGTTTTTTAAAACGTTCCTTGAAGTAATAAACAAATAAGTTATGCTGTGAGCAGCATGACTTTATTCTGTTGTACCATTGTGAAAGATATTTGTCTTAAAAAACCTATAAATGCTGCAACAATGATGACAACATGAATTGCAAGACAATTTGTGAATCTACCACATTTTTCTACCATAAATTGATTTAATTATCTTTTGAACATATGTATTTTTAACTACACAATAGAAGTTCCAATGTAGTACTATAATATTACAGTACAATATCACAATATGATATCTTCTACAGATTGTGCACACCAGGGGTTGAATTTGGGGTGAAATGGAAGAGGAGGAGAAGAAGGGAAATTCCAGCATGTGTTACAAAGTGTACAGGCAAGTTATTTTGAGGAGTGCCTCAAAACATCTTTGACACACAGCAAAAAAAAACCCCAAAAAAGAACAAGCTCCCCCCCAAAAAAAACCTAAAAAAGCCCTTTTGCATTTTACAGTTTGACAATCTTGTGGCTAAAGTTTCCGTTTGTGCTGTGTCCCATGATTTGCTTGGGAAAAAGATCTCTTCCAGACAACATTAGCAGGAAGATGTTCTTCCGTTTTCATGGGAAAGTGAGATATTAGTTCTGAGTTATTTAACTATTTCAGCAAAGGTTTTCCTAGCATCATAGAGATTAAAATGTCAAACATCTACATACTGCATCCCATCCTTATGCTAATGCCTAACTATTCCCTGTACTATGCAAAGTGTGTTACAACCCAATGGACAGGGCTTGACAGTATCAACTGAATATCTTTTTCTGGTGTTCAGTCTCCATTTATTTTTTCTCTTTGTTCTTGAACTTAAAGTTGCCCCTCCTGGATGAAGCCCCCTTGCCCAGCTCAACTGTCACATCATTAGCACATGCTTAGTGTAGAAACCTTCCTACTCTTAAAAAGCAATAATCTTGAACTGATGAAAAAACCAAGTTCACCTGGAAATGTAAATGAAAATAAGCTTTGTTGATTGAATGAAAGCATGGGGAGAAGTGTGTGTACCTGCTGTGGGGAAAAGTGGCAGGGCCAGAGCCAGGGATGGAACATCCCAGCCATCTCCAATAAGACAGAAATGCCAATTTGCACTTCCTGTTGACTTGTAGAAGTCCAAGTAAACCACAATTATGTCAACATGCTCATTACCAAAGTAATTGCTTTGTCTGTGAGAAATAATTATTTTAAATGTTAATGTCATTGGAAAATTATATATATATCCTTTGGGTCAAGATAGCTGTAATTACTTTCTTGACCAATGAACCAAAAAACTGGTTCATCCTGGACTGAACTTTAATATACTTGGAAAGTTGCTTATTCCCCAGTGTATCTTCCCAACCATTTCCCTACGATCAGTGTTTCTTCCTCTATTCAGTCCTTTATTGTCTGTATCTGAAGAGAAATGAAATAGCAGCACTATGGGTCTGACCTAATATTTCTATAATCTGATGAATATCAGACAAAAAAGGCTCTCAGAACTTCTGGTTTTGAAAAAACATTCAATTAAAAAAAAAATGAATTCAAATTGTTACAGTTTGAAAAGGTGTAACTAATGTGTCTAAGAGCTGAAAGAATTTCTCTGGCAGCCTTATTTGATGTTGATTGACTAATGCACAACTTGGCGCACAAAATTTATTTTACTAATTAATGACAATGGTAATGAAATTGATAAGGTTTAAAGCATGTCAACATATTGCTCTCTTGTCTCAGAAAATTAACTCTTTGGAAGCTGAGATATCTTGAACAGAGCTTTGTTGTGATTTCTTTTCTTTTTTTGAAGATCTAATTCTTTCATGGATTGACAGAAGGGACAGGCATGTTTAATTTCTCTGGTATGAGGACTTCTGGATTAATACCAGCGTTTCTATAAAGTTCCTGACTTGATTCTGTATCACTGAAATATTAAAAAGGGCTTTGCACTTTCTGCTAGGCAGGACCAGGGGAGACTCAATGAGAGAAAGAGGACCCTGCCCTTTTGGTGACAGAGCTGAGGCCTGGGAATAACTGTTTCACCAGGTGAAGGAACTTGAGATAAAGAGCAAGAGATAGATAGGTTCTTCTCAGAGACATTACAGTCAGAGGAATCTTGAATTTCCTTTGTAGTTAAGAGCCAGGTGGACCCAGAACCCTGTCAAGTAGCTAGTTGAGAGTGTGTTGAACACGTAGGTTGGAAACTGGTCAGCGCCCATACTAGGAGGAAGGATCCTCCTCCTAAAAATTTGACCGTGACAAGTAGAAGTGGTACTTTTTACTAGAGGTATGAAGATCTGGGACCAGAAGGACAACCTACTGATGAGAAGGACAAAGGTCCTGCTGGGATAGAAGAGGGGTCTAGAGCAACACAATCTATAACCTGCATTGCAACCTCCTGTGTTAAGAGAAAAAGAAGGGTAGTTGTCATAGGCAACTCCCTTCTAAGGGGAGCGGAAGACCTGATACGCTGACTGGACCCCACCCACCGGGCAGTTTGCTGCTGTCCCCAGGGATTCAGGTAAGGGGGCACTATTAGAAAACTCTTCAGTCTAGTAAGACCCTCTGATTATTATCCATCAATGGTTCCTCAAGGTGGTAATAATGAGATAACAAAGAGAAGTCCAAGTGCAATAAAAAAGGATTTCAGGGCCTTGGGCCTTGGGACAATTGGTTGTAGAATCAGGAGCACAGGTAGTGTTTTCCTCAATCCTTTCAGTAGCAAGGAAAAATATTGATAGGAATAGGCAGATCCATCAGATCAACACCTGGCTCTGAGGCTGGTGTCATCAGAAAAACTTTGGGGTTTATGGCCATGGGACGATCTGTTCAGCACCTGTTCTACCGACACCTGATGGGGTGCCCCTTTCTCAGAGTGGAAAAAGAGCTCTAGCACAGGACCTAGCAGGGCTCACTGACAGAGCTTTAAACTGGCTCAGAAGGGAGAAAAGGAAAATACCAGCTGATGGTCAGAGGGATGGTGTGTGTCAAAACTCGAGGAAATGAACACTAACGGGCTACCCAATCTGCTTCACGAGGTGTTGGCTACAATGTACAACACCCGAAATGTTTCTCTACCAATACACACAGCATGAGGAACAAAGCAGCAGCTCCAAGCTTTGGCTCAGACCCAGAGATTTAATATCATTGACTTAAATGAAACCTGGTGACTGGAGTGCCCTGTTGGGCAGCTCCTGGCTCTCCAGGAGACATACATGGCTCAAAAGAGGCAAGGGGTGGCAGCATATGTAACAGAAGGGGTGGAATGTACAGAACTCACAGTTGGCAATGGTGCAGTTGAGAGCCTCTGGATAGGAATAAGGGACAAATAACGTGGATGTCATTGTGGGAGTCTGCTATGGACTTCTCAGCCAGGACGATGAAGTTGATGGACTATGTTTTGAGGAACTAAGGGAATTCTCTGAGGGAATCAACTGCCCTTGTCCTTATGGGAGACTTCAGCTTTCCAGATGTTAACTGGGAACACCATGCAGACGGCACGAACAGGGCCAGAAGATTCCTAAGACACCTGGATGACAACTTCATGATACAGATAACTAGGAAAGATGTCCTCCTTAATTTTCTACTTGCCACCAGAGCAGAGTGGATGTTGTGAATGAAGTGATGATTTGAGTCTGTTTTAGCCACAGTGACCATGAAGTGATCAAGTTAAAATCTTGGCCACAGGAGGAAAGTGCCAGCAAAACTTCAAATCTGGACACAAGGAGAGCAGACTTCAAACTGTTCAGAGAATAAGTGGAAAAGCCCCCCAAGAAAATTCTTTTGAATGTTCTGGGGTCCATCAGAGTTTGTCACTTTCTAAGCATCATTTTCTAAGGGCACTGGAGCAGATAATTCCTAAATGTCTGTGTTTTGGTTTAAGGCAAATTTGTGAAGGAACTTCTGAATAGGTCCCTCCAGAAAACCAATCCAATGGCCCCTCCTCCCAACTGGTTCAGGAAAGGAAAAGAGGAAAAAAAAATTTCCTTAGAGGAAAATGGAAAAAATGTGTTTATTTAACAGGCCAAGCACAACAAATGAACACCAAGGAACAAACTTCCTGCTGCTCCGCAGAGATGACAAATCCAGCCAGTCTGTGCCGTGGGTGCAGCTCGGCTCACTCAGTCTGTGTCAGTCCCTGGCACTGGGAAATGCCAGGCCCAAGCCAGGCCCAGTGGGCCACAGGGGTGAGATCTTGGTGCTCTGTTGGGGGTTAGTCCAGAGCAGGTTTGAACAGTTCCAAGGAAAAAAAAGGAAAAGAAACTCACAGTCCGGAGAACTTCTCTGCTTCAGCTAGCCACGAACTAACAGAAAGCAAAGGAGAGCTCTCTCCCACTGTCTGCACTGCAGACAACACTCGCTGTGTGTCCTCCAAAGCTGCAAACTCTTATCTTGATGTTTTGAAAACCCCCACCTCAGACATTCCACTGCTTCTTCTTCACTCTTAGATCCAGTTTTAAAGGTGCAAAACTTATTTTTGATTTAAACAAACGAATAGGGATACAATTCAGCATTAACCCAGGACAGTCTGAAATCAAGCAAATGAGGCAGGAGGCTGGCTTGGCTAAGGTAAAGCAAGAGGTAAAACAAGAAAGGAAGGTGTATGCCCAGTGGAAGCAGGATCAGGTGACTTGGGAAGAATAAAGAAATGTTCCTTGCCATGGTAGGGAGAAAATTCATGAGGCCAAAGCTCAACCAGAATTGAAACTAGCCAGAAGCATGGGGGACAAAAAAAAAGAGGGCTTTTAAATAATGGCAAAAGGCAAGGCAGAAATAACATTGGTCTGTTACAGGGTGAGGATGGTCCTCTCACAAACAGGTACCAGGCAGAGGAATTTAATGCATTTTTTGCCCCTGTCTTCAACACAAATGGTGAACAGAGGGGGTGCCAATGCCTTGAGCAGGAAAAATGTGACTGTGAGAATGATAAATTCCCAGCTGACCCTGAAGTTTCAAGAGATCTGCTGTTCCAGCTGGATCCCTATTAGTCTATAGTGCTTAATGGTATTCAACTGAGAATATATATGGAGCTGCCTTATGCTGTCATGAGGCCTCTCTTGATTGTTTTTTTTTAATGATCTTGGAATCTGGAAAGGTCCCAGCTGGCTGGAAACTAAAAGACTAAAAAGGCCAAGGAAGATAGCCCTGGAAACCACAAGCCCATTAGTCTCACTTCAGTGCCTGTCAAGGCTATGCAGAAGATTCTGGAAGGGATTGAAAAACACCTGGAAGACAATGAAGTAATTAATCACAGCCAGCACGACTTCATGAGAGGAAATTCCTGCTTATCAAACCTGATTTTCTTTTATGACAAGGTAAACCACCTAGTTGATCAAGGGAAGCCAGTTGATGTCATCTCTCTGGATGTCAGTAAATCTTTTGATACTGTGTCTCACAGGATCCTCCTGGACAAAATGTCCAGCCCACAGCTGGATAAACACATCATGTGATGGGAGAGCAGCTGGCTCATGGGTCAGGCAGAATAGGTTACAGTGAATGGGGTGACCTCAGAGGGGTGACTGTCACTAGGGGGGGGTTCCACAGAGCTCCACCTGAGGCTCTGTGCTCTTCAGCATCTCAATAAATGATTGGGTGTAGGACTGGGAGGGATATGAAGCCAGTTTGCAGATGATAAAAGGCTGAGAGGAGTTGTTGACTCTCAAGGGCAGGGACACCCTGCAGAGAGACCTTGACAAATTAGAGGGCTGGGCAATGATCAACTGGATGAAATTCAACAGGGGAAAGTGCCAGATTGTGCACCTGGGATGAGACAACCCTGGATGTACAGACAGATGAGAATAACAGGCTGGAGAGCAGTGCCATGAAAAGGACCTGGGGGTCCTGGTCAATGGCAAGTTGAGCATGAGCAGCAGTGCCTTGGCAGCCAGGAGGGCCAAGCCTGTCCTGGGGGCATCAGGGACAGCATGGCCAGCCGGGCAAGGGAGGGGATTGTCCCCTCTGCTCTGCACTGGGGCAGCCACACCCTGAGTGCTGGGGGCAGTTCTGGTGCCACAGTGTGAGAAGGACAGAACGGGAGAATGTCCAGTGTAGGGCATGGAGATGGGAAGGGCCTTGAGAGGAAGGTGTGTGAAGAGTGGCTGAGGTCACTTGGTAAGGGGATACCACATTGCAGCCACAACTTCCTTGTGAGGGGAAGAGGAGGGGTAGGCACTGATCTCTTATCTCTGGTGAGCAGTGACAGAATCTGAAGGAATCCAGGGGAAGTTTAAGGTTGGATGTGAGGAAAAGGTTCTTTACCCAGAGGGTGGTTGGGCACTGGAAGAGGCTCCCTGGGGAAGTGGTCACAGCACCAGCCTGAGAGAGTTCAAGAAACATTTGAACAATGTACTCAGGCATATGGTATGACTCTTGGGGTGTCTTGTGGAGCTGGAGTCTGTGATCCTTATGCTGCTTCAGAGACATGATTTGATTTTATGGATGCTGAATGACAAGAGAATGATGCTAGCAAAAACTTGTGAATTCTGAGGCAATTATCATTTGCCCCTGAGACTGCTATGAGATCATCAGAAATGCTGAATGTTATGTCTGGAGATCTAGGCTGCAGGAGACAAAACCCCATCTGATTTACTGGAAAACCTAATAGAAGAGTAATATCTGGGAGGAGAATAAAGGAAGAAGAGTCTAAGGATATTATCTTGTCATTTCAATCTTATGTGTGTTTTTATTTATTTTTCAATCCCAATGAGACTCGTCTCAGCTCTTTCCTGTGACACAACATGACCTCCTAGGAGGTCACAACATTTGTCATATGAAAGGACAAGGACAGTAAGAGAAAACTGATTTCCAAATGCAGTCTCTTTCTCATCCCAGGAAATGCCCCATCAATGGTGAAAATAGACAACCTTTCTTCCTTCCACCTGATCCCAGGAGGACAAGAGCACTGCCTGGGACTCTGGGAAATCACCCAGCAGCTGTAAAACTGACCTCGGGTTTTCCCTATCCCCAAGACCTTTTTCTTCTAACTGGAGGTTGGGGATGTTGCCAGGGAGGCTTTCAGCCCCAGAAGGTTGGTGTGGGATGCCCATAAGTCCCATCTGTAGGCACCCAGTGTGGCTGCCAGACAGGTTATCAGGGCTGCTAGTAATAGTGTGACATATAAATTGCCAAGTGAAATCCTTTTGCCTTCTTTCCACTCTTTCTCTTGCTCATCAAATGCTGCCTATAGCTGAGGCACCATATTTTGCTGTGTTTCAAGTAGTAATATTGAGATACTGTTTTGGGGGTTGGAAAAAAAGAACATGATTCAGAAAAATATGACTATGAAACAAATTGAAGAAAAGCAATGTCTGTGTAGGAGCAATGGACTCACAGGCAAGTCAGAAGTAATTTATAAATAATAATAATTAGAATTCAGGAAAAATGTGAGCTATTGTGGAAGGGAATGGAGGAAAACATAGAAGGCTTGTCCTCTCTTCAAAAAAATAGAGAGCAGGAGGAATTATCTGACAAGCAATGGCTAGTCCTGCTTCTGGCATGGCCAGAGCTGAGGGAAATGTGGGAGATGTGAGGGGATGCCATTGCCAGTAGCCAGGGCAAGAGGCAACTTTCTCCAGCCAGAATGAGGTGGAAAAGACAGGTGAGGTATCAAATTCAACTGGAGTATTGTCATGCAGCAAAATCCTCACATCTCAAGCAGTAGCATACACTGGGCAGCAAGGTGCTGACACTGCTTCTCACCTTCCCAGATGTAGTCGGAGTCTCCTAGGCCTGAAGTTTCTGAGTTTCTAAGCTCAGTGTCTTTGTGATGTTTTGGTTTAGAAAGACCTGGTTCTCATAGGCTTGACATAAACATTGCCAGTGTTTTGGTAACAAGTGTAATGTTTTGGATTCCTTTCTGTGGGACTGGCTTTCTCTATGTCTTTCAGTTTTGGCCTATGGGATGAAGAGTTCTGGCACTCTTCTGACCAGTGAGAAGGCCTGTTCAAGAAGGTATATAGAGGGGGTCAGTTTTTGAATAAAGGTTGGAGTCAGATTCATTTGTCAAAACGAGGTTTTGTGTCATTTGTTACTCGCCACAGTGACACCCAAGTCCTTTGAATATTGTTTGGAGGCTGGTTGTATATGGCAGGGTCAGGACTTGGATTTCCAGGATAAAGTAACATATTCACACTGGCAGATAGGCTGAGTGCCAAAGGCACCCAGCAGTGTTGCAACAAATGAAGCAGAATGGTGGCCATGGGCACTTGTATTGTTCCCCCTCAGGTAAATCAAAGTGAGAAGATGCAGGGCTGTATATGCTCTCGTTCTGTCAGTACCAGAGGAGCTTCAAGTTTAATCGCTCCTTTATAGATCAAAGCAGCATTAGCTTGAACAGCTTGTCCTTTTGGTCTGTTTTAGGAGAATCAGCATTTATAACTGCTTCCTCCCACATCACAGCCGTCATCAGTCACACTGCATTAAAAATGGCTCCCTATTTAGCTGCATTACTCAGAGGGAGGATCTGTAGCCTTGTCTTGGGTGAGGATTTAGCTGAGATACCAGAATAGCAAGCTTTAGCAGCAGAAGAGCATTGAAAAACTGCCACAAGATTCTACTGTCACCAGAGTGAGGGAAAAGCCATGTCTCTGAAACAGGGGATGAGATGACCACAATTGTAGTAAGAGAAGCAGAAGTTCATTTTTTGCCTCCCCCAGTGTCTCATGGCACAATCACTAGCAGGAGACAAAACCTGCTTTTCTGTTCTGGCTAACTAGATAATTTGTCCTGGTAGGTGTCACAAGGGAGTCCTGGTATGAATTAAGTTTGAAACAATTATTAAAAGAATAATAACGAACTAAATATATATAATTAACTAAAAATAGTTGAGCTTTTGATGTAGTGCAGTGCAGGGAAGCCTAGGCTAGGCTCTGCCAGGGGTTATTCTCATAATCTTGGTTTTGCAATGAAAAGAAACCAGAACTGTTAAAGACCTGCCATGTACAGAAGTCTTCACTTCAGAAGTGACAGATCCCCACACTGTTGGTCAGTAATTCACAGAGAGAGCCTTTCTTTTCCTGAGATGTGTGCAACCCCACAGTATCCACCTCTCCATTAGTCAAGCCTTTTCACGAACAGTGGCTTTTTAGAGACAAAACTTCTGTCTTTTTTTTTTTTTTTTTTTTTTTTTTTTTTTTTTTTTTTTTGTAATTCTGGATCTACTGAGCTCTGATGTATTACAAGAAACGAAGGTAGGACTTGCAAAGGCTGAGATGAAAACAGATGAGTGTCACTGATTTAAGTTCATCTTCAGCAGAGGATGCAGGTCCTAGGTACCAGACATCAGGCTGGACTCTGACAGGACCAGGCTTCTCCTTGCTGAAGATTTGGGAATGAGATCAAGAAATGCCGGGCCCTTACGTGGGTCTCTATCAATGTAGGAAGATCCTTTACCCATTCTGCCCTAAAAATAAGCCTTGCTTTCTGTCCTTTAGAAGATGCAGGCAGATAGCTGGTACTCCTGTGCGAATGTTACTAGGTGTTCTATATGAAGAGTGTTTGTACTACTATCTTCCTCCTGAAGCTGGCTACCCCTTTGTGCACAAGCAGTCCTTTCACATAATTTTCTCCTGTGGCAGAGTTTTCCACATCTTCTCCAAATATGTGTGGGCCTTGGGTCTGAGTATAGCAGACTGCCTCACTGTGTAGTGAACTGCTGCAATTCCTGTGTATGTAATGGGGTTGTTCAGGTAAAGAAGGCTGAAGTGTCTGCTCTCCCATCATAAAATTGTGATCTCCTACATCATAGTCCATATTAATAATGCAGAATATGAGTTTATGGCCCAAATTAAAAGTCTTCCAACTTCTTTTCCTCAAGTTACAGCTGACAAGTAGGTAAAAGTTCACAAAACACCTCCCTTAACCACTGCATCTGACCACACTGTTTGCCAGCAGCTGGCAGGGTTTGTGCAGTGGGCAGGTGGGCTCTGCAGATGGCGGCATGCCTATGCCGCTGGCAAGGTTTGTTTGGCACGGCTCTTGGTTCGCCCTTTGCTGCGTTAAATTTTCCAATCCGTATCCAACCTGGCCACAGAGTAACGGAATAGTCTGGGTTGGAAGGGACCGGAGAGATCATCCAGCTCCAGCCCCCACCCAGTCTGTGAGAAGGGACACATCCCAATAGGCTGCATGCTTCTTTTCTGAATTTTAATGTGGAATTAAAGCCTTATAGCAATAATCTTATTATGTACTGTAATAAATGCTGACACTTCTCAGTCTTCATGATTCTATGTTGTGAGACCAAACTGAAATTTAACTGGTAGGAAAAACATTGTGAGACAGAAACATTCTGCAAAAAGACCAAAGCAACTGATAGAGAGAGAAATCAGTAAAATTATGCAAACATGGATGAACAAAAACTTCAGTCAGAAACTGTGGTCTTGAATTTTGTTATGTCAAGTCTGGAACTAATAGTATGGAGGTTCCACAGTAAGAATGAAACAGAAAGAGATTAAAAGGTAAATAAAACATGCGGTCAAATGAAACTGTTTTTGTTTTTGGGGTTTTTTTTTGGGGGGGTGTACTGAATTTTCCCCTCATTCCTTGAAATAGTCATCAAATAAACTTTAGCTTGGCAGATAATTCAGGGCTCTTTAAAGACTCCTAACATAATCTGATATGTAGTTCTATATTATCTATTTAGAAAAGGTACGTCCCTTAGAAGCATCTTGTCAAAGTTGGAGTCAAGGGGACAATTCACAGTGAATAATTTATTCAACATATTTTACATTGTTTTTTACTCCCAGACTGTCCAGGAGGCAATTGTGATTCCTTGGAATATATTTGAGTTTACTCACAAAAGGCTTTAAGGGAATTATTTTTAGATTGGATGCATGACTGAATATGATACCTGCTACTCGATCTCTGTTGGTCAGTTATTATTATAGTCAGGCAACTATTCACAGTTGAACTAGACACAACTTATTTAAAAAATGTAGTGTCATTTGTGTTTCAAATTATCCCCAGTGAAATCAGGCTTTTGTGGGTCTGTTTAAGTTTTACCACATATATATTATTTTTAATATATTTTTGGTATTAATTTCTTTTGCATCTGAGCAGTGTTCTACTGTATCAGTTTCCTAGGCAGATGATGAAAATCACATATAGTCTGCTTAAATTCCTGAGTTATCAGCCAACGTTCATAAATGTTCAATTAATCTGCAATTCAGACATCAAACAGGAGACCACTTCAGTGCAAATGCTCCTGTGCACATTTACTGACTGCTTTTCATCACCATCTTGTGAAGAACCGTATGAATATGATTCACTTATTGACATGGTTTCCACCATTGTCATGAAAAGAGGGTCGGATATCAACTGGAGAACAAAAGGTTTTGCACACAAATGCCTCTGGTTACTGGACCATGCCACTTTGATATGATATGTAGCTGTGGCTGCCCATATAGAATGAGATAGTGCTCCTATTCCCTGGCCAGTCAATAGGGGCTTTATCTCATTTGGGAGGCTGCAGAGGAAGATTTCTAGCTGCAGACACTGTAATCCTCCCCAGCTCTACTCCAGGACATTCTTGTGCCCAGTGAAAGCCTCTCATGTGATCCTTAATCTCTGCTCATTACCTGAGGATGAGGCATTGGGGTGGGAGAAGATCAGTGTGAGTTGGGAGAACATCAATGTCAGCTCCATAGGCTTCCAGTGAATCTGTGGCCTCAAGTGAGGATGCTGAAAGTTTTTTTCTCCTAGGTCTCAGCTTTTCTGCTATTCACATTTGTCCAAGCCATTTCAGAAGCAAATATCTTCCCTGAAATACCTTTTTTCAAAAACACTATATTTTTGAAAAATGATGGAACACATTTGGAAAAAAACTCTGCAGCTTACAGAGGAGCAGTAATAGCTGGCAGGAATAAATGTTCCAGTTGGGCAGTGCTCAGAACATCAAGGACAGAGTTCTGTGTTGAAAGGGACAAGTGGATGCTTATAAAACAAAAAGGCAGACTCTCAGAAATATAAAGGCACCTTATACTTTGTACTGGATGTCAGCTCTCTTCAGATGCTGCGTGTGGTCTGTAGGACACCCAAAACTTCCAGCCTCAGGTGATGCTGCAGCTGATGTTATTCTGCCCATATGCAGAGAATCTGTGGATGGCCCCACCTGACATGGCATTGCTGGGGTTTCCAGGGAGGCTTCTCATGCACCTTGTCCACATGGCCAAACTTGACCCAGTTATTCGGATGGCTACAGTCAATACCCTATTGCTGAAGAGAAACAGCTGGTTTATCCTGCCATGGGAAAGCAGAGAAAAATGCTTGCTTGCAGTGGTTTAGGAGGGAAGTTCACCAAGTGTCATCATTTATGGAAGTTCTGATTTCAGAAGTATATTGAGAGGTCAAGTCCATGCTATTACTTGCAATGGAGCAGTACCAAAGTGTGTGTTCACACCACATATCTTCATCAGCAGGTGAGACAGCATGGGTGATGGTGGCCAGTGTATCCACTGTCCTAGGGTGATGTTTGTATCCCCATTTATGTGTGTTCTGCTATGTTGGATGTTATGTTCTGTGCCTGTGAGACGGGCTCTGAAGGACAAATGTTTTGTTTTGGTTCTGTTATCAGCCTGCTTCCCCCCCCACGACTGGCGGGACACAGAGACGGGGCAGTACATAGTGTGGCTGTTGTTTTTTGCTGCTCTCTTTTCTCCTTGACTCTAGCTCTGGCTGCTGCTTTTGCTCCTGCTCCTGCTTCGCTTCGCTCTTGCTTTGTTTTTTTTCCTTTTTTTTTCTTTTTTCTTGTAACTACTGGGACCTGCTCCGGACTGGGACCTGAGAACACCTTGTGGCCGGCAACAGCCATCCCCAGCGCCGGAGGGAGTGACAACAGGGCGACCACCCCCAAGAGAGACTCGCTGCATTTGTCATCTCTTTTTCAGAGCTGTGAAAAAGTGTTGTCATCTGGTATTGTTCATTTTGTGTACTGGGGGGGGGAGGCTGTGCCTGTTAAATAAACAGGTTCTTTCCACTTCTCTCCGAGGAATCATTCCCGAACCGGCTGGGGGGAGGGGCCGTGTGGGTTTGATCTCCGGAGGGAGCTTCCTTTGGAGGTTTTCTCCCAGATTTGCCCTAAACTAGGACAAAATTTGGCGCCCAACGCGAGGCTCGAGAGAGAGTGGAAAAACCCTGTTTTGAGTATATTTTGGTTGTTACTACTTGGTGGTGGTATAAAGCATTTAATAGTCATGTGCTTTCAATTTATAATGTCTCTTGGGGTGAAGGCTTGCCTGTATTTCTGGTCCCTAGGGTTTTTTGAGATCATAATACTTCTATGGTCCCTAGGTTTATTTGCTTATCCTCAAATAGTTCTACTATTGTCCCTAATACGTAGTTTTTACAGCAGAGGGGCAGTGACCAGAATAGCCATACTGCTGGGCTTGGTGGTGGTGATTTGTAAGAAGTTTATAAATCTGCTGGGGGCTGTTCCAGGTATGGATGGTTCATGGCTATGGTTATTTACCCAGATTGTTATGGGAGGAGTAGGGGATGAGGCTTTTCAGTCTTTGCTTTCCTTCTTCTCCTCTGAGTTTGTCACATCACTGTTTGAGAATATTCAGTTTCCCCTGAATGTTAAAGAGACTATCTTTCTGGTCTTTAATCTAGTAAGCTTCCATTATACAGTCCGCAGCTTCTCTAGAATGAGGGCTGAGATTTCTAGACGGGCTGATGAGACCCCTGACCCAGGAGTAGACCCAGGTGTGGAAAATCCTGAGTGGTGTGGGAAATGGGAGGATATGGGCCAAATCCTGAAGGAATTCTCTGACCCTATAGCCTGGGACTTTCCCCATGAACAAATTCAGAACCCAGCTGAGGTAGGGAAATACCTGAAAGAGAAGTACCATGATGATCCTAAGGAGAAAAAGATCATTGCAGTGAGCTGGGCCCTGGCATATGCTTATCGCACACTGCTAGATACTGTAGGACAGCAGACAGAGGAAGGGGGGCAGGGAGATACATCAGCAGTTATCCCGGTCACTCAGGCTACAGCAAACACCCTGGGCTCAAAGCCAGCAGCCAAACCAGATAGTGAGCCTAAGGCAGCAGCTACAGCAGATAATAAGCCTCAACCAATGGCTGTTGCTACTAGCACTCGAAGTGGGAAGTGCACAGACAAGACCGATCGACCAGTGGATGATGATGATGATGATGCAGGAGAAGGACCCTCAACACCTCCTGACATAAAATCAGGAGTCAAAACAACAGGTACCAGATCAGAAGCCAATATTGAGTCCTTTTCCCTGAAGGACCTTCGTGGCCTACGGAAGGACTACACTCGACGACCTGATGAATCTATAATTAGTTGGTTAGTCCGTCTTTGGGATGCTGCAGGTGAGGCTACAATTCTGGATGGCACTGAAGCGAGGCATTTGGGATCCCTGTCACATGATCCTGTCATCGACCAAGGAATGATGAGAGGGGTTAACCCTCACAGCCTCTGGGCACGGGTCTTGGAAAGTGTAGCACAAAGATACCTCTGTGCAGACGATCTTTATATGCAGCAAACACAGTGGAAAACCATAGAACAAGGGATACAACGCCTGAGAGAAATGGCAGTGGCAGAGATTATCTTCTCAGATGACATAACAACTAGGAATCCAGACATGGTACCATGCACGTCTGTGATGTGGCGAAAACTGGTACGACTTGGGCCACAAGAATATGCCTCTGCTTTAGCCATAATGAAGAGGGATGACAGGAATGAGACTGTGCTGGATATGGCAAAGAAGCTCCGAGCTTACGCAGATGCTGTGCATGGCCCAACACATGCCAGAATTGCAGCGGTGGAAACACGTCTGCAAAAATTAGAGGACAAGATAGAAGAAAATCATAAGAAGCTCAGAGAAGAGATTAAAGAAGACCTTCTCCAAATCTCAGCAGTACAGATCAGAGGCTCTGGTACCCAACGCAGACGTTCCCCATATGGAGAGAGAAAATACACCCCACGAGCTGAGCTGTGGTTCTTCCTGCGTGATTGTGGAGAAAACATGAGGAGATGGGATGGAAAACCAACTGCTGCTCTGGCCCAACGGGTGCGTGAATTGAAGGAAGACAAGGATCAGAGAGGAAGTTCCACCAAAAGGAAAGCAGCTCCAGTTGCCCGTAGCCAAACTGCCAAGTATGATGATAATGATGACATGTCCGATCCCCTTGAAGGAACCTCCAAAACATATACCCAAGGAAAGAAGGATAACCAGGCTTAGAGGGGCCCTGCCTCTAGCCAGGTAGAGGCTAGGGAAAACCGTGTTTTTCTGGACCGTGTGGATTCGTTGGCCTGGCACATCGGAACCACGAGAGTATACAGCTTTAGTTGACACTGGTGCGCAGTGCACATTAATCCCATCAAGACATGTGGGGACAGAATCTGTTTCTATTGCTGGTGTGACAGGGGGATCGCAGGATTTCACTTTGGTGGAAGCTGATGTGAGCCTGACTGGAAATGAGTGGAAGAAACACCCTATTGTGACTGGCCCAGAGGCCCCATGTATTTTGGGTATAGATTATCTTCGAAGTGGGTATTTCAAAGACCCAAAAGGACTCAGGTGGGCATTTGGGATAGCGGCTGTAGTGACAGAGAGCATCCAGCAACTGAACACTTTGCCTGGACTGTCCGAAAATCCATCTACAGTAGGACTTCTGAAGGGAGAAGAGCAACAGGTACCAATTGCTACTTCCATAGTGCATCGTCGACAGTACAGAACAACTCGAGATGCTGTGATTCCCATCCATAAGATGATCCGAGAGCTGGAGAGCCAAGGGGTGGTCAGCAAAACCCACTCACCCTTCAACAGCCCCATCTGGCCTGTGCGCAAATCTGAAGGAGAATGGAGATTGACGGTGGACTACCGTGCATTAAATGAAGTGACTCCACCGCTGAGTGCTGCTGTGCCAGACATATTAGAGCTCCAGTACGAGCTGGAGTCCAAGGCAGCGAAGTGGTATGCCACTATTGACATTGCAAATGCATTTTTCTCCATTCCTCTGGCAGCAGAATGCAGGCCTCAGTTTGCTTTCACATGGAGGGGAGTGCAGTATACTTGGAATCGACTGCCCAGGGGTGGAAGCACAGTCCCACCATCTGCCATGGACTGATCCAGACTGCACTAGAAAAGGGTGAGGCTCCAGAACATCTACAGTATATTGATGACATCATTGTGTGGGGGAACACGGCAGTAGAAGTGTTTGAGAAAGGAGAGAAAATTATCCAAATCCTCCTGAAAGCTGGTTTCGCCATCAAAAAGAGTAAAGTCAAGGGACCAGCTCGTGAGATTCAGTTCCTAGGAGTAAAGTGGCAAGATGGACGGCGTCAGATTCCTACGGATGTCATCAATAAGATTACAGCTATGTCTCCACCAACCAATAAGAAGGAGACACAAGCTTTCCTAGGCGCCATAGGTTTTTGGAGAATGCACATTCCTGAGTACAGTCAAATCGTAAGCCCTCTTTACCTGGTCACCCGCAAGAAGAACGATTTCCACTGGGGCCCTGAGCAGCAACAAGCTTTTGCCCAGATTAAGCAGGAGATCGCTCATGCGGTGGCCCTTGGCCCAGTCAGGACAGGACCAGAGGTAAAGAATGTGCTCTACTCTGCAGCCGGGAGCCATGGTCTGTCCTGGAGCCTTTGGCAAAAGGTGCCTGGGGAGACTCGGGGTCGACCATTGGGATTTTGGAGTCGAGGCTACAGGGGGTCTGAATCCAACTACACTCCAACAGAAAAAGAAATCTTAGCTGCTTACGAAGGAGTCCAAGCTGCCTCAGAAGTGATTGGTACAGAAGTGCAACTCCTTCTGGCACCCCGACTACCGGTACTGGGGTGGATGTTCAAAGACAAGGTTCCTTCTACCCACCATGCCACCAGTGCTACATGGAGCAAGTGGATTGCTCTTCTCACACAGCGCGCCCGTATAGGTAAACTAAATCGCCCTGGGATTCTGGAGGCAATTACAAATTGGCCCGAAGGTGAGAATTTTGATGTCAGAGATGAAGAAGAAGAGCCAGTGACACGGGCTCAAGAAGCTCCTCCATATAACCAACTGCCCCCAGAGGAAACACGCTATGCTCTTTTCACTGACGGTTCCTGTCGTATTGTAGGGATGAACCGGAAGTGGAAAGCAGCTGTCTGGAGCCCCACACGACAGGTCGCAGAGGCCATTGAGGGAGAAGGTGGGTCAAGCCAACTTGCAGAGCTCAAAGCCGTTCAACTGGCCCTGGACATTGCTGAAAGAGAGAGGTGGCCAAAGCTCTACCTCTACACTGATTCATGGATGGTAGCCAATGCTCTGTGGGGATGGCTGGAGAGGTGGAAAAAGGCTCACTGGCAACGTAGAGGAAAACAATTTGGGCTGCTGAAGAGTGGAAAGACATCGCTACCAGAGTAGGGAGGCTACCTATGAAGGTCCGCCATGTAGATGCCCATGTCCCCAAAAGTAGAGCTAATGAGGAGCACCAAAACAACAATCAGGTAGATCAGGCTGCAAAGATAGGGGTGTCCAAGATAGATCTAGACTGGGAACACAAGGGAGAGTTGTTCCTAGCTCGATGGGCCCATGATGCCTCAGGCCATCAGGGTAGAGATGCCACCTATAAGTGGGCTCGAGACCGAGGGGTGGATTTAACCATGGATAGCATTTCTCAGGTTATCCACGACTGTGAGACATGTGCTGCCATCAAGCAGGCCAAAAGGGTGAAGCCCCTCTGGTATGGGGGGCGATGGTCCAAATACAAGTATGGGGAGGCCTGGCAGGTTGACTACATCACACTGCCCCAAACACGTCAAGGCAAGCGCTACGTGCTCACAATGGTAGAAGCCACCACAGGATGGTTGGAGACCTACCCTACGTCTCATGCCACTGCCCGGAACACCATCCTGGGCCTTGAAAAGCAGGTCCTTTGGAGGCATGGTACCCCTGAGAGAATTGAGTCAGACAATGGGACTCATTTTAAGAACAGTCTTATCAACACCTGGGCTAGGGAACATGGCATCGAGTGGGTGTATCATATTCCCTACCATGCACCAGCTGCAGGTAAAGTAGAAAGGTACAACGGATTACTAAAAACCCAGCTGAAGGCCTTGGGTGGGGGATCTTTCAAAAATTGGGAGCAGCATCTAGCAAAGGCCACTTGGTTAGTTAACACTCGGGGTTCCACCAACCGAGCAGGTCCTGCCCAGTCTGAGTCCTTGAATACAGCAGACGGAGATAAAGTCCCAGTGGTGCATGTCAGAGGTTTGTTAGGGAAGACGGTGTGGATCAAGTCTGCCTCGAGTACAGACAAACCCATCCCCGGGGTTGTCTTTGCTCAGGGACCAGGTTGCACCTGGTGGGTAATGCAAAGAGATGGATCAACACGATGTGTACCTCAGGGAGATCTGATTGTGGGGTGAAGATGATCAATATTTGTTGGAAAATGTGTAAGTGTCGAAGGTCTGGGCAAGTGAAAAAATGGAGAAGGAAACATGTAAGTGTCGAAGGTCTGAGCAAGTGACAGATGGAAGTTTTAAAATGTATGATGTGTGGTAGTATAATATGGGGATAAGGGGTGGAATGTCCTAGGGTGATGTTTGTATCCCCATTTATGTGTGTTCTGCTATGTTGGATGTTATGTTCTGTGCCTGTGAGACGGGCTCTGAAGGACAAATGTTTTGTTTTGGTTCTGTTATCAGCCTGCTTCCCCCCCACGACTGGCGGGACACAGAGACGGGGCAGTACATAGTGTGGCTGTTGTTTTTTGCTGCTCTCTTTTCTCCTTGACTCTAGCTCTGGCTGCTGCTTTTGCTCCTGCTCCTGCTTCGCTTCGCTCTTGCTTTGTTTTTTTTCCTTTTTTTTTCTTTTTTCTTGTAACTACTGGGACCTGCTCCGGACTGGGACCTGAGAACACCTTGTGGCCGGCAACAGCCATCCCCAGCGCCGGAGGGAGTGACAACAGGGCGACCACCCCCAAGAGAGACTCGCTGCATTTGTCATCTCTTTTTCAGAGCTGTGAAAAAGTGTTGTCATCTGGTATTGTTCATTTTGTGTACTGGGGGGGGGAGGCTGTGCCTGTTAAATAAACAGGTTCTTTCCACTTCTCTCCGAGGAATCATTCCCGAACCGGCTGGGGGGAGGGGCCGTGTGGGTTTGATCTCCGGAGGGAGCTTCCTTTGGAGGTTTTCTCCCAGATTTGCCCTAAACTAGGACATCCACCCACAGCCTTACCACCTGAGCTTTGAAAACAGGTGAACAAATACAAATATGTTCAAGAAAAATACATATTCATATTTGCTTAGTCTTCTTTTTTCAAAGAAACTCAGCTGCTCAGTCAAATGATGTAAATGAGGCAATGCCTCATTTATTAGTGTGATTGTTTGTAAAAACAGTAAATTTCACATGAAATTCAAACAACACTTAATGATGAATTCAGTAAACATAAAGCAGACTTCCATTTGCATTTGTTTCCCCCAAGTGTCCATGCTTTATGTAGGCTACAGCTACAATAGCTTTGTTAAGATACATGTCTTCATCTCTATGAATATCAACATCACCTTTGCAGACATGGCTTGGTTTTCTATCTCTTTTATAAGCGCAGTATCATCTTTACACTGATCATACATCTTTCCATCTGGTAATTAGTCGGTGAAAATGAGAGAGTTCCTCCTTGCTGGCCTCTGAAAAAAATCACAAATTTCATGGTAGCTCTGTTTTACAAACAGCATGACACAAACCCAGAATTTCTAATAAATTCTGTTATTTCTCAAAGAGAAACATTCTTAGTAGAACAAAAAATCAAACAAAAAAAAAAAAAACAAAAACCAAACCAAAACAAAAAGCCATCCAAAAAGCCCACACCCCCAAAAAAACCCAAACAAGAACAAGCAAAAGAACCCTCCAACCACAAAAAAATTAAACACACCCCCTTCCTACTCAAAAATTTCTCCAGAAAGTCAAGCAGAATGATAAGCCAAATGAAGTTTTCCTGGAGGAGGTGCCTTGCCACAATGGCAGAAATTTTTAAGTACTTGTGTTGAAATAGTACTTCTGTTGAAGAATTAGGTCAGTTTAAGTAGGTGGAAGTATAATAATTTCTGAGGCTAAATTGAACTTAACGACAAGAAATGCTTACTCCAGCCTCGGGCACATGAACACGGCACCATAAACACGAGGGTGAGTGGAAGACTTTTCAGGATAGAAACTACAGAGGAAACTTTCTGGTGAAAACACAGATGATACCTTCCAAGAAACCTCCTGTTTTGATGAGACTCTTATTTTGTCACAAAAGATTAGTTTTTCAAATGCTCCAAGGTAGACTGAAGTTTCAGCCCAGGAAGGCCCATGCCTTGGCCTTCAAATACAATGTTAGGTGCTGGTGGGGTGTCCTGGATGGACAGCTGTGATGCCACAATTTCATGACGTGGTCCTAAGCTCCTCATGGAACTGAGGGATGTCCATTTGTGGTCTTGGCTGATCTCCTACTGTAATTGTGCCCAGGCATCATAATGAAAGACTTGAATTCAGCTGAATCTTTATCAAAATAGGAATTAGTACATCTGACTGCATTCTTTTAACTTTTGTCTCAATGTCCCCTGTGTCCTTCTGCCCTGGTCTCCATGGCACAGAGCAATGAGCTGGAGTCATGGGCTGAGAGATGCAGTCAGGTCGACAGTTCCCAGGTGCTGGTTCCCAAGCCAGTGTCTCCAGCTTGAGAGTAACCTGCTTGTCCCAGATTGCCCCAAGCTACTGCAATACCCAAATTATTCACTGGAACACTTTATCTTGAGGAAACCACAAGCTCTATTTCTTTAATGATTTTAATGGTCAGAATAGTGCCAGGTCAAGCCATTTAATTGTGTATTTAATTAGTCATCTGTATGCATGACACTTAAAGGTGTTCAGCTGTGCTATTTTATAGGGATTAATTAAGTGGGCAGTAAATCATCTATGCCAGCAATAAAAGTATTTATAGCAGTATTCCTTTATCCCTTTTTTTTTTTTTTCCTTAGCTATTATTATTGCTGCATTGTTTCTACTGGTAGAGGTCTGTATTAGAATAGTTTGGCTCTAAGAGGTAGGAGAAACAGTTTAAGATTTTGTCTGACATCACCTAAAAACAGTGGGCAACCCAGAAGAAGCTGAAATGTGAAGTTCAAAGCCTGATGACCCAAAATCTTGCTGGGTATCAGAAAATAAGCAAACAACTTGTCCCTGTGGAAACTCATAATTTAAAGAAGAGCAGGACAAGAAATATGTCTGAAGTGCTAGGCAGCAGTTCTCTGTCTTGAATAAATCTTAAGAGTATTTGGCTGCTAATGGTTCATAAGTTTGCACTGGCAAAATATTTCCTGGAGTCAGTGAAGTTAGCCTCCTGGCTTATTCTGTGAGTGAACAACTGTTCTTTTATGTAAGTGCCATTGAAATGCTGCACAGAATTATGGGAGCATGATCTGCATAGATATAATATGTGTTTTAAAGCAGGGAAATTTTTTTGCCCCTACATTGAATGGATAATCCCACCTAAACAGAACCAATGTGGTTGTTATTATTTTTGCCCCAATGTTTTTCATGCTGTATTTCACAATCTTTCAGGAGAACACTGGCAGTTTGTATGAAGCACTGACCTGTGAAACAGAGGAAAATAGATACTGTGAAAAGTCTTGGCTTGCTTGTTTGGACATCATGTGGCAGAGCCAGGTAACTTTTGAAGTGGTGCACAAGGAGTTGCATGAGCAGTAAATGCTGCAATAACAATACAACTGACCTGAGTGTGTAAGCCTCTTTGCGCTTCTTGACATGTTTAGCCCAATAAATAACATCATGAGACATCCATTCCCATCATGTTGTTGTTCCTGCATGACCCAGATGGGCAGCCAAAGGCCCTCCATATGAGTGGTTTGCTCTCAGAGAAAACAGGCAATGGAGTCAGGTGTTGCTGAATGATTGCTGTTTACCACAATCCTGCCACCCTTAGTTCAGGTAGAAGCAAACACGATGAGACATCCTTTTCATTCACAACTTTCAAGCAGTTCTTGACCTTTAAATTTCTCCTTTGTCTTTCAGTCAGGTCAAGTGCTTGCTTACTGCCTTCCTTCTTGTTTTTCTGCTCTTCCTGCTACAGACACCCAGAAACATGTATGCCACTACCTATAAGCACATAATGTAGCCCAAAGCTATATAGCTTACTTTCTGTTCAGGCGTAGCTTCCCAGGGTGTCATTCATGAAACCTATGCCTCTGGGAGATGCCCATGGGCAGTGAGGGCTGTGGAAAGGGTGAAGATCTGCACAGAAGTGCTGAAAATCACTTCCGTCTTCCTTAGCTACTGAGAGCATACAATGACTGCTTGCTCTGGCAGGAGGAATGGGACCTGGACCTGTGCTGTTGTGGGAGATGGATGTATCCAGATCTTGTAAAGGCCTGATGAGAAGCTAGACAGGGAGATTGTTTCTGCCCTTTTGTTATAAACTCTCCAAAAATATTCAGCTATAGGTAGGATAAAATGCTTGACAAATTCAAGTCATATTCAGCAAACAGTTCTATTCAAATGTCTAATTCTGACTATGGAGAGAGAATTTTTGAAAGTATGATTTTTTTTATTCTTTATTTTAAAAAAGGAAACAGTCATTCAGGAGTTTCAGGCATTCCATTTCAAACCAAATTTATGTTTGGTTGAACAAAACATTTTCTTTGTCCTGAAATAAATTAAAACATTAATTGGAGCACAAATCCCTTCCCAGCAGCCCCAGATAGGCACCTCAGGAAGGTGGGCATCTGCCTGTGAGTGACACCTTCTTCCCTGCTCTTCTGCTCTTCATCTTCCTTTCTGGTCCTGTTCTCACAATCTTTCCCTTCTTCTCAGTTAACCATTTTCCCCTGTGTTTGCTTTTCCTCCCTGTTAAAAATTAATCAGCTGAGTAAATCTGCTGTTCTACCAAGAAGAGGATTGTCCTTTCTCTCCCCACTATGCAGTTACCTGGCTCAGCCTCTGGCTCAGATGGTCTCCCTGGATGTTGGAGGGGGGACTTGAGAGCACATAGCTGTTGGTCAGGAGGAGCACACTGGCCTTTACTTCACTGTTGCAAGCCATCTGGGATAGGAAAATGCTCTCTGACAGGTTCATGGACATGCTGCTCCACTGGTGGCTCCCAGACACAGGTTCAGACGCCTGCTTTACCCTTTTTCCCTGACCAGACAGATGATCTTGCTTCAGATTTGTCAACCTCTTTCCTTTGCTCAATCTGAGTGAGCTCTTTTGTCCTTCTGCACAACTGCACAGGATCAAACCAGAAAGGATAAGAGTTTCCCTCTTCCCCCAAAGCCCTTGGAAGCCCTTGCTGGCTTTCTCTGTGCTTGCTTGCTGCCAGTCCCCGCAGGAGCTCTGTTTGCTCTTCCTGAGACTGCAATTACCATCACTCCTCTTGGCAGCTCTCCTGCCCTATTACATTCCTTTTTGTTATGCTAATAGACTTATAACCAGCTCCAGCTTCTGAGACTGTAATACACCCCTTTTGATTCTCTAATCTACTTCTCTCCATGCATTACAGCACAGAGCAGTTTGCCAAGGGCCCAGCAGAACATATTTGACTGATTCTGGTTATTCCTATTAGATCCTGGCATGTTTCTGAGATTTGTCACTTCCACATAAATCACCCTCCTAATCTTGGGGTTTCGTAAAGTTTGGAAGGACTTGGATTCTACTACATCTTTTTTTATGGGAGATGATAATACTCTTTGATGAAAGATCTCTGGATGGGAAGTCTCTGTACTAAGTATTTGCACGAGAAAAATCTGTTTTCACTACAACATTTTATCTCTTTTTTTAGTTTAAGTGTAGGTGCTCATGTCAAGTCAGCAGTGTGAGCACATTAAAGCTCTGAACTTGTACTCAGTACCTTTGGGGGGAGCGGGGGATGATGTGATTTATGGTTGCTGTAGTGGCATGTACAAACATGGACTTAGCTTAGATCCTGCATTCTATAATATGTCCCTCACAGCACTGATTACTCAAATTATATTCCCAGAGAGCTGTGCTTCCTGGTGGAAATCTTTTAAAGCATTCAAGTTTCATGGGGCTGTCTATCTTCAGAACAAAATTAGTATTTTCATAAGTCTTGAACAAGACTATATGATTAAAAATATTGTAAACTGATTTTATAGCCATATTCTTCTCTCATTGCAAAGGGGTTCTCTGGAGTATCAGTCTTTAGCACCTGTATTACTGTACTGTTTCATGACTGCTTCTTTTTTTTTGATTTATTTTTTTCCCTCATTGGTGCAGGAGGAGTGCTTGGATTTAGGTCACTGTATATATACAGATATAAAGATCATATATCTGTATATAAAGATCATATATCAGCCAGTTGACTCTATGAAGTTTGGTGTGCAATACTGTGTGATGATTGCTGATAGGGCTATGATTTGATCCTCACTGAGAAACCATTTGGGGGATGAAGAAGGAAAAGGCTGCTTTGGAGTGTCGAACTTTGAAAGCATGATTTTTGACAAAAATTCATGCATACATACATACATACACATATATATGTATATGTGTGTGTGTGTGTCTCTCTCTCTCTCTATCTATATATATATAAAAATTACTTTTTCATGTCAGTAGTTGAGGGTCAGGTCTGCGGCAGCTGGTATAAACAGCTGCCCACCGGAGCATCACATGTGAACATATGGGAGGGAGGTGGGATGTTTTTTACTAGCATGAGCAGGGATGAAATAGCATGGCTGGCATGGGATTTCTTAAAGACAGACTGCTTCTGCCTTTACACAGATTGTCAGATTTTCCCTAGGGTTAATTTGTTTGTTTAACCTCTCTTAAAGTAAATAAGACTTGGAAGAACTTCACAGGAGCTTTGACTTCACAAAAAATATGACACCTTTCAGTGTGACGCGGTGAAGCAGATAAACAGCCAAAGCTGAAGAGCCCTTCCACAAAGCAGCTCTTTCCAGATACCTCTCAGGATGTGAGCATCAGTGTTGAGTTTATCCAGCTCTCAAGGGGATGTAATTTTTTTTGTCTGTAGAAAATCCTCTTGTTTCTGTCTAAAAGGAAAATATGGGCAGTGCTGCCTTCTGAAAACTGCACCAAGAAGCCACTTTCACTGCCTTCCCCACTTTCCTATTGCTCCCTGGCTAAATTTCACATGGATTTCATTTACTGTGCTTGATGGCTTAGCTAGAAATTATTACCGCAAGGGAATTAACTGTATGTCATATTTGGAAATCTGTTTTGTTGCTGTGCTGATCCAAGCTTGCCTCTGAGAAGGCAGCTGATCCCTGCTTCTGTCCTTGACATCGAGGAGGTCTGCTTTCTGCCAACTGCTACAGCACTTCGTTCAACCAGGGGAGCAAACTGGACCCTGACAGACTATTGGCAGGACATGACTTTCTTACTAGGCAACCTGCCCCACTATTTAATAGGGATACAGCAATTACAATTTTGTAATAATAAAAAAGATTACCACAAAAAAGGAGATAGCAAAAATGGCAGGAAAAGGTCCCAGTATGTGATCAGAAGTAGAGGTAATTACTGTGGTTACTGTGCCCCAGGCCTCAGTAACCCTCTAAGAAATGTTTAAGTGTTAGTGTAATGAGGCAGGGAGTAAGTTAAGTTTTGAGAAAAACTCCTTTGAGCAGTGGAGAACCTGTTGCCAGAGTAATCCTGCCACACCATGCAAGTCAGGTGCCTAAAACTGGAGGGCACTGCCACACCTTCAGTTTTCCAGCTCTGCTTCTCACTTTTACAGGGATGAAACTGGGACAATGCAAAAGGTGTTGCGATTCCAGCTTCTCCCTGCCCTACCCCGTGGGCCCCTGGCTCTCCACAGCCCCGTTTTGTTTCTCTGACAATGAAATTCTCTGTGGCAATTGTTCTCCTGACTTGTGCCTGGAATCAGTTCCTTCAGAGGGCAAGAACAAGGTGTCCATGTGCACGTGATGGGCACCCTCACCTCTCTCATTGTTGGACCATTTCCAGTTGGTGCTCAGCTGTTGGTTACATCACTCCTTGTATTTTATGCTATGCTGCACATGGGGCTCAGGTTTGTAGGAGAAAACAACCTCTCCTTTTGAAAATAAAAGCATTAGCAATTCCAAAATTTTAGAACACGGTAGTTGCAGTGGGCAGCAGAATCCAACTCAGAATATCCAGAAAGCTGACAGCACCAGGGCAAGGTAAACCGTGCTTTGCTTGATCTTTTGAGGAGCCTAAGCTCTGCTGTTGTAAAGCAGCCCTGAAGCCCTGACCATGAGCTACTTCCAGCACAAATGAGGGGTGATTAGAGCAGTAAAAGCCCCCTCCTGTAGTTTTTTTAAACTATTTGAGGCTGGGTAGAGGGAGGGAGTGGAGAGCAAGGAAGGTGCACCAGGAACCCTGCAGTCCAAGGACTTAGAGGACGGAGGTTCATTTTATTTCTCTGTCAGGAAAAATGCACGTAAGCCATCATAACTAAGGAACAGACCTAATTCCCTTCTGTGATAAATCGTGAATTGACTTTCCATTTACGTCCCCTTTTTAAAAACAGCAGTGTAGCTACAGCTTTGGGGTGGTGAAATGATTGTCGCACGGCTGGTAATTGTGTTGCCATTTCTGAACTTCATGTGGGGAGCAGCCGAACTTCCCTTTCTGACTGTCCCTTCCAGCCCCCTGGCCTGTGCCTTGGATGCCAATACAGCCAAGTGCCATGTCCTGCCCCTGGCTGCAGCCACCTGTGGTTGGGAGCAGCTCTAACCATCAAGTGCCTAAACTGAGCTGGGGAGACAATCTACTGTATGGGCAGGAGCTTGAGGATGTGGCAGCTTTCCATGCTTGAGAGCGTCCATTTGCTGCAGGGGTGGGAGCAACGCTGTGTCCCCAGTGCGGTGGGAATCCTTCTCGTAGCTCCTCCAGGCTCTGGGTGCGGTGGTGACGAGGCGGAGCTGTGACTGAATTTGCAGTGAGCCCACTGAGCTCAGGAGCTCGGCAGCACTGCTGGCCAGCATGACTCACCCGGCTTTCCTGCCAGGCTCTGCACTCGCAGGGGGTGTCTGGAAACCACCCAAGCAACTCCTGTCCCTTCAACCTGGCCAGTGCTGACTGGGCCTGGCTTTCTGAAGCCCTGTGTTAGTGCTCCCGTGTCCATAAACCGAGGTGGCATGTCAGCAGCAACACGCAGTATGGCCTAATTGGCAAGCAAGACCTTCTCTCAGAGTGTGAGAGCTGTGTGCCCTTCATCCTGAGCCTCCTTGCAGCAGGTAGGCTGAGGGAGCACACTCTGGGCATGAGGGCTGGCCAGCTCAAAGCAAGCACAGCCCAGCCTTTCCTTTTGGTTGTAGGACATTACAGGCACAGATGCTATGGGAGCACCCAAACAGGGGCACCGAACAGGATTGCATTGCCCAGCACATCATCCAAGTGCAGAGGAAGCCCAAGTTAAAGCAGACACAGAGTGGAGACCCAGAGAGGGATACAGCTGGAGACATGACAGGAGCGCCGGGGCGGCACTGCTGGTCTGTGCAGCTGCAGGAGCTGCAGAATGAGGCCAAAAAGCTCAGTTTTCTCTTTAGCCTCACAAAGGAAAGCTTCAGTAAAGATGTAAAGAATAATAACTGAGCATTGGGTGTAACTTATCATCAGTCTGAATGGGGCTTTAAGCAATGTGCTTTAGTGGAAAGTGTCCCTGCTCATGGCAGCAGTTGGAACTAGATGATCTTTAATGTGCTTTCCAATGCAAAACTTTCTGGTTTTCAGTTTATGGGATGTTCCTGTCAAGATTAAGTGCAGCAAGCGAGAAAGCATGAGAAGGCCTGTTTTAACCCTTGCAAGGCAGACAATAAAGTCAAACATCACTAACACCTCAGAGTCGAATACACCTGTGTTGAATAGTTAGTGATGAGACTCAGAAGAAGGAGAAAACTATTCCCTCCTAAACTACTCTCCCAGGATTATGCAATGGGAAATACATTAACCCTTAGAGTTACTAACTTTTGGTTGCCAGTGCCAGCTCTTGCATAATGTCACAGCCTTCCTTATAACCCTTGAAACTGACATTAAAGGGGGCCTGAGACAATGACACAGGCCAAAAATGCAGGTTTTTTCAAACACTATTTTTACTGGCAATACACTATTTCAGTGTGTAACAGCATCTACCAAACAGGAGTCTGCATAAAAGTGCCAAAGAAAACTTGGGTTTTATCCTCTGCATTGCAAGTGGATGGACAGTATCACAAACCAGGAGGGAAGACTCATGCACACTGAACGCTGGAGAAAAATTTCAGCATTGCTGCAGTAAAGTCATGCACTGACCATGCTGAGGTAGGAATTTTTTGCAAGTCTCCAATGAATAAGGGGGACAAATGCAGTTTTTACCCTTTATTCAGACAAACATTATTCATTTAAAGATTCCAGTTACTTTTCTGTAGCACTTTTAGATGGAACTCAGACAAATAAAGTGCTGATGTTGCCTACTAATGAAATACAGTCTTAATTTTACTTGTGGTTTAAATCATTAACCAGCCTGAAGTGCTCTGCTGAGTTAGGATCTAAGACTTTGTAAGAAGCTGAATGCAGATTGAATTCCAATAGCATTTTGTATAAACTTGATAAGGCTGGAAAAGTAGCTTTTCTAGTTGACATAAGTGACCACAGTCTTATGAAATAAAAGTAATGCTTGGAACATCTGTGTATCGTCTGTAACAACCTCATTATTTGGAAGGCATGCTTTAATGTGCTTTCTCTCACATATGTATTGGCAGGATGAAATTCTGGGAAAGTGCCAAGCAGAGCACAGCAACAGTACCCAATAATTCAGGAGAGAAAATAAAGATGACAAACTGCATAGAACTCTAAGCATTTTTTGAATATAATAGTCAAGATGCGGATTTTTTTTCTGGACGCTTTGATTAATGTCTCTTGCTCTTATGTAAGGTGCCTTGGGACCCTTTAAAGAGCACTTTCTTTTACAGGTACTCTAACAGCACAGCTCTTCCTAATCATATGCTGGAGTACAATTTCAGTATTGACTTGGAAAAATATTATATACTAAATCACTAAAATGATTTTCTGGAACAACTGGCTTTTGTTTTGGTGGTCTTCTATTCAAATAATAATATGGACCAACATTTTATGACAATAGCCTGATTTTTTTTCTCTATTCAGTTTTGTTCCTAATGTAATTGTAGTTTTGCCATCAAACCAGATTAATTTGTGCTCCTGGCTCACTGGCGGAGGCATTCCATTACACCACAGATGAAACTCTGTGTGTCTGTGGGAGAGTACACATTAGGGTGTACACAGCTGAGCTACTAAAGAAGTGGCCCATTTCCCTGCTTGTGATTTTAGTGAAAAATATGACATCTTTAATTTGCTCTTGATTTCTCTCTCAAGCTGTTGTGTAAGCTCAGATAGCAGTTGCTTGTGATCTAAAGGCCCCTGTCCCCTTTTTCAATCTTTCTGTGGACACCAGCCTGTTTCTCATCCTTCTGACATGCTGCCTCGTGCTCAAACTGTATGCAGCAAGGAGGCCTTGGGTAGAGGAGGCAGAACACAGGGACACTGCCAGAAACAGAAATCTCCAATAGCATATGGCCTTAGCACTTGTGGACAGGATCAGTAGTAGTTAGTGCTGCAGCTGCCACCTTATAAATGAATATTCTTCTGCAACAACTCTCCATTTCAGTAAATGATTAGAGTATTAAAGTCTGTGGAAGCCAGCAACAAAATTGCTCTGTATACAATACACCCAAAATAGGCCATATGAGGCTTCAGATTTTAATTCTGTATCTTTTATTCTATATTCCGATTGGATAGGAGAAACCTGATTTCTCCTTTTCCTGATTTTGGATACTTTTGTACTTTTTTTTTTTTTTTTTTTTGCAGATTAACCCCATTCTCCATCTGGAGGCCTGGGATTGCACCATATTTTCTTAGCTTTTACAATCATCTGGAAAATCTCCAGCCACAAATGGGGCTGTGTCCTTGGCTTTGGCATTTGGTTTCTAGTCTCCACTAATAATCAGGGTTAATTCCTTTGCTTGTCACAACAATTTGTGGGTTTTGAATTGCCCTAATTTGTAGAATGATTCTGTCTCTACATCAGCCACCCATTCTATGTCTGGCACTCCAGTAACATCTCACTCTAAGTTGGGAATGTGAGAAGTACATATTAGAAAAGGTATCACTCAATTTGCTTTTCTCTCCTATGGGGAGGAGGAGAACATGCAATATACAGGCACACCTGTTATCTGGTTTTATGCCTCCTGTTCCTCCAGACTTCACCCTCTCTCATCATTGTCCTCAAACTGGACTTTGACTTTTCAAGTGAAAACAGAGGGATATACTGACACCATCTTTTACTGCGTATATGGCTTTTTTTTTCATAGAATCATAGAGTGGTTTTAGTTGGAAGGACCCTTAAACACCATCTAGTTCCAACTCCCCTGCCATGGGCAGTGACACCTTCCATTGGACCAGTTTGCTCAAAGCCCCATCCAGCCTGGCCTGGAACTCTTTCAGGAATGGAGCATTTCTCTGCAATATGTTCCACCTCATCACCCTCACAGTAAAGAATTTTTTCTTAATATCTAATCTAAACCTACTTTTGTTCAGTTTGAAGCTATTGCCCCTTGTCCTGTCACTACATGCCCTTTCAAGAAGTCCCTCTCCAGTTCTCTTGTGGGCTCCCTTCAGGTATTATAAGGTCTCCCTGGAGCCTTCTCTTCTCCAGCTTAAACAGTCTTAAGTTCCCCAGCCTGTCCTCACAGGAAAGGTGCACCATCTCTCTGATTAATTTTGTGGTTCTTCTCTGACTTTCTCTGACAGGGTGATATCTTTCTTGTGTTGCCTAGAGACCCCACAGCTGCCCTGCAGATTCTGGGAAAACTTTGTATGATCAGGCAGTGACCCAAAGTTTTATTAAGTCTCAGACTGCCATTTTCCCCTCAAATGTCCTTCATGTTTACAAAGAAACACACATCCCAGTACAGCAATTACCTTGGAATGGAGCAGACATTGCCACATTAAACATAAAGGAGAAATTGAAAGGTTAAAGATATGAGTTTTAGAGAGCCAGAGACATTAGGGTAAGTAATAACTACAAATTAGTTCTGTCTCTAAGAAGCAAGAGGGACTGTGTTGCCCTTGCCAAGATGGCCAATTACGAAGCATAGACAAACATAAAAAGGGAGCTATATCAGGGTAAACTGAGGAAAAGAATATGGAAAGACATCCTTTAGGCCTCTTTTACTGGAGATCAGATGACTGATACCAGCTGATATGTCACAGAGCTACTTGAAAATGCAGTGGAAGGTAGATTCTCCAGGTCTCCTTTAGAGGCTTCTGCTGCTAGAGGACAGACATTACTCATGTGGCAATCCTAAAATAAATTAAATAGATGGCAGACTTAAAGCAAGATATAATTCTCATATTAGCTTGTGTTACTTTGTAAGAAGACTCCAGAAGAGCTGTAAATTATTTTAAAAACCTTTTATTCTGACATCACCCTCTCAGGCTATGTTCTTATAAATGAGGATAGGTGCATGCATGGCTTTCTGTTGAGGAGAGGGCAAACTGAGGCAGTGGGGTACAGCAGACAATCCTGTGGATTGGGATATTGTATCTACATAGCAATCATCAAAACATCACTTGCATTGTAGTCTGTGCAGCCCAATGCACCTGACCAAACAAGCACTTTGAAAGCTGTTGAGGCTTGCTAGAATAGACAATCATAAGAATAATTGTTTGCTTAGATTCTCAGTGACCTTTTGGTAAGACCCTGAAAGAGGGATCCATGGAAGCAAATTACTGACCACAGGACAAAATGCAGTCTTTTGCCATTTAATATATGGGTAAGCAATGGGAAAATAAAAGATCCCAAGGTTTGATACTATTTGTGGTGAAATATTTCAGTTGACGGATGACACAGAGACATATGGATATTTGGAGTTATGAGAATTAATGTACTTATGCTGAAAAAGGGATGATTCTTTTAATATTTCTTACATATGTGAGAAATTATATACTGCACTGAAGATGGCAGATACCATATTTAAGGATGAGGTGAGAGAAGAGTGCAATTCCACCCAAGTTAAATGACAATTGATCTAGTTGGTGTTACCCATGGAATCAAGGGAGAGTCAGAAGGAAGAAAAGGGACAAGGAACAGTTTTTGACCAGTTTTGGGCAGCAAAAGAGAGATGGGTGGGGAAGAGCCCCAGAGAAGTGGGGAAAGTAGGACAATTGTAAGTGCTTCGTAAGAAAAGTCATAGTGTTCTAGACAAACTCTTGAATAAAATTTCACTTTTTCTTCCTCTTAGAAGCAATCTGCAGCATCCAGAATTGAGGTTAAGTATTTGGACTAATAATTTTGCAATATCCTACTGAGCTGGGAGAATTAAATTTGTGACCTGGGGAAAATGACTGCGAATATTAGTTTGTTTTAAGCAGTAGCAATACTATGCAACAATATTTTTTTTCCCTTCTCTTTTACCTCTTAATCTCAATATTCCAATTTGTACTGGTCTGGAATAGCCTGTCAGCGAGAGCATAGAGAAAAGTCTCTTTGTGAAACAGCTTGTATAGTGCCCACCACTATGGTGGACCATATTCTGCAACACAGAAGGGTTTTTTCTCAGTCTTTGCTCCTACATGAAACACTCTAGAAATACAGGTTTTGGTAAACTAGGCACTGCTAGAAATTCCTAGTTTAAAAGGGAAAGAGTGAAACAGATTTGGTCCCTCATGTCTACAGCCTAGAGCAGGGCAGTGGCTGAGCACTAAACGCATTTTACTTGAAGGAAGGTAACTGACTGTTAGGTTTTTAAAAATAAAAATATATGGGTTTTTTTATTTCCTGCTTTTGTTGGTGTTTTTTGTTTTTCTTGTCTGGGCCTTTCTGGTGTTTCTGAGAGCTTTGTGAGCTTGGCTTTCACTTAACTTAACTTGTCTCTGTCTGTGTCTCTGTGAAGGCTTTCTGTTTTCCCCCAGCCCTGCGTCTGAAGAAGAGGTCAAGTCGTCTGTTTTCTCGTTCTCAGGAATTTGTTTATTCTTTGCTTATCTCATATTCATTCCCTGGCCTGCCACAGTCTTCTCTGCAGGCCAGTGCTCTCCTCTTTGGTCTGTCTGCCCTTCATCTGTCCGCCCTTGGGAGGGCACTATCTTTTATACTGAAAATGACGTGTACTTTATTTATAACAATTCTCCAATATCTATCCACTATGTTGTACAGGGTACTTTTGTTCCAAACCAATCTAAACGTGCCACACCACCACAGAAGATGGAGAACAAGAGGATGAAGAAGAAGCTCAGGGACACACCCCATTTCCTCCATCTTTGCCCCCTGATCTCTCATCTAAAATCCACAAATTCTACTTTTTCACCGTGTGACATACTAATTATCATTCTCTCTAAATTCTTGTGACTTATAAATCTTCCTAGGACAGTCAGAAGGATTTCCTGGTTCCCACAACTGACCAAACAAAGAATTATTCATGCTTTTGAAATATTTTTGATATGTAAGATTTACATGTGTTTTCTATGAAGTTTAATTGGGAAAAGGGACAAATGAATGTCTTGCCACAGATGAATTCATCAAGTCCCATAATGGTTTAAATATGCAAGGATATTTTGGAAAAGACACAAACCCCTCAACTGTCAAGGCAGAGGTTTGAAGCAGGTCTGCTCTGTCCAAAGGCAAAAATCTCACTTTTTTTTTTTTTTTTTTTTTTCTCTGACTATTCACAGGGGTTAATAGTTATCCATTTGTTTATTCAATAAATAACAGATCACCTCCTCACACAGTGCCCAGTACTTGTGCAGATGCCTGGGAGCCAAAGAACTTTCTCAACAGGCAAGAGTGGTCAGCAGAGCTGCAGCAGTTGGTAAATTGTCATGTCTCTTTGGTCAGACATCCCTTTCCTTTGGAAACATGGGTTGAAAGATCAGAATTGGTCCCCAGAGTTCCTTCTCTTCTCTTCCTACAGATAAACATTTTAATTCCATAATCAATAGATCAAAATGTAGTGGTCTCTGGGTAGAAGACTACAAATGAGCTATGCTATTTAACTGTTTGAAGCACAAGTTATCTAAAAGTGCTCCAGATTGCTTTTGAGCAATGGCAGAACTGGATTTTCTAAAGCAGAAGAGAACATTTGCCTGAAGTTCAGGCTGGTTTTGAGTGTAAAAAAGTTCAGTTTATTGACCATTCCAACTTCTGATTGGTGGTGCTCCAAGCCTTCATATTCTTCTAGATACTTAGCTACCTATTTTTACCACTTACTAAATCAAACTCCACAAACATCTTGAGAAAAACCTCAGAACTGTTAGATTTACTGTTTTCCTTTGTCATTAGGTATTAGGTATTTTCAGTCTTAGAGAGTTTTAAGTTCCTGGCACCAGCAGCTACAGCCAGGAAACAGCAACAGCCCTGTCAAAGACCTATTGTTTCTGAGACTCCCTATTTTCAGATCCTTGAATACATGATGGAGGCCCAAAGGTCTATTTTGCCAAATTTGTCCAAGGCCAGCTGATACTAGAAGGCTGCTTAAGCATTGCTGTAACATTTACCCTTGTTCCTCACTAGCAGTTAATAGCATAGGTTATAAATAGCATCTTGCCCTGCAATCCACCTGACATACAGCTGGGAACTCCCCAGGAGCTTGTAGTTAAGATCTCTAAAAATCTCTGCTACAGAAAACTGAAATTATTTTTTTTTTTTTTTGCAGTCAGGGGGAGAGGAGTTCACAGAGTGTCTACAGCTGTGCTAGGATGGGCTTCTCATGACAAGTCCCAGTTCAAGGGACACAGCGGCCCCTCTCCTGGCAGGCCACTGCTTGTGTCCTGCCATGCTCCCTCTGAAATATGTGTCTCCTTCTCTGGTTTTTTTCTAAGACTTGCAAACCAGAGGATAGTAGTGTTACAGTTCGGGCATACCTGTGAGATGCAAACTTGAGGCAGGGAGAGCAGCAAAACATTTCTCTCTCTGGGAGAGGTATGCAAGTAATCGGCTTTGGGTTCCAAACTTTGGTAAGTTCTCTTGCCTCTATCACTTATGAATGGCAGGGGATTTCTGGGAATGGGTATAGGGTGTCCTTCAACTGGGGCATATCTGGGCGTTTTGCAGAGCCATGTGAGAAGTGTGAATGGAAAGGGTGCCTTTCCTTAGGGTACAGTCTAGGCTGCAAGCCTCTCTGCCATCCCCACCAGAAAATGTCTGCTCTTAGCCCTGAGTTTTCTACTTCACCTGCCTGGGCTTTAAGCATGTACAGAAAACTCTCACAAATGCCTGTGGGTAGACAAAGTAGTTCCTCATGCCAGAATGATTTTCCTGCTCTGACCCCATAAGACTGCTCTTCCCAGCACCTGGAGTCATAGTTCAATCCTGGTCCACTATGAAACGTGTAAAAATTAATTTTTCAGATCCATAGGTCACTACTTTATCACTCACTGACACTCCACTGAACAGCTTTGGATAATCTAAAGAGAGACATCTTTTATGGGAGTTAATATGCAGAAGAAAGCCAGCCATGCATAGAAATGCATTTTGGCCAGGCTGTCCCACTTTGTCCTGCTCCAGACTGTCTAACGTGTTGAGAGAACCCTCAGCCAGCCACTCTGTCTGCAGGCAGCAGGAACTGCCAAGATGTACACTGTCTAAATCCCATCAGATGCTATCTTTCATGGACTAGAAAACCCAGGAGGGCTAAGTCCCCTACCACTTACACATCTGTGTGCCCCTTCTACAGGGAGCACAGTCCTGGGGCATGTCCCACAGGGTAGCCTGAGCTGTTTGGACCATGCTGTTTTGTAGAGACAGGCATCTCTGAGCTGCGCTATGAGAACCAGAGAAGGACACATTAATTAATTTATTAATAGCTTTTATTTATTCCTTATTTTCCTTTATTAATATCTACATAGCTATAGGGACCAGGAGAGCCCAAAGAAGGCATCCCAAAACAAGCTTCATGTGTCTTGGAAGAAGCAATTTGTACAGGCAACAGGGGAGACTTTGTAACTACAGATCTTGGGGGTTTGTCCTGACAGAGAAGGCAGAAGGCAGATCCCACTGTTGCTGCAGTGGGAGTAAGGAGTGCAGCATGTCTGGATTATCTGGAGGAGACCGGCTGGAATTTTCCTGAGAATTAGACAGCATAACACACCGAGACAGCAAATGACTGAAAGCAAATGATTCATTGTGCTAAGTACCAAAAAGCCAAGGAAACAGATGTCTTAGCTGGACTGAGGACAGAACAGCATATTGTATTAAGCAGATTTATCAATAGGATAATGGATATTTTGTTCAGATTGTTGTAAGGTTGGGGAGGTTATTTTTGTCCAAAAATGTTGTAACTAGATAAAGCGTAAAACCCTCTAGCAAGAGTCACTGAAATACTTTCTGAGACTAAAACATTAACAGCATGGAAAACAAGAATTTAAGTCAGAATATACAGAAATTATTACCCAGTCCTGTGTAGCTGATTCATATACAGCTATATAGCGATACATTTCTGCTGATACCAATGGGATTGCACAGATCTGAGTAAGTCAAATATACAGACCAGTGGTTTTGCATTGATGTACCAACAAGGGTCTAATTTTAACGCTAATGCTGACTGAAACAAGAGCTTCATTTTAATATTATAGGTAGAAAAAGTGTCATATGCCTAGGGAAGGCATGTAATATTTGTGCTGATGTTTTCTCCAAAGCCAGACTGGCCTGCCTATGCACATGGACATCATGTGCCCAGCAAACTTACAACCCCACTGAAGTTTATGAGAGGGCACCTGCCCTCTGCTAAACACCACTTCATTGGCACAGGAAGGTTTTCTGAAGAGGAAGCTGAAGGTTTCCTCCGCATAATACAGAGCATGGCAGTAGATGTAGGGCAAACAAAGCTATGCAGACATGGTCATCTGCAGGTGGCTGGTAAGGAGACTGCTTGACTCCTACAGGAGGAAGGGAGGAAGGTGCTGTGGGGGTATTTCAGATCTGCATTCTTCTGGGAAGTTTTCAAGACAGACATAAGAATTGGTTCCAAACCAAATGCTGTTTACCCGTTGGAAACTAGATAGAATGTTTTCTCTAGGTGTTTTTCCTAAAGATCCCAGTTGACCAAGAAAGCCAGTGGTATTTGGGTGTGTACCAGTCACAGTGTGGCCAGCAGGACCAGGGCAGGGATTTTCCCCCTATATTCAGCACTGGTGAGGCCACACCTCAAGTCCTTTGTCCAGTTCTGGTCCCCTTATCACAAAAAGGACATTGAGATGGCAATGGACAAGGGCAATGGAGCAGTTGAAATGTCTGGAGGACAAACGCTGTGAGGACCGGCTGTGGGAGCTAGGGTTGTTTATCCTGGAGAAAAGGTGGCTCGGGGAGACCTTATCACTCTCTACACCTGCTTGAAAGGAGGCTGTGGCCAGGTGGAGATTGTGCCACAACAAGAGGAAATGGCCTCAAGCTTCACCAGAAGAGGTTCTGGTTGGATATCAGGAAAAACAGGCTGCCCAAGGGAAGTGGCTGAGTTACCATCCCTGGAGGTATTCAAAAGACGTGTAGGTGTGGCACTTAGGGATGTGGTCAAGTGATGGACTTGGCAGTGCTGGGTTAGCTGTTGGACTTGATCATCTCATAAGTCTTTTCCAAGCTAAATAATTCTGTGATTCTGTAACTTTATAAATATCCCACAGAATCCCTGGAAACCTTCATTTTTGGGGTATGATCACATGCTTAAGTTCTTCGTTCCAGAACCTTCTCTCTTACTCTAGTGCCCATCTCTTCAGTCAGGGTACTGATCTGTTTTGGATGGGACACCAAAGCCTCTTTTTACACCTTTGAAACTACCAGGCACTCTCAAAATGCCAAGACACTAGACGTTTTGGTTGTACACATGGAGTTCTTGAGGCAGTTTCCTAAGCAGAAGGCCATTTTGAAATGGCCTGTGTGAAACCATGACAATACCTATCACTATGTGACTACCTCTTGTTGACCAAATTAGAAAGATTTTCTCTAAGGAAAGAACTGCATGCACTTTGTTTTAAAGGAGCAAGCAGTGACAAAGCTTCCCATATTTTGAATATGCTCCACA
Source organism: Sitta carolinensis (assembly GCA_032173965.1). Classification (NCBI taxonomy): domain Eukaryota; kingdom Metazoa; phylum Chordata; class Aves; order Passeriformes; family Sittidae; genus Sitta; species Sitta carolinensis. Next base: position 23,013,480 of record CM063313.1, on the reverse strand, counting down.
TATTCTAATAAGAATAGAAATGCAAGCCTGCAAAGCTTGCTTTGGTCTTGAGCAGATAGTTACTTTAATTGCACAGCACATCCTGACTCCAGTCCTCTCCTTTCTGCTCATGCTGGTCCATTACTCCATAACTGGCAGGTCTGTCTGAACACAGGCATGATGGCTGTGCTCTTTTATTGGTCAGAAGCTACAGTCAAATCAGTATAGTGATGAGTCTTTTAAAATAATAGAAATAAAAGGAAGAAATGCAGAAGATCAAGTTTTTGGGGTATGGGTGGGGGAGGTAATGATGGCTAAAGAAGACTGCATTAATCACTCTCCATAATACTCTCAAAGTACCTTGCCAAGACATTAATTTTAATCATTACAAGTTGAATGATTGCTGCAGGGGGCATTTAACTTTTCACCTCTGATAGAGCAGCCCATTCTGGGACTTAGAGATCCCCTGTTTATTCTTTCTGTGGAATCTTGCTCCATTTCATCTGTGCAGCGCTCTGTACACTGCTAGGGAAAAAAGGTAAAGAAAGAGGGGGAAAAATGTCACTGTTAGTATCATGAGTTGTTTTCTTTTCTGAAAACAACTGATTCTGAAAGAGAATATTTTCTTCCTTCATGACTCAATGTGTTTTATGAATCCTGTCCTCTTGACAGAGCATTGAGGCTTCAGCAAAGGAGCTGCAGCTCTCACCAAACAAGGGCAACTTGCTTTAAAGCCTTTTCTGTTCTGGAGAAGCGTGTCTCTTGTGTCTGCCACAAGATATGCCAAACTGGGTTAACTGCTGTCTAATTATTATTGTAAACTGCACTGTCTGATAATAAGAATGGTTGAGATAAGCCAGTCTGCTGAACAGGCATAACACTGTGAAATCCCACTCTAGGACAGATTATTGCAAAGCCGGGCATTCTTTCAAATGGAAGCCTCCAGATGAAATATTTGCAGCTGTAGGGAATTTGACTGGCAATACCCAAGATGGTCTGATCATCAGCATCATATGATATTGTTTTCTGCCTTTCTCGAGGATTCCTGAATGTGGCTGTCATTCCTTCTCTTGGGAGGTGGGGTGAGGCAAGTAGCTACCACCAGTATTTGGAAAATTAGGATCTGCCAATGGCAAGCCACTTAACTTGCCTTTAAGGCTGACCAAACTGCAGATGCCATGCAGATGTACAAGTTCTTGTGGCCGAAAATACAAATTTCTTGGTGTGATGCCTGTACCATATTGCCACACTGTAATGGCTGAAAATCAGTCCTGCAACACGAGGTTTGGACTAGGGTTTGTTTGACTTCACAGTCCACCTGGAAGAATACACTGAAACAACTTGGAAATAGGAAGGCCTTAGTCTTTCAAAGAATTGCTTCAGAAGATATTGTCCAGAGGTTGTGGAAATGTCATGTAATTTACTTACAAAAGAACCCAAAGCATTTCTATAATAGGGCTAACCAGAGGATCTTAAATCAGTTTATATTCTCCTCTTTAACAGATGTTCATCTTCCTGTTCAAGCCTGTTCATATTTTATCTGTAAAAGCAGCAATTCACTAGTTAAGAGGCATAACAATAGTCTGAATTCTCTAAATAGGCTAGACTAGAGTTAATACAGGAGACTTTTTCCTCTCCCTCCTCTCCCTGTCCCTGCAGCAAGATGTCTAGCTCAGCCTCAGGACCTGTAGCAGAATAAACAGAGGAAACCTGCTGGTTTTGACTGAACATGACACCGAAAAAGGCAATCCAAAGCTACAAACAAAATGCATAACCAAGTGCATGGTTAAATATTTTACTTCAAGCTCTCCAGGCTGGTGTGTTCCCATCTCCCAGCAGTATCTCCAAACAGTGTAGAGCAATGCGCAGTCAGGTCAGGGTCTCACACTCATCAGAGGTATTTGGAGAGATCAGTGTTGTTAGCTCTGGTGCAGCACCATGTAGATATGTCTGTGCCTACGTATAGCCAGCCTAGTAATTTCTGATTTTCCCTAGGTGTCATAGGTTTGACGTTGGCACAAGGCCAGTGCCCTTATGACGATATACTGTCCCTGGTATTTGCTGTGAGATGTGACCAAAAACAGAGCAAAACAGTTTCTAATTTAGAAAGCAAAAGAAAAAAAAACTTTATTACTTATAATATGCAAAGAAGACATATACAGAAGAACATGGAAACTTTAAAAAACACTCTTCCTCCCCCCTACTACCAGTTTTCCACACAATAAAACCAACTAAAAAATTCCCAATCATGTTACCACTCTTTACATAATTAATCCTTAGTCTATTACCACTCTTTCGATAATCAGTACTCAGTCCATCGAGGAGAGATAGGAGTCTTCCTTGCACCACATCGTGGCCTCTTCCTCCATGTCCAGTGCTCTCACCACTGTGCATGGACCAGAGCTGCTTCTAGGGTTTCTCTTTTTTAAAGATGCTTTGGTTAGTTCCAAGAAACGACAGTTTCTCAAATTTTGGGACACCAGTCCCCCCCAGTATTACCCTCTGGGGCCGAGGGGCCTTGAGAACAGAGCTCTTCCTCTCATCTCTGTTCACACTACTGTCCACTCTTGGCTCCAAGCCAACGCCTCTTCCCAGATGCAGTCTCTGTGTTATAGAAAAGAAATGAGTCCATTCATGCTATACAAAAAAAGTCCAGCCAAAGGCCACTCCATCATCTCCTCCCACCTAGGATTCTTTTCAGCATTCTCTGACAATCTTCCACTTGCACAAACTTTCATCATCTCTGCTTAGTTCTTTCTATCTTTCTTCTTCAAATTTAGGAGGATTAGCATTTATAAAGTTTCTATCATTTACGAAAAGGGTTAAAATCTTGGGCTTTGTTTCCCCAGAACTCTCACGGTATCTTTGCTGTTGAGCACTCTTCTCACGCCACCCCTCCCATACTCCTTCGGCCGTGCTGTCTAGTTGTTGATATCAAATTTCAAGGTGACACAGATCACAGACACGGTTTCTCAGTCTCTCTCTCTCTCTGGGGGGGGGGAAGGGAAAAGAAGGCTGTCTGATGCCTCTCAAGGTTCTTGTACTCTCTCCACCCTTCCATCCTGCAGGATTTTTCCTCTCCCCCTCTCTGCCCAAGGCTCCGGCCTACCTCGCCCAGGCCGCATGGCTTCCCCTGCCCCGCCCAGCCAGCCGCTGGGCAGGGGAGATCCCTCCGTCCTCAGGGACCGGAATCAAGAGAGAGTTTTCCGGGGAGCCCTCTGTTTTTAACCTCTTGTGTTCTCAGAGGCGGATCCTTGTCCTCAGTGGCCACACCAGGTGCCAGTCTTTAAACCTGAGCACTCATTGGTTTGACCACTGAAGTTCAAAAAAACTCATTTTTCCCAAACTACGACACTAGGACAGCTTGCAGAACTGAGGTGAGAGGTGTCAGAGCACCGCCCTGACCTCTGGGACCCCTTGTCCTGAAGCCATCTCTGTGGGAAACACTGCAGCTCCAGGAAGGCACTTACATGGGGCGGAGGAAAGGTTTATAGAGGTTTTGCTTGCTTTTCCATGCCAGTCAGTGGTGGGGCCTCTCCTGTTTTTATATGACAATTACTGCCCATTTAAATCAGGACATATTTTCAGCTTTTGGCATCTCCCAAAGCTTTCTTGGTTTTGTAATGTGTAGTCTGAGGCTCCTGGGCCTGAAGTTTCTGAGTTTCTGAACTCAGTTTCTTCATGGTGTTTTGGTTCAGGAAGACCTTGTGTTCTCACAGGCTTGGCATAAACATCACATGTGTTATTGTAACAAGAGTGATGTTTTGGATTCTTCTCTGTAGGATGGACTTCTCTCTATCTATCAGTTTTGGGCCAATGGGATGAAGAGTTCTGGCACTCTTCTGACCAATGAGATGGCCTGCTCAAGAAGCTATATAAAGGGGGTCAGTCCTTGAATAAAGGGGAGTCAGATGAAGTTTTTATAACGAGGTCTCATGTCGTCTGTTCATCGCCCACAGCGACAGTAATGAGGGCGGTTCCTAAATTCATTAAGGAAACTTCATTTGTTGGCCCTCTGCTGCATGTGACTACACAAACTAAAATCTGTGAGACAAAGCATCAAATTTATGAGCATTTTCAAGTTAGCCTCACGATTGTGAATCACTAGGTCTAAATATTTGGGGCCAGCAATGTATGTAAGCCTCTTTCTCTGCCTTCCAGCTCTTGCCTTTCACTCCATCTCCAGTTTAACAGCTGCCTTAGGAATTTACCACTTGGGCTCTCTGTTGTTACCGTGATCACAGTTAGCTGAATATTTTTTCTGAAGGGGAGGTTGGAAGTAGTCCTGTTACAGATTTCTGTGGCTATTTTTAAAGTCTATGAATTGCCAATAAACTAATAGCTTCTGGTTTCCGAGTTGCTGGCTTGTCTGCTTGTTCATAAGCAGGAACACAAATTGCCTCGATTTTTCCAATTCTGTTTTGCATGCTCTTACCCTCTGATATGGGCTAGGGGCCCCACCATAACTCAATTTAATTTGAAGCAGCCAGTACATTAGGAATGGAAACTTGACCACTGAGTCGATTACATTCAAAACTTTTTTAAATTATGCTTTGTCCTGGTACTAACCTTCACAATGGCTTCATGCCACACACTGGCAAGCAATGAGAGTAAACATAAGCACTTTTTAAAGATTAGATATGCTTCTTAGGGGAATTTAGATCAGATTAACAGAATCAATGGGTTTTCATGGCATCCTTCTGAAATTATTTGTCTAAAATTTTTTGGTTTTGTTTAGTTTTGAGATGTACTTTAGGCTCTAGAAGGGCTTTCTTGTTTGTGGGAAACCAGGAAATCCTTCTGACTGTCCTAGGAAGATTTATAAGTCACAAGAATTTAGAGAGAATGATAATTAGTATGTCACACGGTGAAAAAGTAGAATTTGTGGATTTTAGATGAGAGATCAGGGGGCAAAGATGGAGGAAATGGGGTGTGTCCCTGAGCTTCTTCTTCATCCTCTTGTTCTCCATCTTCTGTGGTGGTGTGGCACATTTGGATTGGTTTGGAACAAAAGTACCCTGTACAACATAGTGGATAGATATTGGAGAATTGTTATAAATAAAGTACACGTCATTTTCAGTATAAAAGATAGTGCCCTCCCAAGGGCGGACAGACGATGGACAGATGAAGGGGGCAGACAAAGATGACCAAGGGCAGACAGACCAAAGAGGAGAGCACTGGCCTGCAGAGAAGACCGTGGCAGGCCAGGGAATGAATATGAGATAAGCAAAGAATAAACAAATTCCTGAGAACAAGAAAACAGATGATTCGACCTCTTCTTCAGATGCAGGGCTGGGGGAAAACAGAAAGCCTTCACAGAGACACAGACAGAGACAAAAACAAAAATGAGAACAGGAAGAAGAAGAAAAAACATACAAATATATTTTAGTAAACCAAACACTTGTTCACAGAAAATGCAGCTCATCTCAGTGCAGGAGGTCTGTGCATATGCACTGGGCCATGAGATATGGCTTGAGAGGGAGTAAGTCAGTAGTCTTTCTGTGCACAAGGTGAATTAAACAAAAGAATTGTGAAAGTAATGAAGAAAACATTCTTATAAAATGGAAGATGATACAGTGCTCAAGAAGGTTCCCCAGCTAGCCCTGGTCTCGGACTGTGCCGAGTGTGGTCTCTCCTGGTCTGGAATAGACCCAGGCAGAGACAAGGCAGTGGCTGCCAGATCCCCTGGCAGCAAGACTGTTCTCTGTAGCACCAAGGTAGGAAAGGAGTCGAGGATTAGAGCAAAAACCAGAGAGGGATCCTTCGTATGATCCCCAAAGGCTTATTTCCTCAAAGAGGGTCAGGAATGAAAGGACACAGAACTGGGGTGTGCAGGGGGTTTTATAGGGGGAGGATCCCAGGGACAGACACAAACTTACAACCAATAAGATAGGGAGAGGGGAGGAGTACAAGGTGGGATTGACAACATCCTGAACTAATGAGGGAGGACTAGGGTCACGTGGGTCAATGGGGCATCGAGGTTTGGGTGACACCCCAAGGGGAGGAACCGTGCAGGGATAGGCTGGAGGGAGGATTGACAATGAAGGGTCTGGAACTGAGGATGGGACAACTGTGATGGATGGGAAAGAGATGGGCAGGGAAACACTGACTGACAGGGAAGGAGCTGGAACATGGGGTGGGGTTTGCCATTTAAGGAAATTTTGGGGTGGATACAACAGTAGGGATAAACTGACTTGGGAAAAACATGGGGGTACATTGGAAAGTGCCAAACAACAATTGAACTGTAAATAACATACCCATATAAAAACTAGGTAACTGAAACAAACACATCACCCCTGTTATTTGACCATACTCTAATTTATCTTACCTTACCTTGATGTCACTAACAAGAATATTTAATACATATTTCTAGTTTTGAAAAATGTTTTGTACCTCTTGAAAAAACAGGTTGTTGAAACCACTGTAAAAGATAAAACAAAGCCAACACAAAATTAATGTCAAGGCAGTAATTTTTCCCACAGGACATGGAGAGAACTAGTTGCTACAGGATGTTTTATGGTCCAGATACGTAAAAGGTAAAAAAACCCAAACCCCCTATTAAGGTAAGAGAATTTTCCAGTGTGTTTCCTCATTGCTTGGATGTGACCTCTGGCTCAGAAAATCATGGCTGGACTGCGGGTAAAAAGCTCAAAAAGAATAATTTTTCCCCTTGACAGGTTTCAATAGCCAGCAGCAGATAGGGTGCTGTGATAGATAGACCTCTAATGTAAGTGTGAATACTTTTATATTCTCATGAAAAAAAAAGATGAAAGTTCTGATGGAACGACGGTCTTCCTTTATGCCTTGTCATGAACTTTAATGGTACCAGAGATAGTATTTTATTTTTAAAACATTATTACATCTGTTTTTGAATATTTAAAATTAATTTTCTGAACAAATACAGCAGTGATTTTTACAATAACACAAAATTCAGCTAGTTATCAAAATTGAAAATCAAAGAGCGCATTAATGGTTGCATTTCTTTAACAGTTTGAAGTAATTTTTCCTGCAAAAGAATGAGGTGGGTTTTCTTTGTTTGTTTGTTTGTGTTTGTGGTTTTCTTAAGGAAACTCTTTAAACTTTGAAAATTTTCAGGGTGTTGGTCAGAAAGCCACTAAATGCTCAAGTACTTTTACTCCATTGATATGCCATGTCATGACCTCTTTGAAGAGAGTTCTTGCACTTCCATGTGGATTAGCCTAAACTCTGTGTTATGCTGATTAGTATCATAAGGAAGAATATTCTTTCTCCCTCCCTCTATTTCTTCTGGACTCAAAATTACACCCTCCTCTTTAGCTTCTGGAGGAGTTAGACATCTGTGAAGACAAGTGAGGAGGTATTAAACTTGAATGGCTCTTCACCTTAAGCAGTGAAGAGGTGATTTTCCTTAGTGATTTTTAGTCTGACAAAATTCATTCTAAGGGATGGGGATCCCTTTAGGTTCTGGCAGAGTTAAATTCCCTTTAGCATGAGCCTGTAGGAGAGATTTCCAAAGATAAATGTAAAATTATAAAATTGCCTCATTGGCATATGAATAAAAGTAAGCTAACTTGGCATCCTTTTCTGTTTTTCAATAGACTTTGCTGAACTTAATTACCTGTAAATATATATGATCCCAGGTTGGATTGGACAATAGAGAGAAAACAAGGCAGTATACATACACTTCTCTGTTAGCAGCCACAATAGTGATCAAGCAGCTTGATTAATTTCGACTTCGCATGAGGAAGCTGCTGTCATTCTAAATTCTCCAGTTTATTTTCACCTTGTCTCTGTGACTCAGACCTACTGCATAGCTTTTCCATTCAGACATCAACAATAAGGACTGAATAACCCTTCTTCAGATCTGGCAGGGCAAAGAATAGGCGGTGCATGCCACACTCAACACTGCATGGAGATGACTGGGGAAGGATCTTCTACAAATTTAAAAGACAAGCAAATGTGCTGCTTGGGGACATGGTTTAGTAGTGGACTTGATAATGCTGGGCTAAGCATTGGATTCAATGGTCTCAGAGGTCTTTTCCAACATAAATAATTCTATGATTCTAATGATGTTGTGCAGTGGCAAGGTTGTCACTGATGCAACAGAGTGGGGCATAGAGTGAGACTGAAGCTGATTTGCTGGCTTGTTGCTGCCAAAATACCATTCATGTCTCTTTTCTGCATGGAGTTCCCCAAACTCTAGAGGAGGAACATCTGACCCCATCACTGGGATAAATTCTTTCCCTTTTTTGCTATACCCATTCCCTGCTGAATCAGAGCTGTGGGATTTGCTGCAGTATTTCACACTTAACATAAAACCTGAAAAGGGCATTGGTCTGATTTCCAGGTCTGAAAAAATCAGTTCTAAACAACAGAGCATTAAACATTCACAGAGACCATGATGGTGTGGCTGTAATTCTGACTGCCCTTTGGCCAGAACAGAGCATCACCCTTCCTTTTCCTCCATGCAGTCTCTGCTGGTGTGATCTGCCAGCCCCTGGGCTGTTCTCTAGAAAGTGCTTGCTTCTGAGCCTTCAGCCTCTTGTCACTGCTGCAGGAAGGCACCGGGCACTGGAAGAGTTTGAACGAAAGAAAGAACAAAAAAATAAAATCATTGCTTCAAAGAGTTGTCAGTGATGAGGTGAATGCTCAGCTCTACCTCAGCAGATCAGTCCAGTGGTTTGCACCTGGAGAATAAACCCTCATCTCCCTGCTGAACATCATGCCCCAGGAGGTGATGGTGTTGCAGTTTGCGGTTGCTCATCTGGGGTACTTCTCATATGGGGAACCTGCCTCAAGGCAGGGAGTTCTTAAAATATTTTAAGTCTTATATCATAAAAAAGGCCACATCTTTTTCAGTGAGTCTCAAAATCAGTAGTTCAGGTGTAGAGCTGGGAAGGGAGGTCAAGAATTTGGCATGGTAGGAAGCCCAGATGCTGCAATGGCTGGAGTCCACTCCAGCACAGTCAGCTGCTGCTGGCCCACCCTGCACTGCCTCTCTCTGTTTTACAGTCAAGTCATGCACACTAGCAGCAATTTGGCACTGTCTCTTAGCAGTAGCCAGGGGCTGAGTTCAGTCCCCGTACACCTGCAGCACCCAAGGCAGGTGACTGCCATTGGCTGGGAATAGTGGCATCCTCAAATATGTGGTTTCCTTCCGGGGTGGGCCCCTTTTCATTGACATGAGGGCACTGTCCCCTTGACCAACATTTATTTTAAAATTTGTTTAAAAAAAACTAACCATGTTCTTAATGGCTAGCTGGCCCCTGACTCCCCTCCAAAAAAACCAGTGGAACAAAAGTAGTGTTGATGAGCTTCTTCCTCTACATCCTTACAGATCTTTTCTCTTTGACAAATGAGCTCCTCGCAGAAGACGGTGGAGAAAAGAACTGTGATATAGTCTGAGGAGGGGTGGAGTAAGCAGCCAGAGATGAAAACATGGGGCTCAAAAAGATTATGTATGTACTATTGAAATAAAGGTCAGACTGTTTATGGAAACAGTTATGGAAACACAGCATGAATATAGAGAACCGGGTGCTGGGCGTTCCATTTCTCCATGCCAGCCTGAGGGAACATGCCAGCTGGAGCAACATCTGTGGGCTGATGCAAAACATCTTCACTCATTGTGTCATCACAGTTTGCTCCACTTGAAGATCAAATGTCCTGAATCATTGCAGAGTAGAGCCTTGACTCTGACAACTTTATCCTTGTGGTTTGTTGTGTGCATAGTATCACACCCACTGAGTGAATTGATGCCAGGTTGAGTTGAGTGGGATGTCCGTCCTTTTCCAGGATCATAGGTATGTTGGCAGTTCTGATGAGGCAGCCAGGGGAGAATTAGTCCAGCTCCTCTAACTGCTGAGTAGGCTGCTTCAGGATATACAAGGCAAGGGACTGGTCCTACTTTTTTCAGTGTGTGTCCATCTTACTGGTGCTTCTTTTCTTCAGTTCTACCTTCTCTTTAAGCATGATCATCCTTAGCAGTCATGAACACAAATAAGATGACAATATCATGCAGTTTGCTTTGAAATTATCACAAAAGAAAGCATTCTGTAGCCTTTCTTTACTTATTAAAACTGGTGGGGTTTGTAAATTTCAGTAATTTTGAGAGTTCATTTGGAATTGTTTTTCTCTTCTTCCATTCCTTCTTTTTTAAGAAATCTAGAGTTACCCAGGTATCTTTATTTCTGACTGTGGTATACAATACTTCTTACAATATCCCAAAGTAATGCTATGGCCTGTGGGCACTCTGTGAGGCTCAGAACAACTTGTTTATGTTATATTTTGACATTCCTGACCACAGATAGCTATTCAGATAGTTATTTGCAGAAACCTACAGCTGTCAGGGCATCTGGGAACTACTGGCCTGTCAGCATAACCCCTGTACCTGGGAAGACTGGAAGAGATCCTCCTAGAGGCTGTGCTAAGACACATGGAGGACAGGTCTCAGGTTTTGTGTTGTTGCTGTGACCCAAGAATTGTCTAAAGTCTCTGTTTTCCCCAGCCAGGTGCAGAACAGCCTGAGATCTCTCCGTTCTCGTGTTCAAGGACAATTTATTGTTTGTTGTCTAGAACATAGCAACTCTGATCTACAAAGATCTGTCTTGCAGGTTGAAACGGAGCAGACTGACACCCTCTGGGTAGTGTTTATCTTTTATACTAAAATCTACATATTCTTTATTTACAATAATTTTCCAATACCTATCAGCTATGTTAGACAGTGTACTTTTATTCTAAACAAATCAAAATGTGCCACCACCACAGCAGAAAATGGAGGCTAAAAGACCAAGAAGAAGGCCAGGAATACACCTGAAATCCTCCATCTTTGCCCCTTAAACCCCTATTATAAAACCCCTAAAATTCTACATTTTCACCCTGTGACAAGTTAACTATCACTCTACTTAAACTCTTGTGTCTTGTAAATCTTCATACAAAGTTGGTAGTTTTTTCCATGGACTCAAATGAAAGGCGCAGATGTTTTTGACTCCATGCCAGAGTCTCTGAGACCCCTGCCAGGGTCTCTGATCACCCAGGGCAGTCAGAGGAATGTTCCGGGTTCCAACAGACAGGCAGTTGATTTTGGGTAGCCAGCATGGCTGCACCAACAACAAATCCTGCCTGACCAACCCTAGTGGCCTTCAAGGACAGGGTGATATACCAGTGTAGAAGGTCAGGCCTAGCGATGCCATTTGCAAATAAAGCCTAGATTTGTTGTGTGGACTGTTAGATGGATAAGAAACTGGCTGAGTGGTTGCATTCAGAGGGTAATGGTCAGTGGCTCAGAGTCCTCCCTAATGGACACCACTGACCCTTAGAGCTCTGCGTGTTGAGTGGTACTAAGTTTAATATCCTTATTAATGACATAAGAGCAATCAAGTGCACCTTTACCAAATTTACAGATGGACTTCTTACAGGAGAACATAGTGACAGGACAAGGGGTAATTGCTTCACACTGAACAAGGTTAGGTTTAGATTACATATTAAGAAAAAATTCTTTACCATGAGGGTGGTGAGGTACTGTAGCAGGTTGCCCAGAGAAGCGGATATCCCATCCCTGGTAGTGTTCAAGGCCAGGCTGGTTGGAGCTCTGGCCAACCTGGACTAGTGGAAGGCGTCCCTGTTCATGGCAGGGGGCTTAGAACAACATTATCATTAAGGTCCCTTCCAACCCAAACCATTCCATGATTCTATTATATTACTCTATCTTGGTATCCTCCTTGCCCAGACAGGCAATTCACAGGCTGCTCTACAAGTCCTGAGGTGTTTTCCTTTGGCTTCAAAGATGGGTGTAGATCTATATCTATTTCACCTAAATGGAGCAGAGCCTTAAAGTCATAACGGTCAGTTAATTTGAAGAACTCTTTAGAATGGTGATGGAGTGGAAGAGCAGGTGCTACCTGAACCAAAAATAATTTATCCATCAAATATTTCATAGTTTTTCTTACTAGGAGGAAGGTGAATAATTGTATTCTAGAGGAATTTTGCAAGGATTGTACCTAACATTCACAAGAGAACAACAGAAAAGACTGACTCTTCATGCATATATTCTTCCTGCTTGAGTTGGGACACAACAAACTCAACACTCACAAAGCAGAGGTGGTTGGCAGTGTGGGGTGCCACAGAGTCCTTTCCTGGAAGTGTGTCTGAAGACAGCTATAAATTTTATGCTGTGATATGCTGTTTCAAAATAAACCCAGACTCTGTGTGTGCAAAGATATAGGGAGGTGTTGAAAAGCAAATGGCAACATCTGTGCCCTAAAGAATGTGCCATTTGTTGGTTGAGATCTTGCAAACTATCCTACCATGTGCAGTCTCTGAGCTGGGATCTTTAGTCAACACATGATGATATGCACGTGTATAATAAAAGAAGTCATCACTCGGTGCCCTGGTGACCCCAGGGTTCTGCAGTTTGTGCTGCCAGGAGAGAAGCTGAAGGCTACCTGCTGCTGTGCAGGGCAGGACTGCACTGGTCACTTCGGAAAGAGGTGCTTTGCTCATGCACCACCTAAACATGGTTCTGTCAGCAGGAAATTATCAGGGACCCTTGCTGCTGGTCCCTGCTGCTGCAAGTCTCTGAGCCTGCTGCAGTGGGTTTTCCTTCCCCAAGCCCTGTTCTTGAGGGCTCCATTCCATGAAAGCACCTGAAACTTCAGGGTAAAAGCAGCTGGGGCAATGCTAAAGGCTCACTGTCAGAAGTATAATGGCACCCTCTGTCACATACTTAGCACCATCTTTTTGTACCTTGCCTTGACACCTCAAGCAGATTTTGCATCTTCAGCATGTTCATTTTTTTGGTACTTGCCTGTCACAAATAATTAAAAATTATGAATTTTTTTTTCCCAGATTAAGGAAAAAAACAAATAGAGCCCATCTTGGGAGTGAAAAATTCTAGCACAGTAGTTAAGTTAATATGAAGCACATGTGCAGTCCTGCCGAAAGCAAATAAAACTTATTTGCTTACTTACTAAAGGCTTTTCAGAAGCACAGGTAGCTGATCTGCCCAGGTGCACACACAATGGGAATTTCTCATACGTCTAAAATTAAGCAGTGTGAATTGTGGTGGATTAGGGCCCATATGTTCTATTCAGAGAAAATGGTTCCAGAAACAGCTTGCACAAATGTTCTATATTGTCTCCAGATACTCTCACTTAAAGATGTTTCCTGGATAACTGCCTATGTAGATGCTTGTGTGTTATGCATAGGAAACAGATACATTTTTTCAAATACTACCTTACATTTGGCCTTCAAGTGTAATTCTATTTAATCCCCATGAGCCTATTTTCCCTATGTTGTGAGTCTATTTCTGAAGCAACAGCCATGATTAGTCATAGCATGCTATGGAACAAACAGTAACAGGACATTGAAAAGTACTTTAAAGGATCAAAAAATATAATGAAATAGAATGAGATATCCATTAATAACAATGAATGTATCCTTGGACTATTTTCCATTTCATAAAATGAATCTGAATTTTCAGTGATTTCTTTCATTCTACTCTTAGAAGGAATTAAAAATTCCCTATTAAATCCCTTGGGCCCCCAAAAGTCCTTACAAGGCATTACTCAACAATTGTGCCTTCTTTATCTTCCAAAATGACAGTTTCTTTACTGTGGCACAGATCCCAGCTCATTGTGCTGTTTGTGCTGTTCACAACGTGTCAGTTTTGAAGCATACATAAATGCTATAGGCCATATCCAGTCATTGTGCAAATCAAAGAAAAAGGATATGAATTGAATTTAAACTCTCATTGAGCATATGTCCTGTAGATAAATGTAAACATTTGGAAGATTTATAGGATTGAAATGTTTGGGATCACATGTGGTTGATGGCTCTGATTGTGATCAGAACTTTGCTGGGCTACACCAGGCTGAAGGAGTCCTCTCTTGTGGTTGGAAGCTGCTCCCTTTGGGATGTGGTCAGTATGTTACACTGTGGCTGGACATTGGAAACAGTATGTCTCTGAGCGTGTGTGCTCTGGCTTCCTGCCAGTGAGTGTAGGTGGTCCCATTTGGAGCATTCTGTCCTTCCCAAACAACTGCAAAAAGCCCATAGCTGAGGCTGAGCAAACTGTCCCATTCTCGATTTTATTAATAATGAGAGGAAAAAGCATATTATCTTCTCAAATGGCATAAAGCAATTGGGTTAATTTGAAAAATGTTCAAACCTCTAGCTTTACTTACCTTGCAGCTCCTTCTGCCCAGATTTTATTGTCTGCATTGTGTTGACACACTAGAATTAAAAGAGAAGAGTAACTGATTAGTGTAATAGCATGGATCTTACTTAAATCGAGGTGACTTAAAGGTAAGTAAGAAACTGTGTCTGGTGTTTGAGGTACTTGTGGTTTTGCCTAAATCAAGGGGCAAATTGGAGACTTCAGATCAGAGGGGCCATGCCTTCATTACAATGTGTTTCATGGTGCAAATCAGTTTTGTGACATTGTTCCTCTCTCTGCTGGAAGTTGGAGGTGTGGTCCACTCTGCTCAGGGACAGAGTAATAAAGAAAGAAAAAAGGAAAACTGAAGACACAGCCATGCTGAAGTCACTGCAGCAGGCTGGAATTCCGGGCAGCTCTGCAAGGGGGCCCATGAAATCCCAGCTGTGGTGTGGACAAGGCAAGATGGGTACTGAGGACATCAGCCTCCCTGGACATGAGCCACCTTCCACATTACTGGGAAACACTGAGACCTACAGGCATCTGCCCTTCTTGCTCTCAATGCACCTAGGATTACCCACCTTGGAGCCAAATTCCAAGTACAGCGTTCAGTTTTCAGAATGCCAGTGGTAACCAAGGTTGTATAAAAATCCTTTTCTCTTAAGAGACAGAAATGTAGTTTATGACATTTTCCATTCCCCAGAAGAGCAAGCTGAGTCATTAAAATAATTTTACTTAGGTGCAAATATTCTTTATCCACTCCTAATTGGGGACTGGGACAAAGAAAGCAAATGTGAGAGGTGCCAGAGCCTGTTTTCAGCCAGGGCAAAGCCATTCCTTTCTCACAGATGAGGATGAAGGTAGAAATGAACTTGTTTTTGGTGTCTAGATGTTGAGAAGAGTTCAGGACAACAAAGATTTTTAAAATTAGTAATCTCAGCCCCTTGGTACCGATTTTAGTGGTAATAATTCCTGGGTTTTTCAACAATTATCCATAAAGTAGATATGAAGACATGATTATGTCTTGTATCATAAACAAGCTCTTTTATTATTCTATGAGCAGGCAGAGAGAGATATTAGCAAACATAGTCTGTTGAAGAGATTATTACCAACAGGTCTGGAGTCTTGTGTGAGTAACAGTAGTTGCAAATTACAAAAGAAAAGCCCCACAAATCAGAAGTAGATTCTTTTTTCTTCCAGTATTTACATGAAAGTGTATGTACATGAATTGTGCCACTTGCTCACAGTGCAAGAACTACAGACCAGCTGCAGGAAAAATTCTCTTTTTTAGTTCTTTTTGGAGTATTGACATTTTACGATTTCATTTCCTAAATTCTCAAGTACATATTAGATCTCATGAAGAATATAATCATCAGTCCCAAAAGTCAAAATTTTGAATACTCAGTTTTTAGGTAGAGAGAGCCAGAATTTTGTAGATACTTTTATATTGTATTTTGGACATAAGTGTGAGCTCATTAGCTTAGACAGAAGACGCACAGTTGTGGATGCTAGAAGACTTTGGGGGAGAATGTAAAACCCGTAAAAATTGTAAACTTTAATTTTTTTAAATGTAAAAATCAATTAAATTTCTTATTAAATAATAATTTAAATAATTAATTAAATAGTATTTTAATTAATAATTTAAAACAAATTTAAAGCTCAGTCATATATTATACTTTTGCTTTTGTTCTATTTAGTAGTATAAATTTGTCAATTAGTCAATTTAAAACTAATGGATAAATAACTTTAGTTATTGTAACAAGTTTAAATACTGTATGTCTGTCCAACACAACCTCAGAAAATTACTTTTCATTTGTCTAATTAGTATTCCAGTAGATATTTACCCAATCTCAAAACAAATTAATATAGTCATACAAAGTCTATTTACAAAATTATCCACCTAAAATTTTTAGTCTCAAGTAAATACTTGAAATTAGTAAATTCCTCAACTTCCCAAAGCATTAAATTTATAAAGCTTTCCTCAAGAATAAAAAATTCTAAATAAAGAATAAAAAAGTCTTTTGTATCAAATTCGATTACACTAAAAAAAAAAATCAAACTTAAATTAAATGTGTTTCTCCCAATCATAATATATATAAAAAACAAACCTTTAAATACAATCATACTGTTTTAATCCAATCTACATTTAATAGTATTTCCTTTTAATTTTCATAAAAGATATTTTTCATTTGTAAAAATAAAGCTTAGCCTACCATCCCAGCACACATCAAAGAAAAACCATATATAATTAAAAAACTTACTTTGTTAACATCCAGTATAAAAATATTTGTAAAACATAAAAATAAAAATCCTGTCAATAAATGTAAGCCAAACTACAAAATAGTACAGGATTAACAATAAAACAATTAAATCAACTAAAGTATTAAATAAATAAAAAGTTCCATTCTACTTCCCTTACATTAAATAATATGTTAATAAATATTTATATAAATAATTACATAACCTTACAAAATAAAGCTACAATTGATGTCATAAATAAAATTTAACATCATAAATAAAAATATTATTTTAAAGTTTATATATTTTAATCACAATAATAGTAGTACTAATTATAATGTCTTGTTTTCTTTGTAGTATACCACAAATAATTATTAAAAATATTTTAAAAGTCTCTACATTGTTTTTGGAAAAGGGTGAGATACTGGAAACCAAGACATTAAATTCCCTTTTAAATTTTAGAAGAAGAGAATATACTGAGATAGAAATAAATCTATAGGCTTTCTAAGTGTTTTTCTAATGAAAAGCATCATGTAAGCTGCCTGAATAGCTGTAGAAGACCAGCACCCTAGAAATACAGATAAAGTTTAGTATTTTATAGACATAATCAAAGCACAGTACAATATTGTTTTACATTTTTTTGGATACAGTAGTCTACAAAAACAGATAGTAACAAAGCCTGTTATATTGTACTAAGTTTTGTTAAATTGTACTGGATGTTTTGTATCTCCACACGAAAAAGGTGTAACTTTCCCATGAACCTCTGTGCCCCTTTACCTGACACCACCCTTCCCACCTGTCCTGGAGTCTGCCCCTATTGGTCAGCAGACCCTCCCTTCCCCCTCCCCTTTCCCAAGGGGGCACAAAAACACCTGGCCAGCCCTCTTTTCTCTATCAGGGTCCCATGGAGTAAGTTCTGTAATAAAGCTGCAGGACCGTGCCTGAATAGGAGGAGCACCTTTTAATCTTTTATCCGCGTCCTCATGTAAGAGGCGGTCACGAAAGTCCCTAAAAATTCTGCCTCACAATCTTTGACAAGGCCCTGGGGACTGGACTGAAACTGGGAAAGCCCCAACTCAGGGAACCTTTTCGGCTGAGTTGGTGCAGGGATGCTTACCAGACTGAGGTGCTCTCATGGGAAAACAATAGGCAACATCACGGCGAGCTGATTGAGGATTGGCCTGTTCTGTTGTGTCCCACCCTGTTCTTTGAACAGTCCGTTTCTACCCGGGACTCCCACCTCCTTTTGGCCCGTTGCCTCCTGCCATGGAAAGGGCTATAAAAGTGACTCCCCGAGCTACCCCAATTTGAGATCTCCCCATGGAAGGAAGACTCGTCTATTGGCCGAGGACCACGAGGACTTCGTCTCATCTGTTGGTAGCTATATCCCAACCACACTTTCTTTCTTTCTCACTCCCTCTCTCCTATCTATCGCATAACTGTGTTGCTAGCACTCAATAAAAGTGCATTGTTGTCATTAAACTGCTGAATTGTCCCCTGCTGTTTGCCTTTTTGCACTCTAAGGTCCATAAACGAACCATCACGACACCCCACCTGCACGGTGATCGTGACACCTTGCCACAGTTCTCCCTCTGAGGGACTGGTGCTAGACCGGCAGGGACCCTAGAGGTGTGGGAACTGTGGCAGATTGGCTCCCAAAGTGGGGCCTCCCATATGGTTTGAGACCCACGTGAATCAGCTGGAACTCCACTCAAAACCCGTGGATTTTACAAGCTTTGGACAGCCAGTCACCTGAATTAGGCGTGCCGTTTTTTGCACAGTGCCCTGGTGCAGGATTGCGCCAGCAGTCTGTCTTAGACTCAGACGGTTCGGCCTCAAACAAGGAACCCTTTTGGAGCAGATTCAGACCAGCTGAAGTCCCAAAAAGGAAGGGTAAAGTACTTTTGGGTCCCCTGAACTGACCCGGGTGTCAGTTACAGAGCACAAGCCTCAGTCTTGGCAAGGGACCGTGGTGGGGGGGAAATGGCAGCCCCAGATTTAACAGGGGGGTGTGAGCATAGCGGGTTGGGGTATTATTTTGTGGGTTTCTGCATTTTTTCCCTGGCTCCAGCAGCCACACTCTGCTGCATTATCTGGCCAGCTGCACCGGCAGTTTTAAAAGCTGCAGGCTTCTCCATCTTACTTCATTTCTGGGGGGAGGGGGAAACTACCCTTTTTCCAAAGATAGACTGTGTTTTCAGTTTGTCTGTATTCTCACTGCGATTGGGGTAGATAAAACTGCACAGATGGCATATTAACATCTAAGATGGGGTCAAAACTCTCTGTGCAGGAAAAAGGCTCATATTCCCAAATCCTAGATATTTTAAATAGCGCTGATGTTAAGATCTCTAAGGGGAAATTACAACAGTTTATTCCCTGGCTGTTTTCTCATCTGCCTGAATTCAAAAAACTAGGTATCAGTTCCCTCTCAGCGTTGGACGAAACTGGAACTTTACTGACAAATCAAGCAGAAATTGGAGATAAAAAAGCCTCAACATTTCTTCCACTGTTCATTTTAATTTGAAAAGAAATAGGTAAAAGGCAGACAGAAAAGCAGCCGCCAGAAGCACCCCCATCCACCATCTCCCATACCTCTTCTCACATTCCCTCTGCTCCTGAGCTAAGAGAAAAATGTGATACAGCCCCAGAAACAGTATGCCTTGCAAAAGGTCACTGTTGTCGCTGTTCTCCATTTCTCTCACAGCTCCCTGACTTTATCAGCTGTGAGCAGGCAAATGAAGGACCTTCACTGTACCCCTCTCTCCCAGACACCGTACCTAAAATCCATGCTTTACTGGCTCTGAAAACTATTCCTATCCGCACGTCTCAGAGTCAGAAAACATGCCTGGACATGTTGCAGACAGCCAATATGGCCGGGAGCACATGGCAGAGCACATGGGTCAGCCACCACCTTATCCTTCTTCCCACAATCCATTTCGCTCACATGTCCCCTCCCCCAACCCCTTCTGGTCCTGCAGTCCCTTCCTCCCCCCAGGTGACCCTGCCCCCTCCTTCATGTTCCCGCCCTGTGTGAAATCATCCTGTGACCCCGCCCCCTGACATCACCCTGGTTCCCACGCTTACCCCGCCCCCCCGAACAACCCCCTCCTTCCACCTCCGAGTTCCCACACCTCCACCCCGCCCGTGCTGGGGAGGGGGAGAGCTCAGGGCTATGTGGGGTGCCCGGAATACCGAGGCAGAGGTTAGGGGTGGAACCGGGAGTATGGGGACGGGGTGTTGGAGGGGTGCTGACGGGGCAAGGAGTGAGAGCAGGGCCGGAGGTACCCGGGGAGTGTTGGGGCCCTCTGGACTGAAAGTGGCGGGGGGGGGGGGGGCAGGGGTGCCGGGAACCCCGGACCCAGTGCAGCTGGGGTTGGGACCCGAGCCGGGACCAGGGGTGGAGCTGGGATGGCAGCCAGGGCCAGGGCCCGGGGAGGGGGTGTGGGGGGAGAAGGAGTGCCTGGAAGGTAGGCATACAGCCTGTCCCATTAAAAACAGAACTTGAGAAGAAACAATACCATTAGCATCTCCAGTTTCTTTCTCAGGTAGAGACAATTCAGTTAGGAATTATCAGCCATTTTCATATAAAAGCAGGATGGAATTAAGTAGAATTAAAAGAGATTTTGGCAGAGATAGTGAGATGTTTAAAAGTGCCATGAGAACCACTTTCTCATCTCTCGAACTAACACCAGCAGATCTAAAAGAAATATTTAACTGTATACTTTCTCCCTCAGAATTTGATTTCTGGGAGGAAACCTGGAAAACATCCTTGCACGAACTCTTAAAAGAACTTAGCCAAACCTCCCAAGGTGCCAAGGATCTAGAAGGAAGGGACATAACATATTGCCACCTATCAGGAGAAAATACGTGGGCAGCTCCAGAGGATCAGACTAGAGTTTTATCAAAATTCATTTTAGAAAAATTTGTAAACGTGCAGAAAAAGCTTATAACCTATTATCAACAGCTGTACCTCAAGGTAGTTATATTAACATTAAACAGTATGATTCAGAAGGTTTTTTGTAGTTTGTGGATCACCTTCGCTCAGTAATAGAACAGCAAATCCAAGATCCAATAGCACAAGCAGAAATAATTTGTGAAATATCTCAAAGAAATGCCATTGAAGCCTGTCACAGAGTGTTCCTTGGCCTGCCCGTCAGCCCTCCCCTACGCTGACACAGATAGCAAGCGCATGTGACAGGAGAGCACAGCTGTTCAGCACACCAGAAGAAAACTCCAGCCCAAGGACTGTAGCTGTTGCAGCACCAGAGGAGGCCAGACAACAGACTGCACCAGAACAGCGCCAACACATCGTCTGCTTCCAGTGCAAAAGGCCTGGACACATCTCCCGGAACTGTCCCCAAAACCAACAGAAAAACAAAAATACCCAAAAAGATATAGCACCCGACAATAAAAAAAACTAACGCCCAAGCGCGAAGCCGTAGTGCGCAATAACACAAATACAGCAGCCTCCACTGAAAAAAAAGACTCTCTCTCACCAAAAGGGGGGGTGGGGGGGAGTTGGGTGTGGGGAAACAAAAAGGGAAAACTGAAATATGTTTGTTTAGTAAATCTTGGCAGCCTTGTGGTAGTTTCCAACTTGTCACTAAAGATGCCTTTCTTTTCAGATCTACGCACTATACAATCATTGAGGTAGAATTACCCAAAAAATCACCAGACTTGACAGTAGATCTCACAGGACTAGACAGTGAATTTTTTGTTATTGGGGACACTGCACACACACCCATAGAAATTGAAATTGTTCCCATGATCACCAAGGGGGTCATGCCCATACTCAGTATTCTGGCACGCTGTCCTCAACTATCCTTCTATCTGGCGAAGTCATTCCCATTCCAGCGGGGGTCCCTGCAGATGACAGAACACCTAACATCTACTGGGCAGAGGTAGTAGGCAAGACAAAGCCATAATGGGGTGTAACCTAACCCGTGGGTCAGACCACCTCCAGGTAAATGGCCTTTTAGACTGTGGATTGGACGTGATGATCATACCAGAAAAAATGTGGCCTTCTATTTGGGAGTTGCAATCTGTGGCTGGAAAACTTCAAGGTATAGGTGGGCTTCAATTGGCAAAAATCTCAAAAAACATAGTACAAATTGAAGGACTGGATGGAAAATTGGCAAGTGTCCATTCATTTGTCATCAACTATAAAACTCCATTGTGGGGGAGAGACACCATGTCCCAGTGGGGTGTCAAATTAGTTATTCCAAAAGACCCCCAGGATTTTTAGAAGTGGCCACTGCAGAGCACCCTACCCAAAAGCTAACATGGCTGGATGATAGCCCAGTCTGGATCAACCACTGGCCACTCAGTAAAGAAAAGCTTAGGGCACTCGAGGAACTGGTAGAAGAACAATTGGCAAAAGGTCACATAAAAGAAACTACTAGTCCTTGGAATTCCCTGGTCTTTGTAATAAAAAAGTCAGGGAAGAACAAGTGGAGGCTCCTCCACAACCTCCAAGAAATAAACAAAGTAATTGAGGAGATGGGGTCACTCCAACCAGGGATGCCATCCCCTTCCATGCTCCCTCAAAATTGGAAATTAGTTGTCCTAGATATTAAGGACTGTTTCTTCCAAATTCCACTACACCCTGAAGATGCCCCACAGTTTGCATTCTTACTTCCCACCTTAAATAGGGAAGCTCCAATGAAGCGCTATCACTGGAGGGTCCTACCCCAAGGGTTAAAGGTCAGTCCTGTTATCTGCCAGCAGTATGTAGCCTCATTACTGTCCCCAGTACGCACTGAAAGAAAAGAAGCCATTATCCTTCTCTATATGGACGATGTGCTTGTGTGTACTCCCGATGACAATACACACCAACACACGCTTGACTTAGTAGTTAAAGTTTTAACCTCTGCTGGATTCCAATTGCAGGAAGACAAGGTACAAAAGATACCACCTTGGAGGTACCTGGGCTTGGAAATCACTGCATGAACCATTGTTCCTCAAAAATTAGAAATCAAAGGTAATCCCAAAACCCTAGCAGATCTCCAGTCCCTGTGTGGGTGTTTGAACTGGGTCAGGCCCAGATCTCACCAATGAAGACCTAGATCCCCTCTACAGTTTATTGAGGGGGGAGAGAGACCTGCTCTCTCCCAGAGAACTGACCCCAGAGGCAAAAGCTGCAATAAAAAAAGCACAAAAAGCCTTGACTGAGAGGCAGGCTCACCGGTACCAGCCTGAGCTGCCTTTCAAATTCATTGTCCTAGGAAAATTACCACATTTACACAGTTTAATTTTTCAATGGATTGAAGGACAGAGAGATTCACTCTTAATAATAGAGTGGGTCTTCCTCTCCCACCAGCGATCCAAGACCATCACAAAGCCACAGGAACTGATAGCTCAGCTGATCCTGAAGGCCAGGTTAAGACTGTGTGAGCTGGCCAGTTGTGACTTTGCGTGTATTCACCTCCCAGTCAAGCTCTCTAAGGAAGGTAAGAACATTCCAGAGAGACTGACCGAAGAGATGTTTGAGTGTCTGCTTCAGGGGAATTCCTACCTCCAAATATCCCTGGACAGCTACAGTGGACAAATATCAGTCCATGCCCCATCTCACAAATTGTTTAGTGAGGAATTCCACCTCATTCCTTGTGAGAAAAGGAGATGTAGGCCACTCAAAGCTCTTACAGTGTTCACTGATGCATCTGGAGCATCCCACAAGTTGGTGATGACTTGGAAAAATCCACAAACTCAGCATTGGGAAGCTGATGTAGAATTTGTGGAGGGATCACCTCAGATAGCTGAACTAGCTGCGGTTGTGAAAGTCTTTGAAAAGTTCTCGAAGCCAAACCATTTGGTTACTGATTCAGCCTACATAGCAGGAGTAGTGTCCAGGGCGGAGCAGGCAGTTCTCAAAGACATTGAGAATGAGCATCTCTTCAGGCTGCTCTCAAAATTAATTTATTTAGTCTCACACTGAGAGCACCCGTTTTATGTGATGCACGTAAGGTCACATACTGATCTGCCAGGCGAAATCACAGAAGGTAATCGCAAGGCAGACACCCTTGCAGCCCCAGCAGAAATGGCTTGCCTCCCAGATGTTTTCCAGCGGGCAAAGCTAAGTCACCAGAAGTACCATCAAAATGTGCCAGGCCTGATGCATCAGTTCCAACTCATGTGAGGTCAGGCTTGAGCCATAGTAGCCACCTGCCCTAACTGCTAGGTCCAGGCCATGCCCTCCCTGGGTATGGGGGTTAACCCCTGAGGCCTGGAAAGCTGTGAAGAATGGCAAACAGACATCACACACATTCCCAGTTTTGGCTGCCTTAAATATGATCATGTCAGCATAGACACATTTTCAAGCACAGTTTATGCCTCTGCCCACACAGGCAGCTGCACGTGCCAAAAAACATCTTGTGCAAGCCTTTTCAGTGCTGGGGATCCCTAAGAAAATCAAAACTGATAATGGCCCAGCATACAAAGGTAAAGAATTCCTGGAGTTTGTCCAGCAGTGGGGAGTAGAGAGTACCACAGGTATCCCTTACTCTCCTACAGGTCAAGCTGTAGTTGAGAGTGCTCACCAGACGCTCAAACAAGTCCTAGCTGGCAGAGCCAGGCCACAGCATGGATGTCCCCACAACAAAAGCTCTGTAAAGCTATGGTAAACCATCAATTTTCTAAACTGTTCATTTGAAAAATATGAGTCCTCCGGTGGTACGTCACTTTAACAGTGGCAATCAGTTTAAGTTGTCACAGCGTCCACCAGTTTTGATTAGGGACCCAGAAACCTGGGAGATCAAAGGTCCCTATGAACTCGTGACCTGGGGGCATGGCTATGCCTGTGTAACTACCCCCTCAGGCCCACGCTGGATACCCCAGAAATGGGTGAAACCTTTTGTTTCAAAAAATCCAGCACCAACAGAAGATGAGGAGAAGCAAGCAGCTGTCACCTCAAAGAGAAGACGCCGCTGGAAAAAGAAGACAGAACCTACTTAAAAATCAAGTTAATTCCAGCAGATTTTAATTTGTTAACATACTGTAAACTGTTGTTTTTATTGTCTTGTTTTTAATTGTATTAGCGTTTGGGATTCTACACTGCCTAGTTTTAAAGGCCCTCCGTGGCCTAATCCTCTCTACCTCAGAAGTCAGCCATGCAGAGCTTGATGGCAAAGAGCAGCCAAACTTCAGGGCCTGTCACTGCTGCTTATTCACAGGCAGACACAACCACAATTGTCTTCAGGTCTCAGCACCTGAAATTTCTTGGTCACATTATTATGTGACCACAAGGCATAAAGGGCAGTTATCTGTTTATACATTATATATTTATAAACACCAACCAAAACATGAAGCCCCAGAACAGAAATGCAGCACCAGCTGAGTGTTTGCTTCACTTCCTGGAAGTAAAGTTGTTTGAGTTCTCTGTGCCACATCTCCTATGCCCATATCTATATATGGGTCATGAATCACAGATGTCCCTGTGTACTCCTTATCTCTAAGTATGCACTTCCTCCCCTTCTCCTGAACTATGGCATCACTGAAAATTTTCACTTCATTCCTCTTCCCACATTCACTTGACTAGTTTACTTTTAGGTAAAAATGCAAGAATCATAGACATAGGGAGTGGGCTGCATGGGTGATTAAGGACTTCTGTCCCTGGCTCATTTCTGTCAGCTAGTTGTTTATTTACTGCTGCCCAATATGGGTCACATAAGTCTTGTGCCTGTTGGATTTACATACACAGCATATTAAATAGTTTTGATAGCATAAAAAGACTTAGCTGTAAGTGTGTCCTGTGAACATTGTGATATACAGCCTGTGTGCTATCAGACTCTTAGGGATGACCCACAAGGCAATTGACAATACTGATGACATAATTGTTAGAAAATTATTAGTAGTAAGAGCTTTGGCTTCAGAGCTGGTCAGAAAAGATCAAAGTAAATGTTCTTCAGTGTCAAAATTATACTCTGTTATGCTTAGATGAAATATTGAAGCCAATTAGGTGAAATGTCTATTTCAGAAAGATGGCATTTAGAAAAATTAAAATTAATAGCTTGGATTAATTTTTAACCTTTTCAAAACAGAATATTTTCTTATTTCATTTTTTATTACTTAGTTTTGAACTAACATGTTACAAATTGTAAAAGTTCATGTAACTTATCTTTTCATGGAATTCAGGTCATCAAAGAAAGGAAACAATCTTGTTTGATATGACTGGGTCTCATTGACAGGTAACTGTATTGATACAATAGTTGGCATTTGCAAGACATCTTCCATGACAATTTGATTTAAAACACTTGAATTCTAAAATTTATGGGGATTGTGATAAAGGGATTAAAAATCAACTTATTGATGTGTCTCGAAATGCAATTATCACTGAGAAAGTATCAAACACCAGACATAGGGCTGATTCTTGTCAGGTTCCTCATACACCTGTTCATTGTCATACTGTATTTTGTGATTCATACACACAGACATTATCTTGTTATGGAATCATCATCAAATTATGAAGGAAAGAAAAATGATCCAGTTATTGGTATTCTGAGGAACATAGAAATTTAACTGCATATTTAGGTAATTTTAACTTTTGGGAAGTTTAACTGCATATTTAGGTCATTTTTCTTGAAGGATGAATTATTGTTCTGGGTTGAGGCTGGTATGACTTCATGCTTGCAGAAGGGTTTTCTTCTTTAATAAATGGTTGTGTGAGTCTGCATCTAAAGCAACACCATGACTATGTGCACACCTGAGTCTCATGACGGGACAAAGGACCTGCCAGGGAAGTTTTAACTTTGGTGTGATCAAACAACTTCCCAGAGAATGACTGTCAGCCCTCTCAACAGGTACAGCCAAAGAGTCTTCTGTAATTTGTAATAGCACGATATGACCTGTAAATAATTTTGTCATATTTTTTTGCCTGTTTTCACAAAAACCCCAAACCAAAACCCAACCAACCAAAAACAAACAAACAAACAAAAAAGCTGAAATTATCTTAAGGTATGTTTTTTGCTGAATATAACATCAATTACAGTGTGTCATCTCTGATTTTTGCATGATCACATCTTCATGTACTTGTGGGGCATGGAATGAAGATCCAACTCCTGGCTCCTGTAAGGACAGTAATTCAGGTCCCCATCAGGTTCAGTCCTGTGGTAAGAGCAATTGAAATGACCTACTTCTAACTGGGATGGAGTCATCACTACAATCCTTGATGACACTTCAGTATAGTGAACTTATTTGCACTTGTTGCTTTTACATCTTATATTGCTCCTGAATATTTATGTCATACAAAAATGGAAAATGTCATACAAAAGAAACGCTCCCTATTCTCCAAAGAACTGTTCTTCTGTAATTTACGAATTATTAAGAAGTAGCAAACAGATAATCTCTAATTTTTTCCCTCTTTAGACATTCCTCATTAAAATGTAGATCATCATGGGAAGACCAAACCTCCACTGTAGCTGAGCTACACTCAGGTGCTTTGCACAACAACTGAGCTACACACAGGAGCTTTGCACAGCAGACACACCCATGTACAGTTCATCTGCAGTCTCAGCTTCTTCCTGCTTTATATTCTTTACATATGTAACTATGCTTTCCACTTTCTTTATTAAGAGACAAGGACATGAATCTCTGTATTAATCCTCTTTACCAAGTCATTGCTGCTAGATAATGATTTGAAAATTTGCCTTCATCAAGATGGCAACAGTAGTACCACTACTGATACTTGGGCTTTCTCTGATCTAGTCCCTGTCATTGCAGAATTTGACTAGTCTCATTGTCAGATATTCTCTTGCGAAGTTTGTGGCCCAAAGCATTGTGTCTTCCAGCAGACTGAAAATTTGAAACAGTTGTTTGGGATGATCGTTATCAGCTGGAACAAAGCTGTTTAAATTGCATCTCAAGTCTGGGCATGGCTTGTGAAGGTTTGTGCAGAATGATCAGTGGTGTGTGCATGTTATTGACAACGACAGAGAACAACAGAGCTCTTAAGATATTCTTTCTTTGTAATAAGCTCTTAAAATCACGTGGCTGGAACCAGCAAAATACTGTCTACATAAAGAACGGTCTTGTTGCTTTTCCATGAAAGCCTCCTATCCAGTGATTGGCATGAGGTAGTCAGAAGAACTAATGAGATTTAGTCTGGCAGGCCTTGAAATATTCACCCCACAGGTGAACACTTATCTTGGAGACCACAGCTCTTCCCTGGCTTACCCAGAACTGTCTATTTACAAAATAAAATTATAGATATTACTTTCTTTTTTTTCCAACACTAAGTATGATAACCAGCAGCAGACAATTTTGCAGTCAGTAGTAGTCATGTATAGCATACATATATGTATATGGTGCATGTATTTACAGAGGTATCACGAAATCCATATATTATTTTGAACTCCATCCCCAGCTGAAATTCAAGGCAGAAGTGATGTGCTCTTCTTCCAAAGAAGGTATGGTCTTGAAATTTTTCTAAAGTTCCAGGGGCATCTTCAGAATATAGACATGGGGAGTTTGACATAAGACTCCAGGACTAATGAGTGTGTACATCTAAGGTCAAGGCCACCTCAAGAAAAGGATAAGTAGAAAATAATACAACACAAGGATTTCAAAATTAGCAGCTTGTGGCTTATGCTTCAAATCTGTTTTCTCACAGTAATAATGAGACAACTCCCATATAGAACTCAATACAAAAGACTTTAAAGATGTAAATATACACAAACCAAGCCTTTGTTCTATGACAGAAATGCTTCTGGTATTAAGGACATCAACATGTGTCCTTTGCTATTTTAGTCTGTCTTATCAGCAGGTTTCTTGGTTTTGGTTTAGTTTTGTTTTTTTCTCCTCATTAGAAACATGTACTTTTACTGTCAGAGTTGCTTGGAGGTTCTTTTTTAATTTTATAAGACCTGACTATCTTTTAATGAGCACCTTGCAAATGTGAAGTAGAAGATTTGAGAGTCCAGTAGCTAGCTGTAAAGAGGGAAGGACTCTTAAGGTGTTGGTTTTACTTTAAATGTATACATTGTTACAGATCAGTGTGAGTCAGATAATTTGGATTCTCATTTTCTTATGTAAATTTATTACATTAAGTTCTGTCTCACTTATATATTCTTGTGTCTAAGGCTGTGGATCAATCTTAGATGCCATAAAATGCTCTACTCTTTAAAGATTAAGAGGAACTGATACATTTATTTACTCAAGATGCTTACAAAACCCTACAACTTTCTGTAACTTGTTTCTCTTGCTCATTGTGTATTTCTTTTACAGAACAGGAAAAACCTTTGATCTCAGCCTGAGGGTGGGGGATCTCCTACTGCATGATCCAAGGGACTGAAAGCATCCCACTGAGCAAATAGCTGTTTCTGAAATGACTTATGGGTCGCTTGCCCATGGCAACACAGGATAGGTCCTGCTGCTGCTAGAGTCCTCCAGTAAAATTGTCATTTTGCTGTCTTTCTGGAGAACTGTGCTGTGACTAGGCACAAGAAGTGATGCAGAAGTAGGAGGCTCGCTTTCTAATGTCAAGGCAGGAGACACATAGGACCAGTCCTACTTCCCCAAGGCAGTGCCCCCACAGAGATACCAGCTATACTGCTGCCCAGGAACTGGGACCTTGATGATCTCCAAACTTGTTCCGCAAAATGCAGTTCTTGCACCTGTTATCTCCTGCATAGCTGGGAACAGCAGTCCCAGAGGTAGCCTACCTGTAAGGAGGCAGCTGCATTGGGTCTATTCTGTATGAAGTACTTGCTAAGACAGGATCAGCTTTAGTTACACTGTGGTCTGGTGTTTCACGCAGGTGCCACATGGAGGACACTAATCACAGCCATTGGATCCTTGAAAAGTATGGCTGTAATAAGCCCAACTCTAGTTGTTGTGGTTTCACTGAAATTTTGTAACTGGGGAGATGGAAATGCTACAGGATACATGAATAACTAGAGACCAAAAGGACCACTGTTTCTGGGACACTGAACTTTCTCCTGGACTGAGGGAAAACAGAGCTTGAAGGGCTTAGTTTGTGTAGAAGATCAGTGAAGGAAAGTATCATCAGGAAAAAGGTCTCAGCTGGTTGCTTTGAAGAAGACATGACAAATAGGGAAATGGCATTGGTTCAAAAAGTGATATAAGTACTTGAAATTTCATCCTGGTGCCAGATTGTTTGGACTGAACTAGTGCAGGTAAAAGTGAGACTTTAGATCACAGGCAAAGTTTATCCTAATGATACAGGTGTGTGTCCAGTGCTTCCAGGGCCTGAACACTTGGGAAGTTTCCAATGACTCTCTTGACCAGATGTCCAGAAGGGACAAGGGCAGATCCAGAAAAGGTTCATAAGGAAGTCTCTTTGTGTAGCAATGCACATGTTTCAATGGAAGGGTTTTGTGGAGAAAATCTGAGGAATAATCAACCTGCTGTCTAATATAATGAGGGGCAGAAATATGAGTGTGGCTGTTCAAGTTTAGGACAAGACTGAGGAACTTGCAAGAGCAGCATCTGTGCTTGTAGCTGTAGCTCTGTCCTGCAAGATGTTTTAAAAAAATTTGTACTGGCCCGCAGACCTAGCTTGTGTTATGTTTTGGAGTAAACACAAAAGCAGCAGTTGGCTGTGAGGAGGGAACAGTGCTACCAAACAGAGCTCTTGTGCAACAAGTTGCACAGAGTGCTGTCACTTCCCTCCAGCTGTACAGCTGCTGAGTGAGAGGAAATCAATAAAACATCATCTCAAACATTTAGACAGTTCGAGGTTGTTATCTGCCCAATCAGGATTCAGACACAGATCTCAGCCCTTGCGAGGAACAAGGGCATGTGCGTCAGCTGAGCCACAATAACGAACTATGTTTTCCTCAACGTAAAGGGTAGTGGTTTAAACATCAGTGAAAAGCATCTGATCCCACACATTTGAGGCTAGAAGTGTCCATACTCACACTGTACCTTCAGTTGGTGCAGAAGGACTTCTTCAGCACAGGAATTCAGCTACACCTGATATGTCTCTGACCTGGGTAACTCCATGACAGAAGCATCCATCAAAGAGATCGTGAATGAAAGACTGAGTTATAAAACTGTCATTCTGTCACTGCTGCATGTCCATGTGGAGACAACAGGGAAAGCTGAGAAATGCTGAGTGACTTCCTACATGGAGGATGCCACAGAAACGGGGTTCTCAGCTGCCACTGGGAAGCAGATGTCTGCTGTGTACAGCTAGAATGGAGCAGCAGCTTTACTGTCCACTTCAAAGGTGGTTTTGTGTTTAAGAACTTCCACCTTTGCTTGAAAAACATATTTGTAATCGGTGTCTGTTCTGGAAGATTGTTGGAATCTGAATGGCAGAGAGGATATTCTCTCAGATGTGCTGCTACACCCAACACAAAAGCCTTAACTATTGATGTTCTTTCTTCCTAATTGTTTTTACTAGAGCAGTCCCAGAATACTATTGTCAACTTTATCCCTACCACACATTTTTGAAACCAGGACTCTGCAATATGTATGATATATGACCTTCAAAACTCACAGAAAAGAAACCCTCATGCTCACATTTTGGCTGGGAGTCCAGTCCACCCAATGTAAGCAGCATAACTTGGATCCTGTAGCTTTACATAGGAAAATGGAGAGCTCTATTGAGGTAACGTGACTATGCTGTTCATGTCGAAATAGAAATGAGTAAATGCCTCAAAGGTTGTCCAGGGTCTCCTCAGGCAGACCCATTCATCTTACAAAGGTCCTTTAGACACTAGATATGGTTGTTCTGTCCTAGTACTCCCTTCTCTCCTGCATCATCCCTAAAGACTGATGACTAAGAATAGAACTGTCAGGAGGGTTACTCAGGATACTCAATGTGGACCATCATCATCAGAACAGCGCTGTTGCTCCTCCCCTCCTGTGTGTGTGCTGCCTTGTCTGGCCTCTTGGCTGTGGTACCTCAGTCACACTGAAAGTGTCAAGCTTTGTATGGTGTGAACAGGATGTGGTCCCTCCTTTCAAAAATGTCAAAGTCTAGTGCAGTGGAAAATAAAAATAAATTTTCCACCAACTGTGATTTTGTATATGTGTGAATTTGTGGATTTGCACAAGCAAAAGCCATTCTGATCTGCAGAGGTCACTTAACCACAACCCCTCATAAGAGGTTATTTGGAGGCTATTGACATTTTTTTATTAAGAGTGTTGATAAGTAATGGCCGCTATAGCTGTCTTGACTGAGGTGTTTACCCAATGCTTTGTTGTTTCATTAATTTCTTATTCCATTAAATCTTTGGAGCAAAGCTTGTGCAGATCATGACTTGTATTTGGCACCTTTTTATGTTTGGTGGGGAGGTTTTTTGTACTGTTATTTTCCCATCTTAACAGCAGTTTGTTAACTATTTTTTTCAATCAGATCATTAAATTCATCTTAATCCTTGGTTACTGCTTAAGCTCATGTTACCTAGTTTCTGCCCTCATCCATTAACAGAAATTCTTCTTACAAGTTATGTTTTTTCTTGTTTTCCAAGAGGCATGATACTGGTCCTTCAAGCAAATAAACTTCCTTGATGTAATTTTACTGTATTTGCTTCTCACATGATACACTGAAGAGCAAAAATAACTCTTAACAGATTTTGATCTCCTATCTATGCTATAAAGTCCAGTCGTAGCCAAGTATGCTGATAAGGACATTACTCAGCTATTGAAGTTTCATGTAACTTGTCATGAAAATTAAAGTCTGCATTAACAGAAGAAGTAAATTTTAAACAATAGATTTGAGGGGGTTTGCTAAGAAGCAGAATTATTCTGTATGGAAATGCACAGGGTCCCTGACCTTCTTCCCTTTTCTTCTCTGTTCAATCCTAGCCCTGCCATTTTTTGCTAATGGCAAGGAAAATTTGACACTTTAATGGTGTCTTTCTCTATATATTGTCTATAATGGTGTCTTTCTATCAGATAGTGAGAGCAATATCTGATAAAGCTTGAGGCTGAATTTTTAGTTGAGGAGTTGCAAACAGGGCAGCAAAGCATCAAGACTGGGTCAAGTTGACACCTCAATATAATTATATTTGAAATTTGTGGTTTGAAACACAAATTTGTGCTGTGAACACTGTAACTGGGGGCTGCTGACAGACTCATGAGCAGATTATCCCTATGTAATGCTCCCAAGTCCAGTAGTTTTGGTGGTTTTGTTCACAGTGGTGAACAAAATTCTCCATTCATTTATTACTTAATTCCAATAGCTTTTCAAACTTGGTAATCAATATGTATCTTATTTTCAAGACAAAAAAGGCAGCAGTCATTCCTAGATGCAATGCATTATTATCTTGAACATTTTGGGTGCAGTGAGGAACAAACTATAGGTATGGTGCTCAAAGTATGCTGAATCAGAGTGCAAGTATATTAAAAATACCCCTAAAATAAGGAAGTTTAAATCCAGGAGGCAATCACTGGCTACCAGTGTCAAGTAACACTGGGCGCAAAATCTTTAGCTTTACAGTTAGCTGTCTTGTGTGAGTTTGAACACTGCATTGACTTCTTGTCATGCCATATCGGGCCTTCCTGAATATTAAAGTAAGTTTTCTCAGGTGAGAAGCAAGAACAGGATCACTCTTAGGATTTTTGTACATTGTCTGATTATTTGCCATTGCTTCCTGCCTTTGGGGATGAGAGTATGTGCAAGGCAGAGAATTTGTATTTTTACTGCTCGTAATCATTACAAGGGATAAGTCCACTGAAATGGATAATCGACTGTTTACAAACTCTCATGGGAGCATTTTCTGTAGCATGGGTCAGTGTTATATTGGTGTCCACCTTAGCTTTAGTACGTTTTACATGTCTGGTATGTCTGCTTCCAATGTGGAAAAGTATTCCATAAAAATGTAGTTTATCTGGTGGCTATACTTCACTCCCATATCACAATTTCCAGGACAGCTGTCTGGTTTACAATAGGTTTCAATAAGTCCTGCCCACAGAGCCATCACAGCTGCTGGAGTCACTGCTATGTTGCAAGACATACTCATTCTCCCTATGATGCCAAGACAAATTTTTGCCTTTTCTTTTACATACCTTTTATGTATCTTCAGTATTCTTAGCATACATGCTTGTATTTCCTTAAGTCTGATAACTTAGCATACTCTTAGTGTTCTGTTAGGCCAGGAGACCAAACATTCTAAAGGCCTAGCAGTTGGAGGCTGGAAAGCCCTATGCTATCTCAAGAAACCAAGGCCCCCTCAAGAACATATCCTGTAAGCAAAGATCTGGCCCACCCAGGGGGGAATTCCTAGGGATGGGGAGATATCACACCATTCATCCTAGTCTCTCTTTGGGGCATCTTTGTTAGATGTGCTAATTTGTAAGGTCTATAAATCATATACATGATCTATTGTGGGGGTGCATTTTGGCACATTCCACCTTGACCAAGTGGTGCAATAAAGATCCTTATTAAAATACTGAGGTAGAACCCATTTATTCCTTAACTGTGTCTGGATCTCTGGAATTTTAAGACTGGGAAAAGGCATGACCTAGAATGCCAACTATGTTTTCTTTCCTAAATACATGCAGCTGACAAAGGTACAGGAAATCGCACAAGTGCTGCTTGATTAAGAAAAAGATTGAGGTTCTGGCATGCAAAAGGAATGACTTTGTATTGGAAGACAAACAGAGTACTGTGAGAGATGATATTTTCAAGCCTGGCCTCTCACATGTTAAAAACATTTCAGTGTCATTACACAGCATTACAGGTAGGAAATAAATGTGAGGAAAGTAACAGTGATAAAGGGGTGCTACAGCTCCTGCACCAGGGAACCCCTGCTGCAGTGGGAGTGGTTTCTTCCCTTGCATGTATTTATTAACACACGGAGATCTCAGAAGCCATATTGCTTAATGAAACAATATATAATGGAGCAGACAGCAAGTACTGAAATATACAGTAATCTACTTTCAGCTCTTTTATCTAGGGAGAAATTGATAGGCTTATTTAGCATTGCAAAACTATTCATATCCAAAATAGTGTTCCACTTTCTAATCCACTAATTTCAGAGGAGAAAATCTAAACTTCAAATATACATCAAGAACAGATTGTTCAAGCCGTGCATATTGTTCTTCAATAAAAATATTTCTTCACCCTATGGTAGTTGAAATGTACTTGGGCTTCAGCTAAGGGGGAGAGAGAAAAAGACTCCAGATTTTTCCTGCTCATGCGCATCTTACAGATTAAATAATTTGATGATTTTTTAAAAACATTAATTACAGTAGATCTGCCAGGTACACTTGTGCCAAGTTTCCCTGCAGATGCTTACTGCCTGTCATCCACACCCACTCAGCTCGTGTTAGCCATCATTTTGTCATTGCCCAACAAACCCACACACTGTTTTGTGGATCCAGACGGCTCGCAAAACTGCCAACTGCGTAAAGCCATCAGATCTACAGAAAATCCCGATGAGTCCTAAGAAACACTGTTTTTCAGATGATTTCCCTATTTACAAGTGCTTCAATTGTAACTGACCTTTCTGACATTTACAGAGAAGTGAGTGGTGGTTAGTGTGGCCATCTGGTTCTTCACTCTTCGTGACACTAACACTTAAAACGTGTGAGTGCTTGTGGAAAGTGAATACGAAAGTCAGAGGTGACTGAATATACATGAATTTTCAAACACAGCAAGATTTCAGGGATTGCTCTTTTCCTCCGTCTGAGTTTGTGATGTTAACAAAGCAAGAGCCAGTGAATGTGCTGACCTCTGGGGATAACTTAACTGAGAGGGATGGAAATTCAGCTACTTTTTATCAGAAACTTTTACATAAAAATTAATTTTCCTTTCTGTTCAGAAATACAATATTCAATACAATATGTTCAAATTTTGTCTAACATGTGAAGCCTAAGCTAAATATTTTTGATTATATTGTTTATTTTTTTCTACATCATGAATCTTTTAAATGATTTGCATATGTTCTTCGTTTTGTATGAGTATGTATATCTACTCACCCTGTGAAGGTATACAGAAGCAAAGCAATAAAAAAGTTTTAAAATATTCAGATAACAAATTTGTTGCCTTCCAAACACATTCTGTCTTGAAAATATTATTTGAAGGGTTAGTAATTCTTTTTAAACTGTTTTCCTGCTGCTGAATTTATGTTTCTTATGGGAAAAAAAAAAAAAAAAAAAGGAACAAGAAAAAAAGAAAGAAAAAGAAAGAGAAAAGGCATTTTCAAGAGGAAAAATCTTTTTTTTTTCCTTTCAGCTTTCAATCAATTGTACCTCATGAGTAAACTAGATAGTATGGAATAGTCTTTCCTAATTTCCCTGGTCATCCTATGATTCAGGTTGGTTTTTCCTCACTTAAAGTTTAATACAGTATTTGCTTTCTTTGCCACTCAGAGAACCATTGGTATTTGCTATGGGAGCACCGTATCATTATTATTTTTACTATTATTAAACACCTGCTTATATTTAATGAGCACTAAATGAATTACACACATACACTTATAGATGAAGTGCATTTGTCTTAAAGCTGAAGTGACTCAAATTTTAAGTTCTTACCAAGATAAGCTGTGCTGCCCTTAACAAAGTCCTGGCTTCAAGTAGACAGTGGTTCTTAGATAAAAATGCAAATTATATACAAAACATGCATTTTAAGCATATTGCAGTAATAAAGTCATGTGGAAGAAAAATTTTCTTTCAATTATTTTTTGGATGATATTTCATGCCTATTACCAATAGTTGAATAGGTAATGGAGTTCAAACAATGTTACGATTATTAGCCAAGTACCAGCTCAATTTTCAACTTCTGTGTTCTCACTTTAAGTACTGCCTGTTCTTAGAAATGCTCCTTTAAAAAGTTTGCATATGAAAGATCTTACAGAGGTTCATCTGAATGCCTACCTGTATTCTGCTGCCAGTTGTTTGTAACTTGAGCCTGCAGTGGATGATTTTGGTTGGAAGGAGAATTGCATTAAATTCAGCAAACCACAATTACACCTACTGTGTCCTGTATGTAAGCCCTGTATTGGCATTGCTGTGATTGGAAGCCAGTCACCATTCAGCCAATAAGGGTACAGAAGTGAAATTATGTAACAGTTCTCTATATATTCATTTATACCTTCTCATGTTTCCTAACGAAATTGCTTAAAAATCCACAAGATTTTTGTGCTGAACATTTCATATCTGAATATTTTTTCTTACTTCTGTCTGTTTTGTTGGTTATTTGTTTGGTTTGGGTTCTATTTGTTTATGCTTGTGTGTGTGTGTCTGTGTGTTTAGGTTTCGTTTGTGGGTTTGGCCGTGTGTTTGCTTTGGGTGGACATTTATTTAACTTTCATCCAAGTTTCATATTTTAGAAACAAAAGATTGTAAAAGGAAGATACACTAACAAACAGTCCATTTACGGTAGCATAAAACTCTAAATGGACCAACAATTTTCTGATACCACAGTTACTTAATTACAAAATGCACGAGTACAATAAAGAGCAAAATTTCAATGTTTGGCCACATGGCACAAAGTGCATAAGATGATGCTCTATTTGTAAACAGTACATTATGTAGATTGGAACAGTACAAAGCAATTCAATTAGTGATAGTATGACCTTTTACTGCTTAAGCTCAAAAGCAGCAGAAGGAACCTCGCCTATAATGAACACTTAGCTATCTCTATTGCTGTTTTCAAGCATTATCTAAATGAACATGTCTTCTCTAGGCTGCAGATGGATTTCGACTTCTGCAGCCTTTCAAGAGGGAGATTGCCCTCTCTCAACTCGATGTTCTGAGTGTTGTCAATGAGGTCATACATATGTTCTCACTAATATAATGGTAGCTTCAGTTTAACCATCAAGATATTGATTTCACCCTTGGGAAACTACCAAGCTGGGCATCATTAAAATAATGGTTGCCTCTTCACAGTGACTGCGGTAGTGCAGTATCTTCTCTGGTGCACCAGAGAAGAGCATTTCTGCTTCACTATCTTTCTTGTGGTGAAAGTTGTGCAGGTGCCTGCTGCAGGTAGCAATGCTGTTGCATGCAATATTTCACCTTAGTTTACTTGTAATCAGCCTAGACTAAGATGTGGTTCATCCCACAAACAAAGCGAAAGTAATTTAACAAAACCCTATTGCCGGAACCCAGGACATTCCTCTGACTGCCCTGGATGACCCTGGAACAGGGTCTAAAACCCCTGTGTCTTTGATTTGAGCCCATGGAAAAAAATTACCAGCTTTGTGTGAAAATTTACAAGCCACAAGAGTTTAAGTAGAGTGATTTGTCACAGAGTGAAAATGTAGAATTTTGTGTTTTTAGGATGGGGTTTCGGGAGACAAAGATGAAGGAATCTGGGCGTGCCCTGCCCTTCCTCTTTGTCTTCTTGCCCTCCATCTTCTGCTGTGATGGTAGCACTTTTGATTGATTTAGAGTAGAGGCATACTGTCACTACTTTTCAGTAAAGTGAAAAAAATAGCTGATAGGCATTGGGAAATTATTGTAAATAAAGTATATGTAGTTTTTAGTATAAAGGATAATACCACCCTAAGGGTGGTCAGTCTGCTCCATCCTGACCTATAAGACAGACCTTAGCAGGCCAGAGCCAGAATGTACTAGATAACAGAAAAATAAACAGCCTTGAAAACCAGGACAGACAGATCTTGGACTCTTCTTCAGTTGCAGAGCTGGGAAAACAAAGACTTTTTACAATCTTGGGTTCATCACAACAACAGAAACCCCAGAAAACCTTTTCACCTAAGAAAAATATTTTAAGTTTATGCATCAAAACTAATGAGTACCATCTGATCAAGATATCAGCTTTAATAAAATACTGTAACCCCTTCTAATCATGCTGGTAAACTGGCTTAATAATGACTCAGAAAATTCCACCTGCACTTCCTACCCAGAAGCTGTTTTTCTGCAAGTCTCTTAATCAGAAATAAAATGTCCTATATAGGCTTTCATTAAAAAAAAAAAAATTACTGCTCTTGCATTTGTTTACCTTCTTGCTTTGTTTTAAAATGTAATTGTTGGCACATGCAGTATGCTGTTCAAAATATCCTGCAGTATAACAGATAGTGTGTGTGTGTGTATATATATATATATATATATATATATATATAGTGTCAGAAAATGGGTTGCTGAGTGCAGGACGCTGTTTTAGTTAACATGGGAGAAAACCATCTTGCTGTTTAGCATTGCATAGCCTTCAGGTGCAGTTACTGAGAAGCTCTCAACTCTGTGAGTAAAACAATGGGAAAAAATTAGGTAGGGGGATTAATTACAGGAAAGTAAGAAGCAGGGGATGGGAAGTAGCCCTGAAGAGACTCCGTGGTTAGTGGCATGTTTAGTCATGCTATGCCAGCCACCTGGATTTCCAGGAATTTAATCAATAAGTTCTAGAAAGGCTATAGAGTTAGCTAGTTAAGCTCTGCTGAACCACCCACCAGCAGTACTTGGAGGTGTGAAGGAGGTTAATGAGTGCCTCTGGTTCCAATGGCCAAGATTGCAATTGAGTAAGGGGGGAATTCATGAACTCACTGGATGGCCTCATCAGAGGGACAGGAGAGAAAACTCTCACCCTTCTAGAAGTCCCCAGCTGAGATCAGAGCAGGGCAGTTCTTTCTCTAACTCGCCAGGACAAGGAGACCATATATGTGCATTGTCTTGGGATCACTGCTAAAAGGAGTATTTCCATCCCACTCCTCACACAAGAATGATCAAAGCAGGAATAGCTAAACATTTTCCCAATTATAGCATTGCCAGCTTGTGATGGACTGGGTACTCCACATTTTCAAGGGGGAGGAAGGGTACTAAAGCACTTCTCCACAGGTTCCTGTGAACCCCTTCAGCACTACTGTTATGCTAGTTAACTCCTGAGCTTTGAGTCATGGACCAACTAATTCCTCTCTATAGGAAACCCAGAGCTGAACAGAATCATCAGATGTTAAGGGGTTGGAATGGACCTTAAAAACCATCCAGTCCCAGCCCTCCTGCCAAGGGCAGGGCTAACTCCCCAGATTACTCAAAGATTTATCCAACCTGAACACTGCCAGCTTTGGGGCATCTACAACCTCTCAGGGGACTGGTTCCAGTTTTGCACCACCCTTACAAGGAAACATTTCTTCCTAATATGTGACATAAATTGCTTCTCTTTCAGTGTACACATTTTCCTATCACTGCAGTTCCTGATGAAGAGCACCCCTCTGGATTCCCTGTAGGCCCCTTCAGATACTGGAAGGTTGTTATGAGGTCTCCATGCAGGCTTCTCTTCTCCAGGCTGAACAGCCCCAACTTCCTCAGTCTGCCTTTGCAGGGTGAGGACTTTTCTCCAGGAGCTGCTCTACATAGCTGGTGGGGATCTGGAATTGTGCAAGGGTTCACTGCTCTTCCCACAAGTCTTTCAATATTATCTCTGTCAGCTGTGGGCTACCCCTCATCCTATGCATGCACGAGACACTGCTGCTTTCCTGGGGGTTGCCAAGACTCTTTCATTAAACACATTTGTCTTGTCTTGAGCTGGTATACTAACAACAACTAGCATGTTGCAGGGGCATAGAGGGGTGAGCTGAGGCTGAAGAGCTCAAAGGCATCCCAGATGCCCTCAAGACTCTGTTGTCTCCTGAAAGATGGCAGAGCAGCTTGGCACTGTGATGAGCTGTGTCAGCTTGCATTTCAGAAGTTTAATGCAACCTTTTCCACCAAAAGGTTCAGTGCATCTTCACACAAATGTGCAAGCAGCACTGCGTCTGGTGAGGATGTCTTCACAGTACCACTGTTCCGGTACCATGTTCAATGTCCATCTAGTCTGGTCCAGGGGCTGTCTTTCAAGCCAAATAGACCAGGGACTCCAGCTGCTATCTCCATGTCCTCACCTCTCAGCATTAAAGAAGAGAAACCAGAGGAAGTGCCCCCTCACCATTGGAGCTTTATCCCTTCTGACTCTGATGAGATGGTGTTCTAGAGGGAAACCAAATCTCTGGGAGTAGATGAGACTTGCTGCTGGATGAGCCAGGCTCGAAGGTTATTTGTTGCTAGGGCAGCTACACTTGCACAGATGGCAGCGACACTTGCCTCCCATCTGAGAGGCAGGGTCTTGTGACTGGGCTTGTATCAATAGCACTATCCTGCACTGACTGCAGCATGGACATGGAGCATAACAGCAGCTCCTGCCCCAAAATGGGCGACCTTGACTGTGCAATGTGGACCATGTGGACACACAGAGTCTTCAGCGTGGCATTGCAAACATATATCACCTGTGTGATCACAATTGATTTTTTCTATTTTTATATCCATTTAGTCTTATGTCTATTAAGGCTGTATTGTCTGACACCTTTTCCATGGGAGTGGTGTCAGACACTTTTAAATGAGGAGACTTTCAAACATGGTAGTGTTGCTCCATTGAGGCTTCTGGTTCCCACCCAGTCACCTTAGACATTGTGTTCCATCCTTCTAAATTTTGCATTCTAGGTTGGCAGTTTCACATGGTTAGTCCCAGGAGTACCAGACAGCAGTGCATAACCCCAAATCTTCTCTGTACTGGGAAAAGACCACCATAGGCTGCAATTGAAACTGAGATTATTTAGCAAGTGAGGATATGTTGAGGAAAGCTAAAAGAAAGGGAGGTCTGGAGGCCTGGGAGCCACAGTTACACCCTATCTGATGGTACTCCTCATTGAGGCCTGTTCCAGGCTCTCCCAGGTTGAGGCCAACCTAGTGAAGATCTTCTACCATCATGCTGCAAAAGTTTGCAGGTGTGAGTGGGGCAGTAAACAGTTGAGGATTAGTTTTGCCAGGGAGCGAAGATGAAGGTGTGCTGTAGTTTTTTGGTGTGCTCTGGTGTGTCCTAGTGCAGCGTGCAGCACAGATGGGGAGGAGTGAAGCTCGGGGTACACCTATGAATGAATATGAAGGGCTCAAAAAGGTTTGTTCTGAGTTTTGCTGCAGTCACTCTGCTCCAGAGGGGCTGATCACAAAAATCGTGAGCATGAGTCATCCTTCACCAGCTGAATGGGAGGCTCCCTTCATGACTCATAAAGGCTGCATAGATTTAGCCTAAATGTCTCTGTAAGCATCAGAACTCGACTGCCACGCACCACTATTGCTCATGGCATGTCATTTGACAGTGTAGGTTCTTCTGAATCTGATTTTCTAATAAAAGATTCTAAATTTGAACATTTTTTTTCCTGGCAGGTAGACATCCAAATGATAGTTCTGCCCAGGGAATAACTCATGACTATGTCTTGCTGGAATTCACAATATTTGCCTCCTCCTACTTATTTAATATTGCAATTCATTGTCACACATATTGAATACAAAAGAGTGTAGAAAGAAGGAAGAGAGAGTGGTCACCACATCACCTGCTTATATCTGTTGCTGAACATCTCCTCATAAGGGCCCACGAAGAGAATGTGCTTACAGCTGGAATGCTTATGAGTCCAGGGTGGAGCACCCATCACAGCTGGGAACCTGTAGCTGGCTAGGTCAGCTGTGCCCAGACAAGTATCCTCATTCCTGGATACTCTGAAATAAAGCTTCTCTTATCAAGACTTTTATCTTATCATCCTGCAATATGGGAATGATACCTTTCCTCCACACTTGTTATTTGGAAGAAGAGTTTAGACTCGTAAGATTGGGATAGCATTCACAAGTCAATAAATCACCAATTTTTCCCTGAAAAGCTTTAATCAAAAAACCCATTTCTTTTCCAACTCTGCTATAGATCAACATCAAATCAATACTATAAAATAATCCCTCCAAATTCATGTTTCTCTATTAAATATGAGTTTGACCATTTTGTAACAGAAAATACACACCTAGACTGCTATAGATAACATATATTTGATTTAAGTTGGTCTGAAGTGAATTATCAATTTTGAGAGAAAGCCATGTTTTGTAGCATTGTTATTGGCAGGTAGAGGGGGCGGAGAGGCAGAAGGCAGACAAAAAGAGGTCTGTACTAAGTCTAGTGGAAGTAGCATTCTGGTCTTCTGGGTTTCCTGGAGCAGAAGAGGAAGTCTCAGGAGCATTTAGAAGTTCGGCTGAAAAGCAGTGAAGACTCGATTTTATTACAAAACATTCCTAATTTCATCTCTTAATTAATAATTGATATTATCTGGGTGTTAATTTTAAAAAAACCCAAACAACAAAAAGAACCCCAAACCCAAAACACTCTACAATGACAAAGCTTTGAAAATGATGTCTTGAAATCCCATTATTCCCACCTGTTTTTACTGAGAGGTTTTTTTCCTATATAATCTCACCATTTTGAATGCTCTTCATTCATTCCAGTCCCCCTAGTCTGCAGAGTATTCTAGCCTGCATTTTTCATGAAAAAAAGTAGAAATTTCCAGGACAAGGGATGGTTTTTATACTATTCATTAGGGCAGAGGTTTGCTGGATCACTGGGATCCTCATCTAGAAGCTGTGTAGCTAGGTCCTGTAGTGATCATGACAGTGGCAATGATGAAAAGAGAAGCCACCCTTGCCTCTGGGCTGTCAATCCCATGGTATGGAGTGTCTACATGGTTCTGTGACCACCATCATGTCTGCTGTGCTGAAGTGCTCTCAGCAGTCTGTATCACCAGGCAATCAGCTCTCCTCTACTGCATAGGCACTGAACAGTCACCCTTTGACAGTCTAAGTCCTGTCTTTCATGCTTACTTTACAGTTGCAGGTCAGAGCAGCATCTCAGCCCCCACAGGGAAGACTAACATTTGAGGCCTTCATAAAAATGCCACTGCACTCTACAGCAAAAGAAATGTTGCTATTTTCAGTCTTACTCCTTCTCACTGAAAAGGCAGGGCTGTTGATACACAAAGGTAAACATAAATGCTGCACACTCATTAATTATTCCTTTGTTCATTTCTGTTTTTCTTGGAAATACTCTCATAGTGTTACATTTTTATTCTCAATAGTTTTTGATGCCAAATCTGATA
Source organism: Sitta carolinensis (assembly GCA_032173965.1). Taxonomy (NCBI): domain Eukaryota; kingdom Metazoa; phylum Chordata; class Aves; order Passeriformes; family Sittidae; genus Sitta; species Sitta carolinensis. The sequence continues at coordinate 22,970,325 of CM063313.1, read as the reverse complement.
TGGACCTATGGTATGCCTTGTATATTAGTGCTTGATCCAGATCATGTCATTGGTATTTCTCCTCTTCATTGCAACATAACATAGTATACATATATTTTCACTTAAACACTGAAATGACCTGTCACTTCTGCCTTGAAAATCCTTTCAAGTGGGTCTAGACCTTTTTCTGGAACACTAGCTTTCAATCCAAACTCTAAGACCAACTGGGTCCTTTTCATGCAGATGAAAATACATCATTCAACACCTCTCTTTCCACACAGAGTGTTTTTGGTCTCCAGCATTGAAAAAATGTTGAGTGAATAAAATCATAGGTCTCATACACAGTCCTTCAATGGTTAAATAGAGGTAATTCTTCAGTGTGCTTCAGGCATCCCCTCAGACACTTGGTACACTCTGTCTTTCCTTTTTCTGATGCAATGCAGCCACTGTTATTGAAACACTCCATTGCTGATTTACTAATTAGCCTGTATTACCAGAATTGGTCTGACCTTATCTACTTTCAGTACTGTTCTTACTGGCTCTGTTCCTCCAGAGCATTCTCATCTATTCCCATGTACAATGTACATTCAGGAGCTTGTTTGGGTTATGAGTCAGAAGATAAACCTGTCTCCCAGCCTCCTGCTGGAGCTTCTGAAGCTTACCTGTGATCTTCAATGTTATTTACAGTAATTGATATTTTTTAACAGGGTAGTTTGACGGATCAATATCTAAAAGCAGTAGAGATATTATTATAATTTGCTTGACATTTGTAATCAAAACTATAGACTATACAGAAAAATTTGCAGACATAGAAGTGCATGTCTTGAAGATCACAATATTTTTTTCCTGCTGTTGGGCATAAAGGTGAGTGTTAAGAGTCACCAGCATGAGGCAAACAGTGTTTGGAGGTTAGGTAAGTTTTTTTTGGCCATGTGCTTCTTGGTCTGATAAGGATCATGGAGGCTGGTGGGAAGCTGTTGTCCTACCTTCTACTTCCTGAGCAGCTGTGCCAACAGTGCCATGACATAAACAATCAAGATAGCAATAAATTAAACTAAGCACTAACCAACCCAGGGAACCATTCTGCTGGAGTGGGTAGCTGTATGCTGCAGTCTCCCACAAACATGCCTATTTGCTCACCAGCCTCAGGCGGTGGAAGGAAAAGTGGCCAAAAGGTTAGTTAACTAACAAACAGCAAGGTTACACCAGATTATGGATTCATTTAGCTGAAAGGCTAGGGTTGCTGCCAGAAGCCAGGGAGTCCAGCCAACAAGAAAGTGGGTGCTATCAGAAGAGTTATGCACAGAACATATGGGAGACTGCTGGTGCTTGGAGATTTCAAACAGGCAAAAGAGCAAAGTGTTTCTCTAGAGAGGCTGATTTGTTCATTCTACAGAAACTCTGATTTCTTCACATACCTGAGCCTGCTGCCTTAGCAGTCCAGCAGCACCCTAAACAGTTCAGGGCCAAAGCAGGAGGAATTATGTATTGTTAAATTGCTATTCCCACAATGCATTTCAGTAATGTACCACATTAGTGTGGTAGCTTGTCAATGTTAGTTTTTTGCTACCCAGAAAAAAAGTAGGAGGAATTCCCTGCATTATGTGGCTGTGACTACATTACTCTGATCACAACATGATTTAACACAGATTCAGGAAAGAATTTTTGTAGGACACATTTTTGCACTGGAAATGGAAGAATTTTCCACAAAGTGTGAAGTGCATCTTCCAGAAGGCTCTCTTCCTTTGGCTTCTGCTTCGGCCCCATCAGACAGATACATTTTATACTGCTTTTTTATTATGTTCAGCATATTTTAAAGCACAATGAATAATATTTCTAACACAACTCTATGGATAATCTCATCATGTTGTCCCCTGTATTTGTAATATACACAAAGCAAACAGCAGATGGATTGACCATACTGTGGGCAAAGAGTATTGAAACACACATTGAAATGTGAGGCATTGTTAAATATTGTCAGCATAGAACTGCACAGTTTTGAGCAGGTTAGAGAATATTGTAGTGTTTGGAAGAACACCTGCAATATTCCCCATAGATTTTGTCCTAAGAGAAGATGGTGCTGCCATTATTCATTCTTTTTATAAAGCTATAGTAATTTGGTAGTCAGTCCCTCAGTTAAGGGAGGACTGTGGCCTTTACTCAGATGTAGCCATTTTTCAGAAAAATACGTCTGACAGAGTACACATATCAGGGTCAGACAAAAACCCTCTGAAGTACTCCAAACAGTGAAAGCTAAACTCCTCAAACAAAGAAAACGGTCTTGTGGTTGTGACCAGTATCCTATTCCCAAGCAGAGGCTTTTGAAAAGAGATAAAATTATCAATTCTTTTGTAAAAATGATTTTTTTTTGGCAAAAACAAATATTTTCATTTCTATGGAACAACTAAAAGACTGCAAGAGGCTAGATAAAAAAAGAGAATGTAAAATTAAGAACTAGATATGGTATTAGATGGTGGGAAATGCCATCACCTGCATCAGGAGCAGCCAGCAACGGCACGCTGGGAGGCTCTATCCAAATTCTTAAAAACACTAAAAAAGCACACTCAACACCCCAGAGACATAAAGCAATCACCTATTTTTTGAGTGAGAGAACTCAAAATAAGAGAGAAGAGACTGATCAAATTACTATGAAGGCAAAAGGACTGACTTAAGCAAGGAGCATCTATAAAACATGAATCAGTTATTGCTAGATTCCTAACCAGGATGAAAGGCAATTGCATTCAAAGGAAAATAACCAAAGCAGCCATGTAACTCCACAAAGACTTGGGCAAGTCTAGTGCACAATCTTCCATTTGAAGATAGAGCAAAAATAGGGTACAAAAAGGAGCTGCTGTCAGAAAATGTGGTGGCATAAACAGGGAAAGCATTCCCTAATAGAGAGGATACAAACTGCAGATACTCTGAATGTCATGAAGAAAAAAGTCTACAAAAAAAGGAAACAAAGGAACAAAATCACAAAAACAAGTAGGCATCCAAGGGGTAAAAGATTGCACATATATGAGCTCAGTGTAGCACAAAGGAAACCACCAACCATAAAACACACAAATGAACAGAGGATGTGTGTAGAGCTCAGTGCAGCAGCAGATTCAAGAGAAGGGACAAAACCATGTATAAACTGAACCACCAGAACAATTAAGGTTGGAAGGCTTCTCTGGAATTCATCTTATCCAATCTCCCTGCCAAGGCAGGGTTGCCCAGAGCAGGTGACATAGGAACATGTCCAGGTGGACTTTAAATGACTCTGGAGAAGGAGAAACCATGATCTCCCTGGGCAGCCAGTGCTCTGCTATCCTCAAAGTAAAGTTCTTCCTCATGTTGAGTGAAACTTCTTGTGTTTTAGTTCATTGCCATTGCTTCTTGTCCAGTATCTGGGCACCACTGAAAAGTCTGGCATCATCCTCTTGGCACTCACCTTTGAGACATTTCTACGCATTTATGAAATCCCCTCTCAGTCTTCTCTTCTCTGACTAAACAGGTGCAGCTCCCTCAGTCTCTCCTCACAAGAGAGATGCTCCAGACCCCTCATCATCTTTGTGACCCTTTGCTGGATGCTCTCCAGGAGCTCCTTGTCTCTCTGGTACTGAGGAGCCCAGAACTGGACACAGCACTCCAGATGTGGCCTCACCAGGACTCAGCAGAGCAGGAGGATCAGCTCCCTTGACCTGCTGGCCACACTCTTCCCATTGCACCCCAGGATCCCACTGGGCCTCCTGGCCACAAGGACACGCTGCTGGTTCATTGTCACCTTGAGATCCACCAAGACTCCCAGGTTCTTCTCCGCAGAGCTGCTCATATGTGGGGCAGCCCCAGCCTGTGCTGGCACTTGGGGTTATTCTTCCCCAGGTGCAGGACCCTGCCCTTGCCCTTGTTGAACCTCATTAGGGTTCTCTCTGTCCTGCTCTCCAGCCTACCAAGGTCTAGCAAAAAGGCAGCAGAGCCTTCAGGTGTATCAGCCACTCCCCCAGTTTGTATCATCAGACCTGCTGAGGTACCTTGGATCCTTTTTTCCACACCAGTGATAAACAAATTGAGTGAGACTGGACCCAGTATTGAACCCTGGGGAACACCACTGACTGCAGGCCTCCAGCTGGATTCTACTGCCCTGACCCTGACCCTCTGAGCTCTGCCATTCAGCCTGGCCTTGGTCCACCCCACTGTCCATTCAGTTAAACCACATTTCCTGTGCTTACCTTTGTGGATGTTAGGGGACACGGTGTCCAAAGCCTTGCTGAAGTGGAGGCAGACAGCAACCACTGCTCTCCCTCATCCACCCATTCTGCCCTGCCATCACAGAAGGCTGTCAGATTGGTCAAGCATGATTTGCCCTTGGGGAATCCCTGCTGGCTACTTCTGATGACCTTCTTTTCTGCATGCTTGGTCATGACCTCTAGAATGTTCTGTTCCGTCACCTTTCCAGGGATGGAGTTGAGGCTGACTGGCCAGTAGTTTCCTGGATCCCCCTCCTTCTTGCCAGTTTTCAAGATGGGAGTAACACTGGCTTTTGGCCATTGGGCCTGGTTCCTGGTTTCTGTGATTTTTCAAGGATGGTGGAGAGTGCTTAGCTACAGCATTTGCCAGCTCCCTCAGCACCTGTGGGTGCATCTCATCAGGGCTTGTGGATTTATGTGTGTCAAGAAGTCTGCACAGTTATCCAAACCCTTTGTGACTGGGAGAAGTCTTCCTTTCTCCAGTCTTCCTCTCCTTGCCCCAAGGTTTGGGATTCCTGAGGGCTGGCGTCAGCAGTTAACACTGAAGTAAAGAAGGCATTCTGTAATTCTGCCTTCTCTCTTCTGTCTTCCTTCACTAGGACACCTATTGATTCAGCAAAGACCCCACATTTTCCCTAGTTTTGTTTTTGCCGATGGTGTATTTCTAGAAGCCCTTCTTGCTGTACTTGATTTCTCTTTATATACTCAAATCCAAATGAGCATTAGATCCCTACATCCTCTGACAATATTACTATAGCTGTCCCATGTGACCTGCCCGTTTTTCACATCCCATAAGTTTTTATCTTCTGAGATTTGATAGAAGGTCCCTGTTCATCTCTATGCATCCCCTGTCCCCTTTGCTTGATCCTTTGCTCATGGGAATACACTGGTCTTGAGCTGAAGGAAGTGATGCTGATAGCGAAGCCAAAAGTGAAACAGACAGTGAGATATGGCATTATATCACAAAGGTAACCCAAGTCTTTTGCAAGGAAAGAAAGTGAAATTGCAGCAAAACAAATCAAAATCACAAAACTAGAACCATACTGTAACTTAAAAGCAGAGTATAAGGAAAGAGAAAAGCTGGATAGAGAGAATAAAAAAAGAAAGAGAATGAGAAATCTCTGATTTTATTAAAATATATGACCCAAACAATCCCAGAGCCAAAAGAAATATTCCCCTCATAGAAAAATGGGAAACTGACAGTGTGTCAGTAGGAATTAAATTTTATATTTTATCAAGGCAGCAGGAAGGTAAGTAAATACCATTGTGGTGTTTTGTTTTTTTTTTTTTTTTTTTTTTTTTTTTTTTTTTTTTTTTTTTTTTTTGAGGGCAAGAATATCTTCCTGACCTGTTAAAAGTGACAATAGATAAAAGGTGTTGGCAAATATAGGAGCTGCTCCCATTACAAGAGCCAAACAACCAGCAATGGATGCCACAAAGACAATGGCAAAGCGGCAAAGCAGATCATGTTGTCATAGAAGCCCACAGTTGGATGAGTAGCATGGTACTTTCTTAGAAATCAGGCAAGCTATTTGCCAGAGACCCTTAGAGCTTCAAACAAAGTACTATAAAGAGCTTAACATCAAAGGCCTGCAAAAGGAGACATATATACTGGGTTGACAACAGCAAAACATGTTGACAACCAGTGCCAACATCAGATATTAACAAATGTCATTAGAGCTACTTTACCATATTTGGTATGTCACTAGGTTGATAGAAATTACAAAGAATGACATTTGGTTTAAAAACTGAGGGCAGCTTCCAATGCTACCAGAAAGACATATAAACAAAATTCCTAGGAAGTCACATCACAGCAGATGATGTTCAGGCAGCACAGATGCAATTGCTTGGGGAAGGCTGATGCAAATCAATGCAGAAATCCCCATCATCCTCTGTGACCATTCAGGGATACAGGACAGTAGTTGGGAGTGGTGTCACTGAGCCACTGACCACTTAAGGCTTGTGACCTGGTTTTGAGAAGGCAGAAGTAAGAAAACTCAAATCCACACTAAATGGATTCAGTCAGTTTACAGATTATTAACACTGCTAAACAAGCTTAATTTCTTTCCCCAGAATCTTTAGGTGAAAGTAAACTTTTATAGTTACTATTACACAAATGAGCCATATGGTTACTTTGATGTAGCATAGCTATGTCACATCTCAAACATTAACTACCCACCCAAAAATACTGGGACGTGTACAGAAGAATGTACACTTCAGAAGTGGAAGAAGGTGCTTTCTGTGTTGAAGGTCACACTGAAATGGGGCTTGCAGGACCATATACATGTGAAAAGTACATGAGAAATATGTTCAGTTTGTCCAAGCACTGGAAACCTTTAAAGAGAAGGCGACCATGAATGACAAGCCTCTATAAAAGGAAGCTTACTGGAAGCTTCTGGAAACTTTCATCACATACTATTGATACCGCAGAGCCGGCACTTACACAAAGTACACTTCAGGGTACAGAGGTGTGCCTAGCTGGCTTCTCTTAAAAAGGGATTTTGTGACACAAAGCATGACAGCTCATCAACTTGAAAAGAATGACTTCATCAGCTTGAAAGAAATACAGGAAACTATGTGACACAGAACACTTCAATTGAAGTAGTTATGAGGCAATTTCAAGATATAGATTGGAAAGAGTCAGAGAACAAGCTACATAAAAGAACAAATTGCAAGTGTTTTCTACCAGTTGTACTGTTGGGAGGTTGAACAGTGAGAGCAAGACATGATCTTCCTCTGAAGACTGGTGAGATTGGATGAGTGGACCATGGCAACATCACGTGTGTAAACAACCATATTGCAGGAAAAGTTTTCTCTAGGGCATATTTAAGCCAATCTGGAATAAAATTTGGAAAAGCAAGAGAGGCCATAGACACTTGACCAAAATATCCTGAGGTAACATCTGATATGAGTGGGAAAATTCAAAGGCAACAAAAACCCCCATTTGTCTAGCAGACATGTCTCCACTGCAGAGGTTGAACCTTTCATTGCAATTATCTAGTGTTCTTCAAATAAAATCTGTTTCTCAGACTCTTAGGGACCAGAGACGAGGAAAACATAATCACAGCAACTGCATAACTTACACTATCTGAATTTGGATAATGCAAGAAACATACAGAAGGCCTTCAATCTCATGTGTGGTTTCACAGGGGAAAGGCAGGTTACACAAAGCTTTGTTCAAGCTACCCATGTCTGTGAAGTCACATGTATGAGATCACTGGTAGTGAAAGGCCAGCTAGAAATGCTTTTTTTTAATGTCCATTTGAAGTTTTTGTGGGGTTACCACAATTCACCATTCTGCAGTAAAATTTACTGAAGGCATTTGATGTTCATTGTGAAAACCATAGCAGAAAAAACCCACAAGCAATTGTAATCCAAAGAGAGGGCTTCCATTTTTTGACTGTGGTGGATTCAGAGTTCAAGTTCTTTACCCAAGATAGAGGACACATTTTCAGCTGTGGCTTCCATATTACAGAAGAACATCTGTAACTGGAAACATATTCTGTGCTGAGTCTCTCAACTTTACTCCTGAGTTTATTCCTTTGTTTTTCTGCTCTTCTGGGGAGAAGAAAATGAGGAGAGGAAACAACTATTTTTGGTAAAGATATGTTGAAAGAATCAGCGAGAACAGTGCACGTAGGGAAGTGTCAGGCCACAGTATATTGCCCAGGCATTCTCCCAGACGGAAGTACTGCAGCTTGGGTACATCCTGATTTAATTGTGCCTCAGATTACTTGTTTTTTGTCCAGTATCCCCTTGAGTCCCAGTTAACCTTCAGTAGTTACTGCTTTGTAACCCTCTTGTTTTATGCTTGTACACCGAGCACAGCCACCTATCTTAAGCTTTTACTTGATTTCCCTATATTATAGAGAGAGAGTTATAAACCACCCTTTTCAGTAAAGAAAACCCTTGAAGCAGCACAAGGCTCATGGTGTGTAACTACATTAATTTATAGGAAAGTCCTTGCTGAAGACAAGAAAAATTTTAGATTTTAGATTTCATTTTATTGGATTGCTATACCAACAGCATCACTTCCAATTTAGATTCCATACCCACTAAAGATAGTTATATATTGACCAGAAAGTTATATCCAACAGGATTTATAATTAAATTATATTAAAATATTCCTCATTAATTTCTTCGGGTTCTTGGACATCAGCCTCAGGATGCATTTTTCTGAGATGTCCTGAACTCTAGCTGATGTGGAAACGTTTATTTATACTGACCATCACTCATCCGTAGGCATACAAAGCTCATTCCTAACTCTACCTATGAGAATTTCCAATACCTCTAGTGACAGACAGAGTGGGTGTGGGCTGAACACAGCTGGCTGGCAGCACACACTCTTCCACACACTGAAACATTTGCCACCACCTGCACTTCTTATCCAAGGACAGATTTGAGACTAAGATTTGGACCTTAGAAGGAAGGCGGGCCTGGCATTAAGCATTAAAAAGTTAAAAAGGCCAGAACTGCCTGTCATTGCAGACAAGGGACTTTGATCTGAGTTTATGACAGAGATGTTAATAACTAGACTGGAGTAGATTTTTTTCTTAACCTGAGGGTATTTTTAGGCTTTCAGAATTCTTTTGTAGCTCAGATCAAGGCAGAAAGTTGAAATAATAGAAACCTACACAAATAATCTTCCCCTCTTCCCTTCTGTGTCATGTTTTTCAGTGTCTTTCACTTTAATTTTTCCTTTTCCTTTTATTTTTGTCTTTAGGAAGAAGCAATATGTCATCTTTGATCTGCTATCCCTTTCCAGTGTCCTCTCCCTTCACAGTAACTGCCTGCGCCTCTCGCTGTGGCCTCTTACCACCTCCCTAAAAACAGTGGGACTAAGGTGGTATAAGGTACTCAACACCTTCCCTCTAACTGCTACTATAAAACCTACCCAGCATGATATAACAAATGGATAAAATTTTAAATTTTAAAAAACCCGAATGAGATATTGTTATAGGTTTGACGTTGGTACAAGACTAGTGTTTCTATGAGGATATATTGTCTTTGGTATTTGTTGTGAGATGTGACTAAAAACAGAGTAAAACAGTTTTTAATTTAGAGAGTAAAACATTTTTTAATTTAGAAAGTAAAAGAAAAAGAACTTTATTACTTATAATATGTAAAGAAGACACATACAGAAGAACATGGAAACTTTAAAAATACTCTTCTTCTTTCTCCTACCAGTTCTTAACACAACAAAATAAACTGAAAATTCTTCATCACGTTATCACTTTTTAGATAATTAATCTTTAGTTTATTACTATTTTTTCGATAATCAGTACTTAGTTCATTGAGGAGAGATAGGAGTCTTCTTTGCACTACATCGTGGCTTCTTTCTCTATGTTTAGTGTTCTTACTACTGTGCATGGACTAGAGTTGTTTCTAGGGTTTTTTTCTTTTTTTAAAGATGCTTTGGTTAGTTCCAGGAAACGACAGTTTTTCAATTTTGGGACACTAGTCCCCCCCAATATTACCCCCTGGGGCTGAGGGGCCTTGAGAACAGAGCTTTTTCTCTTATTTCTGTTCACACTACTGTCTACTCTTGGCTCTAAGTCAATGCCTCTCCCCAGATGTAGTTTCTGTGTTATAGAAAAGAAATGAGTCTATTCAGGCTATACAAAAAAGTCTAGCTAAAGGCCACTCCATCATCTCTTCTCACTTAGGATTTTTTTTAGTATTTTCTGACAATTTTTTACGTGCATAAACTTTCATTATCTTTGTTTAGTTTTCTTTATCTTTCTTCTTTAAATTCAGGAGGATTAGCATTTATAAAGTTTCTATCATTTATGAAAAGGGTTAAAATCTTGGGCTTTGTTTCTTCAGAATTTTCATAGTATCTTTGTTGTTGGGTATTCTTTTCGTGCTACTCCCCCATACTCCTTCGGTCGTGTTATTTAGTTGCTGATATCAAATTTCAAGGTGACACAGATCACAGACACGGTTTTTCAGTCTCTCTCTCTCTCTCCGGGGGGGGGGAGGGGGGGGGGGAGGGGGAAAAGAAGGCTGTTTGATGCCTCTCAAGGTTCTTGTACTCTCTCTACCCTTCCATCTAGCAGGATTTTTCTCTCCCCCTCTGTGTCCTAGGTTCCAGCCTACCTCGCCCAGGCCGTATGGCTTCCCCTCCCCCGCCCAGCCAGTCGCTGGGCAGGGGAGATCCCTGCGTCCTCAGGGACTGGAACCAAGAGAGAGCTTTCCGGGGAGCCCTCTGCTTTTAACCCTTGTGTTCTCAGAGGCAGATCCTTGTCCTCAGTGGCTACACCAGGTGCCAGTCTTTAAATTTGAGCACTCATTGGTTTGACCACTGAAGTTCAAAAAACTTATTTTTTTCTAAACTACGACATTCCACCCTTCGCCTCTGAGAACACACACACATTTTAAAATTATTACAAAAGACACTAAATATTTCTCTCTACATCTAAATTTCACTATTAGTTTACTTAAATACATGTTTTGCTCTTTTTCTTTGATCTCATCTCACAGTTTTGTTTTATTTTCTCTTTTTTTTTTTTTAGAACTCGATTTTTTCCCAGTCAGGGAACCAAAAATGTCATAGGTTTGACGTTGGCACAAGGCCAGTGCCTCTGTGAGGATATGCTGTCCCTGGTATTTGCTGTGAGATGTGACCAAAAACAGAGCAAAACAGTTTCTAATTTAGAAAGCAAAAGAAAAAGAACTTTATTACTTACAATATGCAAAGAAGACACATACAGAAGAACATGAAAACTTTAAAAACACTCTTCCTCCCCCCCCCACCAGTTCTCAACACAACAAAACAAACTGAAAATTCCTCATTGTTAGAAAGAAAAAAAAGAGTTAAGAGTTATTGTTAACCATATTTGTAGTTGCAAGATTAATGTTTGTAGTAGCAACTTTTGTAACTGTTGAATAGTGTTAAAAAAAACTCACCTACCTCGTGTCTGTATTGTAGCCCTATCCCAAGTTCCTGTATCCTGTTTCCTGTATCCTGTTCCTTGTTCCTGTGTCTGTCGGGCCCCGCCTCCACTGCTCCCCTACTCTTCCCCATGACAACCAGTGGCTCCACCCAGTATGTAAACCATGTGAACTTCCAGACCCCCGAGGGACCATGGGAGTGAGAGCACCGCATACAAACTGCTGAAGTTTAGAAACTAATAAACAGATACTTCACCAAACCACCCTAGAAGATCGGGAAGAACAACAGCTATCTGGAGAATAGTTTTTAATCATCTCACATCTCACTGTAACAAGAATAAGACTTGCTCGGAGTCACCCCCCTGGACTTTAAACGAGCCAAGTAGTCTCCTAGGGGACTCCTGCGAGGGCGGAGACTCCAGCTCTGTCGTTAAGGCAAAGCTGCTTGCACCTCCTCCTCTTCGTTGTCCACAGGGAGCAGTGGCGGTGAGCGCGACCCCTCGAGCCCCCTCCCCCAGGCTGATTTCACAATAAAGGCTTTAAAAAGGAGCAGAAGAGCTCCTGGCGCATTTATTCATACCAATTTTTGGGGGCTCGTCCGGGACCTGACCACGCCTGAAAAGGACTCCAGCAAAGGACAGCTGCAGGACGGCTGCCCCCCACCTGGGACTCCAGGACCAGCTGGTCACCCCCAGACCCGGAGATCCGCCTGGGCAAGGACAACAAAGAGGAGCGCCGGACTGGTAAGACACCGGCAGCAGGAGTAGTGGAGGCGAGTGAGTGGATGTGTGAGTGAGACGGGGGCCGGCAGCTCGGACCCCCGAAGTGAGAGTGGACCCTTTAGTACCGCGTTTCCGGACTCCCGCGAGGGGGCCGGCCGGGAACAAGGGGAAGCGAAAGGGGGCCTAATAAGGCTCAAAAGAACGAAAGAGGCGCCTCCTGGGGATAGAAGGGTCCCCCCTCCGAGCGTGCGGAGGTTTCCTTAGTGTATGAGTGGCACGCATAGGGGTAGGTCCCCCTATTCAAAAAACTAAGCGTTCTAGGCTGCTCTGGGCACGTAGAGGGCCTAGAGAAGTGAGAGTCACGCGCAGACAACCTGAGTAGCTCCTGGGGTGGTGTGTGGGAGTGCCTAGGTTAGGTGTGAGTGAACACACCCCCCTCGCTTGGGTACCCGAGAGGTCAGTGAAAGACCTTCACTTCCCAAGGTCTGTGACACAGGACGTGCTGAGAGGCTGTCCTGGGTTACTGCTGAATTGTATCCCCATTCGTCTGTTTAAATCAAAAATGAGTTCTGCACCTTTAAGACTGGATCTAAGAGTGAAGAAGAAGCAGTAGAATGTCTGAGGCAGGTGTTTTCAAAACATCAAGATAAGAATTTACAGTTTTAGAGGACACAACGAGTGTTGGCTACAGTACAGACGGCAGGAGAGAGCTCTCTTTTGCTTTCTGTTAGTTCGTAACTAGCTAAAACAGAGAAGTTTTCCGGACTGTGAGTTTTTTTTTTCCTTAGAACTGTTCAAACCTACTCTGGACTAACCCCCAACAGAGCACCAAGAGCTCATCCCTGTGGCCCACCGGGCCTGGCTTAGGCCTGGCATTTCCCAGTGCCAGGGACTGACACAGACTGAGCAAACCGAGCTGCACCCACGACACAGACTAGCTGGATTAGTCATCTCTACAGAGAAGCAGGAAGTTTTGTTCCTTGATGTTCATTTGTTGTACTTGGCCTGTTAAATAAATACATTTTTTCCACTTTCCTCTAAGGAATTTTTTTTTTGTTTTGTTTTGTTTCTCCTCTTTTCCTTTCCTGAACCAATTAGAGAAAGAGCCATTAGATTGGTTTTCTGGAGGGACCTATTTTGAGGTCCCTTCCCAAATTTGCCTTAAACCAAAACATATACAGTTAATTGGCGCCCAACGTGGGGCTAAAAAAAAGTAGAAAAATTGTACTGATTGTATTTTAGTTATACTTTGTATTAAGATAAAGCAACCAACAGCTATGTTGTTGCTTGAACTCATAATGTCTCTCTCAGTAGAAGCCTTTCTAAGTTTCTATTCCCTAGACTTTTTTGAGGTTTTAATACCTTTCTAGTCTTTAAGTTTATTCTCTTATTCAGAAATAACTCCAGTGTTATTCCTAACACGTAGTTTTTACTGTAGAGGAGCATGTATTAGAATAGCTATTATACTAGGCTCAATAATAATGATTTATAAAAAGTTCATAAAAGTACTAGAGTTAGTAACAGGTATATTTAGTTTATAGATCTTTCATCTTACCTTGCGTCCCAGTTCCAGTAACATGTTTTGAAGGTTTATTAGTAATTACACTCAGTTAGTTAAAGAAGAAGGAAAAGATAAAGCTTTTCAACCTCTCCTTTCCCTCTTCTCCTTTGAAACTGTTACATCACTTTTTAAGAATGTTCAGTTTCCTTTGAATACCAAAGATACCACCTTTCTAGTATTTCAACTGGTAAGTTTCCTCTATATAGTCTACAACTTCTCTAGAATGAAAACTGAAATCTCCAGAGTAACTACTGAAACCCCTAACCCAAAAACAAAGCCAAGTGTACAAAATCCTGAGTAATGTAGAGAATAAGAAAATATGGGCCAAACCCTGAAAGAATTTTCTGACCCTGTATCCTGAAACTTTCCACGTGAACAAATTCAGAACCCAGCCAAAGTAAGAAAGTACTTGAAAGAGAAGTACCATAATGATACTAAGGAGAGAAAGATCATTACAATAAGCTAGGCCTTAACATATACTTATCACACACTACTAGATACTGTAAGGCAACAGACAGAGGCAGCGGGGCAGGGAGATAAATCAACAACTAAACCAAACAATAAGCTTAAGCCAACAACTAAACCAGACAGTGAGCCTAAACCACTGACAATTACTACAAAAAAGAAACACACAACTAAAACTGACAAACAGGTAGAAGATAAAAACCCAGGTGAAAGAACCTCAAAACCAACAACTAACAGAAAAACAGAAGTCAAAACAACTGGCACAGGGTCAGAAGCTAATACTGAGCCCTTCTCCCTAAAGGACCTTCGTAACCTAAGAAAAAATTACACTCAACAACCTGATGAATCCATAATTAGTTAATTAGTCCGTCTTTGAAATGCTACAAGTAAGACTACAGTTCTAGATGGCACTGAAACAAGGCATTTGGAATCTCTGTCACATGATCCAGTTATTAACCAAAAAATGATGAGGGGGCCAACCCTCACAGCCTCTAAAAACGAGTCCTAAGAAATATGGCACAAAGATATCTGTGTACAGACGATCTCTATATACAGCAAACACAGTAAAAGACCATAGAACAAGAGATCCAACGCCTGAGAAAAATGACAGTAACAGAGATTGTCTTCTCAGATAACCTAAACACTAGAAACCCAGATTTAGTACCATGTACATCCGTGATGTGGCAAAAACTTGTACGACTTGGGCCACAAGAATATACTTCTGCTTTAGCCATAATGAAGCGAGATGACAGGGAGGAAACCGTACTAGATATGGCAAAGAAACTCAGAGCATATACAAATACTGTGCATGGCCCAATACAGGCAAGAATTACAACTATAGAAACCCATCTACAAAAATTAAATAATAAAATAAAAGAGAACCATAAGAGACTCAGAGAAGAGATGAGAGAGATAAAAGAAAACTTTCTCCAAATCTCAACAATACAAGTCAAAGGTTCCAGTACCAAACACAAATATTCCCCAGATAGAGAGAAGAAGTATACCCCCCGAACTGAACTGTAGTCTGTCCTGCGTGGTTTTAGAGAAAACATGAAAAAATAGAATAGAAAACCTACTGCTGCTCTGGCCCAACAAGTACTTGAATTGTGTGAAGGCAAGACTCAGAGAGAAAATTTCACCAAAAAAGAAGTAACCCCAGTTACCCAAGAAAAGAAAGATAACCAGACTTAGAGGGGCCCTGCCTCTAGCCAGGTAGAGGCTAAGGAAAATCGTGTCTTTTAAATTGTGTAGATTCGTTAGCCTGACACATCAGAACCACAAAAATATAAGGCCTTAGTTGACACTGGTGCACAGTGCACATTAATCCCATCAAGACATATAAAGACAAAATCTGTTTCTATTTCCAGTGTAACAAAAGGATCACAAGATTTTACTTTAGTAGAAACTGATATGAGCCTGACTAGAAGTGAGTAGAAGAAACACCCTATTGTGACTGGCCCAGAAACCCCATACATTTTAGGCATAGACTTCCTTCGAAATAAGTATTTCAAGAACCCAAAAAGATTCAGGTAGGCATTTGAAATAACACCTGTAGTGACAAAGGGCATTAAGCAATTAAACTCCTTACCTAAACTATCAGAGAACCCATCAACAGTAAGACTCCTGAAAGTAGAAGAGCAACAAGTACCAATTACCACCTCAATAGTGCACCGCCGGCAGTACCGAACAAATAGAGATACTGTGATCCCCATCCATAAGATGATCCGTAAACTGGAAAGCCAAAGGGTGGTCAGCAAAACCCACTCACCCTTCAACAGCCCCATCTAACCTCTACGCAAATCTGGAAAAGAATAGAGATTAACTGTGAACTATCGTGGCTTGAATAAAGTAACTCCACCATTGAGTACTGCTGTGCCAGACATGCTGGAACTCCAGTACGAACTAGAGTCCAAGGCAGCAAAGTAGTATGCCACTATTAACATTACAAATACCTTTTTCTCCATTCCTTTAACAGTAAAATGTAAACCTCAGTTTACTTTCACCTGGAGGGGTGTGCAGTACACCTGGAACCGACTACCCCAAGAGTAAAAACACAGTCCCACCATCTGCCATAAACTGATTCAGACTACACTAGAAAAGAGTGAAACTCCAGAACACCTACAGTACATCGATAACATCATTGTGTGAAAAAACACGGCAACAAAAGTGTTTGAGAAAAGAGCAAAAATCATCCAAATCCTCCTAAAAGCCAGATTTACTATCAAGAAAAGTAAAGTCAAGGAACCTGCCCGAGAGATCCAGTTCCTGAGAATAAAGTAGCAAGATAAACGGCAACAGATTCCCACTGAGGTCATCAACAAGATCACAGCAATGTCTCCACCAACTAACAAAAAAAAAACACAAACTTTCCTAGGCGCCATAGACTTTTAGAAGATGCACATTCCAGAGTACAGCCAGATCGTGAGCCCTCTCTACTTTGTCACCCAGAAAAAGAACGATTTCCACTGGGGCCCTGAACAGCAACAAGCTTTCACCCAGATCAAACAAGAAATCACTCATACAGTAACCCTTGGCCCAGTCAGAACGGGACCAGAGGTGAAGAATGTGCTCTACTCTACAACTGAGAACCATAGTCTGTCCTAAAGTCTGTGACAGAAAGTGCCTGGGAGACCCGAAGCCAACCACTGAGATTCTAGAGCCAAAGTTATAGAGAATCAGAAGCCAATTATACCCCAACAGAAAAAAAAATTTTAACAACCTATGAAAGAGTCCAAACTGCCTCAGAAGTGATAAGTACTGAAACACAACTCCTCCTGGCACCCCGACTACCAGTACTAGAGTAAATGTTCAAGAGAAAAGTTCCTTCCACCCACCATACCACTGACGCCACATAGAGCAAGTGAATTACCCTCATCACACAACACGCCCGAATTAAAAACCCAAATCACCCTAAAATTTTAAAAATAATTATGAATTAGCCAGAAAGTGAAAACTTTAGTCTCATAAATAAAAAGGAACAAAAACAAGTAACACGAACTAAAGAAACTCCACCATACAACCAACTACCCCCAGAAGAAACAAACTACACCCTTTTCACTGATAGTTCCTGTCGTATCGTAAAGATGAACCAGAAGTAGAAAACAGCTATATAGAACCCCACACAACAAGTTACACAAACTACTGAAAGAAAAAGTAAATCAAGCCAATTTACTGAACTCAAAACTGTTCAACTAGCTCTGGACATTACTAAAAAAGAAAAGTAGCCAAAACTCTACCTATACACTGATTCATAGATAGTAACAAATGCTCTGTAAGAATGGCTAGAGAAGTAGAGAAAGACTAACTGACAACGTAAAAGAAAACCAATCTAGGCTACTGAAAAGTAGAAAAACATTACTAGTCAGGTAGAAAAACTACCTGTGAAAGTCCGCCATGTAGATACCCATATCCCCAAAAGTAAAACTAATAAAGAACACCACAACAATAACCAAGTAGACCAGGCTACAAAGATAGAAGTGTCAAAAATAAACTTAGATTGACAACACAAAAGAGAGTTGTTTGTAACTCAATAAGCCCATGATGCCTCAGGCCATCAGAGTAGAGATGCCACCTATAAGTAGGCACGAGACCGAAGAGTAAATCTAACCATAAACAGTATTTCCCAGATTATCCACAACTATGAGACATGTACTGCCATCAAGCAAACCAAAAAGGTGAAACCCCTCTAGTATAGAGAACAGTAGTCTAAGTACAAGTATAGAGAAGCCTGGCAAGTTGACTACATCACACTGCCCCAAACACGTCAAGGCAAGCGCTACGTGCTCACAATAGTAAAAACCACCACAAGATAGTTAAAAACCCACCCAGTGTCTCACGCCACTACCCAGAACACCATCCTAAGCCTTGAAAAGCAAGTCCTGCAGAGGCATGGTACCCCAGAGAGAATTGAGTCAAACAATAAGACTCATTTCAAGAACAGCCTCATCAACACCTAGGCTAAAAAACATGGCATTGAGTGAGTGTACCATATCCCTTACCATACACCAGCTACAAGCAAAGTAGAGAAATACAATAAACTGTTAAAAACCACCTTGAAAACATTAAGTAGGAAATCATTCAAAAATTAAGAACAACATTTAGCAAAAGCCACTTAGTTAGTTAACACCCGAAACTCTACCAACCGAGCAGGCCCTACCCAGTCTGAACCCCTACATACAATAAATAGAGATAAAGTCCCAATAATACATGTCAGAAGTTTATTAAAGAAGACAATTTAAATTAATTCTACCCCCAGTACAGGCAAACTCATCCATAAGATTGTCTTTACTCAAAGACCAGGTTGTACATGGTAGATAATACAGAAAGATAGCACAATACAATGTATACCTCAAAGAGATCTGACTATTGAATGAAAACTATGTGTAAATATCATTACTTGTTAAATGTCACTACCATTGTTTGTATCTAATGATAAATTGTATATATGTGTGTGTAAAATTAAAAGATGTATTAGTGTTAGTAATAAGTTAACGATATAAAGATAAGGGGTAGAATGTCCTGGGTTACTACTGAATTGTATCCCCATTCGTCTGTTTAAATCAAAAATGAGTTCTACACCTTTAAGACTGGATCTAAGAGTGAAGAAGAAGCAGTAGAATGTCTGAGGCAGTGTTTTTCAAAACATCAAGATAAGAATTTACAGTTTTAGAAGACACAACGAGTGTTGGCTACAGTACAGACGGCAGGAGAGAGCTCTCTTTTGCTTTCTGTTAGTTCGTAACTAGCTAAAACAGAAAAGTTTTCCGAACTGTGAGTTTTTTTTTCCTTAGAACTGTTCAAACCTACTCTGGACTAACCCCCAACAGAACACCAAGAGCTCATCCCTGTGGCCCACCGGGCCTGGCTTAGGCCTGGCATTTCCCAGTGCCAGGGACTGACACAGACTGAACAAACCGAGCTGCACCCACGACACAGACTAGCTGGATTAGTCATCTCTACAGAGAAGCAGGAAGTTTTGTTCCTTGATGTTCATTTGTTGTACTTAGCCTGTTAAATAAATACATTTTTTCCACTTTCCTCTAAAGAATTTTTTTTTTTTTATTTTGTTTCTCCTCTTTTCCTTTCCTGAACCAATTAGAAAAAAAAACCATTAAATTAATTTTCTAGAAAAACCTATTTTGAAGTCCCTTCCCAAATTTACCTTAAACCAAAACAGAGGCCATAGCTGTCGCGGCTCAGTCTTGGCTCAGGGAGTTCCTGGGAAGGGGGGGTCGAACTTGCTGCCAGAAGAGCACAGGGGCAAGTAGTTAGTCTGCGCAGGCGGGCGAGGCAGCTAAGGTAACACACACACGCATCCCCTTGCCGAAGCCATCCCTTGGTGGGTGGGGTGGCTAGGAGGCAAGGGGGAATCTTCCACCACTTGCTCACATTCAGCCCTCGCACAGAAGCTAGCCTCACTGGGGAAGGGGGATAGTCAGGGAGTGGAGGGGCAGGGGCTCCGGAGTGAGCCCTGCTGACCAAAGTTTTGTGGACAGCACGGAGACAGGGACAGGGGAAGATCCCAGGGAGTCTGGTGCTAGGGTCCCCTCCATGTCGACTCAATAGTGCTCATAGTCTCTACTGACAGGGAGTCAGGGAGGTGAGGCGGGAGGGGAACGGAGATCGGATTTTGACCGATTGAGGATAAAGAGAGAATTTTAATTTTCATAAAAATTTAGAAGTCCATTTGCCCGTCATTAAATTTCCATTCGAGTAGGGGCACGTTTATAAAGTAAGTAAGGGCCAGTTATAAGTTGTTTAAAACTTGTGTGCCTGTCAGTAGTGTTTTGTTCAGTTTAAGCCCAGAGAAAAGAAGAGTAATGGGACAGTGCCTAAATAAGAGAGCAAGTCCCAAGGAGAATGAAGAAACTACCAGAACCATTCCCCCTGATAGCCCATTAGAACAAATATTAAATCACTGGGACACACAAGAGGCCACCAAGGGCCTAGACTGGATTAAAATGATCCATTATTGTATGGAAGTTTGGCCCAAATTAGAAATGCAGGGACAGTGGCTTTGGTATGGCACAAAAGATCCCTGGATGTGTTCCCAATTATACCAACATCTAAAAACAAAAAGAGGTACAAGCCCAGAAGAAATAATGTATGCAGCTTTGTGGCAAAAAGGTAAAACAGAAACAGAATTAGTGAAGGTATGTAAGTTAAAAGAACAGAAAACAGGAGTTAAGGGAAATAAAAGCAAGAAAAAGAGACTAATAGAACCAGTAGTAAATGGGACCCCTTGGAGTACCTACCCCCTCCTCCCATATACCCAATAGTGCCCCAAGCTCCCCTTTGCAATTCCCAGACTATCCCAGCCTCTATACCACCCTCACTTAACCCACCTGTTTCCAGTTCGAACCCTTTCTGCCTGAACCCGTCCTCCTCTGCATTTTCAGCCCCTCCCATTGTCACTGAATCTTCTCCCTCAATCCCATCACCGGTTCCTTATAATCTGACAGTTACAGTTCCTTTACCTCCAGAAACCCCTATAGTGAACCAAATCTCCTCTCCCTTACCTGCAACTGTTCCCTTACCTCCACATGACTGGGAGTCAAGAATGCCCAAAATTAATCCTAACCCTCCCCTTAACAATGAGCAACTTCCCCTAACCCCTACTTCTAGTCAAGGACAAAATCCTGGAGATGGACCTTATTGTCATACACGATCTAAGACAACGAAACTCTTCCCCTTGAGAGAAGTCCCTATGGGAGGAGTAGTTGGAGGAGTAGGGTTTGTCAATGCCCCATTGACAGCTTCAGAAGTTAGAGGATTCAAGAAAGAGCTAGGAAACCTGGTTGAAGACCCGGTGGGAATAGCCAATCAAGTAGACCAATTTCTAGGTCCCAATATTTACACTTGGAGTGAGTTAAACTCTATTTTAAATATCTTATTTAACCCTGAAGAGCTAGCCATGATCCGTGTCACAGGAATGAGAATCTGGGAATGAGAAAACAGGATTGGGCCCCGGGGAGAAGACAAGCTCCCACAAGTGGATCCAGGATGGGATCCAAACAGGGAAGAGGAAAGACAGAATATGAGAGATTACAGAACCCTAATGGTAAAAGGAATTAAAGAATCTGTTCCCCGAAGTAACAACACCAAGCTAGCCTTTGATGAGACCCAAGAAAAAGATGAGACCCCAGCCACCTGGTTAAATAGGTTAAGAAGAAATTTTCAATTATACTCAAACATAGATCCCGACAGTCCTGAAGGCCAAGTACTGTTAAAAGTACAATTTGTTACTAAGTCCTGGCCTGATATCAGGAAAAAGCTAGAAAAATTGGATGATTGGCAAGAGAAAGGGATCAATGAACTATTAAAGGAAGCTCTAAAAGTTTACTTAAGGAGAGAAGAAGAAAGAACAAAAACAAAAGCAAGACTCATGGTAGCTGTGGCCAAAGAAACTGTCCAGGCAAGTAAGGATCAGTCAAGTGAAGGGGGGCAAAAGTCCAAACAGGAGGAAAACAAAAAGAAATCCATTATGCCCCCAAAGACCAACTCAGGGAACACCCAAAAGAGCGGGAGGTGTTACTATTGTGGACAGACAGGGCACTTTAAAAGAGACTGTAATAAACTATCCTTGGATGAAGCAATAGCAAAAGAACAGGGTACATTAGAAAAGACCTTGAGGGGGGGGGGGATAGTGATGACTAGAGGTGTCGGGGGCTGTATGTATTAGGGGACCCGATGAAACACTGAGAAGAGCCCCTGGTAAATTTTGAAGTAGGTCCCAAGAGTGAAGAGATTGAATTTTTAGTAGATACAGGAGCAGACCGTTCAAGTATAAACAAGCTCCCAACTGGTATGTTTTTAAGTAATAAAGTTTGTGAAGTATTAGGAGCAGAGGGAAAACCCTTTATGGCACCAGTAATAAAAAACGTTGAAGTAAAAGGACATTCTCAACAGTGTTATACAGACTTTGTATATTTACCAGACCTAGAAACTAATTTATTAGGAAGAGATTTACAAGTGCAGCTAGGAGTAGGAATAATCCCAGTGAATGGAAAAATGGTAGTCCAGATGATGAAGCTAACCATAAAAGATATGGGAGAGATTAACTCTGAAGTTTGGGCAGAAGAAGGAAAGTTTGGGTATTTAGACATTCCCCCAATAAAGATCAAAATCCAGGAAGGAACACCCCCCATTAAAATCAGACAGTACCCCATGTCCATAGAAGGGAAAAAAGGATTGGCTCCTGTCATAGATAACTTATTAACAGAAGGTATCCTGGAACCATGTATGTCCCCCTATAACACTCCAATTCTGGCTGTTAAAAAGGCAGAGGGGAAATATCGATTAGTTCAAGATCTAAGAGAAATAAATAAAAGGACAATCACCAGACACCCAGTAGTGCCAAATCCTTATACCCTCCTGAGCCAGGTACCCAACGGACATGCTTGGTTCACAGTTATAGATTTAAAGGATGCCTTTTGGGCATGTCCCCTAGCAGAAGAGTGCCGTGACTGGTTTGCCTTTGAGTGGGAGTATCCTGATAGAAATAGAAAACAACAACTAAGATGGTCCTGCTTACCCCAGGGTTTTACGGAGTCCCCGAACCTTTTTGGACAAGCATTAGAGGAATTATTAAGTCAATTTAATCCTGAGAATGAGGTTAAAATTTTACAGTATGTAGATGATCTCTTAATATCTGGAGAAGATCAAGAAAAAGTGAGGCAAACCAGTATACAACTATTGAATTTTCTGGGAACCAAGGGATTAAGAGTGTCCCGGAACAAATTACAATTTGTGGAGCCCAAAGTAATTTATTTAGGACATGTAATAGAGCAAGGCTGTAAAAAATTAAGCCCAGAAAGAATATCAGGTATCCTAGCCATACAAGCACCAAAAACAAAGAGAGACATAAGAAAACTCTTAGGTCTCTTCGGATATTGCAAACTATGGATAGAACAATATACCCAGAGTGTAAAATTTCTTTATGAAAAATTAGTTAATTCTGAACCCATAAAGTGGACAATTGAAGACGAAGAGCGATTGAATCATCTAAAAGATAAGCTCGCTTCAGCACCAGTTTTAAGCCTGCCAGATTTAAAGAAAGAGTTTGACTTCTTTGTCAACTCCGAAGAGGGGACGGCATATGGGGTTTTAACTCAAGAGTGGGGGGGATATCGCAAGCCCATAGCCTATTTATCAAAACTATTAGACCCAGTAGCTCGTGGATGGCCTACCTGCTTACAATCCATAGCTGCAGCTGCAATTTTAATTGAAGAAGCTCAAAAGCTAACCTTACAGGGTAGAATCAAGGTCCACACACCACACGACTTAAAAACAGTCTTGAGTCAGAAGGCTCAACAATGGCTGGCAGATGCTAGGATATTAAAATATGAAGTCATTCTAATGGATACCAGCAATTTAGAACTAATGACCTCCAAGAGCTTGAACCCAGCGCAATTTTTATCGGGGGAGCCGCCATATGAGTTAGAACATAACTGCTTGGAATTAGTGAATTTCCAAACAAAAGTGAGGGAAGATTTGGAAGATATACCTCTACCCTATGGAAAAATATTATTTACTGATGGTTCCTCCAGAGTAGTGGAAGGAAAACGACATTCTGGGTATGCAGTAGTCATGAAAACAGAAAAAGGAGAATTAGAGGTACTAGAAAAAGGGAAATTACCCCCCAGCTGGTCAGCTCAAAGTTGTGAAGTTCATGCTCTAAAGAGAGGTCTGGACTTGTTAGAAAAAGAAAAAGGAACAATTTACACAGATTCGAGGTATGCCTTTGGAATAGTTCATACCTTTGGTAAAATCTGGGAAGAGCGAGGCTACCTAAATTCAAAAGGAAAGAACCTAGCACATGAAGGACTAATAAAATCAGTGTTAGAATCCCTAACCAAACCCACAGAAATTGCAGTGGTCCACATAAAAGGACATCAAAAAGGAGACACTTTAGAAAACAGAGGAAACCAATTAGCTGATCAGGTAGCAAAAGAAGTAGCTGTAAATCCAGAGGGACCAGTAAAAATCCTAAAACTAGACAAGGCAATGACTGAAAAAGAAGAGAAAAGGGAACCAATATTTAGTAAGAAAGAATGGGAAGCAATAAAGGAACTGGAATTATCTCAAGGAGAACAAGGGGAATGGTTAACATCAGATGGGCGAAAATTTTTGAACAAAGCTTTAGCCCGGAAAATGTTAAATGAGATACATGAACTAACTCATTGGGGAACCCAAGGGATGTGTGACCATTTCTTGAGGGAAAATTTGTGCCTCGGAGTTTATGATTTGGCAAGAGCTATAACAAAGGGGTGTATAATATGCCAAAAAGTAAACCAAAAAGTAATGAGGAAAACTGAACCTGGGGAAGAGAGTTGGCCTTAAGACCATTCCAGAGTGTGCAAATAGATTTCACAGAAATGCCCCCTATACAAGGGTATAAACATTTATTAGTAATAGTTGACCACTTGACACATTGGGTAGAAGCATTTCCCACGAAGAGAGAAACAGCAGAGGAAGTTGCCCAAGTAATACTGGAAAATATTATCCCCAGATATGGTTTAGTTAACACTATTGACTCAGATAGGGGATCCCATTTCAATTCCCAAGCCCTACAAGCTATTGTAAAAGCCCTAGGAATAAAATGGAGACTACACACCCCATGGCACCCCCAGAGTTCAGGTCGAGTAGAATGTATGAATAAAACATTAAAAAATGTGTTAACGAAACTGAGGACTGAGACCCAAATGAATTGGTTAAAGTGTTTACCTCTCGCCCTCTTGAGAATCAGAACCAAGCCACGATCTGACCTTGGGGCATCCCCATACGAAATGATGTTTGAGCTTCTGTCAAAGGTTTGACGTTGGCACAAGGCCAGTGCCCCTATAACGATATACTGTCCCCGGTATCTGTTGTGAGATGTGACTAAAAACAGAGCAAAACAGTTTCTAATTTAGAAAGCAACAGAAAAAAACTTTATTACTAATAATAGGTAAAGAAGACACATACAGAAGAACATGGAAACTTTTAAAAAAACACTCTTCCTCCCCCCCCCCCCCCCCAGTTCTCAACCTAACAAAACAAACTGAAAATTCCCCATCACGTTACCACCTTTTAGATAATTAATCTTCAGTCTATTACCACTCTTTCGATAATCAGTACTCAGTTCGTTGAGGAGAGATAGGAGTCTTTCTTGCACCACATCGTGGCCTCTTCCTCCATGTCCAGTGCTCTCACCACTGTGCATGGACCAGAGCTGTTTCTAGGGTTTCTCTTTTTAAAAATGTTTTGGCTAGTTCTAAGAAACGACAGCTTCTCAATTTTGGGACACTTCTCATCTCTGTTCACACTACTGTCCACTCTTGGCTCCAAGCCAATGCCTCTCCCCAGATACAGCTTCTATGTTATAGGAAAAAAAATGAGTCCGTCCATGGCTATACAAAAGAGTCCAGCCAAAGCCACTCCATCATCTCCTCCCACCTAGGATTCTTTTCAGTGTTCTCTGACAATCTTCTAGTTACACAAACTTTCATAATCTTTGCTTAGTTCTTTCTATTTTTTTTCTTCAAATTCAGGAGGATTAGCATTTATAAAGTTTCCATCATTTACGAGAAGGGTTAAAATTTTGGGCTTTGTTTCTCCAGAACTCTCACGGTATCTTTGCTGCTGGGCACTCTTCTCACGCCACCCTCCCATACTCCTTCGGCCGTGCTGTCTAATTGTTGATATCAAATTTCAAGGTGACGAAGATCACAGACACGGTTTTCTCAGTTTCTCTCTCCGGGGGGGGGGGGAGGAGGGGGGGGGGGAAAGGGAAAAGAAGGCTGTCTGATGCTTTTCTAGGTTCTTGTACTTTCTCCACCCTTCCATCCTGCAGGATTTTTCCTCTCCCCCTCTCTGCCCGAGGTTCTAGGCCTACCTCACCCAGGCCGCATGGCTTCCCCTCCCCCGCCCAGCCAGCCGCTGGGCAGGGGAGATCTCTCCGTCCTCAGGGACCGGAACCAAGAGAGAGCTTTCCGGGGAGCCCTCTGCTTTTAACCCCTTGTGTTCTCAGAGGCGGATCCTTGTCCTCAGTGGCCACACTAGGTGCTAGTCTTTAAACCTGAGCACTCATTGGTTTGACTACTGAAGTTCAGAAAAAACTCATTTTTTCCAAACTACGACAGCTTCCCTTCCTGATGACCCCTTATAGCACTGGAGACTATATAGAGGGAGAAGAAATGACTAGAAAATACTTAGAGACAATTGGAAAGACCCTAAGTAATTTAAGAAAAAGAGGGTATCTCCCTCAAACCTCCCCATTTGACACCAATACCCACCAAATCAGTCCTGGAGATTGGGTACTAATCAAATCCTGGAAAGACACTCCATTAACCCCAAA
Source organism: Sitta carolinensis (assembly GCA_032173965.1). Taxonomy (NCBI): domain Eukaryota; kingdom Metazoa; phylum Chordata; class Aves; order Passeriformes; family Sittidae; genus Sitta; species Sitta carolinensis. Next base: position 22,944,138 of record CM063313.1, on the reverse strand, counting down.
ATTTGAAGGTCCCTTCCAGGTTCTGCTAGTGACCCATGCTGCTATCCGGACCCAAGAAAAAGGGTGGACTCACGTCTCCCATGTGAAGGGACCAGTACCGCCTCCCCCTAACTGTGGACAAAACCCAGAAAGATCCCCCACGAGTTTCTCCAAGTGGATTGCCATCCAAGATCCTGCCAGCCTTAAAGTAACTCTTAAGAAACAACCAAAGAAGGACTGAAAAGAAATAGAAAAAGGGTGGACTCACATCTCCTGTGAGAAGGGACCAGTACGCGCCTCCCCCTAACTGTGGACAAAGCCCAGAAAAGACCCACCCCGAGTCTCTGAAAGTGAATTGCCATCCAAGATCCTGCCAGCCTTAAAGTAATTCTTAAAACAGCCAAAGACAGACTGAAGAAGAAATAGATAAAAACTACAGAGTTCTGTTAAGCACAATTGTTGTTAAAGTATACATATATATTTGTTAAGATATTGTAATTGTTAATGTTTTAGTATAAATTGATATTCTAATGTAGATTGTTAATATTTCGATATGTTCTAATGTAGATTGTTAATATTTTGATATAAATTGTTAAAATTTTCAATCCAAATAGAATAAGTTAAATAAAAAATCCCCCATCGACTTCCCTCACAGAACATTTCCCAAAGGCAGTTAAATTAAAAGGTGGGGGAAAAAAAAAAAAAAAAAAAAAAAAAAAAAAGGACCTTATTAACGGAAAAAAAGAGGATCTTCTTACCAGGAAAAAGAAGACGTTCCCACACCTCCAAACCTAAGAGGCAAGACCGGGTGAGGTTAAAGAGAAGGGTGAGCCATGAAGCCCCCTAGGACAAAACTAGCTCATACCGGACTCTTAGGTGGACTAATGTTAGTCCAGTCAATAAGCTTGGCACTAGGAGGGAGTGGAGAAACATGCACGAAGTGCTACTACCCTCTTTATGATGAAGAAGACCTAGGATCACTAATGAGGGTCCACACAAACATTAATCCCACCTGTTTTGATCATACACAATTAGAAACTTGCCAAGAAGAAGGAAAAACATATTGGCTCACAAAAAATACTGCCTCACATAGGCAGCACCTGATTGGTGAATGTCCTGTAAGGGAAGCCTGGTTCTGTTTTGAACAAGAAGGAATGAATGACATAATAAAAGAAAAACAATTAACAGTAAAAAAGGAAAATCTAGATAAAACACTGGGTAAAAATCTATTCATAGACTTAATTGAGAAAATTAGTAAAGAACTAAATGTAACCAATTGTTGGGTGTGTGGAAGTACCCAAATGTCAGATATTTGGCCCTGGGAAGGAATTAGTTTAACACCTCTAGACATTTTAAGATGGAAATTAGCTGAGCAAAAACCCAGAATCACAGGAAAAAGGAGGCAAGAACAATGGGACCTGAAAGCAAAAGTGATCAGAGAAGAATGTATTAAAAGGACAGGAAAGAAATACCAAACCCCCGTAGGGAGAACAGCCTGCAAACGATATTTAATTGTAAAAGATTCAGGGAGCAGGTGGATCCCACAAGAACCAAATAGATATTGGACTACTACAAAAAAAGAAAGAGGATGTATCTACCATGAAGGGTATAAACTTTATGAGTGTGCAGACAAAGGAATAAATCCTTTCCAAGGATTGAAAGAGCTCTCCAAATATTGGGAGTGCCCCACAGAAACGCAAGACATATTCTGGGAGGCCCCTGAGCATTTATTCTGGATTTGTGGAAACACTGCCTATACCCTCCTCCCCGGAGATTGGACAGGAAGCTGCACCATTGGAGCAATAAAACCTGCTTTCTTCCTCCTACCTAAGGAATCAGGGTCATACTTAGGAGTCCCCTTATATGATAACTTAAGAACGAGTAATCGGAAGAGAAGACAAGTAGTAAACCTAGAAAGTAAACAAAAAAGGAAGGGAAAAATTTGGACCCCTGAAGAAATAATTAAGACCTATGGACCAGCCACTTGGGCCCAGGATGGATCCTGGGGGTACCGTACTCCGATTTATATGCTAAATCGAATCATCCGTCTCCAGGCAGTACTAGAAATAGTGTCAAATAAAACAGCACTTGCCCTAGACCACATTAGCACACAATTGACACAAACCAGAGCTGTAGTCTACCAAATTCGGCTTGCAGTAGACTACTTATTGGCAGATGAAGGAGGCATTTGTGGGAAGTTTAACTCCTCAGAATGCTGCCTGGAAATAGATGATAAGAGTGAAGTTATCAAAAACATTTCAAAAGAAATACGAAAAGTAGCTTATGTAGGCACCCAAGAATGGACTCCTCTAGGAAACTCAGACTGGTGGAACGACTTTTGGTCATTCAAAGTAAGATGGTGGAAGAAAGCAATCTTTATTGCTGTTTGTGCCTTTGGAAGCTTCTTATTTTTACCCTGTTTACTTCCCTGTGTAATCAAGACAGTAACTACCACAGTACAAGCTAGCCTTCAGATCCCTAAAATAACAGATAAAAAACAAGCCAAAATTATGTTAATGGGAACTCAGAATCAGAACCAAGAACATGAATCAGCTATACAAATATATAACCAATACCAGAAATCTAGAGAAATATACTCCAATGATTCAGAAATTGAAGATTGATGCGGACTAAAGCCCGATCAAAACAAAAGAGGGGGGATATTGTTAGAAAGAAAAAAAGAGTTAAGAGTTATTGTTAACCATATTTGTAGTTGCAAGATTAATGTTTGTAGTAGCAACTTTTGTAACTGTTGAATAGTGTTAAAAAAAACTCACCTACCTCGTGTCTGTATTGTAGCCCTATCCCAAGTTCCTGTATCCTGTTTCCTGTATCCTGTTCCTTGTTCCTGTGTCTGTCAGGCCCCGCCTCCACTGCTCCCCTACTCTTCCCCATGACAACCAATGGCTCCACCCAGTATGTAAACCATGTGAACTTCCAGACCCCCGAGGGACCATGGGAGTGAGAGCACCGCATACAAACTGCTGAAGTTTAGAAACTAATAAACAGATACTTCGCCAAACCACCCTAGAAGATCGGGAAGAACAACAGCTATCTGGAGAACAGTTTTTAATCATCTCACATCTCACTGTAACAAGAATAAGACTTGCTCGTAGTTACCCCCCTGGACTTTAAACGAGCCAAGTAGTCTCCTAGGGGACTCCTGCGAGGGCGGAGACTCCAGCTCTGTCGTTAAGGCAAAGCTGCTTGCACCTCCTCCTCTTCATTGTCCACAGGGAGCAGTGGCGGTGAGCGCGACCCCTCGAGCCCCCTCCCCCAGGCTGATTTCACAATAAAGGCTTTAAAAAGGAGCAGAAGAGCTCCTGGCCCATTTATTCATACCACTCATCACGTTTTCACTTTTTAGATAATTAATCTTTAGTCTATTACCACTCTTTCGATAATCAGTACTCAGTTCATTGAGGAGAGATAGGAGTCTTCCTTGCACTACATCGTGGCCTCTTCCTCCATGTCTAGTGCTCTCACCACTGTGCATGGACCAGAGCTGCTTCTAGGGTTTTCTTTTTTTTTAAAGATGCTTTGGTTAGTTCCAGGAAACGACAGCTTCTCAATTTTGGGACACCAGTCCCCCCCAATATTACCCCCTGGGGCCGAGGGGCCTTGAGAACAGAGCTCTTCCTCTCATCTCTGTTCACACTACTGTCCACTCTTGGCTCCAAGCCAATGCCTCTCCCCAGATGCAGTCTCTGTGTTATAGAAAAGAAATGAGTCCATTCAGGCTATACAAAAAAGTCCAGCCAAAGGCCACTCCATCATCTCCTCCCACCTAGGATTCTTTTCAGCATTCTCTAACAATCTTCCACTTGCACAAACTTTCATCATCTCTGCTTAGTTTTCTCTATCTTTCTTCTTCAAATTCAGGAGGATTAGCATTTATAAAATTTCCATCATTTACGAAAAGGGTTAAAATCTTGGGCTTTGTTTCTTCAGAACTCTCACAGTATCTTTGCTGTTGGGCACTCTTCTCGCGCCACCCCCCCATACTCCTTCGGCCGTGCTACCCAGTTGCTGATATCAAATTTCAAGGTGACACAGATCACAGACACAGTTTCTCAGTCTCTCTCTCTCTCTCTCCGGGGGGGGGGGGGGAGGGGGGGGAGGGGAAAAGAAGGCTGTTTGATGCCTCTCAAGGTTCTTGTACTCTCTCCACCCTTCCATCTTGCAGGATTTTTCTCTCCCCCTCTGTGCCCAAGGTTCCAGCCTACCTCGCCCAGGCCGTATGGCTTCCCCTCCCCCACCAGCCAGTCGCTGGGCAGGGGAGATCCCTGCGTCCTCAGGGACCGGAACCAAGAGAGAGCTTTCCGGGGAGCCCTCTGCTTTTAACCCCTTGTGTTCTCAGAGGCAGATCCTTGTCCTCAGTGGCTATACCAAGTACCAGTCTTTAAACTTAAGCACTCATTAGTTTAACCACTGAAGTTCAAAAAACTTATTTTTTTCTAAACTACAACAGATATTTTAAATGTAAAGAGTCTTTTCCAATTATTTCAAGGCAGGAAGGCCTTTTGCTGTGTGTATTGTCATAAACAGTGTTTGGATGAAGTTCTGCTTTGGTGGCTGGCTTCCTCTCAGGTAAAATGTGGTGAAGTTCCAGGACGAATATTTGTGAAAGAGAAGCAGGAGCTGAGCTTTTTTACCCTACAAGTGACTGTAGAGGAAACTGGCCTTGTTTTCCAATGCTGGTTACTCTAGCAAGTCCAAATGACGTCTAGCACTTTTGAAAGTCAAACCTTTTTATCAGGGACTCAAGCACAGATCCTGGATTTATCTTCACATAAAGATGTTTGTACCTAGTGTTTTTCTAAAGACACCTACAGGTACAACCTTCACCAAGATGGCTGTGAATGTGTCTGGACTGCTATTGATTTTGCTCAGACTATGACTATGTCATGTAGGGATCTGTACTGCTGCAAGCTTCTTCTCAGAACACCTTTAGAATTTTTTTAAGGTCTAGTATGCCTGTCCTCTATTTATCTCCTTTATTAACTCCTTTAACTACTTTTCCAGTTGATTTGCTTATATTTAAATTAACTGTGTTGAATGCCTTGATGCTCAGTCTCTACAGAAGAAAAGAGGACAAACTCACTACTTTTTGTTTTACTCCTGTCTCCAAAGTACTGAGTATAGTCATGTCTGTGGTGGGCTTATATGCACCCTAGTAAAGCAAAGTAGTGTCCCATACAAAGATAGAATACAGTTTTATTAAAAAGATGTATTAAGCTTAGCAGCTTCTGGCATATTCTCTCTTTGCTCATACCACAGATGCTAAAAGGTAAACACATCTGCAGAAGTAGGAATACTTAACATCAGAAAAGATTGTCATCTGGGTGAAGGTGTGCACATTCTGTTGTGATCAAATGACATCTTTTAACATGTTGCCTCCTTTCTCATTGCTCATTTGCATATGAAACAGATTGTAAGGGATGCTTTACAGACAGGGAATAAGTTGTCTTCCTCTTGAAGAATGCTTTTGTGCACTGGTACCGCAGCTGTGTCATCTAAAAGCCCTACTCAAGGTTCATTACTTGTTCCTGGGGTGTAGAAGCATATCAAATCCACAGTGCCATACCTTAGTTTTTGCTCTCATCGTGTCTCTTTTAATGACAGGACAGTTAATGATATTACTGGATCTGGCAGTTGTTGCTGCACACAGGGACACACAGTGCCAAGCAGTGAACAAGCACACAGCAAAGGCATTTTCCCCTCTTGGAAACTGCAGCATAGCAGAAAGAGGAGTCTTAGGCAGGTGGAAGATGGGGAAGCAGAAGGAGGGAGTTGGCTAAGCAGAGAGAGTGTTTATAGTCAAAAACAGCACACGGGCAGTCTAATGTTGTCAGGTTGTCCATGGACAACTGCAAAAAGCAGCCAAGCTTCACCAGCAAACAACTGTCAAAACATCTATACCTCCTCAAGTTGCCTTGTGATTCACCTGAGTACACAAAAATCAACCAGGAGGTACAACAGAATGAGAAGTCTGCTTAAATCCATTCTTATGTATGCAGAGATAGGAACAACCAAGTAGGGCTGGTACTCAGGGATGTGCTGAATTCCCTGAAACCGAAAGCACTTTGTCACCATGCACCCCACTCAAAAACACCCCAGAGAAAACAACCATGGTCCTTTAAAGTCTTCTGGGCACCTGAATGCACATCTTCCAGGGATGGCTGCTGTCCTAGAAAATTTTGCCAGTGATACCAGGAATAGAAGTTCAAACAGGGACCTGATTCACTGACGTTTGCTCTGTGAAATTTCACACTGATGCAATTTTGAGCAAATGCACATAGATGGAGTCAACCCACTTCTACTTTCAAGTAAATAGCATTTATTTATTTTCCATGCCTGCAAACTAGCAGAATTAACCTGCTTCCTCCTTTAGTCCTGCATGATAGGCCAAATAATCTAATCCAGAAGTAAAAAGTAATTTTTGCAAACTGACATGGGTAAGCTTTCAAGTCAGTCCCATTTCTGTAAGAATCCTAGAAGAATGAAACTGCAATAGAGCATAAGCAAAAGGGATGACAGAAAAAATAATAATAATAATAAAACAACAAATTACTGGAGAGTCAATTAAAAAAATCTGATTAACCAAAAATTACTTTGAACAGTGTTTCTAATACCTTGGCTTAGTGCTGCGACTTAGCAGACAGTATGGGAGAGCACTTAGCCTTGTATCCCTAGCTCTGGCCCAGATCAGTCCCTCATGTAAAGAAATCCCTCAAAGAAGCTTAATGAGGAGTGAAGGCAAGGACAAGGCAATGGAGTCCTCTTGCTAGATATCTGTTCTGGTGGATCTTAAACAAAATGATCATAACAGAGATACATAGCATACTGTGTCATTTGCAATTCACTGCTGCAACACAACTTGTTCTAGCTCCTCCACTGTCCTCAAGATGGACAAAGAAGTATCAGAACTCAACATGAGGTGTTGCACATCCCCTGGCAGTGCAACAAATGCACTTCAAACACAAAAGGGAGCTCTGGTGTTTGCATACACAGCTGCCAGGCTGACTGCAGAAATGCACTCGCATCTCTTAATTCAGCCTTCAGCAGGTTTAAAATTTATTTGCTCAGAAGTATTTATCTGCCATTTTTAAATCTCACACTCATAAGGTTTCAGCAATTGAAAAAGCTTTAAACCATTTTCACCTCCCTGCTTCATTCCAATGTTGAAAAACCAGATATGTTGTATGCATTATTGAACACTGAAGTCAGGGACAGAATGAAAAACCAGAGAAGCTAAATCTAAGCAAAATATAATCATCACTGTTCTTACACAGCTCAGTAAGACACAGACAAAATTGCCCTGAGATAGTCAAATTATGCTGTGTACCATTTAGAAATCAGAAGCTAAGGAAGATCTTTGGCAATCTTTTGTCATCAGATAAGCTGGTTAAACATTAACCTCTTTTTTTGCAATCCCTAATCAGAGGTTTCCATTCATACTGCTGCTCTGTACTCTGAACCTTGAGTTAATGTATCTCTATTTTACAGGAAAGCTTTGCTCACATTGCTTTTGGACTCTGTAGACTTGACAATGTGACCTCCTGCTGCCAGCTCGGGAGGCAGCTTGATGATGCCTTTGCTTAGGTCATGTCAGTTAACAAGTTCACCTCAGGTCCAGTGCTTAGTTTGCTAAGAATGACTTGTGGTTTCCAAATGAAGTGCACTGTCCTGAAATTAGGATTTTACTGACTGAGAAGAAGCATGATTTGGAAAGACACATTAGATATACAAAAATATTTCTGAATCCTGGTGCAGGAGTGCAGCAAGCCTGAACAAAGTTGCTTGCCTGGAAAAGCAGACCCTGCTAATAGAGCATCTACAAGTTCTCAAGAATCTTCTTCCATGGAAATAACCCGCACGCCTTGGTCTTTATTGATAGTATATCAATGTAGTCTATTTTTTACATGTAAATAAGAAAGAGAGACACTAGTTAATTGTTGTCATTTATCAGTATTAAGTATTAAAAGCGAAATAGATAAAAGGGGCAGCAGAAGTGTTAGATTTGGACTATGAAGACTGAATTTTAATTTTGGTATTTCTGAATGTTTTGTGATTTCTCAGTAGTGTGAAGCAGATTCAGTTAAAGTGATTGTGGGACATATGCAGGGTTCAGGGGTCAGAGCAGCTCAGTGGCTCTCTGGTCTGTGCTGGAGCCTGGGAAGCAGAATGTGGTGGGCAAGACTGGAGGATCTGAAAAGGAAGAAGCATCTAATAATAGTCTCTGTCCATCCTAGACTGCCTGAATTCTGGAAAAGTTCTGTGGGCAGTGCTGGGCCAGCAAGTCCCACACAATGGAACCATTCCATCTTCCCCTCCCAAATTCTCCAACTCTGGGACTTGCTGATTGCAGTGAGAGCTTGGGGGAAGTCTTGGGTATGGATATCTGTCCCTCATACTTAAGTATGCCTCTGCAGACTTGGTCTGTCTCTTCTGAGTCCTAAGAATATAGTTTTGAAATGCTTTTCCTCATCTCCTGCTTAGACATTTAATTTTCCAGGTAAGAAATATAACTCAGTCAAAATTCAATGAACAATTCCTATACCATAAAATACTCTATCACATACTTAACTGTAATTTTAGCACTGACCTGGAGGGGATGTGAGAACATACTGAACTTGCTGTCCATGCTAAATTATTTTCCTGAGCAAGGACTGACAGAGGGATCAATCCTCAGCTGGATGAGGCCTTGTCAGATTTTGTTTCTTAGAGTTCATCTGTTTTTGCTGTTGTTTATCCTAAACTTCCCCAACAACAGCACAGCAAGTAGCTGTGCCAATTTATTTGACAACACAAGGAAGAATTATGTTTTATGTATTCTGCCATAACTCAGTAACAATAGAAGAGATACACCCCACTAAAATAATTTATTTCTGGTTGGAAATCAGAGATGAACACTAAAAGTGAAAAAGTGAATGTTTTCCAGACTCACAAAAGGCGAGAACTACAGGGTGATAACTGCAATCTGCCTTGTGGTCTTATTGCAGCTTTCATGCAAAAGCTCCTGGGTAAATTAGATCTTCTCACATGTAGTTTAAGGCAGTAACGCCTCTGTTGAGGTTCTTACATTACTGCAAAGCAGTCGAGTGAAGGGACTATTATTATAATTATTCTTTCAGTTGCACAGCTCCAAGCATACTGATACTAGACAAGTAAGGGACAGTAGCAGAGTACAGGGTCAAATACAGATCCACAATAAGAACACAACACTACTGATTGCATTGGTTTTGGATTTGAGTGCCAATAAAGATACCATTTTCTGATTGCTTTACAGCTGTGGCCAGAATCAACTCTACACCAGCTCTCAGCAACCACAATTCAAGCCTGAGGATCTAAATTTTAGGCTCATGCAGTGAAAAGCAGTAACACAGAAACATTCCCTCTCTCTCCATGTCCTTTCTGTATGAACCATGCTGTTGAGGCACAGTGTTTGCTGCAGCTAACCAGCTGTTTGTAAGTGTGTGGACCCCTACTACTGTTCCAAGCACAAGTTCTGACAGAACAGCCCCTCTGCATGCAGGAAGGAGCAGATCCTCGACGTGGAGCTCAATGTGAAGGCTATAGAGCCTGTGCCTTGGAAGAACCTGCCAGGGGCTTCGTATGCTCCCTGTAGCTTAGGCTGACATCTAGACTTCTCCCATGGTGCCCTGCTGCACTAGGCAATTGAATTGGCCCCCAGTTCGTGCAGGTCACTACCCTTTGCCCTGCCCTTGGACATCCCCTCTGCACCTTCACTATTAGCTCCTGACGCTACTTAACCCGAGCCCCCACATTGTTTCTGTCTTTTATCCCTGGTCCCCTTTTGCATGGGTCCCTTCTGGTCTTGGTGTGAGTCTACAATAAACCTCACTGGAAACGCTGCACAGGAGACCTTTCCTGCCTTTCTTTGCAGACCTGGTTGTGGTGTGTGTGACTGTGGATACAGTAGCTCTTTGTTTTCTCAGAATTTGCTTTGAAGCAGTTGCAGGGTTATCCATTCACCGCCCACAACAGTCCAACACTGACCTAATGCCCTACTCGGCTGCCTTTCCATACCTGCATGGCACCCCTCCTGAGGATTTTCCTAGGGGTGCTGGAGTTCTCCAGTATCCTCCCCTGTCCCGGCCCTACTAAAAGTAGTTATCTCCCAGGCATCCTACCCATACAGACCTATAGAAAGTATTCCTACAAGTTGTTTCTCCTCACCTAGGTGGATCTGTTTCTTTCCAGGATCTTTCTGTGCTCATTTAAGAGACTGAGAAAATAATTTCATCCTAAGAAATCATACACAGCTTTACTCATAAATCCCCTGTGACACACTACCCTCACAAGCAGATTTCTTTTACCATTTTTTATGTCAGTTACATTCTGCCTTTTAGCACATGTCCTAGGCTCCTGCTATGCAAAGGATTTCCAATATATTGAGGCAAAACTTGCTAAATGTTTAGGACTAAGATTTTTAGTGTCTCAAGAATAGTAATAAACATTATTCTGCAGTAAAGCCAATACATAATGACCCATCTGTAGAAGAAGACTTCTCATGAACCTAGTGGTAAAGGGGCAACCCATTTTAGCGGTTTATCTCTTCTAAAGCAGAAGAGTATGGCTACATTGCCCAAAATTGCCTCCTGTAGGAAGGCTGGTGACGAGGAGAAGTCTGTTGATGGACCCTGGTTTGCAGGAGTATTGTTTAGTATGGACAGGCTGCATCATTGCAAATATCTGTATCTGTTTAGATTTACCTTTGTGGTCACTGAGGGGTAGCAGTACCATATAGTGTCATGTGCAGTTACAGACATCATCCTTCTTTGTGTGGGAGAAGACAACACAGTTTTCATCAAACATCTTTTTATCCCAAACTAAGAACTGTCCACAACAGGTCAATAAACTGGAAAGCAAATTATATCTTTTATTCAAACTAATCAAATCTCAAACTGAAGTAGGATCACAAAGGGTCAGACTGTGATGTTCTCAAGGCCAGAGAACAACATTAAATATGGGATGGTGGAGGTTAATATTGGGTGCAAGAGAGATAAAGGGATTAACACTGTCACCAGGAAAAACCAAATAAACGGAATGAAAGAAGGAAAAGTGAAAGGGTGAAGTCTGGTAAAGTACTGTCATGATTGTATGTAACTGAGTGGGGTTTTCTCTGCATTAGTATGTGAAAAATGTTTGCTGATATTCTTTGTGTTGGTGCACTGACCCCTTTCTCTCAATGGATTTTCACAAAGATGTTCCATTTCAGATGAACTCATCTGAACCTATATGACATGTTGTTGTATATGATTATTTTATGTGTGTATGTTATTTAAATTATAGGGAATGTACTAGAGACCATATAATATACGTTCTGTGCTTTTGAGTGGCCAGAATAAGCAGTAGAAAACCAGCAGTGATATTTTAGGACATTGTAGGGGGTTAGGTTGCTTTCTTATAGAAATTTTTCCCAGAAGTTGCTAAGAAACTCATTATTGGATACTTACGGGTACTTAAGAAATACAAAAGAAGTAACAGAAATCAGTGAGAGTGTGGTACCGGACTACACTTTTCTCTCCGGGAGACAAAGGTACTGCGGGATTTTGAGGCAGGTAAAGGATAAAGGACAGGGCTGGGCCAACTGCTGGCTCACTTTTTTAGCATCAGAGGAGACGGCCGGTTTCCTCTTACTGCAAGGAGAATTCGTCTGCTCATGTATCCCCGGGAATCCTGAGCCTCGCCTCTCCCTACCCTGCTGGGAGCCGCTGCCCCGCTGCCCCACGGCCGTTGTTCCTTCGCTCCTGCCCTGGTTTTCTCCACGCTGTGTCCCGCACCCCCGGCCTGCCGGGACATTTCCACAGCTCCAGCTACGGCCGCCAAGCTTCTGATACATCTCGTCCAGCACCCTGGGACTTTGGCTCACTCCTGCTGCTGTGACTGCACCAAAGGGGAAAGGTGCCAGCGGCTGAGAAGGTTGTGCCTGGGTCCCTGGTTCTGTTTGTTATTAATGCCATAGTTATTGTTGTTCCGCTTGCCTTGTTATACACACTAGTAAAGAACTTTGCCTGAGAGCCCCTTAATTTTAAAATTATAACAATTAGGAGGAAGGAGGTTTGCATTCTCCATTCCAAGGGAGGCTCCTGCTTTCCCTAGCAGACACCTGTCTTCTCAAACTAAGACACATACCCAGCCTGCTGAGTAAGTCACCGAAAGTGTCTTTCTGCCCTTGCAGCACATGGGGTAAGGATTCACCTTCTCAAGACTGAAGTGGCTCTGCAACTCTTGTTTTCATCGCTACTGTGTTTTCTACCAGTTTACCTGACTTGTGTCTCTCTCAAGGCAACAGCTGCTGGTGACGTGAAAGCTGCACTTTGAGGTGTTCTCTGAGTCACCCGTACATACAGGTGTTATATATGTTATGGAATAATCCGTTCTTATGTAAAATATACATGAAATAAAGTTGTGCTCATGAGAGAAATTCTGAAGGTTTTTTAAAAAATCACCAGACAGAACCAGGGAAAGGATTGCTTCACAAATTGTGAAACAGATGCCAGTGGAGAGAAAGACCTAATTAACAAACGAAAAGACGTGGCTCTGTGCAAAGATGGGCCCTTCCCGGGACAGTCCAGGAAACACCCAAGCGATGAATACTTGACAAGTATCAACAATCAACATAGCCAGAGTCGTCAGGAGCATTCCAATACCAGGTTCCCAACTCAATTCATCGCTTCCCAGAAACGATTTTGTCCAGCCCAGCACAGAGAAAGGGAGACTGCAAGAATATGTGAAACCACGAGAGAATGGGAGAAACCCTGTCACAAGCGAAAAAAAAACTGTATAAAAACCACCCCAGCAGAGACAGCATTCGTGAACAGAGGGGATTCCAAGCGGTAGAATTCGGATCAGAGTTCACCCAGCGCCGACCCCGGGCTCGACGTTGTCCCTTTGATTGTAGCTATCGGAGACCGAATCTCAGTAGTGAAATAAAAACTTGTTTTCTTTATTTTTAATTCGGCTTTATCATTTTATCACCTATAACACAGGTGATCACAAGATTCTGGGTCGTTAGTTTCAGTGGTATTTTTTTTTTCTCTTGCAATTTCCCTCTTATGGCTTGTAGGTATGATTTATAGCTTGATTTATTTTTTTGTGCAAGAGCAATTATTCATTTCCTTTCTGCATGAAAACTTTTATTTACTCTTTGTGGCTGCTTTCCCCTTCAGGCTTTCTGTTTCAGATGATAGAATAGGTCCTAACAATAACAATTAGAATTGTTGACTGCTGGTCAACAGTTAGAACACCTGGGGCAGTAGGGCTAGATGCAAGCTGCAGTGCTGATGGGAGAAGGGAACTGAATAAACATAGCCAACAATGCCCTACTTGCTGCTTTGAGAGCCAGACACATACACAGGGACAGGCAGGACTGTCTCTGAGGGTGCATCTCTCCCTCGACCTCTGTCTTCCCATGGAGAAGGCCTCAGAGTGATTATTTGCAGGACTGGCTAAACCTTCATCTGTTTGAGCAGCTATTCTCTTTAACAGAGAGAAGAGGTTAGGACAGGCCCTCAGCACACAAACAGTAAGTGATATTAATCTGCCATTTGCTTATTTTACACCAAAATGACTAGCTTAATTATATACGTCAAAGACAGACATTCTCCTTCCTGTCTAGCTGAGTATGCACCAGTGTTGTCCTTGAAGGTGATTGATTCATTGAGAATTCTTTTGAAATCTAGTCCCACAAGCTTGCTGCTTTGCCACAAAATACAAACTACGATTTATCTTCATGACCATGCATAACTGCAAGTATAACTGACTGTGACAAAAAATAATCTCCTTGCACCCAGACCCAGCTTTTAACTCAATAGCCATTTTTGAAGTGTGAGCCACACATAGTGGTATGAATAAATGGGCCAGGAGCTCTTCTGCTCCTTTTTAAAGCCTTTATTGTGAAATCAGCCTGGGGGAGGGGGCTCGAGGGGTCGCGCTCACCGCCACTGCTCCCTGTGGACAATGAAGAGGAGGAGGTGCAAGCAGCTTTGCCTTAATGACAGAGCTGGAGTCTCCGCCCTTGCAGGAGTCCCCTAGGAGACTACTTGGCTCGTTTAAAGTCCAGGGGGGTGACTCCAAGCAAGTCTTATTCTTGTTACAGTGAGATGTGAGATGATTAAAAACTGTTCTCTAGATAGCTGTTGTTCTTCCCGATCTTCTAGGGTGGTTTGGCAAAGTATCTGTTTATTAGTTTCTAAACTTCAGCAGTTTGTATGCGGTGCTCTCACTCCCATGGTCCCTCGGGGGTCTAGAAGTTCACATGGTTTACATACTGGGTGGAGCCACTGGTTGTCATGGGGAAGAGTAGGGGAGCAGTGGAGGTGGGGCCCGACAGACACAGGAACAAGGAACAGGATACAGGAAACAGGATACAGGAACTTGGGATAGGGCTACAATACAGACACGAGGTAGGTGAGTTTTTTTTAACACTATTCAACAGTTACAAAAGTTGCTACTACAAACATTAATCTTGCAACTATAAATATGGTTAACAATAACTCTTAACTCTTTTTTTCTTTCTAACACATAGGTACAGTTCTGCAGCAGAAAGGTGGAGTTTGGAGGTCAGTGTATTTTTTTGTACAGGGGACACAGTCCAAAATAGCTGACTATTCCACCCCTCCCTAAGACAAAGTCTCCAAATAAAAAGAGCAAGCAAAAAGACATAAAAAGATAGATCTGGAGCGTTCAACTGAAGTTGAGTGTGTCTCTTATAACTCCAGAAACATGCCTCATTCTTGTAAGCATTTGGAAAGAATTAATGGACACCAGGGGTTTGAGAACACTGACTTGAGGTCCTGTCAAATGTGGTCAGTTAGTAGTAAGGTACTTGCACTCTACAAATGAATCTCCACATTCATCCAAAGCAGCTGTCCATTCTGTTGTTCACAGTGCACTTCACAAGACTTGCATTTGCATGATCTCTAAGCATGAACAGGAATTCACCAATTTCCTTGATAAGGAAATTACATCACAGAAAAGTCGAAAAGATTTTACCTCAGCCACACTGAAACTGATTGCAGGAGCAGGTGATTCATCTTCCTGTCCTGAACCATCAGATGACATCTGCTTGGGATGAAGAAAACATGTTGCTTTTTCAATAGTAGTTCATAATTGCTACACCACAGGGAAGACTGTAAAGCTATTTTTCCTAATGTTTTTAGACATTAAGGACATAATTTTAAGAGTTTAACAAAATGTGAACTATCATTATGAAATGATGTTCCATTTTCTATCCTTCTTGGTGCTGGCATTAAAAATGTAATCTTCTGTGCCATTTTTGTACCTGTTCTTACGCTTTAAGGATTTATCCCACGAGCTCTGTGGATATATTTGCTATTTTTGATAAATAGTTTTGTGAGGGGTCTTAGATTATGAATGCAGTGATTAGTCCTAACTGCATGTATATGTGCTTCCAGAGCCTTTAACAAGTCAGGAGGATGGTGTGACAACTCCTGACAAAGACTGAGATTGGACTAACCAAGTTCTTTGGTAAACTTAGAGGGATACCATGCAGAATAGGTGTTTATCTTTCTTTTCTGAAGGGCTTAATTTGAGTCAGATCTAAAACAAAGAAAGTGAGGGGAAGCAAAGAAAAAAAAATACCAAACCCATGACCTAAATAAAAAAATAAAGAGAAATTAGTAGAACAAGGAAAGTTTTAAGTAATTCAGGGATTTAGTTCTTCAAGTAAAAAGACGTTTAATCGATATTAAAATATTTAAACTAGGAAATTTACAGTAGGAAATATTTCAGATAATTCATTGCAGTAAAAAAGAAATATTACCAGAAATAAAATAAAAAAAAAAAAAAAAAAAAAAAAAAAAAAAAAAAAAAAGCAAGCTAAAATGATTCAAAGCCAGGATGATGAGGGGTTCATAGTAGGCTCCCTGTTATTTTCTGGGCCAATACTTATAATTTCCTGGATCCAGCTTTTTTTTTCTAATTCTGATGCCAGCTGCCCTGCAAGCAAAAAGAGGGAGCATGCTGGCTTAGAAGACAGAGGCAGCCTGGCTGTCAGGAAGGTATCTGCGTATGAAATGGCACCAGGGAACCAGAGCACTTTCCAGAAGACAAGAGAAGGGGGGATGCTGCAGGAACGCTTGGATAAGCTGGCCAGAACTTTATTGTTTCCTTTCTGGGACATGGTCTCCACTTTGTGCTTTGCTTTCATTGAGAGGGGTAGGAATAAAAATATTTGGACACAGCTTGATTGTAAATAACGTCTTTTATTCATACATAGACACAAGAAAAAGAGACTTAGTCGAGGCCCCAAGCTAGTAAAAGGAGGGCAATGCTATATCTTTGTGCACTGCTGTGTCTATTTACAATGGAACATTTGTTGGAAAATCATCCCAAGAAAGTATAACTACCCCAGAGGAAGTGTTTTCTTCCCTTTTATTTCCTGTAGGCTCTTCCAGTCTTGGGGCTGTAAGAGGAAAGGCTTTCAAAGAAGTACAAAAAACCCCATAGACTCATAGAATGGTTTGGGTTAGAGGGATATTATGATCATTCAATTCTAAATCCTCTGCAATGGATAGGGGTGGCACCCATTAGATCGGGTTAAATGAGAAATAGCTTGTCTGTGAAATGTTATACAATTTGTCTTGTAATTATTGTATTCAGGAGCTTTCTTTGCTTTCTAAGAGCTTCTTCTGAGTTCAGCTTTTTGAGGGAATGAAGTCATTAAGCATATCAAAAACAATTAAGTTCTCTATATTTCCCTGAATCATTTGCTTTGCGACCCTGTGGCAGATCTGCAGTGTGGTGAGACAGTGAAGAATGGTTGGCACAAGTAGAATAAATCTCATAAGTATGGTACTGTAGGATGGCTTTTGTTTGTTTGCTTCCAGATGTGAGATATTAAATGCATTTTGGGGTTGCCATTACACATTAAACACAGCACTCACCGCTCTTCATCTGAATCCAGTGTTCATCTAACACTCAGTGTTTGGCTCAGGCAAACACTCTGAACAGTCTGAACAAGACAGTCAGATAAATTGTAATCTATTCTGATGCTGTAGGAGCAAACTTTGATGTAGAGGCATGTCTTGATGTTGTTTGCTCATTTATAGTATTTGTACTCAGGTATTTTTATTACTTCCATTTGATCTTCGCTCAAAGTTCGCCCTCTTCCTGTTATTTTTATGTTAATCAGAAGTAATGTTTTTCAAAAGTTTCCACCCTTTTTGAATAATTTTTAAATGGAGAGGAGTATCAAATCCTATGACCAAGAATAAATATTTTTAACAGACTAATGGTGGATACTAAAATGTCAACATATTAATGTGTTGCAAAACTATGATTTACTCTCAGAGGTTTACTTAAGTGGTCAAAAGACTTAAAAGAAAATATTTTTCTAATTGCTTCATAATCCCATTACTGTGAAGTGCTTTGGTGTCAAGCACAACTTACAGAATCAGTTAGGTAGAAAAAGTTTTCCCAGGAGATCCAAATCTCGGGTTCAGGAGAACCACTTTCCTCATGGCAGTGACTACAAACTGTCAGTAATGCTGTTAATAGGTATTTTTCATTAGCTGTGGCTGGAATGAGTTTGACTTATATATGTAGTCACTCTGATTTCTTGCAGGACTTCTTTGATGCATGGCTTTGTTAATGTGCTGAAATGTGAAAGAAGGGGAAACATAGGTTTGTGCATTTCCAGTGTGGTCTCCCTCGTGGAAAGGTCTTCTGCAGTGCCAAGGATGCATAATGCTTGCATCTGCCATTGACAAGATGCAAAATCCCTTACATTGTGCTAAGCTGATCTCTGGAGACCACTTTTCAGGGCTGAAAAGTGGACATAAATGTTGGGACAGTCTGGATTCTCAGAAAGAATTTGACAGCTGCAAAGACAGAACTGAAACTTCAACCTACCTTTGACAGATCCATTTTAGAGAATGTGGGGAACATTTGAAGCATGTATGAATCTGGTAATCTTTTGTTTTGTTCTGCTTTTCATGTTCAAAACTGATTTCTTCTGCAGGAGTGGTTTGGGGACAACTTGCACTCCAGTGATAGCAGTTCTTGTTGGTATTTAGCTACAGTCAGGTTTTAGGTTCTTAAAGAAGGAAGCAGCAGTCCTACAATGTAGGACTTCAACAGTGAAGCAATGAAACACTTTGTGGCTGAAGGTGAAAGAAGAAGTTAATACACAGAGAGAAAGTATTACTCTGTTGAGTAATAAGGTGCAAAGTTGCAAAGGGAATAATGCTGTATCATACATCTCTTCATTCATTCTTCTGTAGTATAAAATGCACTAGATGTCTCTATGTTTTTCTTATTTTTTGAAAGAACATAAAGAGAACCAGCAAATTATTAAAAGAGCTCTGGTGCACCAAATAAATAGCAAAAAATCCCAAATCAAAACAAAACCCACAACAACAACCAAAACAAAAATGAAAAAAACCCCAAACCAAGCCAAATGCAAAAATACCCACCAAAATCAAACCAAACCAAATTAAAAAAAAAATCCCAAAACCCCAAACCAACCAATCTACCAAAAAACCCCACCACAAAAACAAAAGCAAAACCAAAAGTAAAAATCTAACACACTAAGATTATTGGGAAATTTTATGCTGCTTGTCTTAACATTATGAATACCAATCCTTCCTGAGAACACAGAAGAAGGTTGGTTACCTTCTTATTCAAGTAATTACATAAGAAACTTTCTGATTTGGCTGTATACTTAGGGTATTTCAGTCTTCCTATGATTAACTAAAAACAGTCTTACACAGATCCAGAGAGTTCAGTGAAAAAAATAAAGGCTGGGGTGATGACCTGGGTTGTAAATTAAAGTTACCCAAAAGAGTGAAAATTTTGAGAGAAGTAGAAAAGCCTTTTTCAGTCAGTAAATTTGTCTCTCATTGTCCTAGTTTGGAAGACAGGTATCGGAGGGGGCTCTCAGACAAAGATATGAGGATATGGATAACAGTTCTTTACTTGTGTTTAGCAGGGTAAAACAGAACAACAATAACTATGATATGAACAACAGATAGAACCAGGGAAACAGTCACAGTGTTTTTCTGCCGCTGGCACCCTCCCCACCCCCGTTGGTGCAGTTACCGGCACCAGCAGCTGTGGTGCAGAGTCTCGGGGTGCTGGAGATGGATCAGAAGCTCCCCGGTGGTGGCTGGAGCTGCAGCACGAGTCCTGGCAGGGCAGGGGTTGTGGGCTGAGGCTTGGAGAAACACTCAGAGCAGGAGCGAAGAAAAACAGCGAAGGGGAGAGAGAGAGCAGGATTTTGCCGTGGCACAGCTCCCGGCGAGGCAGACCAGTGCTCCCGTACCGGATTTCCGGGACACCCCTGAAAAAGACCCCCTCCCCCCACCTCAGCCACTTCTTTTGTCTTTATTAACTACTCTTAAGTACTCAGACATTAGTTACCTGGCAACTTATGGGAAAGAGAAAAAAGAAGAAAAAAATTCTACAAGTGAACCCAAACCCCAACACTCATAAACACAGCTTTAATACACTTTTCAATAGAGAGAGATTTCACATTAATGTCCCTCATCCTTCTGTTCCTGTGCTTTCTTAGTAGAGGGTCTTGTCAGCTGTGTTAATGCTGTAATTCATATCTTGTGTCTCTTGAGCCTGATAAAGCCTTTAGTATAGGGACTAAAACTTCTGCAACACAATTCTTCCCTTCGTCTTGGCCCAAGTACAGTCTTTTCCCATATGATCCAAAGGACTCCTCCTTTAGGAGTCTGGTCTTTGGGCTCTCTTTCCCTGCAGCACTTTACTTCTTGCAATCCTGCAGTGCTGGTGAGTTAAAGGTTATCTAATTGAACTAATGCAACTAGTGGCAAAAACCTTCTTCAATAAAAAATTGTCAAGCTGAAAATAAGGTAATACGCCTGCTGTCTTGTGAACAATAAAAGACTCATTCATGCAATATCATGTATTTTAGACCGAAGCTTTTTTAAAATGAAGTAATAAAATTTAATAATTCCATCTTGAAATTTCATTTAGAAATAGTGGAGTCCTTAAGAGACTTGTGGCTCCTAACCAAGACTTGTAATAGCAAGGAGGGTAACTGATTCCAGAACTCAGTAGAAAGGTAGAATAGCCTGTGTGTTATCAGGCTGAGAAATTAAAAGGTGAAGTATCTGTAACTGATAAGGAGTTAGCAGTTAGAGATTTACCCTGTTATTGCAACCTCTTATTACGTTTAAGATGAGGAACAGTTTGATCAGGGGTTTTCAAGATATAATTAATTCATCAGCAAAACTTGTCTCTGAAGGACTACAAGAGGCTTGGGCAGATGGGTGAGGTTTTAGCATAGGCTGGGAAGAGAGAAGATGCCTCCTCCACACCAGTTTTAGTTGAGACAATGCACTGCCTGAGCAGGGCTGGGGATGGAATGCTCTGCTTCAGGTGGGAGAGACAGTGGTCTGTAGACAGCTGCAGCCATGGAAGAACAACTCAAAATGGATATGCCAGTAGGAAAGACATTTTGTGGAGGAAAAGCACAGGTTCAGAAGGAAAACAGAAAAATTGAAGAAAGAAGTGGAAAAGGCATGTCTTCCTCAGCCCTGGCACAGTGAAGAGTTAGTTAGAGGAGAGAGAGCTATGCAATGAGCTCTGAATAAAGTCCAGGTTTGGCTTTGCCAACATCCTATGTTCAATAAAAAACAAATAATTTCATCTTTCCTTTGTTTTTCTCTCCATCACACTATGGTAATACCTCTTGTTCCAGGTTTGCATGTTCCGTGGTTCTAGCCACAATATAGTTAATTTTTTGCAGTGACTGTAATGAGTGCAGGTGGAACAAAGAGGCAATTCTATACCATCTCCTGTCATTGCCAGGAGCAGGGGAAAGGTACCCTCACTTCCAGAGAGAAGGGGTTACTTCTAGTCAAGAAAAGGTGGTGGAGGGAACTGTCCAGTATTTTTTTTATTTTGAGGGATTGTACTAGTTTGAAATCAAACCAGTGGGAAATCATAAATATAATATTATAGAAAAAAAAATTAAAATAAATAAATAAATGCAGTAGTACAAGAACACTGACAAAAGCAGAATACAACCTGACACTCTATGGTGGTAGCAGTCCAAGCAGAGTGGTTCTGATGAAGTGAAGATCCTCTGGGAGTCCAGTAGGTAATTGCTGCTCTGGTGTTCAGAGTCTCAGCTTATATCCAGGCTGGAATGCTTGGTTCCTCCCTCTGGGCAGAGCATCTCACAATGGGATGGTGAGTCATGTGATAAGGCCTGATGGGCCCATTAACAGGAGATAGTCCAGAAGGGAGTTATCTGTGAGTCATGTGGCAAGGTGCTGATGGGCCCATTAACAGAAGATAATCCAGAGTGGGGGAGGCAGGGAGCACTGCGTCACCTGGTTTCAACAGTTCATGAAGATGGTGATAGAATATACTTCAACCCAGGACAGGGATGCTTGTCCATGTGAACAATTTATTTTCTTATAGCCTTTGTTAATAATATTTTTGCTGTCACTGTTTATTTTCTTATCTCATTGCTGTTTCTGGTAAATTGTTCTTATCTCACTCAGCCTTTGCTTTTTGTGCCTCCAGTCGGAGCAACAGATAGTCGGGACAGTCTCCACGGAGCACTGAACTGGGAGGCACCATTCCTAAGCCACAGCAGCACGGTAACAGCACAGGAGAGCCTCGAGTTTCCTGGGGCCTCCAGATGCCATGGCAATGAAATATTACCTTACTGAAACAGAAATAAGAGAGGAGGCCAGGTCCAAGCACAGGCCTAGAAAATTAAGGTAGTAAAGCAGAAGGAAAACACAAAGTGTCCAGAACTTTTTCTAGGAAGGAGTGCTCATGGCCTCTAAACTGTCTGGACCTTCTTCACTTGTCCATCCTTTCCTTGTCATTCCCCTTGTATTGTGCCTTCATTTTATAGCTATCAGCCAACATCCAGAGCTAAAATCTACACGTCATTCTCAACTAAAACTTGCACACTGCTAAAAACTGACTCTCTGTTTCCATGGAAATGAAAGCTAACAGCATGACAATCAAAAAGGAGAAAATCATCAAAAGAGAGCAGTTGAATACCTTTATCTTACTTTTGCTTAGTAGCAGCAAGAAAGCAAATATTTTCCATCTAGAGCCATTTCCAGTGGTGGATCTCAAAACTTTTTCCAAGAGTAACTACAGCTGGCTTCAAATTGTCCTTGAGAACATAGTTCTCTCATTTCTTAATGGACAAATGGGCTTTTTGGGCTCCCTTCCCATGTAGGTGTGAATGTCCTTGTTTGAGACTGGGCCTTTCAGACACTACATAGCAATGTCATATAGCATGTGACATGACAGGACTATATTAATATCATCAGGAATAGGTTCCTATGTGAGATGCCTATCTCATCACATTACTTTCCCTCAGGAACAATCTGCTTCCTAGGTGCAAAAGGAAGCAAAATGGCCTTTCCTGGCTATGTGGAAACACAGGTTGAAATTAAATACCACCAAAAATAGCAACAAGTGGGGTGTCTCACTTTTTTCCTACCACCATTTTCAGACAAAATTTAGATCAGGGAATAATAAAGCTCCTTTAAAATAATTGCCTGTACCATATGCCTGACCTTATTTCTCCCATTTCCATGGAAACAGAACAGAGAAAAAATGCAATAGAATGGGACAGAGGACAATTATTCCAAATATATGTAACAGTTCTTACTAGTAGTTCTCACTGTTATTTCAGGCTCATTTTAAGGAAGGGGAAAGTTAATATCTGATGAATATCTGAAGGTGGATCACTCACCAATACAAATCTTCTGCAGCTAGTCAAATCTCTTTTTCTTTATCATTCATATCAGGATAAAATTTATTGCACTGATATGAGTGATTGAGTGCTGGAACATGTGGCCCAAAGAGGCTGTACAGTTTCCTTCTTTGGAGATATTAAAAACTTTCTGGTCACAATCCTGAGTAATGTGGTCTAGGGGACTCTACCTGAGCAGGGAAGTTGGTCTAGATGACCTCCAAGAGCTCCTTTCAACTTTAAAATTGAATTTCAATTTAAAATTGTGATTGATAAATCTCTTCAGCTTGGTTCTTGGTTGCACCAAACATGGCCTTGTGAAACAAATGCATTAAAATAGGCACAAATAAACACCACAGCCTTAAAACAAAACTCAGGTACATTGGAAATAAGCCTGTCTATCTATTTGTGGGTCCATACATTTTTGCAATACCTATACACTTCTGTGTTTCCATTGGGTCAAGCATGTAGCACTGATTTTATATGCCAGATTCCATATAATTCTCTTTGCTCTCTGGGGTGATACAAATGTTTTAATGAATTATATTAATCTTTCTGGATGGTACCGCAGCTTAATGGGAACACAGCAGCATTTTCCTGTTGTTGAAATATGCACAAATGAAAAGTTCATCCATCTACAATCCATGGGAGACAGCAGGTTCTAGATTTTGGCTTCTGGTGCAAAAGTCACTCAGCTTCCTCCTTTTTTTTTGGCAGAGAGATGAGGAGAAACTGGTGATCATGGGTTCACACATACTTGTTTATTTTGTGTCACTTAAAGTGCAACAAAAATTTCCAGAGCAGTCAGTAACATACAACTGCAATATTTTAAAAAGATCAAACTGACATTAGGAAAAAAGGAAAGAAAAGACTTCCAGAACTTTTTTATGTCATCCTGGCATGGAGGCAGTCCTGCATGTGCATGAGGTCTGACATCTGCATGGTCTTTTTGGGCTCAGGAGTTTGCATGTGTGCATCCTTTTACAAGTTAAACCAGACAAGAGTTTTCCAATGAAACCCTCCTAAATGAGGTATACTTTTCAGGAAGGCATGTGAACTTACACAGAAGGAAGAGAGGGACATGGACTGCTAGGACTTACCCAACTAAACAGAGCTCACTGTCAGGAAAGACTCTGAGCAAGAAGACCAGGTGGCCTTAAACAAACATTTTGTAAGATGCTGAAATTCTTCATTACAGCTGCTTCACAGCAACATCATACTCTCTTTTCTCCTCTGTATGGACCATTCAGCCAGAAAATAAAGGAAAAAATTCCCTGAGACCAGAAACAGCCTCCAATATTGGGACTACAATATTGGGTAATTGTTAAAGTACCCAGTATTACTCAAGAAAGGAGACTGAGGATTTCAGTGTGAAAAGGAGAGTTGCTGAGGACATGGGATGGAGAGACTCAGGGAAAGGAGAGCCATTTAAGGCTCTTTCAAAGAAGAGTCTGCTGGCAGGAGGAGGAAAGGAGCAGGTCACTGAGTACAGTCTTACTACATACTCACAGGGAAAGTGCAAACAGAGGTAGTGTGGAGGACTTGTGGTCTGCTTATGGATATTCTGAAAGCAGACGAATAGGCTGATTTACCTGGATAAGTTATTAACCATGAATTACTCTTTCCACCTGAACAATTAAAAAGTCTGATTATCTTTGTAGCCCATTTTGTGTTTCTTCACAGACCTCACATGTAAATTCAGAACTGCTTACTTAGGTAAGGCATTTTGATAAAGGGATAAGGTAAATTAGTCAGCTTGATTACAGTGGCTTCCTGCCCAAGGGCATTCGACAAAGATTACATTAAACAAAGAAATAATTCAGATGTGCCTCTGAAACAACCACATGGCTAGCTCTGACCCTTTATAAGAAACCTTGTCAATTGCTTACCTGCACAATTAAAAGTCTGTATCTCACTTTGACCTGAATAGAGCCGACTCAACTCTCCTTGAGCTTTACTCAGAAAACTCTGAGTTTCGACCAAATAAAGCAGATGTATCTTTACTGACAAAGCTGAGATATTTTGCAAGGTTGATCTGAACTGTAGAGAGCTGCTAAGTGATTGTGTCTTTTCAGTCCAGCAAAGGAAAGTAGGAACAGCTAGCTAATTTATTTATCTTAAAATACTGCACAGAAAGAGAACTGCTGTCATGGAGAACTCTACTTTTGGTGCTAGGAAACAGTCAGATTGAGGTTGGGGGAAAAAAAAAAAATAGAGGTGGAGCATTAAAATTCATCTCCTCTTTAAACTGTTTGTCCCATCTAACTTTGCAATAAGGTGAGATCACAGCAAACAAAACAGCTTTTTCCTGGAAGCCAGTCTACCCAGAGCAGTCTGCTGCTTCTGAGAAAGGGAAGACAAAATTTTGCTCTTGGTCTGACAGCCATGGCTATCTGCCTCTAGCCTGCTAGACCTGCCTATGCCTCTGTGAGAGACAAGTCCCCCCAAAACAACTCTTCAGATCCAGTTTTTAGTCATGGCTCTCCATGTCGCCTTTCAGTCTGCATAGCTCTTTTTAGTCCTTTTTTCCATTATCACAGCTCTCCTGTACATTGGCCTCCTTTGTTTCTGTACCCCACACTGACTGCAGAATTGAATATGTAACTCCCACTACCACCAGTGCTAAGAATTTTTAGTGGCTTACCAGAATATTTTAGGTGTGGTAACAAAGATTCTTTATGTATGAGAGATTAGGGTGGGTGACTGATGATAGCTCCTCTGCTTCTAAGCATCCCCACTCCTTGCTCTATGCCCATGTTTCAGTTAAATACTTCTTGTTTCATGGGCCAGCAGTGGTTTCTCAGTGACTTGTCTCGCAACTGCCTTAGAAGGAAGTGCATAGAGTCCAGTAGTGCAGGGAGGAAGGCTGATGTTCACCCTTATGGGCTTTCTTTTTCCTTACTCTTGGTTAATACTCAGGTGTAGTACCTAACTTTCAGACCTAAATGGTGATGTCTCTGCTCTGTTTCAGGGAAGCATGGACTTCTTTGCCATGGACAGCTCAGGTCCACTCCTGTGGGGAAGAAGTGTCCAGCAGTAGATTCTGTGCAGAAGGGTGAGCTGCTCTTGGCCCACTAGGTCACTCTGCCTTTGTGCCTTGCACATGATTCTGGGAAGCTATGACATGTCCCTTTCTCAGAAAATTCTCAGACATAGGTTCTGGCTTTCTTCCAATGACCTAAAATTAGTCCACCAAAACATCAAAGAAGACATACAGGGAGTGAGGTATGGTAAAGTTTAAGGTGTTTTTGCTTACTCTGTTTTGAAAGTCATGTGGCTTTTTCCCAGGAAATCATTTGGGTCTTTTGAAGATGGAGTTGGCTACTTACAGAGAGATCTGTACATCCCTGGATCTCAGGATCCCACGAGCTGTTTTTAGAGCTGTCTCTTTGTCCATGAGACTAGCTCAGTTCTAATCCCTTTATGGTGCAGTGCCTATAGACTGATGTGTTGCAGTGTGGGGTGGTCCTGCTGGGAGTGATACCTCACCCAGAAATCACAGCTATCAGACTAGGATGAATGTGGGTGTGGGGCCATCTCCTTAAAGAGATATAACTGCAGCCCTATTACTTTCACTTTTCTAATTTTGAGCTCAGGAATGTAACCTTGGAAATGCTGTTCAGTTTTCCAAATTTCTGAACATTCTTCAGTAGTTTTTCAGCAATGCTGTTCAGTTTTTGCATTGAGCGAGATTGCCAAAATAGCCATTTAGTTGAGTTGTGACTCAAAAGATCTGGTGTCTGTTCCACAGTCTACTACCAAGATCATCTGTGACTGTGAGCGAATCCCTTCTTCTGGATGAAATGCAGTAAGGTGAACTTACAGTAAAATGAGGGGATTTAATCAGATAATGTTCTTGCTTGTTCAGATGCAGAAATTATTATGCCCCCCATGCCATGATAAGAAGTAATGCAGAGAGTGAAAAACACAGATAAGGTCTGCAAAGCTTCAGCATAGCGCTGGAGAACACAGGAAAAGAAGACACAACTTTCTAGAAAGTTCCATCAAATCTTTCATCTACCTGAGCTTCTTGAAATGTTTTAACATTTATCAGATCAAGCTGATATTTAAATTTATCTATAAAAAAGCTGCATAGTTATATAGTTGTAATTATAAACATAAGTTACAGTTTTAAGATAGTTTAAAGCTCAATAGTTTATATATGCATATAGCTCTACACAAGCATAAATGGAGAATCACACACTCTCTTGGATGTGTATGTCTGTTTCTTTCTGTTCTAAAGGAGTGAAGACCACTTCTAATATAATAAAGGTCTCAGCTGAAAAAAAGCCCAAACAAACACAAAATCAGCTTAAGACTAATTCTCTGCCTTTCTAAGTGTGATAGAAATCAACCAACCTACTCAAAACATATGGAAAACACAGCAGACCAACAATATAATCTTTGTTATTTTAGAAAACCACCTAAACAAAAAATCAAGCTTAGAGTTCCAAAAATTTTATAATGCTCACACTCTATCATTTGAATAAGGAGACGTAACTATTTTTAAATAATTTTACAGAAAAAAAGCTCTAACAATTTGTTTACCTTTTTGCACTCTAAGTGCACTAAATTATTTGCTATGCTTTTCACACTTGTTTCCAAACCTCTGCCCCTTTACTTTTTACTGTTGAAAACAACTTATGAAAGAGCCTATTAAAAGTCAGCATAGCCTCAGATATGCAACACATTGTATTAGCTCTTCCCTTTAGCAGCTTTACCTTGGTCTACAAGCAATTTTTAAATTAATCTTGTCCACCAGGCTGATTAGTGGCTATATCCATCCTGTCAACTGGTTAGGTACAGCTCCTAAAGAGACCTCACATGTTTCCACATGTTTTGATGGATGTCTGTGTCCCGAGTCCCCCAGCCATTGCTGTGTCTATCAAAATGTCCTTGTCCTCTGAGACATTGCTGCATCCAACTCCTTGGTTTGTAGTATGGTCCCAAACATGACATCTTGATTTTGGAAAGACTGCCTGGTACAAGACTCAACTTTAAGTGATCAATTTCTCAGTTGTCTTTCAGCCAATACCAAGAATCATGGAATTATTAAGTTGGAAAGGACTGCTAAGATCATCAAGTCCTAACACACAATAGACATTAAGGCCTTTCCTTACATTGCCCCAAAAATCCACCAAAGAGTACTATGAAAGTTGAACACATTGAGAAACAAAAAGAGATAGTCAGAAACAATTAAGAATATGGGAAAACGGCAAAACCACTAAATGATTATATTGTCCAGTTTTCTTTTGACACAGTGTTTATTCCTTCTAATCAATCCTAATAACAGAACTTTTTTTTCAATACTATCTATATGGGATAATTATGTTTTTTCTTATTCTGAAGAAAAATGTGGACATATTGCTTGCTGTCACTGAGGAAGCTTATCCAAATTCTTGCTCAGATTCTCTGTGAAAGGAACCAGAGCTGTTCCCTCTGCTCCCCAGCCCTGGACTGCTAGCACATCGTATCCACACATTTTCAGCAGTGGTCGTAGGACTGACAGTATTTTCTGGGGACATTCTCATTAAAGAGATCCCCAGTAGTGTTACTTCTCCATTTTACTGAAAATTTTACAGACGTGACTCCCAAAAGCAGCCAAAGATGCAGGACTGAACTGTTATAGACAGACTGCTTGTCACCTTCATGTATTCCTGAGCATTATCCTGCCAGGGGATCCAGCCTGACTCCAATGATATTACAGAATATGGAAGGAATTCAATACTTTGTAGATAGAGCGTAGCCCAAATAAAGTATTCATTGCCTTTGGATAAAGCAGCTTAAACTGACATTTTTTTGAACATTAAAGACACACTCCAAATTTACTGTTACAGATGATGTAAAAGACTAACTAACCATGAAACTGAGAAAAATTTTGGTTTTGAAGAATTTTAATAATTTCAAATAAAAAAACCCTTTAACACATTCATGAAACTGTTAGTTTTGTATAACATCTTTTAGTGAATATGGATTGAGAGTATCTATGGACATTTTCAACAGTATTCCATATCTTGTTACTTCTCAACCACAGGAACCAGTGTAAAAGGTTCCTCTTAGTCCCATCCACGACTACCCTTCCTTTCCTCACTCCACTCCCCATCTGTGATCCTCATTATCATATACAGTTTAATCTTCCAGGCCTTCTTACTCAGCAGATACAATTCCAGGAATAGGAATGTCTTTGCAGGCTTCTAATGTGACCATCTATTATACTCTCTGTGCTGGCCCTGCTTCTGTTTTAGATAGTTGCTGCTATGCTATGATAGTTGCTGCTAAGCAGATACTGGCTTTTGGTCACATCTACATCCTGTTGTAGCAGCCTTTGTCCACTCTGACCTGCCTACTCCTCTTCTCTCCTTCTCTGCCAATATCCTGACTCAACTTCAGTGAACACCATATAATGACAGAAAATATAGAAGTTACAAATGTTTACAACACCTCACAATCTACCGTAAAACTAAAAAGACCAAGAACTTTGCTTATTTATTCCTGAATCCTATTTCTTTAGGTCCTTCTGCTTTTTAAGTTACTTCTGTAAAATTATAGGGAAAAAGATGGCTTTTTAATTCTGATTTTGCATCTTCTTGATGATAGTGGTTTGTGTTCACAACAATGATATAATAAGTTGTTACTAAGATAACAATGGTTTCACATGCAATATATGAAGATAGTATAGAATATATAAAATGAAGTAAAACAGTGCCAGCCTGAAATAAACATGATTTTTTGACCTTACTGGTAATCTCTTGTCCAAGTTATTAGTTGATCAAAACCACAAAAAAAAAAAAAGAATTATCAGATTTTCTGAACTTCTCAATGTTTCAGCAGCTGTCCTGTCAACTGCAGAAAATAAACTTTTGCCTGAAGTTATTCTGTTACATAAAGAACTATTAACCCATCCGCATGCAGGCTGGACTACTGCAGAACCACCATGGGACACCTCATTTTTGAGAGTATGTGTTTCTCTCATTCTTCTTGGCTGTACTATTAGTCCTTGATCTGACAACATTTTTGGAACCCACTCCCAAGGGGAAAAGCAAACAAGGATACTTTTTTACATCATGCAATGCTGAGAATTCCTATGTTATAGTCCTATTTCTCCTTTTTTACAAGAAATTGTCTGCTCATGAACACCCATTTAAATAGGAAAAAACCCAGTAATCTCTAGATTCAGTTACTGCCTTTTCCATTATGTTCTGGAAGTGTTAGTATAGTTTGTCCCCCTTTTATCTAGCCATGAGTCCTATGGAGGAAAAATTTCATCATCTTTGAAATGTGTGATATTAGATGGATTTAGGACCACAATATTTAGTGAAATAAAGAATATCATATCAGATTATGTAAACAAAGAATGAGGAAGGGGAGGAGAGCATATTTTAACTTTGCAAAACAAGTGAAATATCTCAATCACTGTGTTGAATAGCACTCAATGGAATCAACATGCTGTTGAAGAATAATTTTTGCAGTGCAGCCTTAGCCTAAATATACTCTCCTTGCTGCTGAAATCTGAATTGGTTGGCCACAGATTCTTCAAAGAAGATGAAACATTATTCTCTCACAAATTTCACGTTTATTAAAAGATTTCATCTTCTCTTGTGCTATGTTTGCATCACAACACAAATCATCAACTTGCTTTGACCCTGACACCATTTTATAAGCTTAATAACAATAAATCTATGTCCTGAAATAGTTTCTGCAGATTACAGCAATCAATCAAAATTCAGGGAGCCTTAAAGCATTAATGTCATTGGCAATGATCCAGCACCCTGGGAATCCATCTAAATCAGCCATTATTACTGAAAATGCTTCTTAAGAGTCTTAAGATAAAGGCAGTATTTGTGAGCATAAATTGCAGTTCTATTTTTATCAGCCACTGAGGGATGATGTTCATAGTAATGTTTTTTGTATCTGTTTAGAACAAGACAAAGCCAGAACAATTCCTTTTTTTGCCTCATGCAGCTTTTTTGGTTATTGTTACAGAAAAATAGAAGCCAATACATAGCAGATTGATTTGCCTTTGTGAAACATGTTTGTTAAGTAAAAGAGTCTCAGGATTTTTTGAAGGAAAAGGAAAGAGCTGCTGTCACAAGTCCTTGTTGTACTTCATGGAGACATTTCTAGTTCAGGGCAAGGTTCTTAAGAGACGCAGTGCCCACTTTATGAGACTACGGGTATCTACAGGTTTGGTAATTTCACACTCTGAAGTTTTGTTATGCAGAGAAACAATACAAGACTTCAGGACAAAGCAACCTTTTCACTGAGAGATACATCTACAACTCTGTCTCGGATTTCAGTATATGACAATTAGCAAAGTACCTGAAAATCTCTCGTGTAAAATCAATGGCAATTGTGTAACACTGCAGAACTCATATATATTTATTTCTCTTTTATTGGTAAAACTGTTTTTTTTTTCTGGTTTATGTATAGATTTTTTCAATAGTTTTCTTTTACCTGTTGTAATGTGATTTTTTTAATAGTTTTTTTTTTTACTTAGCTGTTTCGATTGAGGTATGCTAATGAAAAGAAAGGGCCATATACTTTGGAACAGGGTCTTTTGAAAGTGCCCGATCTGTGTCCTGCTGATTATTTTGCTTATTGTTCTCTGTGTGAGCACACAATGCATCTCAAACAAATCAATGCAGGCTCTGTGATCAGCATTGTTCTGAGAACAGCTACCATTTTATAAAGACCTGATGTCCATCACTAATGGGAATGGATTCAAGGCACCACTGAAGGCTAGGCTGGGCTCACATTTGCTAGAAGCTATCTGATTGCCCTAATGGACAGTGCTGAGACAGTCTAGCGCCTCCATATTCAGCCATCAGTCTCTCAACAGAGATTCAGCCAGATAGCTATACAACATACTAGCAAGCTCGAAGAAAAAATGTGTAAGTCGTGTTGCAGAGGACAGGATTGCTAATCAGCTGATCAGATTGTCCCTAACACAAGACATGTCTGAAAAGTGAACAATTTTTTTTCCACTCTGGCCTAATTCATCCACAGGTACAGCTACACTGTTTTCTTGTTCATGACTTGAACTTTCTGCAGAACAGAGCAAACATGAACTGCTTGGATGATTTTGAATCTTCATACCAATGAAACAAAATAAAAGATCACAGATGAAATCCTGTGTTGGAAACCATGTTGTGTGAGACTCAATGAAAAACATCTTAAAGTTTTTATCTAATTCAAAGGAAGTACATCTACAGACAGGTTTAAAGCTTCCCATATCACACTGAGAATATGTAGAAGTGGAATATGAAATGGAATAATTTTCTGGTTCTTTGCTCCAGTCTGACTTGGTGGCTCCCTGTTTTGGCAACTGGTTTAATTACCTGGTAAGAGACCAGCTGAGTTTAGCACTTGAAATACAACCAGAGGTATTTCTGTCTAATAATGGTTCAAATCATTATAAGTTCAAACTTCAAGGTGTCAAGGCAAAAATATTTCCACAGCTGACCTATCCCTAATGAGAAATCCCTAAACTTTGCTCCCAGTAACCAGGAGGTTATATAAAATGGTCTATAAAATGCTTGTCCCATCAGAAGCATGACAAGTTTTTCTACTTGAATCTGGAATATAGTTTGTGGAGTCTATGCAGTAGAGAAAGACAGTTGTAAGAAAAAAATAAACAAGCATTGTCCTTTCTCACCTGTTCTGTGACTTAACAGAAGAATAATCTATGAATACCATTACCTAAGGAGCATGCAGTTAAATCTCTGGTTCTTCCCTTAACCTTGTATTTCCTAAAATGATACACTTGACCTTTTACATCTTTTAAATTTGATAGCAGTGTCTTTTAAAAACAGACAGGCAATTGTGACCTTGTCAATGTCAAATAATTTTATCTACCATTAGATGCCAGTCCTTCCCATTTAACTGATTTACACTTGAGACTGCAGCTCTCCCTGAGCTAGGTGGCTGTTAATGGGGCCTATTGCTGTGGTTGGTGATGCAATGAGCTACAAATGCTATCTTTTATCTTAGCTTTTTCTATGCAAGTGAAACCAGTTACTGGAAAAGCTGTTTGGTCAAATGGGTGACAAAACATTCTACATCTGAAACTCTGCTACAGGCATTGCAGTTGCACAGCAAAAGTGGGGACTAAAAAGCCACAAGTTCAAGACTTTGGAGATGGATAGCTGCTACTTTAATTGAGCAGCAGGACAAGAAAAGTTTTTGTTAGGCTATTTCTGACGCAAGCTTTCTAGACTTATTGAATGAAAGCATTCAGCTAAAAGGAAGAAGTGCATGAGAAGGAGAAATTTAATTTCTTGGACTTCATGATATTCCCCAGCATCACAATTTTTTGGCTGGTCTAGGCTCTATCTCACAGCTGGTGCCCACATGACAGGACAAATGCAGGAATCTCTGAATTCTTGCTCTTTTAAACCTCTGTGTGTAACACCTCTCAGGCTGTGTGGGTCTTCTTCAGGCTCTGTTCGACAGCTAACAAGTGGTTGTGAGATCAGTATTTGAAGTGGTGCTGTTGTGTAGGAATGAGCCATAACATCCTCTGGCAATGATGAAACCCATGGATCTGGGCAGTACAGAGCTCAGGCATGTGCCAGGTAATGAGTTATTCCTAAACTGAGAATAAAACTAGCTTCTTTCTGAATAGCATTTAATCTTCAGCAGAGCAAGCAAAAGCTAATGAAATACCTATATATGGTGCAAACAGATTTGGAAGATTGAAATCTGTGGTAAGTTTTGGGATGACCATTGGAACTCTGAACATCTAACTTTTGACACAGTATCTCTCCTCTCAGAGGAGGGTTATCTTATCAAAAAGAAGTGATAATTTGCACTGAGTTGTATTTCTATGCAATCTAAACAGGAAGAGGGTATTTCAGAACTGGCATGTCTGGTGTATGTGAACTCCCTGTACTTACAAATGTTTACTGTTTCGTTTAATGTTTGATCCTTCAGTTTTGACTGTGACTCTGGAAATCTGAGGGGCTTTATCTCTCTTCTTTCCCCTAAACTGCAAATTAAGACATTCTTACTGTTATAGGTAATAAATGATAAATCCAAATTAATAGAAAAATAGTTTTTTTTATTTTGCGACTGAGATTCGGTCTCCGATAGCCACAATCAAAGGGACAGCGTCGAGCCCAGGGTCGGCGCTGGGTGAACTCTGATCCGAATTCTACCACTTGGAACCCCTCTGTTCACGAATGCTGTCTCTGCTGGGGTGGTTTTTACACAATTTTTTTTTTCCACTTGGGGCAGAGTTTCTCCTATTCTTGTGTGGTTTCACATATTCATGTAGTCTCCTTTTCTCTGTGCTGGACTGGACAAAATCGTTTCTAGGAAGCCATGAATGCTGTTCTAGTTTGGTGATCTTGATTGTCGATACTTATCGAGTATTCACCGCTTGGGTTTTTCCTGGACCATCCCAGGAAAGGGCCCATCTCCACAGGAGCCACGTCTTTTCGTTTGTTAATGATGTCTTTCTCTCTGCTGCCATCTGTGGTTTCGCAATTTGTGAAGCAATCTTTTCCCTATTTCTGGCTTGTGGTTTTGAAACCTTAAGAATTTTTCTCACAAGCACAACTTTATTTCACGTGCGTTTTACATAAGCACAAATTAACCCATAACATATATTACAATACCATCACAGCAAAGGAGAAAAGATGATCAGGATCACGTGCATGCAGAGTAACCTATATGGATGGCATAGACAGTTCTGGCAACTAACTCCATCTCAGAGATTTCCAACTCTCTTGGTTCTTTTAAGAAGCAGACCAGATTCTGTCACATTGCAGTCTGGTTAAACTACATAAAGGAGATTTGCTGATGTAGAGACACTGTTTATACTACAGTAGATAAATTAGATCATAATCTTAGAAATCTACATCTGATTTTTTTAAAATATCTACATGTATTCAAAAGATAGTTCATTGCACTTTGTTAACCATACGCATTAAATTTCTCTAAGAAATTAATTTTAATTGTTGAATGTATTTCATCCTGTTCTACATTCTTGCAGATTTATACCACCAAGAAAGTGAGAAACTCTTACTTGTGGGTTACTACTGAAGATTAATGAAGACAAATTAGTATAGAAAGACCTAGCTTTAAAGTATATATGTCTTTCTAAGTAAAACATGATCTTTCTGACTTTGGATTTGTTCAATCTTAGCAGACTTCTTCTTCCTCACTTACAAGTTTCACACTCCAGAAGACTCAAATTCATTCTGCTAAGTATTGTAAAGAGGCATTTAATAATCTCCAAACCATCCATGAGGAAGTGTTGGTTCTCTCCAGATTTCCAGGAGGTAAGGCAGGCTATCTGGTGTCTGTCTGTTGTTTGAGAGTTCCAAGGGTTAGGGAAATTATGTAATGAACAGTAGGATTACAGCTCTTATCCATTAAAAAAAAAACTTAAGATCTTGCATCAAAAAGTTGTTAAAAGTGTCTCTGAGTCTTTCATTCCCATGGGATCAGGGTGGAGTTTGGATGGGTCAAGAAAAAGCCAAGAGTACAAAACAATCTTGTCTGCACAGTTGTAGACTAATGTTCTACAGTTAGGAATTATTTTAAGCTTGATGCATTTCAGCTTGATGTTTTAGTGAGGATCAGTATACCCAAGGCCTAATGAGGCCTGTAGAACAGATTGGTCATAATAGAGAAGCAGCTTTCATCATCTCTTTTAATATCCACATTATTCTAGATATAATGGGAAACAACCTCAAGGAGTTGCAGCTTTGAAGTGTCTAATAAAGACAAGTTTTTCCTACTTTGAGACGAAATGTCAAGTGGAAGGATCTGTACTGTGAATGATAATTTCTGAGTGCAGTGAGTGAACAGAGCTGACAAATATGTAGCAGAGGGTTTATGAAAACTAGCCATGGTTTTGAATCACCAATTGTACATTAAACCTGTATGTGGCCTGACATTATATGCAGTTCTTAGCAGGTGTAACAGAAAAATATACCGCATTCAGTGTTTCCTCTTTTAGACCTTGCCAACAGTTGTGTAATTCCTAGTGGTAACAAAAGTCCTTGAAGCCCAAGAAGTTAAAAGGATTGGTAGGTGTTCAGCATCTCTTCTCTGAGAGGACTGAGTCAGCAGGCTCACTGCAAATCAGAACCCAAGACAGTGCTGGTAGGGAAGTGATAGCCTCCTGGTGGGCAGGGGCTGAAAGGTCTATAATCTCCCCAATCAACATCAGTTCATGTAGGCTCAGATGCAGTCCTGATGCAGCAGTTTGGCTCTTTATATTAGAGAGCTGGACTTGGCTGGACAGGGAATGTCTGACTGAAGTCCCATCCAACCATGGTGATCCTGTGCATGCCAGCTACAACACAAGTTTTCTGTGGTCTTCTGCAATGCAGTATTACAAAGTGTGCCACACTTGGCTGGTTGTCTGAGGATATGGTTTAAGTTCAGGACTAGAAATCTCACTGGGTATAGCAAAGAGCATGTAGCTTTTGCACCACACCTGTATGACAGCTAAGATAACATTCACAAACCTTCAGGATCTGGTCTGACTATGTTGTTGGGCAGAAAAATCAATCTCATAAGTTTATCCTTTAATTTTGAACTCTGTTCCTGCTTCCTCAGAGATCCGGTTTCAGCATGCTAAAAGGTATAATTTTTCATTCATATTAGCTCAAGCGATGCATCTTGTGCAGTTCAAAGACTGTTTATGTTAAGCTGAAGGCTAATATGCTCAAAATATGATAGCTGCTCATATTTGTTAGGGGTGGTAGTGTAGGCTACAATTCATTGTACACCTTCAAACTTTGCTATGCTCTTAATGTCGTATAAATAAAACCAAGAAACCATGTGGGTAAAAATGTATTCCAAGACACATTAAGTGTCACTGATATGTATGTATGCAGATAGATGTATATATAGTTTTACTATCTAACTTCTCTAGCAACTATCCAATGGCCTTCAAAACAGTGGTATAAATGAACAGGCCAGGAAACCTTCTGCTCCCTTTTAAAACCTTTATTGTGAGACCAGCCTGAGGGGGGGGGGGGCTCGAGGGGTCGCGCTCACCGCCACTGCTCCCTGTGGACAATGAAGAGGAGGAGGTGCAAGCAGCTTTGCCTTAACAACAGAGCTGGGGTCTCCGACCTCGCCAGAGTCCTATAGGAGACTACTTGGCTCGTTTGAAGTCCAGGGGGTGACTCCGAGCAAGTCTTATTGTGGTTACAGTGAGATGATCAAACAGTTCTCCAGATAGCTGCTGCTCTTCCCAATAATCTAGGGTGGTATGGCAAGGTATCTGTTTATCAGCTTCCAAACTTCAGCGGTTTGTATGCGGTGCTCTTACTTCTGGTGGTCCCTTGGGTGTCTGAGAGTTCACATGGTTTACATACTGGGTGGAGCCACTGGTTGTCATGGGGAAGAATAGGGGAGCAGTGGAGGCGGGGCCCGACAGGAACAGGAACAAGGAAAGAGGATACAGGAAACAGGATACAGGAACTTGGGATAGGGCTACAGTACGGGTACAAGGTAGGTGATTTTTAACATTATTTAAAAGTTATAAGAGTTGTTACTATAAACATTAACTTTGCAACTACAACATGGTTAACAATAACTCTTAACTCTTCTTTCTAACACAGTGATACGAGAGCCCACAAAAAAGCTACAGGATATAAGAGAGTTACTAAAATATTTGAAAAGTTTCATGTGTGTACTGCATTGGGCTTTTAAATCACCCTGAGTTAACATAGCTGCACATTTTCTGCACCTAAAGAAGAATGAAAGACCCATGATCAAAGATACCTCTACCTTATTGCTGATCTGTGATGAATGACATTCATCGGACAGAATAGTCAAGCTAAATTAGATAGTTGTGTTTTGCTTGAATTAGTTTATACCAGATACACATTTTCTTATTGGTCCTAAAGCACAAGGCAGCTTGATGGAAGTAAATTTGTGCAGGGGTTTGCCTCCTGATTTCAAGCGCAGACTAAGAATCAAGACTCAGTTTTCAAAGGATTTAGGATCATAAAGTCATAGAATGGTTGTGATTAGAAGGGATCCTACAAATTATCCTGTTGCAGCTCCCCTGCCACAGCCAGAGACAACTTTCAGTAGACCAATTTGCTCAAATCCTCATTCAGACTGCTTTGAACACTTGTAGGAGCAGGGCAATATACATCAATTTCACTGATTACCCTTTAAAATTTCCTTTGTGAGACTAAAGAGAAAACTGAGCTTTTTGGCCTCATTCTGCAGCTCCTGCAGCTGCACAGACCAGCAGTGCCACCCCGGCGCTCCTGTCATGTCTCCAGCTGTATCCCTCTCTGGGTCTCCACTCTGTGTCTGCTTTAACTTGGGCTTCCTCTGCACTTGGATGATGTGCTGGGCAATTCAATCCTGTTCGGTGCCCCTGTTTGGGTGCTCCCATAGCATCTGTGCCTGTAATGTCCTACAACCAAAAGGAAAGGCTGGGCTGTGCTTGCTTTGAGCTGGCCAGCCCTCATGCCCAGAGTGTGCTCCCTCAGCCTACCTGCTGCAAGGAGGCTCAGGATGAAGGGCACACAGCTCTCACACTCTGAGAGAAGGTCTTGCTTGCCAATTAGGCCATACTGCGTGTTGCTGCTGACATGCCACCTCGGTTTATGGACACGGGAGCACTAACACAGGGCTTCAGAAAGCCAGGCCCAGTCAGCACTGGCCAGGTTGAAGGGACAGGAGTTGCTTGGGTGGTTTCCAGACACCCCCTGCGAGTGCAGAGCCTGGCAGGAAAGCCGGGTGAGTCATGCTGGCCAGCAGTGCTGCCGAGCTCCTGAGCTCAGTGGGCTCACTGCAAATTCAGTCACAGCTCCGCCTCGTCACCACCGCACCCAGAGCCTGGAGGAGCCACGAGAAGGATTCCCACCGCACTGGCGACACAGCGTTGCTCCCACCCCTGCAGCAAATGGACGCTCTCAAGCATGGAAAGCTGCCACATCCTCAAGCTCCTGCCCATACAGTAGATTGTCTCCCCAGCTCAGTTTAGGCACTTGATGGTTAGAGCTGCTCCCAACCACAGGTGGCTGCAGCCAGGGGCAGGACATGGCACTTGGCTGTATTGGCATCCAAGGCACAGGCCAGGGGGCTGGAAGGGACAGTCAGAAAGGGAAGTTCGGCTGCTCCCCACATGAAGTTCAGAAATGGCAACACAATTACCAGCCGTGCGACAATCATTTCACCACCCCAAAGCTGTAGCTACACTGCTGTTTTTAAAAAGGGGACGTAAATGGAAAGTCAATTCACGATTTATCACAGAAGGGAATTAGGTCTGTTCCTTAGTTATGATGGCTTACGTGCATTTTTCCTGACAGAGAAATAAAATGAACCTCCGTCCTCTAAGTCCTTGGACTGCAGGGTTCCTGGTGCACCTTCCTTGCTCTCCACTCCCTCCCTCTACCCAGCCTCAAATAGTTTAAAAAAACTACAAGGAGGGGGCTTTTACTGCTCTAATCACCCCTCATTTGTGCTGGAAGTAGCTCATGGTCAGGGCTTCAGGGCTGCTTTACAACAGCAGAGCTTAGGCTCCTCAAAAGATCAAGCAAAGCACGGTTTACCTTGCCCTGGTGCTGTCAGCTTTCTGGATATTCTGAGTTGGATTCTGCTGCCCACTGCAACTACCGTGTTCTAAAATTTTGGAATTGCTAATGCTTTTATTTTCAAAAGGAGAGGTTGTTTTCTCCTACAAACCTGAGCCCCATGTGCAGCATAGCATAAAATACAAGGAGTGATGTAACCAACAGCTGAGCACCAACTGGAAATGGTCCAACAATGAGAGAGGTGAGGGTGCCCATCACGTGCACATGGACACCTTGTTCTTGCCCTCTGAAGGAACTGATTCCAGGCACAAGTCAGGAGAACAATTGCCACAGAGAATTTCATTGTCAGAGAAACAAAACGGGGCTGTGGAGAGCCAGGGGCCCACGGGGTAGGGCAGGGAGAAGCTGGAATCGCAACACCTTTTGCATTGTCCCAGTTTCATCCCTGTAAAAGTGAGAAGCAGAGCTGGAAAACTGAAGGTGTGGCAGTGCCCTCCAGTTTTAGGCACCTGACTTGCATGGTGTGGCAGGATTACTCTGGCAACAGGTTCTCCACTGCTCAAAGGAGTTTTTCTCAAAACTTAACTTACTCCCTGCCTCATTACACTAACACTTAAACATTTCTTAGAGGGTTACTGAGGCCTGGGGCACAGTAACCACAGTAATTACCTCTACTTCTGATCACATACTGGGACCTTTTCCTGCCATTTTTGCTGGCTCCTTTTATGTGGTGATCTTTTTAAAAATTATTATTATTTTTAATTTCTGTGCAGTTAAAGTAAAAATAATGGCGGCAGATTGCCTAGTGAGGGATGAATTGGATTATCGGTACTGCTGCAATCCCATTGCAAGCATAAAACATGATACTGCTTTTGTGCCTCCCAGAGGTATTTTGACAGCTGATAGGGTTTGCTGTAGCAGTGTTTCGGTTTCTATTTGAGATGAACTACAACCATAATATGTTAAAAAACTAAGAAAAATATTTTCTAGTCCAAACTGGAATAACAACCCATGTGTACAGGACACTTCCTAAGCCATGCCAAGCACCCTTTCCAATGAGAGAGACTCCTGCAGCAGCTATTTATGGTTCTGTACCCCTGCCCAGTGCCTGTATTCCTACTCATATGACTTCCTCCTCAATACAGCCTTCACCACCAGCAAATCTTCTTGAGTGTTTTCTTTGAAAATATAACATAAAAAATACCCAGAGGACTCCTTCAGTCTCTACTATTAGTCATAGCTTTAAAATATCTAAGCAATTTATTTTAAGCCACTCCTTCACCTAATTCCATGTCTCTAATCAAATTATCCTGCTGTTAGATGTTCCCTCAGTAATCTCCAAAAAACTGTTTTCCAGCTAAGCTGATTTGTAACAAAGTCTACTCCACATGCCTTAGTGCTGGTGCCAGAGCTCTTGGCCTCTCCACCCTGACCCAGAGGATGTAAGGGCTTGGATGTTTCCTCTTGCATTTGTTTTCCCTGAATGAGTCAAGATGATGCCACACAGCTGAATTGCTCAACAAGCAAGGCCCATTTCAGTGGACTTAAAAATCCATTTACAACAGTTCTTGGCTTCCTTATATATTCCAGAAAAAGGTGTCAAATGAGATGAGGAAGCCTATCAGCTGGGATGCCTTTTTCTTGCCAAATGAACGGTGGTGTTGTTTGGTGGGGGAGAACCCAAGGGAAGGGAGATCAGTCTTCTGCTCACTAGAACAACTCTTTGCTAAAGAGCTTCTCTCTCTGAGTCAGTTTAAGAAATCAAAAACCAGCTTGTCCACAATGTAGTGGAGTACTCTCACCATGATGCTGCTACATACTTGAAATAAGACTTTTCCAAATGAAAACTCTTGTTACTATTGTTAAAGAAGATAAATACTGTTCTATTAGGGCTTATAAATAATTAAATAGATGCTAGAGAAGGATCTTGAACCTTGGTTTCCTATATCCCCCAGTGAGAGATATAGCCATCACAACATTCTTTCAGAAGTACTTGTGTCCTTGGTCATTTCTTCCAGATACTGGAAGTAGAAACTCTGCAGTCAAAGACCCTGGCCAAAATGCTTCTTATAATAGGTGTTTTACATTTTTTTTTGTGTGTGTCTGATTTTTAACTCTTCATTTTCTATGAATTGAGTGTTCTCTCATGCCTTTCCTCACCACCTCAAAGAAGCTTGTGGCAGAAAGCTAAGAGAAAAGGCTGTGCTGAAACAGAGGAAAGAATAAATGTGACCAATTGCAATGACAAGCTCGCACTGGGTAATTTGATACACACTCACATGAATTCTGCTTGTCTAATATGCTGTCTTAGTACAGTTGTCAGATGGCCACAAGAAAAACAGAACAGAAAGAAAAAGAAGAAATCTGAGAACCGAAGAACCCACCCATATTCCCAGGAAGGGATGAGTAAATTTTTGGTACACTAATATTTTAGATTAATTATATCTCCCTCCCAGAGTCACCTAGACAAAAGGAGACAGGCTGATGAGAATCATCAAGCTTTCCACAATAGCCTGGTCTGACAGAAAAAAAACCCTCCAATTAACTTCTACTAACATAAGGCTGAAAATTAAGTACAGTGGCTCTAAGGCTGCTGGGTGAGACTGAGGAATCAAGGGATAGACAGTTTTACAGGCTCATGTAGCACAGTGGGTCCTCTGACAGAGTTTCATCTAGTGCCTGGAATGAATTCCAGATGTATCTGCATTCCACTGAACAGGAGGAACTGTGATATCTGCCTTGAAAATTATTCAGGATTATATAACTTTGTACTAGTATAACTCTTTATCCAAAAAGCTGGTGGGAAAAATTGGCTTGTAACTGTGTTAATCTGAAAGTTGTTATTTTTTTTTAGCTTTGTCTAAATGAGGGGTTTTTTAGTTTTGTCTCTTTGTTATTGTTTTTTGTTCATTTTGTTTTCTTTTTATTTTGATTTGATTTTTGTACCTGCAGTGTATGGAATAGAAGGAGATACTTGTTCAAATAATGAAGAATGACAAAGGAGACAAAGGGTAGGAGGGAATAAAAATGTACAAATTCATTAGGTGGAAATGAAGTGAGTAATCTGTGATAATTCAGGGATTAATGGGCTGAATCCAGCATGATCCTAGGGCTTTTGTTTTCTCTCCTTCCACTCCAAGACAAAACTTCCCCTTATGGCTAAACATAAGGAAATAATGAAAAAAAACCCCCTCATATTTATCCTACTTGGTGAGTGTTTTCCAGAATGGAAAGTAGGAGGAAGCCCTGTTTGAATAATTGAAAATTTAAAGGACTAAATTATCAGGAAATGTTTCTAACCAAGTAAATGTTATTTTCATGCAGTATGAGTTCTGAATATATGGACAGACAACTATTAAATCTATTATAGTCCACTCCATATTGGATGGCAACTAATGAGCTCTTGGCTTCAACAAGTTAGGATAGAGTAGTACCTTAAATCTTCTTCCCCTTCCTGTTAATGAGAAGAACAGCAGCTAGGAAGAACATTGCTGTGGGCAGAGTGTAGACTGTATTAAGGACCAAACATTTAAGCAGAACATTTCAACAGGGATTCAGAACCCATTTAGATTTCAGCTGTGAAAATGTTCCATCTTGTTTAAAACTGAGCCTCTTAGAATGCCTCTGCAAAAGCTGAGAAATGTTAGAAATTAAGATTACGTTTGCCCTTGAAGCAAAAGGTCATAAGAATGAAATATCACCTTATTTGTTTATGTTAACAAATATGTAGTGTGATTTTGGTACATGTAGTTATGGTACTGCACACTCTATAGTTTGTAGAGATGGCATTCCTACAGATTTTTCCAGAACTTTTATTAAATCAGTCATGATCTCCAGGAAACTTAGCAGAAAAAACAAAACAAAACAAAACAAAACAAAACAAATAGTATTTTAAATGTGAACCAAAATTCTGGGAAAAAAGCAAAGCATAACAAGACCTGACATTTCTGAATGTAGAACTATGTGGAGTTCACCATTACAGGTGACGCTATAAAAGGAAAAACACCCCAAACCTTAAAAAATTTGGCATCCAGGTCTGAATTATTTCAATATCTTTTAATTATATACTTGATTAGTCCCTATATGAGAGCTTCTGTGATTTATCATTCCTTCAGTTCTATCTGCATTCTTAGAATGCAAATGCTACATTTACTGCCTGTAGTTGCAGCAACAGTTTTTCTTTCAGTTGTCCTGCTGTACTTAACTGCAATGAATTTGTTAAATCACCCCTCAGTATTCAGTTTCCCAGGCTAAAGAATTTCACAGTTCATCTACATATTATTTGTATTCATGTGTTTTAAATTAACCACCTGTTAAGTTTGTTTGATGCCCTTGGACTTTGTGTTCTAAGAAACAGTAACTAAATATTCTGTTTGCCTTCTCTGTTTCAGAAGTGGTTGTACCTATCACAACTCCTCATCAGCCTTTTTTTCTGAACTTAAGCACCCTAGTAGAGCTTATGTCCTCTTTCAGTGAAACTATGCACACCTTCAACCACATTTGTCATGCTACCTCTACTTTTGTTAGCTTTTTCATCTGCTTTTTGTCTGCTTTTCTTCATGACAAAGAAGACAACAACCACATGTAGACAAAGACTACCTCTGTCTTTGAAACAGCTGAGTTGTTTACCAACCTGTCAAAGGTTTGACGTTGGCACAAGGCCAGTGCCCCATGACGATATACTGTCCCTGGTATCTGCTGTGAGATGTGACCAAAAACAGAGCAAAACAGTTTCTAATTTAGAAAGCAAAAGAAAAAAAGAACTTTATTACTTATAATAGGCAAAGAAGACACATACAGAAGAACATGGAAACTTTAAAAAACACTCTTCCTCCCCCCCCCCCCCAGTTCTCAACCCAACAAAACAAACTGAAAATTCCCCATCACGTTACCACCTTTTAGATAATTAATCTTTAGTCTATTACCACCCTTCTGATAATCAGTACTCAGTTCATTGAGGAGAGAT
Organism: Sitta carolinensis; assembly: GCA_032173965.1. Taxonomy (NCBI): domain Eukaryota; kingdom Metazoa; phylum Chordata; class Aves; order Passeriformes; family Sittidae; genus Sitta; species Sitta carolinensis. The sequence goes on along the minus strand of CM063313.1, from coordinate 22,899,917 downwards.
AGGAGTCCTTCTTGCACCACATCGTGGCCTCTTCCTCCATGTCCAGTGCTCTCACCACTGTGCATGGACCAGAGCTGCTTCTAGGGTTTCTCTTTTTTTAAAGATGCTTTGGTTAGTTCCAGGAAACGACAGCTTCTCAAATTTTGGGACACCAGTCCCCCCAATGTTACCCCCTGGGGCCGAGGGGCCTTGAGAACAGAGCTCTTCCTCTCATCTCTGTTCACACTACTGTCCACTCTTGGCTCCAAGCCAATGCCTCTCCCCAGATGCAGTTTCTGTGTTACAGGAAAGAAATGAGTCCATCCATGGCTATACAAAAAAAAAAAGTCCAGCCAAAGGCCACTCCGTCATCTCCTCCCACCTAGGATTCTTTTCAGCATTCTCTGACAATCTCCTACTTGCACAAACTTTCATCATCTCTGCTTAGTTCTTTCTATCTTTCTTCTTCAAATTCAGGAGGATTAGCATTTATAAAGTTTCCATCATTTACGAAAAGGGTTAAAATCTTGGGCTTTGTTTCCCCAGAACTCTCACGGTATCTTTGCTGTTGAGCACTCTTCTCGCGCCACCCCCCCATACTCCTTCGGCCGTGCTGCCCGGCCACTGATATCAAATTTCAAGGTGACAAGTCACAGACACGGTTTCTCAGTCTTTCTCTCCCTCCGGGGGGGGGGGGGGGGGGGGGGGGGGGGGAAGGGAAAAGAAGGCTGTCTGATGCCTCTCAAGGTTCTTGTACTCTCTCCACCCTTCCATCCTGCAGGATTTTTCCTCTCTCCCTCTCTGTCCAAGGCTCCGGCCTACCTCGCCCAGGCCGCATGGCTTCCCCTCCCCCGCCCAGCCAGCCGCTGGGCAGGGGAGATCCGTCCGTCCTCAGGGACCGGAACCAAGAGAGAGCTTTCTGGGGAGCCCTCTGCTTTTAACCCCTTGTGTTCTCAGAGGCGGATCCTTGTCCTCAGTGGCCACACCAGGTGCCAGTCTTTAAACCGGAGCACTCATTGGTTTGACCACTGAAGTTCAAAAAAACTTATTTTTTCCAAACTACGACACAACCTATGAACTGAACCTCTTTGGGATGGGTACTCATGTAAGGGCTTTCTCACAGGTTCGGGTCTGCTAAGGCTACACTGAAGTATGAAGTTCCACTGCCAGAAAAGAAAGGTGAATCTGTACGGTCTTCAGGATGATTGTCGTCATGGTGCTAGGCGGGTCTCTAGCAGTGACATTTACTTATTCGATTATCCTGCATGCCTGAATAAACTCTTCGAAAAAAACCCACAAAAAACTAAACCAAACCAACGAACCAACAAACCAAAAAACAAACAAACTAACAAACACAACCAGAACCCAAGTAGCCTTTAGAAGCATTGCAATTTTAGAAGAGGAAATGTACACCTCACTTTGCCTTTATGACTAATGAAAAAGCCACTTCCTCCCCACACCCCACCCCAACTATCTCCACAAAGAAACAAGAGACAGAAAATGTTGAACCCTCCAAAATAAGGTAACCATCAAGAAAATATTTTCTCATCACCCCCTGAAATTTCCTCTCATCCCAACTGCTTGCCCCATCCTGAAAGGGTGGGACTCCTGATGACTGGGTGAGACAAGCATCTTATCAGTCAGTTTTCCCTCTCTCCCTCACTCCCACCAGTTTATTTTTCAGACAGGGACATGAACATGCAGAAGAACTTAAAAAAACTGGATTTTCCACCTTGTGTGAAAAATGTATAAACAAAATTTATAGCTAAGATTCAAATAAACTCGGTCATCTGTAAGAACAGTCAAGCCCTCTAATTGGAAAAGACCAGTTCTCTTTTCCATTGCAAATATTATTCAAATGCAGTAGGTGTAATTAGTCAGAAACAGAAGGGGAAAAGGTTTCTCTGACACTAGTACAAAAGCAGTCCACAGGAATTTGTGGCAGAAAAATTAGGTGAGACAGATAATTTACATTCTCTCACTTACAAAAGCAATATCATCAGATCTAGATAAACTATTGAAAAAGTTGTCAAATAAATAGCCTAATGGATTCAATCACCATTTTGCTGGTAGAACAGCATTTGAACACGACTTCTCCAATACTCTGCAAAAGGGATTGTCTGAGTGAAGTTTTAATGTGACTTTTCTTCTGCTGAACTTTTAGAAATAATTACCCTTGATGCAATTTTATCACTCACTCATAATTTTTGCACTTTGATACTGCTCCTTTGAAAATGATAGAAGACTTTCTCCTTAACAGACTATGAGTGTTTTCAAGGCTAGGAGGCCTGACCAGTGGTTTTAGTTCAGCCACATTTAAAAATGTTGGCAAAGAAAGCAGAAACCATTTAAAAATATCTTAGCATGGTGGGAAGGCAGGCCTAATCATGTTAATTTCACACCAAAAACAGTGACATGTACGGCAGCCAGATCTACCTATAGGGTAGATAATTCTGGGCAGACATTTTGTGCTGGGATTAAATGGAATCAGTGAACCTAAAGAGATTTTTGGCACACACAGCTCCATCATGTATATTTGTCCATTTCTAGTTCACACCAATTTCTGTTGTGATTGGAATACTCTGGAGGGTAGGGGTCTGAAACAAATAGCAAAGAGTCTTCTCTAACTGGGAGTTTGCAATCAGTGTAATAGTTAATTATGCTTTATGCAGCTATAAAAAATTCTAACGAATTCATTGGCCTTTTTTAATTGCTGTGTTCAAGTGTTTGTGTTTCCGATCTAAAAGTCTAGGCACTAGTTTTTCAGTACAATGGACCCGAACCAAAACACCTTTGATTTCTGAATTGATAAAATATGGTTATGAAAATACCAGTCCAGTCTGGTTTCTGTGTCATACTCAAGTCTGGCTAGGTTTGGTTTCCTGTTCTGTTTTGAAGTTACAAATGTCCAAAGTAGAAGGTCTGATATTTCTACAATTGCATGTGATGGCTTTTCATGGTGGAAAAATCTCCCAGACTTTGATATTTTGGCATCCAAAGCTAGACTCATACTGCAAACAAATTAAGCCTTAAAATGTGAATTTTTATCTAAAAATAGTTCTGATCCAGATATCTCTTCTTGAGCTGCAATACTCAGTAAAAACCAAATAACTGCCTAAACATCACCACCTTTATAACTATACAATTACCAGCCAAAGCCTGCCTAGTTTTCCTGCTCTAGACATTCAATAATTGGTGAAGCAGGGATGTGAATTCAATCTTATGTTTTCTCTGCTGAGTGACAAAATAACTAGGCATTAAACCCAGTTTTCTTTATACAAATGAATATTTTTATTTATTTTATCTTATTGGTGGAGTAAAACCACCAATGACTTGATACTATTTCTATAGTGTGGTGGAAACAGGATAAAGCATTCACCTAGAGCATCTCTCTGACTTCAGCCTCTGCTCACTGAAGACTCACCTAGATCTCACCTGCGCTAAGTGATTACTAGGTTGGTCACTGTTGGCTAACAGGCTATATTAGATGGAAAATTAACTCCTGCTTTTAGTTTTGAACCTCCATATGGGCCAGTCACTTAACAGCTAGACTTGATGATCCTTGTGGATCCCATTCAACTCAGAATATTCTGTGATCTGTAAAAGAATTCTGTTGAATTCGCAACCCTTGTGAAGATTTCATATGAAATAAGTGAGGAGTTTTAAATAAGGATTTCCCTTGAAGAATGATTCTTGATCAACTCTAATATGTGCATATTGAGCTTTTCCTTCCTAGTCTCTTCCAAGGTTCATCACTAAATTAGTTTCTAGGAGAGGACAGAGAATGATGACATCTTGTTGCTGAGCGTGGCTTTTATATGACACAGGGATATAACCTTAGATTATCAAATGCATCAGCACTAACAAATACACCAATAACATTGAATTGATAATTATGCTGGGCTGGAAAACTTTATCCTCAGTTATCTGCAGAGCAAAATTAAAAATATAAGTAAATACAAGGTTATAGAAGACTGTGTGGATTCCTAGTCATATTTTTGTGCCTTGACCCTTCTGCTTGCATTCAAGAAGATCCGCCAGGAATATAATCCACTAAAAATGGGTAGTTCAGGAAAACAATGGAAGAAAACTTGTTTTGTCATGTTTTGTGCTCCTCCTCTTACAGTGGGAGCTAGTTCTCAAAGCTCCAGAGCTAGGTTCACATCAGAAGCTTTAGAGGTGAAAATGTAGACAAACTTCAAATGCTACTTATCTGGCTACATATGTATTACCAGATGGGAGAGCACTTCCTTTGAGTTTCTGGTGTGTTTCTTACATGCATCCTGATTTCATATTAGGGCATAAGTCAGACACCACCTTCCCTTACAGCTCTGTTGCCATGTAAAACAACCCAGGTGCATGGGTGGGAGTAGATTTGGCTGCTTCAGCTGCTTTCTCGATCAGCGGCCAGAACACTAAAATTTGAGAGCAGTCAAAAAGATCACAGCCTTTGTTTTTTTACTGGAGATAAATATGTCAGATCTGATCTCGAAATCATAAATATTGTCTTGGTTCAAAATAAAAGTGCCTGCTGAGGAAAGTGGGAAACTCCCTTGGAACAGAGTATATGAACTCCTTCCCTTTAAATTATTGTAACTTTGAAATTAAGGGGCTTTCAGACAAAGATATGGGAAAAGGAATAACAGTTATTTACTGGTATGTATGTGTGTAACAAAGCAAACAAACCACAACAACGAACAAAGCCCCAGAAAACCCAATAAACATTCTCCTCCCTGCAGTTTGATCCATTTCCCCCTCGGTGCACTTCCACGCACGGCCGCCAGGGGCGCTGCTGGCTCCCAATGGGCAGGGCAGCTGCAGGGGGCGCTGTGGCGCAGGCTCGGGGAGAACGTGGTCATGGCGGCTCAGCCCAGGTGGGGAGGGCCGGAAATAATGCTTTCCTTACAAATTCCCAGGGGCAGCTGATCCCAGTGCCCCTCTGGATAGTGAAATGAGTTGTAGCAGGGACCTCGGAGCAGCAGCTGTAATGGCAGGGATGAGGAAAGTCCTGGAGTAGCAGACAAGATATATCAGGAACTCCACGGCTATAGCTGGAACCACAGGAGGTCTCCGCATGCATGGGGTGTGGGGCTGCAGTGTAGTGGAAAAAAACCCCAGAGCAGTGGCAGAGAAGCTGTGGGGCTGGACAGTGGCGGCCTGGTTCCTGAATATGGCAGGAAGAGGCTCCCTTGGATGGGGGAAGGGGCTCAGAGGCCACGGGGTTTCCCCTGAGGCACCCGAGCAGATGACAAAAGGTCCCCTGTCTGGTGAGGCAGGGTGTTAGTAAGGTCCCAGTGCAGCAGCCGCTCTTATGAGCAGAGCTCCGCTCACGGCTGGAGAAAGGCAGCAGGGGACAGAACCCTACAGTGGTGGTGAATTCTTCTGACAGCAACCACAGTGTCTCTTCCCCCGCGAATGCTGAGAGCAAGACAAGAGCTGAGAGCTGTGCCCAGCCCCTCCCCCCAGTCCCAATCTTGTGGTATCTCTGCCCTTCCCAGGAGAACACCCCTCAGCTACCATAGTAAAGCTAGCTGCACTCCTACCCCTTCTCCACGGTTACTTCTTTTCTTTAGCAACAAAATGGGAGAAAATGCCCTAAGAGAAAGAAAACAAAAAAGGAAAAATCCTAACCTCCAACAAATATGTACAATAGGGATGGATATTTAAAGCTCCACAAATGTCTGTTTTTGAAAACTCCTACAGCGATGTTTGGGGTTGGGCAGCATGGTTACTTCTTTACTGAGGCATTGACATGGATTTCTTTGGCTTCTCCAGAGGCTTTTCCTCAATTTTATACCAATTTCAAAGGATGTTTGTATTTCAGAAATGTGGGGAGAGTGGCATTTTGAAAGGAAGACTATTAATTGGCACAGCCTGGGTAAGAAGCTCAACACATTTTCCATTAGTTAGCTTGTCTTCAGAACTGAGGTCATGTTATTGGGTGTATTCCACTAAGAAATGTCAAGTGAGCCTTAGGTCATGGATGTCACAGCCATTGTGTCTCCAACAGAGACATGCTGAAGGGAGCATGTGCATACACATTGGTATGGTGAAAATAAGGGAGGACTTGTTCATGTAACTGTCACAGCTAACCACCTTCCCCAATAAAAGGAGTTCTCTTCAACCATCTTAGTAGAGGATGTCCTCTTTGGTATGTGACACTGAAAGGAAAATTCTTACTATCAAGACTTTAACAGCAGTCCCTTTTTTTTCCCCGTCTGCTCCCATATTCTGGAAATGGCTGTTTGGAATCAGGGTTACTCAGGAGTTGCCTCACACAGCGGTCAGAGTGGTACATAGGCAAATTGTGTCAGGTCTCTGGCCACGCCCTGCTTGAAGCACATGTGGCCCAGCCAGATAAAAGGCATTTCTTCAACTGGAGAACCATGGACAAGACCTAACCCCTCCATGCCTGCCAAGATTATAGTGCAAATTTGACAGACTATGACAAGATTTCAGTTTTAGTAACACTGCTATTGGTAATGAAGATCAAGATATTTTGAAATATCAATGTCATTTAATTGTATGTATTTGTAAACAGATGGCCTTTTAAAATTTATTTCCCTTTAAATCAGTTTGTCCTCTCATTCTGTCTGAGATACTCATAGCCCTGCAGGAGAGTGGCTATACACATTCACTCATGAACTAGGTCAGTTTGTTTTCACCTAGGAGCAATATGCTTTTGTCCAGAAACCTACAGCGCCTACCGCTGTGAACCCACTCTGAGGATTTTATCCACGTATCCTGAGGAGTCCTGGTGCTCAAGGGTTGCTTGTCAATCCCCAGCTTTCTTGTTTACATTGCTTCTTATCAGTAGAGCAACAGTCTGCATAGCAGCTTATCTTCTTTCATCTCAAGATTTCTGAAGCTTCTCCCCAAAATGTTCCTGCCTTTGACTTGACAGCAGGAGCACTCTAGTCACTGAAGCTATTCAAGGCCTGATTGTCCATTTCATTGGATGGGGAAACTCCCCAGGCTGTCCACAAGCTCTTCCCAATAGAACATTCTGCACTGAAAGGTTTGGTTTAACTCGAGTAGGTAGACATGCACGCACTCATTTCCCCAGTAAACACCATAGGACCTGCCACCCTCTTGAATTTATCGCATAGTTCATGCCTGGGGGATTTCACACAGCTTTCCTGCTGTGGGGTAGAACTCAGTCTGACTGGGAGGTAATTTGGCTGGAGTCCTTCCTATCTTAGCTTTATTATCACAATAACCCACCCTGTGGTCTTGGCTACGTACCAACTGGAAGGAAATAAAGTCAAGTTCCCTAAATTTTCCCTGGATAAGAAAGAAAATATAGATGTGGTGACTAACAAACTGATCTTACTTGAGAAAAAACAGCTGCATCTTCTTCATCCATGTCTTTCTAGTGACCACATGGCTGTCAAGAGACCAAATTATTCCTCAAAAGAAGGGTCTATAGACCTCACAACGACAGGCTGTTGGGAGCCACTGATAAGGCCAGGTTTTTCCCTGAAGCAGTCAGAAAAAGCGGCAGCATCATGGCATTAGTGCTTATTCCTCTGTGTGGAGTCCAGCATTTCATCTTCAAGGAAGATAATGGGCCAGCATCTTTTTTGAACCTGTCTGTCACCCTTGCAATTATTATGAAAAACCTAAGTTCTATAAACCAATTGAAATTCCAGATCCAAATTAATTTTCCTTTATCATTATTCCTAAGAGCAGAAGATATTGCAGCTGGTACTGGGAAGACTAAAACTATCAGCAAGGAAGAGACTGAGTTCATCTAACCTCAGCCACATTTAAGGTGCACATCTAAGCATAAACCATTTACCTGGGTTTTCCTTCCAGTCAATGGAACAATTCCATAGAGTGATTCACTGCATCCTAAGAATAGTTCCTGAAGTAGATGGGGTGAATCACTCTGGGGAATTGCCTGGCTCTCCCTGAAGAGGGTTTTGCCAGACAGCTTTGATGACAAACCTTTCTTTATGTGCTTAAAATTAGACGAGATGGATTCCATCTTTAAATGTTCAAACTCACTGTCTTTCTGAAACAAGGAAGAGCTGCAAATTGCATGAGAAGGCAAACAGATGATGTTTTTAAGTGACAGCCTTGAACCAAGGCCAAACCTGCATGGATTTCACATGGAAGGTGGAAAGCAACTGGATGGTGCTGTCTGGATCAGAGGTGCTTTCATAGTCTGCAGTGAGTGGTGCAAAGCTGTTCCTCTCGCCTTTGCTCCCTGGTCTGGCTCCAGTTCTGGCACCTGCTGATCTGCATTCCTCTTATACTTCCACATCATGCTCTATGAGCGCTCTACTCCCATTCAGCCTTACAACGAACAAGCTATTAAGAGCTGCTATACCTTTTAGATAGGTAAAGCTTACTGCTCATTGCCCTGAGTGCATGAGGGACCATGAAAGCCACCATCTGTATGAATCACTGCCATGGATACTGGGCAGGCAGGGGTAATGGATGACCCTGTCACACAAGCAAGACACACAATTCCCTGCAGAATTGACTTCAAACATTGACTCTCAGTGTGTCTGTTTCACCTAACAGCCCATAGATGACTGCAGAAGGACTTCCACCAGTTACAACATGGGAAAAAATGAGAAAAAGATCAATCAAGCAATATTTGTTTTATACCAAGCACATGATTTAGGGGGAAAAAAGTAAACCATATAGAAAACAAACATTTATAGAGGATGAAATGATCTCATGTATGAATTCATTATCTTTCTTCTCAGACTATGGTCTTCTAATGAGTTAGGAATCCCAGACACACGACAGTGAAACCATCACCTGAATTAACTACAGTCATGTCCAGTTTTGTCAATATTTTTTGTTCAAAGACCTAAGAATGGTAGGTTTTAGATCCTTTGTGTGCTCCGTGTTAAATTTTACTCCCATCACTAGTTGCACATTTAAATCACTAGCCCTAAATACCTCCATTTTTAGTATGCAAAGGCAATTTCTTCATAGAGGACAGAATGGCACAAGTGGTGTCCTTGCAATGCATTCTGGCAGAAAATGAGCCCTGGAATAGCCTTGGATAAACCCCTGCTTTTTCAAAGAAACTGCTTGATCAGAGGTCAAAAAGCTTGTCCCTACAAAGATTATCCAAAGTTTAAATAGTGGCTGATCAATTAGTATCTGTTTACCTAGAAGGTCCCAACAGAATTTCTCTTTTCAGTGGTCTATGTATTTGAGGACGTAAGTCCTCAAAGCCATTAAAAGAGAGGCACCTGAACCACGTGGTGCTCCCACAGTTCCCTTTTGTATCAGAGGCAATACAGAAGGCCTGATGCCTCCTTGCACAGCCCATGTCTCTCTGGAAGCTTATCTGACCTCCTTCTCCTGCAAGCTGTCCTACAGAGAAAGCAAATCCACTTATTTTTAGCCTTTGTTCCAGTCAGGGATGTTGGCAAGTCCCTGCTGTTTGCTATTTCCTCAATTTGCACCCTCTAAATGAGGGAATGAGGCCCCTGTGGTAACTGTTAGATGTATCCTAATGGCAATCATCTCGAAAGAGTCCCCATATGAAAAAAAGCAGCTGGGAGGGACATTATGGGTAGTGGTGGGTGGCCCAGGGCTTCAGAAGAACCACTCTCCTTGCTCCTGCCCTTCTGTGCCTGGTTGTAGCCCTGGGAGCACCGGCTGGTCTGTGCAGAGCCATGGAAATGGCAACAGTGAGTTTCAAAACTTTCCCTCCCCTTTTTGGCTTCACAGCTCAGATAAAGACATTGAGATTTGTGTGAAGTTAATCGCACACAACTTTGCATGAGTCATGCAACTTTGGGAGAAAAAATCCCAACCCATGAGCATTTCCAAGCCTTTAAAAATATCACACCCACTTGTATCTGTGCAAAGACATATTTAAACAGTTTTTGCTATGATTTTGTGACCATCAAAGTTTGGCAAGAAAGCAGAGAGGGAAAATGGGGGAGTGTTTGTCTGCACACAGTAAAAATAGAATGGCATTTTTGCAAACTATTTTTCTAGTCTGCCAAGAGGGTTTGTATATAATATGATAGTGGCAAGAAATCTGCCAGTGCATAGATTTTCCTGGATTATGATCCATCGGTCTTAATTTCCCTCCAATAGATGATGATAGATGACATATGATTCATCACCTAGCTAACCTTGTTTTTCAATGATGACTCTGTGGCTGCAGACGCCTTTCTGGTCCCCAACATCATTTCAGGAGGCAGGAGCAAGATAAATTCAGCGTCAATATAAAAATATCAGCCTTCTGAGAAAAACTGCAACAGATTCAAGCACTGCAGATCTAGCCCCACTTGCTATTAAGGAGGCTAAAAATGCAGTAATAGCCCTTAGTCTAAGTTTTTTTTAAGAATATCTATGGGCCAGTGACGTTGCTGTGCTTCTTAAAAATTGTTCAAGTCTGTGCTGAATATCTCAGTCCAGGGTATTTCCACATTAGTGGGAGCAATATGTAAGCAAATATTAGAATGGAAACATTGGACAGAATGGGAATAGGAATCTCTTTGTTCTTCCAAAGTAGCTGGCTGACTTCCCTGGAGGACCTCTCTTGAGGCAAGATATGAAGGAGCTCAAAGAAGTGAGATACCATATACAAATTATGAGGGGAAGCAAACAATATTCACAATTGGCCTTACCCAATCCCCTCCCCACCATACTTCGCCCCTCTTCTTCCGTCTTATGCTGGTTTTCACAATTAGATGCAGACATGAAGCTGGTAAATGACTTTTAGTTGCAAAAGCTGACAGGCTGGATTCATGGAAATCAGTGATGAAACTCACGCTCTTTTCAGAACAACCATAAATTTATCTGCACTGTAAGAGGCAAATCACAGATCATGAGTATTGTACTGTTTTTGCAATAATATGAGATGAGCAAAACTGTCATTTTGTTGCTGTTTGACATGAGATTATTTTGGAGCTACTCAATTGCCTCTTTCAGTTCAAGACACAAAATGTCTGTGAGTCAGCTGAAAATATTTGCTCCCTACTTCCTCTACTAATAAGAGCCTTTGGGTCTCATTTTCAAAGAAGGCCATATGGACAGGAAGAGTTAGGCAAGGATGCTGGTAAATAGACATCACAGTCCTTACTGAAGCTTCAACAACTGAACTTTATTCTGCTTGAAGACTTATTACAATTTTTAAAGCAACTCAAAAACAAGACACAGCTCCATCAACCCTACAGCTTGAACAAAATTTTAAGGAGGCATGTTTTCACTCTTGCCTTGTAAAGGCAATTTACAACCTGCTTTACCCTCCACCTCCTCAATGAAAATTTTAAACAAAGTAATCTTAATGTTTTAAAGACATGTAACAGAACAGAGCTTTATTTTCAAAAAAACTAGAATTAAAAAAAATAGCAGCATCTTGGGCAGCTAATGCAATCTCATCAGGACAAGTGCAATGTAACCTTACCAACTCATACAATTTAGTCTCAACTGCAGTAAACAGAACATGATTCTACATAAAATGTTGCACTTTGTAACCTTGTCCCATGGAAAGCATTCTGCTTTGATCTGCCTGTTTCTAAAGTGACCCTGAAATAAATAGTATCAGGATTCACTTTCCCAACTTAATACCATGCATAGCAAAAGCACTGTGTGAAAATCGGCAGTTTTCCCCATTAGAAGCATCTGAATGTTTTCCCAAGCATTATTATTTCAATGCCAATTACAAGACAAAGTCATTTTTTCACTACAGAACAGGACACCGAACAGAAAATATGGTTTTACAGACTGCTTGACAAATAACGGAACCATACAGACAATCCTTTTTTTTTTTTTTTTTTTTTTTTTTTTTTTTTTTTTTTTTAAAGAAACTATCCAACAACACAGAAACTCAGTTTTCTAATGGTATCTGGAAACATGCTGCTCCCACAAAGGTCTCGTGTGCATGTGTGCATCTTTAAACAAAGTTAATGATATCACTTACTAAATTCAGCAAAATGATCATGTTCTGTGAAAAAAGCATCTATATTGGGAACTGTTCATACATAAACACAGCAAGCGTGTATGAGTATGCACAGATATGCATCCCCAACTTGCAAATTCATATTTCAACTGAAGTAAATTAGAAACTCTTAGTTATGCTTGTGAGTTTTGGCTCTCTTTGCTATGTCTCATGCCTTTCAAAGGCCTTGTGAAAGAGATGTTGCAGTGCAGCATAACTCAGAGATTTAAAATAAAACAAAAAGTTCCCCAAACAAAACCCCCCAAAAAACCCCAAAACAAACAATCAAAGAAGGTAACATAATAAAGCCCATCCATGAATTATGTTAGATGAAAAAACTATGCATTGAAATACAGTAAAACACTGTGTTTCTTCAGTTATATCCCCATGCTTTTTTTTCTGTATATAGTAGTCTGAGATCAAATCAAAACTGGAGTGAACAATATGGTACATTAAAGACAAACAACTCTGCAGTGAATAGGGCCTTTGGCAGGACTTAGCTCTGTACATTAAGGAGGGAGAGAAATGCAGAGGCCACACAATATGTAAGTACCAAAGAAAACCCACTCACGCCAATTTGAGGGCATAAATGATCCCTGCAAATTGCACAGACCCTGTGTAGGCAGAATATCCCCTTAAGAAGCCCTAAGCACTCTTCCTTACAACATAGTGCTTATTTCTCACTGTTGCTTGTGCAAGAAAAGCAAGTGTCAAATCTGCACACACACTAATTGTTTTTCTACTACAGCCACACACAAAGAGAAGTTGCACAGCACATAGGAACCATTCCATACTGGGCTGGGCATGCTAAGGATATGGCCCACTGACATAGCAGGGGTTTTCTTAATATGAGGAAAATTAGATCCAAATGCTTTAACTATGATAAAATTTCTTGACAAATGCTGCATGAAACATCAATTCAGATTACATATATTTTGCCTACAGAGAAAAAAAATATATGATTTTGCTCTTAAAATATTTATCATTCAGAAATTAATATATATGTCTGAAGAATATCTTGGATTGCTACGTGTTAAACTGCTGTATATTGAACTAATCCGTAACTTCAAGCCTAGTAGTATAACTGGCATGCTAGAGTAATTGTTGGTGTTTTTCACAGTCTAAACCAGTTATTAGTATAACAGATTCCCATGGTCCTACAGGCCTGAAAAAAGTGTGGAATGAGGAAGGGAAGGCATGAAAACTAATCTTCAATTCAGGAAAAATATTCAGAATAATTTTCCAAGTGATGACTATCATGAAACAATATTTGTTGAATCTTGTTTCCTGATATAAATTCTAGTAAGAAAATACATGTATAGGAAAGCAAAGACAACCCACAAAAAAACCTCAAAAAACAAACAAACAAACAAACAAAAAAAAAACCCAAAAAACCACCAAAAAAACCAAAAAACAAAACAAAACAAACAACAACAACAACAAAAAAACCCAACCAAACAAAAAAAAAAACCCTCAAAAGACCACAAAGTCAAAATAAAATAGAAAGCCTTGCAGGCCTCAGAAATGAAGTGACAATGTAAAAATGAGAAGATAATATAAAGATTATTGGAGACTGGCAAATTTCTTAATATAATTTCCAATAGCCTATAAAGCATTGTGTACTTTGAAATAAACACAAGGATCACTAACCAGAGCTATTATGAGAGAACTTCATGGGTCTCACTCTTTTGATTGTGTGTGCAACTCTCTTTAATAGTAATGGATCTTATCTTTTGCATCTTAGGAGAAGAATAATTTCATACGTTCGCTTAGTCAAATCTTTTCCAAGATTTCTCTGATTTCATTACTTCATTCATTTGCAACATGTGAATTTCCTCAGTGGTCAGGACAAAAAATATCCATTGCAAGCCATTGACAGGGAAGTATCCCAGGATTATGGGTAACTCTGTTTTAGAAAGATTTGTGTGTTTTTTTCCTTTAACTGAACCATGATTTTGTAAGTCTCTGATGCCCTGAAATTATGGACGTGTTCACTTTGATACTGCCTCAGCCTACAGACTTTTGAAAATACATATCATAGCCTAATCATTTGCAAAAAAGACATTTTCTAGTCTTAATTAGTTCTATGTTGTATCCAAATATTCTCAGTAGAGGTGGAAGCTTTTTTTTTCCCCACAATACTAATACAAAAAACCAAACCTAGGCAACAGATTAGAGAAACTTACTTCATGTGAAATGAGAAAACCTTTACAGGCTGACAAAAATTCTGTCACAGGAGGTCAAGAAGTTATTTATTTACTGTGAAGGTGGATTCATTCTGAGATCCAAACTATCTACACTCTATGCTGCAGTAGCAAAATATCCCCATTGTTTTCTGCAGTCACTATCAAAGAATGATACACTATTTTTATTGTCTTCCATATACAAAGACAAGCATGGTAGAAGTTGAAAATGCTTCAAGAAGCAAACATAGCATGGTACCCTATTCTAAAGATATCTCTGAAACAGTATTGCTGGACTCAGTGATATTTTGTAACGTTCATATATTGTTTATTGAATTAAGCAGCTTTAAAGCTTATCAGGCACTGCCCAACAGAATATTTAGTCAAAAAAAATTTACAACATTTTTAAACTTTGAGCTAGTAGCCCAATATTCTATACAACAAAAATTGTAAAATATTTCATAGTTTTCATTCTCAAGCCAACTCTTGCTGGCTCCCTGTATGTTAAAACAGAACAAAACAAAACAAAACCCAACAAAAAACCCCCAAAAAACAACAAAAAAAACCCCAAAAACAAAATCAAACAAGAAAATTATTAACAAAAAATAATCACCAGGGAAAATATTCTTAGGCAAAAGAAATAAAAATAAGACAAAAGCAAAACAAAACAAAAAAAAACCCCAAGCTTAATCTGTAGATATGCTTGAGAGAAGACTACAGCTTAAAGAGAATTCAGTATTGCATAGCATAGTCTAAAAATTCAGCTTTCAGCGAACAGCAAAGGAAAAAGAGAAGCAGTTTGGTATTGACAGTTTCCATTAATGACAATTATTCATTCAGTACTATGTACATTATTATACACTGTATGCAGTTGAAAATCCTGTTTCTTCAGTCTTAAATATTTTCTTAAAACGTGATTTTTAATCATCTAAACAAAACACTTCCTGGCACTTTGCTATTACAAAACTCTGAACAACATATTGTAACTAAAGTCCTTTTAAAGTGTCCCTCAGAAATGAAAGTGCCACTCTGCTACATATCATTCACCAGAAACCAATATAGAACCACAAAGCTGTTTGTCTGGATCCACTGAGTGCAGCAACACTATTCCAAGTCAGATTGTGACCACAAAATTCCAATAACTGAATGACACAGACCTCTTATACCTTGTGTCTGGATAATCCAATGTTCTAGCTGGTAAAGCTTCGGAAGTGGTCATAAACAAGCATCATGCTTAAAGGCCTCTGCAGGGAGATCAGGTTTGGATTTTTCTCTTGTGTTTTTCTTTTATGATTATAAAAAAAAAAAAAAAAGAAACAATAGAACACTTCAGCATAACACTGTGATCTCTCCCACTGCAGTTGTGAAGGAAATCTCTAGTCCCATCTGAAGACAGATAGCTTTGATACTGCAAATTCTTGAGTAATGCTGAAAGGAGCTTTTTCTCTCCAGAGGACTCAATGTTGCCAATTCATTTCTTTAAAAAAACCAACAAACAACCCAGAGTATCAAGATCTTCATCGCCTCTGCTGTGCATAAACTGGGTAGGCTAGTGTGACATTGAGTGAGTCATTGTGCTGCACAAGTGACGTGTGTTGGTAATGTAGCACCAGTTCTTTGAGCGAGTTGTACAAGTTATATGGCTCTGCAAATCCATACCCAGTAGGTGTTTTGTTTATCACACAGTGCTTTACTTCGCCATCTACCCTAAAAAGAAAAACAGAAAGCCAACTGGTTTTTAGTTTGTAAGTACAGTAAAATTAAGATTGAAAATAAGGTATTAGCAATACACCTTAAGATCTAGTTAGTATGTAGAATTCCTCCATTCTGTGGTGGGATAATGCTAAAAACTTATGTTCAGTACAAATTCATGACTGTCATCCTAGCTTAGGGAGGCAGAAGATAGGCAGGACTTAGTAACTGCACAGATAAGAGTGCATATGTTTTGGTTTCCCTTCTGAGTGAGTCTCCTCTGTGGGAGTTGCACAAGTTGGAGCTATGTAGGAAATGGAGCAGAAATAAGAATGGCCTCAGGACTCCTTGACCTACTTCTAATCCTAAAGGTCCAAGAGGAGTTGTGCATATGCAAGGGTCTATCTGCCCCCAGCTGAAGGTAGCCCCTTGCATGTTGGTCATATCATTCACAAGTTAGGATACATACACAACAGAGCAGGCATAGCAGCCTTGTTTGCTGCTCTCTCGAACAAGGAATGTTCCATCTCGTTTTCCTCGCAGCAGATTTTCGGCTTGGCTTCTATTGATATTTCCCACATTCCATGTTCTCTCATCATGATGGGGCAAGTCCTCATCATCTTCTACCATAGAGTATTGGCTGTCAAAAACAAAAAGTGTGTTTGTGAAACACAGAACAAAATCCACTAATTAATTAGCCTTTATTCCATATTACAATGGTTAGCAAGATGCCTCCTTGTTAAAACTAGGTATTTAAACCAAGTAATACTGTACCATTTAAACCACTGTATAAAAGTAAAATACAAACTCTGTTTCTGTTATTTTTCAGAATATGCTGTGACCATTTGAGTACTTCCGCCATTGTTCACTGTTTTGGTAAATAGCAAGCCCAACAAAATCAGTACTCTCTGAGTCAGCTTCATTTCCAAAGATCAGAACACTTGGTCAGCAGTGAAAAATCATGCAATGTATCAACCACAGCTGTTGCTTGGAGAACCTCTGAGCACTTGC
This sequence comes from Sitta carolinensis, assembly GCA_032173965.1. Taxonomy (NCBI): domain Eukaryota; kingdom Metazoa; phylum Chordata; class Aves; order Passeriformes; family Sittidae; genus Sitta; species Sitta carolinensis. The sequence goes on along the minus strand of CM063313.1, from coordinate 22,883,126 downwards.
ACAGGGAGACAGATTAATTATAGGGGAATAGCTTTGTTAAAAGGTACAATAGTAGGGTACTTTCTTTCTCTTTTTCTTTCTCTCTTTCCTTATAAGCAGATTATGAAAATAGCATGCAATACATCAACTATAAAGCTGACTCGAAGTTACAGAGAATCCTCTGAGCTTAAGCTCGCCATGAAAAAAGAAGCATCTGGTTCAACTGTGTGGGTATCACTCTGGAATTTTGCAGTTCCACAGCTCACAAGTCGCACAACAGCCTGCACTGGTTGGCCCTGCCTGTCCTGCTCAGCTTGCAACAAGCCTATGTTAGGCTAATGCATGTATTCTCTCTGTATTAGGCTTTAAATTAGTTTTCCTTGGTCTAAGTAAAGATGACTTCTCACTCATCCATGGTTCTGTCTTTCTGAAGATTCTCAAAGTAGTCTACAGAAATCAGCAATTGCACACAAAATTCTACTTTTCATAAAGAGAAATGGTTATTTCATTTCAGATAACACCATCTCCAGGTCCCTTATCCCATCACTCTTTTGACCTGCACAATATTTGCATACATTCAGCAGTGGCTCTGTTTTAAACCAGCATCTAGAAAAAGCAATTCTTGGTTTTCATCCTGCTTATTATATTGGGGGATTTTTTTTCTGCAATACAACAACAAGAACAAAAGCCATATTCTAAAAGTTTACTTTTTCAGCAGTTACCAGACTTGCAAGCAAAGAGTATCAGAGTAAGAGAAAATGAAGATTTTCTTCTAACAGTTTCACTTACTATTCTTATGCTACAATAAACCCACCAAGTATCCTTTGTCTACTTTTTAAGCAATAGGAACACTAGTGGGAACAGGTTTACTACATCTCATCTTTGAGTTATGCTAAGACTGAGAAAACAACATGGCTTTAAAATGTGTATGTCATTTTTATCTCCTGCTTCTACCACAGGAATAAACACACTTTCCAGGACAACAGTAAGAGACTCAATAAACCAAGGCAGATTAAACTAGTTGTGGACAAGGCCAGAATGCAAGGCAGAATGCACGAGGGTCATTGTCAGACTGCTGCTTTCATTGTATATTCAACCAGGCAGCAAAAAAGGGCTGCATAAGGAACTACATAGGCAGAATATGTTGATACTAATACTACTGAGACAATTTCGATTTTTCTATTTGTTAATTTTTCACTGTTATTGCACTTCAGATTATTATTTTGTGTCTTGCTTTTTTTTTTTTTTTTAATTTGGTCCATGTTTACATAACCCAAGCACTTTTTGCCTTTTTTTCCCAGGAATGTAATGAAACGTGTTCATTAGCTTAGCCTCTGTCAGAACCTACAGTAAACTAAACTGTTCAAATGACAAACTACTACCCTGCCATTTTTCAGAAAAATAAAATGGACCACAAAAGCAGAAGATATTCCTCAGCACATACAAATTTATCCTCTCCAACAACGTGACACAATGATGTGGGTACTCCTATAATGGATAATATCATGGTAGCCACAGTTGAGTTTTGGTAAAATCCTGCTCATGCCTAAGAGACATTCTGAACAATTTATCAATCCGTATGACATCTCTCTAAGATACTAACACCTCATGAAATTAATTATGCTGCTAAGAAAAAAGACACAGGTTACATTTCAATGCTTTGCTACAGTAACTTGATTATGCACTTCCATGAAAAGAGGAGGAGAGTAGAGGGTGAGACAGTATCCTTTCTAATATTTGCATTCTGTAGGTTGTCATGTCTTGTCATGTCATGTCATGTGCAATGTTACTGAAGATGTAGGCTTGAGATTTCCTCTGTGTGGTCCAAGACTTAAATATGCTTTATCTCACTTTTGCATTTAGGTGATTTGAAACACCAGAAATATCTAAATCTTTCAATACTTACTCTTCTGCATTTTCATTCCCAAGCCATTCATTTAGTTTCTTCTGCCGAACGCCTTTTTGAGTCAGCCACCTGGGCAAAAATTGCAAATGAAATTAATTTTTAGTCATAAAAGATGGATACAATTAAAAAGCCAAAAATTTATTTTTTTTTAATTTATGATACTCACATCAAGTACTGATCTCTTGTCTTCCTCAGCTGTATGAGGTCTGGCTTAATGCTGTTCATACGTTTGTCTATCTCTCTATATTCAGCTGCTTGCTTTTTTAAGTCTTCTTCTAATCTACGCCTGCTGTCCACAATTTCACTTATCCGAGACTTCAGTTTTTCATAGTTGTGCATGATTCTAGATAGAACAATGTGGTAGGTTACACTCTGATTCCTTATTCACACTTTATAGTCTGCTATTTAGAGGTGTAGACACCTAAGAGAACAGATTATTTCTCTAGATGTACATTTTTCCAGTTCACATCTACCCTATATGAGGCTTCTTTGCTTAAAACTGAACAATTTCAAACTTGTCATCTTGTTTCAGTTTTAGGCAGACCTATATTTGGCCTTGCTTTTTTCAAAAATCATACAATTTGATATGCAAAATCAAATACCAACCTTTGTATTTCTTTTTCATTTCCTTCACGTTTAAATTTTTCAATGTATTCCTTACTGTATCTTTCTTGTGTTTGGCACTGCTCTTCAAATATTTTTATTGTTTCATTAAATGCCTCAATGGCCGTTCTTTTCATTTGAATTTCCTGAAAATAAAATAATTATTATTTCAGTCGTTATCAGATAAAGGGGAAGATTTATTGGCTTGTATCACAGAAACACTTTGGTATATAATGGAAGAATAATATCCTTTCAGTATCCCTCTACCAAAACACGTTCTGTCTGCTGAGCCTCATGGCATAGAGACAACAGGCCTGTGCAAAAGGCTACCATAAGATTTCCATTATGAGGTCTATCAAGAAATAGAAATGAATGCTAATAAGAATCAGTTACAATCTTTGCTTTGCATAAATAAATTGATGCTTAGAACCTTATGGCAGTGCACTTTGTGCTTTGGATGAAACTTAAGTCCTTAGAGGCACACTTGGCTTTCTGAAATAAAGGTGGCCTTGACAGGTCTCAGGAGGTTATCTAGTTTACCTTCCTGCCCCTACATACCTACTTGGTAGCCAAGTCTTAGGTCATTAGTTCAAGTTGGCAGTAATTCTCCTATTTTCTTCAATTCTTTTTAGGCATATTTCTTGCACACTTTAAGAAGCAGTCTTGATTCTGAGTCTGTAAAATCAGACTAATTCAGAGGCACGTCAAGGTATGGCTAATAATTGATTAAGCTGAAAGAGGCAGCTTTTCCTTCCTGCATTTTTTCTACATATACCATCTCTTTACCCTGCATAGGTAAACCAGACCCTTCAAAAACCCATAATAAAATGCAATGCTTCCCTGCAAATGTGCCTTGAAAACTGTAACTCAGCTTCATGAGGTCAATGTGCAGAAGTGGTGGTAAACCAAGACAGTTATGTACTTGCTTTGGATGGAGCTGTCAGACTTGGGCAGAGGGTGGCTTAGTTTACAGGTGGTGATTGTTCAAACACAAGTAAGCAATTGAACTATTCTGAGCAAGCACATCAGGGCAATACAGTGGTGGTGGAAGAGAGGTGCAGGATGGTATGAATTCACAATAATTTTCAAAATCTACAAAGTTTTCTATTCTGCCTTTGGTTCAAATCTAGCTCACCTGAGATGTTCTTGTGTAGTCTTCATAGAGTCTGTCATATTCTCTGCTTTTTTCTTGGAACTGGGTATTATATTCATGTAATTTCTTTCCTACTGCTTCAATGCTATCCTCCTTTACAACTTGATCCTGGAATGATGAGCAGAAAGAAAGATATTCTGTAAGGAAACAATTATATTGCATAGCTTTTCTGGATAAAATGCTTAGATAATTACATGGAAATGTGATTCCTCTTTCACCAATAAGGAGATAAAGTAAATGCATAATATGCAAACGAGAAATTAATGACAAAAAGGAATTTTGTATTGCAAGTGTATAGCTTTATACTAAATATACATATTTTGTAATGTGAAAATTACATATTTCATATTGAGTGGGATAATAATTAAGATGCTTATTTCCTAACAGTGTATTTGTAATATTTAAAGTTTTAAATATTTACATGTGCAGCATGGAGTAGGTTTCAAACAAAAACATCAAGTTTTGTACCCACTTGATTTTTTCAAACATTAACAGAGCTGAAGTTCTTCATGTTTTGCAAGTTCTGGAATAACTTCTCTGTATTTAAGTGAAACACAAAGAAAATAACTAAATTACCTGCTGGTACTTAGATACTGGATAGAGTAATTTTACATCCAGTTTAGGATTATACTGGGCTAGAGATTCATTCCGATAGTGGTTTATTAGCTCGACCACAGAGTTGAATGTTAATGGGTCAGAAAAGCCATATTTTCCATCTCGGTGAAAAATTTTGATTAATTTGTTATTTCCTCCTTTCCTAGAAATAAAGTATATTGAAAAGTTAGGCATGCTTCAAGTACTATTTCCTAAAGAATACTCTGCATTAAGTGCAGTTATTGTATTTTACTATCAAGCATTACTGACCAGTGTAACTAGTCTTACCTCAGTGTAAGTGTGTAGTCCCCATGCATTTTGGTTGAAGCATCTCGAACCAAGAAGGTACCATCAGCTGTGTCTCGAAGCTTCTCATTTACTTCCTCTCTAAAATGAAAGCAAAAGTAACCAATAATTTCAATTAGTTCTCACACACTTATTCTTTCACAGTGCTCTAAATTCAAATTCAAGTGTTTTGAAATAAGTGTGTTTTAGAAGCATTCTATGTCTCCATATTAATACAACTATATACGACCTTATTTAAAATTGTTAGAGAACAAGTGGGATAAAAAAATGGCATACTCTGTGCTCTCACTACTGGACAAAATTATTATTCATGCAAAGCTTTTTCTGCTTGTTCATATAAGCCTATGCAATCGGAGCAGCCAATTCTGGGCTAATATAGCTATATAATAGAACAGATAAAAATGTTGCTAATATATAGATGGCATTTGTTAGTCTGACTTGCTGACTATGGTGCCTACAGCTGAGGTTCTGAATGAAAGACAAGAACAAAATTCTTTCTTAGTGCTATCCTTTCATGCTAGCTTTTCATATGTCTTAATGTAACAGAACAGTCATTTTGCATACTACATTCTAAGTGACTGCCAGTAACTTTTTAGTCATATTTGGAATAAAACCAACCATAATATGTTTGTGGTGGAAACTATCATGAAATTGCTCTTACAACTGTGAATTTTCTACGCTCAAAGCAAAATACATATACACAGAAAAGCACAGCAAGAATAGCACAAAGCCAAACATAAGAAATACATGTCTTGAGGTGATTTACCTTGAGATATCCCCCCAGTACCATTCAGCGTCTTGTAATGACATGTTGTTATTCATGCTATTGTTAGTTACGCTATTAGGTTTTGGTGGCTTAGGAGGCAGTGCTGCAAATGAAAGGGGGGAAGAAAAGTTGTAGCTCACTGAAAACATGACCATATATTCCTTGAAATTACACATTATTACATAAATTTTATGATTGTATGAGTGCATTAAAAAAAAAGAATGGGTTACCAAATAGAGTTGTCCACCATTAACTGTCTCTAAAAGATACCACAGGAATCAAGAAATTTGAAAACAAAATAATTCAAAATAAAGTTGTACTGTTTCAAAAAATGATGTTATCTTGTAATAATATATTTTAAGGAAAATATATCACCATACTCAACTCCTTCCCCTGTGAAGAAAGCATTTGAGAAAAAAAAAACAAACCCTGAACTTTGCTTTTACCTTCTTTCACCATCTTTGGGTGAACACAAGTAAAAAAACATGCCACTTTTTTTTTATCCTCCTATGTAATGATCTTAGAGGAATTTTGCTATTTCTTACCTAGAAGCTGAGTAATCAAAGATGAAAACCCATAGCAATACAGTATATTTGAAGAAGAATTGGGGTTTTGTGATCCTCAGCATTCTGTGCAATGATTTGCAAAAAACCAAAAAAAAAAAAAAAAAAAAACCAAAAAAAAAAAAAAAAAAAAACCCAACCAAAAACCAAAAAAAACACCACCAACAAAAAAACCCCAACAGTTTAAGAAACCCATCTGTGACCCAAATATCCCTTGTGTTAATCTTAGTATTCTACAGAATAAATTGTGTTCCAAATGCTAGGACTGATTAAAAACCATCCCCCACCCCCCTTTTCCAATGTCAAAGCTGCATATGTATACCAGTGGGTGCCAGAGAAGATACTGCAGCACTGACTTAGTAACAAGGGGGACTACACTGGAATCAGGATTAAAAAATCCACTCAGTTCTTTCAGTTCTCCAGTAAGTACACCATTCCTGTCCTGTATATTATGACCAGGCTCAAAAGACAATGTTTTTAAAGTTGCAAGGAATATCAGGATAGCATAATGCTTTCATACGATATGAAATAATAATGCTACAACAGGTATTCTATTAGTATTGCTAGATTAATTTTTTTTTTCCTTAAACAATCAAACCAATGATTTGGAATCACTGTTTCAGGAAATATGAGTGTTACTACAGCATCTCCTTTTAGGCACAGTGTGGAACAGAAAGAGCAAAAATAGTAATAAAAGAAATGCAATTTTTAAATGATAAAACAGCAGGACTAAACTAATAAAATCAAAACAGAAACAGGTCAATTCAGTAAAAATTCAATTCAGTAAGCAGTCAGGTATTTTAATATGTTAAGATTCTAATTACTACAACCATGCACTAATCCACAATTTTACTCTAATTTATGAAAAAAGGAAAACTATTTGTATCAATAACAAAGTAAAGAAATCCTACATATCCAGTAAGAATTTTTCAGCAGCTATTATAAAGACCAGAATTAATTAAGTTGTCTATAATAAGACTGCAATTTTACCTGGTGGATCCATTTCTATGTAAAACATCAAGTCTGTGCCACAATTTATATCTGTCTTAGTATATTCTATATCCAGTTCTTCCATATTCCAAACAGTATTGTACATTTGTATGAGTTCCACTGAGTAAGCTCAGATACAAGAAAAGAGTCAGGCTGTCTTTGTAATGGTGTCTTGGAATTCATTTTAAAACCTATAAGGGGCTGCACTGTAACCTATTACATCATAATCCTCAGCCAATCATGTCAAAATAATGTCACCAAACCACTCCTGCTCTCTCATTTTGTTCTACATTAATCTTAAAACAATTTCAGTTTTGGGAAGAATCTACATTTAGCAGAATTGCAATATAAAGCTGGTACTAAACACAAAAGGAGTAAGTGTTTCTGGCTCATTTTCCTTACTTTGCAGCATGGTACAGTCCAATCCTGGCAGGATAACAAAAGGCTGATATGCTGCAGCACATAGCTCTTACACACAGGCGCACACATCACACACTCACACACAGGGCAGCTCCCTTCAGAAGCAGGTCGGACACATTTCAGGTGCATTCTCCTGCTTGAATGCTTGAAGTTTGCCATTCAAGAATATTTAAAAGGATTCCAGAACTACTGCACATATTAGAGATGCATTAGAGAAGAGCATGACTGTGTGTATATATCCATTGTACACTTATTTTACACGAACACACAGAGAGATTAATATATCCACATGATGAAATATGGATTATGCTTTTAAACTCTTCATATTTCTACAATTTTTATGGGTACATAGGTCTGATAGAGTTTGCATTACAATGTAAAATGTGCTTACCGCAGAGATGTCTTCCTCTCTTACCATTATATAATAATACACAATCAATCTAGATTAATTAATTTTGAAATCTAAACCCCATATATTGTAATCTTACATTCAGCTGATTCACTCAAACAATGGAAGAAAGTCATAAAGATCTTAAAAAATGGTTTTGCTGAACATAAAAATGGCTGTGAGGATACAATAAGATTTAGTCTGGCTTTTCACATAGTTTACCCTATTCTCATTGATATATTTATCAAGTTAATTGTTTTTTGAAAGCAAGAGTCTCTTGCCAGTGTCTCCTTTGCCCCTTGACTTCATGTCAGCAGCATCCTACAACCATTTAGAAATACTCCACCCTAACTGCCCCCATCACTGACTGTAAGTCTCTCTGACCTCTTGGAAGAAACACGGACAGAATAGGCTATTAACTTTGGAGCAGAATGCTATAGAAAGCAATATGAATGCTTTATACTGGCTATAATCTCAGGGAGGGAGAAAACCAGAGACCAAAAATAACTACAATGAAGACTAGCTGTAGCAACTATCTGTGCCTTACACCATAAGAAATTCTGGAACAACTGAAATGTGCTCTATCTCACAAATACTCATGAAAAAATATTAACAAAATTTACGTGAGTTCCAAATATTTCGCCCCTGCCCTCCTTCCTCATCCCTCCACTGTCTGAGCAGGTTACCTCTTTCAGACGAACATCAACATACAAGAGCACATCTGGAGTATCAATACATATGAAAAGATGCATGCTACTTTGCTTTGTACATTAAGAAGCTTCATTTTGAAGTGGACTCTCCCCTTCTGGTTGAGGTAGATATGCTCCAAAGATTCCTTCCATTTTCAAAATGAAATAGGATACTTAAAATCACCCCAGACACAAGTCCAAACAGTGAACTTGGGCATTTAGCCCACCTGCTACAAACAATTAACTTGCCAAGGTAATTATTTAAATTAAGTTACAAAGGTTTCCTACAAAAACTGAATTGCTGATTTTAGGTCTCATGTGGGATCAGTAAATTTTTTATTCCATTAAATAAAGACTTACAGGAAAAATTACTTCCCTAGTTTCACTGGTGGCCAAATTTAGGACTGAACAAACTTGTATAATCAGTTTATTGCTCAGCTCAGACTAGCCTAGCCTGCAGGCAAGAAAAGTCAGAGGAGGCAAATAGCCTATTACCCATTTCATATATAATCTGGAGAGGTACTGAAGTACTTGACTTAAATTCATATATCTTAAGACTTTTAAAGCTCTACCTGGTAATCAGTTACAGTACAATACTTCCAAAGATGATGAAAAAACCACAGAAATTCAAAATCACTTACTTTGTAAATTATGCATCACAAATGATCACGCTTGTAAAACAGTCAAAATACAATCCAATATTGGTTTCGTCTTATAAAAATCTCGCTTAAAAATAAAACCTAAAACCTCCATTTACTAGGAAGCTTCTCCGAAGCAATGAAGAAAAAGAGATTGCTCTGCTTGCCAACCAATGTTCAATAAACCCCCCCCAAAAGAGTTGTAACTTGCAGTGAGAAAATTCAAGCCTTCTCTCTCAACTGCTTAAACCTCTGTGCTGTGCGAAGGTATCCTCTTACTCTGGTTCACCATTAAAAAGTGAACCTGACTTCAGTACTGGGGAAAAAAAAAAATAAACCACCACCCTCAGTAGCTTGCACGTCTCTCTCAGATAAAGATCTCAGTTTCATGATTAACTTGGGTAGGTTTAAATATTTGCTGAGCCAGGGATTTCGGCTGGGGGATGGGAGCCAGATTCAAAGTAAAAGTTGTCATCAGCCAACAAGTGGCCAATGCGGGGCTAACTTTCTCATTTTAACTAAGTAAATGAGAAGACCATTGTAAGAGGCCTTAAAATAGTCCCTATCACTTGGCTGCTGCATGCAGTATTGAAGATCAGAAAAGCACCATGAACAGTCAAGTACAGGAAATGGCTAACTGCAGAAAAAAAAAGAATAAAACTTTTTCATGAAAAGACCTGCATCTCTAGAAGCTACCCTGCGCAAGCAAAATATCCTGCTTGCAAGCACAGCATCACCTTATATATACTCCTGCTGGATCACAAATACAGGTGCTGCTTCAAGACCTTTTGTCTGAGCTGTGAGACTTTTTATGAATATCCTATGTAATAAAAATATTAGAAAAAACACCTGTCTGTATCTGTGGTGGTTTCCAGAACACTGGGATTGTTCATTTCTTGGGCAGACAGGTGGGAAAAGGAACTGTACAGAGAGGGAGAAGTTTAGGTTAAATCTATTTTCCTTGCCTTAGTGTTTGGTGGATATCAAACTTGCTAAAAGAACAGAGCAGCAACTAAAGAGCCTACTTCCCCCTGCATACAGAGGTTATCTTCTTTGCCAGATAAATTTCTACAAGAAAATAAATTAAAAGTAAAAGGAGAAGCAGACACATAGAGAAGGGGATTCATATTTTCCTCCCACTTCTTGCAAACAGTGAGATTTTCTAATAAAAACACTGAGAATTTCTTTGAGATCTGCTTGTTGCTCCTGAAGGCAGACAAATAGTATTGAAAAGTTTTTGCCTCCTTAATACTTCACATACCAAAATCCTCCTATGCTGTGAAATACCACTAATAATGAAATCCCAAATATCTGCAGAACATTTTTAATGTTTTGCACTTGATTGATTTGCTTTACCTAAAAAAAATTGTAACTTGCTTCCCTAGTCTTAGCCTTTGCCTACAACTGTCAGTCTTAAATATAATTTAAAGCAGCAGAATCATAAAGGTACAGCCTACTTCAAGTGGACATGTAAACCTGTGTTTCTGAACTAATTCAGCTTCAGAATGTAGTTGATATACTTCATTACAGTTAAAATTGCAGGAAAGGTTGAGAACATTTCTTGGTTTGTAGGGCCACAATACAGATATATATAGTCAAAGGAGAAAAGACAACACAAACTTGGTTCATTGAACTTTTTATCAATTAAAAAAGAAAACATACCAAAACAGAGATAATGAGTTCCTCATTATCCTGCAGGAGAGAATCATGTGTCTTGTCAAAAAAAGATACTGGTATGCACACACCTGTATTTTCAAATATTGCCCCATTTTATCTTTTTATCTAAATTTCAAAATCTTGAGTGGCGCCCATTTAATTTGCAGCCCACTATTCCTTGCAGTCATACTCAGAGTGTTCTTCTACTAACACAGCACATTTTTTTCTAAAATATTATCAGGAAAATAACTGATCGGGTTTAACATGCTTCCATGTGTTTTGCACATACATACAAATACCTGCACACGGACATAACAATCTGTGAAAAATGCTAATAATGTCATAGGTATTGTTTCACTTTTATCACATTCTTGCAATTAGGTATTGAAAACCATAAATCACTAGCTTGTGTCAAATCTTAATCCAAGGATACATCATTCCAAAGCACAGTGGTTAGCCCAGCATTGTGGTTTCCGTTAGGTTAGGGATAAAGCCTGTCTTTATTAGCTTAGGAGGGGAGGCCCTCTGCTGGGTACGACACGGATGCACACGGTCCCACCCGCCCTGGGCACGGCATCTGCTGTCCCTGGCACTCGCAGCCTTCTGCATGCTCCAAACCGCACTCGGCGCTGCTGGCAGTCCAGACAAGACTCTGACAAGATGCAGGTTAAGTTCTGACAACTGATAGCATTCCTACACATTTGCTTATGTCCCCAGGACACTACCGACAGGACTGTGGTCTTAGGCTGATGCCTGTAGCAACTCAGGGTACCTTTGAGTCAAATTCCAGGAGGAACTGGGTCAGCCTTTACACTGCCCTATTCTAGCTGTTATGTCACCACTCTGGTGAATATATTTCATAGCTAAAAGCAAATTATCTACACCTTGGGGATGCTGTCAGGACGTTCACCTCATCCCCAAGAAGTGAGCAGTTATATATAAGGAAGCCTTATTACCACACTCATTCTTACATACGATGCTCTGAGTAATGAAAACTACTTTTTTAGGCTGCAGTATTTCAGTCTGGGCTGTTATTTACAATGCTACATACAAGCCTGGAAAACAGGGATCAAGTGGGATAGGCAGCACAGACGAGAAGCAGCTCAGCTCTAGTCAGTGCACAGGCTATTGGAGGCTTTGATTCATTGATACAAGGCAGCTCTTTCCTTTGCGTAGCTCTTCTGCTCTTCACCAGCAATGCTTCGAGCTCCCCACATCCCCTTGCTCTCTTGCCACACCCCACTTCCTCTTTGCCTTTGTAAGTAAGGCAGACACTATTCTCACACACCCCAGCTCAGAAAGAACCCCTATCTCCCTGAACTCTCCCAAATTACCCAAAATTATCTCCCAACTTTCTCTGTGTGGCCTGCCTTGACAGCTATGGAGTGGTTAACTGAACCTGTTGCTCCAAGCCCTTACTGCGCTTCCTATGAGCAGCTTTGGGATTTGCATCCAGGACAGGCCACCTCCAGACAAAAAAAAACAGGAGCTTTTAAGATCCTTGACAATTAACTGAAAAACTACCCCAGTCTTCTATACCTATAAATATGGCCTAATATAGCCTATTTTTCACTATTTAGCTTCACAAGTCTGTATGATGTGTGAGACCTGAGCAGCACTATTTGCTAAAATCTGTTACAATTAAGATATTTTCTTCTAATAGTACTGTTTTGGATAGCACATTTAGAGACTTGAACTTTGTTTCCCACTGTATTCTTTCATTTAAAGTCTGTGCAGCTGTACATCAAGTTGGGATGTCCAGATGGGATGCAAAAATCACCTACCTTGCCCACCAACACCATCTTTTGTCTCTCCTACTGATAAACTTAAAGAATGAGACAAGAACCAGAAAACTGATCTATTTTTTTCCAGCCTTATTTCTCCTGCAACATCACTTTGTCTTCATCTGCTACAAAAAAATCTACCATTCTATTAATAGGCATTGTTAAGTTTAGTAGTTTTGTGTAGGTCTAAGTACAATTTTAATCCAAAAACTAGAATCTGTAGTTTGCTGAGGAACAAACACCAGGACAGACCAAAAAATCCCAATCCAACTGCTCTGTGGTGAGCCAAGTAACTCTTCTTTTTGTGTTATGATATCCAAGAAGCATCACTCTAGCCAAAAGATGTCCAACTGAAAATGCCTAATTTAAGATACTAACTTTAGAACACAGTAAGATAAGTCCCAGCTGCTTACTTTCTACTGTTTTCAGGTAAGAAGTATAATTAGTGGGTGATGTGATAAGGAAAAAAACCACAGCTGTGCAAAGATCTACTTGCTATTCGGATTGGTTATCTCTTAATGCTACATGTATTCATATACTGCATAAAATACCACTAGAACTTCATGCACAAGTTTAGACAGAATGTTTAGACAGAATGTTCTCATCTTAACAAAATGAATTAAGAAGGAAGGAAGCCATCAGTCCAGTCTGTGAAAAAAAGAAACCTGGCAGCAGTGGCTTCCTTGGTATCACTTAATTGTCATGATGTTATTTTCAGTAAGTAAAATTCTTTCTGCTTAAGACTTCTCAAATTCTCCATTTGCAAAATTCTATTTAAGATTGTAATTCTCAAAGTATTTACATGACAAATAAGGTATATTTTATTGGTATCTTCTTTTTATTACAGTCTATCTAAACAGTCTTTATGGAAAATCAAGCTACTAAATGCACTATAACATTATAGATGTCAATTCTGAAAAACACATCTTAGAGTGTTTTTTATAGTTCTATGAGAATGATAATAACAGACCACTTCAGTTGTTCAGGTCACTGATGCTATTGGGGTGGAAATGGACTCACAGCCTAATCCTGCAAATTTACAGAACGTTCTATTAAGATTCAACCTTTGAAAATGATTCAAACTCTTTACAGGCCTCAGGGCAGAGACTAGCTAACCTGACACTAAAAAGTCTGAAAATTTGTACCTGAGGGTTTTTTCCTGCATATTAGTACATGTGCAAATGTTCTACTAGAAAACATTCTATTAGACATGATGGACTTTGAAATGCACAGGGAAGGTGTTCTATTTTTGTAACAGATCACATGAAAAATCCTAGTAGAGGATTTTTCTGTCAAAGCAAACTATTGCATCATGCTATATTAATTACTGCAGAACTATTATTAAAAACGATCAGATGTTCAATTATAATTATTAATGTAGTGTCAAACCATATAAATCTGATGGATACAATGGCATTTCTTCAAGTATGGTAATGACACTCTCAAAAATTACTAGATTCATTGTCCTCATTAGTAGTTCTAACATCAACACACCTTTCACTTTTATGCTTTTCTCACATGAAGCAACTTGGGCAGATGCGCAACCAAGTGATCTCTTAAATGCAACTTATGAAATTCTTGCTTTGAAATTGAAGAAACTGTTGACCCTTCTTTTGTAACCTCCCAACCAGTGCTTCTAGACTAATATATTTACATACTCCAAAGCATTTGCAAACGTGTAACTACGAAAAATGCTACTAGCGTTAGACTATTAGAATCTGTTTTGCCTTTTAAGGCTTGTAACATATGACAAAGAAAGTAATTCTTTAACAGTTAGCAGGTATTTGCTAATTCATAGTAAAACAGGACCAATATTGCATATTTAGACTCTCCTAGTTGTTATGAAGCATCAGCCAGAAAAACACACAGTGAGATGTGTTTTTTAATCCCTGCTTAAGTACTTCACCAAAATTGAACAAAACTAAATAGCAAGCTGAAAACAGATGTACATAAAATGTTAGGGAAAGTTTCCTAACAGAGCTGTCAAGATTAGAAGAGCCTTTCAAACAGTGTGTTTGGAATAAAATTTTTAGCCACTTTTAATTAATCCTCATTAGCTGATGAAGAGGATTATACAATATGCCTACCTGAAATACAGGAAATAAAGCACTTTTCTGCTGTGTCCTAGCTATTCAGATCTTAAGTAACCCCTAAAAATCCTACTGCAAAGAACTTAATTTTGTGCTTTGACTACAGTGGTGGGAAAGGTGCAGGATGTTCAGTGTTCTGCTTACCCTTTCCTTTGTTAGGATATTCTCTGTTAATAAGCTGTGAAAGGCATTGCTTTCAGCTAATATGTAAAGTTCCCTGCATTAATAATTTCCTTTGCACATAGTTAGCAACTCTGCCTTGCTTTTATCAAATACTTGATTCAAAACCAGGAATTTTGCATAAATTAGAGGCGTGCTTTACTATTTGTTGACTTAATTAGATATTTACTTACCAAAGCAATACAAGCAGGATCTAACTTTCCTGGATGAGCTCTTAATATTTTTCACATTACTACTGATATTGATCAATAAATATTTTGCATAACTGGACTAAAAAATGCATGTACATAAATAATGTTTCCATAGGGTATAGCAAATCTAAGAAAATTTGCCTGGGAGTAAATTGAGAGTTCAATAAAACCTTGAGAATTAGCTCCCCCACCACTGTATGATACGCATTCTATTCGTTTGCAGGTCTTAAAAAACTCACCAAATCCTATTTGCTGTTTACTGAAAGAGAAAATAAATCCTAAGGCTGTACAAATTACTGGCACTAAAATGATTTTATTGAAAAAGACTATTTCTTAAAAAACAAATATTGCACACTACTATAAAACATATAAACAACTTCTGTTTAGCTCTGTAATTGTGCACTTTTGCTCTGCATTAAGTTTGATTTAAATAGAAAAAACACAAGCATTTACTGTTCTTTATGTTGACTTTTAGTATTTAAGAGAACATTCAACTTTTTAAATTAAAAACATTTTTTACCTGGTACGGGCTGTCTCTCATTCCATTCACCTGTGATTAAAACCTCTAGGATTTTTATGTGGTGTTCTGTATTATCAGAGCTGCAAGAGATGGATTAGGCAGTAAGAACTAAAAGAAATACAAAAGCTTACTTCAGATTATTAAAAAAAAAAAATTGAACAGATTTACTACAATGCCCTCACATCAGGAAGAAGGTCAGAAAATTATAGAATCAATTTCATTTTTTATATAACTAATTCATATTTACAGTACAAAATATTGTAAAGATGACCCACATACCTTGCTATCTGGAATTTGAAAAGCAGAGGGCTGAAAATTTCAGCCAGAGACCTTGCATTCAAGAGATTTTTGCTGGAGGCTTGACAAACTCTGAGGAAATGTTTGAGCAAATACTGGAGTGTGAGCCAATACTGGGGAGGTATATTTGGAGATCTGATCAGTTTCTTCAGCAACTGAGCATATTCTTCTGAGCTCTGCACTTCTGCAAGCAAACAGAAACCAGCACAGGAATATTCAAGTAAAATTAAACTATATGTGGCTCCTTTAGAAACAACAATTCTACAGAAAAAAAAAAATCCATCCTTCATTAGAGTTAAAAGATTTCTTTCTTCTTTTAAAAGAAGTGAAATGCTCAGGGAAGAGTAAAGAACAAGTATTTAAAAGTCAAATGGAAACAGATATGCATTTTGGTAAAAACCACACTGTGTTCAAAGTGTACTGGTAGAGGTCTGTCTTGTGTTTAGCGTCACACATGATTGGATAATTCTGAGATGCACTAGATAAGTCTCACAGGTGCTGTTCTAACTTTGAAGGTTACCAGTAACAATATCCTGTCCTGAGATATATAATAGAATACTTGGCCCATGTGCTGAAAGCCTATAAGCTGTACTTGTTTGAAACGACCACTGTGGATGACAAATTTCACATGCACGTATTTCTCACTTCATAATCTGCAATCCCAATGTAACACAGCACTACATGACCTCTAATACATTTACTTTGTCAGCACTGATAAAAAGTTAAAAATTAGCTTTCTGTATACAGGTAAGTCCTTGATTTTTTCCCCCAGTTCTTCTATAGATTTTCTAGTTACTAAAATGAAGAGAACTGTGTTATCACTTATAGTTTACATCATGTTTACTAAATAACTAACCAAATAATGCAGGATAATGTCTAGAGCTGAACTGAAACAGCTTTCATAGAAAGGGGTAAAGGAATATTTATGGCTTCTGAGATGCTGCCAGCTTGTGTAGAATTTTTTGCTGTTCTATGGGTGACAGCTAGACCACTAGATATTTGGAATTCCAATAAGAGCCTTTTCATTTAACATTTGAAATAATGCAATCATACCTTGAGCTACAGAAATCATGTCACTGTAAACAGCTGCTGGAATGATGGGGTTTGGCAGGTCCAGGATATACCTCTTGAGAGCATCTGATAAAGTGTGAACATCAAATGTCTCTAAATCTAATGAAGAGGCGTCTAGAGGGAAAGAACAACATGCTTTTTATACTTCAGAAAGTGGAAAAAACATACAAGCTCACAATAAGCCAAAATTGCTAATGTGCATCTGGTTCATGGGGAACAATTCCTAAGAATGTAAGACACTGAGAAATACCTTTGAGAACAACACACAGAGTTCAACACATACCCAGTCCCTTGGGATCTGATGAACCAAACGGTTTTCATAGCTGTGTGTGGCCTTCTGTCACATACAATTCAGGGCTAACTCAGAGTAATGGTAGTGACTTGCCTGCAACTTGGCAATGTTATGGAACATCAGAATATTTTTAACAGGTCTGTGTTTTATGTGTAAATATTTTGTGTAAGAAGTAATCAAAGGTTTGGTCAAATGCAGCTTTTCTACAGCGAGCTACTTCCATTATGACTGAAAGTTTGACTAACATCTTGGGGATCCAAGTCTGCAATTATTTATGTAAGTAAGCTGAAACAAATATACATGTGCAGAACTGTGTGCTCAGTGTTTTATGCAGCTGTTGGGATTTATCTTGTAAAACTTGATATACTCTTCCAGGATAGTTATGACTTGGGATAAGGTTTGGAAGTGTCACATAAAGGACTACTTGTTAGTGTTGAGGCAAAGAATATCATCAGCAAAAATAAAAATGGGAAAATACAGAAGTCCTTAGTTAGTGAAAACAAGGTTAGGGTTCATCTTATAACACGAAACTGCGGCACAGTAAAGTCCAAAGTATATAAAAAAGATACATACTTTGTACAAGAATTTAGAGGAATTAATGCTGATCAACCTTCTGTCTAGCAAGGTCCCTCGTAAACTAACTATTGAATTTGTTTGTCCAGTTTAAACAAAGGCAACAGGGAGGTAGATGACTCAGATAAATGGTGTGTCTACAAATACTATGAAATAAGGCAGCCAAGAGGGGGTAGTGAGAAACTTAGTGCTCCTCCACCTCCTTTTTTTCCCCCAGCAAAAAGATTGCAGTATGAGCTCAAATCTTATCAGACCAAAGAATTTGCATAGAGAAAAAGCATAATGAGTGTCTCAGATGATATAAAACGTGCAGCGTGGGAATGATTTCTGCAAGAGCAATTATGTGTCAGAGAATCCACAAATTCTTAAAGAAACAGCTTGCATCAGTTTTGCTGCTCACTGACTGTTTTTTATTTCATAAGCCAAGTTAATCATGCTTATTCAGTGTTGA
Source organism: Sitta carolinensis (assembly GCA_032173965.1). Lineage (NCBI taxonomy): Eukaryota > Metazoa > Chordata > Aves > Passeriformes > Sittidae > Sitta > Sitta carolinensis. The sequence continues at coordinate 22,865,026 of CM063313.1, read as the reverse complement.
TCATTTTTCTGAAGTTTGTCCCAATTACTATAATGAATACATATGTAAGAATATTCTTTGCAACTCTCTGGGTGTAATATCATAAACAGACCTGAACTCTTCCATCTGCTGAGCTGACTATATGCAAATCAGCTTTGATTTTGGACCTAGACAGTATTGTGTTGATGCTAACAGACAATTATTCAATTAAAAAATGGAAAGCATTTTAACCACTAGCAGAAGCACACACTAATGCAAGTTCACACCTTTGAGACCAAAGCTGGTTTTGCCCTCTGAATTAGCATTCTGCTCATTCAATGAGAGCAGGCAGAGGAAATGATACGTCTCTACCTCTGCAACTGGATACTCACTGCACCAGCTCTGTCCTGTAAGATCCTAATCCTATCTTAAAGAGAAGTCAGAAAGAGATACTGTTACTAAAGGGAAAAGTTCTGTTTCTGTTTCTGTTACTCAAACATAACTACATTTCAAGTAAGAATACATATAAACCATATGTTTTTAATCTCAAGAGACAGATAAACCTTTCATGAAAGAAACCTTTCATAAAAGCTCAGTTTAGAGACTTAAGAAATGATTCAGATAAATTAATAGATACAATCATATTGGTGCCACAGAAAATCTGGATTTATCTGGACTGAAAAACATACATGCAACACTCAAAATGTGACTGCTATCATGAGGCTGCTAGCACCACATGCCTATCTTCTCTCCCTGTTTGTACAAATACCCTTCTTCACATCTACCACAATCAGCATAGGACAGGATACTCATTTTTTGGAAAAAACAGACAACTTAGAGTATAATCTCTTATTCACTTTGTTAATGTTTGCAATTATTAAAAATGAGGAGACTAAACCACTGTGTGAGTTTGCCTTCTTTGTCCCTTTGGCAACAATCCAAGTAACCATTTTCATTTTCTAACCCTTGTATTTTTGCACTCTTTTAGGCAAATGAAAGCACACACAACACATTGCACCCCGGCTTGCCAAGCCGTGGTCAAACTCTCCTCCTACTTTCATACTGAAACAGTGCTGCCATGCCAGTACATTCTGGCCTGAAGAAGAAATCAAGTATACTAAAAAAGAAGAGGAAATATATTTCAGGAAACTTGAACAGGTACGTGGCATTTTACTGTCGGAGAACTCAGCCTACAATATTAATTCAATTCTCTTTCACTTCAGTATCACTCTGCAGAAGAGAGATAACTGGCTGCTATTGACACCCCACCTACTGGACCAAAAGAACGCACCACAGAACTGTATGTAAACAACTGGCCATTTGTTTACAAAATAATAACCTGCAGCCTTTCAGGAATAATGTATCTTTACCTTGATTCTGAACAAAACATTTTGTTTTTCTCTGTACAGCTAGACTGTCAGTCTTTGAACAAGCCAGGCAACAAGAGATTAAAATAAATACTCTTAGACAAAAAAAGTGCAGTGGAGCCATGAAAAAAGACAACTTGTAAAAGGGAAAAATACTTCTCGTATCAAGTGCAAAAGTTAGAAAACTTTTTTACTTAAATATGTCTATTTAACAGTATATTATTGAGAACCAGCACATATGAGTGAGAGTGGTCTGACCACAAAATCTTTACAGTGCTTTAAGGAAGAGAACTGTACTTACCACATTCAAAAATTTGTCTTAATTCCACTGTGCTGCTCTGGCCTTGTGCTCCATATAAAGTTGAGTACTCCAGACCTTCAAAACAAAATCCATGGGATACATTCAGGATAGCATTAATATTTCAGTGACTGTTGTTGTGATGCAATATATTTCTGTTTTCTTCAAGAAGTACTTACAGTATAAATTAGCAACCTTCTTTCACCTACCATACAACAGAATGTGATTGGTTTTTAAGGCTGTAAGACATCTTTTTGTGCACTCAAGCTGCTGTGTCTGAAGAAAGAGATGGCCAAAGAAGATCAGAGATGCGAGAAGTCCTACATATTCTGTATTACTGTCCACTGGCCAACTGTACAAGGCCAGGACTAGGAAACAGATTCACATTGGTGTTGGAGAAAATATCTGTATATATCACATAATGTGTCTAATAATTCACCTGAATTATTAGAAAATACATAAATAAAGTGTTTTCACATAAAAGATACTGTTTACAACTCTCTTACATCAGTGAAAATAGAGAAGACACAAGGAAAGAGACCATTTGCAGGGATGCAGAGCACTGACGATTTAACACTATCAGTGATGTCTCCTGAAAGCAGCAGTTCCTTATGCAAACTGGTGCTAAATACTGGCCCTTCCTGTTAATATTAGCAAACTTCTACTCTTTCAGGAAAGGCTTACACTTTTTAAAGTGCCAGAGGAGTACGTTAGAACCTATGTCCCCAAGGACAGCAGCCTGATTCTCATCACAATACCAATTTTGCTCTTGTTCCTGAGCTTAGTGCCCCTAAATGATCAAGACTCACTGAGCTGCTCCTTACATCACCAGGACTATGAAAGCAACATCAGAGGAGGTGCCAGGAAGATAGAAATAGGGCAAAAGAAGTATGACATGGTTAAAAAAAGAAGAGAGCCTCAAAAGGATGAAGAGACATCAGCACAGGAAAGCAGGTGAGGGAAAAAAGCAACAAAAACAAGACTCTGTGGATTACTAGAGAGCAGCAATAAAGAATTGGCTCCTGAAGAATAAAACCATTTGTTGAAACCTTTTTATATTTTATTCTTTTCATTGTTCTCCTGCTTTGGGGCAAAACCTTACTTTTTTCCCTGTGTGGCTGTGTATCCGACTCAGTGTCATTCTGGCATTTACATAACCAACTAAAGGCGCTTACTGGTTAGAAAAACCAAAACAGTACCAAACCCTTCTCCCTTACCTTCCAATAATACTTCTATTAATTCTTAAATGTCATATGAGGTAAGCTCTTGTTTTGCTCCTACAGCCCAAATAGCCTCTAATGAGCAGAAGCCAGTGCATCAAACCACAAAGGAGATTATTTGGGATGTTAAGTAATATGATGCATTATCAGCCCTAGAGAGAGGACATGCCACCTCTGGATCCAATTCTGCAGTCTTGGTTCACATGAGCAACAAAAATCTTTGGTAGATCATTCTTCAGCCTACCTTTCTTTTCAATTGTCTCTACTATCTTGACTAGAATTGGTGGAGCAACATCAGGAGGTGCAAACTGCTCTGTAAGGTCTGGAAGAGAAAAAGCTGTAAAAAAAAAAAAAAAAAAAAAAAGAAAAATAAGCCAAGCTTCAGATGAATGCAATTACTTTTATGAAAATCATGACATGTAATGCAACTAGTTAATTTTTTATCACAGAACAAACATCCTACTTGTCAGGGCTATATGAGAAAGCTCCATACTTAACAAAAAATGGAATAAAAATTATTACAATCGCATTTTTAATAGCATTTTCTTTCAGGGACCTCAGTCCTAGGTTGACTCTCCATATTGTCTAGGAAAAGAAAACACAATAGATGTTTGCAATCTATGGATGTGCAGAAATACAATGCAAATAAGGAAAGAAAAAAATCTCTTGGTCTTAGATATTTTCATACACTGTGCATCAAGTGAAGGAGCTAAACACTTCACTGTCTGGGAGTGCCTGATCCCCATGGTAAAACAGATTTACAAAGGCCTGAAACAGCAGTAAGAACAAGTATTTCACACTCATACACAAGTTCAGTAACTTCTGTGCATTTCAATTTTCAAGCATCATGCTATTAACAGTATCGTTTACTTGAAGCGGAATTTTCTACATGGACTGGTTAGGAATAAATAGTATAATTGGAAAGGGACACTTGGCAGATTCAAACAAAACTGCACAAAGGTTTTATATGAAGTCAGTTTTCATGCAATCTAGTTTCTTCATGGAGAGAACACACTCTATAAAGGTATGTTCTGGCTCTGAAAGAAAGATCTATCTTTAAATACACAATCTTTGCCAAAAGAATAATTCAGAAGTTTTAGAGTGGTCCTGATTAACACTTGGAAACAAGAATATTTACATAAAGACATTAAACTACTGCCAGAAACATCTGGCATAGTTTGATGGATTGTGACTGATAAAGATTAATCACTGAAGTAAAAACTGCTAGCTGCCTAAGCAATGGTGATCTCTGCTCAGTTAAACTCACCATAGACAGAGAGCAATTCTTGAACACACATACACAAAGGTGCCTGTATGGATATGTATAAATACCTATATGCACACCCTCTGCCCCTATTTTCAGAAGACTGAAACAAAATTATGATAATAACTAAGTAAAAGGAGATAAAAAAATCCCAGAAAATTATGAACAGAGAGGGTTTTTTTAAAAAACTTTGATATTGCCAAAAGAATTCAATATATATCAACTGAGAGAGAGAGAGCAGACAATTTTGGCTGGTAATTCAGGTTATTTTGGATTATATAACTTCATAAAAATGGAAACAATTTTGCTGCAGTTTAACCCCAGCCAGCAACTAAGTCCTACACAACTGCTCAGGCACTCTCCTCTGGTGGGATAGGGGTGAGAGTCAGAAGAGTAAAAGTGAGAAAATTAAAGGATTGAGGTTTAGATAGTTTAATAGAGAAAGCAAAAGCCACACACAAAAGCAAAGCAAATCTAGGTATTCAGTGTTTCCCATGGGCAGGCAGATATCCAGCCATCTCCATGAGAGCAGGATTTCATCACTGGATAATGATGACTGTTTGGGAAGGTAAACGCCATCACTTTGTACATCTCCCACAGTTTACTGTTGAGCACAGCGCTCTGTAGTATGCAATCTCACTGTGCCAGCTGTGCTCAGCTGTCCTGGCTGTGTCCCCTCTCAGCTTCTTGTGCACCCCAGGTCTCCTCACCTGTGATGTGGGGTCTGAAGCAGAAAAGGCTTTTACACTGTATAAACCTTGCTCAGCAATAATTAAAACGTCCCTGTGCTACTAGCACTGTTTCCAGCATGAATCTGAAATACAGCCCCATGATAGCAACGATGAAGAAAATTAATTCTATCCCAGTCAACACCAGTACAAATTTTAAAAACAGCAAGAGAGCAAGGAAGGGACAGAAGTTTGGAAGTGTAGAGAGATGAGGAGTGAAAGGAAAGACAATAGTAATAATGGAAGTAAAGCATACTGGCAAAAAGAAGGAAAATTATGGTACCATAATGATAAAAATGTTTTCTAACCCATTCATAACTGAGGATATTAGAAAAACATCCGTTAGTCATAACAGTTTATCTTAGGAGGCCCAGAAGATAACCATTCAGGACTTTCAAAAGAGTTGCCTATGCAAATCTCTAGCCTTCTGGTGCTTTTTAACAACTTGAGGAAAATAAGAGCAACTCCCACAGATCCGAAGAGTTCTAACACCTGATGCACAATCTGAAAGGGCAAATAACATGCGTACATGCTAGTGTCATCGTAAGTACCAGCCAAAATAAAGAAAAACCTAAAACTAGGCTCATATAATGCAACAAAAGACAGCAGATAGCACTGCAATTAAGAATCATCTGCACAGCTTTTTAGAGGATAGGTTCTTTCCTTAGTGGTGACTTTGTGAGCTGAAAAAGGCCAAAGAATAGACACAAAAAAACCTCTAAAATTCCATCAGACAGTTGACTTAGTATAACTCTCCAGTTAAAAGCTAAATTCAATAAAAGCATGTTACATATGTGTATTAATGCAGAACAAGCTACTCAGGGAGCAAATGGACTTTCCAAATCTTTCCATCTTCAATTCACTTCCAGATTCCATTTGGAAAATCTTTTTTATATCTGCCTCATCAACACAAGATGGGCTCGAATGGAAAATGCCGCATTCTAAGCAGCCTCTGCTCAGGCATACTGAAATACAGAGCAACAGATTTGTAATATTCAAATACAATAGTTCTTTTCAACCGCAAATTATGAGTCTATCTTATGATATGGACAAATCTATTGAAATAATAAATGGAAGATTAGAGTAATACCAAAGGGTATGCTACGAAAATACTCAGATAGTGAAGTACTAATAGGCTCAAGAGAATGCTAAGGGATTAAAATGGATCCCTTATACAGTAGCAGAGGAAGAACAAGTTTTAAGAATAGAGTTTACTTATTTTTACCTAGGAAAGTAACTTTCTGGTCCCTTAGGGAGCTAGTTACATTAAATTTCTCCCTCTTTCATAGCATCAACCAAATTGCATCATCTCTGAACAAAGATGCACATCTCCTAATTCCAGATGGAGGCGGCATGCAGCCATAGTCAGCAGTCTAAACTGAAAGACAATTGAACCTTATCAAGTGACAGCTTGGCAGTTCAGGGATGGCCCATCCAGGCTACTGAGCAGAACAGTGCTTTCTTCTACTAACCAAATTCTGCCTTGAAATGATCAACAAATGATGGCAAGACATCAACCTATTAACAAGGTGTATTAAGAAAAATAATTCCAATTTCCAACAATGCAGACTTTCTACATGAGGGATGGAGTCCAAGGAAAGCAAAGAGAAGAAACCAGCATTAGGGAAAAATGTCAGTTCAGGAAGAAGTCCCTTGCAAGGTACAAGACAATACAGTAAACAGTTTGTCCCCATGGGACATTAGGATCAAGTAGACTTTACCTAAATTACCTGAGCAGAGAGGGCCTCTTCCTGCAGCCTTTTTGATGCTCCATGCTTTTCATCTCAACTTTAACCAAAACTTTAGCTTAAAACCAGGTATCATAATATCTTACAAATGTTTTTGTTGTATAGTATTCATCAATCAATAATATTCTTACTTAAAGTGAAAGCCTTTTGGAAGCTATGAATTTCCCTTTATATTTACATAAAATCTGTAATATTCCTACAAAACGTGTATGCAAAGAAAATGCCACATTGCTTAAAATGAAAAGTTTCCAAAACTTTTCTGCTAGCCTAAAATACGCATTTTTAGGAGTTCAGAGGATCTATGATATCTCTTTTCTTCTTTATCCCATTCCTTTCCAAAACTAGAAACTTATACAGCCAAAGACATTGCTGAACGTTTAGATCTGGCATGAGACTTCAAGTGAATGACAATCCATTCCACAAATACCTAGTCTGTAAAATACTTGTGTATTTGACTGAAAACCCAGGATATTCACCTCTCTTTTAAGCTCTACACCAAAAAGACACAAACAACAGAGAGACACAATGCTAGGTCCAAAACTGACAGTTATCAGCAACGCAGAAGTTACAGAAGAAAATATCTAAGTCACAAAGTTAACAGTGCTCAGCAATGTAGAAGAAAAACATTCACTTCATCAGTGTGTTGAAGACAGCATGAACAAATTAAACTCTTTTAACCTTCCACCTGTTTGAGGATTTCCTACTCATTGTGTCACTTTCAATATAATTTACACATAACATCATACTGAGTTTTGCTTCAAATTTCCCAACTTTTGCACAAAATAGAAAATTATATTCATTTAAAGGTGAAAGGCTTCGCAAGACATATGTAGACAGAAAAAGAACCAAAAAAACTTAACAGTACTCAAAGAACTGAAGCCACTTTTTTACATTTATAGAGACGACAGCCCTATTTGGGAACAGTGCACTTCAGTTTCAAAATGCTGGGGGGAAATCTCAGAAGCTAAGCTGAAGAAAACTACACCTAATTTCTGGAACAAAAATAGTTTCTTTTACTCCAAGGCCAGAATACAAGTTACGATTAAAGAAATTCCTGATTCTAAACTAGGTGTACCAGGAGAAAACCCAGCACGTATGTTAAGATTTGCAGTGGGAGAGGAAAATTTCTAGATAGGTCAGTTTTAGTAAAAGACAACTGAAAAAACTTCACATGCAACCTGCATTTAATACCTGATTTCAAAGTAGTCTATTTTTTTTAAGAATGCTGTAGGGCAGCAAAGATATTTGAAGAACCAAATCCACTCCAAAGGATTTGAGCAGCTTTGTAGACCCCTTTGCTAAAATTCTGTATCAGTTTTTAATTTAAAGCAATATTCTCCCCCAAATGCCTTGGTTTTATTTTTTTTTTTCTTAATCCCAGGGTCTCCAAAATATAATGGTTCTCAAAACAGCCTTCTTTCTAGGTCTAGTAGTGGGTCTCCAGATAGTACGGAAGCTTTTGATGACACTTGATAAAAGCTGGATTTTACACTAGCTCTATTTTTACCTTGCCACAGTGACAACCTATGAGATGAACCACAAATCAAGGGTTCTCTCTGATCTGCAAACTCTTCCTTCTCCCTGTTACAGGCAGGACTGAACAGCTCTAAGGAAATGGCAATGTGTGGGAGATGAGAGCATACCTTACACTCAAGTGTTGCCAGCACAAAGTGCAAGATGAAACCAGCACACAGCTGCACCTTTTGGAAGGGCTCTCAGTAAAAAGATAGAGAGTTAGTACCTGGCAATGACAAGTGGAAATTTAAAACTGCAATTTGGCTTCAGATGCTTCTGAGTAATTTCTTTCATTACTGCTAGAAGAAGAATGAAATTGAAAAACATATATAATAAAACCCCTTAAAATGGACAGTACATACCATGAAAGGGAGTTTAATTTCTAAATATCTAAATATTTACAGGAAGAATACACTAAACCTATATATATATTATACTGTTATTTCAGCAGTTATATACTCTACTAGGTATGGGAAATGGAATTCAAACAATGTTCCACTATTATCACCCAACTTCCTTGAAACAAAATCTGAATTTCAATAAGGATCCATAATGTCTGAATTCAACAGCTTATCAGTATACAATGTTGAATTCCAGTGAAGATGTGCTACTGTGACGCAGATAGAAACACACAGCAACACACATAACAGGTGTTCAGGCAGAGAAGAAGAAAGGAAGTCTCTCATATATTGTTGACCTCGTATATGTAAGTTTCTGGTCAGTGATTAGAGATTGGACAGAGAAGTTACCACCTCTCCATCTTCACTGGTCACTTGAGAAGTCTATCAGGTGATATCTTTTCACAAAGGAATGTAAACATGATTCTTGTTTATCTTACAATTCATGAGAACTGATTCTATTATACTGAAACAAATCAGAAGGCTTATTTTCAGGGACAACAAAGATGTGTTGGAAATGAGGGCAATTCTGCAGGGCCTTCAGGCAGTGGTATGCATTGAGACATCCCTAGTACTCCTCCAGGATGCTGGCTGCTATTGACTCTTATATCAGAGACAGTAGAGCTGGTGGAGATTGTGCTGGGAAGGCTCCATCTCCATGTGAGAAAAAAGCCATGCCTGTGGAAACACAAGTTCAGACCCTGGAAAAGTGGAAAGCACTAGGACATACATCATCACACAGATGATGGCACAACCTGAAGGTTCTCATGGCCCTGTAGTGGCAGCTGGTACAGATGCTGAGCCTCAGCCATCGCAGCCCTCTCAGCACCTGCTATAATCAGCTGGAGAAGAAAAGGCTACATGAGCCTCACAACATGTCAGAGTAAAAGGAGCCCTACTGATAAAAATCTCTTGACTCTTAGTGAGAGGGAATTCTGTCATCTAGTCTATGTCTCTTAACAGTCTTAAAAAGTAGTGAGTTCCTGCAAAAGTTTCAGTACAACAGTATGAAAGATGAAAAAACCCTACCCTAAACTGTACCTCTGAAAAGATTTTCCATAGAGATCCGTGCTTTGGGATCAATGTCAGACCAATACAAAAGGTAAGTCTGGTATTAAACATCAAAGAGTAACTCACTCTGAGATCTGAAGAGCTCAACCTTGCCTTGACATTTGCATTTTCAGATAACCTATTGGTACTTACCAAAAGAACAATGTTCAGAACTGCCCAACTGCCATTAGCAAAAGGCTCATCTTTCACTGAGCAAAGATGAAAGACAAAATGGTGAGATGGAAAAGAAAGTCAATGTTACTGTGTGTATCAAATAAAGACTGCAATCAATAGTAAATTCAGCTGCAACTGTTGGTAGAGAATACCTCTTCTTATCCCTTACTGAGATGATTTAGTTTGGCTATAGTTAAATGCTACTAGAGGCTGAAAACACCATTTAAAGTGTCAAGATGAAGAGCCGTTCAGGGCCCAAGCACTTTCTCCAGTACTGGTTTCATTAGAAAGATTTTAAAACACAACACCATTCATGGAAAAATATGGAAGAGATTTAGGCTTCCATGAATTTGACATGTCATTACAAGTGGCTTGATAAGTCTGCCAACTATTACTTGTATCTTGCTTTTGTGAGATATAGGTCAGGCAGGTTGTAGACTCAGAATATCACAGAAGCCTTGACAGTAGAGAAGACTAGATTGATACAGGAGAATTGAAAACAGATGAAGACATTGCAGCACTAGAAAAAGAAGTGGTCATGCCCACTAATACCATGAGCCTTTGGACTCAGAACTCCGTTTATATGGAGGTGAAAAATGTTTGAGACTGAGGATTTATTGTGATATGAATGATCCTAAAGCTACGAAAAGAAATATGGAAATGATGCCTGCTGGTGACTTTAAACTGCTGGGGTACAACTGGAGAGCTGAATGAAAATACCACCATTTTATAATCCTTGAATATTATGTTAAGGACAGTCTGCTTCTTCTACTGGCCAACAGGTGTTGGGTCTGAACTGGAAGACAAAGTGGTAACTTGATTTACATGTTCCCTGTTAACAGAACACTGAAGATTTTAGCCAGGAAATATAGATCTGTACTGAGAAAATAGTTTATTACATCTGCTGTCATTTCTCTTTTTACTCTGTCTTCAATGGAGGAACACCTGAATAAAGCAGAATTGAAAAAAGCCTTTCGAGGGCATCTCAATGGCAACATTTAACCCTCATGACAAAACAGAATTCTAGCCATACACCTTCAGACTTTAAATATCTTTGTAAAGCATTCATAGTTGTGCTGCGATCCTATATCAGTAACACCGAGTGACAACAACTTATCCAAGGGGCTTATTCCAAAAGGATGACAACAGCAGTTCTCACGAGCATGATCTACAGACTTGTCAGTCTCAGTTTACTGCCCAAAACAAAGTCAACATCTCCAGATTCCTCTGTGTAAGGTAGGTACTAACAATATAACCTATACACTTGAAAAGAGATCTCAAAACAACTTTTATAGAAAACAGTACAAAACTTGTCATAATATCGTGGCACAACAGAATAAGGCAGTCAGTTTTTCAGAAGGACAAACTTGTGTATATTAAGATTGGGCCATTTATAGTACAACCCACTAAATCTAAGAGGGACAGAATCAAAACTGAATGATACTTCATTTTATCCTAGTTACATATAGTATGTCAAAAAGACATAGTTACCTGCATAAATCAACACTGTAACTGAGACAATGAGACAAATAAAATACTTTGCCTATACACCTCCCAGGGTTATCAGCACACATGCAAGCAATGCTCTGGTTGATAAAGTATCATGTGCATGGTGACTATGCAGGGAATTTTACAGGGTCAGAAGGACTAATTCCTCTCTTCATCCCAGTTTATGAAGCTGTGCCAGCTGCACTCTCAGGGCTAAAAAGAACAAGGGGCAACAACTATGTGAAAAGGGGAGAAACAAGCCCTGATGAATACAGATTAGTACAAGAAAATAATCTGTAAAGAACAGATAGCAGGACTTGGCAGAAATATGCTCAGATTTGATATTGAAAGTCTTACTTAATAAGATACCAATTCTCTCAAAAAATCACAGGATCTTTTTACCCTTCTCTGTAACAAAAATGAATACTTGTCCTAGATCTGCTGCATTAATCAACTAAGAACTCCCCTAAGACAAAGCAAAATTAAAGTAGGGAGAGAAATACAAAGAGATTGTTTCTGGCTTAAGGAAGTTTAGTTGCAGAGATAAACAAAAGAAAAAAAAAAAAGCAAAACCACAAAGCAACATAGTATAGAGAACTATATTCCTTTATAACAGTTTAATACTTTCAATAGTGGCTGATAATCATGTTTCACACTTACTAATTTAATATTTCATAAAGCCCTGTTTCTATCATCAGTTGAAAGAGAGGTGATAATGTCTGTACTGGGAAGGAACTCTGTACATAATATTCTATCAGATTAAATCTCAATAACTTTATGAATTATGAGCTGTCAGACACTTTTCTTATCTGCTACAGAACATACTTCTTAGAAATAGAAGCTATAATTAAGACAACAGATGTTCTTTGTTGGCTTCATCTGAAGCACAGATAATTTTTAAAAAGCAGTCTGTAGTTAAGACAGTATTTTGCTTCCCTCTATGGGTGAGCTTTTGCAATACTCTTTTTACAAACAATTGAATTTAATGGCTGCAATTATTTACAACTATTATTAGCATGATTAGAAAACATGAGCAGTACTATTTTGAGGAAAAAAAACATTAACTAAGTAAAATGTTCTGGCATGAAGTACACTGATTATAATGCCATAATGCAAACATAGTTTTGCTAAAGAAACTCCCTCCCCCAAACAGCAAGGAAGAGATGGGAAAACCACCTGCTTATTCAACTCTTCTTCCAAGGATCTGTGATAAAAACAGAAAGAATAAAAAAAGAAATAAGCCAGAATGTACTAAAATAAGTCTTTCTGCTTCTAAGTAGGGGGGCACTCAAAAAGCTGAGGAGAATCAAGTGTGGGACAGGACAGAGAGTTGGATCTGAAACCCAAGCAGGCTAGCACTGGAACTCTGCTGGCTTCCAGGAGAGGCACATCTCACCTCCCTCACGTGGTCTGGAGCATTGGCACAGCTTGAGGCTTCCCATGCTTTTCTCAGACATGGCAGACTGGCAAGTCAACCTTGCATACCCTTCACTCTCAGAGATCACTCCAAGTCCTGTGTGACATGCAGAGGCACAGCAGTAATAGTGTTCTCACATTCCCTACAACCATCACTTTAAATGGATGGACAGGTTAATGTCTCTAAATAGAACAAGCCAGCATGGATTTCAGTGTATGATTCCAATGACAGAGAAAAGAATATTTTAATAAGCCAACACCTGTTTTTTGTGTTGACATCTGCAGGTTCCTTGCTAGCAGTTTTCAGTCAGAGAGAGGTAAGCTGTGAAGTGGGTACCAAGTTACTGCATCACCACATGCAAGGAGATGATGACAGAGATGACAGAAAGAAGAAACAGAACAGGGTCAACCAAGTAGCTAATACAATAAAGTCCAAAACTGCCTTTTTCATGAAATGAGGCTTGTTATATTCCCTCCTCTTCCTTCAGGACTGCTGTCCCAGGACTAGAAAAGAGCTGAGATCTGCAAGAATTTGAGTAACTCAACCTGCTCAGTTCTCTTCGGAGACACTAAATGACAATTTCAGCTTCTGGCAGTGGTTTTACATGAAATCATACAGGCTATCAGGAAGAGAAATACATAACACTCAATGTTCAAGTGTAGTGTGGATAGTGCTGGCCTGAAGACAAAGCACATTCCTTTGACAGCTGCTTCTTGTGACTTACTTATCAAGTTCCTGCTGCTTCAGTGTTATTATTGCCTTTAAACATCCAGATTTTAGTAGTGGTACATAGAAGTCCTTATTAGACAAAGTTTTAATAGTTCTCTAAACAAAACCTCCCTTACTGGTATTATGATTAACTAAGCATTCCCTTAGAACTATTGCCAGATGCCTTCCCACTAACTACTTCATCATTCCCAAGGATATCTATGCCATGATTTCTATTAACTTCTGCACTCTAGACTTTTTTTTTCTTTTTTTTCTTTTTTTTTTTTTTTTTTTAAATAAAGCAAGAGTGAAAATCCACTAAGAATATAATTTATTGTAAAGAGACTAGTTGTAAGTTAATATATTTACATGGTACTTTTGCTACAGTTACTCTATGAGGAATGAGCAGCAAAGTTCCCTCTGATGCCTGCTATACTACACAGACACATTAACAAAATTATATATACTTATATTGTATTACTAATTAGTATATATACTATGAATACTTATATAGTAAGAGCATCAAGACCACTGCCAAGGGCAAGCACTCAAAACTTAAGAACACAAAGAACTAAGGCTGCACGTGCAATATCAGTTCATGTTTTTGTCTCTTTTCATATAATGACATAGAATTCTCCCCATGAAATTACAGTGCCCATTTCAGTGCACAAAGACCAGAGCTCTCAAGGGCTAAAACTCAGCTGATGAACTGAGTAATTTAGTACCTGGAATATTCTCTAGACTGTACAAGGACACATGGTCCTACAGCAGGCTTATATCCTTCTGTTTATTTTCCTCTTCGAACCCAAATTTTCTATCATCTCATCTCATTTTACATGGGAATGGCTTCCCATGTAAAAGTACTTTGGTCCACAATTTGTTCTTGAGGTTTTCCTAGCAAGTGGGAGAGGAAATACCTGTTTGGTTTTTCACAGAAACATTTTACACATGAGAGGGGTAGCTTCATATCTTTTAACAGAAGGAATGCTGAGGTCTGTCTCAAGAGGCACTTGAAAATTTTGCTTCTTGTCAACCAGTGGAAAGTCATTCTGAGATGATTTAAATCACCTCTATCAGATAAAACTTCATAGATAGAGCAAGTTCATGAGCTGGAACCATTTTCATTTAAAAAGTAGTAACATGTATTCTCTTCTGAATAGTCTGGTACTATCCTACAAAGATTACTAACCTCAATTCCCTTTCAAAACATAAATGGTGATGGCTAGAAATTGTGCTCCAGCATCACCTGCTCTTTGTAACTAAGACAGGACTGTGGATGAACTTTCACTGTGAGATACCATGGTTACTGGAACACGGTTGAGAATGATCTCTCCCATGTCTAAATGATCCTTGCTCCTTATCGCTGTTTCCTTTTTTCTGGTAACATAAAGTTTCTTATGCAAGGCCATCACTGGTTTGTGATAGTATCTCTGCTTGAGAAGCACATTTAAAGCATTCTCTTTTTATTCAATAATCATAATGCATAAAAATTCAGGACAGAATGCTGTTTTCCTCTGAAAGAATGCTTTGTTTTGTTACCTTTTTGCTGTAGAGAAACTACTGGGAGAAGAATGCCAACAAATACTGCTCCTTCATCTTTTAGGAATTATGGGAAACATTTGTAAGAACACAGAAAGTTAAAAATAATGAGTATATAGCAGTCACCCAGAAAAAAAAAAATGCAAACAATGGCAACAGCTCTCCAGCATCATTACTTTTATTCAGAAAACTAATATGTTCCAAATCTAATCAAACATGTTTCCTCCAAAAAAAAAAAAAAAAAAAAAAAAAAAAAAAAAAAAAAAAAATAGAAAAAGCTTAGAGCTGGAGCTGTAGCAACAGAATACAGCAATGCTGAAAGGCAGTCTTGGAAGAAAGCAAAACTGGGTTAATCCTTACAGACATTAAACCATGGGGTGATCTGACATAGATAAAGAAACACCATTATTAGGAAAATCCTGGACTGAATCTACAGAAAGGTAATCCCAGTACCATCTTTGCCTTCAGATTAAGAAGAAAGCTCTAAGTCTTTATGTAATACAATTTTTTAACCCATATCATACTCCTGTCAAGATTTCTCTGCATAGCAATATCAGTATTATTTTCTTACTCCAATATATTTCACAGTACCAAGATCCTAAAAAAGGGATGTCATGCAATATCAAGTACATGTACTTAATGTAAAGATCTCTCAAAAATCATTTTTTGTTCACACTCCACTGCTGAAGTAACTTTAATTCAGACCTTAGCACTTACAGTGACAAATGAATTTTATTAACCTTCACAAAGCTGTCAGGGTCCCAGTCAGTTAACTAACTCTAACTGGCAAAAGACCTTAATTTGTGTACTGACCAGCACACTGTGTTATGAAAGTCATATAGTGTAAAACTTGTTTATAGGAAGTGTATAAGAAAATTGAAAATGACAATAAAGATGCTGCTTATGAAAAACTGGCTATGTTTTTACATCACAATCTGCAAGCCAAAGATTAACTGAAATCAGGGTAAGAAGGTATGAAACAGGATTTCAGTCTGCAGTGGAAGCATTCATTTGCAAAGAGACCAAAAGCAAGAGATGAAGCCTCTCTAAGAAAACCCAAACACTTCAAATCCAAGAAATCCTTTTGCGACCTTACATGTTATAGTCTCTTGTAGTCTAAACCAAAGAAAAATGTCTCTCTTGAAAATCAGTGGTGTTTTGTAAAGGAGTGAGACTGAGCAGAATAGGATGAAATAACTGAAAGAAATATTTTGTGAGTGATCTCGGAAGGTGTAAGCTACAGAAGGGTAGGAAACTAGAAAAAACATAAATCTAGTTAAGAACTGACATGTTCCCTATGCTCAGGTGAATCAAATAAAAGCAGCTCCTTCATGGAATAAATGAGGGAGGCAGAAACTCTTTCTAGGTCCTCTACAAAAACCCAAGAGATAAGAAGCATTCTGATCCATTGCTTCCATTCCTTATTTCTGCTACTCAGCAGCTGCCCTACACTGACCCACCAGCACAGTGGAATGTGCTGTAGACATTCTCCAGCTCCTTTGTAGAAAATTCAAGAGTAACGGGATCAATACTATCTCAGAACATAGAGAACTACCAAGAGTATACATGAGAATGACAAGAAAAACTAACACCTTGAATATTTAAGTGCTGTTGGTGAGGCCACACACATAAAACATCCAAATCAGTTTTTCCACCATCCTGCTCCTGCCAAGAAAGTTAGCTGGTCTTCTAACCCATCCGTATCTGAAAATATAGTGGAACTACCTATCTATATATTTATCTCAATTTCCACATAGGTACAGAGCTTAAAGCAACAATAACAATCACTCATTTGACTCAGAATATTGCTTATAGGATACAATTAAGGAGTAAAAATACATTCCTGATATGCACAAGATGTGATCAAATGTGAAAAGGCCTTCTAGCTATGACTCACTAAGAAATGAGTGGGGGATTGAGAGGCTGAAAGTCAGATGGCTGACTGGAGTAAGCCTTCTTCCACACTGGCCAGCAAGGACTGAGAATTTACTATTATGTCAAAATGCCAGGTATATCCTGGTTGTTTTCCTGCTATTCTGCTGTGTGTGGAGTGTTGCAGGAGAGAGAGAGAGAGGGAGAGAGAGAGAGGGAGAGAGAGAGAGGGGGGTGGGAGAGAGAGAGAGAGAGAGAGAGAAACAGAGAGACAGAGAGAGGAAAGAAAGGAAGTCTTACATTTATGGTCTTTTCATCATTGTGCTCCAGAGAAATCCCTTAGTCATCTTGCCAGAAAAAAGAACCAGTTACCTTTATTTGACCCTAGCAGAAGGGGACACCTTTTCCTCATTTTATTTGTCTTTTCAAATTTATTTATTTATTTATTTATTTATTTATTTATTTATCTACTTATTTAAATGTCAGCCACGGCAGAAGGAAAAAGGTATCTCACTTGACTCCCAGATGGAAAATCATTACAAAAGAATGAGTTCCCAGTCTGAGAACAGGAGAAAGAGGAATATATTAATTTTAAACTGACCTGATTTTCCTAAAACACATATGACTCCTTGTTTTTAAGCATAGTTCACAGGAACTGCCTGCACGAAGCTGGAAAAACCCGTCTCCTAAATAGCTCAGATGTGGCAACTTCAGAGAACTTTACTGAGGATTTTACAAGATGGCAGATGCAGCAGCAGATAGCTGGTCTAACTCACCTAAGCTCTGCTATGCTATCACCATATACCTATTCATTGCAGGTCCTGCTACCTCTCAAAGGATTCTAGTCTTCCATGGTAAATGTGCCACTAGTAGCCTTTAAAATAATTTAGACATATGAGTATGAGCAATCATACTGTGGCCTTATTTAAAGGGAAATTCCCTTTTATTTTTGTTTTTTGGCGGTTTGTTTTTTTCCAAATAGCATATTTATTGATCCCTCAGGGGAGCCAGCCCTTCTGCTTCTCTTTTTCTTGTTTCAGTACATCAGTCTGCTTTTTACCTGTCAACTTCCCACATTTCAAACCTTGCTCTCAAACTGAGAAGTCTTAGGAGACAGAGCAAGGTTGCTGGTTATTCTATAATGGCATTCAGCTAGGAGTGAACAATGCAAAGGACCAAGTGAAAATGCTAATCTGTGTTGCTTGAAGTTGAGAAGGAAGACATCAAAAAAGTGCAAGGCCACAGGTGTAGACTTCTCTAGATACACATATTCAACTTGTTTGTCTGCTGATTCCAAAAGGTTGCAGGATAGTTTTGTTCTAAACTTGTATATAAAATGACTGGCTTGGGGGTTTATTTTATTTTTCCCCAGAATAGCTACAAATTACATATCACAAAATTAAATGCAGAAATTTAACACACTGGGAGGCAACAGTGTAGTTTTGAGTCATGCTAATGAGAACAACGTTTCAGAGTCTATTACGGTGGCCACGTATGTCACAGTCTGACTGTGCTCTGTAAACATCCAAAAGAAGCTGTGCTTTTAAAAAAAAAAAATTTGAGTCAGAAAATAAGCATGGATTAAAGATTTCTGATAAGCTGCAAATAGGTAACCGAATAATACTTAGCATAACAGAAAACACAGTATTTTCCAGAACATTAACTTGATACTGAAAAAAGAGAATTTCATGCTTTTCCTTCTGCATGGCTAACAACTTGAGCCCAACAGAAAAAAACAGAACTAAATTCAAGTCTATTTCTTCCTATTGACTTTAGAGATTCCCCATGCTTTCTGCACATTACACATTCCCTCTCTTTTGCTCTCAGCATTTGGACTCTCTCCTTCAGGCATTCTGTTATCCTGCCAGCAAAAGAGCTTTGCTTTTAGTAAGTAGATCTGCCAACTTAAACATCAGTCTCCTAAGGCAATCAAATAATGAAACACACATGTATGTACTTGTACATAATCTGTCAAATACCTCTCTAGCCCACTACAAATGATTTTTGCAATCTGGAGTTTTCACAGGAGCATGCATTTGTACATAGTTTTCAAAGATCAAATGCCATGGTTCTCCAGAGTTCTGTGTCTTGTTTGTACAGTCAAACCCAATGACCCTGCAATATCCATATCAGCATCTAAAGATAGGAAAACCAAAACACTTAAAAACACAAAGGTTGCGCAGAAAACCTCATATGGAGTATATCCTTCAATTTCTCCAATTTGGCAAAAAGGTCTCCTGTAACACAGTACAGATTCCTCCACTGCAGAAAACTCTTTCCATATTTCCAGGGTGTCTGGAAAGTTAATGAACAACCATTCCAGGTGTCAAGAGTATTTTTCATACCTCCCCCCATTACTCATCTATCATCTACACTTGATGTCTTGACTTCCACTTTCTAAACTTGTGTTTCCTGAAAGAGGATTCTAATGTATAATGCTAGCAAAAGAGTAACCCAGGAAAAACTTTAAACTTTGTTATACTAGGATGAAATTGCACTGCGACACCTCTTGATTAGTTAGGGTCGCAGTTAACTACATGGCAAGATAAAGATGGAAGCAAAAGAGTCTTTCAAGGAAGCAAGTTACTGATTAACATTAGAAAAACAAAAATCAAGTTTCAAGAATGGTAATTTACTATGTAATGTCACCACCTGCAAAAATTCCTGTATTGTGAATTGTGACTATGAGACAATAAAAACCCCGTCAAAACTAATAAAGATAGACCAAAAAATGTAAGAGGTGCTTAAAGGACATAAGTCACTGAAACATTCTACTGTGAGACATGCTTTACATGTACTTGTAAAGCATACTTTACAAAGTACTGAGAATTTGAAACTCTGGATTTGCAAAATCATGAAACAGGTAAGATAACATTAAATTATGTTACCATATTTGTTGTATCTGTGCACCCACATTCTAGTAATTCTTTTGATTTTAATGCTTATATTTGGCTTCCACCTGGTGCAGGAAGAGGTATGCCAGGAAGATTTGCTCTTCAAGGAATTACTTTGGACATCCAGTACGCAGGAACTGAAGCCAGCCATGGTACTCACTTCTTAGGACAAATAAAGATTTAGAGTCAAACCTAATGCATTTCTGGTTCCTAGTTTTATTTATCTTAATGAAATGTAACTGCTAAGATTCTTTTATGTTAACAGTTTTTAAGAGTTACTCCCCAGGTTCACCTTTTTGACGTGAAATCTACACCACCCACCTCTGACAGAGATTAACCTTAAACTATGTTAAAAAGCAGTAGGTTTGTTTGTTTGCATTTTTTTTAATTGTCTCTTTTGTTTACCTCATTCCTTACAGGAATCATGAATAGAACCTTTGCTCACAACGGTGTCCTTAGTATTTGTCATTATGAAGTTCTATGAAATGCCAATTAGTCATGTAAAGAAAGAGCAGAAGTATCAATGAAAAAAACTGTTTCCAGGGAGAAAGTTGAAGGCTGTAAAGAAAAGGTAGCTTAAGACCACAGACTGATCAAAATCAACCTGAATGAAGCAATTTCAATTCAGTGAAGACCTTGAAAAAAACAAAGCAAGAATAAGTGGGAAAAAGGGTGGGACGACTATATCATTAAAAAATTTTATCAGATGGCATACACTGAAAGAAGTTGTACTTATATGTATAAACACAAGTTTTAGATGCAGTTTTGAAACTTTAATGTTCTTGTACTGTAGTGTGCAGTTCATTGTCTATACACACATAAATCAAGGTGATAA
Source organism: Sitta carolinensis (assembly GCA_032173965.1). Classification (NCBI taxonomy): domain Eukaryota; kingdom Metazoa; phylum Chordata; class Aves; order Passeriformes; family Sittidae; genus Sitta; species Sitta carolinensis. The sequence goes on along the minus strand of CM063313.1, from coordinate 22,844,553 downwards.
AGCTCTGTATTAATTCTAAATAATTTGTTATGGTAACAGAATATATAAATAAAACTGTCACCATATCACTTCCCCAATTATGAGAACCCCCTATTACTGTCACACTAGTTACCCAAACATGCAACACTAAGGAAAACATCAGACTTGCCAAAGTATCTATCAGCCTAGAGCAAATTTTTAACATGTATCAGTGAAGAGTTCTGAATATACTGAAAAAAACCCAACTTGGTGAAAGCAATTTCTTTACTGTCATAACCAAATACAATTAAATATATGTAGTTTCCCAAATGAAAACATTTTACTACTAAATTCACCCTTCTTACCATGTAATGGACATAAAAAGGATAAAAAAGTTAAATAATCTACACTAAATATGTACTAAAGGAAGCAGTTAGGACTAATTAGCAAAAGGCTTGTAACAGGCTTCTTCATACCAAAGTTATGAGTTCTAAACAGGAGTTACAGGGTGAAATTACATGCCCTGCATTAGCCCAGGACCTCAGAAGAGATGCTCACAACAGAGTTTCCCTTACTTGTATTCAAAATTTATGAAAGGACAGTCAGACTCTGTTCTTTACATCAGTGTTTATGGTGCAGCATTTCATGCACATTCATATTCTATGATTCTGGTACACTGGAATCTCTTCCAAAAAGAGTTAAGATTTGCGCTCCAAACCCTAAAGACATTGGGAATTTTGCCTAACAGAACTAAGAGTAAGAACTATGGGATTTTTCCCAAAGCTGCTAAATCTTGACTATGGGTTGATCCTGTTCCTTCTGAAATCGAGATTGGTTTTGCCACTAATTTATGGGAAAGTAGAACAGTAAGCTATGGCTTCTTGTATGAAGAAGTTCTTTAAGTAAAGGGGGAAAAACACCTCAACCATGTATAATATTGTCAAGAATATCAGTACTTCAAAATAATTTTTAGTTTGCATCCAAAAGGATTTTGAATAAAGGATTTTAATACTCTATTTAGAAGAGAGCTGCTCACATTAATAAGCATGGGCATGTTCTATTCAAACTACTAGACAATTTACCACCATATCTGACTGACTGGCTATTTAGTTCAAACAGACATTGAGACATAAAATAAAAACAACCCACAAAAGCCCCCAACAAAACAACCATTCTCATCTAATTGGCATGTTCTTACTGTTTCATAATAAAACCCTACATATTTGTCTTAGAGGAAACATCTGGAGAAAAAGCATAACAGTTGGTAACTGTCTTCCCCTTTTTTGCTAAACTGTTCATGCAGCTCTTAAGTCCTGCATTCTACATCACTCTGGAAGGCACCAGCAGCCCATGAGCTTTTTCGGTGAAGGCTTTAATATCAAAAATAGATGAGATTTTCAACTTGCTAAGGAGCAATATTTTATGCTAGTTGCTCTGTAGTAAACATTGTTCAACAGTGGTTTAATATTATCCCCCAAAACTGTCCTGACAATAACGGGATTGTGGAAATTTCTCATTTCACGTAGGGGGCTGCAGTTTACAAAGGCTACCAGAAAGTTTTTAGAGTTGTAAGCACTAAGTTTGATCCAACAGGAAGTCAGAAAAATAATGAAAGTTGCAAGGAATGTACTCTAATCTTTCAACCTACAGTAATGAATTACACATATAGCAAAGAGAATTCAAACATTCATCACTCCATGCACTTAGGAAGCCCTCACTCAATGAACAGAGGTCCTACTTTCTGTTATTTCAGAAGAAAATTTAGCTACTTGCTGTTCAGTATGTGTTCCTTAAAATTCTATCAAATGGGCGGGCCAGATTACAAGCATGACTAGAAAAATTTTTATGCCTAGAGCTGGCTAGCACTGCAGCAAAAGGCCTCTCTAATATTTTTCTTATTAAGAAAATTGCTTATTTAAGGTACTGACTAGCTACACTATTCTGGCTTCAGAACAAGTGAGTAGATTTGGACTGGCCATAATATATTCTAAATTGTAATTAAACATCTGTACAGATTTTACTCCAAAGTACCGAAAAATAAGCCTTCCAGAAGACCTGTGTACCCGCAGAGACTGAAAGGCAAAGGAACAGATCACACCTCGCTGCACCCCTTGGTGTCCTGGCACCTTACAGCTCTTTGCAGACCTCATCAGGGCAGATGTCTCTCATGCACGTGCCAGTAAACTAGGAGCAAAGCAGGAAATGATGGAGGGTTTTGCCACAGTCTCTGTTGCTCCTCACCTGTGCCAAGCAGCTGTGTTTTGGCAAGGAGACAATTCAAGGGTAAGGTCAAAAACACAACATTTTCCTGTCTCCATCCAAGCACAGCGCATGAAAAATTGCAATGAAATTTGCATGAAAAAATAGCCCTAAAGTATTGGAATGTGTGCTCACAGTGTTGAGCACCATGTGCAAACAGGAAAAAGACTGAAAATTTTTCCCCTTAAGTACTTATTTCTAGAATGTTCCTGGATAGAGAGATAATGAAACCAGATATAGCTGCACATGCTATCATGATGCATAATTAGTGGTTTCTTTCATTAATTCCCTAATTTAAGTGCCTTCATCTACCTCCAGCAAAGAAGTGCTGAGGTAGAGGACTAGGAAATAAAAAAGCAACCTCACAAACTAAGAGACTTCTCTTTGGGAGAGACTGCTGGAGAAGCTGTAACATGCTTTGAAATATTGACTTGCAGGGTACCATTCAAAAGTTTCCTTGCCAAAAAAGAGTCCTTCATGCTTATCTGCTACCTACCAACATCATCCAAGCAGGATGAAGAGATCTTTGAAGAAACTGGTTATAGCACTTAAGTTTTCTCTCCTAACCCAAACAAATAAATTCTACTGCTGTATCTGTAAACAAGACATACAAACCTGGCACACCCAAGCCTCCTGCTAGGTTGTTGTGGTAAATCTATCCCAGCAAAAACCAGCTCAGAGGTGCATTCCCTCTCAGACTACAGATCTCAGGTTGCCCTATTCTTCCTTCCATCCCAGGTGGTGAGCAGGAGGCTATGGAACTGGAGTGTTCAAACATGCTGCATCCCACAAGTGCAACCCCCAGAAGAGAAAGAGCAAGGTAGAGACCACTTGAATTATATCAATCTAATGTGCTTGAGTGGAATAGTTTGGCTTTTTGCCACTACCTTTACAACTTTAAGTGTGTACGTGTTTTACAAGAAAGTATGAAAACATGCAAGGAAAGCACAGTTAACTTTGTTTCTCTAAAATGTAGACAATAAAAAAAAAAAAAAAAAAAAAAAAAAAAAAAAAAAAAGGCAAAAAAAAAACCATAGAAATAAATCAATGTCATCTATTTTACTGAAAAGATACAATAGCTGCTCAAAATGTTCGCGAACCTGAACGGACTCTAAGTGCCACTCCTGCAAGAGGCCTCCCTTCTGCAGGAGCATCTTCCTGTCCCAGGTGCCACCAATTGATTTGCCAGCACAGATGGAAACTGGCATGTTTAGACCTACCAAAGGCAGATCTCACTTCTTGCCCTCAACATCCACAATCTCCAGCGAAAAATTATCTCAGATACTGACCTCCGGGAAGTGATCTAACATAGAAAATGATGAGGAACATATACAGACATAGTGGATTGTATGAGAAAATTGTCTGACATCTAACTGAACTGTTAAAGATGCTTTTCATCATTCATGTCACAGTTTACATAGCAGTGTTGAAGTATAAGATAGCCTCAAAAGATATTTTTTAAGTGTAGAAACCATACGCAATCACATCTTTCCCTGGATCAGGGCAGTAGTGTGTTTTTGAAAATCTGCCTTGAGGATCTTGTTACCCGAAAAGCCATCAGCTTAAATGTAATTTTTTAATGCTGTCTTACATGCAAACTATTTTCATAGCTGACAGTGGGTCAACATGTGAAATTAAAGAACAAGATTTGGGTGCTATTCTTGTGTACTGCAACATACAGCTTTATAAAAGGCTGAACAAAAAGCAGTCATGTTAGTACAAAAGGTTACATCTGCTAACACTTTATGAAAAGATTTCAGGCAATGTCCAAGGATGTAGGCATTTCTACAACACACTGGAAAAAGGAAGCAAGCAAAAAACAAAACCTCAACAAAAAAATCTATGCAAGTGCCTTCTTTTAATAAAACCATCACAAAATAGAATTGCATTTTAGACATGTATTTTGCTGATCAAAAATATCAACAAAATTAGCAACCATTAACCAGAGTTAATACTTTTTTCTTCTTTCTTTAAGCTAGAAATTCTAAGTTCTCACAAGTATTTAGATTCTCACCAAAGTATTCTCAGGACTTAATATCCTTCTCCAGTTAAAATAAGCATGTCTTTAATATTGCATAATTCCCTTTGTCACTCTTAGCCATGAAAATAAAGAAGTTCTTTGTATTCTAGCCTTCAGATTGATTTCATGGATGTTCATCACGGAGAGCGGCTTTGGAGTAAGATGCAGATGTGAAACAGTGTACAGCCAGCTGCAGTTACAGACCTGTGTTCTTTCACAGAAGAAAATCTGGATGCATATATGGCATCACACAACTATTTAAGTGGGCATGATTATTTGCTCAGGGTGCTGAATGATCCATTCTTGGCAAACACTAAATACCATGTATTGCTGAAACTTTCAAACTGATGTTATCATATGCAAGCCTAAGTAAGAACTATTTGCTAACCACTGAAGTTTTTTTTTCAGATGTTCCTGGATCACAGCTACAGGACCTGACCAAGACGATTCCAGGGAGAGGTGTAGGCTAATTCACCTTTGCCATGCTTTAAATCTGTCCCAGCCTTCATGTCAGCAAAAGTTTTCATGTTAGAAGACTAAATCAGTATAACAAAAGGCTAAGGAAAGGTAAAGAAAGCCACCCAGCATAGTGCCACTGCTGTAATCATAGACAGGCATATCAAAATCAATATGATACAAAACAGGCAAATATTTGTTACAGCATCAAAATAGGAGTGTCCTATTCTTTTTTCAATGCAAAATGTGTAAAAGAAGGTATTTTTATTAGATTAATTAGATTGATACAGTTGGGAAGAGATTAATTTCAGTCACAAGCCTTTTCAGTCCAAAGTCACCTTTGAGGACTAAAAGGGGGTTCTGTGTGCACCAAGTGATATATTTTTCACATGAATATCTATTGTTCAATTAAAGTATTATTTTAGAAAGCTCTCTCACACTTTAATTTTGATCCTGTGAAGATTAAAATGCAACACGGAAGACACTGGATTTAAAGGTCGTTCATCCGTCCTGCTTTCTTCCTCCTGTACCAGCAGGTGGGGCCACGTATCAACCATGAACTTGCCCAGGCCCTCCATCCACGTGCAGCTTGTTAATTCTACTTTCAAAGCCTATCTCTGTGCTTCCTGTGGTGCTTACAAAGGATTTTTTAGTTATTATCAACCCTGATCCTACCACCTTGAAAAAAATGCTCTATCTCACTTCAGTGGAGCTTGCAAAAATCTTTGTAATCATCACAGATAAAGCAGGTGGCAAGGACTCAGTTTTCAGATGTGAGTACTTATCTGGCAGCTAGAAATTTGCCTAGAAATGTGATCACCAGCAGTCAGGCAAGGCTTTATGGCAGGAACTTGCCCCATTTCTCAGTGCAAGTCAAACTCAACTAACATGACTGCAATGCAGTTCTCACAACTGCAGCAGGCCAAAGGCTTATACTCAAACTGGTTCTAACAAGAAAGAATTCAAGGGCTCTGGCTTGAATGGTAAATATATTTACCATTTGTATTTGTCATGAGATAGTGACTCATCACTTCATCCCATAATTTCCTTTTTCCATTTGCCTAAATCAGGCATCATGATTGTTTTCTTCCCAATGGAGGCTCCAGGTTCGCTGCATTTCACTCATTCTTATGTCCTTCAATACACAAATGTAAATAATTTTCACAAATGGACTGCTAATCTTTATACCACAATTGAAGAAACAAATCCTACAACACATTCAGTTGAACCATGCACAAACGGTTTTATGCCCTCTGTCAGTATGGATCTCTGTCAAGACACTGCATAACCTGGTTGGTGAACGGAAAGAGTTTCCAAACATTCCGTATCATTATCTTTGTGTAACTTGCTGATTTGTACCTGTTCTAGAAAAGTGAAAAATGTTCGAGCTTTTTCATGAAAAAAAAAATCTGTTTTATAGTTTCACCACAAGAAAGAAGAGCTTCAGATTATTTTTAGGATCAAAAGCAGCTGAAATAGTACAAAGTGTCAACATAAACAACCCTTTTAAGTTACACAGGAAGTTGCAGGAAGCACCAAAACATCAAAACAGACAAATTATTCATATAAAGTTCTGGTCTGACCTTCTGCAATCTGATCTATATTTCAAAGTGAGAATTTAGCATTCCAAATTAAATCTGAAAGTATTTTAATCCGTCAATCATAGCTTTATGCTCCAAAGTCTGCTTAAGATCAGCCTTCACAGACCAGGTAGGGAAATGATACTGGATGAATCAACTCTAAATATATGTGGCTGTATCAGATAAACCGAATCAATGTTTGCAAAATGTATCTGGACTTTGTACAGCTTATGAACCTCACATTTGCAAAGGGTTGAGGAAAACTGGAATAAGCAAGAGGAACCAGCCTAATGTAGCTTCAATGAAAAAAAAAAAAATAATTCCAAGAGAAAAACCCCCAGTCATGTAAAATCATTACTGCTTCATATAATCTTCAGATATATCTAATGGGGGGAATAAAGATGACCATGTGTCTCCACTGTTGCAAGTACTTCAATCCTCCCAGCAGCAGCCAGGCACCCTTGCCTGATGTGAAAAAAAATATGGCAAGTTGGGCCACTTGGAACATCTCAACAGCAACAGGAATTACATGTGCCCTGACATGCACCAGGCCAGAGACTGGAAGGTGCTAGAGACTTCTTGGGGCTTCTGTTTCTCTTTAATTTTCATATCCTTTCAGATGCAATTAAAAAAAAAATCCCCACAAAATCAGACTAAATCTAGTTCTTTATTGACAAAGATAAGGGGAAGACAGGCAAAATGTAAATAAAATTTGAGCCAAGGAATAAAAATTTTTGCCTTAACCAATGGTTCTAGAAACCTAAATAAATAATGAATAAAATAAAAATATGGGGAAAGATTTAAGTGTTCTAATGGAATTTAAGACCACCAGTCAGTTTTGGTTTTAGATTTACTTTTTTTAACATTTAGGAAGCTCCCTGTTTCCAAATAAGACTGACTGCATAAGACATGGGCCTGATGAGCAGCTCTGCCCATTATCACCAGCCTCAATGACTGCAAAGTGTGTTCAGATGTCTGTGTTTATTTCTGTATGAGTAACACGCCAGTATTCACTGCCACAGTGAGTACTGGCAGCATTGTACTTAAATAGTGCAAATTAGATGTAATACAGAACAATCTGTACATTGATAAGCAAGTGATCAGGCTTAATAAAGCCAAAATAAAAAAAAAAAACATTCAGAATGAATAATTAAGTATTAAAGAGTATTGAAAATATTAAAAACTGCTTTCTTCAAAAAATAAACCTAGTCATATGGCAAAATTAAAGGGACTTCTTTGATTATGCATATATATTCTTTGAAATCTCAAGTTTCTGATACTCTTATGAACATATCTGCAACAGGGCTACATACAGAATTGACTCTTTACAGAATTAAAAAAGTAGACAGATTACAAATAAATGAGGTACATTTAAGAAGTCTTAACTCACAGTTCCCCCTTGATTTGCCCTTTTAATCCACAGTACTTTCAATTCATCAAGTAGTGAAAATGTAAACTTGACTGCATTTGGTCAGGCAAGTTTCACACTACACATTAATTTATTCGAAATACACTCTAAGGGTGTAGAGAGATGTATCATCCTGGGAAGAATCTTTTGGCCTCCTGCCCATTACACTGGCTGATGGACAATGTTAACTGTGCTATTCCCAGCCCCAAATAACACACAAGAAAATAGTGAAACCACCTGGATGTCAAATACATGTTGCTGCAGTGTTCTTTATCTGAACTGTATTTCTGCCCTCACCTCTCATTTTATGCTGATTTTTTGTAGCATTCTGCTAACCTAGAAATTTCACCTTCATTTTGATTTTTATAATATTCTTTTAGTACAACATTTTCAAATGTGTTTCTAAAATTCAAAGCATTCTCTGCCTTAGATCTTTTCAGAAAAAGAATCTGTAAAGAGACTGTTTATAATTACTTTTCCAAATTTCTTTTAGGAAAGCATACTTTATTTTAACAAGTAATTAAGGCTGAAGTTTAAATTTCTATTCAGGAGAGTCTAATACTGGTCTTAGGGCATTATGGAGGTGTCTAGCCTCTTATATGAAGCTTAAAATCTTTAATTCAAAACCAACTATGGGAACTAATTTTTTTTTTTTTTTTTTTTTTTTAATCAGAAGAAAACAAGGTTGGACTGAAAGCTGATTCTTAAACATTGTAAAACACAGCAGGATTCTGTGTGCAGAATTTGAGATGAAGATTACCAGTTAAATTCAAACATTTTCTTGTTTCCAACTCAAACAGTCCCATGGTATTAAAAATAAACACATTGCATGTAAATAGTACTTTGTCTAAAGGCAAAAAACTTCACATAGGAGGTTAAATATAAGCAGAGCCCCCCCAAATCTGCAGCACTATTTTAAAAAGTAACCCCCAGCAGCTGAAACTTCCATAAATGCCTGTTTCAAACACAGTCCTGGGGCAGGATTGGAAACAGCAAGATTAACACCAGGACCTCCCAGTGTAGTGCTGTGGCCAGCTCACAGCATGGAGCTGTGAACAGAAGCGTAGGGCAAGCACGAGTACAGAAACCAAAGAAATTACAAAGCATTATTTTTTAAAACCAATAATCATCAAAGCCAGGATTGTTGGTTGCTGCACCACAGCACACACATGGAAATGGGATTTCTTTCCATTCTCTGATGCTTAAAATGACCTGTCAGCATTGAGGTGTCTATCCAAACTGCCATGTTTGTTCTGCAGTTACATAGGATGGTGACAACTATCTCCACAGGTGGATTAAGGGAAGAGTCAGTGTCACCTGAGCAGCGCACATTAATATCCAATACAAGGAATGATCAAAGATGCAAAAGGTTTTCTTTTCAAAGGAAATACTCCACTTGCAGAACTACACTAATGAAAGAGAAAACATGAGGCTCTAATGACAAGCAGTTAAGAGTTTCAGGACTTCAGAGCTAGGGACAGTATAACTTAGAATGCCACTACAGCCTCATCTGCCCTCAACTTCATCCTAGCAATGATTTACATCTAGACACTGCTAGCACTACACAGTGCTTCAGAACACCACTATATTAACCAGTGCAAGTTCACTCTTTATTAAGTCCCCACCAACCTAGAAATGCTTCTGCCAGGTTAACTTGGTTGCCACATACATTTTTGTACATTTCTGCCCTTATCTTTGCTGTTTATCAGGACAGATGAATATAACAGCACAGAGGGATGAAAGTTGATAAACTGATATCACAAATTTGCAAGTGACACTGCAAACATTTCTGTGTAGGCAGAGTGACGATACTATTCATTACTATGGTGTCACTGTGAAAATCATGATCACATACTACAATTCTTATTACCTACAGTTAGAAAACCAGATAATTTATCAAGTATTAGAAGCTGAAGGAATACAAGCCACTCTAGACTTCTCCAACAGGCTGTAAAGTCTATTTTAAAAGGTACTGGTCTTATTGATCTGTAAAACCCAACTATTTGAATGTCAGTAGGAAAAGGAGACAAAAATCATTCTGAGGACTTTTTTTTGTTTCTTTTAGCTTTTTAACCCATAGCTTTTCCAATTATAAAAGTGAATATCTCTTTCTTCTCTTAACAGAAGAGTTCTGAAAAAATTCTGAATTCTGCCTAACATACTGTTGCAAATACAGGTTAAAAAGCAACTTAGGAAGATATTTCCTTTGTTTAACCTTGCTTTATATCAGGCTTTTTCTACTGCATGCCATACCCCCAAAAATTATAAATCTGATTTTCTCTTTAATATCATTTACTTGTTCATTTTAAAATATTCATTCTTATCTGTAATGCCACAGGTAACCCCCAAAAACTAGAATATATCTTTTGCTGCTAGCAAGAGATTTGTGCTAAGAAAATACTTCTATTTAGAAAGCATATTGGACTAACCAAGAACTTTCTCAATAGTGAGTTTGATGAACCACAAAAGGAAACACTTCCATCAGTTTCTTAGAAACCTAAAATAAATGTTAACCAGCTCATTTTCAACTCAAGTTTTTACAGTGGAGAGTTATAAACCTACTTTACAAACTGTGAGATGTACCTCACAGTAAGTCACCGGTCCCTGTGCCTAAGACAAACCACATGAAACTAAAAAACATGTGAGCTAAATATTACAACATAGAAAAAATTCTTAATTGACTGAAATGAGCTGTTCACTAAAAAAGCTAACCAGCAGGGGCTATACACAGGAATATAAGCTCAGACAAGACTATGAAACAAAAATACCTGAAACTATGCATCTTCTAGATACTGACCTTGTTGCTCACTCTCTGATTCAGCCTTTGCAGAACTTGGTGCTACTGGAAGAGGCCGAGGAGGACGAGGCTTTGGAGTGGGGGGAGATATTTTTTTTCTTCCAATGTACTCTATATAAGTTCCTGGGAAATCCCCCCTCTCCCCTGTAGTTTCATTAAAGCCATTCAACCAACCAATTTCCTCAGGTTTTGCTTCTTCCCCTTCACTGAATCCAAGTGCTAGTAAGGTACCTTTATTCACAGTTAATATATCTCCTAAGTGCAAGTCAATGTCTTCTTCTCGCTCTTTTTTGTAGTCATACAAAGCTCTGTATTGATATCCCTCAGCACTCATCTTGGCAAATGATTTAACATTCAAAAGTGTTATTAAAGAGTATTAAAATACAATTGTCCAGTTACAGTTTTATGTACAGAGAAATTCAAGATGAATGAAATGAGATGACAAAAATGTCTCTTAAGTAATAAAATCCAACAGAGAATGAAAAAACACCAGCCTGCCTTTTCACTGCTGATGTTTTTACCAATGTATTTATTCTTAGTCACGGTCTGTTGCAGAAGTTAAGTGTTCCAATTCTTCTGTATCTAGCAATATTCTTCCAATTAGCTCTTTTCCCAGGCTTTCTGGCACTTCTGTGTCTCCACACACAAGTTCAGCCAACTCTTTAGCCAGTCATGCTTTCTTCAGACGTATTTGCCACAGACTGCCTACATGCCTTAAATATTCTGCCACCAAACTCTGCACACATGCTTTTCCTGGAAAGAAAAGAGAAATCTGATTAAATCATTTCACATTCTCTTAATGATTGTCAACTTGGTATTCTACCCTATGACTTAAGCTTTCTGTGACCCTGGCAAAGACTGTGTCCCACATAAGAACCCTATGCAACAATAATATCAAGAAAGAGCACAAAAAGTATCTCCAGCTAATGTTTGCATTTTTATAAAGGATATATGTCAAATTACTTGAACTAAATTTGTATCCCTGCAGTATGAGGCATGTTTCCTTCTTTGTGACTTACGGCTACTAAAAAGTCTCAGGGTAAATTAGGGCTAAGCCCAGGAGCTATCCCTCTAGTGCAGTATCTAACCTGGAAGCAAGATTTTATATACTATCTCCCTGAAGCTAGCCACATCCCTTCTCCACAAAAGGTCTGTCAAGAGAGAGGAGGAGCTTACTGTAATTTGCATTGACCACTGGGGTATTCAGTCTCCTCCTGTTTATGACAAGGGTGAGGATGGGCAACAAGCCTCATCCTAAAGCCTGCATTTCATCCTTTTGGAAGAAAAAATGTGTCTTCCCATAATCTGTAGAAGAACCAAGAACTCAAAAGCGCTTTTATTTGATGACTACCGTATTTTCCCCTTTTCCTTTTTTAAAAGGGGGCTTTAGCACTCTCCCATCTTCCTAGATGTTTTTTAATGTGTTTATGGTATAATACTAGAAAAACAATCAGCAACTAAAACAGGCACACCCAGACCACCTAAGCAGCCCAAGAAGGAGTAAAGTATGCTTAAATTACATTAAAGGCAAGAGAATACAAGCCTGAACTTTTGGCTCAAGTTGTCCAATCATAAAATAAAAGAAAAAAATATGACTAAACCCCAAATCTATTTAGGGAACAGTTGCTTGAAGACCTATAGAACAGTGAAAGCTTTCTAAACATTATTTCAACTGTTACTCATTTTCATCTACTTAAAAAGACAAGCCAAATCATAATCTGAAACGCTATACTGGAAACCAGAAAGTACCAACTATTCAAAGATGCACCGGAAGTCCTAAATTACATCTGAATAAAAGGCCTGAAAGAGCTGTGTAATACCAGCAGGTAAAATATTGACTATATACTATGAACTCAATGTATAGAAAACTTTTTTTTATTTTTTGTGAAACACTCCCTTTTTAAACTGTAAAGAGACACCAGTAGACAGGGCTGGAACAGCGAACATCTGACAGCTCTTTTCCACACCATTTTTTCTAATGTCTCAGTCATTAAGTCCTTTGAAATACGACTATCTGACAATCTAAGAAGTGTTTAAAAGAATGCATATGGGCTTTCTGTGATAATGAATGAACCTGATCCCTAATTTGTACATGGCTCCTCTTCAGTCCATCAGATCCCTACAGCGTGTTGCACAACATCTCTTGTGACAGAATATGGAAGAAAATCTTGTTAAGTTCTTGAAGAACTTCCTTATCATCCCTTGCAACCAGATTTTGCTGTAGGAAATAATTATCTGAGCCTGAATTAGACTTCCTATTTCAAAAAGCTTGGAAGTATTTTTTTTAACAATTTGCAAATCTATCCGCATGTATTAGGCACCCAGCTCCTACCAAAGTTTTAATTAGAAATTTCTGCAGCCACTTCCGAAAAACTAAAGTATGTTGCCTACCTGATGCTACCAAATATCACAGACTTTAAAATTAACAGGAATAGTTTCGCTGATATTTAATCTTGCCTCTTCTACCAGAGAGAAGTCTACTGACAAAAACTGGGGAAAAAGTACAAATATCAATCTATCAACTAAATAGCAAAGTAAGCCCTTACAAAAGGATTTCTCCTGTTTCATGTAATAAGAGAAAAAATTGCACTTATACAGTTCTGATCCAAGGGTTATGATTAATACAAATGCTTCCAATCAAAACCAAATATGCACACAGAAAAGCCTGCTAGAAAATTACCACTATGACTATCTTAAATACTCTGAAATATTAATTTTCTTTTTAAAGAAGGTTCAGAAAGTGCTCTGTTACAACTACTTATTTAACTCCTACAGCCTATGGGCATTTTGGCAGTCAACAAAGTCTTCCAAACACTGCATAATTCAATTGACTTGACCTACTCCTCTGATCTTTTGTTATCAAATGTATCATAGAAACTTTATGGCCATATATTTAAAATGTGTACTTCCGTCTCTTATGGATCTTTTGAAAATACAGAACTCGAAATGTTGTAGTAACACAAGAACTTATTACAATTCTAAAGCATATTTCAAAACCTCAAAATATTAGAAAAACTCAATGAAGTTATGGTAGCAAAGTTTCCTTAGATCCAGTTTCCCTGAGGCTCAGAGCTGCAGTACCTGCTCATACTCACTTATCAGCACTACCCTCAGTACAGAGTCCCCAGCATCTGACCTCCTGATCTATGGTTCATGTACGTGGAGGCACTCCTGTAAGTCAGCCTTTCTGAACTTCTCGGAGTTAGGCCTTTTTCTATTGTTACAATATAGTGTATCAGGTTTAGGGATGAACTAAGACTCAAGAGTTCAAGACCCTTGCAGACAGACCTAACAGGGACAAATACCAGTTTTCCACACCTGCTCAGTAACACCACAGTATATCCAAAATGCCCTCATAGAGCGCTTTGCTAAGATCATGTATAAAAATTTCACTTTACTCCAATTGAAGTTACACAGCCTCTACACTCAGGCATTTTGACTCAAACTGACTTAAGCTGACTGGTCCTAAAAATACCTCTCTTGAACACCATCTTAAATAGATTAAAACAAACAAACCACACACTTCAGGGAAGAAACACCCTTATATCTGAGATTATGTATTACTGGATTTCCATTTGGCTGGTCAAATGGAAAAAGAGGAAGAACTATCATAAGAGAATCAATGTTCATTTTATTTTTATTTACTGTCTGAGAGCTTGATGCCACTAAAAGATTCCTGAGTTCAGGCAGAATTCCAGTCTCTCAGCAGGATATTTTATGTTGGGCATTTCAGTAGGGATAAAATTTAAAATTCAACAGAAAAACTCCAAGACATTCCTACAAATTTAGGTGGAAAAGGATGGGGACATGAAATCTTCCCCTTTACGCTCTCCTTGTTCTCCTGTTAAAAATGACATCTGGCTTCCACTTCACAGGTACCCAAGCGTTTCCTCCCATATAAGCTATCATGCCTTTGGTGCCAGAGAATAAAAACTTCTACTATGCAGGCACAGTGCACAAACGCAGGCACAGTGATACCAGAGGGGTGGGCTGGTTACCGGTACAACATCCCTATTGCAAGATCCAAAGATTTTCTTCACCTTTATATTAACAAATTTAATAATCACATCTCCTTGCACTGCAACCCCTCTAATACTAATTCCAAAAGTCCCTAGAGAAACAGTGCCAAACACATGCTTCCCTTCCACTGCAGGATAAGCTTGCTAGACAGAAGAACTGACTAACATACTCAGGGAGACACTGAAATAATGAGAATTGAGGGGTAAGCGGGGAAATTTGTCTAGAGACTGACTCTTCTCCCCACTAGGTGTCTACACACCTGTGACTCAAACTCCAGCTTTCTCTGAAGTACACTCTCCAAGTGCACACAACCAAGTACCACATTAGAACACTATTTAGTTCAAGAAAGTGACATACATGAGGTAGCACGAATACCTTTACACCGCTTCCAGTCAGAAATTATTATTTTGAATCTGTGGAGATTCTATCACAAGTCTCTGAACGAGTCCAAATACATACACATTGAATAAGTACTCTGAACCCCGCACATGTCATTCTGAAACATCTCAAAGATCTTATAAAGGTTGCAAACTATGGACGAAGGGATGTAAGCACCAAGAGCCCTTCGGTGGAATAATTAAAAATGATAATCTGAAAACTTAGAAAAGCAGTAAAGTCAACTTCCGTCCCGTTGAAGAGGCCAGCAGGTTAAGCACCCCGGAGCCCTGCACCGACATGCGTCCCCGCCGCAGAGCAGCCGCTCTCCGAGGCCGGTGCTCGGGGGTTGCAGCCCCTTCACCGCCGGGCAGGGCTGTACTGAGACGGCCCTCCCCGGCGCCGCGGGGACGATGACGGAACCTCTTTTACAGAGAACGCCGCGCCGACCGCTCCCGACCCCAGGCGCTCTCTACGGACACCCCTTCCGCTGCCCTGGGGGGCTGTATCCCGGTGCGGGCACCAGCCCGGCTCCCACGCCACTCGGGGCCGGGGCTCCCGGGCAGCTCTGCGGTGGCCGCGGCGCGCCGCTCACCCTGCCCGTCCAGGAAGCGCCGGACTGAGCCTCCCCCGACTGCGGGGGTAGAGCCTGCACCGTCTTCGGGGCTCGGTCTCGGCCGCAGCGGACAGCCGCCCCCCGGCCCGCCGCGCCGAAGGGCTCGGCGCCGCCACAGCCCGCCCCCAAGGGCGAAAAGTTGCGCGGGGCGGCGCTACCGCTCGGACTGTCATCCGCAGAGGCGGCCGATGCCCGGGTTCCGGGCGGCCGCACGGCTCCGCACCGCCCCCTCCCGTCCCGCTCCCCTACCCCGGCAGCCGCCCGAGGGGCAGCAACAGCTGCAGCGGACGCAGCGGGACTCGCTCTCCACCTAAGGCGATAGTGCGGCGGCAGTAGTAGCGGCTGGCAGTAGTAGCGGCGGCAGTAGTGCGGCGGCAGTGTAGCGGCGGCAGTAGTAGCGGCGCGTAGGCGGCGGCAGTAGTAGCGGCGCAGTAGTAGCGGCGGCAGTAGTAGCGGCGGCAGTAGTAGCGGCGGCAGTAGTAGTAGCGGCGGCAGTAGTAGCGGCGGCAGTAGTAGCGGCGGCAGTAGTAGCGGCGGCAGAGTAGCGGCGGCGGCGGCTTGCAGAAGGAGCGGCGGGGCCGTCACCACCTCCTCCCCACCGCTGGGCAGCAGCTGCCGCTGCGATGCCTCGCTCTCCGTCGAGTACCCGTCCCGCCGCCTTCCTGCACCCGCGGCCCCGACCGCGCTCACCGCTTCAATGCCTCGGCGGTGCCGTGCCCGCCGCCGGCTCTGCCCCCACCCCGCCCCCGGAGCCTCCGCCAACCCGCTCTGGCACCGCCCCGCCGGGCCTGCTGACTGACGGCGGCACCGCCCGCCCCGCCCCGCTCCGCTGCGGGCTCGGCCCTGACCGGCCCGGGGCCCGGGCCGAGCAGGGCTTTCTGCGGGTCCCCCGTGGGGCTCGTCGCAGCTCTCCCCCGTGGCCAGGGGCCCTTGCGTCTCCGTCCTCGGTGCCATGCCTGCGAGCCTGGAGCACCGCCTCCGCCCGGGGAGGCCAGTCCAGGCCGGGAGGCGGCAGCGAGAGGAGCACGTGCTTCTGCCTAGTTCCTCGTTGGGGATTTTCCTCCACTCTTTCCTTCTACCCCCCTCCCCCCCCCCCCCCCCCCCCCGTTGTAATGTGGTGTTCCACGTTGGTGAAGTGTGAAATTGGTGAAGTGCAGAACAAAACCGGCCACGGTGGGCCGTGGGTGCCCGGCTGTGTGCGGAGCAGGGCCGTGCAGTACAGCCCGCTGTCCTCTCTCGATGGAGCCTGGGGCTCCAGCCGCGGGACTGCTCACCGGGGTCGCCTGGCAGCGGCGGGCAGTGGCCATACTCCTCCGCACGGCCCTGCCAGCCCAGTGCTGTCCACCGGGAGCCGTGGGCCCCGTGCCCCTCAACCTCAGCCTGGGTGGAGGTGGAGCCGTCTGCAGCAGCAGAGACCGCCAGTTGATACCACTAATTACCAGTGCCCGAGTTTGAAAGGCTCTGTGAAGTGCAGAAAAAATTGCTTGTACTCTGCTGCAAGAAGCATACTACCTCCAGTGGATCTGAGGACACAAAGGTGTGGCACAACAGCAAGAGCTTGCAGCAAGGCTGTCATGCTGCTGATGTACCTACTGCGTTGGGACAGATCTCTGTTTAGATGCTAAGTATGTGTAGAAGTGTTACCACGGCTGTCGCTTAGAAAGAAGACAAAGTGGTCTAAGCAAAGATAGAACACATCCAGGGTGGCAGGGAAGGAATGAAAGGGCAGCCATGTAAGAAGCAAGGTGAAGGTTCATGGAGGCCTATGGAGTAAACACAAGAACAGGGGCCGACCTGCTTAAGAGCAGCCGAAAGAGAGATAACACAGAACTTCCAAAGTGTTTACTGCAGAGTGCAAGGATCAGGCCTTGAAATACCTTGTAAGAAACTGTATGTCTGGTAAAGTAAGACAGTCTGAACTTTAATAATCTGAAGAAGAGTATGTATTGTCTGGACAGGTGGGAAGAGTCTGTCTTGTTTTAATTTGACATTCTGGTACAGTGGATTTGCTTATCGTCAGATCAGCAGAAAGAAAAAGTGAACCAGTTTTACTACAAGCTTCTGTCAGGTACTGTAAATCTGTTTTTGGAACCCTTAGGCTTTTGGAAGTATTTATCTGGAAAAATCTTCTAAACGAAAACTTTTTATTGTACTGCGTATGGGGTAAATGTAGGAATCAATTATTAGTTACAATTCCTTTGAAATACGCTCTTCACTGGCCTGTTATTCTTAGTAGAGGATTTTACTTGTTTCCCCATTGTACTCATAATTTTTCAAGCTTCCAAAAGTCACTCAAAGGATGTTTTCTAGTACTCATTAATGATTTTTGCATTGATTCATTAAGATCCAGTTTGCTTCAGGACTGCAAGTGGAAGAAGATGACAGCTCCCAAGGCCTATAGGGTGACAGTGTGGATCTGACCCCACAGGGGTGTGAAAGAGCACTGCAAAGCTGTATCCTTGAAGATCCAGGACCCTGGAAGATGGTAAAAATCTCTTTAGTAGTCTTATCTGGCAACCTAAAGATACAGAATTATTTTAAAATTAATACTTCTTTTGGAGTAGATACTGAAGTTTGTACACAAGCAAAAGCATTGCTGTAATTTAAATAGTGATCAGTAAAAATTTTTGAGGGAAATGTCAGCTCATACAGGGGAGTGTTGGGGTGTTTTTAGTTTGTTTATTTTGTGGGATTGAAAAAGTAGGCAGAAGCAGAATTAAGAAAAATAATGTTCCATTTCTTTCATCCAGACTGCTGTCTCTTGCATTTGCTATTGCTGAAGGCAAAAACACATGGATTTTGGAGGGGATTAGGCAGACCGGCTGGTTGGAATGCCAGTCCTGGGCACTGGTCTAACAATGGGTATTTAGGGGAACCAAAAATCTCTCAAGTCATATTTCCCAGCTGGTGATACTTGACTGGTCCCACAGATGAAATGGAGACTAGAGTTGATGTCTGTGTTCCCTCCCTCTGTCAGTGGGACAGTGGAGGACAGTGGTATCTGTCAGCGGAGGGAAAAGTCTCCAGAGGAAGTTCCAGGACCTTTTTCTGTTTCCCCTCTGCCCCATCTGGGCCTCTGCTTTCTTTACAAGTTTTCTTCCCTGAACTTGACTTTTGATTTCACATTGAGCATCCCGCTTTTTGATTTTCTGTCAATCAAAGAAAGAAGGAGACCAAAAAGAGAAAATGTAGGCAATAGCAGCACATAACTTTGATTCTTCTCTTGCTGCCTTTGCTGTCATGCCTGTTGTGACTTTGGTCTCAAGGTGACTCCAGCTCTTTCACACCTCTTTCCCCATAGATTCCAGCAGTATCCTAATGTCTCCGGGAACAATTTTCTATGTTTAATCTTGGTAGGTGAAACTTATACAATATGGTTTGCCCTAGGAATGTTGCAAAGCACTACCCCAGGAGACAAAAAGGTCTCCTTTTTCTCCTTCTTCTATCAGGTACTTTTCAGAGAGTCTTAAGGACTGCATAAAGCTTTTGCATATTAAGTTTATAGTGGGCTTTAATGCATGTAGATGTATTTGATTAGTTCTAGGTTTGTTGAGAAGGATATTCTTGACAAATTGAAAGGTTAAATTATTGAGGCAGCATGTAAACAGGAGAGATTTTTCAAGGCAATAATCAGTGGAAAGCAGAAGACAGAAGGGTAAGAGGGCAGGATCATCAAGGTACAAGCCATACACATGTGATTTTGCTAAGACAACTGTAGTCTCCATTTGTCAGGAGACCTTTTGAGTATTTCTGCTAGAAGATGCTTAGGAGAATGCAATAAAAAAGTGAGCAGGTCCTTTTTTTCGTTACCAGTAGCAGTTGGATGATATTGGCCTTTGCATCTTCTGTCTGTGTAAGCTTTCTGTGGTAAAGGTCATGCAGCACTGGAGAGGATCTACACTGGAAGCTCCCTTTCCTCTAGGAAAAAGTTCAGCTAGATCTTAGAAAGAGAAATTTTAAAATATTGAAACTGAGAGGAAAAATATGTTCATCAGATGATTTGTGGGGAAAGCAACATTTCCAGGATATAGGCTCTCTTCCTCTTCAACTCACAAACTTCATATTTTTTCTTTACTGGCACATTTTAAGCAGGAATATTTCCTTCTGTTTCTTGTAGGATGTCAAGGTAAATCCATTTGTGGAGTAAGGTGCCTAGATTAATGGAGAGTGTTAAGTTTGCGGTTGTACTAAATGATCTTAAAGATCTTTTCAAATCTAAATTATTCTATTATTTTATCAGTGCTGAATCTGGTCTCCTGGGATAGACAGACAAAGGTGGAAGAGACTGTGCAGAGGAGTTTTTTTATGATATACCTTAGGTGTTATGAATGCTAATGGCATATGCCATTTACTAAGTTTAGAAGAGAGTCCTGTGATTCATGACATAATAACATACCAACCTGCAGCAGTGGGGTTTTCAGCCAGCTGATTTGAGGAAAGACATTGGAGGCAAATCAGTGCATACATCCATTTTACTCCCAAAGATGAAAATCATTTTGTACAGTGTAGTTACACTGTTCTACTAGCACACATTGCTAAATGACTCATGTAAAATTCCCTAAGGAATGGGAGTCAGGAAAACAACAGGAAAAAACTATGCATAGTTATTGTAGACACGAATTAAATGAAAAATAAATACAATGGTTCACAAGAAGGACAAGCATGAAAGACAAGCATCAAATGGTCATGTTTTCCTGTCATAGCCTGGACAAGGAAACATTGCTGCTTAGAAATATAGCTTTAAGTTTGTTTCAGAAGTCAAAACAGTACCATGAAATGCAAGTTCCTTCACTGCTTAAAAGCTTTCTAGCATATGAAAGAAAAGAATAAGCTAGAAATAAGACAGAAATTCAGGAAAGAAAGAAAAAATCTTGCTATCTCATTATGAATCAGAGAAGTAAGCCTGACAACTTTCATTTTAAGACTGGAAGGAAGCTGATTAGCAGCATGACAATCATTCTGGCCATCACAACATGATTTGGTTTGAATTTATTTCAGTTCTGTGGGAAGGATAGTATGGTTTCTCTCTGGCCAAAACTCTGACATCAGAAATAAATATCAATACCTCAGATAATCAGACGAATCTGCCTTGACAGAAATTTCCAGTTTATATTCATGTCATGGTTGACATCTAAGGCTGTTTTCCATTCTTCAAGATACAAGGCACCTGAGAAGGCAATGGAATCTCCATCATTAAATGTTTTGGGGAAAGTAGTCAAACATCTGCCTGGCAGAGACACTGGTTGTCCTGACTCAGTCAAAAAATAGAATAGGTGGCCACTGGAGGGCTTCTGTGATTCTGTAAGTGGACATGTATACAAATTATCAGAAGAAGGCACAAACCCTGAGAAGTTATACTTTCTCTTAAATAAATTTTCCCATGAGAATAAAAGTGGCCCAAAATTTGCTCCCCCTGCAAAGGTGGGAACCTGATATCTGAAAGCCAGATGACTGCAGTTGTAAAAAAAATAGGGCCTTCCTTCTGCAATATGAGGTTTTAAAAAGGAGTTTCTCCAGTGTGCTTTAGATCACATTTCTTGAACACAAAAGTAGTGAAAAATAAGATTTTAGTGTGCTAGTTACATCTAGGAAATACTTCATGTTCATGAAAAGTCTTCAAAATATTTTTCTTAAAAAAAAAAACCCAAACTGCTTTTAGTTTTCTGAAAGTTGACCTTTTTATTTAATTTAATATTTTTCTTTAGTCTCATAATTTTTACTATATGTATCAAGAAACTTTTAAGAATCTGTAAGAATTAAAAAATATAAATACACAGTGTTTTTCCATGTCTGAAGCACAGCGTAATTGATAAAATAAGGTTTTAAATATAATATCTGCAAATGCAACATCTGTGTTTATCTTTCAACCATATAAATTGCATAAACAAGGATTCTGCTTTTTATGAAATTTATGAGTAATTTTTCCTCTGCTCCTCCAGTCTTTGTATGCTAAAAAATAAAAAATCAGGTTTGACAGTCATGTAAAACTCAAGTCTTTTGTGTACAAAAGTGATGCAGATTGAACAGAAATTTTAGGAGTTTTCTCGGGCACTGTGTCATTTTTGCACCAACATCTATACCCTCATTTCAGCTCTGTCTGAGTAAGACTTCTAGGAATAATAAGACCTCCACATTTAATAATGTATCTAAATATCCAGGACCATTTGTCGCTGCATTTTCTATTAAGACTGCTTTCCTAAAGATATCGTTTTTAGTCTTTGGTATTGACTCTGATCACAGGGAAATTTTAATTCTGCAGAAATAAATTCAGAAAAGGATGATGCTTAGGTTGAGACCATTTAGTCATTTTGTATCAGCTTTTACAGAGTGAGAGTTGTGTGGTTTTTTCCAATAACATCAAGGTAGAAGGTGTCACACATTGTTAAAATTTTCTGAGATATCCTGGACCCTTAAATCAATTATTCAGTGGAGTCACTCACCACAGTATATCTCAGTATGGATATTTGATAGGTGGTACACTTCCTTCTCTTTCAAAGTGGGTAAGATGGAAGACCAAGCATCAGAAAGCTTGCCAATTTAGATGTGTTTTTGTAGAGCCCGTGAAACCCACTGCAATATGTGCATGAATAATCCAGATTCTGCCAGGCAGGAACATGTGTTGTTGCTCCTACATAAAATACATCTAAAGTGACATATCCAGCAATTACAGTACTAGGAAGCAAATACAAAATCAGGGCTCATCCTGTGAAGCTAGTAGGAGTTCAGGGCCAAAAGAAAAGTGTATTTAGTATCCTCTTGCTTCCTGGACTAGGAAAGTGGGTGGGGTTTTTTGTTTTGTTTTTTTGATCGGTTGGGTTTTTTGGGGGTTTTGTTTGTGTTTGGTTTTATTGTTTGTTTGCTTTGTTGCAGCAATAAATAAATGATTTCTCAGTGTTTAAACTGATGGGTCCAATATTTTTTTATGTGGGAGAAATTTACAATGTGATTAATTAGATGTAACTAAGGGTGCAGCCCCCAGATTTCAAGCTTTTTATTTCAAATATTATCACACAGCATGACAGCTGTCGTTGGAGCAAGCTCAAAATGATAATACAGGAGCTGTGAGCTGCACCTTAGAGAGTCAGGCTTCCTTAAATCTCAGTTGAGAGGGCTGTGAACATTTGCCATTCAGTTTTTTGTGAGAACACGCATGGCAGCAAATTGCCTTTATTATTCCTACCTACTTCTCTTCCAAAGGAACAGCAAACAGAAGATTTTCAGTCCCACCTTCCATAGGTGGGACAGGATGATTCATCATGGGTCTCCTCACTGCACATGCATACCAACCAACACATATGCACATATAACTGATCATTATTTGTGCCTGCCATCTGAGTAGGGCGTTTGTGTCATTTTATGGCAACAGCATAGTTACAGTACTAAAAAAAGATATGTCTTACCATAAAAATGTCACCAAGCTATTAAATGAATGTCACGAGTAAATAAACAATTATAAGAACAATTAGTGTTTGGAACCTTTTTCTGTTTACATGATCTAAATTTGAAGCTAGCCACACTTGGAGCAAATTACAAAGAATGGGCTGAATAGCTCCCAGTGATCCTTTCCAATATAAATTATTCTGTGAGTCAGTGATTCTATGAAATTTTAATTTCTTTCATTTTGACTTGCAATGTAGTGAATATAGAGTGAATATATTACATGTAACATTTCTAGAAGAGTATTTATTTGGTATGTACTACTAGGAAACCTTTTTAATGAAATGAAAACAGGATTTGACAAATGCATGTGAGTTAATATATTTTAATATAAACTGAATACATGTTTAAATTGTACTTTCTTTGAAAAACAATAGGGAAAAGAATAAATTTTTTGAAAGGCTCATATCAAGACAATTGCATCGGGAATTTATTAAACTGAAAAACCCAACCAGAGAAGCCCTAACTTACTAGCAGAAAAAGAAAATGCTATCCTTGGTGTTCAGTTGTCATTTTCCTACTATCAGCAAGCCTCAGAATAACAGAATTATTTAATGTTTTTACAAGGAGCAAAAGTGGTGAAACATCCTCCTGTTCTTACTTTATCTGTTAAACCACAAAGAAAAGTGGAGGGAGCCTTGGCAGGGAGAGGGCAAACCACAGTTTTAAAGCAAGGTTTGGGGTCTAAGAAGAAGAACAATGGAAATTCAAAGATAAGGATGGTAGTGTCTACCCCTTAGTCACCAATTTGTACACTGTTGTCGCATGTTTCATATGAAAACAAGTATTTTACATCTCTATGACTTTGGAACAGAACGTGTTTTGGAAAAGAAGCACCTCTTAATAATCTTCACAAGACAGGAAAATGAACCTTGAACAAAGCCATGTAGTCTCTGGCAGTATTTGTTACTGGTGTATGGGGTGGATTTGTTGGTTTCAACAAGGATAGGTTTAGATGGCAAACAAAAATCAATGTCTGGTGCAAAGATACCATAATCCCCTGCAAATCATGCTGAAAGTGAATTATGTTGTTGTTCTCCCCATCCTTGTTTGAGTGTATCAGCTGCCTATAGCAGAAACTATGTTACTAAGGGCAATTTATTCATGCAACTTCCTGCTGAAGAGTACTCGCTCCCTCGATGTGATGTAACTGGGGTTTATGGTAGGGTCACCAACCTCTTAGGAGACAGGACTGCTCTCTGGCTTGTTTTCTTAAACATAGATTTCTAAAATAAAGCAATATTGGGAACTTGTAGTTCATCAGCTGTGTCATATCATAAATCAGAGCTCAGAGTGATCTTGTGATAGCCTTGAAGATGTAAGAACTCACTGAACTCAGTACAGAAGTGGATTGAGACAGTATCCAACATAAAATAAGACACAGAAAATAACCTGACATTTGTGAGTTTTTCTAGAGAGAAAGTCTTAAAAGAAGCAGAAAATGTTGATGGCTTGAGTTTATGAAAAACAATGCAAAATGTATAGGCTGTTGGAGCAGAGCGATATGGTGAGGTGCACTATAGGAAACATCATGGTTAAATGCAGGACAGAAGAATTGCTGCTACAGCAAAACATTTTCTTGGAAGCTGATGAGAGGAAGTGCTGTTAAAAAAGTGTGACATGTTCTGAAACTGTGGCTATTCTTGTATGACTGAATTGAATTACTGACTAGGATCTGAACTGTGGGAAGAAAATCTCCCATCTCAGATCGAGCTGCAGCACTTGAGGACTACAGTCTACATTTTTTCTGGAAGGCCAGGAAGTAGAGAATGGTGGTCCAAGGAAGGCTAGTATCTCTGCAAGGTTGTATTGCCTTGCTCAAATTATGTGCCTTAGTGTAGCCGCAACTGTCTCTCAGAATGGAAAGAAAATGGAAGAAGCTGGAGAAGCACAAAAGTGTGGCTCACACAGATCCACAGGAAAATTGAGGTACAGGGACAAATGTGGTACATTGATCTCTGAAAAAAGTTGTAAGCAGTTGTCTCTGGAGAACATTTCTTCTTTGAGTAGAGAGAGAGGGAGGTCTGAGTGAACACTGCGTATAGTGTTTCATGTACTGCTCTATAGTCTTAAACTCAGGAGAACTGGGGGAATATGAAGCATGTTGAATTCACCATTAAATATCTCAATTTTAAATCATTGAAAGCTTCCCCTATGTATTTTTTCACTCCATGTATGCACGTATTGTTGCTAATGGTTTACAAAATGTGGCAAAGAGTGCTAGAATAGCATTTCAGTGATGGAGTAGGGAGCTGGAAGAAACCTTATTCAAAAGAAAAGTCAAGGAGCTTATAGTTTCCAGATAGTCTTTTCTGTGAGCTGTGAGTTCTCCTTTATTTCAAGCTGGACAGTATCATGTGTACTGAATTTTTAAAAGAACATTTCAATTCTCTGCTTTTATACAATGCAGCCTTAATTTGCTTCCATTACTTGTAGTAGAAACAGGGACAGGCTGAATAGATGCCTCATCTATACATCAGAGTCCCAAACATCAATGTAAAAGCTAAAATGGGAATTAAGTAATTCCACTCAGTCTTGTGACCTTCCTTTCTGCACAGTGCTAATTTCATCTTTATGGCCATTCCATGGAATCTCAGTGAGCCCTGGCAGAAGGGGAGGAAATTTTTGGAGGTAGATGAGAAAGACTTATCTTTCAATGGGTATATTAATTCTGAAGCCTCAGTATTTCTTGAAGAGTTCACCCTTCTTCCAAGAAGACAGCCAGATATTCAGTTTGTTGCCCTGCCTGCCTCTGTCAAAGAACATCTTGTTAAGTCAGCTTATGCTGGTGATGAGGCCAGTGCGCTGTAGAAAAAAATACCCTTTTCTTTCATAAATTCCAAATGAGATGAAACATACCTCCATAGTAGCTTTGCTGCAGGGGTGTCTTCACAGAAATATATGTAATCCATAGCTCTTAATTTTTGTTGATTTATATCCTGTAGTTAGATATATGAGTGTGATCCAAGCCACTGCTATGCTTATCTTTGAACAGGCATTGCAAAAAGAGGCCCACTCTGGAGAGCTGTATGAGAGGTAGGTAAAGGGCTTAGATCAACGGATGTCTCCCTCTGTGCTCAGTACTGTTGCAGTGTTGCTTCTCTTTGTGGCTTCCTTCTCCATGAAGATTTCTGTTGGCTTGTACACCTTGACCTTGATTCAGTGTTGCCGTTTGGCAGGGCAAAGGAGCATGGTATCCCTCGGGGTTGTTTCTTAGACTGGCCAGCCAGGTTTAGAATCAAGCTGGGGACTTCCATAATAAAAAGTCTGAGTCTCAGTGCTTTCCCTGCGGTCAGATTCCAGCTAGCGGGCAGTTACTTCTGTTCCATAATGCATCAAGAAATACACAGATCCAATGGAGAAAAGCAGTGCCAAATTGAGAAACCTTCTAGGATTCTGCAGAGCCTGGTTTTTGGCCCGTGAGTTCACAACGCAAATTAACTTTATCCTCTTGCAGAAGAGTAAGTCTGCAAATTCCTTCTTCCCATGTGTACTCACAGAACTTAGGCCTCAGTTAGCAGGTCTACAGCTTTACCAATTCAACTGTCTTAATGTCTCACTCTCCTTTATTTTTTTTACAATCTGAACAGAATGCTTAAAGTTCTGTGCTTGCAGTCCTTTGTGTACAACTCACCTGGCTACAGCTTATGTGCTAGTCTTCTCATCTCCAGAAGAGGTGAACAAGATCCTGGTGTGGTACTGCGATGGATCACTAATTCAGCCCATTAGGACCTTGTTTCATGTATTAGAAAGAAAAAAAAAAAGAATGTCCTCTGACCTTAATGTTTCAATACAATTTTTAGTTCATGGATCTAAATCCCTAAGAGGCAGGTGCAGCCCTCTGTTACGCCAGAAAATTGCTGGCTGATTCTTTATTTACATATGTCCACTACCTTGCATGATAAATCTGGATTGAGTATATTCCACCAAACATTCCTTATAATTTCAGGACTTACTTTACCAGTGTGAAAAGTTATTTGACTCCTTAGAAAACTATTGTCATATCTTGTTCCACAAAAGAATCAAATCACATAGACCCATGTTCTTGTGTTGAGTTCTGTTGAAGCCTACTTGTAGATCCTCACCTGAGGTGAACCAGCCCATATTTCAGCCATTAGTTTATTTATGTATTTGAGTTTATTGATAGTAAACCAATGCAGATAAGGCTGTTTAAAGGATTCCCTTTCTGGAATGTTATGAATTAAAGTGCTAAATATTCTTGGCATAATTAATCATCTGGTCAATAGGCAAGATTTAATTGGATTTTATTATTAAATTACCACACAGACCTATCTAATAATCACAAATGCAGGTAAACATATTCCTGTATCTACAAATAAAAATACTCTCCACTATAGGAGATAAGAAAATACAGACTTAGTTATAAGCACTACATACCACAGAAAGAGTATTCTAAACACTTTGAATATTTAGAATACTATTTTTTGTAGTATTTTATACTACTATGTAGGAAAATGAAGTCTTCAGCAAATCTTTTTTTGTATTAAGAGTTATTCCTTTGAAGAATTAGTCTCCAAATCTCTCTGCGAAGTGTTAATGTTGTTCCTGGTAGAATCCACTTTATGTACTTGAGTGCTAAAATTTATAGTTCATTTTCTCATTTGTTTATAAGCCATCCTCAAATAAGAAATTAACTAAAATAGTTGCTCTTGTAAATGGAGTATAACAATAGTTAATAATTTATATTTTTCTGATTCCAATGTGCAAGAATATGAAAATGAATGACTAATTTGTAGTTGATATGATGTGGTAGTTTAAAAAAGAAATGAGTTTTTTTGAAATTCAGTAGTCAAACCAATGAGTGCTCAGGTTTAAAGATTGGCACCTGGTGTGGCCACTGAGGACAAGGATCCGCCTCTGAGAACACAAGGGGTTAAAAGCAGAGGGCTCCCCGGAAAGCTCTCTCTTGGTTCCGGTCCCTGAGGACGGGCGGATCTCCCCTGGCCAGCGGCTGGCTGGGCGGGGGAGGGGAAGCCATGCGGCCTGGGCGAGGTAGGCCGGAGCCTTGGGCACAGAGGGGGAGAGAGGAAGACCCTGCAGGATGGAAGGGTGGAGAGAATACAAGAACCTTGAGAGGTATCAGGCAGCCCCCCTTTCCCCCCCCCCGGAGAGAGAGAGAGAGACTGTGAGACTGTGCCTGTGCCACCTTGAAATTTGATATCGGCAGCTGGGCAGCACGGCCAAAGGAGTATGGAGGGGGTGGCGTGAGAAAAGTGTCCAGCAGCAAAGGTGCCGTGGGAGTTCTGGGCAGGCACAGTCTAAAGTTTTAACCCTTTTCGTAAATGATAGAAACTTTATAAATGCTAATCCTCCAGAATTTGAAGAAGAAAGATAGAGAACTTAGCAAAGGTAATGAAAGTTCGTGCAAGTAGAAGATTGTCAGAGAATGCTGAAAAAAATCCTAGGTGGGAAGAGATGATGGAGTGGCCTTTGGCTGGGCTTTTCTTGTATAGCCATGGACGGACTCATTTCTTTTCTGTGACGCAGAGACTGCATCTAGGGAGAGGCATTGGATTGGAGCCAAGAGTGGACAGTAGAAGAGTAGTGTGAACAGAGATGAGAGGAAGATCTCTGTTCTCAAAGCCCCTCGGCCCCAAGGGGTGAAACTGGGGGGGGACTGGTGTCCCAGAATTTGAGAAGCTGTTGTTTTTTGGAACTGACCAAAGCATCTTTAAAAAGAGAAACCCTAGAAACAGTTCTGGTCCAGCACAGTGGTGAGAGCACTGGACATGGAAGAAGAAGTCACGAGATGTGCAAGAAGGACTCCTATCTCTCCTTGATGAACTGAGTGCTGATTATCAGAAAAGTGGTAATGGACTGAGGATTAATTATCTGAGAAATAGTAACTTGACTGGAATTTTTTAGTTGTGCTGTACTGTGTTGAGAACTTGGGTGGGGGGGGAGGAGGAGTGTTTTTTAAAGTTTTCATTTTCTTCTGTATGTGTCTTCTTTACATATTATAAGTAATAAAGTTCTTTTCTTTTGCTTTCTAAATTAAAAAAAAAAAAAAAAAAGAGTGGACAGTAGAAGAGTAGTGTGAACAGAGATGGATCCTTGTCCTCAGTAGCCACACCAAGTGCCAATCTTTAAACCTGAACACTCATTGGTTTAACTACTGAATTTCAAAAAACTCATTCTTTTTTAAACTACCACATATGGGAAGAAATTTTAGTCTTTTATGAGAACATCTTGGCTAATGGTATGCTTATATCTGATAAAGAGTTGGAATTCTTCAGTGGACAGTATATGACTAATATTGAGGCAGTGTTGAAAGTAAAAATAATTGAACAAGGATCTAGTAACAATATCCTCTTCTGTATCTAAGATATTTCATGAACTGTCTAAGCAAATTTTTAGCTTATATGAAAGAGAGTATTATTTTATACCTAAACAAATCATTTATTAATTGAACATTAATTGCTTCTCTTATTGGACACAAAAGTCCATTGTTACAAACTAACTAAAAGAGCAATTTGGCTCATTTTTCATAAACATTCTCAAAAAGGTGGCTTAATGACCAGTATAAGCATCATTGCTAATTTAATTAGGATTTCAGAAGAGATGGTTGTCTTTTTCCCTGTGTCCTACTCTTAGCCTCATGCTTCCATGTAAAATTTACCAGTGTGATTGAAAGTCAGACCTGGTGATTGCAGGGGCAACTCAGTGTTCTGCCCTCACCACCAGCACCGCCTGGTACAATGCTCTAAGTATATTTTTATGCAGCCTCCTTTTTAATAAATATAGCTGGTAGGCAGAATAAAGAAAGAAGCCCTGGTCAGCTCCAGCAGTCTCAGCTCTGTTTGTCAGATGTGTAGTCCAGAAACACTCTTCCATGTGTGTACTTCCACAGAATAGTTAAAAGTCATTGATACTAGTTCTACTACCTATCTCACTCAGTGAGAGGATAATGACTTGAAAGCACTACCCCTCAAAGTTTTTGGTACTACTGTTGATGATATAGTGGTCAGTAAAGAAATGCAGGGAATAGTAAAGAAATCTTCCTAGCAAAACCCAAGAACGATGACATGACTTGTCTTTATACATATGCATGCTCACCCATACTACCTATACCAATTTCACACTCTGCCATTTTCATGATCTTCTCCTGTACAAGCCACTCTTTTGTTCAGACAAGAACTGAAATTACTAAATGTGCTGCTAAGCCCATGGACAGTTTAAGAAAAGTGTCCATTATTGGCAGAAACAGCAACTTAAGACCTGTTTCTCAGCATCTTTCTTTGGTCTGTGCTCTAGCTGCTGTCTCTCTGTTCTTCTCTTTCACCTCACTGATTACCACATTCTCAAAGTAGTCATTTTACTTTACAATTCCTGCCCCAAGAAGAGGATACCTTTCTTTGTGCTAACATAGCACCTAGGATTGTGAAACTTTCATCCACTCAAACCTTCTTAATGATGTTGTAGTATGAATAAGTGATGAGTGCTACCTTAGCTAGCCACTGCACTAGCTCCAGTAGCTAAAGCAGATTTCCATTCTTTTCATATCTGCATCCCTCATGGTGACAAAATCCAGACTTTGTAGATCCCTGGATACAGTGACTCATGAAGTGTAATTTCTTGGTCATTCTCATTTTAGCTATCTTCTTTTGTTTGAGGTGGGGCAAGAGCAGCAATAGAGAGGAGTGTGATGGACCCCCTGCTGACCAAGGCAAAGCCAATCAGAGGAAGTAGTAATGCCTCTGTGACATCATACTTAAGAAGCAAAAACAAGGTTATCATGGAATTCTAGAAGAGAAGAGGGACTGCCCTGCAGACATCAAGGTTGGTGAAGAAGAGACCGGAGGTGCTCCAGGCACCGGAGCTGAGGTTCCCCTGCAGCCTCTGGTGCAGCCCGTAGTGAGGCAGCTGTGCCCCTGCAGCCCCTGGAGGAGACCCAAGCCAGAGCAGGTGGATGCTCAAAAGAAGGCTTCTACCCTGTGGGAAGCCTGTGCTGGAACAGGCTCCTGGCAGGACCTGGGGTATAAGGAGCCCATGCAGCAGCAGGTTTGCTGGTAGGAACTGTGACCCTGTGGGCCACAAACACTGGAGCAGGCAGTTCTTGAAGGACTGCATCTTCATGAAGACCTGCAGCCCATGGGAATGACTCACACTGGAGAAGTTTGTGGAGAACTGTCTCCTCTGGAGGGGCCCCAGCAGGAGCAGGGGAAGGACTCTCTCTGAGAAGCATCAGAAACAATCTGTGATGAAATGATCATAACCCCCATTCTCCATCTTTCTGCACCAATAGAGGGGAGAAGGTAGATCCCAGGGAGGAGGTAGATCCCAGGAAGCAGGAAGGGCTAGGGGAAAGCTGTTTTTAAGATTTATTTTGCTTCTCATTATTCTGTTGTGATTTTGATTGGTAATAAATTCAGTTAATTTCCCCAAGTCAAGCCTGTTTTGCCTATGACAGTAATCTGTTTGTGATCTCTCTCAGTTCCTATCTCATGAGCCTTTTGTCATATTTTCTCTTGCCCTTCCTGTTGTGGAGAGGAGTGATAGATTGGCACCTGACATCCAGCCAGGGTCAATCTGTCACACATGATCTTGACAGCTCTCTATGACTGACTTTTTTTCTCCTTGGAAAACAATACAACTGGAAATTAAAACCATTTTAGAAAGAAAACTATCAAATCTTAACATTTGCTGTGGCATAAGTTTTTATTCTTCCCTTTCGTTTTGGAGGAAAGTCTGTTCTTCCTTTCTTCTAGCAGTCTAACATGACTATTTCTGTATTTGTTGGGCTTTATATATAGTGTTTCCCTTTACTAATTTCATAGAATTTCACTTCTTTTACAGAAATGTAGAAAAATGTTTTGTACTTTTTCAAACAACACACTTTCAATTATGTTAGATTGTAGTGAAAGTGGGAGTGGAAATACCCCATTATATTTCTAGTTGATGCTCTTCATACCAAAACTGTTGCATATAGGTGTAGTCAAGTGCCTACATTGTAAGTGGTTCCCCCACTCTTCTATTAAGGGTAACATTTACATTCTTGTAGACTTCCCCACTAAACACTTTTTTTGATATGACACATTAATTTAGATGCACTTCCGATAAGTCACCTTTGTGCTTACAATAGTCAACTTTTTCTCTTTTTGTTTTGAGGAGTCTTATTCCAATAACTTTCTAGATTGGTGCAAAAAATCCATGAACAGTCAAATTGTTCTTTCTTTTTACATGCACCATAAAATGATGTCAGGGCATGAAGAGTATACAAGCTTTTTATGCTTGTAAACTAACATACAAATAAGTATATGAACATATCTGCTGCTCCATTTATTTTACACTGCAGAGGAGATGTTATTATTGGCTTCAGACTCAAATGTCATCTGGGTTTGAGTCTTCGAGATTATGATTTCATCTCTGTAAATTCTAGTTTTCATAAATCTGTTTATATGCACAGTAAACTGAAATATTCAGTCTGAAATAGATTCAGACATAAAATGCTAATTAAAACATTTTATGGTTGAGTTATGCCTGCTTCCATTCTTAAAAAATTCTGCTAGTGAAATCACATCATTGTGTTTTATATTAGATCCCTAACATTTCCTTGTTTATGCACTTCCTTTATCCAGACAAGCCACCATTTTCAGCTGAGGAGGGCTTAGGACTCCAAAAAGGGACATTATTTTTGGAAAAAAAAAACAAATCAAATGATGCCATTTTTATTCTTTCCAAGACAAGCTTATCATTAGGGAATTTGTTAGTTTTAATCAGTTGTTCCATTTAATTTGCTAGCTACCTTTAAAGATCATGCAGTTTCTTCAGATTCCAGGATAAATGCCTGAAATTATAAGGTGGTACAGAATGGGGGTTGGTAATCTTTTGTATGTCTCAGTAGCAAATTAGGTGACAGGAAACAGTTCTGCCTGCTTAGACATTCATCCAAGTCCTGCGATAAGGACTGGAAGGACATCCATTGACTTCACTGGGAACTGGATTAGTCTCTAAGCGTCAATAAAATCAAAGAATTCTCACAGTGAATCGGCCTATCTGGCACGCATTAAAATAAACGATTGTAAATTTTGAAAATTACTCTTCTTGCAGCATAGGCCAATTGGTCAGCTGCAAATTTGGCACAGCTGTGTAGCATGTGTCCTGGGCAGTCCATAGGAACATGATGTTCTTTTTCACTCCTGAGAGCTTTGGAGAATGAAAGAAAGGACTCACCCCATTGCTGAAGTCTAAATGCTGAAATAATGGAGCTAAATAAAGAAAACAAAAGGCTTACAAAGTTAACATTTCTTTTTGAAGAAAATAAATCAACAAAGTCTATTATCTCTGAAAATAAACCTTCTGATTTGTTTTAGTGTAGTGGAGTCAGTTCTCATGAATTATAAGATAAACAAGAATCATGTTTACATTCCTTTACAAAAGATATCACCTAATAGACTTCTCAAGTGACCAGTAAAGATGGAGAGGTAGTAACCTCTCTATCCAATCTCTGATCACTGTCCAAAAACTTATATATACGAAGTCAACAATAAACTAGTCTGCTTCCTTTCTTCTTCTCTACCTGAACACCTGTTATGTATGTTACTATGTGTTTCTATCTATGTCACAGTAACAAAAGTCCCCGAAAGATGAAACATTTTTAAGGCAAGGGTGTTCTTATTTGTGTGCTCTGGAAAGAAAAGAACAAAATTCAAAGAATTCTCTGGCAGAAGCTAATGGAATTTGATCTTTATATCAATGCACTGTCAATCAGGCAGAATTCCTTAAAAAAATTACTAAACATGTAATTTTCATCCTTTAACCATCTGCGAGGGGAGTGAAACTCATCCAAAGAGAGGAGAAGCTACTGAGCCCTAGGCATCCACACTGCTCTGAAGAAATGCTATTGTTGTATCTTCAAATAGAAGTATGATTTTGCAGCACAGTCTCCAAGATGATGCCCTTAAAGCCTTGTTCTGTGGGTATAAACTCTAGAAAGAACAGATAGGTAGTTTTAACTGTGTATAAAGACAAAAGAGCAAAAAACTGCAGTTGAATACTGTGGTCATGTAATGTGTGAATCAAGCACAGCACGTGCACGCTTAGACTTGAAAGCAGCCACTGAAAACTGGTTTTGATTGCCCTGATTTCCCACAAAGGAAGCTTCTCATGCTTAGAAAGCTGGACTAATGTCATTAATGGAAAAGGAGCTCCACCATAATAAAAGAAAAAAGACATTTAGTATCTATACCATGCTGTTAAATACTAATCCCAAGAGACCTTAAGTCTAGCATTCTTACAGCTCAGCATTTTGCAATTATATAGCAAAAGATACTTTGGACCACCTTATTTCATGTCTTTGGGGTAGTCTGCACTGGTAAAACAAGATATCACAGAATATATGATTAGTGCTAAATATCCCTGTCACCTAAATAGATGCTTCTCTCCAAGAAAAGTTAATTCCTGAAGAGTCTCTTTGCAGTTGATAAAAAGACTTGAGAATTTGTTGTGTTTTTTTTTTTTTTTTTTTTTTAAAAGGTATTAAAAAGTCACTGTTAAAAAAAAATTAAATTAGTATTTTAGTTTTGGGGCTTTAGAACTCCAAAGTTTCATCTGTGTCTTTCTTTTTTTTCTTGTTACTTCCAGCTGTTGCATATGATCTGGAGTTCACCTCCTGCTCTGCTTCCCTGCTGGCTCTGAATGATTTGTGACTGTGTTCCACAAAGACCCAGAGTGACTAGAACAGAAGAATACATTAAAAGATTTTTTAAGACGTAATTTTAAAACTCTCTTTTTTTGCTAATTCAAACTTTTACTTAATATATTTTTAAAGTGAAAAAAATCTGACCACTAGTAGTTTAATTTGACTCATTGATGCTAATGGTCCATGTCCACCTCTCTTTCTCTGGAAATGGATGCCAGCCTAAAGAGCGGGGAATGATTCTAGACATATACTTCATAGAATCTGTCCTCTATCGGGTGTCCTTTATTGCTAAAATCTGACTTAAAAAGGTTTCTGGTAGCAAAACAAATGCACTGGTAAATAGTTTCTAGTACTGCTACTTGAGGACTTATTATACGAAAATTGATTTTTCAAGTATATACAGAAGAAAATCCCATGTCCATTGGCTTCTTGATCCTGATTTGATATTGTCTTGCATCAAATGCAATAATTCACCAGATCAGAAAGAGCATATCAAATGCTATGAAAGTAGGATGGGTTAATAAAGCATTACCGAAATGGAACAAGATTGCATCATTGTTTTTTGAAAGAACCAGGCAAGGTGAGAAGGAAAGAAGGGAGAAAAACTGGCAAATTTCAAAATATCTGCTCTTAAAGAGAACATAGAGATTGTTATCCCAAGAGAACATTGTCTCTCTGTAGAGGTTTTGCAAGTAAGGTCTAAAGCAACATTTCTCTCTAAAAGCTATCACTCTGCAGGAACATTTCCTTAGGCTGAATAGGTTGGTGTTGTATTGAGGTTTTTTTCCTGATTCATGGTAAAATTCTGGTTAGTTCAATAGATAGCAGTATTTACTGCTGAGAGTAAAATTGTTTCTAAATATATACGGAAAACTCAAAAACCTTTACTTCTTCCTAGCAAAAGATTGAAAGACTTCATTGAAAGTACTGTATCCATGTCTCCAATCTGTATATGCATGTGCACATATGATCTTTGTCTCACATGAAACAGTAAGGAAGGATAACATGGAATGAGTATTTACAGAGTAATATAATGAGTACAACTCACTTCCACTTTTTAAATTAACTTCTCTGACACAATATGTGAAGGCAGAACACATGGTCTGGAATGTATGCTATTTCAGCAGGTTTTGGAATATTGCCACATGCTCATTTTCATGACTCTTTTACAGGTTCTCCCATTGGCCATCACCTGGTTTTAGGTTATTTGAGTCTGATGTAATCTAATATGCAGCACGTGTATTTTAATGTCTGTAGCTGGGCATACTGTAGTGTCCCAACAGTGTAGTCCCCGATAGATTTAACCGACTGAGCATTTTGCATACTGCTTGACCCATAGATTCCATATGAGCTTCTCATCAGCTGAGTTCTTGCCCTTCATGCCTCCCTCATTGTATACTTTGTCCATCTAGTCCATTGATCAAATGACAACAGACTTCATTGAAAACAACGCTGACCAGTTTGCACATGGTTTGAGCAGCTGGCTTAACATCAATCTTAAAACAAAGAATGATGTACCATTATGTGGCAAGTTTGGATTTTCACATTCACTGGATGGACTTTTTGGATGAAGAGAAACTTTTTCCTTGTTGAATTTTTTACGCTTTCTGAAGTGGAGTAAGAAAAAGAAAGGTGGTAGGGCTTTTCTCCCCCAGATGCTATAGAGGTAGTAGGTCCTGTCATAAGCTGAAGACCCTTATTTCCTCACTGAGCTGCTGGGATGTATTACAAGGATCTCTGACCATAGTAGTATGGAAAAAACTGAAGTCACAAGACATGAACATTAGGATATATCAGATAAATAAAATTTGGCAATGTTGACAGTAGAAAGGATTCAGCTGAAAACCAACATTGTATTTAAAAAATAGTTGAAAAAACAATTTTCTATTGATATGATGTTTGCACAGAAAAAACCCTTCTCAACTAGTCATATCTGAAAGGCCAATACTCTGCTGATGACAAAGTATTTGGTTGTTTCTTTTGTACAGATGGCTGCATAACATTCACAGAAGGAATGATTCTAGAAGCCAGTTTTTCAAATGTCATCTTCTACATATGTAAGTACAAATGGGTCCCCCATATCACTTGTGCATGCAAATGATAGACCTATCATTTGCACATCAAGCACAAATTATCTTTGGGCATTATCCTACAGACGGACAGATACAGTGTGAATCACATTTATTCAAAGAAATGAAAGCTAAAATCCCTTTAAAAAGGCAGTCCCTTGGTTTGTCTACTCCCAGCAACATACAGTTGCTAAGGCAAGCAGTTACTCCTACACAATTTTGTGAAGAGAGTTTTTTCATCCTCTGAATATGCTCTTAAGAATCCTATTTTCCAAAGGTCCGATACCATTTTGTGAGGCTGTGCACTGTAAAAAGGAATAGAGTTTTAAAAATTAATATTGGCTTGAGATGTCAATAATTAACACACTTACCTCTGCACAAAAGCTGACAGAAAGAAAACATGCTGGGTCAATATTAGGAGACTGGATTATTTAAAAACATTCTGTGATATCCTTGTCTTCAATCTGTCATCTCATTAATGATGCATCTTTGCTGAGGAGCTAAAGCACATTATTTATGCTTCTGATTTAATTTAGCCACATGAAAGGTTATTTTTTCCAGTCTATTTATTTGTGAGGATGGATTTTTTTTACCAGAGTAGCTAAGACTAAGAAATTCTGGGCCAGGGTCTCATCAAATCTAAGCTGATTCCATTGGCTTCTATATCAATTATGTAGTCATAGACTGAAAATAAACTCCTTCATTGAGACTCACAGTATTTTGGAATTAGTAGTAAGTAGTGTTAGTGTAGTGTTAAACTCCTAACAGTATGCTATGTATAGATGTGCTAATACAAATGTGATAGCTGGGCATGCATCATATGTCACATTAAAGGTTCTATTACTGCTTCATTGAATGCTAGAGAACTAGTGGCGTTTCACTCTTACTGAGAGTATGAGCAGTTCTCCAGACAGTACCATTTTGAATGTGCAACATGCAATAAATTACCTTTTGTCTGAAGGATGTAAATAGCATTTATATTTCAAAGGAAAACATCACAAAACTTTTTCCTTTTTTAAACACAATTCTTTCCATGCTCTCTTTCTGAAGAAAGAGAGATTGAACCTATAATTTTATGCTTTTGTAGACATTTATTGTTAGCTTTGCTTCAGTATTCCTGATATTTTTGAAGAACCTCAGTTAAGTGTGCCTTATGAGCTCATTTTTCAGCTATTTGATGTCCATAATGTTAACACAGGTGAAATAAAGTTCATGGAAAGTATTTTATTTCCAAAAAACAAACAGCTTAGCACGTTCTCTGTTGGTCTGGTCATGTGACAAGGAGGCCTTATCATGGCATGCTTGGTTTTATTATTAGAGGTAAACCGTTTTGTATGTGGTGAGTTATTTGACTGTTACAGTACCGCATTTTGGATAGCGAGCCATAAACACATTTGTGAGCTTTCAGATGTATGAAAAAATCAAGGACTTATACAATTGCCCAAGAAGAAGAAGAATCGAGTGCAACTTTTGTTTGGATTCTGTAGGGTGCAGAGATCAGATGAATGTTAGCTTTCTGACTGAAGGCAACACAGTTTTTAACTGGTTTTAGATCTTTGCATGTGCATAGCTAATTTAAGAAGGCTTCAAAAGGCTTTCAAAAGTCATGGTGCTTTTTTTTTTAGCATGATAATGACTTTACAGCACTTAAAAAATGTAAGGTACAGAAGATACTGGAGGAAATCTACATATTCTGAGTCCAGGAAGAAAGACCAGAAGACCCAAAATAGTGGACAGTGGTGAAGATTTCCTTGAAGTAGTAACATACCAACAACAAAGCAAGATGTCAAGCTGGGTGTAGCAATAGTTACACAAAATAAATATTTCCTTCAGAAAAAAGGACCCTGTGACTTCTTCCCCTTTGAACTTAAATTGGTTTTTTTGTCTGTCAATTTCTGTAGCCATCTTTAGGTGAGTATGACATAAATTTTGCTAAGAGAAGTGCAAAGAAATGGAGAAACTGAGTCACATCTTCAGTAATGAATAATTTTGAATGGGAAAGGAATGGAACAAAGAAGCATGACAAGACAATTCGTGTTAAGACACAAGATTAATGTTTTACTACATAGTTATCTCCAAAGACAGGAATATGTAGTGGAGTCCATCATGTAATTCAGTTCTTAGACAGCATCTGAGAAGACTATTTCTTTCTGGTATTTTCCTTAAGTCCCACCATGCATTTAACTGAACATGAAAGACAATTGTTCTGTCATGAACAATGAAATCATATTTCTCCTACTTTGAAACAAAACAATGGACCACATAATCTATTGAGAATCCTTTCATTTTTTTTTTTCATTGATTATATTGTTGGAGGCCCATTACCTGTGACCATATAGCTTTCTTTGATGAAAAAGCAAAAATAATATTAATTAAAATTAAAGTGCTATCGAATTTTCTGTCAGAAATTTTTAGTCAGAAAGTAAAATGCAGGAAAGAAAATGGTCTCTGTGGTCTCTGTCTCTTCTTGGATCAATGTCACTCTATTATCAACAAGTTAATTCATTGATGTGGAGATGCACTTTCTTCTTTCCTCAGTGCAAGCCATAGTTCAGGATTTGTGCTGCCTTGCCAATGGTAGGGGTCTGATGAATTGATATTTGATACATTTGCAGCTAAGTAAACTCAAGACCAGTTTTTGCTAATAACATCGAACTGTGCAGCAGATCTGAATTCTGTGCTGGGTTTAATATTTCCAAGACTCTTTTCACATTATTTAGTGCACCTTTTACTTGTGAATTATAGGCATCCTCCTGTCAAGTATCTACAGAAGATGGAACTGTATCCAAGAACTGACAGCTTTTCAGAATGGACAACAAGCTAAAATGAATTCACTTTGAAGTCACCAAATGCCAAGAGAAGTTATCATAAAACCTGCCAGATTTTCTGGATGCTTTATACATGTGAAAACCAAAACCAGACAGCATTCTGTAGGCAGACATGATCTTAAAAAGTCAAGTCTACACCTCTTCTTTCCGGTGCTATTGCTCCATATAGTGGTTATTGGACCACTGAAGTCTCTGTTGCATTTCAAGAGCCTTTCCACATACTCAGTGCCAGGTTTTTTACACAGAGTTCTTGAAATTACAGGTATCCTTGATCAATACTTAACCATCCCAATTTCTTGAACTCAAGTTCTTTGCCCCACAGGTGGTTATTAATGGCTTAAGGAGAATTTCAGAATTAAATATTTGTAGTTAGCAAAGGAAGAATGACATTTTGAGATAAATAGCTCCAGAAGAATGGGTCTATAGATTGTTCCTTTAAACATCACTGCTCTTCAAATACGATAAAGAAAATAATGCTTTTTCCTAAGAATTTCAGCTAAACAGAAAGAATAATAGTAAGGATAAGTAATACTAGTAAGGATAATAAGTAAGTAAGATAAGGAATTCTACCATTGTACTCTTTTGACTGCATACTGAGAAATTGATGCAGGTATGGAAATTTTACAGTTGCCAAAGAGAAAAATTCAATTCTGCCACATGAATATGGCAGAAGGGAGATGGTTGTTTGGGGTTTTTTAAAAATATTTAAATAGGTCTAGAAGGTCCAATAAAAACAACATGTTTTGTCCTTGAATTGTTAGGTGGATTTCTGCATGCAGATGAGAGAGGCAACAGCCAGAATGTTTAGGTTCTTAACTGGGATTGGGCTCACTCCGTACAAGTGGCCACAGATTCCACTTAATGTTTCTAGCACTCACTTTTACTATCTGACTTTTGTGACTTATATCTCTCTTATTCAGACCCTAGTTTTAACAACTGCTTGGTCCTTTCATTCATATACGTTGTTCTGCTTTGTGCCTCTACCTGAAAACTGAACAGTTTTCTCCTGTACTTAACATCATATTCTCTTTCAGAGGGCACCACCACACATTCAGTGGCATGACTTCATAGCCTCTATAGTCAGTCCAAAACAGCAGTCTCCTTCATGTTTTTCTGTACTCCTGGAGCTCTTTGTAACTTGTTCCTGGGAGTGGAATGCAGACTAATAAAATTCCAGAGTACATGAGGTTTATAAATAAATTTAAGTACTCCCATCTGAAACACTTAGAAGGGTATTTGTGAACATTAACTGTAGGCATGCACAGATATATACCCTTACTTATCATATCTTGTTGACTTTAAACAGTTTATCCACCCACTGGTATACGTGTGTAAAACATTTTCTCTGTTCACAGCATGTATTGCTCTGCCTTTTAGCAAACACCATTCAGAATCCCATTGGCAGATGCTTTTAGAGCCACATAAGCAAGAAAATTCCGAGAGTATACTTCAACTTCTCCAAAGAATTTTACAACTTTCAGGTATGGAGTCATATGTAACTTTTCCTGCCCTACATCCACTTTTAAGAGTATTTCAGTAAAAGAGAACTAAAAGAAATTAATTTATCCAATCCCAGTCAAGCATGTACAATCAAATCTATGCAGATCTTTCAACCAAGGAACAAGAACTGTCATTAAGGGAGTGCTATATACCTTATCCTCTAATTGCTATCCCACAATTACTTCAGTCTTATAAGCCAATTTATGGCTTTGGAAATAATAATTTGAAAAAAAAGTCACTTTGCAGATACAATAATCTCTGAGTGATAAATATCTTTTTAGTGCACTCGTGTTGGACAAAGAGAGAGCCTCTCTTCCTGTCATAGAAGACTTTCTTTTTTGATACCAAATTTGTGCCAAGACTGAGTTTTTTGTTTGGTTGCATTTTGTCTGTTCTAAGTCAGGAATGTCAAATGATCAGTATAATCAACTTGTTTTGATTTTCTAACCATATTTATAGTTTCTATTGTATCAGATCTTTGTGGTCCTGTTTCAGGGCAATAGATAAGGCAGAATGAAGCCTCTGAATCTGGGAGATTGATGAACTGTACATGTGCCCCACTGCACAGGTTGTAGGCCAGGCAGGCTTCAGGGCCTAGAGGAGAAGGTAAATCCCATAAATGTTCACTCAGGATTTGTGCTTAGAGAGCTGGATCTTTATGTGGAGTAGATAATGGCTCTAACCATTATGTTGGATTGTTCAACACACTTTACCCCATCTTCAAAAATAAGGATGTTTTTCAGATACAATGGAAGGACACTAAATCTCAGCTCCCACTGCAAAGCACTGTACATCTCTGTCCACTGCTGGCTATATTTCTGCCTCAGATTGACTACTGCTTCTTAAGCAGATACTTCTCTGTTTAGATTTTTTCCTCATTTGGCTTGGATCCCATCATCAGGAGTTTCCATTTTCAGTCTGTAGGAGAAGGCTGCTACAAAATATGTTCAGTTTTCAGAACACATTGAATGTTGAGCTTTTCAAACGGAAGAATGTGACTTCAGTAGCTTCAATAGATGCTATAAATACCCCTTATAAAATTAGCTTCTCTTATTTTTAAAGTTTGTTTGAAAAATGCCTATAATTTGCTGGCCCTAAAAAATAAAATTAATGTAAATTTACAATTTCAAACCAAAATGGACTTTTGCCTATTCCTTTCTGCAACAGGGTAACTGTAAGATTATGCAGTTTTATTCACTACAGAAAGATGACAAAACAAGATGTACTAAGCAACCAACTAGAAGATGGCTTTTTAAGTGCTGACTCAAAGTGAGTTTGGAAACATCCCCAGTGAAAAAGTGATGGGCAGAGGCCAGAAACACAGCTCATCAAGAGAGGTGGGAATCAGACTGGAGAATGAAATAAGATAAAACACATTAAATTGTTTGTGGAATGAAGTCTTAAACCCCAGAGGATTTCTTCTATTACTGTGTTAATTTTGGTGTTGTCACAATGCTTCATTATAATTTGGATTTTTTTTTCATAAATAGAAAATAGTAAATATTAAAAGCCTAGTACAAAATCCAATTGTTACAGGAGAAAACTGCAGAAACACAATGAAGTCTAAATAAAGTAGCTCGCTTTGGTTGAATCAGCAGGTTTTGACACAACATAAGTCAGTGAGGAAGCTTCACATTTTATGTCACTATACTAGGAATCTTTTTTGTCTTATGTACCCTAAAAGCCAGAGGTACAAATGTGACCTCCTATTTAACATATTTCTTTTTTTTTCCTGTATCCGACTACTTGGAAATGTTTGCATCAGTGAACAGCAAGTTCCAAAAGAAGTACTTTCACTTAATTTAATAAATTGATTTCTACTTTAGCTGAAATAACTTTTGAAAGTCATTCTCTCTAGGCTTTTGAAAGGTTTTCCATCACTGAGCTCTTACTGATATCACTGATACCTTACTGATATCAGAAGAGCAAATTGATTCAGAAGGCAAGATGTTCCCTTGCCAATACTAAGCTTGTTGGCCTTGTTGGTACCTTGGTCCCCTAAATGAAATGAATTTTGGATCAGTGAATTGTCCTATATGTCCCCAGCAACCAGAAGTAATTGCTCCTAGAACAGTTATGGTGTTCTACAGCAAATATCTGTGTCATTATGGCTGCTTCCAGTAGCTGGAATCCTATTTGTATGAGGTGATGCAACCCTCATTATCTGCAAAGTGTGATACATTTATCCTCCCTTTGCATATTAATCTGAATGGTGGATAGAAGATATATAATCTCCATTATAGGGAAAAAAGAATCGTCAATGAGAATCTGAGTTCTCATTCTAGGTGAAGCTCATAAATTCAACTGAAGAAATCAGAATTGGAAAATGGGCATTCGAGGTGCACTCCCCACCCACTGAAGTAATTGGAACATATCCCATTGCTGTTGGAGAGCATACATCTAGCCCACTTTGTATTGTATTCAACTTTCCCAAATGAATGAGTTGCAATGAATGGCTTAAGTCCCTGGCTTAGTCAGTTCTGAGACAATGTCCAAAATTAGCTTGATCTTCCTGCATATCTATAGATTATTAAAGAACAGCTACCTCAAATTTAGTCACCATAAAAAACTTGGGGATTGAATCTGCAGGTCCTACATGGCTAAGTGGATGAATCTAGTTATGCATCTTGACAAAAAACATGGATTGAAGATACTTATATAAGTTCTCATCACCTCTAAGAGTGTGCAGTACTTCCAGCTCTGGGCATCTGAGCCTAAGTTCTCTAAACTGGGAGTTGCAGCAAACTTTGCATATGTAGCTAAGGCACAGAGCCTATGCTAAGTAGGTTGTTACACTTCCACCCTTGGTACAACTGACTTCAGTATTTGCACATCTTCTTTCTCCTGATTGAAATCAAAATAAACACCTTTTTAAAACTGCATGTTCATAATTCAGTACTTCTTGCAGTGTGACTTATGAATTGCTTTGTTGACACAAGGCAAATCCTCATCAATTACTCTGCTAATTAAACAATGTGAAGTCTGGGTATAGAGCCCTTAGCTAGTTTCTTTGTAAGTACCACATTTGCTCTAGTGCAAACATTAGTCTGTGTGCATTCTTGGGTATTTTGAGTTGTAAGTATAAATGGCTGAAGTATTTTGAATTTATTTAATGCTCAAATTAAAAGTTCTTTGAAACACTTTTGGATCTTTCAACAGAACCATCAGCCAAAGATGTTCATTACCTAAAAAGAAGAATGTTGTAAGTTTTCAAAGTCCAGAGATACATTCACCAAGAGAGGACCTAGTTTAAAGTTTTCTATTCATGTTGTTTTCACCTGCTTTTCCCAATATCTCTTATTAAAGAGGCATTTTGACTACTATAATTTACCCAACTACACGAAATTTTTGAAAGGTAGCTATAAGAAATTATACTTGGAAAAAAAGCCCAAGAAAACAA
The DNA here is from genome assembly GCA_032173965.1 of Sitta carolinensis. NCBI lineage: Eukaryota > Metazoa > Chordata > Aves > Passeriformes > Sittidae > Sitta > Sitta carolinensis. The sequence continues at coordinate 22,800,168 of CM063313.1, read as the reverse complement.
AAACAAAAACAAAAAAACAAAAACAAAACCCAAAACCAAACAAACAAAAACAAACAAACAAACAAACACCTGAATGGGAAAAACATATTACTATTTCTCCATCATCAGCAGACACTTGCGGTAAGCACTGCTAGCATGTGCATCATTACCCCTTGACATCTTGTATGTGGACAAATGTACACCTATTGCTGTCAGTTACTTACATCCTATTACTGGATGTCAGTTACTTCTGTCCTCCAAGTGATATATGAGCATATACCTCCTGTAGGGTAAGGGCTTACAAGCTGGCAGTGTACCCAGTGGCACTTGCGAAACAGATTGTTAAAACCATTTGCCATTGCATTGTCAGTGCTTCTGTCCTGAACTAGCAACTGTGTTCCATGCTCAGTTCAGTGATGTATAAAAGTCAGTACCTTACCTGAACTGGAATTTTCCCTACTGCTGTTGAGGTGATGATGCTAATTGCATGCAGTATAGTTAAGCAGAGAGTTCGAAATGGGACTTAGGAATCCAGGAATCAGTCTTCATGTAGTTCAAGAATACAAATTACAAAAAGTGCATTTATCAGGGGCATGGATGTGTAAGATGAAAACTCAACAGAGCCAGAACTGCAGCTGGAACTAGTCTCAAGTGTATCCACCAAAGTTAAGGCAATTCTGGATTGAATCATTCCCTCTAAAATTTTGTTTTCTATTTGGCAGCATACTACTCAGAACTTAAAGCAATACTCCGCAAGATGTTATGGTGTTCTGCTGTGATCAGGGCTCACACTGCACTGCTGCTCAGCTCAGAAGGAAACTCCCTGTGTGCCAGCTATGATGGTATCTGCAGTAGGACTTCTCATTTTGCGGGTTTCCTATCAACAGCTAGCAGTTGCCTACTGGTCTCTGAACACACCTCACCAATACTCAGCCACATACTGCTTATCTCAGCAGTAACAGCAGCTGGTTTCCCAATCCAGCTGCAGTCACATGGCTTGCTGATCAGGTGTTATAATCATAAATATGGCAGTTAAGGCTGACAGACACTGCAGATGCTGCTGCTTTTTTCCTGTGCCACAGGGCAAGTTGGGTTTTTTCCTCCAAACACAGTGGATCACCACATCTCCATCCTGCTTTCTTTACTTCATGCTGCTTCCTTCTTCCCTGCTTACCTTTGCTCTTGTTCCATATCAACCAGAGTTATTCCTTTATCCTTTTACTTCAGCTGTTCTTGTTCCTGGAAAGATTCCTGTAGAACTGAATATAGCTCTCTCAGTTTGTCATTAAAGGATGAGCAATTAGTTTCCTGAACAGTCTGACCTTTAAATAAGAAGCCCTTAATGGCTTTGAAGTCAAGCACAGAGATCAGGTTTTCTTGCCTGACTAAAATTTGCCTATCATCTTTGGTTTCACAAAAACTGTGTGAATCTTTCTGTACTAGTCTTCTGTTCGGGTTCACAATTTGCAGACAGAAAACTGTATTTTCTCTGCTTTAGCTTGAGGTCTCTAAACAGGGCCCAGATAATTCATGGCCCTTCCTTGTCTCTGAGCAAGATAACAAAATCTTTTGGTTCTTTTTATATTTCGTATATGTCCCCCGATTTGTTTCATAAATAGCCTCTGATCTTGTTTCATGTGTCTAGAGAAGCATGTGCAAATGGCTTGAAATGACCACTGAAGTTTTTGCTCAAGTCTTAGCAACAGGTAATTTTAAGCCAGAAAAACATCCTTAATTTCAAAGAGAGTGAGTAAGAAGGACCTGCATTTGTGAACTGTGTGCAGACATATGTGAGGTGCTTTTATCTTTCATAAGCTCGCACACTAATTTCATGCAGAATTGCAATAAAATCATATCCCAAACAAAATTATAATCTATTTTACAGGTATAGTTGCAGATGTTTTCTATAACTGTGTCTGTACCAACATGGCTGGGAACAATTTTCAATACACACCTCTGTCTACTTGTTTTAATCCCATGCCAAGACAAGACACAGACTTTTATGAAGACATCTCCTTTTCTTTTATCTTCCAGTTCTTACAGCATACTTCATGCTGTGGTACTGGTAGATGCCAAACTCCGGCATTTAATGAAGTGTTCCCTTGTAATTTTCTTGGTGGCATGGTTGAACAACAAGCATGATATGCCTATCCTCCAGCTGTGTACAGAGTTAGCTTAAGTAGGCTGTAAAGATTCTGGATGTATTACAACCATCATGCTACAGCATTTATCAGACTCCTGCTTGCAATAATAGCATGATGTGACTTGCTACAGATCTGCGCTACACACTAACTAAAAGCAAGTAGTTACTAATTAATCAGATTCTCTCAGGGAATCAAAATCTCTGCAAGTTCCTGCATCCTTCATGTCTGAATCCCTTTTCCTCTGAAGAAAGTACTCCCAGAACTCAGAATACAGGACAAATCTAGTTGCAATCCACTTACACCTTTGGTCTTTGGTGAAAATAAAGTCTGCTTCTTTGAAGAGCTGCAGAATCTCCTCCATAACAAACAAGTCTTGAAGATATGATTGCTATACAATACCTCCCCTCTCTTTTTAATCATAACTAAATATCCAGTTTGGGAAGACTAAAATTTCAGTGTAATTATCTGAATCTTGTAATATCCCATGTATTTTCCTGTCCATATGGAAAAATAGTTCTCTGTGGGTTTTGCCACTAAGTTCTTAGAAAGTGACTAGAAGATAGGAATACTGTTTAAACATATTTTTAATTTAGGAATAGTATGAAACAATAAAAAAAAATCTGTAGAAACTCTTCATTACAGTTTAAGATCACACCTTACCCTATGAATTTCATCAGGAACTCCCTTCCCCTTTTTCTCCTCTGATGCTGCAGGCTGCTTCCTAGGAGGGTAATGAGCTGTGTGTGCCCTTTGCTGGCTGACCTTTGTCTCTCCAGTCTGTAGCCCCAAAACTTTTCACCCTGGTTGTGACTTGGCTGCAGACCTTGCCACATATAGTTAACTCATCATCCCTACCCTATATTTGAAATCCTGTTATTCAATAACAGCATTAAAACCAGCATGAACAGCAAATGAATTATAGATTCCCCTTTAATTAATATCTGTATTTTTATAGGCAAGCATTTGATTATTCATGGAGTGAGAACATGAAAGGTTGCAGTTGCACTGAGAAATCAGTAAAAGAATTGTAATATATTGGTGCGAAAGGTTCCTATTGCTTGTGCTTTGGTAGACATTGTCATGAGATACTATGATATACTTCCTAAGTCATATATGGGAGCCATAATGTACTGGAACAGAGCTATATCTCTTTTGGTCATCCTTTGTGTTTGACAACACTCAAGGTAACACCAAATTATTCTTCTGATCTTATAGATTCCTGTGGAGCTTCTTCTCTGGGTTGATTTAAGACATATGAGAAGAGTTTCTCTTGAAGCGGTATTGTCAGACAGCATATGGAAGTTGGACTCTGTAGCTCAGCTTTACCTGATGGAATCAGATTCACTAAGGGATTATTGAAAAAACTTAAGTATCTGAGTTGCAGGTGTTTGAGCTTTGTATACGTGTTATGAATGCATATGGCCGGCCAGCCTCCTTCACAGAGTGTGAAGGCTAACACATTTCTTCAAAATACAATCTTTAGAATAACACATAGTCTTGAAAATATCTCAAGTTAATGTTTTCAGAAAACAGAAGTGATATATGTTGTGCACCCTCTGATGAAGCATATGTTTGAGGAAATCTTACTGCATTTTAGAGGATATCTGTGACAAATAATAGGTACGCACAGAAGGCCTTCATTCTATTTCAGAGTAGGAAGGAGTTTGAATAAGGTAAAATTTTCAGCTCAAAAAATGCATCATATGAAAAAAATGCAAACCTGACAGCAATTCATATCTGCTATTTTACATGTGTTGAGGTGTGTTGGGGAATTTAACTCAAATGTGGTAAGATTGCTGATATAAGGTGAGGATTTCTAGAAAACCTGCATTAGTGTGGAAAAACAGGACATACCATTGTCAGTCACTGACAACCTGTGGATAACCAGAAATAGTTTATTCAAATCCCAAGGGAGCCTCAGCCTTTTATTAACACTAGTCAATTCAGATCATGGTCCAACATAGCACAGTGCACAGCAGGCAGCTTCAGCAACATCTTAATTAAGCATCTCTTAATATATTTTAGCATTGCTTGAACAATATGTGTAAAACTAGCTGCTCTTACAAACCAAATTCACTCTATGTGAATCATTCTTAGAAAATATAAAAACTTCTTCACAACAGGAAGGGAGGTCAGTACTTTCAAGAAGCAGAATTAGTTTGGAAGATTAAAGGAGAAAGACCTTTGGTTGGGAAAAATGTGGCTGCAATATGAAAGATGTGACTCAGAACTCAAGCTCAGTAAAAACAGTGAACTGAAGGACATGACAGGTAACAGGATCTAATAGGTTGTCTGCAATGAAAATTATACAAAACAAAAACAAAAACAGGAATTCTGAGATAATGGGAATAATGCCTGATTATATGTATTACATATTCTGACACTTACCAGCTGTTACTGGTAACTCTAGTAACAAATTTTACTAGAACTCCTCAGAAATGTACAAATGGATCTTCTTTTTCTTTTAAAAAATGTGAACTAAATAGCATGAAGTCAGCTCACAGGAAAATACTAACCTGGGAATCTGGGAACAGAAGGAGAACACTTCCTGCAAGGAGAGCTTCCAAGTTTAGTTGACAGACAAATTTCAGGGGTTTGTGAGTTTTCTCAGCTGTATGCTTGGTGTATAACTGTAATGCATCCTCAGGTTTGTGACCTAAGATTTAATGGGTTGGCACCCCTGAAAGCTCCTATCCTGCGCATTGCCCTAGAAGTCAGCAGTGCCAGGAGGGTTTTCAGCTTTGCTAAATCCGGTAGAGTAGCACTTAAGAGCTGTGGTTACTTCTGTTGTTGTTGTGAGTTTGTTTGAAATTAAATCTGATTTCAAAATTAAATCCAGTATGAATTTACCCTTTCCAAAGAAATGTTGAAACTTCTGAAGACATTTTGGGGCAACATGCAATATCATGCTCTCCCAGTTTTGTAATTCCTAATGAAAAAGAAATTCTTACTTTTATCAGCTCTAGCAGTTTTATAACAGAATAAGAAACAGTCCCCCACTCACTTGCTCTGGAAAAGAAATGGAGTTGTATCAAAAGATAAACTTATCAGGGTTAGCAACTCAGGCCATGCTTGACTTCACACAGCTTTGCTGCATGGTGTTGTGTTTTGGCTTTTCACTTGTTTTTTTCTTAATATGCATTGGCCATGTCAGATTAAAAGCCTTCCTGAAAAGTGAATGCATAGACATTGGCTATCAATTAGTGAACACAAGAGAAGACAAAGCAACCAGAATGGGAAAATGTGAATTATTAGGCCAGAAAGGGAAATTGCTTCTGAAAGGATGATCTCTCAAGCCAAAACTTTCTGTCCACTACCAGCTGATACATCTTTAAATTCTAAGCACAACTTTCTTTCCAAGATTTGTTGAAGTAACTTAGAGAGAAAAAGGCAAGGAGATTTTGAACTGCTGAATTGTTCTGGATGGGAAGAGGAAAAAGATAAATATTGTCACCAAATTAGTTACAAAAAAAGGCCTTACAAAACAAAAAGGTTTCTACTCTTTAAAGAAAGAGGAAAAGCAAGTGAAATGCTAAGTTAACATAAATGCAAATAGAACTCCCTCACTGAAAAATGTCATAAAATAAGCCATAATATCCTATTTTGACTAGGATAGCAGAAAACTATTGTATTTCTGTGTAGTGAAACTGTACAATCCATATCAAACATGCTGTGTGCTGATGTTGTGGTCTAACAATAGGAACAGCTGACCACTCACGAATGCATGAAGATTTCTGCTGCATTAAAAAGTTGTTTACCTGTTTGCATGTTCATTGAGGATCAAGAGTCTCGGATATATACCCTTCTTACTAACATTCAGGCTTTGTCATACAGATTGTTAACAATACAAATGTTGCAAAGGGAATGCACTCCAACAGCTGTGCAATTGCCTCCTACATCTGGACCTCAATCTGAAAAAAATAGTGTGACTGATTCACCTGATTTCCAAATCACTTGTCCAAACATAAAGAAAAACACAGTGGAACATAGATGTTTTATGCATTTCTTTAGCCACACATATTTCTCATGAGGAAAATACAATGTAATTAGACTTATGGTTGAAAGAGGAAACAGAGGTAAATTTCTGCTGTCTCTGATCACTGAAGTGTCTTTCTAAGAATCTGTGAATTTGTCCAAACCAGGTGATTATTGTTTCACATTACGAGAGTAATTCAGATATACTAATCTCTTTCATACTATCACTGATAATGTTGAGAATTAAAGCATGAAGTTTCCAGCAATATAAATGTTTGCAATCTCAATTATTTTCATGAACTCCCGCTGTCTAGGAAAATAGATTTGCTTTATATTCCCTCTGCAAGAATTTTTCTGCTCTGTGTCACTCATTCATGATATTGGAAACAGGAATGTGTTGTCCAACTTTTTGATGGAGAGCTACATCAGTATTCTGGGGTTCTGTACTCTCAGTTGGGGAGAGAAAAAGAAGGATAGAGCTGTTACCATTTATAATGTTTTATCGTTTTCAGCTTTGAGGAAAACAAATCCAGTATCAGTGTACGCAGGCAAAATTCACAGCCTAAAAAATACTTTTGCTTGCTGTTGTAGTCAGCTACTGAGCATTGCCCTAGAACAGTGCAAATATAGGCTGTGTGTCATATCATTGGCTTTCAAGACACGAGAATAGGATTCCTCATGGTGTTAAAGCCTTCCTCGGTAAATGTCTGTGCTATAAATTTTGATGTACTTCCCAGCTGAATGGATGCTTTGAGTGGAGACAGACTGGCTGGAGCTAAAGTAGTTAGGTTTGATTTACCTCTTCTTTATTATTCAGTTCTATCAAGGATTTGGAGGAGTGATATCAAGTCATGTTGATTGACTGCAGTTTGTAGATTGAAATAAAGTGAGTGCTCTTTAACCTTGGCCAATACCATACAACATTATAATGATATTATCAGGATGAAGTAATGTGTGGATTTGTAAGGCAGCCAGTGAATCTGATATTTGCAAATAAATCCATTGACAGATGAGCTTTTCTTAATAATCGTTCAGTGTGGTGTTTTTTGTGCAAGTCCTTATGGGGTCTCCATAAGAAGTACTTGTGAAGAGTCCCTGTGTGTGCCATTTCTTAAGCACTATTTATATTTAGTTTGATTTGAAAAGATTGGTTTGCATATGTTGGCCATATTAATGCAGTGCATTTCATCTGCAGCTTTTTCTAGAGCTAAAACAGTTCCTGCTCTCCAGCATTTGCAGAATATTCCTCCTGTCTACAAATTTTCAGCTGCAATTGTAGTGAGAGTGAGATAGCTAAAATGAGTAATATAAAAGAATTGATGCATTTTCTAAGTCCTGTTATGACACTTTATAGGCTTCTTCATAAATATCTATGTACTTCTGATATTTCTCCTAAGAAGAGAAGAAGAAGAAGAGTAGGCATTGTGGAGTCAAGTAATTCCCCCACCAGTTCTATCTAGCTTCCTCACCAAAAAGCAAAGTATGATTTCCATTTTCTTCTGGAATCAAGCAATGATATAAGGGTTACTTTCCAGCTAATTATTAATGATTAATTTATTAACAGTTTTCAAGTCATTAATCCTGTGCAAAGTTCCTGTGTTCTGCTGCAAATTATAGGTGGCTTTTAAAGGATTGTCAATACCAACAATTGAAAGTACCATGCAGTAAAAGGGCAAGCACTGGTGGGGAAAAAAAAAAAAAAAAAGACAGATGTGCAACTGTCCTGAGAAAGATCGGGGTCTTAAAATTGAATAAATCCTTGCCAGCAATATTTCAGAGGGTGGTGTGATAGTTATGCGTGAATCCTTAGGGGCCTTCTGAATGGGAATGCCTGTCAACTGTGGCAGCTATAAGTTACAGTCCTCCAAGCACATATTTGGTCTCTGCATACTTGTCATGCAGTCTGGTGGCCCAAGGTTAAGCCAGAATTAGGATATTTATATCTTGAGTATTTTTGTCACTAACCCACACCAGAGTTAGACACAGTTGAGCTGTGTTTGGCCATTGCATTAGACTCTGCGCACTCGAGGAAAATTCCCAAAAAGAAAAGGCAAAGGGCTGAGTGGTATCAGCTGTTACCACGCAGCAAAGCGACAGTTAAATACTTTGTGTGTACAGTTCTGGTTAGTGTCTGTGTATGCAGAAATCTGACCAGCTCTCACAGACATATCTGCTGTTATTGTGCACCATGCCATGCTGTTCTTGTTCAGACAAAACTGTCAGCAGCTGATGGTGGAGTGTGATCCTGTTCTCCAAGGCCTTACTTTTTGATCTCCGTATACTAGAAATTAACTAGTCTAAACAAGGTGAAATATAGAATCCTTGCAGCCTTTTATCAAAATAGAACTCTATAAATGAATCTCAGTTTATTCTTTCCCATTTCTGTTAATTTTGTCAGACCAACCCTTTCCACAGACCAACAAAAATTCTTAGCATTCAACTGAAGAGCTGTATCAGGCTCCAGCTGAATTTGAAATAGTTGCAACCCTGAAGCACAAGGTCTTTCAGAGATTGTGAAAATCCAAAGAGTGTGAGCAAAATAGGCCCTGCAGAGTGAAATTGCAACAGATTTGGTCTGTCTTGCATGTCCTGAATATTCATACTTCAGTTTTTATTCCAAATGAAGAAGAAGTCTACATATAATTGGAAGGTTAGGGAGTAAAACCATATATAGCTACTGAGTTATCAAAAGAGCATGGTTCATTAGTTGTAATGGATGGGAATTCCCTCTGAAGTTCTAGTATTTCAAGTTCTAAATTATTTGCTCTAAGTGTCTGGCTCTGTGTTTTGAATGCTGTATTTAATGCCAGGTAGAATATTCTTACGATGGTACCTAGGGAAAAAAAACAAAAAAAAAAAACCCCAGTGTAATTGTGCCTTTTCTGTAAGAGAGAAAACCATGCAGCCAAGTTCATATTCACCAGACAGCCCAGGACAGAGTGGAGCTGTGTTCCTGATCACATCTTTTGAAGTGGTTTCTGAACTGAATCAGTTTGAAGGAGCCTGGGAACATCTTTCATCATGTACCTCCTTGCTGCCCTTCCTTGATTTGTGTCAGTGAGTTTGAGGGTGAGGGCTGAAAAGGCTTGCCAGTGCGGCACTCCTTGTTCTGTCCCTCAGGCAGAATTCAGGGAAACACATGAAGTGAGTTGTCTTTACTTCTAAGAAATTTTCAGGTGAGACTAATATAACCACCTGTCCAATGGCTATATACAACACATAAAACATGTGTTGCAACTGACATAGTTTTATTGGCAAAGTGCCAGTACCCAGTATAATTTAAATATCTTGGACTCGGTGCTAATCAGTAGCTTGTCTCCGAGAAGACTGCTAGTTAGTTTCTTGTTTTCTAGTTAGTTCTTGCTACAAAACTGGTTTATAAATGTAAGGTGGCCCAGTTCTATGAAGTAGAGTGTGAATATAATTTATATTATATTGCCATTTTCCATGATTTTATGAATTTTATTTCAAAATTAATAATAATTATCCAGGAAGGCAGTTGTTTTCTTTTATTCATGTGCTTCTGAATGATTTGAAATATATCTTGGAATTACCAAACCATGGAGATGTAGAAGACAAAAGCTAGACTTTGTGTCTATCTTTCACTCTTTGGATTTTGTTGGACTATTCTTCTTATTTTATAAACGCTTTTTCCTTCAATGGCATGCTTTTTAATCTCTATAATTATTTTGTGTCCGTAGCTAAGGTAATTTTTCTGAAGTCCAGTCAGTTGCCCATATGTATGAGAACCTTATGCTGTTGGGAAGAAAAGCATGGCATCATATTGAGCCACTAAGAACATAATTTCTAGTTCCACATCACATTCCACAGCAGTGTCAGTGGATATTTTTGCATGCATGCCTTTCTAAATCTGGGACTACAAATTTCAGAAGCAATTGTTACTGTACTTTCAAAAATCAATTCTAAATGTCAGAAGTTCCTCAATATGGGTTCCAAAATCTACTCTATATGTCAGAAATTCCTCAAGTCGATGATAATTAGATGCCATTTTGACAGTTCTCACAGTTTAACATATCTCTTAAGGAGCTAATGACTACATCATAATCTCATCTTTCGATAAAAATTACATATGTAAATACCACTCTACAAACTGGCCTATTGAACAAAACATGGAAAAGGAACACTGAAAATTCAAACATTTTTAGGTAAATAAGCAGCCTTCAACATCCCTTTTTATTTAATTTTCATTGTTTTTTTTTGTGTTTTTACCAACACCTTCAGCCTTTTGTGATCAGGATTTTTTTCTCCCTCTTTTCCTTTTTGTTCTTTTTTGATCACTTGAGGTTGGTAACAGAATCACAGAACCACAGAAACATTTAGGTTGTAAAAGACCTCTGAGGTTATCAGGTCCTACCTTTAAAGATACTATCATCTTAATTAGACCATGGCAGTAAGTGTCATGTCAAGTTGGTTCTTGATCACCGCCAAGGATGGTGACTCCACCATTTGGATAGAAACTCCACCATATGGATGGCAGTCCATTGCAGTGCTTAACAACCTTTCCCAGGAAGAAATTCTTGCTGATGTCCAGCTTGAACCTCCCCTCATGCAGCTTAAGGTGATGTCCTCTTGTCCTGTCACTGTTGGAATGGGATTATTTTATTAAAGTAAGATTGTTTGATTGTGGGCAATTCTGAAACCTAGACAAATACTATTATCATTCTCCCTTGGCAAAGTGACCTCTCAGTGCTGTAGTTTTAAAAATGCAATTGTAGAGGTTGTGTTGCTTGGTGTGGAAGAAATAATACATGCAAATTTTCTCTGCATTAGTCAAGGCAATTCCATGAAGCTTTTAGCAAGTCTCATGTCAATCATCAGAAAGAACAGAATAAGGATGAAGGATCAATGGCAAGGACAAACAAAGGTTTTGTGAATTTACTGTAAGACTTTCACATTTAGATAGTTAATCTTCAAAAGACCCTTCTGAAATTCCTTTAATTTGTTATTAGTTTAAATTGGATATTTTTTGGAATATCCTTCATATTTTTGGTGCTGACTCAGATGTAAGAAGATCCAAAGGAATGATATGCAGCTAGTTATAAAAATTATGTGATCTGCAACAGACTTTCTTTTTTTGGCACAATTGTTCAGGATTTTCTGTGCGTGGAAAAGCCACAGAGTACTTTTCAGAACACAGTAAATCAGTCCAAGCTAAAGTTTTTTAGTACCTCATGCCATCAGTGATAAAACTACTTCACATTTTTAGAAGAAAAACTGTTTTTTGTACTTGAATTATGAAGAATTTGACCCTTTAGTGACTATAACAAAAAGACCCATCGAAAATGACTTGTGAGAAATAACAGCTTAGTATGAAGTTGAGTAAAGAAGAGCTATAGGTGTGCAATGTGATGCAGTCAGAAATAAAGGCAAACACACTACTGTGTGTATTAGAAGTGCCTCCATCAGAAATGGAATACTGTTACTGTCAGACCCCTCTACTGTCACTTGTCAGACCCCACCTGGAGCCCTGCACCCAGGTCTGGTGCCCTGTGGGATGATGGACAAAGATCCAGCAAGGGCCAAGTCTGGCTACCTATGGCTTACACTGTGTACCTGCTAAAATATCTTTGCGTATGGAGAGCTGCATAATCCACATCAAGAAATGATGAGTTGGCTGAAGGAGAAGGTCCCATGGAGATACTATGGGCAATGGTTCTGTTGAACTGCACAGAACACAACAAGGTCATGTGATTGTCATGTTAAAGGGCCCCATAGCCAAAAATGTAACTTTAAAATTGTAGAGTCATAGAATGATTAAGGCTGGAAAAGACCTCCAAGATCATTCAGACCTTTAAATGATCATCACCATGTCAACCAAACCACAGCACTACGTGCCATGTTCTACTGTTTCTTGAGTACTTCCAGGGATGGCAACTCCAGCACTTCATGGACAGTTCGTTCCAGTGCTGACAACCTGCTCAATGAAGGAATTCTTCCTAACGCCCAGCCTGAACTTTCCATGCTGCATCTTGAGGCCATTGTCTCTTGTCCTGATTAAGGGTAATTTATGTATTAAAACACACATCCTGCAAATACTAGTAAGTGTAATGGAGTACATGCTACGATGTGTATGATCATATTACTCAAACTGTCTGCTTAGCTCATGCTGTATGCAACAGAGAAGGAGGGGATAAAATTGGGTTGTATATAAGGTAGAAATTTCACCTGTTAGGAGAAAAACTAAAAATTACCTTATAGACAGCTGACTGGCTACCTTCTGCTCCCTCCTCCCAAGGAGAAACACCTTGCTAAGCTTCTCAGTAGGATGGTTGTTACTATTTCACAGGTTAGCACAGTATTATTGTTATTTGAGCTGTAATGCAGCTAGTGCGTTCAGTAATGACAATGCTGAATCTGTATATATGTTGCTTCAATAAACCACAATATCTGTGATAGCAAAGTTCTTACTGAAGCAACTGGACCAAAGTGTCAGATTGATTAATCACACCGTTTGTAAATCTATGACGCCACAAGTTCTTATTGAACATGGCAAGATTTCTAGTGCTAAATGGGTTATAATCAGTGATTAAGCCTAGCGACACCCAACCTCTTTGATCTCTGAGGGCCAGGTGGAATGCAAGAGGGTTTATGTTTTGGCCAGATTGCTTGACCTTAATGCAACAGATAATGGACTTGTTGAAGGAGGTCTAGAGGAGGGCATGAAGATAATCAGAAGGATGGAGATCTCTCCTATGAAGACAAAGGGATTTGTGCTTTATCAAACTGGGAAAAAAAATAATTTTGGAGACACTTTTTAGCAGCCTTTCTAAAGATGGCCTACAAGAAAGCTGAAGAGGGACTATCATGGTGGTGGTGCTTGCAACAAGGTTCTCCTGATTGCAGGGTGAAGGTGGTGCAATATAAAGGAACAGGAATGATGGAGTGGTTGGAAAAGAAAATACTTTAATTATAAAAGAAAAGCACAGGGACGACACCCATAAAACTGAATGCTAGGTAGAAGCCAACGCTAAAGACTAGTAACAAGGGAAAGGTAACAATATATAGACTCGGGAGGGGAACATGCTAGAAACATGGCCATATAGGGAAAACAAGTAACCAATAGGAGAGCAGAACTTGGGTTATTTAACATAATTCTAAAAGGCTCATAGGAGGGTTCTGGGCTCACCCTAACTCTACAAATGTTTCCCAGGCCTTGAAGTTAATATTAGATACTTTTTGATTTACGACCTAACTGCCTTTTAGCTGCAGCTGGGCCAACTCCCACAAGGAACTTTTTAAAAGGGATAGAAGTGAGAAGATACAGGTTTAAGGCTTTAAAGTGAAAGGAGGCAGATTTTCATTGGATGTTTAGAAGAAATTCTTCATGGTGAGAATGGCAAGGCAGTGGAACAGGTTGTCAAGAGAAGTTGTGAATACCCCATCCCTGGAAGTCATAAAGGCCATGTTGGATGGGGCTTTGAGCAACCAGGTGTTCCTGCCCAGGGCAGGGGAGTTGGAACTAGGTAGTCTTTGTCCCTTCCAGCCCATACCTTTCTATGATGAAATGTCTTTGTACAATTGATTTCAAACTAGGATGTTGTATTTAGAAAAGGTTAGTTTGGACTATAATGGGAGAGAAACACTCTCTATAAGAGGAGAAAGAAGAGATTATATGTTGCAAGACACTAGAAGAGTCTAGTTCACATTACATTGTAAAACACAAACTATGAAGGAATATATTAATTTTTCTAAAGCAAAGGAGGAAGAAGAGTTATACATAACAGCAGCATATGCTGGCAAAAACCCAAGCATAGGCATGGCTCACAGCTGTTAAATTAAAGAGTCTTTTCAAAGAGAAAAAAGGAGCAAATCACCTTAAATTGGTACAGACTACTGTGCATGCAGTTAGAGATGTCTGGGACTCAGCACTTAAGAGGTCAGTCCTTTAGGACTTTGTTAGCAGCCATACTTGTGCATTGCCTGGCTGTACTGAGAGGCAGTGATTTATATCTCTATTCCATTTGCTCTTCAAGATTTTAATTCTGTTTCCCACTAAGTACAGCAATTCTTTGTGTAACCTCTGTAACAGTAAATACACTTTTTCTGTTTTATTCTGATTCCAAGCCAATATACTTGAAGGAATCAGATTTTCTATGTTATGGGGATTTGATCAGTGATGATTGGATATTCAATACTCAGACTTTAAAAAGAATCTGATAGACCTCACATGTTTAGAAATCTATCCACAAAAAAGGATGAAAGAATGACAACGTGCATGGAAAATTTGCTACACATGGGAAGACTGTCTTTCAGTCAAGAAGAAATAATGATGAAAGTTTTTTCACTAAAAGCCTTTTCTTGGGATGTAGAAAGTGTGGTTTAGTTCAGGTGATCTGACTATTTTCTTCTTTCTTGTTTTAAAAGTAATTTTAATCCATTTTAATTTGAAAGACTAAAGAGATCTTCCAGTGATAAGTGGGGTAGGCTATATGAAAGACTTAAGAAGTGCTGGACATGTCTGCAGTCCAAACATTTGAGCTAGCATATAGCTGTTGACTCTAGAAGTCCTGGATTTCTACATTTTGGGTCTGAGTTAAGAGACTCTAGGCCCTGAAATTCCTAGTTGCAAGGAAGCTCTGTAGTAAGAGCTATCCAGCTTCCCTGCAGGGTCACTCCCCTGGCATATGCTGGATTCTGTCAGAGAGAGCCCATGTCTTCAGGATCTGATTGTATGTGTTGGAATGAGGTTCTTTGAAAACCTGAATTATTTGAAAATCCTATAGCTGAAATATATCCAATTATTTCTGTGAAATGTTTTGGATAAGGACCATTCCTGACCACAATTTGTAAGAAAATTCTCTATGTGACTGGAGAATAGGAAGACATCAGTTCATCCTGATGTACAGCCTCAGACAGTAACATATTACACAAACTACATAAACTGTAGTTTCCTAGACTTCCTCTCTTCATTCCTTCCATCTGTCCATTCCACTGCCTTCACAAAAAAAAATCCAAAGAGATCCTCTTCTGCCCTCCTCAGAACTGCATATTTTCATGGTGTAAAATGCTTTCACTTGCATTATCGGAGAGTACATGGGGGAAGTTCTGATTTGCAACCTTTTCTGGCATGAAGAGATAACGTACTGAAAACATGTTTAATTGCCTAGTTGAGTTGGAGCTAAAAAAACTGAAATAACATCACCAATATCTCTGTTAGATATCTTTTGTGCTAAAACATTGCTACCTTCTAACGGTACATTAAGACAGTTGGCAGCAATTAGTTGAGCAGAAACAAGCAGTAAAGTCAAACTGGGAGACGAGATACAATTGAAATTGCCTGCCCTCTTTCCAGATTTGGATTTATTTTTAGCTGTTAATTTTTTTATATTTTCCTATGCTTCAACCCTTCCTCCCAATTCAGCATGGGGAAAAATGTTGCAATATCTCAAAAACTCCTATGGAATAGAAGGATAATTTTCTATTTAGATTTGGAGAGCAGATATAACACAAATAATATTGTTCTTTCCTCTTCCTTTAGTTTGTCTTTCCCTGAGTTTCTTTTCAGCCACATGAATAGAGCTAGACTTATTACAGTGTGAAGTGTCAGAGTTCACTGACTCAGACAGAAAACATACATCTTCCTGCTACATGATGGAAATCTTATATTGAGGATATAATTGCTCAACTAAATATCTGGGATTACAGCACATGCAGAGCTTAAAAAGTGTAAAAAGGAAAGAAAAGCTGGGAACACATCTAAATGCAATGCTCTGTTCAATGCCAGAAAGGCAAATTTTAAAAGCCATCTCACCACATCCCGCATGTTTTTTGTTATAGCTGAAGCCTTTTGGTTAACGTAAATGACTGTGCAGCTATTGAAACTGATGTACACAAAACAAGAAATTAATTCATGATCTGAAAGAAGAGAAAGCTGCTGCATTTTTTTCCTCTGACTAAACTGAAAGTTGTTGTTTTATTTACAATATGCAGCATTCTGGAGAGAGAAGGAGTTTTGTGTGGGACTGGCCTCCCAGAAAGATCAAGCAGCAATGGCAACAATAACTTTGTTGTTCAGTGGTTTTCAGAAGCACATTCAAAGCCCTTACAGGAAGAGCACATAAAAAACCCTTTAAAGAAACACAGTCAAATACTAAATTTAAAGCAGAAGTGAAAATGTGGTTTAAAATAGACTAGGAAACATGTTCCAGAGACATCCTTCAAGACTCTTGAATGATACAGAAGTTATATGCAAGCTAGGGCTGAGAGTGGTCTTGACAGTAATACAATCAAACAATGTAAGAGTGATTCTAAGAAAGACTTTTAAAAAAATCTTTTTGTTTTGAATTTTGCATGACACTAGGTACTTCTGTACATGGCTAGAGTATGATGTAATTGCTAATTAAATGCTCTTTCCAAAACTCAATAGCCACATTGGCTGTATTTACATTTTTAAATAAACAGAGGCCAAACAGCAAACAAGAGCGTTGGATTCCAGATAGTCACAACATACTGACTACTGATTCTTCTTGTTCAAGATGAAGCTACTCTTGGTTCTAGGGACAGGTATCTTCAGGGAACAGTCCCACCAAACCACAGTGTAGGTGTTGTATCAGAGTTGGCTCCCTCTGCAGTACACCATCCTCCAAAACAATCCTACAATCCTGTTAGGCTTTGCATCCCTTATATCCTTATATACCTCCTTTCTACACACAGGAGCAAACAGCCATAACCCTGAGTTTCAGCCTCTAAAAATCCACTCTGGCATAGCATATTCTTCATGAACCTCACACAGTCACAGGCCTCTTTCCAGAAACCTTGTTCACTAGGCCTCCTGTGTTTAGTTGCACTGACATACCATCTGAGTCAGGTAAAGGTCCACAAAGCACAGTGTCCACCAGAAATATTTGCATACAGTTTCTTTGGCTAAGAATATAGGAGCAAGAATATAAACACATGCAAAACAATCCGGGAATGATACTTCTTGTGCCCTAATAGTTTGTCCTCAAGGATTTTCTGAGACAGAGATTGTTTATTTCTGTTTAATAGTTCCTACAACATGAAAATTTGCCCATGATTACAAGAAACTGAGCATGAAATTTGATTTGCCTAAATATGTGTAAATTACACTCCTGTCCTATTTACACCCTTGCTGGGATTTGGGAAAGATTTAAAGAAAAAAAGAATTAAAAAAAATAATAATAATAATAAAAAAGCTTTAACTGCTTGTTAAATGGTAAGCCTGGAGAGTTTATTTTGAAGGTATACTCCACTGCCAGTGCCACAGGTTTTTTATTTTGTTGACCTAAAAAAATTATTTCTTAAGCAGTCATTTATGAATTTAAAAGTAGCAAAGGCTTTAGGAAGATAACAAAACTATCATAAGACTTGGACATTGAAAAGGACATAGACCATAGGACTGTGATTCAGTGGTTCTTATTCAGCCTTGTGCTTTTTTTGCTACTTTTTATTCTACCAAAGATTCTTGAGAGCTTTTAAAAATAATACCTTATAATCAACTGTATTTGGTAGCTTATGAGACACATAAATTGTTCAGGATTTTGGGGTATTTTTTCTATTTGTAAAAACTGTCATTTCTTTATTGCATGAAATATTAACACCGGCAAGAGTGTTTCAATCAAGTTGAAGCCTGTTTATCATCTCTCTTGGCACAGCCTAAATCAAGGCAAAGTGATAGACTATCTGGAGAAATGCTCTTCTTAGTATCACTCTTGGATGCAGATGAAAAAGTTGAGCTTATGAAAACATTTTGTATCTATGAGTATAATCTTTGTCTAATCTAGCTATCTTAAAAGATCAATTCAATACATTAAAAATAATTAAAACTAATTAAAAAATCTATATATTTAAGGGCAACAAGAATACATTACTGCAGTTCAGAAATAAAACAACATAAAAAAATTCCTGTTTCATTTTAGTTTGTCTTTTCACATCATTTTCCAGTTTCAGTCTGGATAATGCCTTCTCTCTTTGTGGCACACCCAGTCCAGTAGACTGTGTATATTTCCTATATTTCCCTATTTATAGCTCTGAAAACACACATACTTTAATATTCTATAAGTAACTATAACTCACACAGAAGCTGCGGAAGAATATTGAAATTGTTTGCTGTAATTTTATAAATTGTTTTATGCTGACAGTGTAATTATGTGACAATCCTTTCAGTTTTAAAATTTCTGACTAAGTATGGATTTCTAGCATATTATTCATAGCTGTGCTTGAAGAAAAAAGTGGTGAACTCTGTACACTTTTCCACTGAAATACAGCTATCTTCAAAAGGTAAATTAAATCAGCTTAAACCAAACTATAATCCCACACAGTTGAACATTCCCACTGTTCAGGTGCTGGTTGCAAAATCAGTTTGATACTTTTTGGGGCTGATGTATGAAATGGAAGAAGGCATTTCTTTGAAATGAAAACAGGAAAGGTTTTGTTTGCATTATGTTTCCTTACTGGATCCAGGTTTAGACTGGTTCTCATTTTATCTGCACCCTGTTCCCCACCTTCACATGAGTACATACAAAGCAGGGGCTTCAAAGCTGACAGCCCTGGCCTAACTCTGTTCTCGTTAAAAGCATTGGCAAAACTCCCAGTGGCTTCAACAGCAACAGAATTAGGCCAACTGTGTGTGCTTTGAAAAACTCACCCAAGGCAATAAAATTAGCATTAATTCACAAAAAAAAAAAAAAAAAAAAAAAAAAATTACCCTGGTTACATATTGCAGTGTAGGGTCTGTGTGGCTGGTATATGTGAGTTTGTGTTAGGCTGCTTAAGACTGTGTAGAGAGTGAAGATCCCTTCCCTGGCCACTGTGCAGAAACTGCTGGTAATGCTACTGTTTAAATGGTGCAGGAACAAGGAGAGCTCTGATATCACAGTTCCAATTCACCAGGCCACAGATCTGCACTGGATCAGGTCAGCGCATGCTCCACCCTTTCCCCTGCAAAGCATGGACTGCTCCAGCCTCTAGGGCCTTGAGGCACTTTGCTGTCATTTATTTGACGTAGCTGCATTCACTTGTTCTCAACTCAACTTGAATATCTTGCAGTACCTAAGGGGTCTTACGAGAAAGCTAGAGAGGATCTTTTTACAAGATAGCAGTGATAGGACAAGGGAGAATAGTTTCAAACTGAAAGTGGGTAGGTTTAGATTACATATTAAGAAGAAATTCTTCACTGAGAGGGGGAATGTGAGGCACTGGAACAGGTTGCCCAGAGAAGTTTGGATGCCCCATATTTTGAAGTGTTCAAGGCCAGGTTTTCTGGAGCTCTGAGCAACCAGGTCTAGTGGAAGCTATCTCTGCCCATGGCAGGTGAGTTGGAAGTAGATGGTCTTTAAGGTCCTTTCCAACCCATATCGTTCTATGATTCTATGACTTACGTAATCTTTTTTACCACCCATTTACCTGTGCCTGTCTTTGAATTACCTCCTTTATGTTGTTTTGAGGTTTGGGTTTTTTGGGGTTTTTTTGTTGTTGCTGTTTTGGTTTGGTTTTTTGGGGTTTGTTTTCTTATTGTTGTTTGGTTGTTGTTGGAATTTTTGGGTTTGATTTGGTTTTTTGTTGTTTTTTTTTTTTTGGGGGGGGTGTCTTTTGGTTTATTGGGGTTTTTTTTGTTTGGTTTTGTGTTATTTGTTTGCAGGGTTTAGGGGTTTTTTTGGGAGGTGTGTTGTTTGGCTTGGTTTTTTGGTTTGTTTTTGTTTTGCTTGGTTTGGGTTTTTTTTGTTTGTTTTTTCACTAGAGATGTGAAGTTTTGAGAAATGGGACAAAAAAATGCAATGGCAAAATAATTTGGGAATTAAGGGAGTAGGTCTGGATTTTTGCCATCATTGCACTGAATACGAGAACCTCCACATGAACTTCTTTTTCCTTTCACCCTTAATATTGCAGCAGCCTTTGCCATCTTCTGTTCTGACACAAAGTGAGTAATGCTCAAAGCATTGACAACACTTTTTCACAAAATGTGACTTCGGAAATTGTCCAGACTCTTCTGAATTCTCACAAATGGTTGTGATTTCTCACCTTCACAAAGTGATTTGCCTCTCTCAGATGCCGACCTTGTGACCAGTATAGGTGGTATTTCCCCCTTCACTGTTCATGAATTCCTCATGCTGCCCTAGAAAAGCAAAAGGGTTTTATATAGACCTACAGAGGGCCATTATCATTGTGCAAGGATTTGTCCTTATTTTCAGAAAAGAAGAGCATTCCCACCTCCTGCTGACACCTTGGAGGAAAAAAAGAATTTTTTGTAACGAAGATGTTAGAACACATCTTGTCTCAGACACTTAATTGTGATTTTTATTTCAACCAATATTATTATGTTAATCCAAACAAATTCTATTTGCAAATCTTCCATTCACCCTTTATGGTATGAGGATCTGAAATAGTGAAATAGATGATTCTGGCATCCCTTTTTAGCAACCAAGACCTTCAGATTTACATTGCTGTAGATTAAAAGCCTTATAATCCTTTTCTGGCTTTGTATCAGCATCATTCTTGCACAATTTCACGACCCCAAGTTGAATTAATGTACATTTTCAATGTGAAAGAAAATTCCTGATGCATGTAAAGAACAAACAGACTGAGAGAGTGTTTGGAAGAATATAATTAATCTATCTGAAAATGACCTAGGAATTTGATGCTCACATGAAAACTACAACTGGTATTTTTGCCAAAAAATGCTTCTATCTAGAATTTTGTATCTAGATCTGGGGAATTAATTGATTTGCAGGGCTCATGGGCAGATCTCCAAGAATTTATTTTGCATGAACCTGGAATGAAGTGTACAGCCAAATGAAAAGTAGGAAAAATAATAAATTTTGATTGACAGCAAGTTTTAAGTTTTGGGAGGGATTACTTTTTCCTCATTCATTCTTTCATACAACTGAAGTTGATTTACAAATGCTGAGAACTAAAAATAAAATCTCAAAACTGAAATGCTGACATTTTTCCAGTTTTGAGACTGTTATTCAGGAAAAAATATTTGGCCAAAGAATTTTATCCAGCTCTGCATCTGATATCCTCCCATAGTGCTTCTCTTTTTTTAATACAGAGTGGGAACATGCTGAAATGCAAAACTTTGTGCAAATTCAGTAAAACTATGCAAAAGGACAAGTCAGCACAGAAGACAAAAGGAACTATGATGTTTAGTTTTTAGTTAAAGCTATTAAACTAGATTATAGCTGTGTCCACATCAACCTTGTTCAGTCATGCAGAACTGCTTATTTTTTTCCTTTCTTTTAGTACTGGGATACTTATAATATATCTGTTTCTCCTTATGTTCTAAAGTTAATTGTGATCTTGGAGTGGGAAAATATAAATGTCATTAGAACAGGAAATCACATATGATATAAAATAAATGCATTGTCATTTTTTCATTTCCTTGACATTCAGACATTTTTTATTTTTATATTTTCTTGATTTCACAACTCATAATTTATATTAGTGATTAATTCAAAATGCAAAAGACGATCTTATTCCCTAAGTAAGTTAGATGTCATTATTCCATCAATCATCATGACCTAATTGTTAAACTAAAGGAGCTTGAGACTTTAATGGCAACTATCACACAAATATGCAAACAACAAATGTCTATAGGCTAAAACAACAAGTACAGAACCAAAGAAGAATGCTGAAGAGAGAATGAACTGGGGAAGTTTTAGTTTGTTCACAGATAATTCACATATGAAATACAAACATAAAGCATGCATGTGGTAGCCACTTTTATGACAGCCCATGCATATTCAATATGAGTATAGAGACAGGTAGTTTTGGCAAGTGGTTCTTTAATTTGTAGGAATGCTAACATCAGTGATAAGTTTTCCATTACCTTCACCAGTGTTTAGGTCTTACGGTAGCAGCAGAAGCAGCTAGCAAATTTAATTTTTACTTCAACCCTACTTTGAAACAGATATTCATATCTAGCCATTGCTATGCCATGACTTATTATGGTGACAATTGGAGCATTTTCTGTATGTTGCACTTTTGCTATCTGCATTATTCAGTAAAGACAAGTGCATCCAAAACAATGGTATAAGACAGACTCTTCAAATCTGATGCTGACAGAAGCCTAAAATAACTGCAGTAGAAGACCCTTCCTGGAACCCAGCAGCACAATGTGCTAGTGAGCACAGAAGTGATACCTGAACAGTAGGATAAATGGTATAGACTGGAGTGGCTATTGCAGCTAGGAGAGAGTACTGGTGAGTATAATAAGAAAAGGCCTATACATCAGTACTTGGTTTATACAATGATTTGGAAAAAATTCGCAGGTCTAAAGAGTGGATGGAGTTTATTGTGACTTCTGTTAAGTTTGGGTTTCCAAGGTACTGTTCATCACTTATTAGGGTAAAGAATTTCTTTTGAATGAAATGTAAATTCCCATTCAGAGATGCGAGTGAAATTAGGTTGTATTTTCAGCTGTTACATTTTAATTATAAAAGTAAAAGGTACATAATCTTGGCAAAGACTAAGATGTACTGGGCTCATTCTTCTGGCATTTCCCATGAGATCTAAAGCTGACTTTTGGTTCTCCAGACATTCTAGAGTACGTCAATCCAAGAAAAACATATTTGAAAAGGATCTTATATTCCTTTACCTGATCTAAACTTAGTTTTCTGCCAAAGTGGTTTGAAGTAATCTCTTAGCCAATACGTATCTTAGACCTTTGCTTCTGAGCACAAAACGCTTAACCAGAACCGCCTGCACTGACCAATAGATAACATTCCACCCTGGGACACTGGAAGATAAAAATGGGTGAGTTTGCAATTTCCTGATTCCATACAAACAGCAAAATGCTGAAGCATAGAATTTTTGAGTTATAGTTGAAATATCTGGATTAAAGAGCAAGACTGGTATCAAGAAATAGATATTGGTTTAATGATAGCTTAAAAAGTACCCCAAACAGTCTGGAGCCCTCTGCCTTCCCTGCAGTTATGTTGTGATCCCAGGAACACCCAGAGAACAGTGTGGTCTCCACATTCATGTGTGTCCATACATTTTGTTTTCTTGTAGGCAACAGGAATTTTCTGCAAGTACCTGAAACAGTAGTTGCAATGTACTAAGTCACTAGATGAGCTTAGGTACTGCTTTGAGAGCAGTGTTTGCCCATACTTCAGGCTGTGATTCTGATCGAATGTCTGAAGAGGGTATATGGGATGTATAATGTCTCTGAAATGTCCTTCACACTGTAGTGTAGCTGTATCTTTTGATCTTCTATTTTTACACAACTACTTTATATTTGCTAACTTCAGGCAAGATTTTGGTAATTTTCTCTGCTGTCAGAACAAGTTCAGATGCATATGTTACAAGTGATTTTAAAACAATGCATTCATTCCATAAAGCACCTGGCACATATTTGAACTCTGTCTGATAACTGTAACATTTATTTTCATAGTTTCCTACTTCAAAGTCTAGCACTCTGATGAAGTCCTGACCACTTCATAAAAAGAAAATGATGGCATTAATGTTGCCAGCAGGAGGGTGTAAGCCACAACCATTTGAAAAAAATTATATGGTTCTTTTTAGCTGAGCCTCTCCCTGGGATTTGATTGCTAAGGAAAAGAGAGGTGAGAATTAGGTGCTTTTACAAATGTCAGCATTCTTAGAAAGTTCAAATAACAAGAGGTGTTGAAAAGTATGGCAACCAAATCCTCATCTTCTGACACTAATCTTGTCACTTCTGTGACATTCTTGGTCTCTTCTAACCCAGCGTCTGGGAATTTGAGACTTAATCTTTGGTCTACCACATGTTGGTGCAGAATATAGCTGCTGCAAAATGAGACCAACCTACAAACGGGGAAAAGATCTATTTAAAAATGAAAAATCCCAGTCCCCTCATTCTCCATTAGCAAAGGCATTTTTAGAACTAAATTTCAGTCTCATACTGACCACTTAATACTTTGCAAGCTATGTTGCTGACTCCAGACAGGCAGGAATGTTTTGCTGTTTGTCTTTAAAGCCATCCTGCCATCATTCATGCCTCTGCTGGGAGCAGCTACTCATTCAACACCACTGCACTGTTCCCGTGCTCATTCTTCATTTCAGGAAAACTTCGTCTGGGTTTGTTTAAATAGCAGATCATAAGGGAAGTGAAATAGTATGATAATTAATATTCCATCAGCAAAAGCAAGATTAAATTTGCTTAGTTTTGTAAGAACACAGTTCATGGCCTGAATAGGTGGCGAGCTGGTAGCCCTTGTTTATTGTATCATCTTCCCATTTGGTCTGCATTGCTGAGAGTTTTGATGGGGTAGAGATTCCAAATACTCACAGAATCACAGAACATGCAGAATTAGAAGGGACACACAAGGCTTATCAAGTCCAAGGCCTGGGCCTACACAGGACCATCACCAAGAATCACATCTTGTGTCTGAGAGAATTGTCCAAACACTTGTTGAACTCTGTCAGGCTGGTGCTGTGACCATTTCCCTGGGGAGCATTTACCAGTGCCCCGCCACCCTCTGGGTGAAGAACCTTTTCCTAATATTCAACCTAAACCCCCTTGACACAACTTCAGGCCATTTCCTTGGGTCCTGTCACTGCTCACCAGAGAACAGATCAGTCCCTTCCTCTTCCCCTCACAAGAAAGTTGTGGCTGCAGCGAGGTCTCCCCTCAGTCTCCTCCAGGCCAAACAGACCAAGTGACCTCAGCCACTCCTCACATGCCTTCCCCTCAAGGCCCTTCCCCATCTCCATGCCTTCCACTGGACATTCTCCTGTTCTGTCCTTCTCACACTGTGGCACCAGAACTGCCCCCAGCACTCAGAGTGAGGCTGCCCCAGTGCAGAGCAGAGGGGACAATCCCCTCCCTTGCCCGGCTGGCCATGCTGTCCCTGATGTCCCCAGGACAGGCTTGGCCCTCCTGGCTGCCAGGGCACTGCTGCTCATGATCAACCTGCCATCAACCAGGACACCCAGGTACTTTTCATGGCACTGCTCTCCAGCCTGTTATTCTCATCTGTCTGTACATCCAGGTTTGTCTCATCCCAGGTGCACTTTCTGGCACTTTCCCTTACTCTCAAACTTCCTATGGCAGGTGATGGCCCAGCCCCTCTGCAGGGCCTCCTGGCCTGAAGGGAATCATCTGCTTCTCTCAGTTTTGTATCATCTGTGACCTTCGTATCCCTCCCAGTCCTACACCCAATCATTTATTGAGATGCTGAAGAGCACAGAGCCTAAGGTGGAGCTCTGTGGAACCCCCCTAATGACAGTCACCCCTCTGAGGTCACCCCATTCACTGTTACCCCTTGTGCCGACCCATGAGCCAGCTGCTCTCCCATCACATGATGTGCTTATCCAGCTGTGGGCTGGACATTTTGTCTAGCAGGACACTGTGAGACATAGTACTGAAAGTTTTACTGAAATCCATAAAGATCATATCAAATGGCTTCCCCTGGTCAGCTAGGTGGCTTACCTTGTCATAAAAGGAATTCAGATTTGATAAGTAGGAATTTCATCTCATGAAGCTGTGCTGGCTGTGACCAAAGAATGTGTTGTCTTTTGGGTGTTTTTCAATACCTCTAAAAATAATCTTCTGTATTACTTTACCAGGCACTGAAGTGTGACTGACCAGCCTGCAGTCATCCTTGTGTGCCCTTCATTCACAGGTTGTGCTGTTTGTGTTGGGATAGTGCTTAGGGTAATAGAGTTACTGCCACTGACTTCTAGGTCCCTTAGCTTCTGGGAGCCTGCAGTTCTCCAGAGAGCTACCTGCTTCTTCTCAGTTACTGCTACAGTAAGGTATGAGAGGTGGCTGTACCAGCTTAACAGTAGCTTTACATGCCATAATGCCTGACACATTTGAAGTGCTGCTGGGTAACATTTTTAGACTTTATATATCTTTTTATTATTAATGAGTATATAATGCACTCAGCACAAGATATCTTCCTCAAGCTTTTAGTGTCTCTTGAAGGTAAAGCCCAGTAACATGCCTTTCGCAGCTTGCTCATAAATAAACCTAATAACTTTTAATAGCAAAACTTGGGCTGCTGGGAGCCTGAGATACTAGCATAGAAGTATCATGAAGCAACAATGTTCTCCTCAGGCCTGCTCTTCAACCACTGCTTCCTCTCAATGGCTCTGCTCTAAGATAGCTCTGTTTAAAACATCTTTTTCTACAATAGCTGACCCTTTGACACTCTTTTGCAGCCGCCCACTGAAGTCAGAAGACAAGATGCAACAGTGAATCTGT
Organism: Sitta carolinensis; assembly: GCA_032173965.1. Lineage (NCBI taxonomy): Eukaryota > Metazoa > Chordata > Aves > Passeriformes > Sittidae > Sitta > Sitta carolinensis. The sequence continues at coordinate 22,773,903 of CM063313.1, read as the reverse complement.
TGAGGGACAGATTCCTTTAGCTTCACTCTTGCTTTTTGCCTAGTCTTGAAGGCTACTTCCCCACACAGTGTTATGAACAGTTATTTCCTCTCCCCAAATTGCCCCTCTTCCTTGCTCATAAGGAGAAGCCCGTACCTGGATGCTAGGGGTCTTAACAACTACAGACAGGGCAGGCCAAGCACCTTGGTTTACCAGGTGCTCATATTTTAAGCTCAGGTTCAGGAAAAGGTTGTCTGTTCAAAATAATTCTTTTAAGTGAAAGTGAGGGACAAGAGCTCAGTTTGCTATATCTCATCTGGAAGCAAGCTTCTGGAGCATCTGGGCCTGCTCTCCATTAGAATGACCTAATTCTACATACATCCATATTGATCTGATCAGCATCATCATCGGTTCAGCGTTCATTAATGCAATTGGGTGCAGAAAGCTTTCAGAGAAAATAGATGTAGAAAGAGACTAATATATGCTGTACTCTTGGAGTGGTAGTGAAATTAGATTATTTTTGTGCTATTCAGTTGAAACCTACTCAGTGACATTTTAGAGAGGTTGTGTGCAAAGGCCCTCCCTCTTTCCCACTCCCATTCCTTCTCCCCTTCTTCTCTTTCTCTTTCTCCTGCTCCTTATCATTGTTGCTGTCTTCACCCTCATCATCCTTCTCTGCACAAGGTGGTGGTGGTGATGGTGTCCAGTGAAAGGTACTTCTCCATGCAGCCTCTGCCTCTGGTAGACAGCAAAATCCTTACTGCCACCAGGCACATTGGCATTCTGCTTGGCAAGTCAGTGCAGGCCAGCAGTTTCTGCCACTGAAGGCACAGGAAATTGTGCAAACCCAGGAATAACTCTTCTCTTAATTTCAATGTTTAACTGCAAATCTTTGATGGAGTCATTCCAGTTTTATCTGTATGAGTGAAAGATAGCACAAGCACTGAATTGATTTCACAGATTCCACACTGTATTGAAGAAAAGGTGGTCCACAGAGGAGGAACAACTTTCTAATACATCCCCACAGGCTCTTGAGAGGATGTATTTTCTCACCTCCTGCTTTAGGAGGAAAAAGCTTGTCTCTTCTTGTTATATTTCTCTCTAGAATCAGAACTGCTGGAATCGTTCATGTTAGAGGAAATATGTGAGTGCAGAGCAGTTTTTGATGAGATGAAAAGTTAATTGCTTTGAGCTAGAGGCACCAACAATCATATAATCCCAGCTGGTATGGACACCACATCTTCTCAGTTGAAGACTGAGCATATAAGAAATCCATAAAAGCTCTATGGATGTTAGCTGAGAACATACATTTTATGTACCAAATAACACTATCGTGTATTTTTTAAATTATTAGGAGAAAGCACAAAAAATATGTGCTCTGAGATTTGGGACAGAGGGTGACTGCTGGTTTGATTTGATATTATTCAAACTCCTTTTTCATTCTCCACAAAGACAAGGTCTCTGACCATTGTTCCTTCCACTTTATGCCCACTGAACTACAGTTGAGCACAGTAGTAGGATATGTAACACATAGAAAATACATTGAAATTAGGGAGATAGAAACTAATTACAAATATTCGGTTTGACCACTATACAGCAATTATTTTGTTGTGTGATAATAATATAATTATGGAGATAGACTTAGTTGTATCACTTTGTTTCTAATTGCAAGAGGTAGATACAGCAAAGACGATGCCAGAGCACAGCTAACATAAAGGAGACTAGTAAAACAGAACTGGAGAAAAACCTGGGCAAAACTGTCGTTCAGTTCCAGCATGCAGTCTGTGCAATTCACAGCCATACTGAAAGAAAAGAAAAAGTGAAACAGAGACCAAAGATTTTTGAGTGCCCTGTCATAGCTTCTGTTTGGTGTATATGTCAAAAAAAGTAAGCACTCTGATACATATTCTTTTACCTCTCTCAGGAATATGCTTTGCATAGTTACTGATTCCAGTCTGCTGTTGCCATGAGGGATTCTTGACTCCTCAGTCACATTGATTCCCTCCCCATTTGGGCATACAATTATTAATAGAATAAAGAACCTTTACAGGACAGAGAAAAAAATAAAGTTTTATCATGCCAGCTTTTAGGAAATGGAAGGTGTAGCTCAGTCCGGATATATTTATTAATACACTCCAATAGTCTTTAATTCCATGACATCTAGAAACATACCAAGATGAATTCTATTGCCTAAGCTGCTCTCTTTAACATTGTGGCTTTTCAGTTAATTAGACTACAGCAAAACAGCATTTTGCAGGGGAGAGAGGAAAGTACTTTGTAGGTGCTGTGATCAGTCTACCAGTGCAGCTGACATGAATGTGCCCTAAGTCCTACTTGATCTTCCTAATACAATGTAATCCTTAATTATCTATTTTGACATCTAATGAGCACACAACACGTGTGGAGTCACAAGGCATGTATCTGTTCTGCCTTGCTAATCCTGTTATCCTGGCTGTTCCTCTGGAAACTCTACTGATGTGAGTGACTCACAGATACAGTGTCTCTCCTTGCTGCTATGTCTCTGACATATAATCATAATTACTCTCCATCATGAGGAAGGTCTGGAAACAATAAAATCTTCCACCTGTTGACATATGTTGAAATCTGTACGCATTTTTAATCCAGGGTATAGTTTGTCAGTCTGGTGTTGAGCTTAAAAGGCCACTACAGACCTTTTAATGATATTGATATTCTTGCTGTGACAGGCAACTGAGCAGTGCTCTATTTGACACAGCACGAAGCTATGGCCTTAGAGTGGGGGAAAGGACAGATGGTACTTACTCATGAGCAATCAGGCACAGATATTTCCTTGAAGAGAGAGAAAAACAATCCTTTCCTTAGCACCTGATGCTGCCAGGCTCTTCTACCTGAACAGCAGTGGGGCTGTAGTCCTGCTAGCTGTTCTTCAGAAAGTGATGGATTGGTCTGTACACTTCCTGAAGCACAGAAGGAGATTCAGAGATTTACCCTTCTTAGACAACTTATTCTTTGAGGGTTGAGCCTTAGTAAAAATGAAAGTCTAAAAAAACCAGAGAATTAACCATGCGTGGAGGTTAAGATATGGTGATTCCAACTAAAATCCCTGCATTATTAGTGTCTACTTCACTGATGTCACCATGTAATTTGCTGCATTCCCACTAGACTGAATACTAGGATGAATTTAATGATGCTGATATTGGTGGGGTGTGGGGTAGCTTTCAGGATCCAGCTGGGATAATTCAGAGGAGCATCTAACTTCTTTGCAAGAGAGTATAGCTCTCAAATAATTGTGATCAACACTTTCTCTGGTTCCATCAGATAAGCAAACCTTGGTAAGAACATCAGGTAAGCAAATCTTGGCAAGAGCAGTAGACATCCTGCTTTTGACTCCATCAGAGCCCTCCATTTCAGCAATGCCAAATGGAAATTCAGAACTTGCAAATTTGTGTCAGTTCAGCACAAATCAAAGTCTGAATCCATTGGTGTGAATAGAATCTATGTCACTCAGCAGAACAGAAATAATCCAAAGTGTGGTATCACCAGGGGATTATCACAGGTGACAGGTTTGTGACAGTGGCAACGGCACAGTACATCTACCATCTCATGGAATTTGGTGTCATTGGTGATAGTGTGTCTGCTAGATGGAAGTATGCTATGGGAACACACTCTTAAAAGGGGGGGGAATATCAATTTTCACTAAAATGTCCACACTCGGCAGCAGTTCATGACTACAAGAGATGTTTGTAGTCTACCCAGTGCAATGGACACTGCACAAGCAGTTCAGAGCTGAGAAAAAAAATACCAATGCAGTTATCAAAAGCAGTTCAGGACACAAGGCTTTTTCTATGCTTCACCTAAGGTGCTAAAGTGACTACAGGTCTCTCTTTACTGTTACTATGTCTAAAGCTGTTTTGAAAATGTCTGCACTGTGTTCCACTTTGTGGTGTAGACAGGCACATATGTATTATTATCTCCTTTGACTGAAATATGGGTGAGAATGATGGTCCTTCCATGGCACTGCTATGTTTGCATGCAACTTAATGTTGAGGTGCTCTTAATTTTAAACACCCAAAGTCTAGTACTGGAAAGCTACCTTGAACCCTGTGGAAGTCTTAGCTTACTGTTTGATGAATGAGGAATTTAGGCACTTTTACTGTCTTATGGTAAAGTAATATCTTGAAGAGAATTTATAAGGTTACAAAAAGCTCGGTGTGAATTTGTGACAATTCTGCCTATCAAGTTTATTCACCTTCTTAAGCACAGTTTACAACCAACCCAGATTTCTAACTCCTCAGCTGTGTATGTCTTTGACACTTAACCTTTCCAATTCCTGAGACTTTCTTGAAGCCAAGGGCTAGGAGAGGGACCACTCTGCTGGGCAGCTCTGAGTTCCTGGGTGCTGTCTAGACGACAGATGGGGTCTATGCAAATCACAAGGAGATACAAGCTATGAGCTGAAAGGCAGAGAGCAGAAGGGGAGATACCATCTTCATAGTCTCTACAACTGATATTATGAGTGAGCCTAATCCATCTGAGAGGCAAGACAGGTTAATTCACGCTCCCTCCCTATTGTGGATTAAATAATCTCTTTGATTTCAGATTGAAAGGAGAAAGAAATTTTCATGCTCTCTTCTTCAGCTGAGCAGTGGTAACTGGCAGCACAGGGTTCAAGTAACAGCTCACATCCAGCCAGTTCTGGTAAAGCTACAAGGGCTGCACCTGTCCCAGAGCAAAAGTAGCTACTGCAGTGCTAATCTCAGTAATTACAGCTTCACAGGAATGGCTATACAATAATGGCTATATGGATATACTATGCAATTGCTCTAAGTATTATTTAGAGTAATTTTTTACAGATTGGAAGTAATGATGTGAATATGATAGTAAAACGCAGGGTTAAATTACAAACAAACACTGTCAACAACATATCTGTTCCAACAGATATAGTTCCCTAAGCGTTTATTCTTGTGACCTTTATTTATGGCTATTTTTAGGATTCATAAAATGTTCTGAAATGGACAACAGTAGGTGTGAAAGAGATACCTTTGCAGAATGATGGGCTATATGGCCTCTAGTTCTTAATAGTCATGGAGACTTTAAGAGGTAACTCGGGAGGTAAGGAACACACAATGTATATCCTGTAAAACCTGCATGTTCCTAATTGTCAATGAAAAGAATAAAAATCTAGTTTTATGCAACAGAAAAAGAAAAGGAGAAAAAAGTTTTTAAAAAAAATAAATAAAAAACTATTCCTTGTGAAATAAGAATTTTGCACCTTTGGTAAAACCATGGCAATTCCCCCTTTGTACTATGATGACACGCAGTTTAAGACGTAGTGGATACATTTTATTGTAGACCTAAGTAAAAAAGACTCAGATTTAAGTAGATATTAAGTGGCTGAATAGAAAGAAAGCAGGTCTGGGAAAAGAATTTTAATTAGGAAAGTTTAAGGCATAGCATTGAATGCCAAATGAGAATGGCATATTAAGCACAAGGCTCAGAAATATTCCATTCCTGGACTCCCTGGGACTGTTAGAGCTAGAGCACTGGACATCTCAACTTTACCCTTATTTCACATTCAAATGTGTAATTCTTTTCTGCAGCCTAAAAAGCTGACCTCACAAAGAATGTCATGGCAAAGACTTCTTCCCACTATCTATACACTGTGAGATGAGTTGTTGAGCTGGGATGATTTCCAATAGCATTAAAATAGGAAGTGGAGCATACCATTTTTGCATAGCAAAATGTGTACTATTTTTGTATAGCATGTTTTCTTTTGAGAGTTTTTTGGATATATTTTGAAGAGAATATAAATCACAAAGATGGTTTTATTGGCCTGGGACATGTGCTGTTTAGCCGTGGTACTGTTGGTCATGTTTTTTCTGCAGAAACGATGGCCTGACTCTGATTTATGTCTAAATCACATTAGACCATTATGGCATTGCCAGCAGGTCAATCAAGTGGCTATAAATGTGAGTCAGCATTTGCAACAGCTCTAAAAGAACAAGGAAAGCTCTGGCAGCTGAGCAGTGACTATTCAGCCTGCAGTATTTTCTTTTCTTTATTTTCATTGTCACATTGTGTAATTTATATGGCAGCTTGAGTGTTTGTGGTGCTTTGTAACAGATAAAACATTCTACTAACCATGAAGGGAAATAGGACATGAAGAGAGAGAAAAGAGTGCAGGTGGAGAGGATGCTTCAAACATATAGAAAAGAGTAAAAAAAAAAAAAAGCTCCAGATGAAATTAAAGGTGTTCAGTGGTGTGGGAAATGGAATTATGGCAGCACTGGTACATGCTTAAGGAGGAAAATACAAGAGAAGAATGAAAACAAGATTGCATTATCTTGAAGAGAAATAGGAGAGGGGAGTAAAATTAAGGGTAGCAAATAATCTGGCAGGGGAACTGGCAGCAGTGGTGGCCAAGAGTAAGGTAAGGCTGTCATTAATGGACAAGTCTGTGCTGGTTAAATCCGTTTTAAATCAATCACACAAGAAATAATGTCATGAACTTAAATATGGTAGAGCTGATAGAGCCTGGACATCCTTGAACAAGTAGGTTGGTCAGGAGACCACAGGACACAGAACTCTGCACAGCAAAGTGAACACAGGAGAGAGTATATAATGTCTTTCTACCACTTGATAAAACAGAGAAGGGTTGAAGGGAAGAAGAATATGTAAGCAAAACAGTCTAAAAAGAATGGGCTCTCTTTTTTCCTCCCTAAATGATATCTAGTGTTTGCCTGCAATAAAAATATAGACTGTAGAGTGTTTGCAAAATCCAAGGTGCCATGATGTACAAACCCTTTGCTACACTGCGCTAGGAAAAATACAGGAAGCAGCCTTTTCTAAGTAAAATGAAGAATGTTAGTCATAGTCAATGTTATGTAATATCCATTGCTAGAAGCCAAACCACTGGTGGGACATCAAGTTCTGTGGGAATAGACACTACCAAGGACTAATATTTAGGATTTTGTTGTCTTGAATGCATTTCTATAGCTTTGGTCGTTGGCCTCCAGACAAACTGGAAGAAAAACAAGAATGGATATTCCTACAAATGTTTATAATGGAAAATGGTGATGGCTATTGTAGTAGGATGTTTATGTAACTCTTCACAGATCAGTTTTATATGTATTAAGTCACTGTTTAATAAAACCTAAAATTCACATGAAGTGAAGCACAGTTTATTAGGAACAAAATTAGGATTTTTGATGTATGCCTCAGAAGCCTCATCCTTTTGGAGCCATTCTTAGTGTGCTACCATTGTTTCTTGTTTAGTTTCAAGGGAAATACCTGGTTTTGATCAGTTTTCTCCCTGTTGTTCTGGGGATTTCTGACTGACACCTACATTCTTTTGCTTGATGAGTATGAATGAGATCTTAATGCATCTTAATGCATTAAATACGGATTGAGGATAACTCCACCCACACAGCCACATTCAAAACACAGAGATGTTCAATCAGTTCTATTTCAATAGTGTTGAAAATACTCCTGTACGCTTCTATCAGGGTGACTCAGTTCACTCTTTCAAAACAGACTGAAGAGGCTCAAAGTATTTTATTTAACATCTCTTACTTTGCTGAGACTCTACTGATCGAAATTACTTCTGGCTTTTACAATTAGGTCACCTTAATATTTTCTCAGTTTTAAATTTGTTTTGAAGGAACCACACAGAATCAATTCAAAGTAGATCGGATATATGTGTGAGCTATTCCTCTTTCAAACCGTGCTCTTTCCAAGATATGGCCATTTGCTTATCAGGGGAAAATCAAAGCAGCTTGTCATCTGAATGGAGCAATGAAAATACATTCATCTTAACAAGGAACAGAAGCTGTGTGTTTGTGATCTGTTTACTTTTGAAGACTGATTAAATCTTGTTAATTTTGCTAAAGCACATAAATGTCACTGAATCTTTCCTTATGCAAGTCATACTTGTATTTGCTGCCAGCTTTGTTTTCCTAAAGTGTGTTGACATTGGAAGCTTAGGAATTGTTCATCCATTTTGACAATGGTTATGTCTATAGTAGAAGCAGTATTACACTATATGTAATTTTTTAAGTGGTAAAATATACAATATTCACAAACTCTTTCGCTGCATTCATCATCATGTAAGAATGCTTAGAGATGCAAATTTGTAACTAATTGCCAAATGAGCACCAGTTAACTTCATCACACTCTGTATCTCTTCTGATGGGTGAGGTAATAAATAAACTATTTTAAGGTGATGGGCATAATATGCTCACACTCATAGCTTGGGACATGGAATATGCAACATGGTCTTTTGCAAAGTACATAAAGCAAGTCACACTCACATTGTCTGAGAGATGGAAGGCTGAAGACCACACTAAGAGAAAATCATGTCAGATGGCTTTGACCACAGATGAGCTGCTCCTGTCTCCAAAGGTTTTGAATCATAGCCTGTCTTGTGAGTCTTATATGTCAGACTGTTCTGCATCAAAATTACTGTATGCTGCCACACCACTTTTGATGTGAGCATCAAAATTTAAAAAAAAAATTACGAAGTCGAAGAGGAACTCACTCTCTCTCCGCTGTAATACTAAGAAGGAACATTGTAATGTTAACTAAGTGTTTAGGCAGGTCTATGCATTGCTGTGCAGCCTTGCCACCAAATATACCTTCCTGTATAATTTCAAATGGTTATACCTGAAGAGTAAATCCTTTCACTTTCCCTTTGCTATCCTCCAGTATGCCCAGCTTTCAACCTGTCACCTTAGTACATTTACCCCTGTTCTTTTTAGAAACATGTCTTTATTGAAGGCAAACGTGTTAATGTTCCATCCAGGATTTCAAAACTGTGGAACTCCCATTTTCCCAGGAGATCTGTGAAGACGCTCTAGATGGGGTTTTGTAATGCACTGAAGACCCTCTGATTTTGTAACACACTGTAATCTGAGCCATACAACATTTCTTTGCACATCAGGGTTTCAGTTTAAAGATTAATTTGTTTCTGCATTTAAACCAGGACAATTTTGTTAAAAGATGAAACATTATAGAACTGAATTAATTAAATACTCAGCTTCTAACTCCTCTTCAGGTTTCTAACTTCTTTCCAGAGGCCATAAATAGTTTGATGCTTTGGACATTTGCCAGAATAGAATCTACATTCTTTCAGATGGTGGAATTAGTAGATTCCTGACTCCCACAACATATTTTGCAGAAGCATAATTTCCTTTTAACTTGCAGTTTCTCCGATTCAAGATAATGCCTCATTGATGTGACTTGTCCTGAATAAATAAAATCAAAACCCCCAATCCTTCTGCACTCTCTGAGGAAGCTGAATCAGCTAGCACAGTGGTTATAACTCCAGTAGCTTTTTCTGTTTGTCATTTTTTTCTGCTTTCTTTAAAATATTGGTAGCAATTACTCACTGTCTGAATGTCACTGTTAAGTATGTTTTTAAGCCGCAATATAGGTAAACTTTAATGTAGGTTTCCATAATTTCACACTTCATTTTAGTTACACTTATTTTTTTAAAGGAGAAACCAATAGAATTCAATTACATGTCATGTTTAAGGATAATGTAGTTTTTCATGAGAAGAAGCCATCCACTGTTCTCTGCACAAGTATTTATTAAAAATGCATGTTTATTATGCTACTATAAATTTCAGGTTTAAAAAATACAACAAAAGCACATTACCCCCTGTACACCAGTACCTTTAGGTAAGGAATCTGTGGATGGTTAACTTTGTTAAAGTGTACTGTCCCAGTAACAGTCAATTTTATGGTGCAGCTGGTAAATGTCAAATTGATTTTGTTTCATCCTGGTGATTGATCACATTTAAATTGGATCTGTGCCTGTTGTGAAATTTCACATCATCAAATTATGCTCCTAAAATGCTCCACTTTCCAACCCTCTCTGCCTAATACAGGACAGCAGCTTGTCTCTTTTTGCTGTTCTTAGTGAACTGAAAACCATGTGTTGTGGAGAATATCTTTCCAATCATGCTGCAAGTACCTCTTAACACTGGGGAAAAAGTTATACCATTTGCATTGCCCATCAGGAGTTCTTCCCAAAGCACTGCTATTGAATACTCAAATTCCATGGAATTGGCAGAAGGATGTAACTATTGGTAAGGTTTCCATTTCAAGGAGACTTGAGACAATACAAATACTGTTCAAAATTTTTGCTGTGATTTTACAGTGTACATGACGGATTTTGGGGCTGGAGATGGGCTTGAGTATCATTTATGAAATGTCAGATTTTTCTTTATTTTGACAACTGAACTGTCATCAATCCTTTAATAACTGTATATCAGTATGAAACTTTTTATTTTGGGGCAAATATTTCATAGGCTTCTTTCCACATTATCTGGAAATCATGCCTCTTTTTCTTTTACCTACAGCATTAACACCTTACAGTTTCACCCTACAATCCAGGAAGAATTTTAAATCATCACAACAAGAAGCTTTGAATAAGCACTTCTTCTTGGGTTTTATGTGCTTTCCACTGTCACATCATCATCAGAAACAAAAATCTAGGAGCTGGTAAATATAGGCTAGGGGAAAAGATATTCTTTCACTGAGATTATATTTTGTAGAAGCACAATCCATCACTGGCTGTTTTCATTTTCATGGAGTGGTCAATCTGATGTGCTTGAGCAAAAACTCTTGTCCTTGTATCAAACATCTCTCATCACTGAGTAAAACTAATCTGAAGACTTGGGCATGTATACTCTCTATGTATTTCTGAGGGAAACAAAAGAACAAAAATGGAAAACAAACCAAAAACAACACACATACAGAAAAACACCAAACCAAATCAAAAATCAGAAAAAGAAGAGCCAGTGAATCTGAGAGAAACTAATCACTTCATCCCCATTTTGGAGATCCCAAGTATAATGAAAATTGGCATAGAAAACTGAAGGGCTGCATCTCACCCCCAAACTTTAATGTGTCTGTCTTCTAGTCACTTTCTCAACTCTTTGAACAATTTGGTTAAGTGGCAGAGGGACTGTGAGTACACTTCTAGGTGGGACGTTGGAGGTCTCTTTTTACCCAAGCATGTAGTTGTCTGGTTTTGCTTTGAGTGTGTGAAAAGTAATAACTTTAACATGCACATTTTTCATTTAAATATAGTTTGTTTTTACTGAGTGGTTGTTGTGGTGCATGCTCACTGTTCTCTATGTAATAAAAGTTCCTTGCTACTTCAACAAAGCTCAATAAAAAAAGATGCATAAAATTAAGTGGAAATCAAATTTTAACAAGAAGATACACTCCTACTGGAAGACGAGTAGATGCAAATGGTGGCAGGCTCAAGTATTAATTCAGCTTTAGACTGGATGATGGGCATCCACTGAATTCAAAGAGTTAGTCCTAGGAAGAAGGTGTGGGTGAAAGACCTAACAGGAACCAAAGCTGGGAATTTTTTCCTAGTGTTTGGACTGCTCCTTTTATGTAATTAAATTTTCTAAAAATCTGGATAGGAGGTGCAGAAGAGTGTGTGTTTCTGAGGTTGAATTAGGAGATGCCACATTCATGGAATCTGGAAAAGGGTTAGCTATCTTTCTGCTAGAGTTGTATGCCTACTAGCATCATTCTCTTATGTCTGCTGAAATAGACAGACCCCCAGAATATGGAGTTGCCTAGTTACTTGTGATTTTAGCCTTATTTCAGGTGAAATATATCCAAATGCAACTTCAGCATGCAGTGACATTGATGAAACTCTCTTAGTTGTGAAGTCCATAAAAGTGAATGTGTAGCATTCTTCTGTGGTAATTTTTATCATGATAGGAGAGATATAAATGATACCTTAATTCATGCAACTCAAAACAAATTATAAGATACTGCAGAAATCATTTATTTTATCAGATGGTTAAGACTGTTCCCTAAGAAAACCATATAATGGAAGTTGCTAATGTAAGAATGGAGACAAGTCAGTCTTTTATGATGATGTGCTATATTTTCAGTAAAGAGAGAAGTATTTTATTCTTTGTTATTTTGACCAAGGCATGACAACTAATCTGTGGCATGGAACAGCCAGACAGCCAGCTTGTTTATATGCCTGTCACTTCACTATGGAGCATTCCTGGCAATGCAACTACTCTGACTGGTAAATATCACAGTTGTTATTTCTCAGGAATTCAGTACTTGTGGCCCATCTTTAGCTTAGCACTGCAAAAGCTGCAAGTAGCTCATAAGACTGCAAATACATATAAGAAGCTCATTCTAAGGTAACCAGGCATATGAATGAAAATCTATCAGCAGCTATCTGTTCAAGACATGGAAATAACCTTCCTTCCCCACTAATCTCAAAAGCTACATTACATTCAGAGTCCTTGAATGATCCTATAATCATCATCTCAGTTTTACAGGTCAAGGAAAGCAAAAGAGGGGTCAGCATACAACCCATAAAATAATCTAAGCAGCAGCACTAATCTTGTTCTTCACATAGTTTGAGTACACGTCTCTTACCTCAGGGAGTGCCTACCCTGTCCGGGCTCATAAATAACCAGCCTTTTGCTCAGTTTTAACCAGGCCTTTGAATGGCAGAAGGTTTTAATCCCTCTCATTGATCCTATTATTGTCTATTTTTATTACCACTTTTTCCTCTTCCATTCCAATTACTGTTTGCAGATTTCAAGAAAAAGCAGTACAAAAGTGAGAGCAGTTCTACAAGGTTTCTGAAAATCAGGTCCTGGGTCATAGAGAGTATCAAATGAGTATCCCATGGAAGACACTGTGAGCAGAGCTCCACTCTTATACATTGCTTTTGGCATTGGCTGTCTGGGTTACTCTCCTGCTGCCCTTCATGATGTGGAGGACTAGGCAGATGGGGAGTAGGGAGGGAGCTTGGTTTATTTCAATAAAACTGTTTGAGGAAAAGGTTATGGAGCAGCACATAAACATCCTTAGAAGACAAAGTTTGCTTAGCCATAGATTTCCTAGCACAGCTTGTTTCATTTCCTTAAATCATTTTACATGATGCATATACTTTCTGCTTTAGCCTTGCTTGAATTTTCCCAGCTTGTGTTCTGGGAGCCTTTTAATTCTGCCTTGAATGTAAGTTTGATTACTTCAGAAGGAAGTCCTTACAAGCAAAACTTGGACTACACAGGAACATATTTGCAAAAAATACATTTGCATTGCAGGAAAGCAAAATACAGCTGCACACAGATAGGGGTTGCTTCTTATTTCATCTCTAATTTCCAGGGTTTCAGTAGTGGTTATATGAGTAGCTGATTAATGGCAGTGTTCTTTCATTGTAGCAAAAGGAAAGTTTGACTCAAAGCTTATTAACTAGGATGACACTTTATTTTAATTTCAAGGAAAATAACGGGAGATTTCAAGGAAAATGTGGGAGATCTCTGTGTCCCTATCAGGCTGCTATCGCTCACTCACCCCTGCAGCTGTGGCTTCAAATGAATGCTCTGAGCTCTTCAGGGCTTGTTATGCACTAACCAACAGCTTAACAGGGAGCCTAAGACTGTCACTGAAAATCACCCTTAAGAGTAGTACTAATAGGAAATGGAACATTACATGAACTTTCTCTCTGAGTAAATGAGAAACCCATTCTTGGCTTTTGTGCAGGTGGTGTGCAAATCACTTACATGACATGCTCTACTTTCTCTCCAGGTTACTGGCAGGATTTGTCTTGGATATAAATTCCAGTAGGGTATCAGCCTCAGAAAATAATGGCTGAAGTTGGTGTTTTAAGTTCACTGGAGGCCTAGTTCTGTTACTCTGTAAATAGGCCTGGAGGAAGATCCACAGCAGCTCCTATTGCTAGATATTCTTAGCTGCAAATAAGTGGCAAGCAGGCTGGATACATGTTGTGCTGACTCCCATGTGTCAGGGGAATATCTCTGTCTGCTTCTTGCTGCTTTGTCACATATATGAACCAGTACTTGGGAAAGCCCAAAGGAACAAATGTCCTTGTTGTTGGTGTTTTACCAAGATCAGCGGATTTTCTTTGACAGTAACCAAAAGGGATCAGCAGGGAGTCTGCCTAGCCTTTCATCAAGGTTTAGCCCACTCTGCCATCAGACTTTGGAGAACAGCCTCCTTCTTGTCAATGCCAGAAAAGTGATGCTGCTTGGAATTGCACAAAGAACAGCTACATCATTGGGTTTCAAAGCTGGATGTGGGTTTTGAGTCCCTTCTTTCCATGCAGATGCTTTCCTGTCACTAGCAACATGTAATATTACTATGCTTTTTTATTTATGTAACATGTGAAAGTCTGAAATGGTGTCAAGGTACAGCAACACAGGCTTAGGTACAGTCCCTGCTTTAGTTTCTTGGGTGGGAAAGAGATGTCAAGTCAGAAGCATTGTTAATATCTGTATTATATCAAGGGCGATAAGAGGAAAGAATGTTCCATCTGCCAATCTAAGAAAGCACACAGTGTCTCCAGGTTTTGTGCCACTCTGCATTCCTGAAGGAGGACTCAAATCCTACCTCTGGACATCTAGCTGAGGACTAATTTATGTCCCAGCCATGGCGTACATTCTGGTTCTCTGCGCAGCATGCAGGGCTGACCAGATCTCAAGCAAATACTGCCAAGAGATGGGACTGGGTCAACCATCAGTGTTCCAGAACTGAGAAGTTTTGCTAGAATAGTTGTAGCTTTTGATATTCAGGTCAGCTGGGCTAAAAAATACCCTTCAGGTACATTGGCCAGTGTCTGTGCAAATGGCAGCCTGATTGAGGGGATCCTGTCCACTTTAAAATTACTAGGCAGGCATTGGACTGCAGTGTGGGAGAAAAGTCCTCCCACATATTTTTTAAAATGCAAGTAATTTTTTGGATCCAGCACTACAGCCAAGACCCAGTTATGGCTTCCAATATCTTGCTTTGCTGCACAAACCAAGATCCTCTACTTTCCTTCCCTCGCATATACTCTGACTGTACTGGGAAGGTACAACTACTGGAGTGTCAGACCTCCTCAGGGAGGAGAACTAAAACAAATATGAAGCACTGATGCCATCCAAATGGCACCAGGGCCTCCTGCCAGAATAAGGCCTAGGGGATCTTGTTAACATCTTCTGTCCATTTTCCTGCCAGCTTCTGCCTGGTAAGTTTTAAGCCCACTGTTTAGCTGCAGCATTGCATGAAGAGGAGCAGAAGTCCTAAAGATAAATTCTTATAATTTTTATGAAAGCAAGTATCCAAGTAGAATACAGAACAAAATTAGTGATTCATGTAGGAATTAAGACATAACAAGTGCCCTTGAGCAGTTAGCAGCAGCTGGTTAGCAGAGCAGTGAGGTTCCAGCACTCTGGCTATTGTGCACCAACCCATGCCAGGGACAGCTTGGACCAAGCACTGTGTGTGCTCCGAACTGATGAGGATGCATGCAAGCCTGGAGGAAGCTGGTTTGCTTTGGTAGTTGGTGGAGCATTTAAGAGACAAAAACCCACAGACCTGCAGGAAATCAGGATAAATTAGCTTTTTGACCAATGCACCTTTAAAAAAAAAAAAGACTAATGGCAAAATGACAAGCTGAGCTCTAATTTTGTTGCTGTCACCTCCTGAGACTGCTAACAGGATTTTAGTCCTTTGTGATGATAAATCTGTTTCTTTAAGTCTTTGTGCCACTTGCTTTTATCTTGTCCCTTTATCTTTATTTCCTTTTCTTGTACTAAAAGGGATTTTCTTTGCAATATCCACTGTAAAATTTACTGTAGGAAACCACCTGCATAAAATAATCACTTTCAGAAACAGGAATATTACCAATATTTACCTAAAATTGTGAAGCTGCCATTTTTTACTTCCTCTTTGCAAATCTCAAGTACATAAATTAAGGAAATAATATAAGGAAATAAATAACGACATCTTATATAGCACTGTGAATTAACACTTGTTAATACCAACTTTTCAAGCAACTTATGTGTTGTGTGTGTGTTTATAACATCTTCCTTTTCATCAGCTATTCCCTTGGTACACAATGTAGTACCTGCCTGTCAAACGTTTCTTAAGACAACAAAATACATGATTTCACCTCAATCTGTAGACTGCCTAATCCAGCTTGCTTCTGCAAATGCTTCACAGAGAGCAATAGTAATAATTCTTGATTTACAGCCTGAAAAGCAGTGTATGAAAGAAAGAAATGAATTGTCAGGGGAGGTGCATACAGATAAGTTCCTAGAGCTGCAGAATTCAGTTAAGCAGAGGGCTGCAGGTCCAGATGGGTTGGGCGGGCAAGCCTGCAGTGGCTGCTTCAATAAGAGAAGATTGTGCTTGGGTGCAGAGAGCAGGCTGGTACTGCTAGGGCAGGAGGAGCAGGGTGAGGGAGAGAGCATAACAGAGCCCAGTGTGTAAGGGAAGAGAGTCTTTAGAGGGTTTAAATGCATAGAGGAATGGGGATTTTGATACTGATTTGGAAATGAATGGGTGAGATTAGTGAACTAGTTGTAGGGATGAGGGAGAGAGATAAATGCTGCAGGGGAGACAGGAGAGGCAGAAGGCTGGAAAGGAGGTGTATGAAATTAGAAAATATAACCAAGCTTGCCAAGGATCCAAACCAAGCAGCTGGACAACTTGCAAAGAAACATTAGCTTCCTTGAAAGACAGATAGCTGTGGCAGGAAATAAACACAATGTGAACTGGAAGTTGTTTGTACAACTTGCAGGAGAAATTACTGTCAAACTATATATAGTATAGGCTAAATGCGCCTCAGTGCAACAAGGCAGTATTTTCTTACTAATACAAGGAACAGTCTCAGTGTATGTCGGGTGTTGCCATCAGCTGGGCAGGGGAAGAAGGGGGCTGTGATGCAGAACTTGCAGATTTTCTTGTGAGTCTGACACCTGCTTCCTTGACCAGCTGCCTGGAAAAAAACATTTGAATGTTTTGGGGGTTTTTCTCAGATGAGGAAGGAAGTCTATACTACTTCATTTTCCCAGGGGAAATCACTACTGGCAAAGTATCGGTCAACAGCATATTTGAGTAACATATTAAACATGATGTTCTTATGTCAGAAATCTCCTAGATTAAAAGGGAAGTGCTAAATGTAGGGCTTTCCTTAATAAAAGTAAAAAATTCTTTCTCTTATAAAATCAACTGGCAGTAGAGATTTTGAAAGAGAAAAAATGTTTAAGAACCTTCTCAGGCACTTACATTGGATCCTATTTCTTCTTGAACAAACGCCAGCAGTTCATGTAGAAATACACCTTTTTAGCTGCTGATAGTCAATTAGTTACAAATTTTTCATAAGTGTAAATCTTTTAAGGACTTTGAAGCATTGGAGGAAAATGAAAAAGTGAGTTCGGACAAAACTGATGGTCTCTACAGAGGCTGTACAGAGGCTGCATAATTTGCTCTGTTTGTGGAGTCAAGAGCAGCAGCTGTCGGTGCTGCACACTTGAGAGGCGCTCTGTGCCAGGGATCCTGCTATCAATGTCTGGCTTCAGATACACAGAAATGGACTGTGGAAATCAGCCCACTGGAGAGGCAAACATCCTTTCTTTGAGCATTATTTTCTTCTTGCAAAGCTGACTTCCTCTGATTTCAGTGAAAATTGCTTCAATATTCCAATGAATGGGAGTCAGCAAATATCCATCACAGACATAACAGAACTGTGTTTCCCTCCTTTCACTTGCTTCTTTTTTTTTTGCTGCTTCAGACTACCTTCCCCAGATTGGCTGTTTTTGCACCAGAGTAAAGGAGAATGTAGGGGCTTTCTGCAGAAAGCTGTCATACTGTGGCAATGAGGGCCAGGAGAATTGTTCAGTCATCAGTTTTTGCAGGCTGAAACAGTTTGCTCTTGCAGTTTACCTGTGGCACTTACCTGGTGTTATCTGAACTAATAGACCCTCATGGGTCTTTTAGCCTGGAGTAGGAGGAGACGGAGCTCACATTTACCTACACTGTAGTGTGCAAATAGACTGACTTGCAAAAAGACTTATTTCCATGCATTGTGGACTGAGTTAATGTGAGACATACTTAATTAGATCACAGCACTGAAGATATCACCTTATGAAGAAACCAGTATGTTTACAGTCTCTGCTGACAATCATTTGATGACATTTTCCTCTGCTTAAATGCAGCAGTATTTCTTATCTGTTTAAATAGGCTCATTTACCATAATAACTCTATGTGTTATACTAATTAACAGGCATAAATTACGAGTACCCTTGAGACATAAGGTGTATTTATTTTTGTTTTATAACTGAGAATCTGAAGCAAAAGAAATGCAGTGGATTAAGGTCACTTTAGAGTGATCTTAGAGAAAGTGAGACCCTGAACGCTTCACCACAGCTTCATGACTTCATCCATCAGCTTTGTGAAGTTCTGTCTTGTATCACTCTCAAGACATTTCATGGAAACACTGAAGTGCAACTCTGGGCGGTAACCTCCAGGGTTATGGACACCCCCAAGCATCACACCTGAGAAAAGCTATGTCAGAGTGGCTGTAATTTACAGATGCATCCAACACAAGAGGACAACACAGACTTTATCTCTAGACCAGAGTATGTCTGTGCTGTCTTTGAAATCTCCATGGAACAGAGAAGCAGAGTTCATGCATGCTGTTGTGACTGGGACACTTAGCTCCATTGCCAGGTGTACAGCACAGGCTACTCACAGCAGCCACAAGCAAGCCCTGATGGATACATGGGTGCTTGTGGCACTCCATTTTCTTTCTTCAGCTGCTGTCACTGCCAAGCTACTGCCTCAGAACCAGTCAACACCCCACCCATCTGCCTTTGCTATGCTGAGCAGCTGTGAAGGGCAGACACTGCCACAGCAGCAGGGAACGAAAGCGCAGCTACCAGCAGCTGTTACACAAGAGCAGGTATCCTTGCATGTGGGGGAAAGCCACACACTACTGATTTTGTTCAGAGCATTGAACATCCTTCAAGACA
This sequence comes from Sitta carolinensis, assembly GCA_032173965.1. NCBI lineage: Eukaryota > Metazoa > Chordata > Aves > Passeriformes > Sittidae > Sitta > Sitta carolinensis. Next base: position 22,755,127 of record CM063313.1, on the reverse strand, counting down.
CACAGACCGTCTCATCCCTACAAAACCTTCTATTAGACACTGTTTTGCCCCCTTCTGATCATTGGAGGGGTGGAACAGCTCAGGAGCATGCAACCTATGCTGCTCCAGTTTGTCAAGGTGGTCAGTCTCATAGTCTTTCAGTTATGGCAGAGAGGTGATGGCATTCACACTGACCTTAACTTAAAAAAATGCCTCTGCACCTTAAAATCAAAATCACAGATGGACACAAACCCTCCTGCACCCCTGATTCTGTGCTGTATACAAGTTCCATTTTCCTGGTCAGTACTATCTAAGCTGATGTGCTGCAGATTGAGCTTTTGCAAGAGCTGGAAGACTCAGCTGCATGGTCAACTACTGTCTCTGTGAGCAGAAACCACACCCCAGTCTCTACCCTTCCCACACTCAGGCAGCTAGCCCAGGTCATGGGACCACGAGTAGAGACTTCCACCCAAACCACTTTGTTACAAGATGCTTGATGTTTGCTCTTATTTGGTTCTTCACCCTACTGGAGAAAGTGAGGGATGTGTCCCTTTTTTTCAGAGCCAATTGGATTCAGAGGATATAAGGGTGCATCACGGTTAGACCCAGAACTCCCTCTGCGATAGGTCCTTCCCAGATATACCTGGATTATCTCTGGAATTAAGACTATCATTGGCTTGTATTGGCAGGTACAGGAGCCTCAGAGACGGGAGCACAGGGCAGGTGAAAGTGGCAGCTGCAAGAATGCAGAACTGCCACAGGGAATTTACAGTGTCATATTCTTTTTTTTTTTAATGAGATTTTCCATGTGGCAGCTACACTGCCTTTTTCTCTCTAGATTGTAGGCATGGATCTCCCAGACAGAATTGTCATTTTGATCTGCAGGCTGATCTGAAGGAACACAATGACACATGACTTTTTGAAGGGACTGTGTTTGCTTGGGCAAAACTGCCAGTTTCAGCACACATTCGTTTGGAGGTATCCAGCAAGATTTTTAAAGTATGCTGCTTTTTAAACAATGCTCCTCTTTCACTAGTCTCTCAGTGATAGGCATTCAGAACTAACTTTCCACCAGGTGCCAGCTCCAGAGCATGCAGAAGTACAGGACTTGAGGTTGAGGGCTTGCCTGTCTGGTGAGCTCCACATGGCTGTGAGAGCGTGGGTGCTGTAGAGAGGCTTGGGTTTGGCACCTCTTCTCATCGAATGACCTCTGCATGTAAGGAAATTAAACATGAGCTGTCCTGGAGTGCAGTGAGTTATTTTGCATCCTGTTGGGGATGACGACTGCTTTACCTGACAAGGAGCAGCTGGTCCCCTGACTCAGCATCCAGGCAAAAACCTTCTGCCTAAAATTAGCCTTCCACATACACATCTATACGTATGCTCGTGTGCACATAAGCATGCCCATGTACATACCCTCAGGACGAGGTGCCAACCTTCCAGACCAGTGTGGGATGCCAGGTATGGGTGCAAACAGGTACAACCACTGTCTTAGAGCAGACCTGGGAATGAAAGGTCAACACCTTGCAGAACACATCTCTGACTTACATCCTCTCTTTTGTCTTTTCACTCTCGTTGTTTTTTGTTTGTTTGTTTGTTTTTGTGGGTTTTTTGTTTTGTTTTGTTTTGTTTTTGTTTCTTTTTGGTTTTATTTGGTTTGGGGGTGGGGTTCTTTTGGGGTTTTGGAGTTTTTAAAAATTTTTTGTGAATTTTTCAATTTTTTTTTTCTTGTGGTTGTTTTTGTAATTTTTTTTTTTTTTTTTTTTGCTATGAGAAGCTGGAAACATGTCTTATTGGCTTGTGAGACAAAAGTGGAAAGCTTGTATGCAGCAAAGAGGTGCCTCAAATTCTGTGGCTATGCCTTAGGGACTTTTGCTAGGGAGAGAGAGAAGCCACAGGACAGAACAGGAGAGAAGGCTCCAAAAGCAGCATAGATGGGACCAGCAGGTCTGCAGCAGTGACTCTGCTCAAAGCCTTCCCATGCCTTACTATTTTACCCAAGACTAGTGTATTAATATGTTTTGCTTCTGCAGGGGGCTAGTGACATTTTATTAAAGGTGGGGTGGAAGAGCTGTATTGGTTGCCCTAGCACTGAAGAATCCTAAACTTGAAGTTTGGCCTGGATATAAGTCTGGTGAGCCTATAAAGGTCTTCCTTAGTCTACTCAGAAATGCACTCTGGCACAGAAAATTCAGGCGAGCTGGAGAAGCATACTTCATACAGGAATTTTTACTGGCCATGGAAAATGCAGTTTAGCCTAGAGGCTCAATCACAGAAGAGTGGATTTAATCCTGGGGGCTTTTTGTTAATTATGTACTGTTTTATGAAGAAGTTGCCATGGGAATCTTTACTAATTACTTCAGTTTCTATAGATTGTGATACCAACAAATAAATATTTGTAATACTTTTTCTCTTATCTCCTCTCACACTAGAATCAAACTTCATCTTCAATATGCAAAACTGACTTACGAGAGCTTGCCTCACTGTGATTGCTAAGGGCAAGTAGGTGACAACGTGCATCCAGATTCCATGCTTGCTTCTTTGCTGCCTCAGACTATTCTTAGTAGAGCCCTGTTTCCACACTTTCTAGAATAATTTAATATTAAGAGTTTCTCCTTTGAGATGTCTTTCTTTGAGTTTTCTGCAGCTTCCTATTTTTTGGGTTCATTGATACACTGTTGTCCCTGAAAATAAGCCTTCCGATTTGTTTTAGTATAGTGGAGTCAGTTCTCATGAATTGTAAGATAAACAAGAATCATGTTTGCATTCCTTTGTAAAAGATATCACCTGATGGACATCTCAAGTGACCAGTGAAGATGGAGAGGTGGTAACCTCTCTGTCCAATCTCTGATCACTGTCCAGAAACTTATATATACGAGGTCAACAATAAACTAGAATCTTCTTCCTTTCTTCCTCTCTGCCTGAACACCTGTTGTGTGTGTTGCTGTGTGTTTCTATCTGCATCACAGTAATATCTGGTGACCCCGACCAAAAAGGACGGCTTGGTAGGTCACGGAGGTAAGCTCTGCTGACCCCTGACTGTAGGACAGTTGTGGTGGGATCTGAAAGGAGACCCCCGACCCCCTGTCTCTCGTGCGACTGTACACTTTTTTATCTCTCAGTTGGGCAGAGATGGCAACTCCTCTGCTTTCTGAGGAATGCCTAGTATTTATGGAGATCTGGGAGTGTGTTTTTCAGAAGTATCCTGCTCCTATTAGCCCAAAGGAACTTGAAGCTCTCTATGCGTTGGGCAGAGGTCAAGGCTGCTTCCCTACACCTAAAGATGCATTCTTTCTGGAGGCATGGTCGCTTTTGGGGGAGGTTCTCCGAAAATCCCTTCGTGTCAGCTGGAATGCTGATACAGCGAGGCTGTTGTTGAACTGTGAACATTTTATTAACTTTTTGCGAGGCCTGGAGACAGCGTCTAATTCTGGCGTCTCCGCAGACGCGCAGGGCGTTCGGAGCGTCTCTCCCGCCCTGGGGGCAGGTGACGGTGCAGAGCGGAACGCTGGCAGCGCGGAAGCTGGAGCTGATACCAGCGAGGCCGCGCGTCCCGGCTCCCCCGCGGATTCCTCCCCGCCTGCGCCGGCATCGCCGCTGGGAGCGGTGCCCGCGCTGCGGGCAGAGCCCGGGCCGGCGGGGGTTTCTCCCCCCGCTGCTGCGGCCCCGCCGGACATGGCGGGGTCCCCGTCCACCGTGACGCGGGCGATGGGACAGTGCTGGCGGACTCAGCGCGGGCCCGAGGACCCCCCGCGGGCCCCTCCCCGCCCGCGCCGGCTCCTCAGCCGGGGGCCGAGCCCTCGGGGGCGGTGTGGGGTGCTGCCATGACTCTGCAGACCCCGCCCGTCACTGCGGGGGCCCCGCGGGGGGTGTTAGGAGCTGCCGCTTGCAGTGAGGGGTCTGGGCCGGGGCTCAGCGCCCCCCTCCCCGAGTGGATTTCCCCTGCCGCGCTGCCCTTGTTGGCTCCCGGGCCGCCCGACGGCCCCGTGAAGGCGGCGGGGGGCGATGCGGTGGCATCGCAAACAGCACCCCTCGCAGCGACGGCCCCGCCGAGCGGGGGGGTGGCCGCCGTGCCCGCTGCGGCGGCTGGGCCGGTTGTCACCGGGCCCGTGGGGCCCCCCGGCCCCGCCAAGCGGTTTTCCCCTCCCTTGCCGCCCGTGCTGGGTGCCCTGCCGCCGGTCGGCCCCGAGGCGGCGGGGGGTGATCCCGCGGCTGCGCCGGCCGCGCCCCTCGCTGCGTCCCGTTCTCCCCCCGCGCTGGGGGAGCGGGGAGCCGAGTTGGCCCCGCTCCGTCCCGCTTTGGGTTAGTGTGCCCTGCCGGGACCTGTGGCTGGTTCGGTTTCACTGCTGACGCCTCCCACAAAAGCCAAGGCTGCGGCAGCTGACAGCTCTGCGTTGGTTCCTTCTGGAGCAGGCAGAGACGTGGCTGTTGGAAGGGACAGTGATTTCCCTGGACGAAGGATCCCAGGTGAATGGGTCCTCTTCCATTGGGTCTGCCAGCCTTGCTGCTGTTGTGAAGAGCAAGTTTGCTCAATGTTTGTTTTTTGAGTTTTGTGTTCACAGGATTGACATCCAAGTGCAGGGAGAAGGTGGCTTCGACTCTCCTGGGCCACCTCGAATCCACTGGGCAGGTGTCCTGAAGATCACAGAACATCCTGAGACACTGTGTGTCATGTCCATTTCTGCTGCACCTTCAGAGATTCATCTTCCTGAGTTCCTTGGTGCCAGAGCAGACAGTTGTGGCCGTGACAAGGATGGTGCAGTGCTGTGTGAGCCAGAGACCAGTGACGAACATAGACCCAGAGGGACTGGCGACCAGGATTTGGCCTCATTTTTCCACTGATGCTGATGGGACTCTCTGGGGGTGGGGGTTCTGGCTTGTGTAGTTGTTTTTCAGGATGGACTTCAATTGGACCAGGGTCATCTGGTGTCTTCTGCCAGGCCCTGATTGCTCTTGTTTTCTGCATCAAAGAAACTCTGGGAATTGCAGGTTGTTGAAAAATCCTCTGGCTGATCAAGGCCATGGTGAAAGCATGGGGTTGTTGCAGGCTGATCTGATGTTGTCCATCATGCTCCTGGCCGATTGGCTGGGTCCTCCTCATGGATCTGAAGTGTTGTTTTGGGTTTTTCATTTCTGTTCCTTTGCATTCCAATGAACGATGAAATGTGTCTTCTCAGTGCTAGCTATCAGCAGTGCTGGGTCCATACAGAGATATCAATGGAAGACAGCCATGAAGGCATGCGAAATTGGCCAGCCATTCATTCTTGATGGTGTTGGCATGAGCTTTGCTTGAAGCTCACAAACAGTGGTTCCGAAACGGAGCTCACGAAAATCCTCCTTGGAAATATTAGGAGGCTCAAAATTAGGACCAGGAGTCCTAAGACCTCTGGATCAGGAATCCTAAGGTCACGAGGCGCAATTCGTGCATTCAAGTGAAGATGCTGAGTGCTTTGGGACTATCAGTCCTAAAACCAAGTGCAGCAGAGCCCAGAAATTAGTGGGACTCATTGCTTGGTTGTGTCCATAATTTGGGCAACACAACTGTCTCCTTTGCTTGAATAGTTAGAGGGAGACTCTGACTCAAAGATGCCTCAAACACTGACCTCTGAGGCACATCAGATGCTGGTGGGGCTCTGCGAGCTTTTTCTGCTCGTCAAATTTATCGCATTCTTCCTCCATTGATATCCCTGTTTTCATAACTACTCTGGATTTGTCAGATTTTGAAAAGTCATGAGGATCGATCAGCCCACTTTGTGGAATCATGGAAGCTGTGTTGATGTCCTGACATTTTGAGAATTCCCCGGAATTTTCACTTTGGTCATGGGTTTCTGCCTGTGTGGCTGACATGGTTGCTTTGTTCCCTTTGCTGGGGACCCTGTGATATGCCATTCAGGCCCAGGTTCCTTCATTTTCCATTCTGCATGTGGAGAGTCATGTGAATTTGCCAGAGTTCATGGCTGAAGGTCACGCGAGAGCTGACAAGTTGGCTAACCCAGCCTGGATAGCGCCTCAGCCTGACACTCGTGCAGGCCAAGGCATCGCTTGGGTTTCTCCGTCAGACAGCACATACCTTGCAGGAGTTTTCAATTGACAGCAACTGAGGGCGTGACATTGTCAAGCCTTGTGAGGACTGTCATGAGTTTGCTGTGCCTTTGCTGGTGGTGACGCCCGGAGGCCTTGGAGGTTTGACAGAGTGATGTCACCCAAGTTGCAGAGTTTGGCCAGCTCAGGTATGTGCATGTCACTGTTGACACCTTCTTCTTTGTGATGTGAGCTTCAGCTCACACTGGAGAGAAGACCCGTGATGTCATTGCCCACTGGAGGCAGGCCTTTGCCATTCTAGGCATGCCTTCTGCTGTGAAGACCAACGAAGGTTCTGCTTACACCTCTCTGAAGGTGCAGCAGTTCCTGCAGATGTAGGGTGTGTCACGCAAGTCTCATTCCCTGACTGGTCAACCTGTTGTAGAATGTGCTCATGTATACAAAAGCGTGTTCTACAAAAACAAAAACGGGGAATGCAGGGTGGAACCCCGCACAGTTGGTTGGCAAGAGCTTTGTATACCATCGCTCACATGGAAGTGTTGCAGAATTTCAATAACCTGGTTGCAAAGACAACACCCAGATGATGGGCAGGGTGGAAACCATGACGAAACTGAAAATCATCAGGTGATTGAACCACTGGATGATGGTTTTTGGTGCAGACAACATGAGTGATCACTTCAAAAATTTTTCTTCATCAAGTGGACATGAATCATTTTTCATTTTCTTTCTTTTGATGATGAAACATCGTTCAGCTTTTCCTTTTCTTTTGTAATAGAGCATTGTTCATTTTTCTTTTTTCTTTTTCTTTTTGTAATGGTAAAAGGGTGAGATGTTGTCCCTGAAAATAAGCCTTCTGATTTGCTTTAGTGTAGTGGAGTCAGTTCTCATGAATTGTAAGATAAACAAGAATCATGTTTGCATTCCTTTGTAAAAGATATCACCTGATGGGCTTCTCAAGTGACCAGTGAAGATGGAGAGGTGGTAACTGTCCAGAAACTTATATATATGAGATCAACAATAAACTAGAATCTTCTTCCTTTCTTCCTCTCTGCCTGAACACCTGTTGTGTGTGTTGCTGTGTGTTCCTGTCTGCGTCACAGTAACAATACACCCTACTGGAATGACCTAAACTTCTCATGTTGAATACAGAACCTGGTTTTAGGGGGTACTTATCTTCCTGGTAATCTCAGGCAAACACTTTATCTTCCAAACAATTGTTGTTAAGTAAGCTTGAAAGAAATCTAGAAAGGAGGGAAAAGCTCTTAAGAAACAAGCTAGTTGATGTGAAGAAAAAACTCTATTTCTACATCCCTTTCTTTCTTCATGTCAGAAATTTCCACATGTAAGCTTGCATTTCCACATGTAAGCTTTTTTGCTGTTATTTCCAGCCAATTTTATTTTTCTAAATGATGTTGCTGAGCATATGCCTCCACCTATCCAGCAGGTCTCATCTGGTTTTCCATAAATGCACTCACATATACTATTTCATCCCTGTTTGAATCTCAGCGTCTATGGCTGAACAATTTCCTTTTCTACTTCTGATCACCTAACCTTTCTGCCTGTCATTGGACAATGGTGTGTTGACAATCCAAGATAAGATCTTACCTTCCTTAATTTATTTGTCTTATCTTGTATCTAAGAACTACCAAATGCCCAAGGGAACATCTGTCACCAGATTAGTAAGGATGGGATAATAGGAGCCATAATTACAGCTCTAATTGTACATATATCTAATAAGAGAAAGTCAGATGTGGTAAAAGCAGACCACCAAGGAATTCAGACTGGCCTTGTGACTTGTTTTCCTTCTGGAAAAAAGTCACATACTGTCAGAATAGAAAGAATGAAGTAGAGTCACAACTAAGGACATACAGAACTTTTGCCCAGTAATTAACTGACATAACTTGCAAATGATTTTACAACATTATATGACCAATGACCAGGGTTCCAGACACAGAATATCAGTAAAACTAGAAATGGATTCTTGAGATAGGGATAAGCTGAGTCTCAGTTAATAGATATTCTGAAGTCAAGGACATCTTACCTAGAGTTTCTGGAGAGACAAAGAGAACTGTGAGCAAAATTGCACTGAAAAATCAGAATCAGACATGAATACAGATGTACAGAAATGCTATCTAAATAATAATAAATCAAGACCATTTCAGGAAATTTTAAATTAAATACGCATGAATAGATTAATCCCAGATATAGATATTATCTATCTAGTTTTCTGTAAGGCTTTCTTCCCACATGATATTCTTATCTCCAAATTGGAGAGGCATGGGTTTGAAGGGTTAATTATTTGGTGGATAAGGAATTGGGAGGATGGACTCAGGCCAGTTGCAATAAATCCAGGTGGAGGCCAGTGAAGAGAGGTGCTTCTCAGGGCTCTGTCCTGGAACTAGTACTATTCAGTATCTTCATCAGTGACACAGACAGAGGAATCGAGTGTACTCTCAGCAAGTTTGCAGATGGAACAAAGCTCACCACTGCAGTTCATACAACAGGACAAGATGCCATCCAGAGGGACCTGGACAAACCTGTGCAGTAGACCTAGGAAACCCTCAGTAAATTCAACAAGTACAAGTGCAAGGTTCTGCATCTAGGTCAAGAAAATCCTAGACATGATTAAAGACTGGGAGATGATCCCACTGAGAGCAGTCCTGCTCAGAAGCACCTGGGGGTGCTGGAGGCTGAGGGGATGGACATGCCCCAGCCATGGGCACTCACAGCCCAGAGAGCCAAACGTGTCCTGGGCTGCATCCAGAGCAGCATGGGCAGCAGGGCCAGGGAGGGGATTCTGCCACTCTGCTCTGCTCTGCTCTGCTCTGCTCTGCTGGGACCCCACCTGCAGGGCTGCACCAGCTCTGGGGTCCCAGCACAGGAAGGACATGGACCTGCTGGAGGGAGCACAGAGGAGGCCACAAATTTGGTCAGAGGTCACACATCTCCTGTGAGGACAGACTGAGCAATTTGGGGTTGTTCAGCCTGGAGAAAAGAAGGCTCTCACTTCACCGTATAGCAATCTTCCAGTATTTGAAGAGGGCTTATAGAAAAGGCAGAAACTGATTTTTGTGTGGGAAAACAGTGATAGGACAATGGGGAATAGTTTAAAACTAAAGGAGGAGAGATTTAGATTGGATGTTAGGAGGAAATTCTTTACTCAGAGAGTGATGAGGCACTGCAACCTGTTGCTAAGAAAAGCTGTGGATGTCTCATTCCTAAAAGTGTTCAAGGCCAGGTTGAATGGAGTTCTTGCCAACCAGGTCTACTTGGCAGGAGAGGTTGGAACTAGATCATTTTTAATGTCCCTGCCAATCCAAACTATTCTATGATGGATCTATGAAAGTCTTACAAAATGAAAACTAATTTTAAAATGTTCTACTGGGTGCAGAGTGGCCAAGATTTTACCTTTACTGTCTGCTTTTGGACATCAGTGAAATAATAAAAGAAAATAGAAAACTATTTTGGGGTTTAGATATGATTTGAGAGGGAAGACTAAGCCTTAGGTATGAGTGATTTACTATAGAGATAACAAAAGGGAATACTTTGCATATTTAAAAGTTGTAAAGCTCATTTTTCAATTGAATTATAACTATCACATGAAAATTTACCATGAAATATCAGGATGAAATTCAGGTAGCAAGTGTTTAGCCTGAGTGAAGGTACAATTTTTGTGATGTGAATTGCACAGTGTCATATGATAAGCTCGTTCCCAGGATTTGCTCTAAGATATAGCCTGGCATGCCATCTGTGCTGAAAGGTGATGCTGTGGGAAGAATGTGGGGCCACAGGCCACTGAGGGTGGAAGGCTCAGCCTCTTGCTTTAAGGTGGTCTGATTTCAAAGCCAGCTCACTTTGCTAGGAATTTGTTCAGTCACATCTTGGCATACTCCAGGGGTGGAGATTGTACAATATTTCTGAGCAACTTGGCCTGTCCTTAAACTATTCATATGGCAATATTTTTTTACCCTATATTTAACTGCAATTTTCCTTGCTATGACTTGTGACTGTTGCCTCTTGTCCATCTGCTTAAATTGATAAATATCTTTTTTCTCTAACTTTCTACAAGATCCATGTTTTAAGATTCCTGTGCCCTCAGAGATAAAGAACATTTTCTATATAGGAATTTTTAGATGCCAGTGGAATGGAAATACTTTTCTCTGTCTTAATTTGCTGTTGTTTACTTAGCAAAAAGTGTTGTTGGTAAAACTTTTCCATCACATGCATGGATGGAGGGGGATTACAGAGTTTTAAGACAGAACTTTCAAATAAAATCCAATCTTCATTTTTTTCTGTTCTTTGCATTGTAATTTCTGTGCAGCACTGAGTGGTAATCACTTTCCAAGTTTACAGAGGAGTGTTGTGTTTTGATTTTCATTGAGGCGTGGATGGGGATTAGCTATCTCTCTTTTATGTAAAAAGATTGCCAAAACATTGTTCCAGGCAAGAATAAAAGTTACAGATTTGGCAGGTACTAGATAAACATCCATAAAGCATAAATAATACTATGTTACTGGCACTGTGTTTGTTGTGCCGCCTCCATGTTTCTAATTAGGAAATAAAGTCTGATGACTACTTGAGACAAGTTACTGAGTCTGACTTTGGAGCTAGAATTAAAGCCTATAGGAATAAAAACTATAGGAAACAGGGCAGTGCAGCAGCCTCTGGAGAAGGATACCTGAAGACAGCCTAGAGAAAGGAGTTGCAGCCTGTGGGGAACTGCTGTGCAGTCGGAGGACAGTTTCTGTGAATGAGAGCAATTGCAGCAATGAAATGTGGGGGCAGGTGGATTGATTTGGGCTATAACTCTGAAATTCTGTTTAACTCTGTTACCGCTTTTCTGAAGACGAAAAATCTTTTGTTTTGGGTGATCCTTCAGTGGTGTTTCTCCATCACTTCTGTTGTTCTTTTGATGAGTAAACAAGGAATTTTATTTTCATCACAGCTCTAAGAAAAATGCAATCTCTGTACCTTAGGAAGGTGTGGAAAGCATAAATTTTCATCTTAATGGACAAGATGGAACAATCTGAATAATGAACAAAGGAGGTGTTTCTTGTCCTTCTGCTTGGGAAGAGAGCTTTCAGTTTGTAAGCCATGACAAATTATTGATTAAGCAGGTGCAGCTGCTCATTCCCAATTGTTGCACAAGATCAAAGGCTCCTTGTGTCCCCCTCTAAAAGATGATTTTTCAGCCTGGTTAAATATATGAACACAGAACAAACATCCTTGACCTTGAGGAATATCCCAGATGAAGTCAATTGGTGCAATGACATCCAGTCGGCTCTGTGTCATGAGAGAAATTCTTTCTGAGGAGATTGCAAGGAATGAAATTACATTGAATGGTAAAGAAATGAAGTATTAAGGGGTAAAACCCAGATTCAAATCTGAGTGCAAGATGAATCCATTCTAATCCAGCCAAGATGAAGAACATTTGCCAAAGGTTAGCTGTTTGACATGGTTTTACTATAAATAAGTGATTGCTTTATTTGCTGTCTTGCTAAAATTGATGTAAGGGTGCTTCCCAATTCAGTTGCACTCTTCTGGCATGCAAGTAAAATTCCCAGAATATATCCTACAAAGAGCCCATCAGCTGCTTACACGGGGTGCTTACACATCATGCTTCATCCTCTTTTTGTTGTTGCTTGCAGCACTTTCTCAGATCTCATGGATCCTGCTGCTACATGTGGGGAAAGGTCACCTGGTATCCCTTCTTTGGAAGGTGTCACTGGCTGGCAATGGCCGGGCTTAGCTGGCTAACACCAGTCTGCAAGGTGCTGTCCTGGTCACTGCTGCACCACCTCAGCTAGATCCATCAGCAGCTAGGGAAGCAGAACAGGTGATTCCTTGCCTCCTCAACAACAGAAAAGGATGAGCCCTGAAGATGTGGGCAGTATTCAAGACGTGTGTCCATTTCATCTCTCAGCAGAGCATCAGCTACAGTCAGGCAGGTAGTTTTGCCTGGTCTGGGATCACACTCTATAACGTGGGGCAAAGGAGCTGTGGGGGTCAGTCAGGGCTTATTTTGAAGTAGGTTCATAAATACCTTAGATGGCAAAAGATAAAAAGAAGGAACTTAGCAAAAACTCTGAAGTTGCCATGTCACTTCTTACTGCCCTTCCAGAAATGTCTTCCTCCATTTCCTGCTTTACAGCTACTGTAGGAGGGCTGTGAATGGACCTCCCTAATTCCATTCCCTGAAAGGTACCTCCAAAAGAGGTGTGAAACCCCTAAACATTCCCACATTTTGACTCCATGCAAAAGTCTCCTTACATAGCAATGTCAGCAGTGGGATTGAGGTATCCTGCTTTGGACAAATGCCATAGAGTGTTATGAGCCAAAGATATTTTGTCACCAGCAGTCTTTCTGGATCAACAGGGTGTTCATGGAATTTTTTCTTCCTCAATGAACTCACTTGTTCCCTTTTTTTGGTGTCCTTAAAAGCCCCTGAAGAGAAGGCTGTGTACTGACAATATGTTTTTCTTTGTATGTGCTTGCCATGCGTTCTTTGCTTGCTCTATCCATCTCTGCATGTTTTAACACCTCTTTTTTTACCCTTGCTTTTGGAAAGCTATCAGAACTTGCTTGTGTCATCTCGAATTCTCTTTTTAGCAAGGCAGCATGTGTAGTCTTGACTTTGCTTTCTTGCAAACATTTTCTGCTTTTTCTCCTTGGGATTTTCTTTTTCCCCTTTTTCTATCACCCTTGGTTTTGTTTTTTGTTGGGCTTTTTTTTGTTGTTGTTGTTTGGGTTTTTGGTTTTTTTTTTGTTTTGTTGTTGGTTGGTTTATTTCTGGTTTTTTTGGAGGGGGTGGTTTGTTGGGTTTTTGAAGTTTTTTGATTTTATTTGGGGTTTGTTTGACTTCTGATACAAATAATTTATAAAAACCTTGAAGAGTATAGCCCTAAAACTGAGCCCTGGTGATCTCCACTGGTGACTAGCTACCAGCCTGATGTGACCTCATTTATTACACCTCTTTGAGTCAAGTAATTGGTCATCCAAAATATCACAGACTTGTCTAGCTGTCCTGTGAGATACTGTGAGAAACAGCATCAAAACACTTGCAAGAATCCAAAACTACCACTTCTTCTTGCTCCCCTTGGCCAGCCAGATGGGTGATCTCATAAAAGGGAAATGACCTGGTTAAGCAGCACTTCCCTCTCATGAGCCCATGCTGGCTCTGACAAATGACTGTGTTGTCACTACAATGTGTTTTTAATAACTTTCAGAATAACAGGTCCATGTCCTTCCTCTGCTGGGACCCCAGAGCTGGTGCAGTCCTGCAGGTGGGGTCCCAGCAGAGCAGAGCAGAGTGGCAGAATCCCCTCCCTGGCCCTGCTGCCCACGCTGCTCTGGATGCAGCCCAGGACACATTTGGCTCTCTGGGCTGAGTGCCCATGGCTGGAGCATGTTGTGCTTCTTGTCAAGCAACACACCTGCAAGTCCTTCTCTGGACTGTGCTGTGCTCTCAATCCATTCTCCATCCAGTTTGTATTTGCGCTTGGGATTGCCCTACCCCAGGTGCAGTACCTGACACCTGATTTTATTGAACTTTACACTGCCCACCTCTCAAGCCTGTCCACGTCCCTCTGGATGGCATCCTTTCCATCTATACCAGACAGCTTGAGGTCATTGGCAAACTTGCTGAGGTTGCATTAAATCCCTCTGCTCAACTTATTGACAAAGGTGTTGAAAAGCAACAGTCCCAATACCTACCCAAGAGAAACTATAAACTAGATAATTAAAGGTACACCCAGACCATACCATTCAATAACTGGAAAGATAATTGTCATAAATATTACTAGAATTAACAGAAGTTTACTGGTTATAATGCAGCACAAACCATCTTTTCCTATATTTAGTGCCATATTTCTGTTACCAAGCCAAGTTTCATTATATTTTTTACTCTCTCTTCCTGAAAAGAAAGCACACATGTAAAGCTTTCCTTTTAAAACTGTATAAGTAATCTAAACATATAATATAAATATATGGTAGTCAAACCAATCAATGACATGAACTGATTAAAACATCAGAAATAAGGAATGAGAAATGTAGTGTAATGTATCTTATTGTACAATACAACTGCAATATACAAACCAAACCTGTCTCTTCCTCAAGCAAAATTTTAAACACAGTAGGAAGAATAGGACCTCTTTAAGTAAGTCCATTATGCTTTCATTTTCTTCATAAAATGTTAGTCTGTCCTCATGTTTCCTGAGACACAATAACCTCCAGGAGCAGGAAGTTATTTTTGCCCAGTTCATCCTGCAAATTGTATTTTCAGGGAAATGTATAGGACTGAATTTTCTCTTTCTCTCATCATAAACTCATCTAAAAGTGGAGATAGATTGAAAAAACCTAAAGCAACAAACGAGATAGTATTGAAGCCAGATGAATAATTGATTTTCTGATTTGTGGCAATTCTTCAAACAGCTGGGAAAGTAACAGCCTAGGTCAACAATAAATAACTATCTTCAACATCTTCTACAAGCTAAAAGTTTGCAAAAAATATTTATGTTGTAATTTAAACTCACAAGAGCTAATGTGTTGTTAATATATCATAAAATATTGCATTTTGTTCATGACTATTTCTCAGAAGTAAATAAAACATTGGATGGAATCTCCCATAGAGTATCAGTGAGCCAAAAAGTATTCCCTTTTGCAAATTAAACAACACAAACATCCATTTTTATTTCCCTTTCTGTGTTAAATTCCTTCTTCCCTAGATTTTGATACAAATGAGTTTGTTTCTTTGAAATTAATTTTAGATTTTGGAAATATTATGCTTTTTCCACCACAAAATTTTTGGGCACAGTACCTTACCCAGTTCTCTTCAGGTTATTGTTGGAATACTATTGTCAAGTGCTTTTAAAAATCTGCCCAAGCATGTCAGACTTGAAGCTGTTATGAGTAGAGCACATCTAAATAGCTTGTTATTTCGGTGCCTAGTTGGAAGCAGAGGTTTGAAATTTGGCCTCAGAGCTACTCATAACTTGGAAACCAAGAGACAACCAGTAAGTACACAAAATTATTGATATGAGTTGTCAGGCCACTTGAGACAGATTGCCTACATATGAAGATTTATAGTTTTTCACACATCTCTGATGTTCTTAGCACTGTGTAATAAACAGAAAAAGAAGACTTCATCCTGCCCCTGCTTTTCCTGCAAGTCTGTGTTTGAAACAACATGTCATACTCAGGGATGTCCACCTGACTTCACTGCCTGTCACCTGAGAATGCTAGTAAATTTTTTATTCTGTTCTTGTTTCTAAATTTATTATAGGAACATAACTTCCAAGGGTACACTTTATTTTGGAACCAAACCTCTATTTAAAGCCCTCCTTTTCTAAATTTGATCTTCTCCTGCATCCCAGTTGAAAGTGCAGTGTACTCAAAAATGCCAAGGCATAGTAGCTTTTTGTTGTGAACTTCAGGCTAATGGATGCTGCTGCCACAATGTGATTTTTGATAGTGAATTTTCTTCTGCTGCTTATCTTTCTAATAAGCCAGCTGGCAGATTTAGGATGCTAACCAATGGAGCTGTGCTGTGCCATATATTAAAACAAACCAATTGAATCATTCAACAGGTCAGTTTTAGATAAACAAGACTTATAAGGCAGGCTTCCACTAAAAAGATAATGTCTAGCTACCAGATCCCCTCCCTGCCTAAATGTCAAAAGGGTTGCAGGGGCAGTGCCTCATTAGAATAAAATAGAGCGATGGCAACTATAAGGGCTTGTGGCTATTTAAGGGAGGTAGTGTTGCAATATGCCTGAGTCAAAAGAGTTGCTGCCTTTCACTTCAAAGGTCCTCAATGCAAAAGTACTCATGATGAATTTCTCTGTGCAAAGAGTTAAAGCCACCAATGGGCAAACAGACTTCCTAGCTGGGAAAGATATTTTGTACAGGCAAACATTACTCTGAATTGTCTGTGTTCTCCAGTCTTTCCTGGATTTCTCCAGCCCTGGACAGTGGCAGAAAGAGGAGCCAAGACTCTGTGTTTAACTGCTCGGCTGTGAGCTAACAGCAACCTCAGGGTCCAGGGAAGGAAGTAGAAGTATGCTGTAAAAAGGTGTTCTTGAATAGAGGTGACTTCATGAGAGGTGCAGATTTTTCTTCTAAGAGGTAAAATTGCCTTTGTGCTGTTTCACAGAGCCAAAACTTACGTAAATATCCAAAGTACCACAGGGAAATATTTTGAGATCTCTGTCTTGACTCCTGTTCCAATTGGGAAGCTAGCACCAAAACCCTTGCATTTCCTGATGGGAAGCAAAAATATAACAAGACAAGTCCTAGATCCCGCCTATGCCCCTCTTGCTCTGATAAGCATTGCATCCAAATCTAGGAAGAGAAGAGTCCAATGCTCATTGAGGATTGTGCTTCATTGCTTTTTCGTACATCTCTTTCAAAAAACTAGGTTGTACACTGGTGCTGGTTCCTCTTTGCAGTGCTGGGGTTTTGCAACAGGGTCAGAATTTTGACTGAGGAGGCACTGTCATAACCGTAGTCCTTCAGATGGGTAAGGGCAGGAAATCCCTTTGCAACTCATGTGGTGGGCCAAGGTCTGACTGCTCATAACTTGAGTCACACTCAGGACTACAGATTATGAAATCACACTGATGAAACTTCTAGCATCAGATGCCTTAGTAGACTTTGGTAATTGACCATGAGAATGGGAATGACACATTCTTTTAATCTGCTTCCCATTTGCAGCTGTTGTCAATTGAATAATATAATATATACTTGCCTTCTTATCCTGCTTCCTCTAACAAAGTGACAAACCGAGACAGTTTTATGGTGCTAAAATAGCATAAATGAGGCCTTTTTGCCTCTTTTCAAATGTTCTCTTTTCCTGTTCTTCTTCCTCATAGTTTGTTCCTCTGCTCCTAAATCTCTTTACATGTAGTTCCTGTTTTGTAGTATATTTATGTACATATACATGTACATATGCAAATATTTAAATGGTTCCATGCACTTTGTACTTGTCCAGTGTTGGTCCTTGTTTCTTAATTCCAGGAGATCATCAGAGCTCCGTTTTTGCTCAGAAGTGGCTTGAACATCACAGTACCTTTTTGTCCACTTCTTTTGTTTCAGTGGATAATGATGGTAAGCATGAGTTCTTGGCTGTCATGCTGCCTCTAAGAAAGCAAATCATGGTGGGAGTATGGAAATTAATGTGTTGGCATATCAAAGAACTCTATGTTAAAGGAAACTGGTGGGATGGGTTTTGCCTCCAATACTAAGGCTCAGGATAACTTTACTTCTCCTTTGAAAAACCCCCTCTTTTCCTGTATAGGAGCATTAGTCAAAGTCTTTCTGGATGTGCTTTAAACGCAAGACTCATTTTTAGAACCCTGAGAGTGTTAACACCCTTGGGGGGTGAAGAAGCCATTCAGAAGTCATATTTTCCAGCAGGGAGTACATGGTGTATAAAATCCTTCAGTATAATAAAACCTGGTAATTGAAGTGCCACATTAGGGTTTTTGGGTTTTTTTTTTTTAAGTCAAACAATTGCCTAGTGAACAGTATCATAAACTAGCCTTCTTATGTGAGCTTTTATACCTTCTGCATTACTTAATTCTTGTTTATTATCAACCTAAGTTCTTCAGTTGCAGAGGATCTAGTATCTGTCAGCAAAGGCTCAACAGTCCTCAGGGTCATGTTTGGCAGTCCTGAGACCCCATCTCTGCAAGTCCCTTACCCAGGCATGTGGTATGAACACGGTCTGTTTCTATCTCTTTGCAAATTATATTCATGGCCTCCCTGTCATGCCTGAGTCTCTCCAACCTGCTCTGGTCTGAGTGCACCCTCAGATTTTCTTGCTAACCTGACTTCTGCTGATTGTTGACACAGAAGGACCTTGCCCTGAGGCCCCATCCTCCCCTGGATAGTGGACTCAGCTCTCTTTTTCCTTGATTGTTTTCAGTCAGTTGATGTGCTCACCTATCCAATTTTAATGATTGTGTGATTCTGAAATCAGTAGCTCCCAAAAGTTTATAAATTACAGTTCTTGACCCACAGATCAATGTGCTGGTACATTCTAAAAACAGGTAGGTAAGTACAGAAATGAGGTGAGAAAAAGGAGAAAGAGTTAACATGCAAACCAAGAACAGTGTAGTTGTCTTTGGGTAGCTGAGCACATAGCTCAAAATTTGTTTTTTTTTTTACCACATCTATGGGGAAAATCTTCTCCTGCTCTTTCATTAAATGTCACATGATTTGGTTTTGCAGTATACAAACAAGATCAGACCAAGAGGAAATTACTTTGCAGAGCCTATTGTGCTTATGAGAGAAATTGGCTTGTTCTACCTTTAAACAAGCTTATGATTTATTGTGTTTATCTAGCAAAAAGTAAGTTGAAGCAACTTGAAGCATTTGAGCCAGAAAATCTCCAACATATTGTACTTCTGTACAAGACATGTGCAAATGTGAATGAACACTACTTAAACCCTTCTTCCTGATCTTGTGCATTCCTGCACAGGGTCACTCTGCTTTACATGTAGTTGAACTGAATAAATGGTCTGTCTTGAATTACATCTTGGATAAACTGGGTGTTTAATGTCTCCAGCCAGCTTTAGTGTTCATAACTGTCAGTTGTATAACTGAGCAGTGCATTTTTGAAGCATTGCCATGTTCAGAGACATCTCAGAAGAACACACTGTTCTTACAAACAAAAACGAAATGTGGCAGAGGAAGAGAGCAAGGAGGAGGGAAATTAGTGCTTGATAGGTATTACTGTCTATATCCTATAAGCACTTCAGTTCTGGGTGAAAAAAAATGGAAATCCATTCAGATTTGAATTATCATCTTCATCTCTCCAAAGCACTCTGTAATAGTAACAAAGGTCAGAAATTATTCTATTACTCTATCATCCTTGGATTACTTCCTGCCCTCAGACTCAGGGGAATGGAGTAGGTCATAGTCCCTACACTATTTTCCAGAAAATGTCTCTGCTTCATAGTAGCAATGAGTAATATTCTCTCTCTTTGCAAGCACTAGATCAGAGAGTCCCTCTCTCACCTCTGAAGTAACACTGTCTGTCTCCAAGAGTGCAGGCAACAGCTCTTCAAACATTAGAAGCCATAGTCCAAGATCATCAAAATTTCTGAGCAGCGGGACTGTTGAATTTGCAGTAATTTCTCCCACTCAAACCCTAAAACAACAGTCTGGAAGAAGCATACAGGAAGGCTGTATTTCAAACAAGTCAGGGACCTATAGCATCAAAACTTGTTCCACTCAGCAAAGGACCTTTTCTCCTCCCAGTCCTCTCTCCAGTCTCAACCTCTTTGTACAGCTCCCCCAACTTTGCATCTGGTTTGAGAAGATTTCTTCTTTCTTTGCTCTCAAATCACCCCAGATATTAGGAGGCAGCTCAGTTATTTCTTCCTTCTCTTCAGTGTGTGACCACTGAGAATATCACTGCAGGTCACAGCTGCCTTATCATATTAAACATCCTCTGTTTCTCCTGCTGCATTGAAAAGGTGAAAAGCAACAGTCCGTCTTTCTCCTCCCAGAACAAGGAGCACAAGCAGAAGTCAGCCATGCACAAGGGTAAGCCTTCATTGTCATTTCCTCAAAAAAATTATCATGGTGTCAGAGTTAGAGCAGGCATAATAGAGAAACTTCTGCCTTCCATTAAATAGAGCTAATTTCTGTCAATACTTAATTCTCAGCAAGGTTTAGTTTCCATGGAAAGTGTAGTTAAAAAAAGAGATGGATAGACAGGCAAAGAGAAAATTAGAATGTTCCTGCTTTATGTCTAAGATCCATACATGAATTAAGAACCATTTATAACCTCTCACTGGTCCTTGTTCTTCAGTGTATTCCAAGGTGTGTAGGCTTATATGCATAGGCAGTACTCCAACACCCTAATGCAGACCAGATGCACTTACCTATCTTTGGGTGAAAGCTTTAAGACAAAGCTAGTGATTCTGATTGGCCTGTTTTGGCCTCCTCTGTGGTGTCTGCCTATCACTTTTTTTGCTAATTTTATCTTTTTTGCAGGACCTTTCACCTAACCTGCAGATGACTTTGTGTTTTTAATACTCAGCAGCTTAATATTTTCCGCTATGTAACTGGTTGTTAAAAATGAGATGAACACAAGCACAGAAGAACTGAAAAAGGAACACAACTGCATGAAATAACCATAAGAAATTTTTACCACCTTTTTTTAAGCTTTTCCAAAACCACAGTGAAAAAGGTATAAGCCAAGCACTCCAAGCTTCAATGTCTGCCAAAGCAATTGGGAGAACTGACAGTGAGGATTGAGTCCATTCCATCATATCACAAAGGATCTAGAACTCTGATTTCACATATGATAGACATAAAGTGTGTTTCTCACCTAAAAGCTCATTAGAAAGCATGATGGGTATGCAGGGCAAGAAGAGATAAGGTCTATGCTCTCTATGACAGCAAGGTGAAAGAAGACATTCCTGAATTTGTCTCATTTTCGTGAATGTTCTGATTGATTTTATAGGAAAATTAACTACTTTCAAGCAAAGTTATTTTACTGGAAAAATCTTTTCGCAGCACATGGGCCTCAGAAACTGCAGTACAATTTCCAAAGCTTTGTAACACAACAAAAATAAAAAAATTAGAAGTGAGAAATTTGCAGTAGCATAAATATATATTCCATTGGAATAAAGAGGTGATATTGTTTACTTTATTGTTTACTTCTGGTATTTTTGTTTTTTCTAAACAATAGAAAATTTCTTATTTATAGGGATGTGCAAGTTACCTGCAAAATTGAAGACCTTGGGATGGAGAACATTAGGAAAGGAGAACTTCAAGGTGTTATTCCAGTTTCTCTGACCTTCTTAGTGTAATACACCACAAATAAAGCCCTCTTATAAAACTCAGTCATATTTGAGATAATAAAGTTCACCATAGCTCTCTCACATGTGACTGTTTAAATGGATCAAAATCATTTGATTCCCATCTTCTTACCAGCAAGGGACTCGAAGGCCTACATACCACTCAAACTCATCAAGTCCATCTAACTTCACATGAGATACATGGTGGTCCGTATACCCACCTTACTTGGTCCAGAATTATTCTTTAAATAGCAGGCACCAGATACAAAGAGCTTTACTATTTCTTTTTTGTCAGAGCCTCTCAAAGCTAATATCACAGGTGAAAACATTCTTTGCTGTATTTGTGCTTGTAAAAACATACTTTTGCTGAAATTGAGGAAAACCTTGTTTTCTTGCAGAGGTTTTTTCCTTCTATTATGATGAGAAAATCATCATCCATTGAACACTCATGGCTGTGATCCTGTGGTGATTACAAAAGAGAAAATCATGGTGTGGTTTTTTTGGGGGATGTCCTATGTAGAGTTAGGAGCTAAAATATATGATTTTAGTGGGTTCATTCCAACTCAGAATATTCTATGATTCTAAAAAAATGACATTTTACTGTCCTTTTGCTTCCATATTTTGTTTTACTCAGCAGTGCTAAAAAAGCAAGGTATTTGTGACAGTTCTAGTTTCCTCTGTTTTCAAGGTAAAGGGTGATGTTCCTGAAAGACAGTTCATTTAACTATGTGGATCTGGCCTGCTTATGAGAAAAGTGGGGAAGGTGTGAGGAAGGAGATTTTTGTGTCTTTAGCACCCTGAGAGGAGCAGATCTCAAGAGTCTCTACTTCATGAGTCTGCTTGGCAGCCAGGCTGGGCTGTGCACTGAACCATGCCTGCAGTCAAGCCATGCTGCCAGGACATATTGTTCTCATTTGGATATACAGTCACTCTGCAGGTGGAGAACAAAATAGAAAGAAGGTTTTGGGGTTTTACCTGCTTTGATTCCAGGTCTCTGAGCACAGCCCAAGGCAGAAGTGTTTTTATTAGATATTTGGTAGCCTTGTGAATGTCTTCAGCAAGAGTTGAATGGACAAGTCTGGCTCTCATTTAACTGCTTGTGGCTGCATTGCAGAGATGTTTTTTCAGATGGTTAGGAAGTGATGTGAGATTGATTGTATCTTCAATGGAGATAACTGAGCACATCTGCTACTTCTATATGGCATTTGCCAGCATTGGTCCATTTTGTAATCTCTTGTCATTCCAGCAGTCCCTGAAGGCAAATATTCCCACTGAAGCATCCCCATCACTGTGGTCCCCTCTATACAAGCTCAAAATATTCTGTGTTAAGGTACTTACCTAAGTATTGGAGGATATCAGTATCAGGTTTCTTTTGATGAAGTGATTAATTGTATCAGAGGAAGGCACAGGAAATTCTGGAGCAGGTAAGAAAGTGAAGGTCTACAGGTTACAGCAGATTCACAATAGAATAGATGTGTATAATGAGAGACACAGAGCCTACTAAATAAAGCAAGACTACAAAGTTATTTCTAGGACAAAAACAAACAGTAAAATGAACAAAAGCAATACCTAAGAAGACCTTTAGGCCGTGTGAATTATGAACAACCAGATTTTCAAACAAACTTCTGACTTCTCTTTCTTTAAATCATTTACAAACTGCTATCTATAAACAGTTCTGTGTAATTGCTGAATGTTAATATGTTTTTATGGGGTTTTTTTAATCAAAATCCAAAATAAACAGTCAGCCTAACAACAACCAAATAAACAGTCTCCATAGCAGGCCTCCAAGATGGGAAAATTTAGGCTGCAAAATAGGGTATCTACTGTAAAATTTATGGCTAAGAGCATCCCTTGTCTGGGGGAGCAAGACTGTCAGCTGTCCTCAGATCAAACCTAAGGAAGAATTGTTCATCTTGTCTGTGTCTTACACAGTGGTCAAAATAAAAAGGCAACCTTTTCTCCAAGGAGGTGCCTCGCTGGTGCCAGCATAATCTGCCTGTGGCACAACATTTGAACCATGACTATGAGACCTTTGCCATACTCTGCTAAACCTAGGAGCACATAGCAGGAACATCCCAGAGGTATCACTGCAAGATGCAGGCTGAGCTGTAGGGGTTTTAGCTAACTCCTAGGTCATGCTGGGCATCTAATATAACAAACAATCTAAGCAGAGGTGGGAAATAAAACAGAGATGTGTGTGTCTGTGCTATCACATAGTGAATGATATTACATTTGTGGTTCATTCTACTTATTCAACACTTAATAAATGAGGAATTAGAATATTAGCAGAGGTAAAATTAAAGCAAGAGTGATAGAGATGTCATTCTTGCAAAAATTAGCACATGTGCACCTGGGCATTTGGCAATGATTTATGGTTTAATTGTGTTCAAACTTGTCAAATAGATTAATTAAAAAAGATAGTAGTACCTTATAATTAGATGTTTGCAGTCAGAATGGGGTTTAAGGAAAGGACTGAAATTACATGGAAGACCAGCCTTCTTCTTTTCAGTAGAACTAGGATACCTCTGAAAAGCTGTGCATTCACAAAAGACAAAGTGAGGAAAACATAAAAGTTCCCTTTTGGCAACAGGTCAAATGGGCCATGGAGACTGAGGTCATGACAGAGGTGGGTAGATACACATAATGGCAGAGAAACTGGTAGAAGTTTTGCCCTATGAGTGGTATTAAAGGTAATTCCTGAAAATTAGAACTCAGGAAGCCAGGTGAGTGTCACAAAAAGAAGGTTTATTTGCTCAGAAAGACAGGGATGGAAAATTATCTCAGAAACTTCTTGATATGTCTGACATCTGATATGTTTTTTAGATTCCCAGCAGAATGCTGTAGTGGGCATGTGTGAAGATGAAGATCTGAAAGTTTCAGAAATATGAACAGAAGAAGGGAGTTGAATGCTGATGACGGTATGTAGGAGTGAGCATCAGCACTTTCACACCGCTTAGATGTTAAAGTGAGTGGAAGGAACATTGTGAATCTATCAAGAGATAGGTAGGAACAGAGAAAAATAAAGAGGGAAGTGAAAGGATAGAGTTTTGACAGTACTAGGTCATACCTTCAAAGCATGTTTAATGGTGAAACTTCACTGATGTCAGCTGAACTCATTTCCCAGAAACTGACAATCTTAGATGTTCTGAAAGAGATACAGGCTAGAAAGTGGGGACTGTGAGGGCAGACAGAACCTGGAGTCACTTGCTGAGGGGAGCAAACTATTCCAGAGATATTAAGAGGTATTAAAGAATAGGTTAGACAAAATAGTGCCAGTATTGACAGACTTGTGTGTGAGGACATGACAGTTCATTTTAGCACTGGATGCCTGATTCATTTCTTTTTAAGCACAGCAAGGATGATTTATGTTAAGGCAGACTACAGCCAGAATTCCGAAAAAAATAATTTTCCTCTCCTGTGGACCTTGACCTGTGGCAATCTACTCTCTAGCCTCAATTTTTCCCCAGAGCATCTGAAGCGTTGGCAATAAAATCCCTTCCTTTCTTTTGGCACTGAAAACTTCTTTCAGACCAAGAAAACATAGATGAATTAGGCTGATACCAACTCAAAACAATTTCTTGCGGTTGGGAAAACACATCTGAAAATGACTGGAAAAGAAAATGTTAGATGAGATGAGATGATGAAAGAGATGAGATGAGATGAGATGAGATGAGATGAGATGAGATGAGATGAGAACAATTGCAACATTCAGATATAAGTCCAGCAGTTGCATCTCTGATGCAAACAAATTTTGTGAAGTGCTTCTTTCAAAGACACAAACACACACACACAAATCATTTGGAGGTAGCGTTAACATTCAAGTGGAATGTGTTTTTATAAAATGCAAGGAATTTGTATTGCTTCAAGTTTTCTTCATTGCTTCAAGGAATCCAGGGGCTTTTCATAAACTAGAAGATAGATAGCTGCTTTTCTCTGAGGTCTCTTTTTCCTGAATGATGGTTCCAATTGAAATGAGAGGACTAGAGGGGGAACAGAAAAGCTTATTTTTTTCATAGACAGTCACAAGTTCAGACACATGAAATCCACAATAGGTAGTTGGGTTGCACGCATAGTTGTGACACGATTTTGACAATAAAATATTTGTACCAAGTTGTCAGAGTATAAAATACACACCCTGCAGAAAAAAAATCTTACCAAGGATGATTAAGGCAGATGTTGAGGATGTAACATGGAACAAAAGGAAAAAGGCCAGTGTTCTGAATTGGTTTATTGTATTTTAATGCATAGACTTTGAGGGATCCTGACCATTCAGGCCTCGATTTACTGCTTATTTTCTTCAAAAAAACCCACCCCAACATACAATTTGCTGTTGTGGTGTGATCATCCCTCTTTTCCCCACCCCTGCCAATCACTATCTATCACTCCTAGAATTCCAGAAGGGTGTCAGTGCTTGGCAGGTTCAAAAAGATGCTCTCTACCCCTGAAGAGACATTGGCCATCCAGGTGTCCTTTGTTCCTTAAGATCTCCTCACCTATACTTGGTTGGTGGCTTCATGTCCCTTCCCCCTCTCCCCTGGTTAAAAGGATGAGCAACCACATGGTCAGGAGTTCGATTGGTGTTGTTAGGAAGTTCAGAGGCCCTGCCGGCTAGAATTGAACCCTTCGTGAGAACCGACTCCTTTCCTTCACCATCGCCTTAAAGCTTCTCCTGCAGAGGAAAACCTGGAGCGAGCCTCCACGAGGAAGCTCATCGCACTGGTCCCGGAGTCCCAGCCTGCCCGGACTTGTCTCTACAGTCCTGGCTGTATCACCAGCTGGCCAAAAGTGACCCTGGGGTGAAACACCACAGCAGCCGTTGTTTGGATCAGCAGCGAGGTCCATACAAGCTGGGAAACATCCCCACAGCAATATTGGACCTTTCAATAATTTGCCACAAAGGCTTGAGCCACACATGTCAGATCAGGATAAAATATTCCACAAAACTCCAGAGTTTTTAAAAGTCAAGGTTTTGCTCTTTCTGACATCATATAGAATAGGTAATTTTGTGCTTCAGGTGTGATTTTCTTCACCAACAGGGAAATCCTTGCCTGAGTGGTTTTTCTCTGATGTCTTCTTCCAAGATACCACTAAAATAAATTAAGGAAAGCTGGTATGTATCAGAGATAAAAGAAGACATAAAATTGTAGCTGCTAATTGGAGACAAAATGTTTATTTCAGACTAAACTTTATCATTACTTACAATTCAAAACTTCATTATCAGTACTGGTTTTGTCTGAAAAGTTTCACAGCTTTATTCTGACAAGATCTGAACTGGGTGTAAGTGGAAAGGATAACTACACATATGAGTAGATGGGACTCCAACATGTCGAGCAAATGAATTCTCCTGATTCAGCAATTGCGTGAACAGGCAAGCTCTTTAGCTAGCCTGATGGAAGAATATGGAAATTAAGTAGCAATTTGTGAATGTTTCAAGGAGGAACAGGGAATCCCTAGGTTCAACATGTCTCTCAGCTACCAGGAGTTTTCCAGAAAATTCTTTTGATTGGGCAGAGGCCTTTCCTTTGGGTAGTATGTCCAATAGCTGGATCACAGATACTGGTTTGTGCTACCCCTCTTCTCTGTCTTTCTCAATGCTCAGATTGTAGGTGCTGCATGTCCTGTCTCTCCTGCCTGTGGTTATGCGGCCAGCCCACTCCTCTTCCCTGACTGTGGCGTCAAGCCCAGCTGCCAAGGCCAGCAGTCACGTGCCATCCCATGTAAACTTCTCCTACCAGCACCAGTAAAGAGAATCCATAGTTCCTTTGCACAGACTTGATGCCCCCGAGGAGTGTTAGGACATCCTTTTGCAGGGCTTTTTCTGTGCTCTGAGAAGCACAAAATCCCCTGTTATCCTGGGCAACTTCCTCATCAGCCAGGGTCAATACATGGTTTTAAATAGAGAGAGGACAAAAAAAAGCATCCAAAAAGACTGGCTAATGCAGGAAATGACCATTTCTCCCAGATGAAACCCCTGATCTCTCCAAACAGCACTAGTGAGACCAGGGACCCATCCTCCAAGGGTGGCACCTGGCGTTCTTTTCCATCACAGACACACTTCCATGTATGTTCAGCATTCATTGTTATAATGCAGTGGGCTTAAGTGGGCAGTGAGGAAAAGGGTTTATGTTGATTCCCTTTCCTATGCAACCTGACATGACATTTCCTCTCCCTGCTTGTGATCTCCCAGCACCCCTAGTGCTGGGTCAAATCCCCACCATGTGTTTCTTGCAACTTGCGCAAATAAACCAGTGTGGAAGGAATGATAAATACCAGTGGGTCTTCTAGGCTAACAGCTTATGCACAAAGTAAGAAAAAAAACATGTAAATGAAATCACAAAAAACAAAAAAGGAAAGAAAGAGATTCCCTGCTTTTAGTAGAGCATTACTCAGTCATAAGCTATGTACTTTTGAGCTTCTTTTGTTCCCTGACAAGACTCTTAGAGAGGAAAAACCAGGATAGATACATGAAAAGAAGAATAAAGAGTAATACATAGGAAAAGAAAAAATCCATCATGTCCAAGTGTGACCATAAACCCCCCACCGCTGTTTACCAGTCTGACATTTTCCCAGTGATGGAAACAGAAGCTTTGTGCTTAAACTGTATTTCAAAAAATTGATAACTCCAGAACATCTCTATTTTCTGCCCTTGTCTTGTCCTGTTGCATACCTGTGTGTCAGGCCAGGAATCAGAGCTGACATCAAATTGCAGAGGACTGCCCTGGATCTTGCATAACCTTAGTAGGACAGCCACTTGGAAAGTTTTTCTGAGCCATTATCTGCCATTGCTTTTCTAACTACTCTACTGCATTAGAAGAGCAGAGTCATTATAGACCAGGCAGAAATATTAATTGCATTTGCATCATTGATGTTGACCACAACGTATTTCCATATACTCTGATATTTCAGGTCCTGTTCCCATCCCACTAGGAGCAAAACTCTAGCTGTGTTAAGTGATTGTAGCTGACTGTAGTGCTATTGTATTTCATCCCAGGAGGCTTTTGTTACCTCAAAGCAATTTGTGATTAGTCTGTGGGATATCATCAGAAAGATGCCCATCATGCTGCAGATGAATTCAGGGTCCATGCTTAGGATCATATAGTTTATGTCTCCGAATAACAGCATTCCTGTTTGCTTGTGGTGAGCTGCTTATTGGGCCCAATACATCCAACATGCTTTTTAGAGAGGTGGTAGCAGACTTTGAAAGTCGAGGTGTGAGGGAACTAGAGATAGAGGCAAATGCATCCTGCTCTGCTTGGAAAGTGTGTCCTTTTTATCCTTGTTCCTACTGTGACACTTCTCGGTGGACACAGATTCACTCTGCTGCCCTGCAGTAGGCAGAGGCTTGGTAGACACAGGCCCTAGCACATGCTACTTTCCTCACCTCACTGCTGGGATGACTTGTGAAGCAAACCAAGATTAATAAATCCTGATTGCAAATTAGGAGCTGCCAGCCTATATCTTCCATTAGCACTACCCTTCCTATCAAATGGAAGCATTAAGGACATGCTCAGGGAAATGAAACACCGCAGGTGGCTTGGCTAATCCTGCAACTTGGAAGGTAACATATACCTCTGCTTTCAGAGTGGCTGCTACCTTCCTGGTTTCTACTTGTTTTGGGTGATCAGACCACCTTCTCATGTTTGGGAAAATAGAATACTATGCAGAAAAAAAAAAAAAAATAAAAGGGAGTGGAGGGAAAGGTAACAGGGAGAATTTCCCACCTACTGAGATGAGGCTCAATCCACTGCATCTTTCACTACCGTTGAATCTACTCATACAGGTACAAATGAACTCACTTTAAATAGCATCAAGAGAAAAATGACTGGCTGATTTTCTTCCAAGTGTCCCTTCGTATTTAGCAGTGATGGTGATAATTCTAGAGTATTAAACAAGATGTAAAAATTTTCTGTCTCATTCTCTTTCTGTATTTTATCTAAACATTTTTAGAGATGACAGCTAACAGCATTCATAAAGTGAAGATTTGTTTCGGTAAATTTGTTCCTACCATAATTATGCTGACAAGTTCTCAAAAGAAAGATCTCTCTTAAAAACTTTGAGTGAGATGCTTTGATTGTACTTTTAGGCTGAAAGGAATTCTGTTCTGTTGCAGAAACCTTTCACATACTGCAGGCTGCTGCTATTCTGCTTCCATATGGTCCCAGGAAATCTTACTTTCTCAGGAGAGTAAGTTGGGGGAAAGAAGATGTTAGGCAATGCACTCTCAATCATGTCCCTCCCATTTTCTCTTTTCTGGCCAGAATGTTTCCTCTTTGGCAGGAGCAAAGAAAATGCTTCTAAAATGAATTATTATACTCTAAGGAAAAACCAGTCCACAGAAAAACAGTTTGCCCTGTGTATCCTGATGATTTTATAACCATTTTGGTCACTATATAAGGTCATACTACCAATGAAAGCCAAATAAACCTGGAATAGCTTTGACCTAAAGAATTCTTCCCTTAACTGGTGGCCCACAGTGATGTACAGGCTTTACAGGGTATTAAGTATCCAAACAAAATACTCCAGGCTCAGTAATTTTCAAATAGCAGCTGATTTTAATTTTTTCTTTGGCATTTATACACACATCCTATTGCAAGCTTGATTAATTTCTTTTTATGCTGGAAAAAATATTAAAGCTGGAATGGAAAGTTAAGAAAGTAGGAGTTCATATATTGAGTGCATATGTGGTTTAGTGGTGTGTGCCATGTGTACACATCACTTACTGGGGAAGATAAATCACTTTTGGATGCAAATTTCAACAACTGCTTCCAAAACTCCATCAACTTCGAAACTTTGAAGTTACTTTCTCCACAACCTGTTATTGAAATACTTCTTGCCAGATCAAAGTGAGCACCATTTTCTGAAGCAAAGATTTTTCTTCTTTTGCACAGCAGGCTGCAAAGTGATGCTCTTTACTTGTGCTTACCGACTGTCTCCCACAGACTGGAACTGACTGTCTTCTCTCTGTTAGGAACACAGCATCTCTTGTGTACTGAAGAGTTTTATTTTGTTTTTTAAGTTCTCATACTTTCTTCATTACCAATGATAAAAATGAATTCAGTGTTCTGTGCACAAACAAGACCTTATTCATTTACACAGTTATTGGGGAAGCCTTGGCGTTGTGGACATGCACACAAGTCTGTCAGTCTTAGCAAGCTACTGTTCCCTTGTGGTAGGTGCCTACTACAGTAGTGACACAGAATTTACATGACAATGGAATTAAAAAGTATCTTTAGCTCTGACTTCCAGATGACTGAAGAACAAGTTTCAATGAAAGGATTTATGACTCATGCACCAGTTTGCAAAAGTGCCTCCTGTTACTGTGAAGAGTAGCTTTCTGTTTGCTCCTTTCAGGCTGTTTCCTTACAATAGGGGACAGACTGAGTAGTGGTCTCTCTGCTCTGGGAAGCTGAGACTCCCCACTGAATCTGCTGTTTCAGACGTGGGTATGCTGTAGTTGCTTTGGCCACTGGGGGTTCCTTGGTTCTCTCGGGCCTCATGCCATCCACACAACAGCCTTCAGAGGGTGGCTGGTGGGTTCATGTGAGCCCAACTGTTGGCAGTGTCTGGGAGGTTGCTCAGCACATAAGAGGCCTCCTTAGAACTTGCTGAGCTTGGTAACCTCCTCAGCACACAAGAAGCACTTTTGCAGAGAGAAGTCTTCCACAAACAGCTCAGTTAGTGAGGGGAAAAATTTAAAGCCTTATCTCCCTTTCCTCCATTGGCACCTCTCTGGCTGTGTCCAGACTCCCTTGCCCCATGCCTCCATAGCTCTTGCCAAATATTCAGGTTTTTTAGTGAATTTTC
Source organism: Sitta carolinensis (assembly GCA_032173965.1). NCBI lineage: Eukaryota > Metazoa > Chordata > Aves > Passeriformes > Sittidae > Sitta > Sitta carolinensis. Next base: position 22,724,492 of record CM063313.1, on the reverse strand, counting down.
CCTTGTTCCCATTATTAAAAATTACAGCTGATGCAAATATTGCCTCTCTGGGAGAATTGGTCTTTGCTGGGCAATCATTGTCGCTGTAACCTTCCCAGTCGAGTTTAATTATGTGCTTGCGATTAAGCAATTATGTATTACCAGGAACAGAGTAAATCAACCCTTTTATCTCCACTGACTGGATATTTCCTGATAGTTCTACCTAAAGAACATTGTGGAAAATCGGGACAACTCTGCATGTTACATAAACGTGTTTATTTCAGGAACTTTAAGCACAGTGTGTTGGACAAAGCCATCTCTACTCCAGCTCCAGCTCCAGCATGGCCACCCAGCTCCTGCCCTGTGGCTAGGGCACCAGACCCGCACAGCAGTCTATGATGGGTGACTGTTGACCACAGCTCCCAAGCCCCATTCAGAAGCAGGGAAATAAATTTCAAAGGTGCTACTCTCTTGCAGATGAAATTCCTTGGGCTCAGTCGAATGGTCACCCTGTCTGAAAGCACCAGGCTTGCAGAGAGGGGGATCTTGGAGCTTCTGTGAGTTCTGCTGTGCAGATAAAAGAGGCCACCCAGGCTTTCATTCACTCTGTGTTCAATTAGCTTGTTCACTGATGGGCTAACACTGCAAAATGGATTTTCCCACTGATTAATCTCTTAATGTAAATGAGTTATGGTTTTAAACTCAAACCATATATCTTTTTTTCCCCTTGGCGCTGTTCTTCCCTCATATTCCGTTCAGAGTGTACTTTCCCCCAGCGAATATTTGCAACACTATTGCGCTTGAAGGCCTATGTTTTCCTTATTTCTATAATCAGCTCTGAGGTGGCCATTTGCATCAAAATGTCTGTATTTATTTATTATTTTTCCTGTCTCTCCCCTTGTACTGTTAGAAAAGACTCTGAAAAGTTGACCCATGAAGCTTCTTTACCCAGGTATTTACATATGAATAAATAATAACATGTAATATGTGTTCCATTGTTCCACGTGTCTTAGCTGACCAGCCCCATGCAAGTGAGTTGGCTGGCTTTGAATTGACACCTTGTTGGACCAATTGGAAGGCATTTCGTCTCTGTGACTATTACATTTCAAGAAAACAAAGACCGGGAAAGCTCTCTTTCTTTTCCAGTCTGAGTACAGGTGACAGGGTCACCGGGCTAGGCCGGGCAGGCTCTGCCACGGGGCCGGGACCCTGCCCAGGAGGCCGCTGAGCCCCATCCCGCAGCACTGCCAGAGCCGGGCTTTTTCCCCTTCCCTCTTCTGGCGTGGCCGGGGGGGAGAGGGCCCTGGGGGCAGTCACAGCTGCAGGACGGGCCGGGCTGGCCCACACTGCCCGGCGGGGGAGTGTTGGGGTCCCAACTTGATTTACTAAAATATATATATTTTTTCTTTTGTCTGAGCCTTTCTGGTGTTTCTGTAGTCTCTGTTTCGGCTTTCTGTTTTCCCCCAGCCCTGTGTCTGAAGAAGAGGTCGAGTCGTCTGTTTTCTCGTGTTCAGGAATTTGTTTATTCTTTGCTTATCTCATATTCGTTCCCTGGCCTGCCACAGCTTCTCTGTAGGCCAGTGTTCTCTCCCCCCGTCATCTGTCCTTCCTTCATCTGTCCTTAGTCTGTCCTTAGTCGTCTTCATCTGTCCTTCCTTCATCTGCCTGCCCTTGGGAGGGCACTATCTTTTATACTGAAAATTATGTATGCTTTATTTATAACAATTCTCCAATATCTATCCACTATGTTGTACAGGGTACTTTTGTTCCAAACCAATCTAAATGTGCCACACCACCACAGAAGATGGAGAACAAGAGGACAAAGAAGAAGCCCAGGGACACACCCCATTTCCTCCATCTTTGCCCCCTGATCTCTCATCTAAAATCCACAAATTCTACTTTTTCACTGTGTGACATACTAATTATCATGCTATCCAAATTCTTGTGACTTATAAATCTTCCCAGGACAATCAGAAGGATTTCCTGGTCTCCTACAGGGGAGGGCCGAGGGGGTCCCGGCAGCTCTCAGGCTCGGAGAAGGGGCAGTCATCGATTCCTGCCATGTCACAGTTGAGCTCCAGCCGAGCTGTAAGATCCTAGCCCAGCACAGCCACTGAAAAAACTTCCTAGCGGCTGAGGCCAGAAGCAGCCATGCAGCTCCCAGAGAGGCCCTGCAGCCCTGCAGACCCAGCAGAGCCTGCAATTCATTGTGTGACTTCTCTTTGGCCCGGCTGCGGCCTTTTCTCAACTCTTTCCTGACCAGATGAAACTTCCAAGCCTCTCCTGCCTGATTAAGAGACCGAATGACATACAAAAAGACACAGCATGAGACCTAATGGCAGGAGAACAAGAGAAGATTCCTAGGTTAGAAGGAAGATTGAAGGAGTTACCTAGTTAGACTGGACTGCTCTTGTAAAACCATACAGAGTGGACCAAGTACCACGTAACATGGAATGCTTATAGGGGAATGCAAAGTTCTAGTAATAGCTGTGAGTTGATGTAACAGTGATCTGGAGAAATTTGAACAGGAGAAGACCAAGAGAGAGATGATGCCCTCTGCCCAGTGAGAGATGACTTCTCTTTCTTGAGATGAAGATGGGATAGATGAAGGGAATTCTTGTTTTATACTAGAAAAGCATCCTTGAAATGTACCTTAATAAGCTGATACGGCCCATGAGCGTCTATGAAAGACTGTCTCATGGGAGTGGCTTAGCATTGGCAGATTTTCTTCCCCTGGGAGGGCCATTTGTGAAGTGAGAGCAAGAGAACTGGAATCTTTTGGAAGATCTCTATGGTATTCAACAGTGACTCCTCTCTCCTTGGTGAATTGAGAAATGATTATTTTAATGGTGGTAACTGGCTGCAAATCGCAATTTTCATCTTTTTATATTGGAGTAAGAAAGTGAATGGTTGGTGCATGAAGTGTTTCAAAGCTTTCATTCTGATTTTTTTTTTTTTTTAGCATTAGTTAATGAAGTTTTTTTACTTTCAGGTTTAAGCCTGGTTTGCTCATGATTGGGAAGTTTTAAATTGGTGAACTAAAACCATTACACGAATTGGTGTTTCTTCCTGGTTTTGAACTGAAACTGTGACAGCATGATTTGCCGGTAGTGCTTTGAGAAAACTGAGATTCATTCATTCATTCATTTATTATAAAATAAAACTTAAAAAAAGAGATTATCCTTTTAGAATACAACACGTACATCTCTTTTGGAATATTTCTCTTGTTTGTGATTCACATGTTCCCTATTGACTTTTCAAACCTTGATAAGAAATTCTGCTTTCTGTACCTGCAGCAATAACTATTTCATGCCTAGTAGCTCACTTCTCCAGAGCTGAACTCTCTCTTGAACAGTCTTTTGCATCTATAACAGTAAAAACCCAATAATATGGTAGAAAGCAGAATAGGTTTAATGAAATTATGCCCAGTTTCCAAAGCAGATTGGGTCAGAACTTTAGAATCTGAAATTTTACCCACAATGTCTCAAAGTTCTGTGTGGTTAGAGAAACAGAAGCAGATAGAAAAAGTCCTAGAAAGGCATTGTTTCTGAGTAATAATATAGTTATCTTTTTAAAAACAAATAGAAATTACAAATAAAACTTTTAAAACTTGCTGTCATCATAAAATCAAAATTCTCCTTAGCCAAGTATGGTATTCCAGAACACTGCTATTTAACATCTAATCACATTAAAATAGACACTTCTTAATACATATTTATGAAGACAGTAGCTCATGAGTTTTAAGATTATTTCTATTAAAAGCAACATAATGACTCTGTCACTTTTGCTTTCTGTATGAAATGTGGCAAGAAAGTCTTTCAGGTAGAACTGAAGATATTATGAATTCTTGCAGTCAAGAATAAGTCCAATTGCATTTGGGTATATAGGTTTTAAAATAATAATTCAGATTCTTAGATTAAAATTATCCACTAGTAACTTGTGGGAGTCCAGGAAATCCTTCTGATTGTCCTGGGAAGATTTATAAGTCACAAGAATTTGGATAGCATGATAATTAGTATGTCACACAGTGAAAAAGTAGAATTTGTGGATTTTAGATGAGAGATCAGGGGGCAAAGATGGAGGAAATGGGGTGTGTCCCTGGGCTTCTTCTTCGTCCTCTTGTTCTCCATCTTCTGTGGTGGTGTGGCACATTTAGATTGGTTTGGAACAAAAGTACCCTGTACAACATAGTGGATAGATATTGGAGAATTGTTATAAGTAAAGTACACGTAATTTTCAGTATAAAAGATAGTGCCCTCCCAAGGGCAGGCAGACTAGCAGACCACGACCACGGACAGACGAAGGAAGGACAGACGACAGGGGGAGAGAACACTGGCCTGCAGAGAAGCTGTGGCAGGCCAGGGAACGAATATGAGATAAGCAAAGAATAAACAAATTCCTGAACACGAGAAAACAGACGTCTCGACCTCTTCTTCAGACGCAGAGCCAGAGAGAAACAGAGACAGCCGAAACAGAGACAGAGAACAACAAGACAGAAGAAAAAAACATATATATATATCTTAGTAAACCCTGCTAGGGACGCTAACAGTAACTGAGCATCTACTTATGATAATTTGTATCTTGTTATTCTTTTTCATGGCCCTGGAATGTGACAGGAAATAACCCCAAATCAACAAAACAGTGGATAGTTGTGGAATCATTTGGCATGAATCTGAGGTGTCGCAGCCTGAAGTGGGAACTGATTTGCAGTGTAGCCTGTGGGTAATTCGGGATGTTGGAGGCCACAGGCTGTGTTGTCTCTCCTGTTCAGAGCTGACTGCAGCCTTTTCCACCATACTGACTCTTCAAAATGAGAGTTAGGACCTTCTAGAGGCTTGGGGGATGTAAGGGTCAGCAATCTCATGCTCATTTGGTCATCAGTGTCCTGCCTGAAGTGAAGAGCATTACAATTTAAGGATGGAAAATTCTTTAGCATGGTCCTACAAAATCTTACGATATAAATTATTTGACTTTGGTTAAAAATATCATGCAGGCCATATGGCACTTCCAGAGTCATCTGAGGAGATTTGAGATACATGCATGATGACCAAAATCAGAAGTGGCGCAGTGGAAGATGCTCTGCCAGTGATGTTCCATGGCCCCATGGGGCAGAAGGCTGGTGTGTGGGTGCAAACAAGAAGCCTAGAGAGCCAGCATTTCCTGTCCAGAACCCTTCTTCACCTCAAGCCCTGTCCTCCTGGAGCTCAGTGTGAGCTTAATGAAAATAAATTTACTGTGAGGGACCGGGGAGAACGAGGGACCAGAAAGCTAGGAAAGTGGAGATTTCTCTTTCCATGCAGCAGGACAGTCCTTGTGTCACATGTCCTTTTGTCCCAGAGCTCACACACCTCTCATCCATGTTGTCCACCCTCAGCATCCTGCCAGTTTTTCACTTCAGTGTCCCTTCCTCCTCCCTAAGGCCATTGGGAAACAAGTGTGTGGCTCCTCTGCAGCAACTGGATGGGGTCCTAGGATCTCAGAGACATCCCTGCTCCTCCTCAGTGATACCCACAGGGGTGAAAAAACATAGGACTTGAGAGGCAGCTTCCAAAGTGCTGAGTTGATTGATTTTCTTTTACAGCAGTGCTCATTCTCATGGCTTCAATTTACTCTACAGGCCAAAACAGCAGTAAGGCATGCTTACTGTGTATGTGGTGGAAAGACATCTCACCCTGCCTGCATGCAGACCTAAAAGCTTTTCTGCAGAATGAGGATGCTTGAAAGCATTGCCACAAGTTGCAACAGCTGTCTTTGCTCAGCAGCCACAGAGGTGAGGTCAGTTTTATGCTCCCAAACAGGGATTTTACCAAATTCTGTGTGAGATCATGGAGTGTGGGTGCACAAGCCCCATGATATTGCTGCTTTTATCAATAGAGTGTGACAAAAAAGCATCTGCAAGTCATCAATTTCTCCTTATAGAGGCCCTTACAGTCCAGTTATTTTTCATTATCCCAAATTTCGGAGCCTGTCATCATTTATCTATTTGCCCTTTGGACTGCAGATGAAAAATATGCACTGTTTACAAACTACTGGACATGCAGTTTCTCATCTAAATACAGAAAATCCTAGTACTTTAAGTATTTCAAGGCTGTTCATTTGCCCCTCAGAGGCATTTATTACATTTTTTAATTTCTCTGTTCCCTCTCTCTTACAGTTTGGATTCAAATACTGCTTCTAATACAAATATTTAAAGAAATTTAGTTATCTTAAAGTTTGGGAGTAGCAAAATCAACACATGAGGGAGAAGTCTGAAAAGAACAAAAGAACAAAAACTCAGCATGTTACAACAAAGGCATAATTACAACAGACTACTTTTTCTGCAGACAGTAATATTTTCAAAAATCAAAAGACAGTTGTAAATTTCCTTGGTCTTTTCAAGATAATAAGAAAGAAAATTAAAACACTTCACTGAAGAAGAATAATGAAATTAGGCAGCTATCAAGAATATGTAATTGAAAATTATCAAGAAAACACACTTAGAGGGACAGGAGTTCAAATAAGCTTCTTGCATGATAAAATCGTAGTGCTCTTAATTATGAGCTGCAGTATCAGCCAGTTGTTGACCATTATTACTAGGAAAACCCACTGTGTTTATTATCCACTCTCTCGTGACTCATACAGAGCGTTATCTTGTAGCACCACAAAATGATCATGACAGATTTTCTCACGATTGATTATATGAACATCCCAGTGGACGGTTGGTTCAACATCTATGAGAAGGGCAGTCATGGTCAGATATAGGCCTTACAGAAATTAGTTTTACTTTTTTTTTCTAGACTTACTCTTACCCAGTTTCTATCTCCTCCAGTTTTATACTGACATCAGCAGCATGTTCAGGAGTTCAAAGATCATGAAGAAAGGGTATCTGGCTTTTACAATAAAAATGTTTTTTCAGCACTCAGTCTCTTTTGGGGAAAGCCACCTGTCCTACCCCCCTAGAGAACAGAAGGGGCAAGTTTCTTATGAGATTTTTCCTTGCATGCTCCCTGTCTGTGAGTAAATAAATCAAAGTAGGGCATTTTTGCTTGAGACTGGATCAAAACAATAATTTTATGCTTTCTAAAGCATAAATTCAAAATGCAGCTGCTTCCACCTGAGCAGTGATGTCCTGGTGACTTTTATATTTCATCAGAAACCAGTCAGATTTTCCTGAGCACCAATTACTATTACTACTAATATTATTATTATCATCATCATCATAATTATCATTACTATCATTATTTTAATTAATAATAATAAATTTAATTAATTAATTCTATTTACTGATCAACCATTATTGCAAAAATGCCAGCAAAGGCCAAAATCAAAGCTTCTCCTCTTCTGCCTGGCATCTGTGAGAGCTGGTGTGAGGAAGGGTAGTTTGGGATGGCTTTCCCCCTGTTTTGGGATGACCGAGGTGTGAAGTTATGGCAAGGTCCAAAGTGTACCTTGCACTGCCTTTCTTCTATGACCAGGCTTGTGCTAAGACAGTTCCCAGCCTTCAGGAAGAACCACGCACAATTAGGTGAAGGAGTCAAGGCTCACTCACTTCAGGTCCCAGACTGAAAGAAATTTATAAAGAAATCGGGGATGTTTTGTCTCAGATATTCTGAATAATTTTATTTAGGTCTAGAGTTTGAACAAAATATACTGCTGTTTTGGCACTTCCAGTTCCATCAATAAGGTTTTATTTTGACTTCTTGTCCAGATGGAGCACCAAACCTGGCATATCTAATAAGATCTGATTTTGACCATCCCTATTGAATATATCATCTGATGGGAGAAGACAAGGTAATCTTTCAGCTACCCCAAGAGACTGTAATTTCGTTGTGACTGGTGTCTGTAGCAATATTTCCCAGTGTATGAGCTCTGGACTTTCTGCTTGTTGAGCAGTCCAGAGTTTTCATATGTGATCATTTTCTCATGCAAAAAATGCATGCTAGCATCTTCTCTCTGAGCCTCAGTTCTGCCTGCAGCTGCAGTCATCCTCGCTGGGGTCCCATTGCCTTGGTACACAGGCAGAGGAATATGGGGATCAGAAATGTGCAACTGCTACAGGCTGCCGACCCTACCTGTGATGGCTTTTCCTGAGCTCACCCCATCACTTTTATAACACCTTTATAGATTATTACATAGCCAGCTAAACATGAACCCCTTTAGTCCAATGACAAGCATCACAAAGTCTCTCCCTCAAAAAGTGTAATTTTATAGTAATAAATATTACAAAGATGCACAATTTCATCACAGACTAAAGATTTACTGTTGCTACTGCTGAAGAGCTCTATGGGAAAATAGTCTGGTGCCCTGGAATTCAAATCTACAGAAGTGTATTCAAGATGTCTGAGCCCTTGAGAGCATTTGCTGGTGTAGTGAATTAAATTTAGAGCTGTGCAAATCCGGCTTTGGATTTAGATTTGTGAGATTCACCTTTGACCTGGCTTTGGATAGATATTTGGATGCCTGTCTTGTTCAAATATGTGGGCAGTGTGCATTTTGTACTACTTTTCAGGATAAAGGGAAAGGGCATAATTTCTATAGAGAATACTTTACCTACTGGTTACAAATTGAGGTTATGACATCTACTTACACCTATGTCCATTCTTTCCTACAAAATCAGGCTTTAAAGTGTCTGTGATAAGAAAAATTTAAATTTAATAGTCTTGATGCAAACATCAAACTAAGAGAATACCATCAAATTTTGACAAGTTCTATACAAAGATCTGAGTAACTGAATTAATGTATAAACTTCATACAAATCATAACAGACAGTTTTCAGACAGCAAGATACGTATGGCTTGTCAGGAAGGTTAGGTTTGCACAGTGTTGTCTTTTTTATTTCTTTTATCAATATAGGGGAAAGTAAAGCTGAGGAGAGAGCTTCTGGATGTCTGGAAAGATTCTGGGAAATACTGCATTAAGAAAGACCTTTCTGGATTGATTTAGCTGAACTTTTACTTGCTGAACCAAATCCAAGCTTGCAGCAATAGATGTCCTCATCCACCAGACGAAACCAAAGAGCTTCTCTGTGAATTCTCCATGTGGCCATCACCCTCCAGCTAGCTCTTCTTCCCTCTAATTAGCACACACACATGGGCATCAGCGTCAAAAGCTACACCTCTTTCCTCATCTGGTTTCAAAATAGTCTGCCATCTCAGCTGTGCAGACTTCCTGTACTAATGGTTGCCATGACAGAATTTTCTCTTTAATCCCTTTTTGGGGACACCCTTTCATCTATAGCAGTGATTACACTGATCACAGCTTCTTGCTGAGCCCTGTCTCTCTGCTAGAAAGAAAATGGAAATAAAAATGGAAAGCCAGCCAAAGTCCTTCCGTTATTTAATAATGTAAAGCTAAGTAAAATAAAAAGCTAGAAGCTCTTTCTGCCCTTGTAAAAAAAAAAAAAAAAAAAAAAAAAAAAAGAGTATACTAAAAATGAAGTTTTTCAGATCCTATCTGGTTCACATACTGCAAATAATAAACTAATTTCATTGAATCTTAGAGGAGAATTCATCTTCTGGTTGAATCTTAGATGAGTGAAGATGAATTAGCAGCCTCTGATCTTGATTTGAGAAGAAGTCCTTTGGGGCAAAACCTAGAAAAAGTATCCACTGATAGCAAATTTCTCAGACATTAGGCGTTAAAAGCCATCCCTTGGAGCATACCAGAGCCTACCAGCACCATATCCTTTGTGCCTACTCTGGCTGCCTGACCTCCTCCAGCCACAGGATGGGGAGTCAGCATGGCACCAGTGCTCCCTGAGCATGCAGGCACTTTTCTTGCACTACCACTGTGACCTTTATAGGACCCTGTCTGCATTGAGATCCTGAGCACCATCAGGTCCTAGCAGCTTTGTAGCTGTGTTGAGCAGGACTGGGCATTTACAGAAGATGAAGGGGACCAAACATGATCCGTGTCTTTGACTTCTCAAACACCACAGCCCCGAACATGGACCTTTCACCCCTGCTTTGCCTGCACATTATTACACTGTTGTTACATAAAAGCACTGTAATTACAGTACCCAGACCAAGCTGCAGTTAAACAAAAATCACTGCAGCAATGGCCAGGTTTCCCAGTGGCACTTTCCCTTGTACTGTGTATCTGTGTTTCTCTAAGTTATGGTAAGATGCCATTTCTCTAAGAAATGGTAATTTAGAGCCTAGAGACACAAACAGACATTTTGGTAGCTTTGTCAGAGAGCTCTATAAATCTACTTTACCTAAAGATCTGACCCTGTTTCAGCCAGGGAACAAGACAGAAGAAGGGATATACAAAAAGTGTGTGAAAACATTGAATTGAAGAGCACTTTTTCACCTAAGCACGCAATGTGATTGTGCCGAATTTGAAACCTTGTTCTCCCTTCCCCAAAGCTGATGTGAGATTGTGTCCCTCAGCCCTATGTAGGAATGAAGAACTGGAAAGGAAATGGGAAGCATTCACTGGGCTGGTCTAAATGCAACACTGGAAGAGATGTCAATGCTCTCTGTGATTCCCAGACCTCATACACCTCATACAGACCTCATAGGTAGGAAGATAGATTTTGGGGCACTGAAGGCTTCAGATGTGTCTCTGAGCTTCCTCATTCTACCAAAAATTCCACTGTTTAAAGTTGGCTTCTTTAATTTTGCTGCTCTTTCCCTTGATTTTTTTCCTCCCCTTGTTCATGTAAACAACATACCTAGGAAGGAGGAAAAGGCTTGCACAAAGTGTTAACTGCAACTCAACCCTCTGTGGACTGAGGATTTCCTTTTGTCATTCTCTTCCACCAACCCTGTGTTTCTGTGATGGTTTGCACACCCAGGAGTGTGCCCAAGCTGAGCAGTACAGAAGACAGCTCTCACAGAAATGTCCTAATCATTCTTATCGGAAAGGGAACTCAAAGATGACAATGATGTAGTGCACATATAACTTGTGGAACTGAATAAAAAATGAATGGGTTTTAGATATCTTGATCCCCAGCTAAAATGCCAAGAGTAATAAGAAATTAAGCAACAACCATGAAAATGAGAAGAAGCATAGCACATTTTCCTTTCATCCTGACAGACTCGGTTTTGGACTCTTCAGTGACAGTCAATTAATTTTATTTTTGTGCGAGTTTTGTTGGGGTTTTTTGGGGTTGGGGTTTTTTTTGGGTTTTTTTTGGCATCAGTAACATTATGAACACAGAGACATATTCTGTTGAAACTTAAAGCTTAGTTTTAACATTACAAAGTCAAGGGAAGCAGGCAACTGTAAAAATACAGATATTTCAAAACTTCCCTAAAGTTCAAGCTATTACTATCCCCATCTGGATTACTCACAGGGAAGCAGAAAAGCAGGCCTCATCATTGCACATTCGTGCTGGTGAAATCATTTTGCCAGAGGGATCTTCTGGACAGTACTGTGGATTCACACAAGACAGGTTATACACAGTGATTCTGTTGGGTTTTGGACTGCCAGTCAGCCACCTTCTCCCTTTACCAAGGGCCAAACATTCCTTTTTTTGGATGTACTATAGTCAGAGCTCAAACAAGTACACCAAGAGCTCACTTTTTACTCCCTGAGGTTTTTACTAGGAGCTTATTTTTCTCCAGACAGGTTGGTGGCTTCCTCTGAGCTCCTTGTCCTTTGCTTTTCTTTGGCTCAGGCATCCCACAGGCTCTTGGAGTTTGCCTCCCTCTTTGCATTCATCTTTTGGCTCACTGAGTGGGCATAAGTTCTAATGTCTGTTTCTTTCCTCTGCTATCTGTACATTACTTTCCCTTGCTTTCTGAAGCATTTTCCACTGCCCCCTCAAAGCCTGCTTGCTGAGCTGATTGAGCTTTTGCTCCACCACCCCTGGAACTCAGCCACCATGGCCTACCATTCCCATGAGGTGCAGAAAATGGCAAGTCCAGTGCAGGAGTGGGGTAGCAGTGGACTGGCCATGGTCTGCTGCTAAGGCTGTTGTGGGCTGGGAGAACACACCTTCCCATGGCTAAGGGGTGCTGCCTGTGCAGTGCCTGAAGCCACAGATGGCATTACCCACCATGCAGGTCCTGGCACAGCTCTCCATGCCTCACACTAGCACAACCTTCCCCCCAAGTGCCATGGGGGGAACGCTGTACCTGTGCTGAACAAAGGAAAAAGCCTGAATGGCTCAGGGAAGCACTCTTCCAGAGAGCTGTCTTTATCCTAAATTCTGCATGGAGACAGTAATGCAGCCTATAGTTATGCTGCAGAACCACCCAAAGACCTCAAGTTCAGACTGATCCTTGCAATGGTTCACTAGCATTCTGAGGACAGCAGTGAATAGCCCTGCTAGCAAACATAACTTCCACAGGCCCACCTTTGTTTGCTTTTTGCTTGGTAGTCTGACATCTCTTCCTTGATTCGCTTAGATACGTTTGTAAAGGCTAATCAATTTTAGATTTTGTCTTCTGCTCTTGATGTGGAACAACGTTGCTTGTTAACCTCAGAGAGAAACTTGGGGAGGATCATTTCTGCCCAAAGACCCTGTGAAAAAATAGAGGCAGAAATCAGAGCCTCTGTGGGGAAATAGTGGTGCCTTTTATCACATTCTTCAAGCTCTGAAATAAATTATGACAACAAATGACACAAAACCAGGAATTTACAAGAATAGCTAAGAACTAAAAGGACCATTTTTTGCCACTCAATACCCCAAAATAAAGTATATACTTTGTCATTCACCAATAGCCAGCTTCAAGGTGGTCAGCAATGTCTGTGAGCCAGCACAAGAAGGCATGTTGCTGAGGGCAGAGGTGAGCAGCACAAGGAAGAGCTTCCCTTCCCCTGGGACAGGTGAGACTCCACTCAAGCTGCACAGTTGACTTTTCTGGGGCTGAATTTCCACTCCAAAGCCAACCACAGAGGACTTTCAGATGGGTGCACAGATTCCTTCAGGTGCCATTATTGCAGGGGGTTTGCACAAAGGTCGACTTTTGCTTCACCAAACAAAGGCAGGAAAAACAACTGTCAAATACTGTCAAAAAAAACTGTCAAAGTATAAATACAGTAAGGAGTAAATACAAGCAATTTCCAATTTGGGCAGTGCTTTGTTTAGCTATTTTTCATATACGTTAAAGAGGTAAGTGTACAGCTTTCTTTATCTCCTAAAAGGACTGTTAAAAAAGTTTCTTTGAAACTCCTAAGTCTCATAAAACTATTTGGTCTGTGCCTATTTTCTGGCCTTTTTTATTACCAGTTTTCTACAGAGACATTTTACAGCTGTAATCAATCAGATGTCCTATTGTCTATTCTCTATATGAAATCCCACATACAAGAACACCTTACTAGGAGCTGCACTGTTGTATATGGTTTTTTACTAGAAATTAAATCTTTGAAAAATGTAATCATGATTTACAGCTACTGCAAGAGGCGTCTTAAACACTGCCAGTTCGTAAACCTGCCTGTTCAAACCATGAAGCTGAGGGTGCATCAGAAACCATCAGTCCTGTTCAATAAACTATGCTGATCTTTTCATTTTGACTTCCTGAATCATCCTAACTCTGGACCTCAGCTGCCATATGGAATCCCACTTTGTAATACAATCTGAAACACACTTTCAGCTCATAAATGTGTTTGTGTTTAGAACTACAAAGGACACATCCTGACTGTTTAGTTGGGTCTCTCTCCCTCTTTCTCTCTCTCTCTCTCTCTCTCTCTCTCTCTCTCCCCCCCTCTCTCAACATCAAGCCACTTGGCCCGATAACGTGTTAATACTAGCTCTATTCTCATGTGATAACTTATAAATAATAACGGAAGTGCTGCTTTAAATAGAACATGGATCCTGATCCTTGGTTATCAATTGCTTTTAATCTCTTATTTTGTAAATGTTGCTTTGCTTAATATATTGTCATGCTACTTTCAAGGGAAATTTTAAAGACATTAAATTGTATGGCTACTGCATCACACAGCAAGTTAAAAAAGGAAATAACAGCAAGTAATCTCATTATCAACAAATGTATAAGGGTTTTTTTCTAGGTTTTTTTCTTAGACTACACTTTTTTTTTTCCATCTCCTAGCAACACTGGCATGCTGTTTTTTATTAACTACAGCTGTTTGCATACTGGTGCTGTCAAAGCCAGATGGGAGACCACATCTGCAGTGCTTGCATGTCTCAGTGACTTTGTAGCTTGGACTTTGGTGAATAATTTGAAAATTTCACACACGTAAGGCTGATTTACACTGTCCCTTCTTTAAAATACATTTCAGAATATTCAGCTCTGAAAAGCTCAATTTATTTTTTCTAGTCTGCTGTAAACATGATAGGTCATGAAAAATGGAGAAAGGAAAACTCTTTTCAGACCTACCTAGCCCATACTCTATATATGACATAGCAAGCTTTAGAATCTCACCTTCTAATAGGGCAGGGAGGTCGAGGTGGATGTTTCTGCAGCCCCACAGTCCTGTTCTGCCCAAAGCTTGCTGTGTCTGAGGCAATACTACAGCACAACAAAAAGGCTGTACACTGATACCACCTGGTCAGGTGTATCCAGCCAGTCTTGGAACCTGTCCATATGGTGGAAGGGTCATCTTTCAGCTCTTGTCTACTATAAAAATAGATATAGAACAGAAAACAGCCTGTGGTCAGGCTGCAAAGAGTGTTGCAAGATTCAGAAGCTACACAGAGAAACCCCTGAACACAAGAAATGCTGTTTCATTCCAACATCTCTGTGTGTGGCCAGGGACAATACTTGGGCTGGGGCCAAAGAGGCAGAGATGTGTCCAGCAGCAATTTCCCCAGCTTTTGAAAAGCACCCATTTCTTTCCAAGGGACCTATATCGAGTAGTACAGAAATGTGCTTTTCCTCCTCCAAGATAATGCCAACACCTTGCTTTCGTTTGTCACTTCTGAGGGACTGGCTAGGATGCTGTGGAAAGCAAATAGGGTTCCTGTTGATGTCTGTTGTTCTGGAGGATTTCCAGAAAAATCACAGGGGCTGTACTGTGGACAGTAGGGACCCCAAGTGTGCAAGGACCCTGGGTGTCCCCTCATCAGGGATTAGAAGCAGGCGTTTGGGCAGGAGTGGAACATGCATTGCCCTGGAGGGGTCCTGCTGATCCCATTCTGCTCTGGTGTCTGCAGCTCCCCACAGCTGTGGGTGCCACAACACATCACAGAGGCACTGGGTTTCTGCAGCACAGATGTGGTGATGCTATGCCTTGGACCCACAAAGCATGGAAGGACATCAAAAGAGCATATGCCTCAGCAGTGGTCCACTCCAGCAGCCAGCTGTCCTGCCTGCTCAGAGCCATATGTGCACCCAGCCCCTCAAGCCCGTCTGGAAAAGATCTTTATTTGGAGTGGGGCAGGCTGGGCACAAATTTGCAGCCTGATCTCCTGGCACACCACTAGGCTTGTCCTCACTGCCAGTGGGCCTGCACCCAGCAGGAATCAGCACAGAGGAAGGGAGCTGAGGTGATTGAGAGGTGAGGAATAGCTTGCACATGAAGAGGGCTTACATTAAGGGATTTCTACCCTGGGAAAAAAGCAGCACATAGGTGGTGTAACAGAGGCCTCTGAAATACCACAGAAGAGGAGGGATCTCTTAATTCATTGTGCATCATAGCTCAAGAGACAAAAAGGAAGAACAAAACCCCAGAACAAATCCCCTTACAGCCAGCTCAAAGTAAAACCCTGAAATGCATTATCAGAGGATAATCTGTCAAAACGCATAAACAGAGAGAAAAGGTATTAGGCAAAGGAAACATAACCTTGTAATCTTTATCTCAGGACGTCTGAGTTACTAGGGACAAGTACACTATACTTTATATTTTATAAGCATTCAGTGGTATTAGAAACAAAGCAGAGGACTAAGCAGAACTGTGGACTGATTCAGAACAGCTCTTTTGCTGGCATGTTCACAGAATAGTTGTGAGATTATTCAAGACTTTTTTTTTTTTTTTTTTTTTTTTTTTTTTTTTTTTTTTTAAGTGTATGGTAGAACTAATTTAGTACCATGAATAAAAAAAAAGCCCAAATCATGTGTTTGAAAACATTGGGAAGTTAATGAGGAAGAAGTCTATTACACATTTTAAGTGTATCACAGTGAGAAGAGATAAAAACAAACAAAAATGCAGAAGGGTCTAATTACAAGAAGGCCACAAATCACAGCAATTGTTTTGTTCCTTATGAACAAGTTATGCTGTTTAAATGTAGTTAGGATAGCAAACCACAAACTGTCATGGAATAGGAAATAATTTTTAATCTTTTTTTTTCTAAACTGTGGCTTTGAAACTCTAAAACTTGGGAAGAAGAGAAGCAGATACAAGGGTGTGCTGGTCAGATGGCTGGCCACAAGTGATGCAGTTTCCAAGAGTCTGTCACTATGAAAGAATAGAAAGCATCCTGGAGATGTTTGTGAGACATTGGTTTTTGAACAGGGGTAAAAGATTTGTAACTGTGTGTCTTGGCTTGGAAGACAGGTATCTGCTAAGGACAAACAGGACCCTCTCCTGAAATGGAGAATGCAAAAATAAAAACATTCTCTCTTCGAATTGTTATAATTTTAGAATTAAGGGGCTCTCAGGCGAAGATGTGAGGATATGGATAACAGTTCTTTACTTGTGTTTAGCAAGGCAAAACAGAACAACAGTAACTATGAGACGAACAACAGACAGAACCAGGGAAATAGTCTCAGTTTTCTCTGCCACTGGCAGCCTTTCCCTGTTGGTGCTGTTACACGGAAAACAGGCAGCTCTGGTGCAGAGTCTCGGGATGCTGGAGATGGATCAGAAGCTCCCCAGCGGTGGCTGGAGCTGCAGCACGAGTCCCGGCAGGCAGGGGGTGCGGGCTGAGGCGTGGAGAACACTCGGAGCAGGAGCGAAGGAGCAGCGAGGAGGGCAGGAACTGCAGCGGCGCGGCTCCCGGCGAGGCAGACAGGGGCCAGGCTCAGGATTCCCGGGGCACACACGAAGAGACCGTGGCAGGAAACCCCGAACTCCGCTCCAGTGGTGCCAGTGAAAGAAAAATCTCCCCCCGAAGTCTGGAAACCACAGCCGGCTGTTTTCCTTCCCCAGCCAAGCACACCCCCCAGAAAAGAAGTAAAGTCCACCTGTTCCTCCCTCCACCTCGGCCACTTCTTTGTCTTTCTTAACAATCCATAAGTACCCAGAGATCAGTTACCTGGCAACTTATGGGAAAAAAAATTCTACAAGAAGACCCAACCCCCAACACTGTGTTAAACTGAGTGGTAAAAGCTCTGCCCACTCAGTCAAAGCAGCTTTTAAGCAATTCCTGGGGAGCCTGTTTCAGTGAAGAACCTTTTGTAAAGCCCAGTTGAACTTCTCCTGATGCAGTTTCATTCCATCTCCTCATGCCTTGCCAGCAGTCACAGACGGGATCAAAACCAGCCCTACTGCTTTCCCCCCTGAGGAAGTTGTAGGCTGCCCTCAGCCTTCTTCAAGCTGAGCAAACCAAGTTACCTCAGCCACTCATCCCAAGTTCTGCACTTGAGACCTTACGCCAGACAGCCTCCCCCAGACACAGTTTAACAGTTTCATGTCCTTCTGATATCGAGGCACCCAAAACTGCACACAGGACCTGAGGCAAGGCTGCATCAGTGCATTGCAGAATGGGAGAATCACCTTCCACGGCAATGCTGTTCCTGATGTTCCCCACACACAGCTAACCTTCTTTGCTGCTGTGGCACACTGCTGACTCATATTCAACTTGCCATCAACTCAAAGCACCAAACCTCTTTCTTCAGGGCCTCCTCTCTCCTCCCTCTGCTTCTATCATAATCAAGTACCCCACCCTAGGTGGAGAATCCAAAGTGGAGAATTAAATTTCATATGGTTGGTGCCCACTCTGCCAACTCCTCCACAAAGATCCTTTTTTCCTATTAGGAAAGGCATACCCCATACACTGCCAGCAGGCTTCGTGTCATGTAAACTAGATCATGATAAAAAAGAACAACTGCCAGTGACACCAGCCTTGGAGTCCAGTATTAATCCTGCTGGGTCTTCATGTTTCTTCCTGCATCTTTCCCTGCAACTGGAGGGAAAGAAAAGAACATTTCTTGTGTTCATGATTCCCTAATTAATCCTTCCAAGGCCCTGATGGTTTTCTCAGTTTTTCTTAGGCTACTTATTGCCTAAAAGAAAAAAATCAATAATGGATCGTTATCCAAGGTCCATAACAAGGTAGGAAGCTTTCTCTTCACATTTTTAACTCAGGTGTAGAAAAGCAGCAGATTTTCTTGGGAAGTGGTTCTGGTCCAGTTCCATTTTCTGCAAATACAAGATTAATTCATTAAAATAAGCTAGTGAATAGAAAGAAAATTGTGAACTTCACAAGACACTGTCAACAGACACATTGACTTTTCCAGGGGGGGTTCAATGAAATAAATAGTGGTTGGTTTAGCCTCTCCTCCAGACAGATGGGTTTTGTCCACCATTACTGTGAGCATTGTTTTCTGCAAGTCAATCCAGAGACATAAAACTTTCCTCCTATTCCCATCCTCAGCTTTGATTGCAGCAAAGTACTAGAGGGGAAGAAAACAGCAGCAACTGCAACTGGAAAAGCTGATTCAGATTGGTAAAGCTCTACTGTGGGTACTCCTGAACATGCCTCTCCATGCAGCTATGGATTTGTGACCAGATGTTCTAGATGAGCCCAGACAAACCCATTAGTTATTCTGTTGGGTTTCTTTCACTTTTCTTCAGAAGTCTATGCCTCTAAATACCATGATAACAATTGGAACTCACCAATAAGGCAATTTGTCACTTGTTTTTCTGTACCTATTAGTCATCTGGGGTTGACATCGTTGCCATGGAAGCAAAGTGAGATATTTTTACTTTTGAAATGTATTCAATGTTCTTTTTCTGTGTGCTTTTTCTCCTCCACCAATGGTGATTCTTTAGAGGTCCCACCTCTCCCACTGCTTCTTTATTTGAGATTGCCTTGCCCTGATGAGGCAATGATCTCTATTTCCCACAACCCCTGCACTGATAATGTCCATTCTTACATTAAGGTGGCAAAAGTAAACAACAATGATAACCTTGTTTCCATTTTCATGCTGATGTAGGAACTTGTCCCAAACACTGTGTTTTCTTATAAACATAGGAGTCTTGTTCTTCTCAGCAGCTGCTGACTTCGAGTCACTAGTTATTTGGAAGGCTCAGTAAATAAATAGCTTTTTTACTCTTTCTCCAAAACGTTTGAGCATTCTTGGCAAGTACCACAACATCTACAGAGAACCACCTTAGCAAAAGGGGATAGCTGAATAGCAGCACTGCTGCAGCTGAGATCATCTGAAGGCCTTGAGCTGTGTGAGATGATTTTTCAGGTCTTTTCTCTACTGCTAGCTCAAAATTGGAAAAAAATTATAGTCCAAATAGTCAGAACTTCAGACCTCTGAAATAACCAAAGTGTCAAGGACACCAGAAAATCAGGAGCAGAGATTAGTGATAGAAGAATGAGGAGAGAAGATATCTTAAGTGCTAAGACTACTTTTTTCTGGTGGATGAACAGCTCTACAGCTCTGCTATGTTTTAGCTGTTTTGTGGGTATCACTTTATTTTTTCTTAAACTTAGAAGAAATCACATTTTCTGAGTTTTCTTCCTTCCTCTATTCCTTCTTCATAAATGCTAAACTATTTTTCTGTTGTTTTTCCTCTCAGATTGAAAGATTCAAGTACATTGGTCCATTGGTACATTGGTCTCAGAGCCAGTTGCCCAGCAACGCACAGAAACAGGCTGACAAACTTCTGTGGAGTATCTCTGAGTCAACCACACGCTGGCTTTGGCTCTCTAGAGCCTTCAGCCATAAACAAATGCTTGTAGAGAACCTTTGTTATATTGCATTTGATTTATGTTTCCCGTTCCAGTTAGAATAGATGCTTTTAGCTCATTTCCCAGCCCTGCTTTATTGCTGTTTATATGCCATCTCTATTCCCCACTCGCATTTAATTCTTTTATGGAATCTGGCTCAGATTCCAAGACAGGGCATAACATACATACTTATAAGGCTCCTCAACCTTTTGTTTTAGGGTAGAAAGAAAGCTTGTCCGCACTCTCCTGGCTGCACTTAAGAAGCAGACATCTCTATTAACAACTAAAAAACGTCTCTTTGTGCTGCATATTTCTACATATTTCCAAAGGTCTCATGCACTCCATTCACAGGGTTCCCATAAAATGTGTCATGATATCTTTCACAATAACCAGGTAGTAATCAGTGTCATGATTGTGTCTTTTGATAATGAACAGAATTCTTTGCATATTCACACACTATTAGCTTGAGCAGAAATATAATTATCATCTGACTTGTTGAGTCAAAGAAGTGGTCTTTCAGGAATCCTCTACTGCTACTGCCAAGCCTACTTTTCCCACAGCCAAGTGTTTCTTAGGGAAATTCCAGGTCACTCTTGATACAAGTAGGTAGCAGGGGACAGACCTGTGCCAGGACATCTGCTGGTTTAAGTGCTTTATAGATTTCCCACTGCACATGTTCTGTACCTTTTGTGAGTCACATTCTGTAAATTCCCATGATGAAACATAAGAAATTATGAAAAGAATGAAGATCATCACTAAGAAGTATTGTGTTAAAAACTCAGGTGGAGACATTTTAGGCTGCAGATAACACATGATTATTGTCTCCAAATGCCCTATAAAAGATTTAATACAGATTACTGTATTAAAATGATTAATACACCGTTCTCCAGATCCATCAGAAAGCTCACAGCAAGTGAATTTAAACTGCAGGAAAGGAGGCTTAGGTTGAGAGTGGTGCGTTCCTTTTCTCTGCCTGTAAAGAGGGAGGCAGGAAACTGCATTGACAGGAAGGTCATAGGTCCCATCTTCATGAATTTTCCAAAAACAGGTTAGACAAGCATCTGTCAAATAATGCAAATGTGATTACTTCTGCCTATTGGGCTAGGATGAAAGACTAAATTACCTCCTGAGACCATTCCAGTCCCTCATTGTCTCTGTTTGTACAGTTGTGTCATTTAAAGAACTGCTTCACCCTGGAGTGAAACAGGATTCAACAACAGTAAGAAGTTTAACAAGGACAAGTTGTTGTCCTGGATTCTACACATGGAATGGAGCAGCTCTGGATGTACGTACAGACTGGGGAACGAGAGGCTAGAGAGCAGCACAGTCCAAAGGGATCTTGATATCCCAGTCAACAGAAAGTTGAGCATGAGCAGCAGCGCCCTGGCAGCCAGGAGGGCAAACCCTGTCCTGGGGTCATCAGGGACAGCATGGCCAGCTGGACAGGGGAGGGGGTTGTCCCCTCTGCTCTGCACTGGGGCAACCTCACTCCCAAGTGCTGGGGGCAGTTTTGGCCAATATAACAAAGATGTAAAGCTATTGGAGAGTGTCCAAAGCAGAACAATAAAAATGTTGAAGGCTCTGGAGGGGAAGCTGTATGAGGAGAGACTGAGGTTGCTTGGCGTGTAAAGCCTGGTGAAGGAGAGAGTGAGGGGAGATCTCACTGGAGTCTTCAACATCCTCGGAAGTGGAAGCAGAGGGGTGTGTCCTGACTTCTTCACTATCATGACCAGTGACAGGACTTGAGGAAAAGGCCTGAAGCTGAGTCAGGGGAGGTTTAGGTTAGAGATCAGGAAAAGGTTTTTCACCTAGAGGGTGGTTGGGCACTGGAAGAGGTCCCCAGGGAAGTGGTCACAGCACCAAACTGACAGAGTTCAAGAAGCATCGAACAATGCTCTCAGGTCCATGAAGCCCATATCTCAGCATATTCTATGATTTTATTAAAAGTATCTTAACATGTGATGCCATTTCATCCATTTTGTCACAGAAGCCTCTTCTGATGTTATTAGATCATTCTGAGTGTCAAAAAAGTGGAAGAAATCTTACTCATATGAAGAAACAGGGAACTGTAAGATTAATTATTCTGTAATTAGTCAGCTTGTGTGTTTACTTATCTATTCACCTTCCTCCATGCATATTTAAAGGGAAAAAGGAACATTGGCAATTTGTAAGAATGCCCAAATAAACATTATTCTCGGTATTTCCAGGAAACCATGTTACTTCTCCATCAGACTTCCTTGCATTCACCTCCTGGTCTCTCTGCCAGTTTATGCTGGTTTGCAGGAATTGGAGGAAAGCTCACCCCAGGGCAAGCTCTTCCTATTCTTGTCAGGCTCTCTCTGGCTGTTCTGCTTTACATCTTTTGGCTGTCTTGGTGAGACAGCAGCTGTGGGTCTGTGTAATGGAGTAGGTCCAGGTTAGCTTAATCATAGAATCATAATAATGGTTTGGGTTGGAAGGGACCATAAAGGTCATCCAGTTCCAATGTGTCTCACATAGGCAAGAACAACTTCCACTAGTACAGATTGCTTAGAGCGCTATCCAGCCTGGTTTTGAACACTCCTAGGGATGGAGCATCCCTGATTTTTCTCTGGCAGCATGTTTCAGTGCCTCAACAACCTCACAGAAAAGAATTTCTTTCTAACATCAAATGTAATAATGTTTGAACCCATTCCCCCTTGTCCTGTCACTACATGCTCTTGTAAAATGTTCTTCTCCATATTTCTTGTAGGCTCCTTCAGGTACTGGAAGGCCACAGTTACAACATCCCTAAGCTTTCTCTTGTCCAGGCAGTACAATCCAAATTCTCTCAGCCTTTCCTCGTAAGATAGGTGCTCCAGCCCTCTGACCAACTTTGTGGCCTCCTCTGTGCTCCCTCCAGCAGGTCCATGTCCTTCCTGTGCTGGGACCCCAGAGCTGGTGCAGCCCTGCAGGTGGGGTCCCAGCAGAGCAGAGCAGAGGGGCAGAATCCCCTCCCTGGCCCTGCTGCCCACGCTGCTCTGGATGCAGCCCAGGACACGTTTGGCTCTCTGGGCTGTGAGTGCCCATGGCTGGGGCATGTCCAGCCTCTCAGCCCCCAGCACCCCCAGGTGCTTCTGGCAAGGCTGCTGTGATCTGTCCATCCCCCAGCCTGTGTTGGTACCAGGGTTGCTCTGACCCAGGTGCAACACCTTGCACTTGGCCTTGTTAAACCTCGTAAGACTGCTATGGACCTGTGTCTTGAGCTTGCCCAGATCCCACAGATAGCATCCAATTGTTCAAGAGTGTCAACTAGACCACTCAGCTTGGTGTCATCTGAAAATTTGCTGAAGGTACACTCAATCCCTTTGCTTATGTCATCAAATAAAAACATTAAAAACAGAGATGTTGATATGAACCCCTGAGGGGCCATACAGTCACCAATAGTCATCAGATCTCTGAGACATAGGCCATTACCTTCTGGATGCAACCATCCAACCAACTTTTTATCCATCTAATCCATCTCTCTCTGGTTTAGAAAGAAGGACTTTGGGTGGGACCATGCAAAAAGATTTACACAATTCCAAATAAATGACATCTGTCACCCTTCCCTTGTCCAGTGATGTAGTCATTCCATCATAGAAGACCACTAGATTGGTTTATTATGATTCATTACATTTGTTACAATCAAATCTGTATATTGACTGCTGTTAAGCATAGTCTACTGGTTGTCATGGTAATAGCTAATGATATTTAGACAATATATGTTCTTTTTATACTCAGTTACAACATCTAAGACCTTCAAAAGAGATCTTGGAGGAGTGGTGGGTGAGGAAGGAAAGTCAAGGGAAATTAAACGTTAGGATACACCCATTTCTTTGAAGATTGCAGCTCTAGCTTGTCTATCCATCTGCTGTTTCTTTATTAGGCTTGAGAAGTTCATTGCTGCCTGTTTCATGACCTGCATCGCAGCAAAATTCCACCTCCTCCCTGGTATGAGTCTGAACCCTCTCCAGGAACACACACTAGTCAAAAGGAGCTTCCATTTTTTCCTGCTAAGCCTCTGTGGCTGGACATTTTACAGGTGTACTTTGCTTTCTCTGGCTACTCAATTGGCAGCTGCAGGCTACAATTCACTTCATCTTCCATGTTTGAACTTAGATACCAAGTATGAGACAAGGCACATAATGAAAATAATATGGTACTTTCCTATGTTCTGAATTGGCTAGTCTTACTAGAATCAGTTCACCGCAGTTCATTAGAAACCAGTTCCTCTGAGAAAGAAGACTGTCTATGAAATAAGCTGACCCATCTGAAGACAGTCACATTAAAAAAAAACAGGAAAGAAAACAATGTCATTCTTCTTTAAGTCAGCATCTCTTTAACACAGGCAAACAATATCCCAAAATATATATTGTCTGCTGTAATTCTTGTAATTCCTCCTGGTATTACAAAAGGAAATTAATTTATTTCCTGGTATGTAAAGTCTCTAATGCTATCAGCCAGGCCCAAGTTATCTTTGGGCAGGGCATATATACAATAGAAACTTTTTCAGAAATCTCTATTGGCATGAAGTTAGTATTATGGTCTGTCTCTTGCAATCTTTTCAGAGTCACAAGGACAAATTAGTATTTATAAAGGAATCCCAGTTTTTTCTAAAAAATAGCATTGTAGTCCTGACTACAATTGTAGTAGACTACGCTATAGCTCAAAAATCCTCTTATTTGGCTATTTCATATTTGAAGTACAAAAGTTTGCATGGAGTTTAATTGAAATAATTGAACATGACTTTTGTTTTTTCTGGAGCTTATTTATCGATCATAGTTATCAACTAAAAGTTGTGTTGTGACAACAGTGTTTAATGAATATTCTGGAAAAAAATTGTTGCTTACTGGGTTTTTGAGCGCTCTGAGTCATACTCTTACCTAGCCAGTTCCAGTTCCCATACCATCTCCGTATGGCCACTCACCAGCTTCCAAAATGAGGAGATGCTATGAGTCTATTCCCACCATTTGGGGCTTAGAGAGACCCTAAAAACCAACTCAAGAAAAACAAAAAAAAATATGCCTGAGTCTTGCTCATGAATGTGAATGAAGACTGGTGGCCTGACTAAGCATTCATAGTCTCATGCTGTCTGTTGCAACATTTTCCCTTTCATGCGCTCAGGATTTTGGTTTCATCTTTGGAAAAACATCTCCAACCTAGAGCCAGTGTACTCCATCCTCCATTAGTAAAGTTCATGATAACTTGGCTTCATTCCCAGTTGGAAAGTGTCCTCTACACTAGCAAGCCACTGGCCAAATTTCTCCCTGGGCAGCCTGAAAACTGCCAGACAGATATGAGATCTGTAAAACCAAGCTGACAGCAGGAGATCTATACAGACTTTGCCAGGCCCTAGATGCCTAGTTTTAGGAAGACAAATTGAAGACATAAATAGCTAGCCAAACTCTCCTCAAACCTTTTCACAGTGATAAAACCCTGCCCTTTCCAGGCCTAGCCCCTTGTACTGGTTCTGGTACATTGCCAATGGCTCTAAAAAGACATAGCAGAAGTCAGGAAAATGTCAATAGAAGGAAATTTGAGACACACTCCAGGCTCTTCTCCTGTGTGAGGCAGTCCAGAGAAATTGGACAGTTACAGATTCTGGAATTTCCTTTTGTGTGTCCTGCAGGTTTTCTGCTGGGTACTGAGAAGGAGGAAAACAAGCCCCCAGGACTGAGCAGAAGTGCAAGTTCACATCTGGAGAAAGCATGGGAGAAAAGCTAAACACAGAACCCGCTCTCCCTGGATATGATCCAGCAGCCCCTCCTTTCCCTCAGGACACCATCCTCTCAGCAGCACCCACCACTGCCCCCATTCCAGGGGCTATATGGGGGCCCAGCTTGCCCAGAGGCTGATTTGAAAAAGCTAGGACTTTTAAAGAACAGGTAATTCCCAAAAGCTAATTTTGTATTCATAGAAATTCATGTAGAACACAAGCCTTCATCACTTTTTAGGCAGACATCTTAAATGTCTCTAGAAAGTGACAAAATATTTGGTCTTAAGTTAATAACATGTCCTTTCTAGAGTAACAAAGACATTGCCATTGCTTGATGTTTAATAGAGTTCTCTTTTGTTTTCTTTTGAATCACTGTATGCACAGGAATTACTAGGGCAAGAAAGCAGGGGCTTTTTAGGTGGAGGCAGTCTTGTATAGTTAATGTGCTTTATTTCTCGTAAAGGTATTATGGAATAAAGAACAAGTATAAGTACATTGTGTGCTCAAGTATTACTGGATATCAAAAAGAAAAGTACATAAGGTCCGGTGTTTGCAAAACAAACCATGCTTATGAGCTATACAAATGACTACAAAGTTCAGTTCTCTGAAGACTTAATGCATTTATTTATAGCTGACTGATTCGAGACTAAAATTTTGGAACAAGTTCACATATTCTTGTTTCTCCTGCCACAGCTTGCAGTTGTCTTCTTCCTTTTTTTTTCCCCAGCAACCAAAGAAAGGAGAACCTTTTTTAACCACAGCACTTGTCTCCTTTCCAAGTCATAAAAAAGTAAATAAACTTACTAAGCACAACGCACAAATTGAGGGGAGGATCTTTTCTGTCCAGCAGTCTTTTATCTTGGAAAACTCAACAATAATATTGACTCTATCACAAAACTCCAGCGCATTACAGAATTCTTTCAGTAGAAAAGGAGAAAGGCAACAAAAAAGTAGTCACGGCATCCTAAGGGAGAGAACAAGACTTTGATTCTTCAGCATTCAGTGCAGTCACACATCTTGGAACAGAAAGGCTTATGAGTAGAGGAATAAAGCAATACTTAATTCCTGAACAACTTCCTTACCTAACCACAGTTCCCTCAATCCACAGCTTTATATTCTTTAATTCTTGCCTTGTTCTTTGGTGCATTACACATATTAGTGCTTTTTTTTGTAATTAGAAAACAGTTCTCAATGTTGATTTTTGTGCCAATCTGTGATATTTGGGCATATGTTGCTCCATATCTTGAAAAATCCTTGGCATGGAATTAATCATGGGTTTTAATATGCTTGTCTGTACTTAACCTAGTTTGGTGGAGAACCTTGCATAAATTTTTTCCTGTATGTCTAGGTCTGTATTTTTGATAGATTATCCTATTTTTGACAAAGCTCTGCAGTGTATCAGAAGATCAGGCTGTTTCTAAAGAGTACACTTTGTGCTATGTATAAAACAACATTAGTGACAGGGTGTGCTTTTCTCAGTTGGAAATGACATTTGATACATTAGCCAAACAGGGACCACAGCCAGCTCATAATTGGATATGTATTTTGTAGCATCCTAAGCCCTTCAACCAATTGGCTGGGAGTCTAAAAGGCTTATTAGTAGAAATGCAACTTTATATTTTTTTCTAATCTGACTAAAGTGAGACAATCAAAGAATGAGCCAAAATGAGGAAGAAGGAAGATGTCGAAGGAAGGAAGGAAGTGTCGGAAGGAAGGAAGGAAGTGTCGGAAGGAAGGTCGAAGGAAAGTGTCGGAAGGAGAAGTGTCGGAAGGAAGAATGTCGGAAGGAAGGAAGGAGAAGTGTCGGAAGGAAGGAGGATCGAAGGAAGTGTCGGAAGGAGAAGGAAGGAAGAAGTGTCGGAAGGAAGGAAGGAAGGCGAGGAAGGAAGGAAGGAAGGAAGGAAGGAAGGAAGGAAGGGAAGGAAGGCGGAAGGAAGGAAGGTGAAGGAATGGAAGGAAGGAAGGAAAGGAAGAGAAGGAAGGAAAGGAAGGAAGGAAGGAAGGAAGGAAGAAGGAAGGAAGGAAGGAAAGGAAAGGAAGGAAGGGAAGGAAGGAAGGAAGAAGGAAGGAAGGAAGGAAGGAAGGAAGGAAGGAAGGGAAGGAAGGAAAGGAAGGAAGGAAGGAAGGAAGGAAGAGGAAGGAAGGAAGGAAGGAAGGAAGGAAGGAAGGAAGGAAGGAAGGAAAGAGGAAGGAAGGAAGGGAAGGAAGGAAGGAAGGAAGGATGAGGAAAGGAAGGAAGGAAAGGAAGGAATGGAAGGAAGGAGGAAGGAAGGAAGTGTCGAAGGAAGGAAGGAATGTCGAAGGAAGGAAGGAAGGAGGGAAAGGAAGTGTCGAAGAAGAGGAATAAGTGTCGGAAGGAAGGAAGGAAGGAAGAAGGAAGGAAGGAAGGAAGGAAGGAAGGAAGGAAGGAAGAGAAGATGCGGAAGGAAGTGAAGAAGGAAGGAAGGAAGGAAGGAAGGAAGTGTCGGAAGGAAGGAAGGAGAAAGTCGAAGGAAGGAAGGTCGGAAGGAAGTGTCGGAAGGAAGTGTCGGAAGGAAGGAAGGAAGGAAGGAAGGAAGGAAGGAAGGAAGGAAGGAAGGAAGGAAGGAAGGAAGGAGAAGGAAGGAGGAAGGAAGGAAGGAAGGAGGAAGAAGGAAGGAAGGAAGGAAGGAAGAAGGAAGGAAGAAGGAAGGAGGAAGGAAGGAAGGAAGGAAGGAAGGAAGGAAAGGAAGGAAGGAAGTGAAGGAAGGAAGGAAGAATGTAAGGAAAGGAAGGAAAGGAAGGAAGGAAGGAAGGAAGGAAGGAAGGAAGGAAGGAAGGAAGGAAGGAAGGAAGGAAGGAAGGAAGGAAGGAGAAGGAAGGAAGGAAGGAAGGAAAGGAAGGAGGAAGAGATGCGGAAGGAAGGGGAAGGAGGAGGAAGGAAGAAGGAGTGGAAGGAAGGAAGGAAGGAAGGCGGAAGGAAAGAAGGGAAGGAGGAAGTGCAGGAAAGGAAGAGAGAAGGAAGGGGAAGAAGAGGAAGGAAGGTAGAAGGGAAGGAAGGAGAGGAAGGAAGGAGAAGGAAGAAGGAAGGAAGGAAGGAAGGAAAGGAAGATGGAAGGAAGAAGGAAGGAAGAAGGAAGAGGAAGGGAAGGAAGGAAGAAGTGGAAGAAGAGGTGGAAAAAGATGAAGGAAGGAAGAAGGAGGAAAAGAGGGAAGGAAGAGAAGAAGAAGGAGAAGAAGAGAGGAGGAAGGAAGGAAGGAAGGAAGGAAGGAAGGAGAAGGGGAAGGAAGGAAAAGGAGGAGGAGGAAGAAGGAAGGAAAGAGGAGGAAGGAGAAGGAAGGAAGAAGGGAGGAAGAAGGGAAGTGAAGGAAGGAAGGAAGTGCGGAAGGAAGGTGCGGAAGGAGGAGGTCGGAAGGAAGGAAGTGTCGGAAGGAAGGAAGGAAGGGAGGAGGAGGAAGGAAGGATGGAAGGAAGGAGGAGGAAGGAAGGAGGAAGGAGGAAGGAAGGAAGGTGGAAGGAAGGAGGAAGAGGAGATGTCGGAAAGGAAGTGGAAGGAAGTGTCGAAGGAAGGAAGGAAGGCGGAAGGAAGGGGAAGGAAGGAAGGGGAAGAAGGCGGAGAGGAAGGAAAGGAAGGAAGGAAGGAAGAGAGGAAGGAAAGGAAGGAAGGGGAAGGAAGGAAGGAGGAAGGAAAGGAAGGAAGTGGAGGAAGGAAGGAAGGAAGGAAGGAGGAAGGAAGGTCGGAAGGAAGGGAGGAGGAAGGAAGGGAAGGAGAAGTCGGAAGAAGGAGGAAGGAAGGAGAAGGAAATGGAAGGAGAGTGTGGAAGGGGAAGTGTCGGAAGGAAGGTGGAAGGAGGAATGGGAAGGAAGGAATAGGAAGGAAGGAAGGAAGGAAGTGTCGGAAGGAAGGAAGGAAGGAAGAAGGAAGGAAGGAAGGAAGGAAGGAAGGAAGGAGGAAGGAAGGAAGGAAGGAAGGGGAAGGAAGGAAGGAGGAAGGAAGGAAGGGAAGGAAGGAAGTGGGAAGGAAGGAAGGAAGGAAGTGGAAGGAAGGAAGGAAGGAAGGAAGGAAGGAAGGAAGGGAAGGAAGGAAAGTGTCGAAGGAAGGAAGGAAGGAAGAAGGAGGAAGGAAGGAAGGAAGGAAGGGAAGAAGGAAGGAAGGAAGGAAGGAAAAGGAAGGAAGGAAGGAAGGAGAGGAAGGAAGGAAGGAAGGAAGGAAGGAAGGAAGGAAGGAAGGAAGGAAGGAAGGAAGGATGGAAGGAGAAGGAAGGAAGTGTCGGAAGGAAGTGTCGGAAGGAAGTGTCGGAAGGAAGTGTCGGAGAGGAAGGAAGGAAGGAAGGAAGGAAGGAAGGAAGGAAGGAAGGAAGGAAGGAAGGAAGGAAGTGTCGGAAGGAAGGAAGGAAGGAAGGAAGGAAGGAAGGAAGGAAGGAAGGAATTAAAATACCAGACTTTATATGTCCATTTGTAGTTCAAAAGAATTATGGCTTCATGGACTTTGTAGGCAGTGGCAACATTCAGGAAGATAGCACAGAATGACTTTTAGATAAGGAATATTTTTAAGTTGTAATGTCTTTCATAACCATGCATTTAATGGCCTAAAAGAACATTCCACAGAGCAGTATTGGCTTAAACCTAGCATCTTTCATTCTGTTTTCATTTGCTGCTAAGGCAGGTTGAAAAAATGCTGTCACTAAATGCATCTGCAAAATCACACCAAATATTTTTCAGGCACATAATTTTTTCATTTGACATTGCACGTCTGGAAGAACAGTTTATATATGATGTCAAAAGAGAAGAAATTAATTTATATTTAATTCACAGATTTTTCTGGCTATATTAAAAATTTTGTAAAAAATCCTTCTCTCTTGTGTGGTTCATCCCGATGAGGAGTTTGGCATATTTTAGTAAGAATGAAAAAAGTTATAGTAGGAACTGTGCAAAAGGCTACTATGTAAGGCATGAAACCGGAGAAACTTTGCTGGAAGTTTTAAACTGTGTGTAAAGTATAAACTCAGCATTTCAGAAAATAAATCCTCTGAAACTGATCTAAGCAAAAATTGATACTAAAGTAAGACAACACATGGATACACCCACATAGAATTCATTACAAAATAAAAGCTTGCATGTGCATTTAACAAACTTGCAAGCTGTAAGACATTTCAGTAGACTGTGCTTTCACATGCCTTCTTCCAGCTGTTGTCAGCTGATGCTTTTGCCATGTGTGAACTGATAGGTTCTGCTCTGGTTTGACACACGAACTTAGGCAATGAATCAGAAGCACTGAGTGGAAATAATCACAGCTGTAAGGAACATGGAAGTGGCAATCAGCCATCATTCACTGCTTGAAAACAGTCTTTATGATACCAAGGAAAATCACCAACCAAAAATTTTCCATGAACAGTTCAACTACTATAAAATGGAAATGCTTTGAAAATGTTTCTCTGGACCTTTTTGCCTTAAGGAAAGAAAAAATTAGCAAACTTTTTTCAGACAGTGGTCTAAATGATTCTATTACATACCTGACAATGATCAGTACTAGATGATATCTAGAAGCATTAGGGGATGCCTACACATCTTTTTTTCTGAAATGGTTAGAGTTAAATAAAAGTCAGAGAGATATGTCTGAGGATGTAGTTAATTTTAAAGTCATCAAGACATCCATCTTTTAGAGCACATAACAAGGGGGATAATTTAAACTAGTTTGGCAGAACAGTCAAAGAATCAGAGTCAAACAAGCCAAGTTTCACCCTCCATCTACTATTGGTAAAGTTCAGCCACATGATGGCATTCAAACATGAGATGAATTGTGGACATTTGTTCTTCTCTGGTGCATTTCCATGTCTGAACCCCATGTGGAGTAACTGGGAAGGTCTGTCTTAGGGTTCCTTACAGCATTGAATGCACTGGCATAACTGGTTTTCTCTAAGTCACTGGAAGGAGGCATGACAGATGTTAGAATTTTATCCCTTAGGGAAAATCCATGTGGTGGTGGTTTGTTTGGTCTCCATCTGAAATATTCCGCTTCCTAAATTGTTCTTGATGTATAAGCAAGAGGTTGAAGGGGTATTTCTAAACCAGAGCAAATGTCACACCTAACCACAAAATCTCCTGCAAAGCCCAATCATTCTTCCAGTGAATTAATCCTACTTTCCTTCTCATTCCGTTTTCAGCTCCTCCCAGTATTGTCAGGTAGAGCCAGTGAACAACATCTCCTCCCATGGTCAGAGCATTTCATTTTACCATGATTAATTGCTCCCTGGCTGCCTGGCCACAGGGCTGCCGGCTGTGAGGAACAGGGACCCTTCCCAAACACTGCCTTTCCACTTCTCACAGGGGATAAATCCCTGGAGCTTCAGCCATTGTCTGGGGTTAAATAACAAGTTTAGCTTCACAGCTAGGGTGGGCTAAAACAATGCAAGCAGCAATTTGATCACTTATAATCATCTAGCCATACCCTTGGGAAATTTCTAATCCGTAACAGTGTATTACTGAGCCAGAAAACATTTACAGTTTTTCATTAGCCTCTGGAGATGAAGTAATGAGAAGGGGGTTTAAAGTCCAAAATAAGTTGTTTTGCACTCTTTCACTCATATTCACAAGTAATTCAAACAAGCCCTTAGCTTGAAGCATATGGAGTGTTTAAGAGGGAGGGATTTAAGCAAGTTTTGAAATTATTTCATACAAAGTATAGTTCTGTTTATTTCTGCAGTGTTCCTAATCTGGCTTTATATGCTTTCTCATTTTATGGTAGACGCTAACATTATTTAAGTATGTCTACTTATAATCTTTCTCTTCAGTAGTACAGGTGGCTGACTAGACATCATCTCTGGTAAAATATCTGTACAACAATGTGCTACCAAATCAATAAGAAATCAGCACTGTGTAAAATCAGAGTCTGTAAGCATCAAATTTGATTTGATTTCTTACATATTTTCTAGGCTAAAACTCAGTGATTCCCGGGTTGTTCAAACTTTTGCTACTGTGAAATATTTCTTTATTCAATTATTCTGCTAATAATCTTCGAGAATTGTTCATCTTTTCTGTCCTCTCTAGATGATTATTTTCTGCTGATCTGTTAAACATTCCTTTTATTTCATCTCATTTAGTGAAGGTGTTCAAAATAGAAGTATAGGTTATAGATAATCAGTCCAAACCATATGCTTGTGATAAAAAGTCTAAGGTAGCTAGTCCACCATGCTAAAATACATGAAACTTTTGAGATGCATAAAAAATTATTCATGATCACTTTGCTATTAACTGTTAATTAAGCAGGCATAAGGGTCTGAATTACAGAAAGTATAGTATAATGATGATTTAATTTACTTTAAATTCACACTGTAAGTAAAGTTGTGGTAGCCTGCAAACTCAGTCTGGAAGCAGAGACTCTATATGGCTGCAATATTCCATGATAAAAGTTGGAATTTTGCTCCATCCCAAAAAAAATCCCAAACCCCACAGAGCTCCATTTCTAAACCTTTGAAATAAAAGTGTTGTCAACAAGCATGGCACAAAGGGCCCTGAAAATATATGCGGATGCTTGCTGACACATAGGGTCATTTTGTAGCTGTACCATGCCATAGCGGCACATATATTGCAATAACTGCTAGCTTATGAAATGCACACATAAATTTTGATAACTGAGCTGTGAATGATTTACCACTGAGTTACACGCTAATCAGAGAAGTAAGCCATGGAGTATTTTTGTTCAGCTAATAACTTCAACCAGACCCAAGATAGTGTCTATAATAAGTGGGGGTGCTCTAGTGAATTACACTTAAAAAAAAAAAAAGAAAGGTCTATCTGCCTATCTTTGCTCTTTTATGGGTCACATTACTAGCAGAATTGGAAAATTCCCAGTAGGATGAAGAGTTTATAGTTAATACAAAGCATATGTAATTTTCTTTGGTTTGTCTTAAAAGCAAGGGTCTTCACTTTGGTGATCTCCAGTTTATTGTACCTGAAGTTTGCAAATATATCTTTTGATATAACGGATCTTTGTCCAAAAAAGTAAGAAAGGAGCAAAATTCAAACCTCTAGGAACGGTCCTCAGAATTTAACCCTTTGCCTTAGCACAATGTTGGGGTTGGGTCTTCTTGTAGAATTTTTTTTCCCATAAGTTGCCAGGTAACTAATCACTAAGCACTTATGGATACTTAAGAAAGACAAAAGAAGTGGCGAGGTGGAGGATGAGCACCTGGACTTCACTTCTCTCCGGGGGGCGTGCTTGGCTGGAGAAAGGAATAGCAGGCTGTGGTTTCCAGACTTCGGGGGGAGATTTTTCTTTCACTGGCACCACTGGAGCAGAGTTCGGGGTTTCCTGCCACAGTTTCTCCGTGTGTGCCCCGGGAATCCTGAGCCTGGCCCCTGTCTGCCTCACCGGGAGCCGCGCCACGGCAGTTCCTGCCCCCCTCGCTGCTCCTTCGCTCCTGCTCCGAGTGTTCTCCACGCCTCAGCCCGCACCCCCTGCCTGCCGGGACTCGTGCTGCAGCTCCAGCCACCGCTGGGGAGCTTCTGATCCATCTCCAGCATCCCGAGACTCTGCATCAGAGCTGCCTGTGTCCGTAACAGCACAAACGGGGAAAGGGTGCCAGCGGCAGAGAAAACTGTGACTGAGTCCCTGGTTATGTCTGTTGTTCATCTCACAGTTATTGTTCTGTTTTGCCTTGCTAAACACAAGTAAAGAACTGTTATCCCTATCCTCACACCTTTGCTTAAGAAGACCTCAGTTCCAAAATGATAATAATTCGGAGAGAGGAGGATTTTTTTTTTTTTTGCATTCTCCATTCCAGGAGAATATCCTGTTTGTCCTTAGCAGATAGATACCTGTCTTCAAAAACTAAGACACATAGGTTTAGCCTGAGGAAAGACTTAAAGCTTCTAAGTGGATACAGGTACACAGCAGCAGAATGCAGGTCTGCTAGTGCGGCCTGGTGAAACACGGGGAGCAAGACACACAGGAACATGCCAGTTCTTTTGCCTTGGAGCTTCTTGGCACACTGAGCATCCTGGGATTAGCCATTAAATGATTGCATGTTGGATTACAAAACACTACAAGCTGGCTGCATGTAAACAACATGAAAGCCAAACCTGTAGGATTGCATCTATCAGCTGAAATCTATGGGCCAGAAAGGAAAGTAGAAGGGAGGTCCCAGCTACACTTGGAAGTTGGGAAGTCTGGGGTTCCAGGGAGTGTCTGCATTCCAGATTGTACACATGCAGTGAGCTGTCCCTGGGAACTCTCCCTCCTCACTTTGGCATGGTTGGCAGTGGCAGGAGAAGGAAGTATATCCATGTCAGCTTCCAGAAAAAGGGCCGTCTGCTTCTCCTCTGATGTAAATCTGGGCTGTGGTACTATTTTTTTCCTATTAATTCAGATTTGGCTGGGGCTGAGAGCCCCCTACAATAACAGAGTGTAAAGGAAAGTGAAGGGGAAAGGCAGAGGCATTTGGAGATATTCATCATGTACATCCTGGGGCCTGTGATGTTCCCAGCTCCTCCTTCAAAGTGAGGTGGGAGTGAGGGAACCATGTTGATTTCAGTACTGTTTGGTGGGCCTTAGGCACACCGCTCCTGCTTGGGCATGCAGTCTGCAAGCACCCAGTGGAATGGGCTGTATCTGGAGCCTCTCTGGAATGCCAGGTCAAGGACTGGTAGATGCTAGGATACAAGGCCCCATCTATAGCTCTAAAAGGGAGAATGGAAGTACCCTAGTCAGTTTCACTGGTGCCTGCCATACTCTTAAAATCTAGCATATTCTAGCTTGCTCTGCTGGTTTGCAGCTAGATTCCTCTGCTTCAGGCCATAAAATGGAGGAAAAGGTAGTGCTTGAGCTGTTTCACAAATGAATGGCTGTAGGACTCGGAGGGCAGCTGCCTGAGAAAACACCACCCCTTAAAGCACATCTATGATGCCACAGCCCTGCTGGAACTGGTGGAAGGCCAGTCTGAAGCTCTGGCTGCCAACTTAACAGCCTTACTAAGAAGTAAAAACAGGTCAAAAAACTCGCATCGCCTTCAGAGTACCTGGTGCAACATGCCGTTAGCTTGGCCATTGGTGTCTCCATGAGGAAAGCTCTCCTACCAATAGCTGTCCTGCTAAAGATGGTATGCACTGGCATTATGACAAGGCCCTGACAAGAAAGCTGGAGATCAGCTTGTTCATGGCATGGTTTTACAGAGCCATGCTCAGATGGGCTTGATGGCCGAACTATTCCTCCCTGCTCTGCCCCCATTCACTGCTCTAATGCAGCTGCCACATGGTTGCATTATATGGTGCTTTGTGTGGTGCAACAGAATTTAGGCTGTATCAGGATGATTACACATAATTGTTCTCAACAGTGGTACAACTATAATAGCTACCTCCCAGAGCTATCCCTTCATTTGTGAGGTTTATGCCAGAGGCTCAGTAAATCACACATCTGGTTTACTTTATCTCCCTTCTCTGGGCTCACTGAGGATTGAACTGTGGATTTATTCTCTAGTCTGGAGTGAAGGACAAAGTAGGATCTGAATTGTAATTCAGCTACTCTCCAAAGTGTCTCTGCAGCTCCATGTTTCTCTGCAACCCAGCCTTCTGGTAGTGCAGACTGCATCTGGGAGCTGGCAAGGATGCCAGCACACCATGCAGGAGATCCAGGGTGCAGTCCTTACCTGAGGTGTATTTCCACAGGCCCTACCTAGTGTGGGCCACCAGGAGCATCCCTGGAGCAGCAGAGACCTTCACCATGGATGGGGAGAAGTGGCTGGTCCATGAAGTGAGGGCAAAGCACACATTTTTCCACTATTAGAGAACGAGTTCTTACAGAATACACTCATCCTCCAAAGAATTTGTGTCTGCTTCTGGCACTGGGCTGGGGGCCAGCCAGCTGTTGCTGCCTGGGGGAAAAGAAATGGTGCATCCTGGTTGGTATTAGGAGTGTGTGGTGCAATAGCCAGGCCTGTTTTGACTGTGTGAGCATCACCACTGACCCCAGTTCACAATTTCTACATCAGAAAAATCTTTTTGATGAAACATGAATATAAAAGAGGGAAATGCTTTCCCTAAAAATGAAGGGTTCATGGCAAGTAGCAAGGGCTTGGAAACTCAAAATTTCTCTCTTTTTAAAAAAGAGAGCAGAAGAAGGTTAATGAACAGTGATTTTTTTTTTTTTAGTAACTGTGTTTCAAACACAAGTTCCTATGCACTCCTGAGATCCAGCTTATTTCTGCCCTAATGAACAAGCTGAAACACAGCCTCATGTATGCTGCCAAAGGCAGAGCCAGAATACTCCAACACAATAAAAATTCTCCACTGCCCTCAAGCCTTCATCTAAAATTGTATCCAAACCTGAACTGAATTATTTCTGAAAGAATAATTACTTTTTGATTACCTTTTCCAACCTCTAGGCTCCCAGGGTCCAGGCAGAAGTCAAACTGTCAGATGTCAAAAGGGAGAGAGAAAGAAAAAAATATTCATACAGCTACTCCAGCCCAGATGGAAGAATGGAACACAATAAATCTTTTCTTGTGGGAGCTCCAGACCACTTTCCAGAGGCTGTGTATCTTCTGATGCATTTCTGATAAGCCTCCAAACCCTGACAGAATGCTGACTTGTCCTTGCTGCACAGCATGGGAATGGAGGAGAAAGCTTGACACCAGCCGTGATATACAAAGGTGAAAGCACATGTAGGGCAGATGATCTCCACTGGGTTGCTTCTCAGCCCTCTGTGGAGGTGGGCTAGAAGGGGATCTGGTCCTTCTCTTCCCAACCAAACCAAAAGCAAGCACAGCTCTCCCACCCAGTGAAACACCTTTCACCACCAGCAAGCTGCTGTAACTGGTCTGATGCAGGAGTGCTCCCTGTACCAGGAGCTGCCTACCAGCCCTTGCCCAGACCAGGTGGCACCTTTTTAAACTCTCCCTCCTCTCCAAGTTTCACTCCTGATATTGAACCCTTTCAGAGGGTGTTTGAATTCTTCCCTATTTGGCTATCTTGGCTGTGCATGACAGCTGCTTGCATGCAGCGCCCCCAGATTTCCACATCATCCTGTGGAGCACACAAACCACTCACAGGCGGACACCCTACTGGATTCAGACCACGTTTCAGGTTGGGTGGGGATTTTGAAGCCCAGCGCATCACTTTGCTATTAACTGCTTTCCATGTGAGTCC
Source organism: Sitta carolinensis (assembly GCA_032173965.1). NCBI lineage: Eukaryota > Metazoa > Chordata > Aves > Passeriformes > Sittidae > Sitta > Sitta carolinensis. The sequence goes on along the minus strand of CM063313.1, from coordinate 22,686,965 downwards.
TGTCAATGATCATTCTCTTTACAGCAAGACTCTTGGTATTTCGGTATGTTCCCCAACACACTTTTTAAAAACATTTTCTTTTCTGAGCAGGGATAATGGGTACTGGATGCAGTATTCCATAAACAGGTGTGTTTCTTTTTTCCATAGTGTCATGTGATGCTTTCTTTTTTGCTTTTCATACATTTTAACAAATACTTACATTAACTTTCTTTGTATGGAGCCTTTGCTAGTGAAGAATTTTCTTCTGTGATTTCAATCCTAGGTTTCTTCTTGAGAGACATTTGCTCATTTATAGTCTATCCATATGAATGTAAGGCTAGGGCTGTTTTTATCTGCATGCATAATGTGAAAGGCTCTTTTTTACCGTTAAATTTCATTACAGCAGTTTATCACCCAGTCATTCATTGTCAGTGAACACTGAGAAACTACTTTTTCCCCAGCATAGCTAATGGAATTATGCATGGATTTTCCTTTGTGGGGTGAATATCACCAGTGCTACAGCCCTTGACCAGATGTCTTTGTTACAGCTGAGTAAGTGAAGAATGCTGGAAGAAATGTGAGGTCTAATTCATTCTCAAAAGAAAGAGTCTGATCCTGAACATATTTTATTCCTGTAAGTATTTTAAATTATGGCTTCATTCCCTCATTTCTTTTCGATTCAGCATCAGGACTACTTTGGTCTATATTTAATTCAAAGTCACCATGCACTGGTTGGGTTGGATTTATTTCCATAATTCATTCAACCACAAGGGTACCGCATATTTTATATTCCTCAGTATATCAAAGCCTAGAGGCTAGATATGAAGCCTCTGTAGGTATGTAAGTCCATTTCTAGGATGAAAAAGGAAAATCAGAAGAGGGAATACAGCAAAAACTGGTGTGTTACATGGGACTTAAGGTTCGCATCTCACACATCAGATCTATTATCTCAAAAAGGTTTTGTGGAAGAATCAGAAAACCACTATATTTTCACAAAACAGCGGAGCAAAAATAGTTCTGGTTTAGGGATGAGGCTATGGTGACTGAAGTGGGTGCTGACATCAGACAGGTCAAAAGGGAGCTGCCATGGACTTTTAGACCAAGAACAAGGTCAATGTGCGTCTTAAGTAGACCAAAGCCAAGGAGAAAGCTCAAAGATCTGTGTTGTTATCTTGATCAAGGGATCCAATGTCAATAGAAAAATGCTAATTGGGATTTTAGTCCAAATTCCTTATGTCTAGCAGACAATTCAGCTTGATCATGGATCTAGAATGATAATAGTGTGAAATTTACAGGAAAAATATGATTATTAATAACTTTGAAAAATGTAAGGCAAATAAAAATATCAAAGAGGCACCCATCATGATTAAACCAAGATAGTTTCATTTGCCCTCAATAGTGGGTGTATGGGCAAGCAGCAATTCAACTAGCAGAAAATGTAGCAGCTCAGACCAGAAAATTATTCCATGGCTTTCAGTTTTTGTGCCTGTATTCAGCTGTGGTATTCAAAGCATTCTGTAGCATTGTCTTAATATATTTCTTTATTCACTGATCTTTCTTCTAGGTCTAAGCAAATATTTTGTTCAAATTTCCTTTTATTTTTCAAATAATTTAAAGATCTGTCTTCTCTCAGCAGGTCATTCCTGTAGAAGTTATACATGACTGATAAATCTATATTTATCTTATTTACTGAGTATCTCTGCATCCATTTTTTAGTGTATTCTCCCTTTTTATTTTAAAGAATATCTATAAGACATTTGATGCCACATGACTATTTTCTACACTTATTATTAATATAATTTAGAGAGGGTTAAACCCTTGAACCAGAAGGTAAGTATTCACACAGAATAGAAATACAGGAAGAAAAGAACATGTTGCAAAGCTTAACCTAATATTTTATTTTAATCAGGCCTTTTATTTTTCCCTCAAAGGGTAATAAAAAATATGCATACAGTCAGCACAATTTCCTTTCCTCAGGAGATGCACAGAGTATTGTATCAAGTGTTTCAAAGGCTTGCATGGGAAACGTGGTCTCTTTGTCCTTTATACCTCATCAGGCTGTGAGAGAAATCTGAGTAACTTCTTGAGGCATGGCCTATGAGTTAGCCTCACAAGCTTTTTCTTAAGGCTGGGTAAAGAGGGAGGTGTTGGCAGCTGTGGGGAATAAAACAGCAAAAGTTGAGAGGGTGAAAAGGAAAGCTGCAATACGAAACCCTAAAATAGGGTAGACCAGGACCCCACTCTTCTCAGCGAGCGGCACAGGCTCCATGAACGGTCTTTCATTATGACTATCTCCATTTTTATGAGAAATTGATAGAAAAAGGAACAATTTTAATGTATCAATACTGCTTTGGCCAGTTGCTTAACTACACTGTCTTGGATCAGGGAGCTGTTTTATTAAAACCAACCACATTTGCCTGGGTGCATGTTTCAGATAATTGTCTCTGGTTTGACCTTGGTTTCACATTTCATGTGAGACTTAATGCTCCTCACCAGCTTCTCTTTGCAGCTCCCTTTGCCCTAGTCTATGACTGCCAGAAGTGTTTAATTGATAGAAAATCAGAGAAGTGCGTTTATTTAGTAGGAGTGACCCATTTAGAGCAAAAGTGGGGCAGGGGAGAAAACACATCTGCCAGCTATCAGATTATATATACCATAGCTGAAGTGTTTGCATAACTTTTCAGTGGCTACCATTTAAAGTAAGAAAACCACTGATAGGCCTTTTTAAATATATTCCTCCAAGTTTGACATGTTCACTGTGTATTGCCAGCAATCATTTTGTACTCAGAAGGTGAAGTTACTCATATCTCCACTATGGCCCCTGTGCCAGATAGCAAGACAGGACAGGCCTCTCCCATTTTCACAATCTTGGCATAGAGCTGCCAGCAGTACTGGGGGTCGCTCAGCCCTCCAAACCCACAGGGGCCCTTGCCTCGCAACCTGTGAGAGCGTGAGCTTGTTTGAGTGCCAGGTGTTATCAATAACAATATCTAGAAAACATACATTTGGATATTTTGGTTAGTTGCTCAGTAACTCAGAAGAAACTGTCCGGTACTTCCTTTTGGAGGAAAGGAAGATGCCACAAAACACAATTTCAGTATTGACATTTGCAGGATTTTCCAGAAAGTTCTGGCACTGGCCATATTTTTTCTTTACTAAGGAATTATCCAAGCAGATTTCCTTTTCTGAGCAGAAGGTGCTCAAATAAGTTTTCCCACTCTGTGGTTATTGAGCATATTGAGCAAAGTATAGCTTTGCTCTCTTTGATTGAAGCCTGAGGGTTTTCAAATGCTTCTGGAGCTTTTTTTGCTAGCAGTCACTCTCCTTATGTTGCTCAAATTATAACTTGGTGAAATCCGTGAAGCCCACGTACCTTCCACTTGCAGTGGGATGGTGCTTGGGCCACCTGGGCCACTCTGCCATTGAAAAGTGTGAGCTGAGTTTTTCACATCGGGGAAGGGCATTTTCTATTTTTGCTGCATGCCAAAACTACCAAGAGTTGTCTCTGAAATGACAGTCTGTATGCCAAATAAGAATTCACAAATGAACCCTGTAATTAGATAATACATTACAATCAGGACAAGGAGGGAGAAGCAGTCTGTGGAGACAATTAGCACTGTTTAACTGGTTTTGATTACCCTGTTAAAGGGAAAAGTTCCCTTGATGTTCTTTTGTGGATTAGATGTACTAAAACCATGTGTAATGACTTACATTTGACGGCTTTGGCCTTCAAAGATTCTTTTCACTCCCCATTTCTCTTCAGTTCCATCAAAAAACCTCATGGCCTGAATTTAGAGCAAACCAGAAGCTTTTCATAGAGATTTTCTTAGAAAATTTCTCTTTTACATAATACTAACTTCCTCTTATTTCAGAGAAAAAGGCTCATGATGCACTTCAGGTACAATGAACAGTAAGATGGCACACACTGGTGGGAGATGAGTGGTTTAAGAAGGAAACAAATTATATACTTTTTAAACTACCTTTTGAAGTTTCTCTACACACTAATAAGTGTGTATAATCCTAAATGTGTATACCTGATAAGTTACAGCATTTCAGCCCAATCTTCCCTAGGCATTTTTTGTAGTGAAATGCTGTGAAATGCTGTGAAATGAAATGCTGTCAGACAAATAGGAGATATTATTTGTGTGTTCTGACCAACTTTGAACCTTCTGATTGGAGAAGGATGTTAAGCAAAATGACGGCCAGATTTTTCCTATAACAAATTTTTTTTCAAAATTTTACAATGTTCATTAGCTCAGAAACCCACTCTCTACATGCTATTAGTATCAGTCAATTTCTTCAGATAAGTTATTGCATATAGGTTTATTGCAAATAGGCATGTTTTCTTGTCCCATCTGTTCAGATATAAATACATTTTTCTCCTTTTATTTGCATCTTAATAAAAACTCTGTGGACATAGACAAGAACACAGTCTGTAAAGAAACATGATTCAAAGCCCAAAACTTCTGTCATTCCATATGAAATACTGCTCTGAAGGTAGCTATATTTTGGCTACCTTTAGGTTTACCCATTTCTAACTTCAGTGTCGGTTCAGTTCCATCTCCAGTACAATGAATTCTGGGTTAGGAGTGTGGTACAAAAGGGTTATTTGTTATGCAGCAGCACTGGGGGTGGTTGTGCAAGGAACAAGCTGTCTGCAGTCCAAATGGTCATCTGAACACAACAGCTACACAGCTCAACCACCTTCTGCTGACTGACTTATAAGCATGTCTTGTGACATTTGAGTCTCACTCTGTGTCAAGCTTCAGTTCACCAGTTTCACAAACTAAATGGTTTTCCACCAGTTTTCCATCCCCTGAGCAGACTTTAGGAGCACTACACCACTAATAAGTTGAAGCTTCAAGACTGCCATGGTGCCCAAATTCATCAGCTGCCAGTTAAGGCTTACAGAGTCCCCAGAAAGTCCTCTGCTCTGCAAATGTCAAAGGGGATCTGGGCAGGAGGTTTCTGAAATCTTTTCAGTTCCATGTAGGGAGAACAAGCTACAGAAGCAGATCTATCTGCTTTATGTCTGTGGAAAGGCAGGAACAAAGCCTAGCTTTGAGTGAGAAGACAGTTGAATCCTGTGTAGACTGACTAGAGGTGCCATGCAAAAAAGTCAAAGCTCTGCAACATAATTAGCATGAGAATGCCTCTTCTTTAATTGCCAACTATGCTTTAAAGCATTTTTTTCAGGTTGAAACCATTAACTTTGGCTGTGCTCCATTTTTTTCAGGCTGTACACTATTTCACTGGATTCCTTTCACATGTGGTTTAACAACACCCCCACAACAGCTCTAGGTGCTGAAGAAATCAGGAAGTGGAAGAGCACAAACAAGGGGTCACTGAGAAGGAGGGAACACGTGTGAGAGGGCTTATGTGGAGGTGGATTCCAGGTAAATATAAATTCCTCTTAACTTATTTAAAGAAAAAATGAAAATAAAAACTCTAATACCAGAGCCTTGTATAGCCTAGCTGAACTTACCACCTTCTTCAGTTCTTGTTTCCAGTGGCCTCCATGACTTTGTTAACGGATATGCAATAATAATTTTATAAAATCTTATTTTCTCATGAACCATGTGACATCCACCTATGCCCTTTACATACAAGCATATATATGCCAAATAGGTATTATGTTTTTGCAAGTCCTTCCTCTGCTAGGTTTACACAGAAGTCTTTAATGTTTACTGTTCACATCATCATTAGTCAAAGAAAGCAATTCTTCAGACTGTTAGATCATTCACTAAGAAATGTGAATTAAAAATGATCTTGAGAAGACACATTTTTCTCAGGATTAAATTCTCTCATTGTCTTCTAAGAAAAAGGGTTTGCAAAAGAAAGAAAGAGGCAGGGACTAAATACACAGACTCATACGGTGCAAGGAGACATGCTGATGCAGACAGAGCTGTGGTTGCTGCTGTGTCACCATGGTCAGAGGCTCTCCAAGCTCTGTGCAGACTTCTGCAGAATAGCTGGCCTGTCCATTTGAAATGACATGGGGCCAGGCAAGGATTGTAGTTTGCAAAAGAGCCATGGGCTGTTTTCAGAAGGTCTGGTTTAGGTGCCAAGTGATAAATAAGAAGTCCAGGACCAACTCATGATACTGTGGTCATGTTCTACCAGTCATGCGAGTAGATGTAGACTTAGAAATAATAATAACTTTAAAAATTACTGAGACTCTTTAGTCAAGCAAAGCCCTTGGTTATGGCTGGAAAGCAAACCACAACAGGAATGCACCCTTCTGTGGAAACAACAACTGCTCTTTTCTGCTGGGCAGAGAAGGAGCCATGCCTCAGCAACTCTGGATAATAGGAACAGGGTGTCAGCATCATGCCTTGTTCTCTCTCGGCTAAAATGCTCCAGCTGCTGTGGTGGTACTAAATCAGCTCTTAACTGACTTAAGACAGAAATCAGAAAGACAAAAGTCAGTTCAAAAATCAGTTAGATTCCCAGAGGATTTTCAAAGGTGCTTGAGACCACTGATGGACGACTAGAGAGACACAGAAAACAATTTATTCTCCATGACAATTGTGTTTGACTCCTGCAGAGTTAACAGGGGACATTTAAAATTTAAATTAAACAGTGAGTGAAAAGCTTCTTAAGTGAAGAATCTAAATCTACATGCAAATGTAAACCTATAATTATAGATTACATTTATGGTCTGCATAGAATCCTATAGGAGCTAACCAGTGAGGTTACTGAACCACTTTCAGCAGCCCTGGAAAAGCCTAACATGTAAACCACGTCTTCCCTATCTTGTTACACTTGAAGAACTTTAGGCCAGATGTCACCACTGCTGCTAGCACTTAGTCATCTGTCACTTCAGCTATGGTCTTACTGAAAATGATCAGAAACACAGTGAAAGCAGGCATCTTAGGTTTTTTTTGCTAAGGAGTTGCCCTAGCGAAAACTGATTAAAGCAAAATTGCTCTGCATTCAAATATGATAGAAAATATTTACCTACTCTTAGGGTTTTGGCTTTAGTTTCCTGTATATTGGCTGCCAATTGGTATATATACAGCTCACAAACTTGGTTTCACTCAGAGTTGGCACGTGCTGCATTTTTCCTGTAGTAAGGCCTTATTCACCTTATTATAAACCTTATTCACCTGCAGGAAAGAAGACTGCCTCTGAATTGGTGAAGTGTTAAAAACAGCCAATAAACAAGACTGTTTTCCAAGCAGAACAATGAAATTGCTGACATCTAGATAAGAAATTTTAAAGAAGTTTTAAATCTGGTTTCTTATGTCTAACCTAGCACAAAAGAGATGGACGGAGCCTTTGATTATCTGATGGGTAGAAGTTGGGGTGACCTGTCAGAGGAAGCTGGAAGTTACGGAAGCACAAAATCTTCTGAGGCATGGCATGAAGGCAAGACCAAATAGAAAAAGGAAGAAAGAGAATATAGAAACTTCACCACCTTCCCATACAGCTAGTACCTCTGGGACTAGAAAGCAAACTGGGGAAGGGATGCTGAAGTGGTGTTGATTTTTTGTGTCTTTCATGTGCTATCTGCATATGAAGTGAAAACACCTCAGGCAGCTGCTTTGCACAATCTGGACGGTCCTGCATCAGCTACCCCATGCTGCCTGGAAAGTGGGCTAAAAGGTAGGTTTGGCACAGTGTGTCTCAGCAACCATCCCTCTTCAGAGGTCTGGGCTTGGCACAGAGGCTCCCAAAGTGGACCGGGTCAACAGGTTGCTGTGACAGGGGCCAGAGATGGTGACCCATGCAAAAGCCTGCCAATGTCTAGGAACGGCTAAAGCAGATTGGCCTAAAGATACTGGTCTGAAAACAATCATGTGGAATAGCTGGTCTGGCCTGAAACAGTGTTTTCTGTCTCTGAGAGCAACCCTGCCTGCTAATGAGGTTGGGCTGGGCATAGCTACTTGTATCCCATGACTTTGCATTGCAGCTACCCCTAGGCTTCACCTTCGGTGGGGACACAACCATGACAGACAGGACAGGCAACAGAAGGCAGCTGCTCTGCAGAGTCAGGAGAGGCCAGGAAACTTTTGGTATTCCCTGACATTATCTGGCGTCTCTCTCTGCCAGGACACAAAGAAAATCTACAGTGACAATAAGTGAAGGGCTGGTTCTGTTTTCCACTCCTTGGTATGCACACCCTGTAGGCATGCATCTGTGCCTATGCTGGAGCTCCCCCCAGGAGTCCTACTGTCTTCCTCACAAAAAACCAACATGCCTGCAGCATGGGTCCTGGTCCTGCATGGCTAAAAAAGCACCAGTGCGTTCATTCACTGGGAGCACAGCCAAGGGAGGCTGCTTCAGATGCAGACCTTCGTCACAGGGTTTTCTCATGTCCCATTGATCACAGGGTTTTCTCATGTTCTCTTGCTCTACTATTCCTGTTTCCATTAATTCCTTGCTTTATTTCCATTGAAACTTTCATGTAAAGGGACAAGTATATCCATTGACAGCCTGCTCCTGTAGCAGTGGCCCTAACAGCACATCTGGTTAGCAGTGAAAGACAATTGCTCTTTATTATTTTATCTTAGATAAGACAATATGAAACATAGACCTTCTACTGTACTGTTTCTTAAAGTGAACAAATGTAAAGAGTATGAGCATTTTCTGAATTATCTGAACTCTTTATGTTTCTACTTTTGACTCATCTGAAGTTCTCTTCTACTTGTTTTTAATTGCCCTCTTGAATTCCTGTGTTCTGGAGATCAGCACATCCTGCTCCACTCACCACCTGGTCTGATGTGAAGTGGTGACTTCTGTGTCAACACCGCCAGTGAGGGCAGACTGCCCATGCTTACAGCATTTCTCACTTCTCCGGATCCAAAGCACAGCCAGCTCTGCAGAGAAGTGTGCTGCGAGGCTCTGACCCAGCATGGTGTGATGCAGATAGGATGACCTGTTTAAATGGGAAATACCACTCCATCTGTTACAGGTATGACAAGCAAAACATGGTGCTATATATTCAGTTACATAGAAAAATATCCCCTGAGGCAAACCACAAAGACTGGACCACAGATGGGTAGATCTCTGCTTATTCTTGACAACTGAGTCTGGCACAGCTCTGGTGCTCTGCTAACACACAACAAGAAGGGCTTACACAACTCCATCATCAGCAAAAATATTGGGAAAAATGTTAGGCTATTGCTGAAGCACATGTGTGTCCTGGTAAGAGAAGGACCACAGAGAATGCAGAATTACAGAATGCCTTCTTTGCCTCAGTCATCACTGATGAGGAAGACTCTAAGACCCATACTTCAGAGATAAGAGAAGAAGGCTGGAAAAGGAAGACTTCCCTTGATGGCTGAGGGTTGGGTTAGACATCAACTTTTTAGACTTCTTAACACACATAAATCCACAGGCCCTCATGAGATGCACCCACAGGTGCTGAGGGAGCTGGCAAATGCTGTAGCTAAGCCACTCTCCACCATCCGTGAAAAATCACAGAAACCAGGAACCAGGCCCAATGGTCAAAAGCCAGTGTTACTGCCATCTTGAAAACTGGCGAGAAGGAGGGGGATCCAGGAAACTACTGGCCAGTCAGCCTCAACTCCATCCCGGGAAAGGTGACGGAACAGGACATTCTAGAGGTCATCACCAAACATGCAGAAGAAAAGAAAGTCATCAGGAGCAGCCAGCAGGGATTCCCCAAGGGCAAATCATGCTTGACCAATCTGACAGCCTTCTGTGATGGCAGGGCAGGATGGATGGATGAGGGAGAGCAGTGGTTGCTGTCTGCCTCCACTTCAGCAAGGCTTTGGACACCGTGTCCCCTAACATCCACAAAGGTAAGCACAGGAAATGTGGTTTAACTGAATTGTCAGTTGGGTGGACCAAGGCCAGGCTGAATGGCAGAGCTCAGAGGGTCAGGGCAGTAGAATCCAGCTGGAGGCCTGCAGTCAGTGTGTTCCCCAGGGATCCAGTCTAACTCAATTTGTTTATCACTGGCCTGGAAGAAGGGATCCAAGGTACCTCAGCAGGTCTGCTGATGGTACAAACTGGGGGAATGGCTGATACACCTGAAGGCTCTGTTGCCTTTTGGCTGGACCTTGGTAGGCTGGAGAACAGGACAGAGAGAACCCTAATGAGGTTCAACAAGGGCAAGGGCAGGGTCCTGCACCTGGGGAGGAATAACCCCAAGTGCCAGCACAGGCTGGAGCTGCCCCACATATGAGCAGCTATGCGGAGAAGAACCTGGGAGTCTTGGTGGATCTCAAGGTAACAATGAACCAGCAGCATGTCCTTGTGGCCAGGAGACCCAGTGGGATCCTGGGGTGCATTGGGAAGAGTGTGGCCAGCAGGTCAAGGGAGCTGATCCTCCTGCTCTGCTGAGTCCTGGTGAGGCCACATCTGGAGTGCTGTGTCCAGTTCTGGGCTCCTCAGTACCAGAGAGACAAGGAGCTCCTGGAGAGCATCCAGCAAAGGGTCACAAAGATGATGAGGGGTCTGGAGCATCTCTCTTGTGAGGAGAGACTGAGGGAGCTGCACCTGTTTAGTCAGAGAAGAGAAGACTGAGAGGGGATTTCATAAATGCGTAGAAATATCTCAAAGGTGGGTGCCAAGAGGATGATGCCAGATTCAGTGGTGCTCAGTGACATGACAAGAAGCGATGTCATAAGCGTTGTCAGGAGACATGAGAAAGAACATCTCAACATGAGAAAGAACTTCTTTATATTGAGGGTGGTAGAGCACTAGAACAGGCTGCCTAGGGAGGTCCTGGAATGTCCCTCTCCAGAGAAATTCACAACCTCCTTGGCCACATTCTTGTGTATCTTGCTCTAGGTGACCACGCCTTGGCAGTGGGGTTGGATGAGATTATCTCCAGAGGTCCCTTTCAAACCCAGTATTCTATAATTCTGTGCTTAGCATGAGTACATTTGACCTTTCCACTGCACATGTGGCTATGGCTGTGACTGTGGCTGGTGCTTCCCCAAGGATGTCCTTAATCCTATCACACATGAAGAAGTCATCCAGCCTAACCACTGTTCAGCAGTGTAAGAGAATGAACGATCCCAGCTGTGCTGGTGTCTGAGCTCTCTCATTGATCTTCCTAGTACAAGCAAGCTGGCTGTGACTAACCAAAATACCAAGTTATACCTCCAAACAGTCCCGTTCTGCCAGATGAAATCTTCTTCAGGCTGATTAATATTATTATACTGATTTTACTATCACGCCTCTACCTAGTGGCCAAGCAAGATCCCAAGCAGTGAAGAAATTCCATCATGGCTTTTAGCTGCCCCTCAGTTTTTCTGAATCTGCAGACAATCTACTCAGTCTGGTTTATCCAAGATATCTCATCAATGTGAACATTTCTCAGAGAAGAGGTGCAAATTTGAGAAGTAGCATGTGCTTCCTAATGTGTTTTCCAATTCAGTGACAACCCAGCTAACAGATGCCACAGACTAACCCTTTCTTCAGAAGTACATTGACAGTCTTCATTTGCTATGATCAAAGTATCATAACTCAAATCCCAGATTTGTCACTTCTTCATGAGCTTCAAGTGAATTAATCTCAGATGTCATTAATTGAAAAAAAATATTTTTCAGAAGAATGGAACCCCTATCCAGTTGTTTAATGCCTGCTGTAAGGTGTGCCAAAGCTTTGTATGTGCTGCTGTTTGGCTATTTGATATCCTTTGCCCAAATACAGTCAAAATTGGTAGATTTGTCTCGTGGTTTCAATTCAAAACCGTGTAGAAACATTAATTTTTGTTTTAGTTTGAGTTTGCCAATTTTTAAGTTTCTAATCAAGAGCAAAGTAAGCTTAAGCTTAAAAGTAATGTCTTTATTAACTAACACTAAAAGAAAGAAAAAATAACAAGAATGAGACTGAAACCTTCAAAACACTTTTCCTCCCTCCTCACACCATTTCTCTCCCAACTGACAATGTAAAGAAAACAACACTCAGAAATCTCAGTCAGTTTCCCTCTTCTAAAACAGTCTTTCTTCAGTTCACTTAGGGAGGGATGCAACTCTTGATTGCTTTAGAAAATTCCCCCACAAGAAAACAGTTCTCTCGTAGATCCATTCTTCATGAACAGCAACCGCCTGGATCCTTTCTGTTCATGAAACTCCTCCCATGTTCACAGTTGTGTCTCTGGGCCACATCGATGTACAGGGTTTATTTGAAAGATAACTGTTAAAAACAAAGGTTCTCTTTATTTATCTTTGGGACCACCTTCACTTCCAAGGAATTTTGATTCACTTCTTTCTTCGAGAGCAAAGAGTCTTTATCACTTCATCTCTCTGTTCAACTTCTCATGAAATCAACAATCTCTTCAACATTTCACTCCTTTGCTCAGGTCTACAATTTGAACTCTTTTATCTCCCCCATACTTCTTTATGGTTTAAAGGAAATATCTCAATATGTCATAGCCAACCACCATAGCTCACAAGAGTCTTTTACAGCTCAAAAGCAACTTCCTACACTACTTCCACCTGGAATTTCACTCCTTCTTGACTGACTTTGATACTTCATGTGGTCTTTACACATCTGCATTTTAATTTTCTCTCACTGGAGAGAGGATGGAGGGTTTTTCCAAGTCTCATCTGTGCACTGATGCACTGAAAGAGTTGACAAGAGACGGTGTCCGACCTGGCCTGCAGTGCTGGAGCTGTGCCAGGATCTTGGCCAGGCCATGGTAGCCCATGGTGTCATATTTCAAAACCATGCTGAGAGGGCAGTGAAGATCTCAGAGGGTCCAGGCCCAAAAGGCAGCCACTCACTGGTCTTATGCTGCTAGGGGCAGATCCCAAAATTCCTTTTCCACCTCTCAGTCTCATCAGTTGTTCCAGCCTGCATAATCGCATTCCCCCCCTCTCACCAGGCACAGCAGACGCAAGTTCAGCTCGGGCAAGCAGCAGAACAGAATTCTATGCCGGCAGATGTTTTCCAAATCAGCTGAATCTTACCCAGCATCCCTGGCCTTCCCCCTCCCCCCACTCGGCCCAAAGCTGAGAGAGGGGAGAGATGCTTGCTTCCTGACTCAAAAAATGCTTTCCCATTAGTCCAATAAAATGCCAATCTCAAAACTAGCCAGCTTACTTCCATACAGTAGTCAAACCACCACAATTTGTTATAGTTTCCTTCCTCCTTCCTTCCTTCCCTTCCCTTCCCCCTTCCCTTCCCTTCCCTTCCTTCCCTTCCCTTCCCTTCCCTTCCCTTCCCTTCCTTCCTTCCCTTCCCTTCCCTTCCCTTCCCTTCCTTCCCCCTTCCCTTCCCTTCCCTTCCCTTCCCTTCCCTTCCCTTCCCTTCCCTTCCCTTCCCTTCCCTTCCCTTCCCTTCCCTTCCCTTCCCTTCCCTTCCTTCCCTTCCCTTCCTCCTTCCCTTCCCTTCCCTTCCCTTCCCTGAAACTTCCCTTCCCTAAACTTCCTTCCCTTCCCTGAAACTTCCTTCCCTTCCTGAAAACTTCCCTGAAACCTTCCCTGAAACTTCCCTACCTTCCCTGAAACTTCCCTTCCGAACTTCCCTGAACTTCCCTGAACTTCCCTTCCCTGAAATCCCTTCCTATCTTCCCTAATCTTCCTGAACTTCCTTCATCCTTCCTCCCATTTCTTCATTTCATTTCATTTCATTTCATTTCATTTCATTTCATTTCATTTCATTTCATTTCATTTCATTTCATTCTTTCATTTCATGCATTGTGTTTCTTTGACCATAGTATATGTCAGACTCAGTAGTGAGTTCATTTCTCAGATTTTCTTTGCTGTTGTTCTCAAAACTAACCATGATCATAGAATTGGAGTAATGGCAGAAAAAATCCTGCAAAAAAATTAGTCCCAGTAAAGCAAAATTAGTGTCATCTGCATTCAGACTTTTGTTAGAAATTTTCCAGTAAATACTGGTCTCCCATTATCAAAGAGAAGTGAATTTGTATTAATCCTGATAGGACTTCTACTGAAGTTAATTATAAGATCATAATTGTAGCTATTTGCAGACAAAATCTTATTTTAGGAATTATGCATACACAGCAAGACAGAAGATACATTTCTGCACATTGCTTTGTGATTATTTAAGTGTTTCTAGTACAATTTGAATGGTGGATGTTTGGAACAAAGAATTTATAATCACCAGGTCAATAAATCTTTTGTATCCTCTGATTTCTTCTATAACCAATTTTGAATAACAAAAGCCTTCAGCAAAACCCTAGGCATAAAAAGGTAGATAAAAATGGCGTGAACTAAAGATTACATCCCATTTTGGTTTTTTCCACAATCATATCAAAGCCAAAAATGGTGCCTATTGAAGAGAGGTGTCTGGCCTAAGGATGAAGTATTTACTGTTCTCTAGACATTATCCTGTGATGAAGCACTTGTTCATGGATGCTGGGAGCAATGCCACTTCCTTGTTTCCTGCTCCAAGCAGACAGGAACTGAAGGAGGAGTGTCACGTGAACGTCTGCCCAATGCACCAGCTCTTACCGTAGGAATACCTACCTAGCCCATTAAATAAAGAAAAAGCACACAGCGAGCCTATGCGCCGAGCGTTTCTGGCATGCTGCAGGCAAGTGGCAGGAATCCATGGGTCTGTCACTCTTGTTTGTCACAGGAGAAACATCAGGGCATAGGGATGGCAGCAGCCCTTCCTGGTACTGGCACAAGCAGATTTGCTGCTTGGTGCATTGATCTTGAAGCCAGCAAGATTAGGCAAACATTTGGAGTTAAGCACAGGCTTCATACAAGACAAGTCATTGCCAGCACCCTGTATGGCTAAGCCTGGCCTACTGCCTCCTGTGGTGCTATGCAAGAAAAGGTGAGGGATGTATGCATCTCTGGACATCCACTGAAATGTTTGTGACAGCCCAATTCTCAAGACATATATATATTTTTGAGTGAAAGTATTTTGGACAGGGAGTGGGACAAAAATTGAATCATTTAGTGTGGGATCTGGCAGGCCTGCCACGGCACTGCCGTGGAGGGAGGCCCCTGAGATGGGGAGGCGGGCCTCCTGAAGAGATAAGGAGCATTGCACAACAACAAATTCCAGACCCCCTAGATAAGGAGAACACTTTTTGGTTACGGAGACCCACAATTCTTTGAGGGATTTTTATGTAGATCTGTTGAAACCCATTGGTTTGTAACCCCCACACCCACCTATGTACCCTTATAAAAACCTCTGTACTTTCCCCCAGACTTTAGGGATTTCTCGTCCCTGGCTTCCCTCCGTTGGCTACTTGGCAATAAAGTTACCCCCTGCGGAATGGCCATATGAGTCCCTCGTCTCTCTCTCTCCGTGCTGGCTGTAAAGGGGTTGCCTTGCAGGATCACTGAGCTGAAATCACTGAGCTGAACTCACTGAGTTGAACTCACTGAGCTGAATTCACTATAGCCCGCCGTGGCTACTACCCTGCTAAGGCACCCCTAGGCTAGCCGAGGGAAAGCCGCTGGCTCCCTGGAAGGCATTCTCTGAGGAGAGTACCTTTCTGGGGTAGACCCGGCTATCCTGGCCTGATACCTCTCAGGCCCCTTACCGGTGGAGACGACATTAATTTAGGATGACACAAGCAAGTCTGAAACAGAGAACAGCAGCAAAATTAATGCCTGTGCTCAGTCTCCATGGTAGCTTTCCTTACATCTTCATAGCCTTTGCCTTGCTCACTCACAGAAAAATACACACACATATGTATATTCCCTTCACACTATCAGCTTGTAAGTTAGCCCTGAATATTTGTGTGGAAGTAGGTCAAAAGAAAAGAAGATTGAGTTCCCATTCCAGTGGTCTCTCTGGTAGCATCCACCCCATGAGCTCAAAGGGCAGGAGAGATGAAGCAGCCACACAGCTCCTACCATGTGGCTGGCCAAGAGAGACTTCCCAGCACAGTTCTGCACCACACCCATACAGAAATGACCGACAGGTGACCTGAATGTCTTTTTGTTACAATTTTAACATTATATGCTCTGGCTGCAGCTTAAAATTCACCAAGCAATCTTCCTTCTAAAGGCAGGAAGTGCATTTCATTTGCATAGTTCTGATGGGATTAAAGGAGGCATTAGAGTAATTAAGGTCAGAAGGGCTTACTATTTTACTAAATCCCTAATTCCACCTCCGTTCCAACATAATTCAGCAACATCATGTAGCAAAAGGTCACTGAAACAATTTATGTCTGTCCAGCCTTCCCTCAGAAGGAGATAACCCCATTTCTGGACAAAGAGCTTTTTGGACAGTACTAGTATTAGTTCCCAGTATTAGTTCCACACAGACAACACAAGAAACTGTCTTGGTTAGAATCTGAATCCATTAACTACCCTAAGATTTGAGTTTGGTTCTTTCCCTGGGTTTTGTTGGAGAAATTAATAATATCTTTTATGCACATGAACTTCCATGGTTTCAATTTACAAAAAAAAAAAAAAAAAAAAAAAAAAAAAAAAAAACCCACAAAAAACAACCAAAAAAACCAACAACAAAAAAAAAACAAATGAAACCTCAGAAAAACTTGCTAGCTGCTACTGATCTTAAATATGCATTCCAATTAATGTCATCCAAATTTAAAGTATTAAAGGATGCATCTGTTAAAACGAGAACACAGAGAACATTTAGAAGATTATGTATTATTGAATATTATGTGTTCTCATGAGTAAGCTTGCTGCAGTAATTACTCTTAATTAAATGTACATTTGACACTGCTGATGATCTTCACTCACAAGGCATCATTATTATTTGTAATCCAAGGCTGCTTGATTGAATAGGAGCCCTGAGATAGAGTAATTGTGAGCAAAACTACTCCTGGGACCCACACACATGCATTTATTGCCTTTTGCAAGTCCAGTTAACTCCAAGGCAAGCAGATTATACTGGGTGTCCTTCTCCACTAGCAGCCTTTATGTCCAACTTAACCTTAAGCTGTATCACACCAAAGCAGTCCTAGAGGTACTCTGTATAGCTCTGCACTAGAGAAGTTGTGCCATACTGGGCAGAAAAGGGATTGCAGAGCCAGCCAGGTAATATCTTCATAAGGATATTTTAGTGATAACCTTTACACCATGTCATACTTAACCAACTATTAGACCCACTTAACCTCCAGGAAGATGTTGCTGCCCATTGCAGAGGTGGTAGAATACATGATCTTTAAAATGTCCCTTCCAACCCAAACTGTTCTATGATTCTACCCGTCTAAGCTCTCCCAGATATGTGATTCAAGTGTCTAAGGAAAACAAATGCATGAAACAAACAGGATTGAAACTGAAGAGATTTTTCAGAATTGCTTTAACTATACTATTAATAAATAATGGATTCAAAATTCATGGACATAATTGAAGCATCTTTAGCCCTGCTACATGCTATCATGAAGTTGTCAAGTTGTCTCGAGGCAGCTTTGGTGACACGCTTGTCACCATTGGTGACCTTAATGTCACTGCAGCCATACTCATGATGGAGAGGGTAGCAGTCTTAGCAGTGGGACAGCAAATACAAGTGAGAATTAAACTCCAAGAAACAAATTTCACGCACAGATAATCCAGAATCAGAATAAATTATTTTTCTTCTATAGCCATAAGGTATAGTGAACATGCAGTGCAAGAGCCCAGTCTGCAGCCAGGTGCTGCAATAAAGCAGTATGCACAGAAATACAGTGGTGATAGAGGGGCGGAAGAGTGTGTGTTCCTTAGCAAGGGAATTAGTGAGTCACCCCTGCATAACTTTGCCCCTGGGATGGACTGTCTGGGGAGTGCAAGGAGACCAGGGAGCAACTTTCATTCGCCACTTGCTTGTCAACTTGCATTTAATTAAAGCAGCAGTTAAATTTCTGAGTTTTCTATTTCCCCAAACAAGAAGTTGTTTTTTTTTTTTTCAGTTCCCCAGAGACATGGGTTGCTCCTTGCTCCTGGAAGACCCATGCCTGGCTCTTGTGCATAGCACGTCTATATGGTGTATTTGCATGCACATGTCCCCACATTCCCTGCCCCCAGAGGCTAGTGCAACAGTGATTTCAGGAGAAGTCTCATCTACAGAAACTGACCCTGCCTTGCTGGTGCAGGGCGCATTGTCTAAACAGTCAGGAATAATTCCCTCATCCTCGACTATTAAGAGGCCGACATGGTGAGAGAACAGAGCCACTGCAGCAGATAGTGCCAGCCTGCTGGCACTCAGGCTGTGCTGGTGCTCCAAACCCTGGCACACGGTGGAGGTGTGCCCTGTCCCTGAGGAAGGAACCCTCACAGTCACTGTGGGTGATTGCACAGCCTTGCTTTCTCCATCCTCCCTCCCAGGTCCCTGACCTCTCTGTGCTGAGAAGCCCCAGATCAGCCACCTGAGTTTCTTCCCAGATGTGAGAAATGGCTGTACCTGCATCAACTGCCTAGGTGCAGCCCAGCATGTCCCTCCACACAGCAGCATCCCCTGTTCTTGTCCTCAGAAGCAGCATCTAAAGGCAGGGGTGTCTGGGCTAAGAGTGCTCTGGGTGCGGGCTTGCCGTGCTGTGCAGACCTCGTGAGACTACACTGTCCCAAACATACTATTGCAACATCTTCTCCACCCTGGAAGCCAAAGAGACAGGAGTTTTTGGGATTTCTTTAAACCAAATTTCCTAAGTTAATGAAGAACATATCAGCTTGACATCCAAAACAATGCAATTTCAGAAAGACAACATAAACAAAGGGAGAAAAGCATGCTGTGAAGAAGGAGACACAAACACTTCTCTTAATCAAAGGGATAAATATGGCTTTTTGACCACTGACTGTTCCCAGCATCACTACAAGAGTAGATAAGATGTCTGTACTTATTAAACAGCATCTGCCATCTCCACAAGCTGTTTGAAAGTGCTGACTAGCTGGTGAACAGATTAGCACTGTCTGATTCCTCTACTAATAACTGATTCGTTACCCAGATTTGGCAATGCCTTTCTAATTGTCAGTTAGAACTGCTGACATTCCTGAATATTGTTCCTCAGCTGTAAATAATATTTATTTAAGGGTACTGTGGACTCTGTTTTGATTTAACAAGTTCAAGTGAGCTTACCTGGAAGGACCAAAACAAGTTTTACCTCAGCTAGTATCTTTTTTTCATAACAAGCCTGTCATTAGAATTGTTTCCCTTACAAGGACGTATTTTAAATCTTAGGCCTAAATTTTGGGAATTATCTTGAGATGGGATGGATAAAGCTGCTTTGCAGTGAGTTTAGTCTTTGAGGAACCATTAAACCTCTCTATTGATAAATGAAGTTTGATCAAGACATTTATTAGAAAAAAAAAAAAAAAATGAAAGGCAGAACTGTAGACAATCCCACGTTCCTCTTAGGAAAAGAATCTAATATTGAAATCATACAGCTATATTTTGTCTGTGGTTTGCTTATATAGGTTATATACCAACTAAAGAAAGTGCCTTTTCTGAAAATCTCATTAGGGTTATTTATGACACCATGCTTTAAAATAGTTTGGGAAAAATATTCTGATGAAAATCATAAGCATGTAGTTGTTTTAAGTTCAAAATATCAAAATATGAAGTAATGAAAAGTTGTAGTTTTATTCAGCTTTCCCTTATTTCAATTTCTTTATGCTTTTTTATTACAAGTCTGCTGAACAGATGGCCACTAGCTCCTGACAACGAGACTTCACTAAGTCTTGGCAGGATGATGATGGCTCAATCACCGACTAATTCCATGGAGGATAATGGCTGAAAGCACCAGATCAGGTCACTCTTGTTGACCAGATTGTGCAAATCTGCACTTGGATAGGGAAGGTGGAGGAAAAGGGGGGAGGGTTTCACTGACTAGTTTTAAAGCTTTATAATTTGAATATTCACGTGCCAGTCATTTTTAGTCTCATCACAAATCCCCACCCTGTTCTCCTGTGATACTCCCATCTGGTGAAAGAGCTTTATATATTTTTCACCTGCAATACAAAAATCACTCTCATACATGATAGATTTTCAAGGAAAACTGCTGCTGTAAGACAGTCATACCATAGATGTGATACCTGATCTTGATCCACACCTGGAGACCAAGATGAAGCCCACCATAGAGACTGAGCCTGGAGGTATCACAAGCTTGCCAGCTGGGTGGTGCACATCCCTGAGGGCTGGGCAGGCACCTGGACAGCTGGTCATTCTTCAGGAGCTGCTGCTGGGAAGTGGACAATCAGTCCTGCAGGCAGCACGCAGTAGGAACAGGAATCACACTCCATCTCAGTCCCTCTTCACCTGGAATACAGCTTTGAAATTTCTACACTATTTCTACACAATTAATTCTTCCATTTAAGAAACGTAATTAGCAAGAAAGGAAAATGGCAGATCACTGATAAATACTGCTATTTTCATTGTTTTCTAAATGAGAGAAATACAGAATAAATTTACTTGCTTAATTTCTTTCCTGCCTGCTTGCATTTTACATTTCTTGTGTCGTTGTGTAGACACTGCAATCTGTCTCAATAATGCATATAGACAGTAGCAGTAGGCAGGGAGTTGCTTATTTGCATCCTTCGCACCTCTGTGAAATTAGTTACCAGATTATGTTACACCGAAAATCTCTTGGAACTGGTCAAAACACTTGAAAACCTGAGCTGTCACAACCTGATGAATTTCGCATGCGGGTCCGAGCTGTGAAGTCTTTATTCTGTCCACAGCAAGGAAAAACTCTCCATCCAGACAAAGGATGGGAAGAGGTGGAGATTTGCAAGGAAACATGTTGAGCCAGGAGTCATCACCTCCTACAACAGCTATGGCTCCAACAGCTGGTGTATTCGGATTTAGCAATTGACCCAAAGAGGGGAACGGGCACTCCAGCTGATGCAGAGGTGAAAAGACCTCATCAAGGGATTTTGGCATTTGTTAGGAGACCGTTAAGCACTCTTTCCAGCAAAGATGAATGCTAATGTTAATGGCAGGCAGAGGAGGCTGCTGCAATCAATGGTAGACAGATCTCACCCTACTCAGTGATCCTCTGAGTCACTTCCCCTGATCTGCGCCTGGCTGCTGTCAACACCTGGAGAAAAAGCAGTGGGAAAAACACAATGAAAAAAAAAAAAAAAAAAAAAAAAAAGTGGACAGGTTTAGTGATGCATGGAAAGTATTCACACCCTCAGGGCTTGCTGCACAACAGAGGCAGAGGAGATGAGCCTTCTCTCAGAAGGCACTGGCCACAAAGAGCCTTCCACAGCCACACGCCACTCGCTGGTGACCTAAAGCCTGATATTCCTCTCCTTTGGGGCAGAAAAAAGCAAAAGATGCATTCTTATTGTAACCCTGGGAGGTAGAAAATAATTAAATACTATGACTTCTCTTTTATCAATTGTGTGTTACCAGTGTTGAGCCTGGATGTTTTCAATTAGTGTGTCCAGTCATCTGCAGTTTATGATGAGTGGCCACTGTTTCAAAACCATTCATGTGCCTCCACTCCTCTGGGTGCTCCCGGAGAACAAATCACCAAAGTCCCAATGCTGAGAAGAGAGCAGATACAGCAAAACTCAGCTAATGACTAGAGCTTCTTCAAAAATCAAAGCTATTGAACCCCTGGTCTGGACTAAGATTCTTCTCTTTCTGTTTTTAAGACATCTCACCTGTATATGTGTTCTCGTTGAAATACCCATTTTCACAAAACGTCTGCCTAAACTGAGTCCAGATATTCTCCAAGTATTTTTCATGAGCACAGAAGCAGGCATCCTTCACAATACCTGGGATCCAGCCAACAAAGATTTCCACTAGTGTCCTGTATTTCCATGAGGAAAATACCATGAGAAAGGCACAAAGTGCCAGAACTCAGCATCCCTCCCGGCAGGAGCAGCATCACCACCATACCCACAAGTCAGCCAAAGAGGACTCAATGGACAGCTCTGTTCAACCCCAGCCCTGTCAGTGGTCTGAGAAGTTGAGATGATGTTTATGGGAAAAAAGGCACTCTTCCTCAGTCCCAGGGCCTGAGGGTCCCTCTTGTTTATGTGTTTGTAAATAAAGCTCCATTTCCAAGGAGACTGTTTCCTGTTAGACCCTATTAAACGCTCCTCTTCTTGTCCTGGCTTCCTGTGTTTGAAAGACCTGAACATTGTTTGTCATTCCTAAATGACCCTAAATTAAGTAAAGGCTCATTTACAGCTACATGAAATAGATGTAAACAATGACAAATACAGTAACAAGCATGTGGAGAGATGACCAGAGAGTTTCAGTTGTGGGACCAGACCAGACCAGATCTGTGCTGTCGCAGGGACCAGGACACATCTTCTGAACTAACACTTCAACACTGAAAAAAGACTGAAAGGAATGTCAGGGAATTATTTTCTTTCCACAGCTTCAGAATGTTTGGATAGTTCCCCTACATCCCTTTATAAAGGAGAACATGAATTAAAAAATTAGTAAACAATTTTATTTATAAACCGTAGAGCTACTCTAAGGTAATTTTTTTATTTTCTATGACTATTATCTTCACCTTCCTATTCAAATGTAGCTTTAATTCCCTTCATATAATAGACACTTCGTACATTGTAAGGATTTGTATTTCAGCACAATAACTTGGTGGAGCAAATCAGTACTTCTTCCTAGACATTCCCTTGCCATTCTCTAGAGAGGCTTTTTCCCATTAGGATTTTTAAAGCGATTTCTAAAATCACCTCAATAAATTGTTGATTTGGCTACAATCTTTTGAATTCATCACCATACACCCAATGGGTTTAGATTCTGTTAGTCAAAAGTTCACAACGTGCAGTAGCAGCTGCATTGTGTACCTGCTGCTACACAATGTCACGTGGCACACAAAGTTTGGCATCAAGTTGAATAAATTCAAATCCTTCACTTAGGTGAAAAAAACACTTGTAACATGCCTCCCCATGTGAACTGGGAGTATTTCTAAGTTATTCATAGCCCCAAAACAATTTTTTGTTGTAATACTTGACTGGGTTAGAATAGGAGTGAAATTCAAACACTTCACAATATGTTTATCAGCAATCTTCCAACAGTAAGGAGAGTCAAAGTATTATGTGCATTTCCATTGCAATTAGCTTGCAATTAACAGCTATACTCTAGGTTTGCAGCGATACTTTTTTGTTCAATTTTTTTTAAAAAAACACCAATATAACAACTAGGTAATCCTACCTTTCACAGGTTTTTCCACTGAATATTCATTATGGCAAGGACAAAGTAAATTTAAAATATTCAAATTTAATTGCATCATAGAATCAATTAATGAAATAATAATTTAATAAATTATTCTTCCACGGAAAAACTGGTCAGCTTGCTCTGGTTCAATTATTTCCATCATAATATAAATGTTAAGGTCACTGTAAGTTTTGCCACTGACATTAATGGGGCACAAGATTTCCTGCTAAGAACTGATTAGTGGGAAGGTCAGATTTTGTACAGAAGGTTAAATACAGACATTTCATGTTGGCATTATGAACTCCATCATACTGTTGAATAATTAAGATTTTGCACCAAACGAATGCCATGTGAGCATGCTTACTTTGATCAGATCTTTAAAACAAATTGTTTAGATGGGAGTGAAGTTACATTTATTACAAATTCAGGGACATTTATTGCCAAGTAGAGAAATTAATAGCTTTGGGAAGAATGTTCCTAGTGTATTATAGGTGCTAGTAAGTGCATTTTGTTGTTGTTTCTGATTTGGGGGTGTGTTTGTTTGTATGTTTATTGTTTTCCTTTTTGTGTGTGAATGGGAAGCGTGGAACCTTGGATATGCACAAGTAATCAACTTTTATATTTCTGCACAATCCAAATGATCTTGCTTTCCACATTGAGCAACTGCTTCTCAGGAAG
Source organism: Sitta carolinensis (assembly GCA_032173965.1). Taxonomy (NCBI): domain Eukaryota; kingdom Metazoa; phylum Chordata; class Aves; order Passeriformes; family Sittidae; genus Sitta; species Sitta carolinensis. The sequence continues at coordinate 22,663,313 of CM063313.1, read as the reverse complement.
GATAAGGTTCCATGTTGTACTAATAAAAGCAGTTTCTCGTACATAATCTTTTAAATTACTGGTTAAACTACCCTGCTGTCCTGAATTGATGCTGAATTGTATCCCCCTTCGTCTGTTTAAATCAAAAATAAGTTCTGCACCTTTAAAACTGGATCTGAGAGTGAAGGAGAAGCGGTGGAATGTCTGAGGAGTTTTTTTTCAAAACATCAAGATAAGAGTTTTCAGCTTTCAGGACACACACGGCGAGTGTGGTCTGCGGTGAGGACGGCGGGAGAGAGCTCGTTTTTGCTTTTTGTTAGTTTTTGGCTAGCTGAAGCAGAGAAGTTCTCCGGACTGTGAAACCTGCTCTGGATTAACACCCAGCAGAACACCAGGAGCTCACCCCAGTGTCCTCCCAGGCCCGCCGTGTTCCCAGCATTTCCTAGTGCCCGGGAGTGACACAGACTAAGTGAGCCGAGCTGCGCCCATGACACAGACTGGCTGGATTGGTCATCTCTGCAGAGTGGCGGGAGGTTTTATTCTTTGGTGTTCATTTGTTGTGCTTTGCCTGTTAAATAAACATATTTTTTTTACTTCCTCTAAGAGAAATCTTTCCTGAACCAGTTGGGGAAAAGGCCATTTAGATTTGCTTTCTGGAGGGACCCGTTAAGATGTTTCTTCCCAAAGTTGCCTTAAACAAAACAAAACAAAACAAAACAAAACAAAACAAACAAACAAAAAAAAAAACACCAAAAAAACCCACAAAACAAACAAACAAAAAAAAAAACAACAACAAAAAAACCTGTGTATCCAACGTTAGAAGTATCACCTGAAGTCCCTATTCCTTTCCTTTTTTTCTCTTGCAATTTTCCTCCTCTTATGTTGACCCATTTTCTTTATTACTAAACTTAGAACCGGTGCCTTTCCAATTTTCCTTTCACTTTAAAGTGAGGAAAACCTGTTCAAGAGATATCTGGAATAAAACATGCAATCATATACATTTTAGTGTTTATTGAAAATAAATAATGTTACCGGGTTCCAGGAAGCAAGTTTATCACTGGGTGCTGGTAAGGGATCTGCAGTACCTTTATGACTCAGAGCAGGAAAAGAACAGGGATGCGAAAGAGCTAAAGCGCAAGGAAACTTCCATTTTCATACTCTGTTTTTCCAGAATTAAGTTTGCAGGTAGTCTGTTTTGAGAGCTAAAGAAGATTCAATTCTAGAAATATGTTGGCTTAAGAACAGTTTGTTAAGGGACTACTCCTCCACTTCTGTGTTATTAGTGTACTATAAATGACATTACTCTCAGGTAACTGATGAATGCTAAAAGGGAGGAGCATTGTTCCAGAAGAGCTTCTGTAGACAAGTAACAGTTGGATCTATTTGATGTTGTGCAAATAAAAGAGATGTTTATGAGCATTTTCCTCATATAGAAGAATAGAATAAGTTTTTAGGAATTACCATTGCTACTTTACATCATTATGGCACACATATTTTGAAGTTTGGTTGCCTGCTACAAAGAAGGACATGAGAGTTACAGAACAGGAAAACAGGCAGTAAGTGGAAGTCTCTTATTAACAGCAAGTACATTGAATTTAACATAGAATATTACTCTGGTTAAAAATTGGTTGACTTCTGCTGAAATTATTGTGCAGGCAAAGGCCACTTTGTCTTTCTAAATTACTCCAAATTTTAGTCATGTGTAGAGAGCTGCTGGCAGTTCATGAAGATGACGTGGTTTTCTGACCTGTAGACTATTTTAATGTTGCACAATTGTGATGAGTTCTCTCAGGGAATCCAGGATCAAATGCAGAAGCAAACACATTTTCTAGCAGACAACCAAACTTTAAGATTAACAACTGAAAGAGCAAGAAGGAACTAAACTAATCGAAAAAAGAAACATAAGCAGAAGGATCCACACCTTTTTTACACGTAATTGTCATTCTTCACCTTATATTAGTAAGGGAATATGAAAAATACTAAGTATTTGAAATAAAATACAGGAATGAACTCTGTTAGGATTTAATTTTTGACAGGAAATCTTGTGTGAATTTCTATTTGCTTTACCACAAGGGCTGGTGTTGATACTCTTTTTATATACCTGTTTCTAAAGGTGATGATCCAACTTCCGTGTAACATCCCTTGCAGATATGAAGCCATAATAAAACACAAATGCAGACATCTGTTTTTCAAGTCTGCACCTAATTCATTTCAATGTAAGCATAAGCTCTGCATTCAGAGAGGCCAAACTCCCCTTGCTCTCCCAGGCTCAGTGTCCTAGTTTAGGGCAAATCTGGGAGAAAACCTCCAAAGGAAGATCCCTCCGGAGAGCAAACCCACACGGCCCCTCCCCCCAGCCGGTTCGGGAATGATTCCTCGGAGAGAAGTGGAAAGAACCTGTTTATTTCACAGGCACAGCACCCCCCAGTACACAAAATGAACAATACCAGATGACAACACTCTTTCACCGCTCTGAAAAAAAAAGATGACAAATGCAGCAAGTCTCTCTTGGGGTGGTCGCTCTGTTGTCACTCCCTCCGGCGCTGGGGATGGCTGCTGCCGGCCACAAGGTGTTCTCAGGTGCCAGTCCGGAACAGGTTTCAGTAGTTACAAGAAAGAAAAAAAAAGGAGAAAAAACAAAGCAAGAGCAAAGCGAAGCAGGAGCAGGAGCAAAAGCAGCAGCCAGAGCTAGAGTCAAGGAAAAAAGAGAGCAGCAAAAAACAACAGCCACACTATGTACTGTCCTGTCTCTGTGTCCCGTCAGTCGTGGGGGGGAAGCAGGCTGATAACAGAACCAAAACAAAACATTTGTCCTTCAGAGCCAGTCTCCCAGGCACAGAACATAACATCCGACATAGCAGAACGCACAAATGGGGATACAAACATCACCCTAGGACACTCAGGCTCCCCTATCACCGTGATCCCCACAGTGCAATTAACGCATCTGAATCTGCCACTGCTTGCAAAGGTGCAATCTTGCCAAGAATTCACTACATCAGGAGATCTTTTAGCAGTGCCAAGACATCTGCTAGGTGCAAGAGAAACCTGATCAGATACAATTGTTTTAAAGAAGATATTTCTAGTTTAGCAACCTCACCACAGACTACTGCTTTCTCTTCCAAGAAGAAAAATAAAGCCTTTTTTTCCTGTATTCTTGCAATTATTGAAGTAGTATGTCTCAGAGTGACTATTCTGATTGGAGCATTACCCTGAAACATTCTTTCTGAATTAACAGATGTAAATAGGCTTTTTTTTCTTGTTTTTCTTCCAGCAAGTACTTTTGTTCAAGTGCTTATTTCTGGAAAAGTTGATTGAATATAGCATATTAATTGCATGCACATGTACTTTTCCCAATGTCAATGTGAGTTCTAGCACTGTATATTTCAAATCTTATTTCCCACAGATCATCAGACAACCTAATTTTTCAAATGTATTTCATTTGAAGGGCCTTCTGACTTATGCTTCTTCCCCCTCAGATCTTCAGTTTTCCAAAACATTTTTGCTTTTCCGAGATATCCACCTGCATCCCATGGACAACCCCACACCGTAGCAGGTGTGTGCCCAAAGGAGGTTGTGGTTTTGTGGGAAGCCCATGTTAGAGAGCAGACTTCTGCCAGGATCTGTGACCCCATGAAGAGAGGAATCCACAGTGGAGCAAGGAATGAGCATAAGCAATCTTCACCCTGAGGAGGAAGGAATGGCAGTAACAACATATGATATACTGGCTGCAACCCTGATTCTCAGTACCCTGATTTTGCTTGTAGAAGAGGCCAAGAAACGGGAGTGAAGCTGAACCTGGAAAGAAGAAAGGAGTGAAAGGTGAGACTAGATTTAACTTTTATTTGTTATTATCCTACTCTGATTTGATTGGTAATAAGCTGAGCCCGTTTTTCCTGTGGCAGGTATGTTGGCTGGGAACTGTTCACATACTCACCTCTTGGTATCAGGGTCTTCGAGCAGGACCTGGGTGTGCAGGATGGCTGGAACATGACTTGCAGCCTGTAAAAGACACTCGTCTAGTGCATTTTTTAGAGCTTCTGAAACATTTAACACTGTGTCTTGTGCTACTCCAGAAATTTTATTTAGTAGAGTGTTCTTGGATGATGTAATGCACCAGTACTTTCCACAAGGAGATGTTGGCTGGGATGTCTTTTCCCAACATGTCTCTGACACGATCACCCCTGAGGAAAGTGTAACTCTCCAGTGAAGGGGGACCTCTCTTGGCCCTCAACAAATCTGCCTTTATCACAGGGCGGGCTGGTAATTCTGAGATGGATTCCTTCTCCTTCTGCCACTGAAGCACATAATCTACCCCAGGGTCTAAGTCATGAAAGGAGAAGGTAATAATCATTCTACCTGAAACCAGGTTACCTATTTCAACCATACCCTGAATGGCTGTGTATATCAAATTTTAATTTATTAACTTTTTAGGTGCATGGGGTCAAATTTAATCTTCCTAGCACCATTTAATCAAAGGCAATATTGCTGAACCCCTAATTCAGGGCTGGAAGCTGATGTTTAAACCAGAAGCTGGTAAAACATTTCAGGCTACTAAATGACTTTTGTACCAGTGATGCAAAAGCTGACCTTTTAGTCTACAGAGAGCAAAAGCTAAAAACGCATCCCATTCAAGCTGCTGCACAAATCTTTTGGAGTGGCACTCCTGGGTTACGACCATGGAAATCAGATCTAACAAAATAGCACTGCTGCTAAGGGTATGAAACCCAAAGCCCACCCATTTTTCTACACTGAAGCCCTGCAGGCTTCCCTTGAGCTTTCCCTTCAGTTAGTTCAATACAGATAATTCCCGTTCAATCTTGCATATCCTGTCTTCAGGTAAATCCATAGAATTGTCATGAGTCAGACATCAGATAATACCAAATATTTCAATGTATTGCAACATGAAGAACCAGTCTTGTTTACTAACTAGCAGAAGTCTACTCACTGATGTCAATATACCTTTGCTCTTTGGGCCAGATCAATGGTAGCTTTTACCAACATAATCAGAAATATTCAGCCTCTTATTATCTGACTATAGTATTTGTGGTCTGGAAACAAAAAAGATTGGCATAAATCAAATCTATCCAATCTAGCACAACCATTTCATTTGGTGAGAATCTTAACCCTACCTTCCTGGGTTTTGCACATTTTTTAAACACTTGTATTGTATAACAATGGTTTCTGCTAGCCTATAGTCATCCCTAATTCTCATGTCAAAGAACACTATCTGCCCTGGGTTCTTCTGTGATACTACAGTGTAGGAAAAATAAGAGCAAACCCAAACTAGGAACATACTTCAACTGTGACCTGTGAGGCAGGAGCTGAAAAGGGGAGGCAGTGGGAGAAGCACCAAGGCTCTCTTCCTGGAAAAGGCTCTGGAAATCACATTCTAGTTTGTTTTGCAGCCTCCTAATGACTGGCCACATGTGCACTCAGCACAGGAGGTAATACAGTATTGTACAAGAGTAATCAAAGAAGGAAATCACATAGGTCTATTGACAACACCCTACAAGTGCTATAAACTTGCAACACTTATTTCATCTCAGAGTCAATCAAAATACACCTGTTTTCTAAAACTCTGTGTCTGAAGGTAAAGTGGGAAGCCTGCTCTCTCAGGATCCATCACTAACGTGGTGACTCTCGCTCCAGAGTGTACCTGACTGGAGACAGCCAGATACCAGCACATTTGCTGGGTGCTGCTGAGGCAGGGAAAACTGATGCATGATTTCATCTGGTGACATCCTTTGTTTAAGATGGCTTGGAGAGCACAAAGCAGCTGAGGAGTGACAGGGTGAAGTACTGCAAACAGCAAAACAAGTGGTACATGGAAATACAAGCTGCTGGAAGAGATGCTCTGGAAGATTTCAGGCATACACTGCCACAGCCCTTTGTGCTGGCTACTGTCCCACCGCTCCACTAGCTAGGCTGCTCTCACACACTCTCCCAAAGACACAAGAGGGTCTTACACACTCCAGTAAACACAAGGAAAAGTGAAGGGAATCGGCAAAACTCCCAAACTATAAAGACATCTAGGATAAAATACAAAACCTCTGGAATAAACAAGATGAAATCAGCATACATGCTACACAAAATGTGCCAGCATTTCTAGGTCTTGTCTGCCTGAACTTTAGGTCTGGTTGAAAACATCCATGTATCTATGGTAATGAGCATATTTTAGGCCAATAACAATAGCTCATGCGATAAAGAGTAGTATTTCCCCACACAGATTATCTTTATCTCCAATGCAGTTCTGGGTATATTTTTGTAGCTAACTCACTGGTGTTAGCTTTATAACCTTAAACTATACATACAGATCATAGCACAAGGTTTGTTTGCACATATTTTTATAGCTTGCTTGCTTATTGAATGATTTGTGGGCATCCTTAAACACTGCTATTCTGTACTTGAGATGCTCCAAGAGCAAATGAAAGTGACTTGGAAGAGGTCCATCTCTTTGCCTGGTGAGGAATAGGGAGTTAGAGGTGTAAGCACTCCTTTATGCCCTCATCTTCTGCCCTCATTTATGGACATCTATTTAATTCATTCTCCACTGGGGCGAGACAAATCAACAAGGACACACAGGACTCAGCTCCTTCTGCCTCATAGCCAACTTCAGCTCAGCCTTTTTTCATGCAGGGCAAAGTCTCCCTTGCACCCTCACAGGACCCCTGCATTCCTATTTATTGTCCACAGGTTCAGGAATGGGGTGTTCTGACTAACTCTCACAATGGCTAGAGGAGCACTTCTTTTAGTGGAACAGTTAAGGTTGTTGTGAAAGTGACACTGTGGAAGACAAGTCTCAAATTTCCCAGTATTGAGAGGTTTATGTTTAAGTTAATTGTGTTTCTAGTCTTTAAGCACTGAATTAATGTTCTGGAAAGTACCAGGAGCCATCGACCTGGTAGCATTCATTTTTCAGATGTTTCAAAAGGTAACAAAATGTAACAAATGTAACAAAATGTGCAGCTCCCACCCAATCAACCATCATATCCCCGCATCACCTAAAAAAACTGTAGCAGAAATAGGGCTGGGGAAATGCCATCATCGGCATGCAGGACAACTGCCCAAAACCTGCCTACATGAGCACTCTTTCTGTAATCACACTTCTCCTTGGTGCTGCTCGTGCCAACAGAAATCTTCTGCATGGGGAAGGATCAGAGCATCCAAAGGGCAACACTCACTCCTGCAAGACACTTGCAGGCATGCTTTGAAGAGGGAGAGTTGCACTAAGACAGGAACATTTCACCCCTGACAGCACTGCGCACTTTTTGGCCCAGCAGACTCCAAAGGGAGTTCAGTTTTGGATCACTGTCCCACAACAAGGAGTCCCTGAAGAAACACTTGTTGTCAAGTCCCCTTGAGCAGAGCTAGTGAAGGATTTGGTCTGTGATAACATGACATACATGAAGACTGGTGCAAAGTCAGATAGCCTATTTGTGGACGATTTAGTTGTTATTTTTTTCCCCTCTGTGCACTGAAGAAGTTGTGGCAGCCTGGAAAATGCTGTACACAGCTGTCTTTTTGTGGTCTATACCTCAGGGGACCCTTTGACAGAAGGACAACACCTCTCATCAGAACACAGTTGCTGCAGCAAATCAGAATTTGGGCTTAATAGGGCTGTGCAATTTGGAGTTTTAGAGCAATCTGCATATGAAAAGCATATGTGTGTGGGGTGGGCCAAATCTACAGAATACACTGTGTCAAGTGACGCCAGAATAAATTTATCCTCTCTCCCTTCTAAGGATAGCAACTCTCAGAAGAGATGGAGCATGTGTGGGAGTTTCAGAGCCCATTGAAACATTGACTCTGAGAATGACAGTTTTGCTCTTAGGATTGAATTTTGACAAGGAAAAGTTAGTGGAAACATAGCAATGCTACAATTCATATTCCCAGAGCTGTCAGAAATGCCTGCAGCTGCCCATAAACTATGTCCTGCTGTGCATGCAATCCAAATTTCCTTTAATTTCTCACCTTAATCCAGAGAGAATCAGTCTGTACCCCCATTATTTTTTCTAGGGTTTTCTCCCTAAATGTTCTTGGGTGTCAACCTCCATACTTCAAATGAATGGCCTGACAGCCACCCAGAGAGGATCAGAGGCACAGTGTGATGTCCAGATGTAAGCAACCAGTAAATGGTGCACTGTAGCAGCAGTAACATTTGGATGACATATGCATTTTTTAAAAAGTGCTTTCATCTCAGGAGTTTCTTGCTCAAATTACCCTAGATACGGCTTGTAATCCACTCTTGCAGAGCAGCTTTCAAAGGAATTCTACAATTCATATTAACTATTTAGGTATGTCTGCAGTGCACAATGCAATGTACTGGAGAGCTTACTCAGTCTAATGCCAGATAAGCTAACTCTCAAGCCAGAAACATCACAGCTGCACCAAACAGAAGACTTACTGCCTATATTCATACTTATCTCCATGCATGCTGTGTCATTGGCATGAAGGTTCGGTTGGAGCTTGCTCAGGTCCCAGTGAGGCACCACATTACCCTCTACAGACATGACTTGAGACATGTCTATTGTACAGACTGCACTGTAAGATAATGTTAACCTTGTTTCTACCCTGACTTCTTAAAAAAAAGTATTTTGTAACAACACTGTTTATATCTGTCAATCAAATATTCCTCTCAAAATTTTGTCATCCTCTTGCTGTCCTTGCCCATTAAATTTAACAGAGATGGAGGTTTCAGGTGTAAGCACCATTAGGTGGCCACATATAAGAAAGAAAACCCAAATTAATATTCCCAGTGAGGGAACAGCTGCTGTGGGAGTTCGCCTCCAGTTTTGGAGTGCTGGAAGAATGAATGGAACAGAGACCCAGGAAAGCAGGCTGACAGTGCTCCATGGTGGCTGGGGACAGAAAATCCAAAGAGCAGCCCTGAAGAGAAGTGTGGAGCTTTAAGCAAACACTCCTCCCACATATTTTATCTTAGTATCCAGTAGCACCACTTAAGATAACAACACTAAGATGCAGAAGATTTATTATTTCGCTTGAAAAGCAGTTGTTCTTTTCACGTTGCTTTCATGCCACCTAGCAAATTTGGGAGAGTTGTGTTCCCCAGCTGCTCTTTCAAGCTTCTTGGTGTCTCTGGTCCCAGTGCTGCAGGCAGCAGAGGCCAGCAACCACAAAAGCACAAAATCTTTTTTGTTGGGATGTACCTTGAGATCATCAAGTCCAACTTTGGCTGATCACAGCCTTGTAAACTAAACCATGTCACTAATGTCACATCCGGTTTTTTCTTGCACACCTTCAGGAATGATGATTCCACCACCTCCCTGACAAGTCCTTTCCAATGTTTAACAACCCTTTCCATAAAGATATTCTTTCTGATATCCAGCTTGAACGTCCTCTCACTCTTGAGACCATTTCCTCTTGTGCTGTCAATTCTTGCCTGGGAGAAGGGACTGACCCTCACCTGGCTATTAACATCCTTACAGGTGTTTCCCCCCAAGCTTCCTTTTTCCATGCTTAACAACCCCAGATCCCTCATACAACTTGTGCTCTTTACCAGTTCTATTTCTCTTCTCTACACATGCTCAATATTTTTCTTGTAGTGAGGAGCTCACAACTCGACACAGGTTTTGTAGTGTTGCCTCACCACTATCAGTATTGGTACCTTATTTTGTGCACAAACCTTAAAGAAAGCAAACAAAATTCAAAATTCAGGGGTTGAGGAAGGAGGAATACATGCCTTGGTATAGAAAACAATGCTCGGTGTTGATGACTTACAAACAGTGGGGACATTCTTGCCAGGCTTGGACAGGATTTCTGCACCAGAGCAGGAAAGGGTGCATTGTCTCTGACAGCTGCTTCAGAAGTCCAAAGAAATTCCTATTTGCCATTTCTAACAACCTGTTAGCAAGGGAGAGACTGGAACATGGGAAGGAGGGCTGGCTGGCCCAGCACAAGCATGTGTTTGTTGACACTCATCAACCCACATTTATCACCGCTCCAACAGTGCGACTGCAGTTCAGTGCAGAGGCACACCTCTACAGCTGCCAAAAGGCACCCTCAGGCTCCAGAAAGACATATAGAGAAGAACAGTGTTTCAATTTATGCCACTTCTTATCTCCTCCTTTCACCACAAGGATGCAAATGAATCATAGATTTAGTAAGTGATTACATAAGCATCGTATTAATTTTGTTCATGTTTCCTCAAAGAAGTCAGCAAATTGTCAGGACGACTTGGACTCACAGATTTATTTTTCAGGCACCCTGGACTAGGTGCATCCATTTATCATTTCACAACAAAGATAATCTGGTTAACAAACAACATTTCTTCGAAAAGAAAAAAGAAACAGCAAGCAAATAGGCAGCAACCATCAAAAGCCATGAGAAGTTTCGGAGTAAGCAGCTTTTTTTTTCAGCTCATTGTTTTTTGCATTGCATTCTCTAGAGTTGCCTGGAGGTTCATTTTTTGCCATCCAGAATATTCTATTACACAAAACATTATTCAAAGATACAGGAAAACCTGCACGTTTGCAGATGGAAAAGTTATGGAGGAAGTTCAATATAAAAATTCCCAAAAATCTCAATCCTATATGATTTGATAGCCCCAGAGGACCCACCAAGAACACCTCCCACTGACTTCCACCTCCTCTGACTTTTACTGAATGATATATGCACAAGTTTCACTGGGAGGAAAGCTAGGTTTGATGAGAAAATTTGCTGCTTCATTAATTTTAAGTGCAACAATAGGGCAGTGAGGACGAGCTCTTGGCAAGAATGTGAAATCCCCTTAGCACAGCTTAGAGTAACTTGAATTGTGCTAAAGTAGGTCCACACAGCATTTGGCCAGCCCTCCCTTTGCCCCTCCTCGTTGCTAAGTGCCTTTCTGAGAAGAAGTAGCTTCTTGAAAACCTGTGTGATCTGACCCTTCTTCAGGAAAGTGTCTTCTTCAGGCTGCAGAAATGGGCTGACACAACACCTGTCTTAAACAGGGGCCTTTTCTGCAAATAAAGTTATATTGTTTTATCTTCCCATGGAATATTCTCAGCCATAAGCACTCGGGAGGGGGACAGGGTGATAAAAACCAGGAACTTTGGACTGCCAATTATATTATTTGTATCTTGCAACAGACTCAGAGGGGATGAAAGACGGTGCCTGAGAATAGAGCTGCAAAAATCCCAGCACACGATTTCTTGCCTGTAGGTGTTGTCCCTGAAAATAAGCCTTCTGATTTGTTTTAGTATAGTGGAGTGAGTTCTCATAAATTGTAAGATAAACAAGAATCATGTTTGTATTCCTTTGTAAAAGATATCACCTGATGGACTTCTCAAGTGACCAGTAAAGATGGAGAGGTAGTAACCTCTCTATCCAATCTCTGATCACTGTCCACAAACTTATATATACGAAGTCAACAATAAACGAGACTTCTTCCTTTCTTCTTCTCTGCCTGAACACCTGTTATGTGTGTTGCTGTGTGTTTCTATCTGCGTCACAGTAATATGTAGGGACAAAAAACCACAGACCTACACAAACTTCTCTACCTCATCTAGAAAATTATTGAGCCTGGGGCTGAATGATGCCACCTTGCAGTTCTGCTGTGGAGACAAGAAGCCACAACCAACCTAAAAAGATCCCTGCACAGGACACAGTGGATGGAGTTCACAACATCCATGCTGCTGAAACATCCTTTGCCACAAAGTCCACGGTGAAGAGGGCAGCAGGCATCCATCAGCCATCAGCTTACATGGCCCTTTCGCAGGGTAATGATGGTCCGGTGGGTTTCCCTGGAGGTGCCCATTGCTTCCCACTACTTTCCCCTTCTGCTCTTCATGCTCAAAGCAATGCCGCTGCAACCACGTCACACCCCTCAGGCAAGGATAATATGACTGGAAGAACTGAGAGAGAGCAGGACAGAATGGACTGTGCTGAAAAATAGGAGGAATATATCTTTTGCCAAGTTCTACACCTGGAGAATGCCTGGGTATAATAAACACCTAGAGATAAACATCCTTAGAGTCTCTTTTTTGACTCCTCCCTTCGTACAGGGCTGTCTCCAGACTTTCCCTTGAGGTGACATGGTTATCACACATAAAAGAAAACAGGCATAGAAAATGCCCTTTCAAATTAAACAGCTGGAGGAAAATGTGCTTCTCTGTTATTCAGGGGTCAGTCAGCGTACTTGTCTAGAGCCAGAGAAACTGTGTCTAGGTCCCTCCTCAGCTTGACAGGTTTTACCCCAAAATCTGCCTTCAAAGCATCCTTCTACACTGGTGTGTTCAGGAGAGCTGTGGTTTCTTCCCCTCACAGATATTCTTCTATGGGACAACACATATTTGCCAACTTAGAGGGAGAGAAACCATCAACACTATCTCAAAAGGCCATCAAAGGCGGGAACAAAGCAGACCAAAACCAACACCTACACACACCTGCTAAAACCACATCATGAATCACTCTGATGCTCTGTGCCAGGCCACTGTTCTTCCCGGCAGTTCCCCTCAGGAGTGTCCCAAGCCCTCCCTTCTTTTGGTGTGACAGGGGTGAACGTATTTCTGTTGATGTTTGCTGAAGAGAACCATGCCATGTGTGCCTGTTACACCAAGCCCTGCGGAATGCATGGGGTGAAATGGGTGCCACACTGACTGTCTGGAGCATAGCCTCCATGGATGTGGACCACCCAGAGCCAAGGAATGAGAAGGACTGGAAAACCCTTGGGCCTTCATGGGCACCAGTTGGATTAAGTGCCACAGCTGCCAGCCTGAGCAGCATGAGGTTTGAGTACAGGATTGCAGGCAATAAACAGCCAAAGACTAATATAATAAGAACTATTCTACACTTCTGAGAAAATGGTTGTAACAGCCCACTTAACCCATTTTCTCTTTCTCTTCTAATTATTCTATACCCAAGATATTACTAAAACAGGCATGACTGTAATCTGTGGATCTAAAGTGATTTCTTCGTTACATTAAAAGCAACAGAAGAAACTCCTGGAGCATTCTTGTCCTCTGTGTTGAACAATTTCATTCCCTCCTCTCCACCCATCTGAAAATTTAAGTCCTGAGATATTTAAAGCCTGGTCTAGAGAGGTACTTTTGCACAAGCTAACAAAAGTTCTTCTGGAACCAGTAATAAGAGAAGCTACTTTGAATTTTATTTTATTTAAGAGATATTTAATTGACAAAACAGTGGAAAATATGAATTGAAATTTCACTCTACATATCTAGAATATGTTAAAATTAAGTTTCTGTGTACGTAGTTCAACTACAACAGGAATTTTGCAGCACATGCCTGCAATTCAGAGTCAATTACATCCAGGATGTTTTGGGGGTGCAGGGGCATGTTCTTTAAACAGGCCTGAACTAATTTCATTAGCATATAGTTTATTCAATGCATTATACGAACTGTTGTTATTGTACATTGAAGTACAAGAGTAGGTGCTTTTCATGACAGATGAATTGTTTCGTTCAAATTGTGAAGAGATTATGGACACTATAGATTGTATTTCTGAAGAGCAGAAACACAACACATTTTGTGATAGCTCCTAACCTTCAATTATTTGCATTTCTTTGAAATCTTTGAATGATGGTTTCCAAGCTGAGGTTTGTTAAATAAGGTTCCAGCTCTGACCAAAATTCTGAAGCCAAGCTTGAACTTCCAGCAAATGACAATTCATTAAGAAACATAAACAACTCTCTAACTATGACATGAAGAATACGATCAAGAAGTGACATCATTCTGCTGTGATAAGAAAAATTTTTCTATGCAGGTGAATCTTTGTTCTAGACTGAACATGTGAAAAGCATCAGGTTAGCCTTCTCCGTCTGCAATACAAGTAATTAAAAGTTAACAGAAGGAAGGTTAAATTAGCTCAAAACACCACCACCGTATAATAACTCCAAAATCAAACCACAGGCCTGTTCATTGTTATTTAAATCTAAAGCAGATTGGGACTAGTCCTAAAATAGATCCTATTGCTCTGTGAATCAGTCTGCTCCTCTTGTTCACCTACTAATTTCTACTCCATCCTCGAGAGCCCTTCCCTGAGCTCACCTCCTTCAGGATAGTTTCCAGAGTTTCACAGTCCTGCAAAGATGCAGACCTCTGCCTGGCAGAGGCACTTACCCAGCATCTGCTATGCAGGGGCAAGGACAGCCATAGTCCTCTTCCCAACAACTCTGACCAGCACTGTAGCTCCTAATTCAGCATGCTATATCCTGGTTTTGCCCAGGTGACACACCCACACTCTTTGGTGTCAAGAAAGTGAATTGCCTTGTTGGGGTGTGACAAAATGTTGTTGGTGAGACGATTTCTTTCTCCACCAGGCACAGCAAGATGTTAGGCAGGTGAACCAGCATCTTCCCATAGTCGGATCAAATACCTGCCTAGATATCTTCAGAAACAGGAAATGCTGTCTCAAATAGCTTCAACTGCAGGGCCAAGCAATTCTCCCATACTTGGCATAAACAGGGATACTCTATGAATGCTGACTTTCAGCTTTGCAGTGCTGCCCAGGTAAAATTAGCTGCCTGGAAGAAAGGAAGAGTGGACCCTCTTTTGGTACATGTGTGCCCATGGATGTCTACTTAAATGCAGCATCAAGCTGGGAGAGGACCCAAACACAGGGTGACCTGGAGAGCTGACCTTCCACAGCCAACAGGAGTGGTGATTGCACTGTGATAGGATTTCCTAGGCTAGTGTAGCCCATGGCTGAGAGAATGTCTGCATCTCCAGGTTCCAACACAGTCCAGGCTGTACATCACCAGATCCAGCGGCACCAGATATGGGCAAAGATCAAGAACCTGGAATGCCTAATGCCTACTTGCAGCCTGCAATGCTGTATACTGGTCAGTGGACAAGTGTTAGGTTTTTAAAATATAAAAATATTTTTAAAAATACTTTTTTCTCTTGTTGTTTTCTTTCCCTTTTTTCCTGGGATTTCTCAGGCTTCTATGAGCTTGGCTTCCACCTGACTTAACTTGTCTGTCTCTGTGAAGGCTTTCTCTTTTTTCCCCACAGCATCTGAAAAAGAGGTTGAGATCGTCTGTTCTCTTGTTCAGGAATTTGTTTATTCTTATCTTATATTTGTGGCATTGGCCCGCCGCAGTCTTCTCTGTAGGCCAGGTTGTGCTGAACTCTCCGCCTCTTGGGACAGTGCTATCTTTTATACGAAAAATTACATTTGCTTTATTTACAACACTCTAATATCTATTAACTTCATTGAACAGTGTACTTTTGTTCTAGACCAACCAAAATGTGCCACACCACCACAGAAGATGGAGAACAAGAGACAAAGAAGTAGCTCAGGGACACACCCCATTTCCTCCATCTTTTTCCCCTGATTTCACATTCTAAAAATCTCAAAATTCTACTTTTTCACTCGGTGACATACTAATTATCATTCTGTCTAAATTCTTGTGACTTACAAATCTCCCCACGACAGTCAGAAGTATGTCCTGGTTCCCACAGACAGGCAGCTTCCTTCACACCTACCTTGGCGTATCTTGGTGGCAAAATCCAGGTTCTAGTACAGCTTTTGTTTCTAGCGGGGAAGTGAGCAGTAACCAAGCAGGAAGGTGCATGTGCAGAGCAGACAAGAGTGTGCCAGTTGCCTGTTCTTACTTATACCCAGTCACAGTCCCACAGATGAGCAAGAATAGTATCTAATCACATTGCACCTGTGGTTTGCCTTCCCCTGATAAAAGTGTTGGATCTTTAAGCAGAAACAATGCTTCCAAAACACTCTTTTGTGCTGCAAATGACAGGCTCCTGCATCTCCATGTTTGTACATGGTCAGATCATTCCTCAGTAGCAGCCAACAGGACCAGTGTGTGCCTAGGAGGCCTCATTCTTAGGCTTGTATGCACAGAGCTCAGCTGCCTCCTTGTTAGGCTCCCTAAAGTTAGAGGTGGGAGAATATTCGAGCAACAAACAATAGGAGACTCCCAATTCTGCACCTCCCTTCTAGTCTCAGTCCATGCTGCATTTCCCTTTGGGATCCTTTCCTTTCAGAGTCATGACTACACCTGGAAGGAGACAGTTTTGGGTATCTGCTACATGCAGCTCTGGTGGTGCCAGTTCAGAAACATAGAACTCTAACTCTTAATCTACAGAATGAAATCCCACAGAAATCCCATGCTAAATTTCTTATGTGCAAGACACAGTGTGGTTAGCTGTGCGACTAAGGCACTGCTTCCAGCACTGGGAGGCAAAAAAACACGGCCAAGTGGAAGGGGTGCAAGTCTCTGGGATATTTTACGGGGCCCCAGGCAGGTAAGAATAAGGGATGGACAGACATGCTGCCTGGACCAGGAAGAGTCATGGACATCAGTGCAGGATGTGAAGGATCCACATAGTACACAGGAGTCCTGATCCTGATTTTGCAAAAATCCTGGTTTTGCAAAAACTATTAGTCTTCCCTAATAGTCTCCAGGCTATGTCATATTATTTACCTTCCATCTCTTACCTCATGAGTGCATGTCCCTGTCTTGGGTTGCAGTGCAAGATGCCACCAGAAGCATGTATTCTATCATCATCTGTTGAAACCAGAATGGGGTAGGTAATCCTCTGTTAATGTTAAAAAAAAAAACAGCTGAGGCAGTTCTCTTTATCTCTTACATGAACTATCCTCCCTCCAGGGAGATACCTTCTGCTAATGGGCCATTGAGTCTCACTTTATGACTGATAAACTTATATCATCCCATTGGGAGATTCTCCACCCAGAGGGAGGAGCCAAGCGTGCCTACCTGGATAAAAATATGAGGTTGGGAACACCAAGGCAGCCTTTTCCACTGGATTCTCAGAGGAAGACCAGGCCCATCTACACCACCACTCGCCCTTCAGAGGAGAACTACACTCTTCTACAGGATCATTACTTCAAAAGAACCACAGCTGCCTCTCCAGGAAGACTGCAGCCACCATTCAATCAGACTGCTGTCAACACCCTGACCCACAGGGTGTCAGGATGTAGTGTTTTTTATTTTTTTGTGTTACTGCATTTTTATTTTAATTCTCCCAATAAAGAACTGCTATTCCTATTTCAACGTCTTTGCCCAAGAGCCCCTTAATTTCAAAATTTTAATAATTCTGAAGGTTTTACGTTTTCCATTTCAAGGGAGCCTCCTGCCTTCCTTAGCAGACACCTGTCATTCAAACCAAGGCAGTCTTTAACAACTAACACTCTCAGTGCACTGCAGAGCTGCAGTCCCAAACATCCCCCAGTCCAGTGAGAAGGGTTCTCCTCAGGCATGGCAAGAATTGCCTTGCAGGCCACAGTAGCTGTACAAAGTCTGGGTGCACTTGCTCTTCAGTTCAGCCTTCTGTCAGTCAAACAATTTCACCCTCTCCCAGGCACTTGAGGCATGAAGAAAGGATGATACAGATCCAGAGTTTGTGAATGTCTCAGAGCAACCCAGAGTGCTGGCACCTCTGCAAAGCTCTGGCTGCTGAGGATTTTAAATGCTGCTACTGTAAAGGAGTTTGGCTTTCCTTCTGTTCTGTCTTACTTCATTTATTTGCTTCTCTAACCAACAATAAAATACTTGCTTTTCTTTACTTGCTACACACTTTTAGTTCAAAACCTTAAAAATAATATTTGTTCCATTGAGTAGGAGCATTAAGCATTGGGATAATCCTGCCACTTAATGGGAGGGTCAGCTACTTAAGCACATCTGCAGCTTGCTGATTGTCTGAAAAACATAAAAATTAGCCAAAATCCAATTCACAGCTCTGAATTCTTCCTGGGCAACACACTCTGCTGTTGATTTTGCTAACTCTGAGCTGGCTGGTGCGAAAGAACAGGCACTATGAGGAGCTGCTTGCTCTAGTCCATATCTTCATTTCCTTGGTTGCAGAATGAGCTTAGATCAGCACATTTGTCCTAGGATTTTCTCATCCTCTTTTGCTGCAAAATTATCACCTCTGTCTTTCTCACAGACCCAGTATGATGCTGGCAGTGCAGAGGAACCAGACTGCTCAACGTGGCATTTCCTTGCTCTGTGGCAGAGCTGGGTCCTGTTCTTTCTGGCTTTTGCATGGGCCAGGCAAGCTAAGCTGTCTGGTGTCATCATTGCGCTTAAAGGTATCATGTTGAGTCTTACAACAAGAGGCACGTTCACACATAGGTGCAACCCCTGGTTGCTTCATGTAGCATTGGTGTTTGCACACTTTTAAACATCCATTCTACTGGGCTGATTACTTAGTGAATTTTTTGGTAACTGCTTGTGGGACGTCATTGAGAAGTGCAAATTTCCAGTTCAGCTTTAGTCTCACACCATCTTGGTGTTCCACAACCCTGAGAGAGACCTGACATGCGTTTGGAGTTCCCAGACCACATGCTTGTTTTCATGAGTTTTCCAGAACACAATGTTACAATTTCAGTGTTAGCACTTCATGCATTTAAAATTTACAACATAGCTTTGGGGAGAATTGTGTTTGCTGATCATCTCTTTCATATCTGTGGGGATTTGTGGATTTGTTTTTATTTACACAAAAGCTGTTTGTGACAAACAAGGAAATGCCTGTATTTTCATGTGAAAGATGGAACATGTCAAAGCATGTCTGATTCTGATGCATAAATGTTGCCTGGATCAAAAAGCACTGCTAGCAGAAAACACAGTACACCAGACTGGGTGAGAAGCTTTCTTAGGGGATATCAAGAAGCAGGATTATAGCTTTGAAGAGGAAACTCCTCCACCCCAATATCGACTCCTGATACACCACAGAGAGAAGAAAGGGATCAAGGAGAAGTGGTAGACAGACCCACATGTGTGGAAAGGGAGGAGGATTAATCACAGCAGGGGCAGCAGTCAAGAAGGTGCTGTCCAAAAAAGCAGGTTGGTGAAGGAAGGCACAACTTGCAGGAGCACAGGCTGTAGACTGCCTGGGCTGCTTCTCCTGGTAGGTGTTGGGGCCAGCCAGAAGCAGAGTCTAAATTTGGGGCACCAGATGAGGTGTCAGGGTTAAAATTTCAAAGGCAGCAATTTTCCACTTGTCAAGTGCTAGGAAATAGATGATGGCTCATGTATTCCTCTGTCAGGTCCTCTGCAATGGGGTGTTTCTAGGGGAGCTTGGACTATTAGGGGCGATGTTTGGATACCTCTGGTCTGATGGATCCTGAGATCCAAAGTAAATTAGGCAGATTCCCATGAAACTAGCAGAGCCTGGTCTGCCCTAGGGATGCCCAGCAAGTTTTGCAGTTCCCAGTAGTGCCTTATGGCCCAAATTCAGAGCTCAGTCAGTACCAGCATATCATGGTATGGTTTGAAAGAGTGTGAGGAAAAGGCTTTGTGTGCAAATGGCCCCTTCACTTTGGCTAGATGGATGGAGGGTGATACTGAAGAGCATCATGGCTGTTCACATAGGAAATAGAGCTCATGGCACATTGTTTTTTCATGGGCTATGGAACAGGGTAGAGGGAGAACAGTAAATGTTGCTTCCACCAACCACAGCAAGAGAGAGGTCAAAAGAAAGGGAGACCAGTTAGCTTGTCTAAATGGCTCCCATCTCTCACCTCACTCCTCATCAATTAGATCTTCACCCCCAGTGCCACTAAGGCAAAGGTTATCCCATGCTGC
Organism: Sitta carolinensis; assembly: GCA_032173965.1. Lineage (NCBI taxonomy): Eukaryota > Metazoa > Chordata > Aves > Passeriformes > Sittidae > Sitta > Sitta carolinensis. Next base: position 22,643,808 of record CM063313.1, on the reverse strand, counting down.
CCCAGTGTTGTGGTTCTCCAACATCTACACAGATACCCATTTCTGAAATGCAAATCCCATGGCTCTTAAAGTTATTTGATTTTCTTAAACACATTTAGTGCATGGCTCAAATTGTAGATTTCCACAACTCTACAAAGAGTTGTAGGTCCAATCATTAGGCATATTAAAAGTATAAAATGCAAAATAGGAAAAATAGTAAAGGTTGTTAAAAAAAGGAGAAAGAATTTGTTGGGCAGGAAACTAAGTCTTTATACTCTATTATACTCTTTAGCCCTACATGTAGAAACTATTACTGCATCTCATTTAGATATTGGTTAATACTGAGACATTTTTGCATTTACAATTTTTTTTTTTTGTAATGTACAAACTACAACTATTGCATTGTTATGTAAAATCCCCTGTAATTTTTTTCTGGTTTTACTGCTGCAGTAGTTGTCCCTAAAGAGAATGATATTAATTACAGTATGACTATCTCTTAACTAAAACTCTTTTTCGCCCCTGGTTCTTCAGCACATTGTATCCTCAAGAGCTCACACAATTCCACAACTTAAGGATGAAACACTGCATGTTTTGGAGTCTCAGCTCTGAATTTATACACTGACCCAAAAAGCCACAAAAAATTGTCTCAAGAAACGTCAGTTTTTCTTCATGGTTAGATTCATAATGTCTCAAGTGCAAATATTTTTCTCAAAAATAAAAACAAAAAAAAGTGTTTTTATAATAGATACATTTTGCTCAGTTGATTACTTTAATAGTGAACATGCAGCTCACACACCACCATCTTCCCTGCTTGAGACAAAGTTATGGGTGAGACTTTACAGTTAAACCTTACAGAAGGACCTATTTTGGAAGAACACGGTTGCCTTGGTGCTGTGCCTCCTCGATTGTTTGTGCTGGAGAGTCTTGGCTGTATGAAGAATTTACGGTTTCTTTTAAAAGCCACAGTAGCACACAGGAGAATCAAATCATCCAAGCAAGGAATGGCTTATGAAGGATAGCAACTACTTTTCTAAATATTTTTTGGGGAAAGAAAGCCACAAGGTTAGAATTTTACCTCCGAGTACATTTTTTTGGCCAAAGACAGCACGTATTTGACCCACAGGGATTATCACATTATGCCAAGCCCAGGAACAATGCCACACCAGTCTGACTCCTACCCACAGTGTTGCAGGCGGAGCTGAGCCTTTTATGCAGAGTAGGAAATCAGCAAGCACAGAAACTCACTGTTCAGCATTGCCTTCACAGCAATGAGGCTTAAGAGGACATTAGACATAACTATTGGGAGGTATTTACAGAAATTAAATGCAAACAATGTCACAGAGATTCCTGCTCAGGCAGATCTCTTAAACAGCTGCCTAGAAAACACTTGATCATTCTGCAGACATAATAAGTAGCATACAGAAAGACCTGAATCCAGCTATGGAAATCTTTGTTTACTGGTTGAAAAGTACAGGAGTCATTCTGATCATCCCTCTCTCACTTTTGAACACCATGCTGAGTAGAGTGAAGGACAGATGTGAGCAGAACATCTCCTTTTTGATAAACATCTTTTGACAGGAAAGATTTGATTCTTTCCTCTCAATTAAAGTAACCAAGGACCCTGAGTAGTGTTGCAGAACATGCTTCTTTGATTCCAGAGAGCAAGCAAGTAGCCTCCCTGATTTTTTACCAATCCAGCTTCCCTAACAATTTGCATTGTCACATCAACCTTTTGTGCTTGCCTGCCGTGATACTCTAGCTCACACTCTGATTTTACTTTTTCTCATCCAATGTTTTTTGCATTTCATGTAAACAAGTAAGTCTAACCATCTAAACACAATTCGGCAGGCTAGCATTTTGATGAAATTATCTTCAGCCCTCTGAATTCCAGGTTAACCACCATTTTTTGGCAACTGCTGTCTTCAGTGCTAAATAGACTTCATTTTTGTATAATAGTATCTGCTTCATAATAAAACATGATCCATTTGCCTCTTTCCTCTAATAGTTAGTCTGACAAAAAGGAAGATCATTCATGAATTTACCACAAACTTTCACAGTAAGAACATGGTACATGCTGGAAATGATTGCCCAGAGACATTCTTGAATGTCTGGCTTTGTAGGTTTTCAGACTTCATGACTGACAGGACCTAACTGAACAATACTCTCCATTTTTAGCAAAAGTTTCAACTGGGTGATTTCCAAAGATCCCTTACAAGCAGTAATTCTAAGTTTATATGAGCTTATGTATGTAGAAAAGTAGAAACTAAATGTAAATTGTGTCAAGAAGTCTCTGCGAGTTATCTTGATGTAAGAAAATCCACATTTATTTTCAGGGGAGATGAACTTGGACAGAAATGATCAGCCGTGTTAGAGGTGGGGCCGCAGCAGATGTTCTATTAACACAGAAAGAAGGCAAATGAGTAATTCCACCATCTTCGTAATCCTGTTCTATCTATAGAGATATTTGATTGTTTTCTGATGACTTTTAAATCAGATTACATGAAATAAATTGCAGTCAGGAAACCTCAATAGAAACCTCAACAATAAAACAAGAAGAGATGTATGCTTGCTTGTTGCTTTTGCAAAGGAATTTATCTTTATTTATTTGCTGTGATTTCCATTACGTCTTCTCAAGGCACTACCTTTGCACAAGCAAGTGCAATGTGGGGTCATAGAAAGGATAAAGTACATCCCCTCCCATTGGGAACCAAGCAGGACTGCCCAGAGCATCCATCCACGTGGGTCATGGGAAGGCACTGTCTCACCCAAAGCATCACGCCTTCCCCTGCCCATCATGTCCCAGGCTGAAATGCAAAGTTGCTCTGTCTGCAAGGATGAGCTAGAATACAAATACAGACACCAAAGACATCACCCTCTGAGCTCTCTTTTCTGATCTCTCAAAATAAGCACAGATAAATCAGCCCAGACTGCTCTCTTATGAAATTCCTCTTCTTTGCATTTGAAACTATTATTCTTGGTGATTAGATGCTGAGAAAAAAAAAATATACAAATGAAAGGGGTTTGAAAAGTGTAGATATTTGGAAAATAATTTCAAAAAACAATCCCCCAAACCAAAACAGTTCCAGGCAGGTTTTATAAACCCTAGAACAACAAAAATACTTATTGTTCCAATTCCACATAACTTTAAAAGCTCATCTTACTTCCTGTCTCCCTGAAGGATGCAGTGTAACTGGAAAAAGTTTTTTGATGCTCATGAAGAGTAAAAAATCTGTATTGAATAGCTCTGTGTCTAAGAATAACATTTTCAGTAAGGCACATACAAAGAATATCCCTACAAATAAAGGCAATATTTAGTCAGTCATTGAAAAATTAACATAGATTTTCCCACTCTATTGTATTGTTATTGTAGCTGGTAAAAGGTTTACATTCTGATTCTCATAAAAGGATTTATAGAGTGCTGTATATTTACAAAGTGTTTTCTAAACATAGATAAAACACATTCCCTGACCAAAATATTATGGAAGACAAATGTAAGGGGAAAGCAGGAGGAATCCTAAGGAAGAATCAGGGACTATAGAGTTGTGAATCCAAGTGTAAGAGAATAGGAATGCTGTGGAAAACACCCAGTCTAATTCTCAAGTTTCTCGCATCATACAGGTACAATCAGTTTCTTGAGGGACCTGATTTCTGCTCCACACCCATGAAAGCAGAAAGATTCTACTTTCATTCTGGCAACAAAAAATCGTTTAGAAATTAGCAGCAGATAAAAATCTGACTCCTAGATTTGAACCAAGGATTCAAAACTGAGTATGGTCAAAACCAACCCAAAATCTATGATATCATGAACTAGAAAGAAAACTTCAATTTTGGGATAAAGACTTTTTCTAAAATTACTTTTTTCAGAATTAGAAGTCAAAATATCATGAAGACATTCAGTCTCCTGTTTTGGATCCTAATTTGTAACCTAAACCAACTGCACTGGAGACTGTAGCATGCTGTTCCATTATTGATGAGACTTGCATGTTCAGGGCTGCTAAAACACATTGAAACACATTTACATAGCACAAAATAGATGCAGCAATCTGCAGAATTAACACTCAAAATATTTGTTAGAACTATTTTGTTCTAGTTGCATATTTTCGCTCTTCCTATTATATTTTGCTGCTGTAGCAGTTCTTCAAAATGTTCCATTTAATTTTAGATGAGCCAATGAACAAGTAAAACTCCCTTTTATGAAAACTAGTTTAAAAGTCTTGTCTTTATTATCTCAAAAACACTGCAGTAAACATCTAAAAGCAATTCTTAGGGGCAGGACTTGAGTCTTTGGCTGAGAAAACTTCTGCCTAACATTTTAAATATGAAATTATTTTGGGGCAATCACAGTATCTTGCAACTATAAGGAAGGAAATAAAGAGCTTCAAACAAACAAGCAAACAAACAAAAGTGGAAAATGAGAATAAGGAGAAAGGAGTGCCTTAAATATGCCTTTTCCCTACACAAATCATAATCTGAAAATCACACTTCTATTTCAAGCAACTTTTGCCAACTCTCACTTATTTCCAGATTGACATCAACAACTTATAGTGAGTTTCATATCCATTTTCTGATTCATCAATATAGCCAGAGACTCTGAAAGTAAAAATGCGGGTCTGTGTTGTTGATAAAAAAATCCATAATAAACATTGTCAGCACTTTGGATAGCTTACTTCCTTTATTAAACTTTCTGTCATCAGGAGCCCTGTACAGATTTCAGTAAAGGAAAAGATTCAAAATTTCACATCAGAAAAACATTGGCTTTTCTGAAAATATTAGGATGAATATTAATCTAATAATAATTCAAATCTGCATATTGGTGTGGCTAAGCTCTGCAGTGGTCTCTGAGTTCTTCAAACCTCACATTTTCGGATTTATTGCTTTTGACAATAGGCCAGGAGTGATTTGCACAAAAAACAAATCTCTCAGGTGTTTGCTAAAGTGTGGAAAGTTGAAAAATTTCCAGGACATAAAGTCTGTCTTATCCTTTCATTATCATATGCATCCTTCACACACAATTATTTCTCAGTTCTCCAAATGTTATTGGTAATCTTTGTTCATCTTTGAGTCTCTCAGCCAAGGAAGGAGCCAGTGGCACTGTTAACGTTCAGAAACACATAATCACAGGTGGATTACATGCAGGTGCTTTATTAAGAGCGCTTGGGAACTAAGGGTACAGCTACCCAAATCTAGCTTGTCTATTTGTTCAGAATGCACATATTAATACCATTTTAGTTATGGTTATATAACTACATATTTGTTTAAGCAACACAATTACTACAATAACTATGCTTACATGGTCCCATTGTACAAACATGATCTCATCTACAGGTACCCTGGAAACCCTAAACATTGATTCTCGTGATCTCCAAAGCAACAAATATTTCGTCCCCAAATAACAATTACATAGTTTTTGATTCTTATCAATATGCTTAACTATAATCTTTACAGGCGCAGTTTTGAGTGGCCCACTCAAAATGAAGCACAGCATTCTTTTCCCATGGTCTTCAGAAACATTTAAACCTTAAACTAACAGCACCACCTGCCACGCTACCCACTGTGTCTACTAGAGACCCTGTGTTATACTTCAGCTGCAGACCCTCAACCTCAGTGGTGCACAGAAGTGGATTCAGCACTCATGACTAGCTTTCAGGGAAGTATCTAGCAGAAGTAGCCCAGGATAAATGATGGCATGGGTTTTTTTTCAGCTCAGTCAGGGAGATCTTAGCCTGTGCCTTTTGTCTGAGTCTCTTCAGAAAAATTAAATGAAAATGTCAGAATGACAAGACAGGCAGTGCAAGTAGAGGATATATACCTAGTGCTGAAATTTGACCATTCAAAGACAGAGAGGGTCCCGGTTTACACAGAAAAGCAGGAGAGCTGCTGTGGTGAGTATGAGGCTGTAAAATTGGAGTATCTGGTGAAACTAACTGGAGGATTTTTTGTAAATAACTTTGTTAGCTAGTCAGTTGTCCGCTAGAATCCTTTGGTAGTATAGTGATTCAGCTATTATTAAATAACAGTAGTATTAAATAACAGGTACATTCGTTAAAGTCACAGTTTGGGTTAGAAAAGACCTTTAAAGGTGTTGAGTGTTGGGTTTCTTTCTTACAGATTTTTTTCACAGTAAACTGCTAGGGAACTAATTACTGGGTAATTTTGGGTACTTTAGACAAAAGAAGTGGCTGAAGTGGGGGAGAGGTTGGCACCAGACTACACTTTACTTCTCTCTGCGGGAGTTGGTCTCTTGGAGGGAACAGACAGGACGTTGGTTTTTACTGTGGGGAGATTTCACCAGCACCACTCAGCTCGAGATGACCTACCGCCACCTGCCCATGTACCCCCGGGAACCTTGAGCTTCGCCTCTCCCCTCCTTTCTCTGCTGTAAGCCACTGCCCCGCTCCCGCTGTTCCTTCACTCCTGCTCTGGGTTTCTCCACGTCGTGTCCCGCACCCCTGGCCTGCCGGGACATTTCCACAGCTCCAGCTACGGCCGCCGAACTTCTGATACAACTCCTCCAGCAGCCCGGGACTTTGGCTCACTCCCACTGCTGTGACTGCACCAAAGGGGAAAGTTGCCAGCGGCCGAGAAAGCTGTGTTATATTTCCCAATTATCCCATCATCAAAAAAACCCAAACAATATTAAATGTAACAGCAAATTTAATTGAGTATCTTAAAATATATATAAAAACAGAAACACTTGAAATATTGACAATATAATTTGGTTAAAATAAGGGATAATTTTGTTCAAATAACAGCGCATAAGCAAAAATAAAATAACCGCGGGGCACGGAGTGCAGGGTCACTGGACCCCTGACACCTCACGTACAAGCTTGCCAAACAAAAATTCCCACTTTTATGCCACACGTCGATACCATCTCATCCCATTTTCATCACACTTCTACCTCTGCCTTCATTGCCACCTTCACAGCGCATGCTCCACCACTCTTTGAGATGGTCGCACCACTCTCTGGGGGTCGTCTCTGATGAAAGCCTCTCCTCTTCCTCGGTGTCCTTTGATTCACCTTTGGGTTACACATGCACACCAAGCTGGTATAATGTAAGCCAAAACTAACATAATATAAGCCAATATTATATTTAAGCATCAAAGCAAAAAATCTGATATAATTAACATTTTCCTGCGACCCAACCAGATTTTCCCTTCTTTCTGTTAATTTTTAGTAACTGCTATCTCTTGCTTTTTCCTGCCTTGAACATCTGCAGGGAAAAAGGGGGGGGGGGGGGGGGGGGTGGGTGGAACCCCTCCTCTCTCTTTCTTGGCATTACATTTTTTAACTCTTTTATTATTTCCAAATATTAACCGCACTATCGATATTGACTACTGTTTCAATTTTGTAAGCATGAATCATACCTAGTTACCACATCTGTGACAGGGTCCCTTGTCCCAGGTTCTGCACCTGGCATGGGACAGCTCTGGATGCACAGACAGATGAGAATGACAGGTTGGAGAGCAGTGCCATGAAAAGGACCTGGGGGTCCTGGTCGATGGCAAGTTGAGCATGAGCAGCAGTGCCCTGGCAGCTGGGAGACATCAGGGACAGCATGGCCAGCCGGGCAAGGGAGGGGATTGTCCCCTCTGCTCTGCACTGGGGCAGCCTCACTCTGAGTGCTGGGGGCAGTTCTGGTGCCACAGTGTGAGAAGGACAGAACAGGAGAATGTCCAGTGGAAGGCATGGAGATGGGGAAGGGCCTTGAGGGGAAGGCATGTGAGGACTGGCTGAGGTCACTTGGTCTGTTTGGCCTGGAGGAGACTGAGGGGAGACCTCACTGTAGCCACAACTTCCTTGTGAGGGTAGCAAAGGTGCAGACACTGATGTCTTCTTCATGGAGACCAATGACAGGATCCAAAAGAATGGCCCAAAGATGTGTCGGGGGAGACTTGCATATTAGAATAACGTCCAGAAAGAGGTTGAGCACTGGAGCAAGTTCCCCAAAGAGGTATCAAAACACCAGCTACATCAGAGTTTAAGAAGTTTTGGACAATGCTCTCAGGCACATGCTGTGACCCTTGGAGAATCCTGTGAAGGACCAGGAGTCAGATTTTGGTGATTACTTTACAGAGAAAACAGTAAAGCTTTTTCCTGCACTGCTCTATTGGCATAGTAGATGTGACTGTCTCATTTCATCATCAAAATACTTCATTGCAAGCCTAAATGAGTGCAAAAAGCACCTACTTCCACTTTACGACTGTTTATCAAATCACATGGCTGCACTGTTGAAACATTTGAGTTGTGGACCTCCTTCTTATACATGATACACTGGAAATGACACAGAAAAAGCCATGTGCTTTGGCCTGCAAATAAACCTGCTTGGGAGAGAACCTCAGTATCTCCAACACCTTCCCATGCTGCAGTCCTCAGACCCTCTTGTCCTCCTCTTCACACTCATTACTTTTCTGTGCTTCACAATAATGTCCATTTTGCTGATCGTGCTGCTTTTTTTCTCTGCTCTTTCCAACACACTATCTCACTCCTCTGTCTCCTCTTATGAAATTGCCCAGCGTTAGGGACATAGGAAGTGCTGATAAGAATAACTAGCAGTGCCTGCTAATCTAGCTGATCTTCCTCTGTAGCTGCAGTTTGTTATGGACATACAAAGAGATTTCCAGGTGCTCTCCCCAGGCAAGAAAGAGAAAGCAAGAAAAGAAAAAAGTCACGGGCATATTCTGCCAGTTCTCTGCAAACTGCAACTAAATACTTTTTGAACCAGAGTGGAACCAGGAACCACAGCCTGAGCCTTAGCAGGACCCATTATTTCTAATTACATACTGGGTTTACAACACAGGTATTTTCCTTTCATTCTGAGGGTACAGATAGAAGACAATCCTCATTGCACTTCCTCTTTAATCACATCTAATCGAATGCATTTCATTCCAGGTAAATTTGTCCACAAGCTTTTTGCTCTGGAGTTTTAAATATTTCTGTGGATTTTTCATGGTATAACAGGAAATACAATCTATATAATAATATGAAGGAGACAAAGTAATTTTGAGTCAAGTTCAAGAAGTCCAGAGGTTTGGTAGGAAGGTTATAAAATTGTCAAGATCACTTTCTGGTCTAGAAGTCAGCCAGAATAGCAATCCAAGAATATTAACAAAGTTAATTTTGGTAGTTTTTCTGATTTTATCTCTCATGAAAATGCTTTGACAAACATAACATCCTTTGATATTTCTGTTTGGAGACTCAAAAAAGCAAAGGAAGTGAAAAGGTATAGGAAACAACAAGATTCATTTATTTGAAACTTGAGAATAGTCTTATGGCAGTTTATATGTCTGTCTTTTTGCTCAAACCTGGTTTTGGAGCCCTGCCAAGATTAAGTCCCTAAAAACAAAACTCACACCCAGCCTCTCTGTGGTATCTGTTGCCATAAACAGTTACTTAAAGCTTAATCTGAGCAAATCTGGGCATTTGAGTACTTATTCATCCACTAAAGTCCTCTCCGTCCCCCAGTGTCTAGGGTCACCACACAGAGTAGCTCCTCTACTGTTTGACATCTCATGTAACTGAGAGCCTGGAGACACTGCTCAGCCCGTGTGTACAGAGCACTTTAATATCTTACAGCCAGCTGCACCAGCCTGTCTAAGGAACTACACATGCCACCCAGGCACCCATAGCATGACTGAACTTTGAGGACCCTTTTTTTTCCAGCACTGCCAAACAAAGACACATCAGCACTCATGACAGTGCTGTGAAGATTCTAGCAAGCTGCTTCTTTTTGTAAAGCAATGAGCTATTCGTTACCTGTCAAACACACGGTAAGTGTCTCATCCCAGATTTAAAGCCCCTTGTGCCCTGCTCCGTGTCACTCACCTCTCACCTTGCTGACTTCTACTGGCAGGAGGTCATTTTTAAACCAAAATTTTTGTCTGCCTTCCGTATTTTCCTTTCTGCTAAGCATCCTTAAGGAAATACTCATGGCACAATCTTCTCATCTTTGAATCCTGCCTAAAAGCTGGACTGTGCTCTGAGACCTGAAAAATTCTTGGCACTGACCAGCATATATTTTTGTAGATAGCACAAACATTTTTGCTGCCCAAAGTAGAGAAGAGGGGAGATGAGATAAAGCCTCCTTTGGTCAGAAGCAGAGCTGGTAGATGGGGTTCCAGTACAGGCAAAAAAAAAAAAAAAAAAAAAAAAAGCTTCCCCCTTTTCTATCTTTGCCTAGCCAGATACCCTGGAAGCAACATCTTTCAGAGCTGTAAAGCACAGAGATGCTAAAATGCAGCATCAGGACTGCCTGCAAAGCCTGGATACAGAACAACGACTCAGAACTCACCCCATGCTGTGGTCAAAGATCAGCAGTCATCCCAATCCCTTGGATGAGAACATCGAATTTCCAAAAAAATCCCTGTTCTTTATGCTTGCCTGATTTTCATACCCAGCCCTTTCTTAAGAACAGACGAAAGTCAAAAAAACAACTCATAGAGGTTTCTAATCTAATTTCTTTTCTGTTGTTTTCTTTTACCTCAAATAGGATTTCATCTGGGGACTACAAATAATATGCAACCTATTCAGGTCCTATAAGGTGTTTTACTCAGAGCATGAACATTTATCTCCATGAAGATGGTTTCCACTGGGCTAGCCCACATCTTATTCCCAGTGAACGATGCCTGTGTCAAATGTCCACCTAAAAAAATCTTTTTTGGAGCAAGGCAGTGCCATTTAGTTCAAATATAGAACATTCTTTAAATGTATATATATATAATTATAAACTTATATGTAGATATAAAAGTAAGCATTTAGAATTTTTTCTGGTTTTAATATATACAAGCAAAGTTTGTAGGCTTACCTTTTTGGCAACTCAGGCCACAGGATACCAATCTGTTCACATACAACCTTTCACTTTTCTGAGATCCTTCATGCTAAAAAGCTACATGTAGTCTTCAAAGACTTTATTCAAAGACAAGAACCAAATCAAGCAGGCGTTTTAGGCTTTTCTGGGACACATAATGAGCTAATGTTGACTGGACAGTGTGGTGGCACTTTATGATAGAGTTTGCAACTCCTAGAATTACATTTATGGTACCATATTGATAACTGCCCTTTGGGAGTAAGAGACTTCAAATTCATTGCGATCTATGCTTAGAGACACCTAATTTTCACCCTCAGTTTCTTTTTCTGAATTGCCACCTGGAATTTATATTCTTTAGTTTGAAGGCAGAGTGTTGCTCTTACACACCTGAAGCCCTTATGTGAACATACCACTCATTGCAGCAAGCACACAGGCTTTGATCCACTGTGAGCAACAGGAAAGGGCAGAATCAACTACAAATTGTTCCCTTGTGCTTTAGTAACTTCTAAACTTTGGGGCTGGAATTGAGGGGACCAGGGGCCATCTGTATTAGTTATTGCTCCCCCTGTGAAGCAAGGCATAAATGCAGGGTGAGCTTGCAACCAGGAATGCAAGGCATCATCCAAAGGTTTCATGGAGATTGGAACAAACCTGGTGAAGAGCCAAATTTCTACACTGGCATATACATTCAAAGGTCTAGCAGTGAGATGGTTCTGGTTCCTGCCAGCTGCCTAGGATTTGGGACTTCTTGCTCATAATCTCTCTGCTCTACTTTTCCAACTGTAAAATGTATTTTCATTTTCTTTCCATTAAACAGAAAGAGAGGAGGAGGGATTTTTATAGAAGGGTAAAAAAGCATTATCATACACTGCAAAGTACTCAGGAAACTATAGATAGGATTAATTTAATTGTTTTGTCTCAAAAATCTTTGTCTTAAGCAGTATATGTTTGATCTCAACATCCTGTAATTGAATTCTTTTGACTTCATTGAAATGCTTTGTTTAGGTGTTTATCTAAAGTTTATATTTTTAAATGGTTTTCTGTGCATCAGTTTTCCCACTTGCAATTTAAATAATAAACTTTCCTTAAAAGTGGGAAAAATTTATGACTTCTTATCTAGAAACTACAGATAGTGTCAAAACATTTTAGGTAAAATTTATTAGAAAATTTTGCATCTGTGAAAGATGTTTTCAATCGTGAAGTCTATGTTTGAAATATATGGGGAGATGATAGGAAAATTAATAACCCCTGATACTGAAGTTCTGCAAGTTTTATACTCCTGGGATTTCTCCTTTCTGTTTTTCTTTTCCTGCAGGGTTATGACTTTCGAAACCTCCAAGGCCGTTTCTATGTGTCTTTAAGCACTGAAGATATGTATGTATGTCAGTTCGTTTTGGCCTATGGCTACACAGAAAGGAAAGGAAAAATGTCATTCAAAAATTTCTTTGGTAATGATATTTTAGGGGATTCTTTTTCCTTTAAGAGGACAATCCAATCTGTTTGGTGGTGAAGACCCTCTGCTGAAAATGCCTATAAAGATGCACAGGAGTTGTCCTATCTAAAGTTTTCTGAATTGATCAGTGAAAGGTAATGAAAAATATTTCTATGACATTTCTTCTGTGAGGAAAAGCTGAAAATTGGGGTTGTCAAGCCCGGAAAAGAGAAACTTCCAGGGACACCTTATGAAGGCTTTGCAGTACTTAATAGAATCTTAGAGGAAAGATGGGGACAAACATTCTATTAGGGATTGTAGTGATAGGAAAAGGGGTAATGTTTAAGGTTGGTTAAGACTAGTATAAAGAAGAAGTTCTTACAGTGAGTGTGGTGAAACACTGGAACAGGTTGTCCAGAGAGATGGTAGATGCCCCATCTCTGGAAACATTCAAGGTCAGGTTGGACAGGCCTCTGAACAACATGATCTAGCTGAAGAGGTCCCTGCCCATTGCAGGTGGATCGGACTAGCTTTCCTTTAATGGTCCCGTTCAATTTAAACTATTTGTAATTCTCTGATTCTGTGACTGTACGGTAAGGATTGAGAGATTCAGTTTTAGAGTGGGCGGATACTGCAAACTTGCATATAGAGTGCTTTGGGACAAAATTTTGAGTTTATACAATTAGGCCAAGGCTGGCAACATTTTCAGTTCAGAGGCAGCTGTTTTCTGCAGGAAGGCAATTTAGCCTGAATAATTTGATAAACTTGATTTTCCAGTCAGCTAGGATTTGTGTTAACTGGTTAAACTGGGAGACATGAAGCTCTCCCTTCCTGGTTTTTAGTAATATCCCCATACCTGAAGCCAGCTCTTAGCTTGAGCAGATGTCGGGCTCAGCTGCTTGGCCTTTTCCCTGCCAAAAACCACTGTCATGGTCTGGCCATGGACATAGTCTTGTCATGGACATGAAGTAGAAATCTTCTGCCTTTTCCACCTGAAACCATTGCTGAAGAGCAGATGGTAGCATGCACCAGTGTATCTCCACACCATGGAGAGATACCTCTTCACCCAGCAACAAAAGCCACAGGGGTTGCCTTCATTTAGAGCATATTTTAAATGGTACACCAATATGTTGGGCTTGTCATGTCTCTGAAGTAAGGACAAGTCAGAAGAGAGGTCTGGAAACGCAGGAAGAGGGCCTGAGAACTGAGTAAAACAGATGAAATACTGAGGTCTGCAGGCTTGTTTCCATCCAGGCATTCTGTTGGTGGATTTTCAACCAGCACAGATGGTGCTAAGTGAAAGGAGTAGCAGAAGGATTTCATTATACAAACAAACGGTGATCTAGATTCTCTAGCTTTCTTAAATGGGTGATTCAAATAATGGTGGGTAGTGTTCGAATAATTAAAAGGTTGTTATGCACTGACCATCATGATCTGTGAGTCATACTTTTCACAGTTCAGTCAAATTGCTTTTAAATCAGTCAACAGACTTTTCACTGATTACTCAAGTGTCTCAAGGCTTACTATCCTTTTCAAGACAACATTTTACAGGCATGCCCTGCTCTTGTTCTCAAGATCTCTGAATGCAGCTCTCTGCAAAACCTGCCCAACTGCACCGAGTTTATAAGACTACAGGAAGGAAAACAACATTTATGATAGCAATGAAGTATTAAAAGAAGAATTAAACGCAAGGAAGCCACTGCTCCTCCTTGTAGCTCTTCTGTCTGCAGAGTCTCTGGAGGGGGAAGTTTACCAAGAGGTGCATTTCAAACCCAAAACCAGCTGTTGTAAGGCGACTGAACACAGTACACCTAAAGAAAAACAGTTTTATTTTGCCAGCAAAAGGAGAGATTTCATAATTGTTGCTTCTGCAAGTCCTCTGACCTTCAAAAAGGCATGACTAAAATCATCAGAGATCCATTTCCATGGTACAGCTAAGTGGGCAAATTTTCCAAGCAAGGACTCTTTTTGGGGACTCTAGTGTAATGAAGTAAAGACTGCTGAAAATTGTGACCCACCATGCATTTAGCACTATACATAAACAATGGGATTCTGAGAAAAATGTTTGCTATTAAATGTAACTAATAGCTACCTAAACATTTCCAGCATTAATCAGCCTACAGAAAACATGACCCAAACATACCACTGATGTCAGCAATGTAATATAATTCAGATACACATGAATAAGGAGAATGTTCACAATAATATTGTACAATAAGCTCTTCCATATGAATAAAACAGAAAAAAGAAAAAAAGGCTTTATTATGGCATCCTACATGCTTTATGTAACAGGGGTTAATCAGAAACTCGCCAGCTAGCTGGCTGTTTTCTGACCACTCACTACCAATTTATTTCTCACTCTTCCTTCCAAGGGTGAGGTACTGGCCTCTATCTCCAGACAGCTGTGCTGGACAGATCAGTTAAGATACTTGGCAATTTCCAAGTAACTATTAAATTACCTATGCATGTTTTTGACCTAGTTGTAAACATATAATCTCTGGGACATATCCAAAACAACACAGAAGACTGATAATAATTTGCAGATCCTGTATTACTAGTTCAAAAATCCAACCCTGGCAGGAGGCTCGGCTTATTTTCTGATAGTTGTTTTCACAGCCTTTTTAACTCAAAGAAGCAGGAAGCTGCAATGCACACATCCCTGCACCACGGCTGGGTTAGCAGGCTGCCTGTCAGCCCTGGGACTGTCTGCTTCAAAGCACGATCCAAAATAAATGGAAAATGGTTTAAAAAATAATAACGTTGGAGACATGATAATTCAGCAGCTGCTGGGAATGAGGACGGAGTTCAGAAAGAAAAGGACTCATTTTATTTTATTGTTACTTTGCAAATTTTGTTTGGCATTATCCAACTACCGCCAGTTTTTCACCAGCTTTGGAGGTATTTTCTAAATTCTTTATCTGTCCACAAGCAAAATGGAGAGAAATGGGCAGTTAAATAAGCAAAAAACAACTATTTTCTCTCTTTTTTTCCAAAGAAAAACCCAGCATTCCCAACAAATTCTTTTTCTCAAAAAAATGTTGAGTGAACCTATTGGGCAGCTCTTCTTACAAGTATGGGATTTCCCACAAGGAAGTAAACACAAATTTATTGCTACACTTAAAGCAATAGGGCACTGAAGAGTCTCCCATCCAGCAAATTCACTACACAGGCCACCAGAGCCGTCTGATGTCTCCATCACTAAAGTCTAATTTTCTCATGGGTATGGTGATGCTGAGATTTGTGTTTTACTATACTGCTATGAAATTTAGCTCCTGCAAGTGAAATTTCTGATTGCAAATAGTTGTGCAGATTCCAATCCAAATGCTGTTATTACTTCTGCCAAGTGAGAACATGAACATTCTCTTTGAGCCATCCCCTCTCTGCTTTTTCACTGTTTATGAAATTCAGACTTCATTTTCTGTGCGATCAATATTACTCATTTCTCTATTTACTGATAGTATGGCCCAGTATGAGCAGCAGCCCCTTTCAGCAAACAGTAGATGACACATCATGCTTCCTCCCCTGTTGGGAGGACCTGTCTCGCATCAGGGAAATGGACTGGCTGAAGCAGGTGAGGATAGGGGAGCAGCCAGCACACTCTGGGCTCACTGCATTGCCACTGTGCTACTGGTTCGAACACATCCCTGAGGTGTGAAAGACGTGAGTGCCAACACAGCTGGAAGACCCATCTCATCAGGACTTTGTCCTCTAGTCAGTGCTGGATGTTTTCCAATGCCCAAGCCCCCATGGCTACTTCAGCTGATGCTGAAGGATAAAATGCCATGCTGCAGACCCTTGACATGGAGCAGAACTGTCTTCTGACAGATTTCATTACCATTAAATGATCTAAAATGTTTACAGTGTTGTAGCTTCCTCTGAAATTTGAGGACCATGTCACATTAATTCTGTCACAGACATGGGACTGCTGAAATGAAGCAAACATGGCAATAGGGAGAGAGGCTAAGAAACAGGGAAAGATGTGTCAAAGATGAACATTAACAAAGAAGACTTCGGCATGCAGACTGAGTATTCACTTTAGCTTGCTAATGTGATACTTTGCAATGCTCTCACTTAAGAGTGCCTTTGTCCACTTTAACTTAAACCTGTTCCAAATCAGCTAAAGCAAAACTGAGGTAAATCTGGATTAAATCAAGACTGGAATGTACAGAGAAGGAGTACTTGGAAACTGTGTCCCAAGGCATATGTTTATTTCAGCTGGATGAAGCACTAATGGTTTTTCAGGATAGAAAGTACATATTAATAGAAAAGACATAAAAAGCCATTTAATTGAATGTACAGGGCATTTTGGATGACCTTTTTTCAGTTGTTTTTTTATAAAGCATTTCATGAGGCTTCAATCTTTGAAAAAAGTACCAAGAAAAATACTAAAATGATAGCAATTACTAATATATCTAGATAAGAATAAAAAGCTGCATGCAATCTGAATGTCAAGGGATCAAAAAAAGAACCAGATTTTTATAATTTTTATGTTTAAAAAAGCCTCAGCTGTTTTTGTCCTTAATAACCAACATTTCCAATATAATAGAACATGCCAGAAAAATAATATATCCTAGAGTGCTATGTGTGGCTTTACAAGACTGAAAAGATCAGATAAATAGCGCATCTCCCAACAGCTGGGGAAACAAGACAAACTTTCAGGAGCCCCAGCCCCGTCCCAGAATCATTCACACAAAGAGACTGGTTTGCCCAGGGCCGCAGATGTGGGGGGCCCAGTTTCCAAGTCTGAGATAGACAGCTTTCAGTCAGCTCTGATTCACAAAAACCATGACCTATGTATCGCAAAATTTAATGGCCTGATATAATTTGCAAATATGGTTGTGCTGTCTGGATCTAAAAATATACTTCCCTTTATGTAGGAGGACAGAGTAGAGGGATGAGTCGAACAGTCAAAACTGGCTTTATCTTCTTTTCACAGAGTATACCCTTCTGAGCTGAGATCACATTGGCAATAAAACAGAATTTTGGACTTTTTAACCTAATATTGTAAAATAAAAAACACCTTGAGGAAGGACGGAATAAACCTTCTTGATTGCTTTCACATGACAGGACATAAAGAGATTATACTGATCCTAATTTCAGGGCTGCAAAATATACTGTTCATATCATTAATCCTGCATAGCTATTCCTATGTCACAGACCTCCTTGGTGTTCATTCCACTTGCAAATAATAATGGTAATATTAGATATCTTCCGTTCAAAACTTGAAAATTTCAACCATTAGTTATTCAATTTCGAATTAACATTGTCCCAGTGTTACTACCAAATCTAATATTTTATATGAATATATACAAAATTGCCTGTGACATGACAGGAATTGATTTCAACATTTTAACTCTCTGTTCTCATGGTACACTAGACGACATTCATGCAAAAAATAAGTCATAATTAGGTTGGTGAGACAAAAGTGTGGAGACACTTTTAAAAGCACAATTGACTTTATGTCTGGGTTCTCCTGCCACTGTACTAGTGAGAAGCTTTGAAGATGTAGGCTTTTCACATTTTGGAGAAAAGATCCTATTTCATCAGTACTAAAAACTGCCATCCAGAGTCCACTTGAACAATTTTGAAATGAACAAATATATGTGACAATAGAATCGGTCTGATTAAGAGTTCATGGAAAGGCATTACAAGGGATTTGTTGGCAACTTCAGTCTTAGTTCCCTTCCAATACCATATGCGTAGTTCTAGGAGAGGGTACATACTTATTCTATTTCTAGCTCCTGAAGCTATGCCACAATCTGTGCTTTGCAAAATTACAAACTAATGAATTATGCTGGCATTAGGAGAAGTCCTTGGGAGACAAAACCAATAATTAAAGGTTAGTAATTGCCATAGAACAAGGGTCTGATGGATAGCACACCATGCTGGTGCAGGTAGGTAGTCAAAATGACTCACGAAATAGGCTATATAAAGGGATGAGTAATCAGTAAAAACAGAGTGAAAGAACAAACTCTCTCATATGAGAAAAACAGCTGTTGATGGAGATCAGCCACTAGGATACGGAAGCAGCAACAAAAAATTTGTTGGAGTAGAACAAAGAAGAACAATGGAAGACAGTAGTAGAGTGGCAGCTCCTGGTCCCTATTTGTTCAAGAACCAGCATCACTCCAAGCAGCTGCAGCATTTCCCGACTATGAACAGACAATTATTTAAGTAATGCACTCTGACACATTTTACATATCCAGAGCAGCATGTGGAGGGAATGGAGGCTGAAATCTGACTGGAGATGGTAGCTAGAGGTTCATCTTTCCTGCCACTGAGATAGTGCAGATTTAGAAGTGAAGTGGAACATGAGGTATTTTAAGACAAACACACTGTCTTTGCATTTGGATGTTAGAGCATGAACGTTTGTGTGGCTTACATTCACTACAGAGTAGTGTCTAGGTCTTACTAAAGGGGCTTCTTCCCAGACCTCAGTAAAACACACTTGTGCTTCAGTGATGTTTCCCCTAGCACTGCTGAAAGGAGCACCACTGCTGTATAATCCCACATCTGCACAATCAGCAGTGGGAGGAAGATGAAGCTGGTCTCCCTAGTAAGGGGATACCACACAGAGCTGGGACAGCCAGCACGGGCTCACAGATCCAGGAGAGCCACAGCAGTTTTACTGCTCTCTGAGATACAATGTACTGTGACTTTTTCCTTATTTGGATACTTAAAATCTATTTACACGCTAAATGAAGCCAGACCATCTCTCCTCTGTCAGTGATTACTGAAAGGCAGTCAGTTTTAGAGATAGGAGGTACCCTCACAGTTCGGCTCTTTGTTATTCACCCAATTCTTTCAGGGTCTTCTAGATATTAAAGTATTGCAACAGTAATTTTGTATAATTTGACCGTATATCTAAACGATGCTTTTGAGTGAGTGATGATGCTAGTCATTGAGACTGAACAGGAATGGGATAGATTTGCCTTTGTCCTCAGAGGGGATAAGCCAATCAACTACCAGAAAGTTTCCTGGTTTATGCTCTTGGCATAAGATGAAAATCCCCATCTGCACTATCCTTGCTTATACCCCAAACCCACAAAAATTATCACTAAATATTTGCAAAGAAGAGGAAACAGTCGAATCGGGTCGTAAATGAAAGAGGCCTGGCACTCGTGTTTGCGACACATTCGTGGGTGGCAGAGGGGAAGCTCGGAGCAATCTTGGCGTGCAGGCGCACTTCTCTGGTGGAGATGTGGCCGAGAAGCTTTCCGTGTCGAGCGAGACGGCCAGAACGGCAGAACGTTACCGCACGTTCCTTTTCCGAGCAGCGAGAGCATGCTCAGCTGCTTGCCAGTGTGAAGCGGCTGTGGCTGGGCTTGCCCGTTAGCTACGCTGCTAGCAGGAGCTGTGCCGCTTCATTCTTCTCGCCATGCCCAGAGAAACGCAGCCCTGCCGTGGCAAGGAGCTTGGCTGTTCTTCAACGCCCTTGTAGCGCACGCTTGTCAGCGCAGGCTGAGCACTGTATGCGCGCGGCATTACGTATCCTCGTATCCTTTGTCTTTCGCTGAGGACAAAGTGTCTCCATTGCTGCTGTCGCTCAGCGAAATGGGACAGGGGAGGAGCGCTGTCTGCATGACGTCCTTCTAGGCCCAAGATAATTCAGGCAGCCACGCAAAGCTGAGGGACGGGAGAGAAGCATGCAGGACCCGTTTTGTCACACCCCTGGCTCCGGAGCGCCCTATCTCTGTGGGCTCTTAGTCCTCTGCCAGGAGCTCACTCGCCGCTTTTCCTTCAAGCAGAAAAGTCGCACGCCGAGAGCGCGGCGGCTCGCTGGTGCCTTTCGGGTCGTATATGAAAGAGGCCTGGCACTCGTGTTTGCGACACATTCGTGGGTGGCAGAGGGCAAGCTCGGCGCAATCTTGGCGTGCAGGCGCACTTCTCTGGTGGAGATGTGGCCGAGAAGCTTTCCGTGTCGAGCGAGACGGCCAGAACGGCAGAACGTTACCGCACGTTCCTTTTCCGAGCAGCGAGAGCATGCTCAGCTGCTTGCCAGTGTGAAGCGGCTGTGGCTGGGCTTGCCCGTTAGCTACGCTGCTAGCAGGAGCTGTGCCGCTTCATTCTTCTCGCCATGCCCAGAGAAACGCAGCCCTGCCGTGGCAAGGAGCTTGGCTGTTCTTCAACGCCCTTGTAGCGCACGCTTGTCAGCGCAGGCTGAGCCACTGTATGCGCGCGGCATTACGTATCCTCGTATCCTTTGTCTTTCGCTGAGGACAAAGTGTCTCCATTGCTGCTGTCGCTCAGCGAAATGGGACAGGGGAGGAGCGCTGTCTGCATGACGTCCTTCTAGGCCCAAGATAATTCAGGCAGCCACGCAAAGCTGAGGGACGGGAGAGAAGCATGCAGGACCCGTTTTGTCACACCCCTGGCTCCGGAGCGCCCTATCTCTGTGGGCTCTTAGTCCTCTGCCAGGAGCTCACTCGCCGCTTTTCCTTCAAGCAGAAAAGTCGCACGCCGAGAGCGCGGCGGCTCGCTGGCGCCTTTCGGGTCGTATATGAAAGAGGCCTGGCACTCGTGTTTGCGACACATTCGTGGGTGGCAGAGGGGAAGCTCGGCGCAATCTTGGCGTGCAGGCGCACTTCTCTGGTGGAGATGTGGCCGAGAAGCTTTCCGTGTCGAGCGAGACGGCCAGAACGGCAGAACGTTACCGCACGTTCCTTTTCCGAGCAGCGAGAGCATGCTCAGCTGCTTGCCAGTGTGAAGCGGCTGTGGCTGGGCTTGCCCGTTAGCTACGCTGCTAGCAGGAGCTGTGCCGCTTCATTCTTCTCGCCATGCCCAGAGAAACGCAGCCCTGCCGTGGCAAGGAGCTTGGCTGTTCTTCAACGCCCTTGTAGCGCACGCTTGTCAGCGCATGGCTGAGCACTGTATGCGCGCGGCATTACGTATCCTCGTATCCTTTGTCTTTCGCTGAGGACAAAGTGTCTCCATTGCTGCTGTCGCTCAGCGAAATGGGACAGGGGAGGAGCGCTGTCTGCATGACGTCCTTCTAGGCCCAAGATAATTCAGGCAGCCACGCAAAGCTGAGGGACGGGAGAGAAGCATGCAGGACCCGTTTTGTCACACCCCTGGCTCCGGAGCGCCCTATCTCTGTGGGCTCTTAGTCCTCTGCCAGGAGCTCACTCGCCGCTTTTCCTTCAAGCAGAAAAGTCGCACGCCGAGAGCGCGGCGGCTCGCTGGCGCCTTTCGGGTCGTATATGAAAGAGGCCTGGCACTCGTGTTTGCGACACATTCGTGGGTGGCAGAGGGGAAGCTCGGCGCAATCTTGGCGTGCAGGCGCACTTCTCTGGTGGAGATGTGGCCGAGAAGCTTTCCGTGTCGAGCGAGACGGCCAGAACGGCAGAACGTTACCGCACGTTCCTTTTCCGAGCAGCGAGAGCATGCTCAGCTGCTTGCCAGTGTGAAGCGGCTGTGGCTGGGCTTGCCCGTTAGCTACGCTGCTAGCAGGAGCTGTGCCGCTTCATTCTTCTCGCCATGCCCAGAGAAACGCAGCCCTGCCGTGGCAAGGAGCTTGGCTGTTCTTCAACGCCCTTGTAGCGCACGCTTGTCAGCGCAGGCTGACACTGTATGCGCGCGGCATTACGTATCCTCGTATCCTTTGTCTTTCGCTGAGGACAAAGTGTCTCCATTGCTGCTGTCGCTCAGCGAAATGGGACAGGGGAGGAGCGCTGTCTGCATGACGTCCTTCTAGCGCCCAAGATAATTCAGGCAGCCACGCAAAGCTGAGGGACGGGAGAGAAGCATGCAGGACCCGTTTTGTCACACCCCTGGCTCCGGAGCGCCCTATCTCTGTGGGCTCTTAGTCCTCTGCCAGGAGCTCACTCGCTGCTTTTCCTTCAAGCAGAAAAGTCGCACGCCGAGAGCGCGGCGGCTCGCTGGCGCCTTTCGGGTCGTATATGAAAGAGGCCTGGCACTCGTGTTTGCGACACATTCGTGGGTGGCAGAGGGGAAGCTCGGCGCAATCTTGGCGTGCAGGCGCACTTCTCTGGTGGAGATGTGGCCGAGAAGCTTTCCGTGTCGAGCGAGACGGCCAGAACGGCAGAACGTTACCGCACGTTCCTTTTCCGAGCAGCGAGAGCATGCTCAGCTGCTTGCCAGTGTGAAGCGGCTGTGGCTGGGCTTGCCCGTTAGCTACGCTGCTAGCAGGAGCTGTGCCGCTTCATTCTTCTCGCCATGCCCAGAGAAACGCAGCCCTGCCGTGGCAAGGAGCTTGGCTGTTCTTCAACGCCCTTGTAGCGCACGCTTGTCAGCGCAGGCTGAGCACTGTATGCGCGCGGCATTACGTATCCTCGTATCCTTTGTCTTTCGCTGAGGACAAAGTGTCTCCATTGCTGCTGTCGCTCAGCGAAATGGGACAGGGGAGGAGCGCTGTCTGCATGACGTCCTTCTAGGCCCAAGATAATTCAGGCAGCCACGCAAAGCTGAGGGACGGGAGAGAAGCATGCAGGACCCGTTTCGTCACACCCCTGGCTCCGGAGCGCCCTATCTCTGTGGGCTCTTAGTCCTCTGCCAGGAGCTCACTCGCCGCTTTTCCTTCAAGCAGAAAAGTCGCACGCCGAGAGCGCGGCGGCTCGCTGGCGCCTTTCGGGTCGTATATGAAAGAGGCCTGGCACTCGTGTTTGCGACACATTCGTGGGTGGCAGAGGGGAAGCTCGGCGCAATCTTGGCGTGCAGGCGCACTTCTCTGGTGGAGATGTGGCCGAGAAGCTTTCCGTGTCGAGCGAGACGGCCAGAACGGCAGAACGTTACGCACGTCCTTTTCCCAGCAGCGGGGAGCATGCTCAGCTGCTTGCCCGTGTGAAGCGGCTGTGGGGGCTTGCCCAGCACGCGTAGCGGAGGTCCGTTATTCTTTTTCGCCATGCCCCCGAAAGCAGCCCCGCCCTGGGAAGGGGTTTTGGGTGTTTTCAACGCCCTTTTAGCGCCGCTTGGGCAGCCAGTGGCATGTAGGCGCGGATTAGTACTTCGTATCCTTTGTCTTTCGTGAGGCAAAGTGTCTCCATTGTGGGTTAGGAAATGGCGGGGGGGACGCTGTCTGCAGAGTCCTTTTACGCCCCCAAAAAATTCAGGCAGCCAGCAAAGCGGGGACGGGGGGAGAAAATGCAGGACCCGTTTTTGTCACCCCCCTGGCTCCGGAGCGCCCTATTCTTGGGTTTAGTCCTCTGCAGAGTCACCGTGTTTTCCTTTAAAAGAAAAAAATCGACGCCCAGAGCGCGGCGGGTCGCTGGGGCCCTTTCGGGGGCGTAATAAGGGCCCGGCATCTGTTTGGAAAAATTTGTGGGTGGCAGGGGGAACCGGCGCAATCTTTTGGGGTGCAGGCGATTTTGGTGGAGATGTGGCCAGAACTTTCCGTGTCGAGCAGGGCGGCCAAAGGAAAC